>OX365952.1:25738610-27049958 GCA_947247005.1 Spisula solida | reverse complement strand
TTCTTTGAGATGAATAAATGGCCGATACATCGGTATATTCTTGGACAGAAAGAAACGAAAACCAGCGAGTTATCACTTGATAAGTAACCAGGTTTTCTTTTTCTGTCGTTTATCTGCACATTTCTGTGTTATTTCCAACTAATCAAACATTTTGTGACCCTGTATATATAATACAATGCTTCATTTATACACATGCCAAGTTTGAAGGCGAAAAGTCTTACCACTGCGGAAATATCCATGTTTAAATTGGACCGGTAGATGAAAAATGATAACAATGACACTACTTTTCTGTTTATAGTAGATAACAATGACACTAACTTTCTAGTAGTGGTGGATAACACTGACACTAGGCCTTTTTTCAATCACATCTATGCTATTTATTCAATCTGCGGACAATATAGGATGAATGTTGCTGATGATTAAGACTCAGTTCGGTTATATAGACCCAGTAGGGGAGTCTGAGTATGATTATCACTTACATTATTGTATAAATCGTCGACTTTGCGTCATGATAACCCTGAAAATGCTCAGATTCGCTCCTATAGCACCAATTACCTAAGGTGTTACCTTTAAATGACTTAGTAAGGTATTATATCACAACCTTGATATAATTATAGCTGTCAGTGACGATTATTTTATCATAGTTTTAATTATTTCAATCCGTAAAGCGTTTGAACGGTTGGTTCCATATCACGGCCATATGCACGAGCAACCGGTTGAAAATTCTTTTTCGGCCATTTATTCATCTCAAAGAAACTACAAACAGATCTGATAGAATCCATCATGTTGGTAGGTAAAAAGTAAAAAAACTTACACCTGTCCAAATGCGTGATCGATTTTTCTCTTAGTGTCCAACTATCATGCTAGTGTCTACGCACCACATTACACGGTGTGTGTATATTCGTCATCACGCAGCTTGACTTGCTGTACGATTCCAAATCTATGTATGCAACTGTTTTTGTCTATTGGAATTGTTTAGCAAGTTCTTCATGTATTTACGCAATAACTGTATTGATTATAATCTTGATTTGTTAGTGGTTGAACATTTACAGAGCCGACCGTCTCGTATTGCAACATTATAGTATTTTGAGGCGTCAGGGGTATCAGCTAGGGACAGCAACCGTCAGGGGTATCATAGTGGTTCTTTCGTTTATTCTGCCTCATAACCTGGCTGCATCGAACTAATTTTGCAAAATGCATACCTAGAATAAGCTAAACAACGAAGTTGGCCCCATAAAACAGCAACACACCATGCAAATCGGCAGAAATTGGAAAAAATGTAGACGGGTCCTCAGGGGTGCAGTAACCAAAACCGCACTAGAATCGAATGTTCTCCTTAATCACAGGTATTTGAAGGGAAAATGGGCTTGGGTCTGCAAGTATCGATAGGGCCGGGTACGGTGGGCTAGGTGATTTCATTGAAAGCGTCTTACAAAACAAAGAAAAATCAAGATTTATTTACCGAAGCGAGGAAATTTACATTTGAAAAACCGTCAGGGGTATCACTTCCGTTCTATACGTTATCCCCATTGATGATAGTACCAAACCAATTGTTAAACTAATTGTAATAAATGTCATTTATGATTTTTTTAGCCATGCAATGAAAGTTAGTGGTAACATAAGACTATCTGTCAGTCTGTCTCTAACAGTGGTTAAGGAAACATTTCTCACTTTAATAGCCTTTTTCATAGAAATATTGTTCCCTGCTAGGTCCTTGTATGCTTAGATAAGTGCAGCTTAGGAATAGTGCAGGGAATAGTGCATGTGTTATGTTTCTAATCGTATAGCATTTGTGCTAAAAATAGAGTAAACCCGATAAAAAGTCACTTACCAAGTCTTAAGGTACAGGGGTACGAACTACTATTAATTACAATATGTTTGGCCTTAAATCAATTTGGAGTCACTCATTCACCGGTGTGTTAACCTTGCAGACGGAGCGACCTAGATATTTTAAATGCCTTGTTTGTGTTAAAAATGTTTATTTTGCAAGAAAATTATTTTACATTACAAAATAAGCGTTTTTACGATAGGTTGGTATGTAAATAATCATAATTGCATAACTAATAATTGCGAGACTACAAGAAAAACAAACAAGGTGGCGGAATTGCATCACTCGACGATAAAAACAAAATTTACAATTTAGGTTGTGATCGAACATTGCCAGTACATGGATATATGACACTATGAAGAGGATCTGGCATCAGTGCTCATTAAATAAGTCACTAAGAATTGCATGTAATACAGAAGTCCCCTACAAAATTCCCTTAAAATTCTCAATGATTCTGTTGCCATGGCAACCACAATTTTTGTCAGAATAAATGACTTTTTTAACGGAAGGACTGACTGGTGGACGGACGGCAAACCTATAGTCCCCTCTTGTTAAAACCGGTAGGGGACTAATACAAGAGGGCCCAAAGGGCCCTAGGTCGCTCACCTGTCGTACTAGTGCATGCACACCCCTATGGTGATCCTACACATTTTCTGAATAAAATTTAAGGAAATTCAGCCTCTATTGCAAGCTTTTATATGATTTGACCATGTGACCTAGCGTTCGACCCCAGATGACTTAATTAATATCAAACTTAACCTAGATTGTGTTGAGATGATTATTAGGACCAAATTTCATAAAGATTAAGTCGAAATTGTAACCTCTGGTGGCTACACAGGGTTTTTCTATGATCTGACCTATAATTTAAACAAAATATTTCCTCCATATAACTGTACAAATACATGCTATAAAGACAGAACAATACCTAAACACTTAAAAAAATAATTATGGTTCCAGTGGGGTTTGAACCCACGACCCTCAGGAAAATGTCAATTGACATTGTGACCTTGTTTTTGACGCCAGATGACCCAAAATCGAACTTGGCCTAGATTTTGTTGACAGGATCATTGTGACAAAGTTTCATAAAGATTAAGTTGAAATTGTAACCTCTGGTGACTGACTACACAAGGTTTTTCTATGATTGGACCTATATTTTAAACAAAATATTTTGGAATATTTTTCCTCCATATAACTGTACAAATACATGCTATAAAGACAAAACAATACCTAAACACTTAAAAAAATAAAAATAAAAAAATAAAAATTATGGTTCCAGTGGGGGTTGAACCCACGACCATCAGGAAAATGTACAAATACATGCTATAAAGACAAAACAATACCTAAACACTCAAAAAAAAAAAAAAAAAAAAAAAAAAATTATGGTTCCAGTGGGGGTTGAACCCACGACCATCAGGAAAATGTACAAATACATGCTATAGAGACAAAACAATACCTAAACACTCAAAAAAAATAAAAATAAAAAAATAAAAATTATGGTCCCAGTGGGGGTTGAACCCACGACCATCAGGAAAATGTACAAATACATGCTATAAAGACAAAACAATACCTAAACACTAAAAAAAATAAAAATAAAAAAATAAAATATATGGTTCCAGTGGGGTTTGAACCCACGACCCTCAGGAAAATGTACAAATAAATGCTTTACAGACAAAACAATACCTAAACACTCAAAAAAAAAAAAATTATGGTTCCAGTGGGGGTTGAACCCACGACCCTCAGGAAAATGTACAAATACATGCTATAAAGACAAAACAATACCTAAACACTCAAAAAAAAAAAAAAAAAAAAAAAAAAAAATTATGGTTCCAGTGGGGGTTGAACCCACGACCATCAGGAAAATGTACAAATACATGCTATAAAGACAAAACAATACCTAAACACTCAAAAAAAATAAAAATAAAAAAATAAAAATTATGGTCCCAGCGGGGGTTGAACCCACGACCATCAGGAAAATGTACAAATACATGCTATAAAGACAAAACAATACCTAAACACTTAAAAAAATAAAAATAAAAAAATAAAAATTATGGTTCCAGTGGGGTTTGAACCCACGACCCTCAGGAAAATGTCTATGCTCCCTACAGCGCTTTGATTTCCACTTAACCATTACAATTCACACCCTGCTTAATATACTAGAATATTTTGATATTTGACCTTTACAAAACTGCTGTGAACCCTGATACACATTTTCATTGGTTGATGAAAGTTTACTTGTATGTATAGACAGTAGAGAGTTACAGCAAAGAGTTTAGTGACCATGAAGACTACATGTTGAAAGGTTTAAAACAAGGTTTTTCTATAATTTGACCTAGTGAGCTAGTTTTTGACCTCAGATGACCCAATATCTAACTTGACCTAGATTTTGTTGAGATGATCATTGTGACCAAGTTTCATAAAGATTAGGCCAAAATTGTGACCTCTAGAGAGGACACAACCCAATTGTTGACGGACGGACGGACGACGGACGAAGTGTGATCACAAAAGCTCACTCTGTCACTTTGTGACAGGTGAGCTAAAAAAATAATATAACATAAGGCTATGCCAAGCAAACTTTGGCAGTCAGAGCTGAATGATATTTTAGGCATTGGTTTACAGCACTGCTGGACAGCAGGTTGTGTGATAATAATATATATTTTATAATTACTTTTGTAGTTCATTAATCAACTCAGTTTAATACATAAAGAATAGGCCAACAAATATAACTTTTAAGTTCACAATTACTTGTAACATGGCTTGTGTTTGCTCAGTAAGCTTTGTCTTTTGTGAAAGTTGGCTGTCAATATGTATAAAAATATATATTTGTTGATTTTGGTGTAAGATCGAATTTTATTTCACCGAGTGATCACAGAAAATCAGTATTTTCACGAGTGGCGTAGCCACGGGTAATTGCTAAGCGGCATCCATACAAACGAGTCATCCATATAACAAAGGTTATGGTAATTTACGTAACTCCGCCTATAAATGTCAGAGGGGCACGGCTTAGTGACATATGTTTGGACTACAAATACTTGATTCTAGCTGTTCCGACCACTGTAAGGGCGGCATCCATAGAATGTAGGTTTATTCTTCATGGTTTATATTGTTATTGTAGACATATAAGCGTGACATCTAAAGAATGTAGGTTTAGACTATGTTGCATATAATGTTGTTATATCAATGTAAGGGTGGCATCTATAGAATGTACGTTTACTCTATGTTATATGTAGTGTTAGGGCGGCATCTATAGAATGTAGGTTTATTCTATGTTGTATGTAGTGTTATTATTAGCATGTTAGGGCAGCATCTATAGTATGTAGGTTTATTCTATGTTGTATATATTGTTGTTATAGGCATGTTAGGGTGGCATCAATAGAATGTAGGTTTATTCTACGTTGTATATAGTGCTGTTATGTACATGTTAGGGTGGCATCTATAGTGTGTAGGTTTATTCTATGTTGTATATATTGTTGTTATAGGCATGTTACGGCGGCATCTATAGAATGTAGGTTTATTCTATGTTGTATATAGTGTTGTTATATACATGTTAGGGTGGCATCTATAGAATGTAGGTTTATTCTATGTTGTATGTAGTGTTGTTATAGACATGTTAGGGCAGCATCTATAGAATGGATGTTGATTGATACTATCTTATGGAATACCAACGAAATTACTCCCCTGGACGTGAAAGGACAAGTTACTGATAGTTAGTAAAATGAATAAATTTGTTTGCGTTGATATTGAAGCTATTAATTGATACCTATATAAACACATTTAAATTCTTATTGATCCCACCATAAATGACATTTTTTGGATGGATAATGTTCGTAATTAAAATAAAAAATGTTTCTGTTTTAATAATTTAATTGCTGATCCCTTTTAGCGTAGACTAGCTGAGGTGTCTATTTTTTTTTTACTACTGAACGGATCGCTAGTTGTATTACTAGTTTTATTCGTTTACCAATGATGCTGATGTTTTTGCGTGAAAACAATAATATAGAGTTTCATATAAATTTTCTTATTTATCAATTATAGATAATGAAAAGAAAATAAATTGCCAGAATAAGTCTATTTATAAATTCTGTACTATAAATAGACTTATTTAAAACGCGGTCAAACGACGGTGCGGCCGAATCTGCGGCCACAGAATGGGTTGGCCCGGGTACTTGCTTCCAAAAGTTTAACGGTAACATATCAGTATTTTAGCAATTATTGTGATATTGTGCTGTTTATTTTGGTTATATAAGTCATTTTCTAATGTTATGAACAATATATTGATGATTTTAAAGTTGCTTGATTTGGCCGCACTTGCCTGCAGTTTGGCCGCGTTTTAAACATGAAGGCAGAAGTAGATATAGCATTATTATGATAAAATCTTATCAAAAATAGCCGCAAATAACTGATTGCATGATGCGAGTACTTGTTGAACAAGGAAAATCTTCTTTAATACTAACAACGAACGTAGAAATGCAATTTCATCAACATCCGATACAGAGTTTAAACCTTGAATGTGAAAGTAAGTCACTGTCGTACTCGTACCGATTCGACCCAAAATGTTAAAAAATGTAAATAACTTTTGAACAATGTTATGCATCTATTGTGCTTTGCTATTTCGTTTTTGCATGCCAATTGTTTAGATCAGTACAAGGCATCGTGTGCTACACTGTGACTGTACGAGTTTTACACTATTGAAAACTGTTAAATAAATCTGAAATCTCTTAAAAGTTTAGTAACCAAAATGAAGAAATATCACAGACTTATGACATTAGATTGATTCAGTCGAGCTGGGCAGTCTTGGATGAGCATCGTTAATCAACAGATGCTCGTGAAATCCTTTTTAACAGTATGTTGTCGATTATCTTCCTTATCTGCATGACGGTCGTGCCAATTTTTTCCTTACCCACATGACAGTCGTGCCAATTATTTTCTGTGTCAATTATTATTTTCCTTGTGTGTCTGACAGTCGTCCCGATTACTTTGGTTATCCGAACGACAGTCATACCAATTATTTTCCTTATGCGCATGATGGTCGTGCCAAATATTTTCCTTATGGGCATAACAGTCATGCAAATTATTTTCATTATCCGCACGACGGTTGTGCCATTTATTTTCCTGATGCGCAAGACGGTTGTGCCAATAATTGAATTGTTTTCCTTATCCGCACGACAGTCTTGTAAATTATTGTCCTTATTTGCACGATGATTATACCGATTAATTTTCTTATCCGCATGTCGGTTGTGCCAATTATTTTCCTTATCCGCACGACAGTCAAGCCAATAATTTTCCTTATCCACACGACGGTCAAAATGTTGTCAGTCCGAATGAATATTTGTCAGTCTGAATGAATATTTGTCAGTTCGAAAAAAATGTTAACATGAAAATAGACCTTTGTACCTTTTTTAATTGCTTTATTGAGAGCTAAATAATTTAGAAATGCATGTTTAGCTTTTAACATATTTAATAAGTGATTACCAAAGGACCTAATTTGTTGTTTACCTTTTTACAATAACTTGAATGAGCATAGCTATAAATTTAAGCTGAAATACCTCAAAATGACAGCCAATATTTTCAGCTCCCACAGTGAAGTAGAAAAAACCCTAGGTACAATGTAACTGCACCGTCATCAAATCTCAAGTCCTCATTTAAAATGCAGAAGGGCCTGATTGTGTATTTTTTATGCTCCCCGAAGGGTGAGTATATAGTCGCCGCTTTGCCAGTCCGTCTGTCCATCCGTCACACTTTTGTCCGGGCCATAACTTGAAGAGTATTAGAGATATCAATTTGAAACTTCTTAGGTGAATAGACCTCATTGAGGGAAGTGCAGTGCACAAGAACCATAACTCTTGATTGCATATTTTTTTAGTTATTCCCCTTTGTAATTTTTCATACTTAATTCTTGTCTGGGCCATAACTTGAACTGTATTAGAGATATCAATTTGAAACTTCATCGGTAACTAGACCTCATTGAGGGGTGCACAAGAACCATAACTCTTGATTGCATATTTTTTTAGTTACTCCCCTTTCTATTTTTTCATACTTAATTCTTGTCTGGGCCATAACTCATACAGTATTAGAGATATCAATTTGAAACTTCATAGGTGAATAGACCTCATTGATGGGAAGTGCAGTGTGAAAGAACCATAACCATACATTTTATATTTTTTGAGTTATTTCCCTTTGTAATTTTTCATACTTAATTCTAGTCTGGGCCATAACTCATACAGTATTAGAGATATCAATTTGAAACTTCATATGTGAATAGATCTCATTGAGAGGAAGTGCGGTGCACAAGAAACATAACTCTTTATTGTAAATTTTTGGAGTTATAGCATTTTATACTTACTTCTTGTCCAGGTCATAACTCCTTCATTATGGGAGGTATTGATTTGAAACTTTATAGGTAAATAAATCTCATTGAGGAGAAGTGCAGTGCCACAAAAACATAACTGTACCTTTATTGTTTTTTAATTATCTCCCTTTTTCATACAAATTAATGCTTGGCAGGTCCCTAACTTGAACAGTATTGATGGCATTTGATTGAAACTTCACATAATGATAGAGACCTTCAAGAGGAAGTGCGGTGTCAAAGAACCATAATTCTACATTATTTTCTTTTTTTTACCTGTATCTGTAATATGTTATGTCCAATTTTTGGACAAGCACTTGCTTCGTGAAGCATAATTCAGTTTTACCGATTCCTTGTATTCTACTTTTACTTTAATCCAATAAATATGATTGTGGAACTATCGAGTACTTTAAATTTATTTTGAATTATGTTAATAATCTGGTGACATTGCAACACTGCACATCCAATTGGTCAAAGGAATGATGACTAGTTTCCAATTCCAGTAAACTATTTAGAATGGTCACATAATAATGTTTTAGTGATTTATAATGTGCTTGTAATTGTATATATGCGAGGGTTGCATGCTACGTGTACTTACGTTTTTTTACTTCATATCGTGCAGCACGTGTATATTAGAACGTTTTGTGCATCCATATAGAAATGCATTTGTAAACGAAATTGCTGTTAAACAGTAAGTAGAAATTAAAAGATCTAGATCTATCACTACCGTTACTTATACTCAGCGTCAATGAAAAGTTAGGTACTATCCTATCAATTGACTCTTATATTTAAAATTCATGTAACACTGTGTTAAAAGCCGAACACGACTATGTTTTGACCTTACTGAGTAGTCACAGCTATCCTATTTTACAAAATTCAAATGCACACACTAGAAAACTTTTGTACCGATAGGTCATATTGTATACAAAATACAGATATATATATAAGTGGTAACTTTTCAGTGACTCCCAGTATATAATGTCAAATACCTGTGTATATTGGAATATTTCCCGCTCAATTTGATTTTATCTGAATGAAACGTTAGAGATTTCAGTTGTTTAGAATAATTTATAACAGCGTTATAGTTTATGCTTGATAAAACAGTATTCATGCCATGTAAACCACAAAATTGCGGCTACTTTGATACATTGCATCAAAAATTTGTCTTGTTCTATGTTATATGTAATGTTGTTATAGACATGTTAGGGTGGCATCTATAGAATGTAGGTTTATTCTATTTTGTATATAGGGTTGTTATAGACATGTAAGGGCAGCATTCATAGAATGTAGGTTTATTTTAGAGAATAAAAGGTTAGATAATTTCCGCAGCCGAGCCGGATAAACATTTACTTCATTCACCGCACTAACCGATTATTCTATTTATCCAGTCGCTTAATCTACTCAGTAAGGGGGTTAAACTTGGAACTATATTGTAACTCTTTCATTAACAAGCGCGCAACGTCATGTTCGTTCCTTGACGTCACGATAAACAACGATGTCGGACATCTTGATAGACATTGTGTAGACGCAGGTAAGTCGAAAAAAAATATCTGATCAACCACCAGCTCATTTAGGATAGGAAAACCTCACCCTCAGGTACGGAATTCCAACCGGCGACTCTCATATAGGAAGAAGTCCGTCAGATCACGTGGTAAGGTGACGGATTATCACTAGTCACATGGCCAGGTGACCGATTAAACCTAAGTTTAATCGACACGCTGTTAACTGGCAGATTTTGCCGGAAGTGACTGGCTAAAGTGTTGTTATAGGCATGCTAGGGCGGCATCAATATAATGTAGGTTTATTCTATGTTGTAAAGTGTTTTTACAAATGATGGGGCAGCATTTATTGAATGTAGGTTTATTCTATGTTGTATATAATGTTGTTATAGGCATGTTAGAGCAGCATCTATAGAATGTAGGTTTATTCTTTGTTGTATGTAGTGTTGTTATAGGCATGTTAGAGCGGCATCTATAGAATGTAGGTTTATTCTTTGTTGTATGTAGTGTTGTTATAGGCATGTTAGAGCGGCATCTATAGAATGTAGGTTTATTATCCCCGCCGAAGGGATATAGTAATAGTATGCATCCGTCCGTCCTTCCGTCTGTCCGTCAGTTTATTAGTGTGAAAATAAGTAGCTATTTTATGTTTCGGCCAGAAAGAGGCTAACATGTGATAAAAAGAACATTACATTTGTGACTTTCCACACTGAATTGATTAAACTCGTTGAATAAAATCGATAAAATGCTCGGCAGAGCCTCGCATTTTATTCAAGTTGTTTAATAAATTCAATATGAAAAGACACTCATGTAATATTCTCTATATATATCACATAAAATAAACCTTCATTCTATACATGCCGCCCTAACATGCCTATAACTACACTACATACAACATAGAATAAATTGAATCAATTAAATTCATTGAATAAAATTGATTAATCCTCAGCAGAGCCTCCCATTTTATTATTTTATTCAACTCGTTTTATAAATTCAATATGAAAAGATACTCATGTAATATCCGCAAAATAAAACATAGAATAAACCTTCATTCTATGGATGCCGCCGTAACATACCTATAACAACATTATATACACTATAGAATAAACCTTCATTCTATGGATGCCGCCGTAACATACCTATAACAACATTATATACACTATAGAATAAACCTTCATTCTATGGATGCCGCCGTAACATACCTATAACAACATTATATACACTATAGAATAAACCTACATTCTATGGATGCCGTCCTAACATGTCTATAACAAAATTTTATACATTATAGAATATACCTACTTTATATGGATTCTGCGCTAACATGTCTATAACAACACTATATGCAACATATAATAAAACTATATTCTATTGATGCCGCCCTAACATGTCTATAACAACACTATATGCAACATATAATAAAACTATATTCTATTGATGCCGCCCTAACATGTCTATAACAACACTATATGCAACATATAATAAAACTATATTCTATTGATGCCACCCTAACATGTCTATAACAACACTAAATACAACATATAATAAAATCAAAGCACTGACTGAGAGTACTGATGGGAGGCGATCTGGTTGCTGCTACTAAAGATTAAACCGACTTTACACGTTTAATGTTCGTTTTCTTACTGCCGATCTTGTCTTGAATGTCAAAATAGGCATATGAGACTATATAGGCATGTTGGGTATCTAAATGATTGTTAAAAGGTGAATATTAATTTATTTGTAATACGTGTATTGAATGAGTATATCAAAAGTGGCTTTAAAATAATACTACGTGCCTATTTATCAGATTCTACAGTACCGTCTTGTAATCACTTCCCTCACAGCGTGAGACAGTCTATAGAAAGCGGCTAGCTAGTACAGCGCCACTATATGATTGCATAACAGTACTTTGCAGACCGTATACGATTCATTGATAAAACCAACACTTGACCGTAGTCTGAAGTTTCTAAAAATAGCTTTACAGCCGGGACATTTGATGAACACGTCATGTTCGTATTATGAAACAAGTTCGGTATCGGCCGGTGTAGTGATTTTTTTGCAAAAATATCGATTTAACGAACAGTTTCACAATAATATTTGATCTTAGAATAAACAAATGTTGCCGATAGGCTTAAATCAGTTAAAAAATATGGAGAAACATATGTAGCAGTATTGGGAATGTTGACAGTTTCTGGAACTACTTGAATGCGGATTCACATAGCAGCCTAAAGGAGGTTAATTTTGTATTAAGAAATGGGCAATGGTAGTAATGAGAGGCTTAAACGCCTCCCAACTACATTCTATTGATGCCGCCTTAACATGCCTATAACAACACTATATGCAACATAAAATACAAGAGGGCCCTTTGGGCCCTAGGTCGCTCACCTGTCGTACTAGTGCATGCACACCCCTATGGTGACCCTACACATTTTCTGAATAAAATTTAAGATAATTCAGCCTCTATTGCAAGTTTTTTTATGATTTGACCATGTGACCTAGCTTTTGACCCCAGATGACTTAATTAATATCAAACTTAACCTAGATTGTGCTGAGATGTTCATTAGGACCTAATTTCATAAAGGTTAAGTCAAAATTGTGACCACTGGTGATTACAAAGGGTTTTTCTATGATCTGACCTATAATTCAAACAAAATATTTTGGAAAAAATATGTTCCTCGATAGGGGGGCATAAAAAAAAAAATTATGGTTCCAGTAGGGTTTGAACCCACGACCCTCAGGAAAATGTCAATTGACATTGTGACCTTGTTTTTGACCCCAGATGACCCAAAATCGAACTTGACCTAGATTTTGTTGAAATAATCATCGTGACAAAGTTTCATAAAGATTTAGTTGAAATTGTAACCTCTGATGACTACACAAGGTTTTTCTATGATTTGACCTTTAATTTAAACAAAATATTTCCCTCCATATAACTGTACAAATACATGATATAAAGACAAAACAATACCTAAACACTTAAAAAAAATTATGGTTCCAGTGGGGTTTGAACCCACGACCCTCAGGAAAATGTCAATTGACATTGTGAGTTTTATAATTGACAGTTTTACCTTGTTTTTGATCCCAGATGACCCAAAATCATACTTTACCTAGATTTTGTTGACATGATCATTGTGACCAAATTTCTTAAAGATGTATAAAAAATTATGACCTCCAGTGACTACACAAGGTTTTTCTATAACTTGATCTAGTGACCTAGTTTTTGTTGAGATGATCATTGTGACCAAGTTTCATAAAGATAAGGCCAAAATTGTGACCTCTAGAGAGGACACAACCCAATTGGTAACGGACGGACGACGGACGAAGAGTGATCACAAAAGCTCACTCTGTCACTTTGTGACAGGTGAGCTAAAAACTACATTCTATAGATGCCGCCCTAACATGCCTATAACAACACTATATACAACATATAATAAAACTATATTCTATTGATGCCGCCCTAACATGCCTATAATAACACTATATGCAACATATAATAAAACTACATTCTATTGATGCCGCCCTAACATGCCTATAACAACACTATATACAACATATAATAAAACTATATTCTATTGATGCCGCCCTAACATGCCTATAACAACACTATATACAACATATAATAAAACTATATTCTATTGATGCCGCCCTAACATGCCTATAACAACACTATATACAAAATATAATAAAACTATATTCTATTGATGCCGCCCTAACATGTCTATAACAACACTATATGCAACATATAATAAAACTACATTCTATTGATGCCGCCCTAACATGCCTATAATAACACTATATGCAACATATAATAAAACTATATTCTATTGATGCCGCCCTAACATGCCTATATCAACACTATATACAACATAGATTACACCTAAGTTCTATGGATGCCGCCCTTATATGTCTATAACAACATTATGTACAACTTGGATATACCTACATTATGTTGATGCGGCCCTAACATACGCATCACAACACTATGGACAACGTACAATATACCTACGTTCTATGGATGCTGAGTTAAAATACATATAACAACACTATATACAACATAGAATACACCTACATTCTATGGATGCCGCGTTAACTTGCCTATAACAACACTATATACAACATACAATACACCTACGTTCTATGGATGCCGCGTTAACTTGCCTATAACAACACTATATAAAACAGTGAATAAACCTACATTCTATAGATGCCGCGCTAACATGTCTATAACAACACTATAATTATTCAACATAAATTAAACCTACAGTCTATGGATGTCGCACTAACATGCCTATATCAACACTATATACAATATATAATACAATTACGTTCCATGGATGCCGTCCTTAAAATACCTTTAACAACACTATATACAACACAGAATACACCTACGTTCTATGGACGCCGCCCTTATATGTCTATAACAGCATTATGTACAACAACATAGAATATACCTACATTATGTTGATGCCGCCCTAACATACTGGTACACCTAACAACACTATGGACAACATACAATACACCTACGTTCTATTGATGCTGCGCTTACATGTCTATTACAACAGTATATACAACATAGAATAGAAACCTACATTCTACGGATGCTCCCTTACATACCCATAAAAACACTATGTACAACATACAATATACCTATGTTCTATGAATGTCGCCTTAAAATATCTGTAACATCACTATATACATCATAGAATAAACCTACATTCTATGGATGCCGCCCATACATAACAACACTATATACAATATACATACTCCTACATTCTATGGATGCTGCGCTAACCTGTCTATAACACACTATATGCATTATTTATAACAGAAACACTATACGGATGCCATCCTATCATAACTTAAGCAACACTGCACCTACACTCTTGGGATGGCGTCCTTATACAGTGGAACTGACTTATAACGAACTCGCTTATAACGAAAACTCGGTTATAGCGAAAGGAAAAAAATCCCCAACTCGCTTATTAGGAAATCGGATATAATGAAATATCGGTTATAACGTAATTATTTCTAAGTCCCGGTTATTGTGTGAAATTAGTTTGTGCAAACAATCTTAACAAGGTGTTAAGTGGTTGCGCCTCGGGCTTTCAACATTGCAAAAAAAAATGACCAAACCAATAATTATACCACTAAACTTCATTGAATTTACAAGATTATTAATATGAACTAAGGCACAGCCTATTTTAGCGAATAATATCTTAAATTTTAAAGAATAGCTCAAATGTACAGTCATTAGAAAATTTGTGACATTTTTGGGTACGAAGTAACCAGGTAACGAAGGACAAAGTCGATACGAACCTGTTTTGGTTTTGAAGTTCACTGTATAACTACGCTGATTATGTGTATAATAATACGACTTTCCTTGTTTAAAACAAGTACTTTCATGGCGTAATCAGTTGATCAATAACTGATTATATGCAGGCTGTCACGTTATGTGTTTCCTCTTTGTTTTCCCAGCGTTCCAAGATGGCGGTCAATCAAAGTGCTATACGAAGCAACATAGTATTTATCTCCCTTATTTATAACGTGTTCTAGATAGGCCTATAGAATTTTTGAAATATTTTTAAACATCATTTAAATATAAAAGAAAACTTATGAGCTACAGAATAACGCATTTAGGTAAATTTTGTTATTCTATTGGCGGCCATTTTTCAGTATCATTCTGTGACTCCGAGACTGTAACACAAATTTTCAGATCCATTAGTGAATTCAAACTATGACCAAACCACGTGACACATTGACTTATTGCGAAATTTATTCGCTATTAATTTTGAATAATTTAAATGCAAGTAAAAAACGAAATTTCAACGTACAAATACTTTGAACGGAATATTGAAGACAAATGATGAGATACGTTGGCCGCCAACAGTCACATCAACCATGTCACCTAGTCAAAATTGTTATCGCTACTCATATTAAGATAATACTTGAATTGTTTGAATGATTCATAGCGGCTCATGCTCAGAACCTCCCAATTAGTGGACACGTTATGTGAGCAAAAAGTACAGACCTTATCAAACAGCTTGGATCATGCATTACTTCACCCAGAGTATAGATTGACAGATTCAAAGCTAGATATTGAATAGAACTCGTTCATAACGAACATATTATCAGTTTATTATAGCACAATATTGGTCACCATCATAATTATATCATGTTTATTTTCTTCAAGCACAACATTATTTCGAGAGCAAGCTATACATGTATACTTATGACAACATAATGATGTTAATATACATTGTATAACGAAATACGTTATATCCGAACATATATAACTAAATTTCGTTGTACGGATATAGCGTAAATCGGATATAGCGAAAGAAATTTCTGGGTCCTTAAGATTTCGTTATAACCGAGTTCCACTGTATGCCTAAAACAATATATACGTCATAGAATACAACTACATTCTGTGGATGGTGTCTTTATATACATTTATAACACCTGCATTCTATGGATGCCGCACTAACATGTCTTTATCAACCCTACATACAATGTATAATACAACTACATTGTATGGATGTCGTCCAAATACGGTACAACTATTTGAAATCCTTCTACGGGCAATCCAGTATCACAAGCCACGCCTATAAGTCTAATAGGTGGGATTACGAAGTTCACTGGAAAACCTACATTATATGGATGTCTCGGTTATATGGATGCCGCTTAGCGATGACCCGTAACCACAAGTGAAAATTTAATTTTCTGTGATCACGAGTGAAATAAAATTGATCTTACAACCAAAATCAACAAATTTTCTGTTTATTATATGCCTTAATTTCTCTTAAAATGTGTCATAATAGGCTTAAATGGAAAAAATCACGTCGAAATTGGATGTCATGGTGTGAGAATTATGACGTCATGATGACGTAACGCATATTTTGAAGCCCGGCGCCGTTGACGTTACGTTTCTTTTTCTGCATGATATTGGAACCAGCTTCTAAAACAGTGAAAACAAGTAATTAAGAATTGCAAGCAATACAGAAGTCCCCTACCGGTTTGAGGCCATTTTTAGACGTGTAAACCACTTATTGCCCCCTATCCACATACCAAGTTTCATAAACCTAGCTCAGGGTTCCCACAAATTTTCTAAGACAAAATTCCCTGACTTTTCCCTGATTTTTCCCTGACCACAGAGCAGTTTTCCCTGACTTTTTAGAGCAATCGGGCGACATCAGCATTTTTTGTTAGAGCAAAATATGGCAAGAAAATAGAGAAAAGGAGGCTATATTTGCTCTATATGGAACAAAAGAGTTTAGGTTAGCAGTATGTTGATTAACATTAATTTAATACAACTTAGAAATAGTCTGAGCGAGCACAGCGAGGGAGAATTTTTTTCAGTTGTATTTCACTTATGACACTTAGCAACAGCTTCAATGACTTTTCCCTGACTTTTGCTCAATTTCCAAATTTCCCTGACTAATTTCATAATTCCCTGACTTTTCCCTGACCTTGAAAAAAATATATTTTTCCCTGACCGTGGGAACCCTGTAGCTTGGAAACTGTTTGAGTTATGTCAGGATCCAGATTGTTTGATGGACAGACGGACGGACGTACTCATGAGACGGTACTTGTGGGGGTTTCTTTTGTTCTTTCTTTTGTTTGGTTGCAACCCACAAGTAGCATTTTGCACCCCACAAGTGACGGAATGAATGGAATCTAAAAATAGCCTATTGTTCCACACCCCACAACTACCGGTGCATTCGTACGGACAGACTGACTGACGGACAGACGGACTTTCCAACATTTGGGGTTTACGGGGCTTTTCCTTTGATCTTTATGTGTTTTTTTTTCACATAAACTGGTTTATGTGGATTTCCTTCTTTATTTAACTAAAATTATGGACGGAATGAACCTCATAAACCATTGGATGTTGGCCCGGATGGACGGACGTACTCATGAGACGGTATTTGTGGGGTTTTCTTTTGTTCTTTCTTTTGTTTGGTTGCACCAAAAGTAGCATTTTGCACCCCACAAGTGACGGAATGAATAGAATCTAAAAATAGCCTATTGTTCCACACCCCACAACTACCGGTGCATTCGTACGGACGGACAGAGGGCAAACCTATAGTCCCCTCCGGTCAAAAACCGGTAGAGGACTAATAACAAAGTGGTAATTTCACTGTTATTTACACTGAAAAAACTCCATATCCCATTGAAAGCAAATAATAAAAGACTATAAACCCATCCTTAACATCAACCCTTTTACTTGTATATTGAATGAAATAATTAAAAATGGAGTGTAGAGTCGAGTCGGCTAATCTCGTACGCTTTCGGATGCGACATCCGACGTCTGGTTACTACGTACAGAAATGTTAGTACATGTTTTTACATCAAGAAGGAGAACCAGTCCACATCATTTTGTCACTTTTTGTGAACGGATATTTCATTGGATAGCTCTAAATAACTACTGTAAACACACTCACCTCATGTAGTCTAATTTCGTACGCTTTCGGCTAATCTCGTACAGTCAATTAACGTGCTTGGCCAACGTTAATTGACAAGTGTGCGAAGTTGTTTTAAGAAGTCAAAATACGCTAAATTGCACCATAATAGTACATATTTTATCGGTAATGGACTAATGACTTGTTCATAGTGCTCAACTACCGTGAAATCATGCAATTTTAACCACAGGTAACTGTATCATTAATAAAGATTATCATTTGCTATCAATGGATTACAGATTTTTCAGTGAAAATAACAATGAAATTGTCATTTTGTTATTTTCATTGTTTTAGAAGCTGGTTCCATTACCATACAGAAAAAGAAACGTGATATATCAACGGCACAGGGCATCAAATTATGCGTAACGTCATTATGGCGCCATAATTGTCACGTGGTGACGTTCTCATTTCAACGTCTTTTCCAATTAGGCCAATTACTGAACTAATTAAATAGAAATTGAAGCATTTTATAATAAATAAAATTATTGTTGATTTTGGTGAAAGATCCAAAATTATTTCACTCGTGATCACTCGTAAAAATTCGATCTTACCGCAAAATCAACAAATATCCTATTATGTAAACAAAGATTTATAAAATTTATAATAGATCTATCTAAGAGATTACCAGATAACATAAAATTTATAAATGTATTTTTTTTACTCTTCATCAATGATGCAGTTACCTGTGATTATGGCCGATTAAGATGCTGCATAATTTACTCGTTACTACATAACGGTAGACAGCGCTGGAATCTTGAGTGACTTGGTGTATACATGTACATGTATATATATATCAGTGCGTACTGTTGAATGCAAGTTTACACATTATGCATGGATTTATTGAAATGTACATACCTGTATACATGCATCTGCAACCAAGGAGAAGAAGAGTAGATCTAATGGACAAGGAATGACGTTTTTCATCTTCAGATATCGTTGTTTTAATCAGTATGGATTTTAATCTGTACATGACCACAATACACAATGCATACTCGTTTTCTACCACGAATACACAAAACACACAGTGTTTTATTTAAAACATCTAGAGATATACATGCACTTTGATATTGTACAAACTTATTTACGGAACACTCATAGATTTATTTCATTCAGTACCTGTGCTTGTGCGTGAGACAAGGTAGAAACACGGAAAATTCATGAGTGCAGAGAAAATAATTTCGTACAATATCTTGTCATTCGGTCGTATAGCTGCGTGTTTGTAAAGGTCTTACTCTGCAACAATGCCAAGGACCCTCGGACTCGATATTTACCTGTACAAACACACATCAAAAGGACCGAAAACCGACATCGATATCCCTTATGTAACATACAAACAATAAAGTTTCGCTTGTATACGAACAAGAATAACCACTGTTAATCATACCAACGGATCACATCACATGTCCACGTAAACTTGTTCAAATTCTCATAATTAGATAAGAACTTCAAAATGCGGAAAAGTGGAGTGCGCTTAAGTATCGTTCAAATAATAGTAAAGTTAATGAACACCTATATATACACACTATGTTATTCCACAGTTTGTAGTTGTTAAACAATTATAACAAATTAAATATGCTTCACGAAATGCTACAACATAGGGCTTACAAAGCGCCTGACAGATTTGTTTTCTTTTTTCAATAATTTTTCCTTTTGTTTTTCCTCCTTGATGTTCTTTCTCTCCTCTTTTATTGCTTTTATTTTCATTTTCTTATCACTGGCCTCTTTTTTATTATCAAAAATTTCCTTAGACGTCAGTATTCTGTGGGTGGTAAGTTTCCTGTGGTTAGTACTGGTTGTTTGCTTACGCACAGACATTGGAAGAGTAAAAGCCGTATTAACCTGTTGCTGCCATTGAATGGTAGACGGCTTACAGTCTGGTAAAGAAGGGGACTCAGACACTGGTGGTGAAATAGTGTCGGTGCTAACTTCGATCTGGAGTTCGATATTCCCGGTCGTTGGGTCCACAGAATACGGACAATCACCGGACATGACTATGTTAATCAACTCAGCCTCACTGACTACAGTTGCAGAACGAGTACCAGGTAATACACTAGGAGTGGGTAGATCTCCCGAAACTGGAGTACACGCCATCACAGAAGGATTAAATTTAGAGGCTACCAGCACAGTATCAGGCTCTACATCAACACATGACTCAAACGGATTACATAAAGACTCCGGAGCATTGTATTCAGACATGGACATTACGGCAGTAGAAGGTAGTATGCTACTACTAGCTACAGGCTGACTACTAGCTACAGACTGATTACATTGTAACGGACTGATGTCGAATGGCTCAGACGGCGCAAGGGCACTTGAGGGAAGGGCGTGGCAATCTACAGGAAATATTCCACACTTCCTAAACCCACTTACAATATTAGTCGCTGTGAACGCCTTTTCATACGCCTGTTTAAAAAGGACTGGCCACTCCCACTTGTTTACAATATTATTCGGGCTCGTTGCCATAAACTCAGTGCAAATTCTAGAGTAGTGCCTAGAAAGGGGCCCAAATACAGTTTTGTCCAATGGACACAGCCACTGAGTAGTATGTGGAGGAAATGTTATTAATATAATATCATTAGCAATGGCTGCTTCAATAAGGCCTAGAGTCTCGTGGGATGAGTGCGAATCCAAAACGATGACTTGTGGCCTCTCAGGGCCACAATGTTTTAGAAAGTGACCCTGAAACCACAATTCGCCCAACGAATCCTCCATCCAAGCCCGTTCTTGGAAAGTATAAATACTCCCAGGGACACCATTCTCCGTGTTATAAGCCAACAGACTTTTGTACGTTTTGCCCTTCACGATAACTAACGGAGGAATGGTGCCCCCAGCAGCATTTATACACCCAAGAACAGAAACATTCTCTCTGTTGTTGCCAACCCTTCCTGGTATATTTTTCGCCCCAGTGGCCCCCAACACCCTCGCAGGTTTGTGCAACAGGGGCACACTGGTCTCATCTATATTCCAGATTTTCATTGGTTCATTAGACAAATTGACATCATTCAGTAAAGCACATAAATCTACATAAAACTTATCAACAATAGTCCTGTTTAACATTCTGGCTCTGCAGGTAGACAGAGCCAGCGGCTTCCTCAAGCTAATGTCAGGGTGTCGGGATACAAACCCGGACACCCAATCCTTCCCAGGAATCCCGTTCTTGAAGGGCGTCTTAATCCCCATACGCCGCACTACTCTGCCGATCTTCACCATCAACATCTGTCTGGTGATACCAAATCCCTAAAAGAAACGGGAACCATGCAAGTTATGTTACATAGGACATTATTAAGATCTGCAGCCATATTAAAACGGACATTGTATATGCGTTATCACTGGACTGGATCTTCTTATCTTGTCTTATTATTATGCAAGTAGGCCTACATTTATAATGGACCCAGTCTAAATACAGTTCTGTCCATCGTATGGTAGGGTGGAGAAATATACATGTATGGAATAATACCATGGTGCGTATCATTGCGGGTTATCGTCGGTCAGAGAATAGATCCAATTCTAGATCGTAGCAAAGCATTGTATTTTACGAACAATTCAATGCAAAAATCGCCGCTGTCCATATGTAGTAATTAGATCTGCATCATTGATTTCATACAACAATCAAATGAACTAAATGGACATAGAGGAAATAAAATATAAATCCTACCATGTCTGCAGCCTTTTTCAACTGTTCAGCAATATTCCGCTCAACCTCGTGTGGTATGACGGTCGGTCTTCCTGGCGATGCCAAATCATCAACAGCACCGCTCACGCGGTTCTGTAACGTCATGACAGGGACTCCGTACTTGGCGTAGGCCTTCCGGTACGACAGTCCCTGACGGACAGCCGTAACGGCGTCTAAAATGTCCTTCTGGGTATATTGTTTAGACATACTTGGAAACTGGAAAAAGGAAAACACAAACTCAAAAAATATTTATTTACAGGATAGATATTTTATTACTTTTCTTTTTTATTATTGGATCTACAATCTACAAAGTGTTCATACTGATTTCGTCACACCACAGTGAAAGTTCTATGTCTTTGATTTCCTGAGCAACTCTGGTGGCCAGGATCACAATACTGTATATATCGGGGCATAGCTGCAGCTCAAAATGTTTTTTCACAATAATCGATCTATAATGCATATCTCCACATAATGTATTTAGTCTTTCATACACATAGTATATCAGATGGTGATCAAAATGTGCCTCGTGTATAAACATTTGCCATAAAGAGTGTTCAATATAAAATCTTGAGTCGTGAAACCCCATCTCTCTCAAGTACAACGACTTGTGTGTTGGTTTAGAACTCATGTCTGAAAAAATAAACGTCACAAATAGAATCTTCATCTATAAGTATCTTATTTAAGTAGATCTAGTTTGTCTTAATGACCGATTATGTTGCGGAATCGAAACTAGCCCAATAGATCAACCAGGCTACACCCCTGTCTACAAAAAAATTGGAAGTGTACGGAATTAGACGACAGTTTTAAAACACGAAACAAAAGGGGAGGGTAATTTCGTACACTTTATTTTTGTCTATTATTTGGTTTTGTCTCATGATTTCTACATAAAATTGTCATTGTATACAAGTATGAACATTATGCTACACAATGGTTCAAAAATCAACTGTTTTCAAGTCCACAAAGAGAGATAATTCCAGTACCTTCTGTAGCTTATGAATATAGCGCTTGTCTTTCTTGGCAGTAAAAATAACCGGGAAAAACAAATTTCGCGCCAATCGGGATATTAACCAATCAAATTCTTCATGACGTCATTTTTTTCATCTGTGTACAGTAGACGCGGTATAAGCACAGAAAGCCGCTGCTTAATGTGGATTGAAACGTCAATAAAACAAACGAAAAGGATATCGACCGTAACGAAAATAAAACTACTGTACGAGATTACCCGACTGTACGAGATTAGCCGACTCGACTCTATAATTGAACTTTAAATTTTTTTTAAATGACAATAATAATGATACAGACAACTCTTGTTATCTCGAACTTGCTTATATCGAATTTTCAGTTATGTCGAAGTTTTTTTGAAGTCCCGATTTTTTCCATTCTTTGTCTATATGAAATCTCGAAGTTCGCCTCGAAGTTGTCGTTAACTCAATATTTTTTCTAGGTCCCTATAAACTAATTGGCACCTAATATCTATTGTTCAACTCAAGTCGGGTTGTATCTGACCGGCGCCAAATGTTTTCACGCCTTGCATGTATGAAATCTTTGATTTACCTGTAGTTTTCACATCTTCCATTGTTGATCAATTGAGTGTGTGCAACAATTTGCACAAACATATCTCATGCACCTTCAAGATGCGACCAATCACTAGTAATAAAAATAATCGAAAATATGGGGAAATCCTGGACGAGATAAACCCCTCTTTAACTCGTACTGTGAATTTGACAGCAAAAGTGGTTCTCAAACTTATTTTAAATTTTCAAAGGTCGTATTCTGTATGTTGCCCTAACCAAACGTTAAAGCTAAAAACCAAAACCAAGTCTAAAAGCCAAACATGGAAAGAACTTGATATGCTTGAAGAATTTTCTTAGAAATACAAAGAACTCTCGGGCAAAATAAACCCTGTGTAATCCGAACAGAACAAATTGGCTTTCAAACTTATCGAAGTAATTTTGACGGTCCCAAAAAATTGAGACAAAGAGAGTTGACTGTACTTCAATGTTGCACAATGTGTTGTATATATCCTCTAAGGAGTTAATTATAACATTCTACAATTTCTCTAATCTCTACCTTATCGGAACCAAACAAACAATCTCTCAGCTGAGTGGAACCATTTCTGTAGACAAGTGTTATAACAACTTCCTTTGCTTCAAGTATTGTTGCTAAAATATCTCCTAATACTTCCACAGAGAGTTTGCTGATGTCCACTATACCATTAACCACGGAACACTGAAATATCATCAGAACATACTGTAACCTTCAGTGCCCACACTTTGATCAACCAAGAATTGCAACCAAAAATTGGATAATAATAATAAAGACTTTATTTAATGAGGCAACACAGTTGGCAAAGCCAGTCTTACCTGTGAGCCTCAATAACTATGTACAATTTACAACAATAACTATGTACAATTTACAAATATAACATTTACAGAATGATACATTAAATTTAACAGCTGTGCATTAATTAAGCTACTAAAACATATTAAATGAAAACTAGACCAACAATTTATAGAACAGTTGACTATAAAAGTTGATCTATAAAACAAAGAACAAAATCACATTTATATATTATGTGACACAAGTATTTTACATGTTTATCAAGTTTTTCCCACCAGAGAACCACCATTTGAGGTATGATGTCTTAAAGGTGCTGCCTCACAGATTGGGCTAAAATTTTTGTATATCGTGATTTTCCAACCTAACCAAGTATTGATGTAATAGAAAGCCACTGACGGTTGCTTTATGAAAGATTTGGTGCAAATAAGCAATTTTAACCACTCTCGATATCACTCACTGAGTACAGTATAACCTCCAAAACGGCACCTCCGAGAAGCGGCAACCTCCGAGAAGCGGCCATTTTATTTCCCCCCGTTCATTTTCACTCTTATTTTAACTCTGTAGAATGACACCTCCACAGAGCGGCAAATGGCCGTTAAAATTGTTTACCTTTGGTATGGTTTACCTCTGAGAAGCGACAGGTGTGTTTTTACAACGACATATTCACACGTGTTTACATAACTCCATACGATGTTGTTTTCTATTTTTCGCACCTTCATGGATTATGATAATTATCGCTCATCAGGTAACGATAGCCACGGGTGCTAGTAAATTAGCGACTGTCTTTGGGATCAGTTAGACAATATGACACACTAACACCGTACATACCATGCACTTGCCGAGATGCATTAACTCGATTTTTTTTAATCAAAATCGTTATTAATAATTTTAAATGAATTATCAATACGCGCTTATCAATCAGTATAAGAATAGAAATTCACGTACACGTCGTGTAATCGTGTAATCAAGTCGTCTAAAACTGTCAATTTCAGCATATGCACTGACCAAGTTACACGCGAGAGGTAAACAAATTACCCATCACGTGTGCAAATTGTGTACTGAGCGATATGACGTAATAGAGATTTTTACACTTTGAAGGTAAACAATTCAATTGAATACGGCATGTGCGTAAAATAATATGGATTCGGTTTATAATGTTGAGAGTTGCGTTTAATAGCAATAAATACTAGACCCGTGAATTGTACGCATTTTTGTATCTAATCAATGATCTTAATTAAATAATCCTCAGAATTATATCGCAAAACGCGTGGCTACGAGTAGATCTAATTGTATGCATTTAATCAGAAACAAACGACGTCAATTTAAAATTACCGTGATTACGTACACTCGATAGTCTATGAATGACATTCTGAAACAATCAACCTCTACAGTGAGACACCTCCGCAGAGCGGCAGTTTTTTCTGTCTCCGCCGGATGTCGCTCTACGGGGTTATACTGTATTTTTTTCATAAAAAAAACCCCGCTAAGTTTCCTTCCAACATGCTTTGTGAATTATGTAATTCACATGTGATCAACAAACTACAGCGTAAACATCAGTGAGGTATTTGGGTTCATTTTTCGGTTTGTTTTCATCAAATGCGAATAAATTTCAGGCAATTTAAGTAATAGTAGTGTAAATTCCTTAATACCCTATAGAATTTTGATGTAAAAATACTAAATAACTACTAAATGCCGAAGTTTCTCAAGATATTTTTAATTTCAGTTTGGTTTTTTTTGGGATAGACAGGCAACTATACCAAATTACGCGGATATTTGTCAATTTTATTTTATTTTTGCAATACACCAATATGTGAGGCAGTCCCTTTAAAGACAGCCAAGCTTTCTGATTGTTTTATATGTAGTGGTATAGTGTTCCGGAGTTTGGGACCTGAATAAGCAAGAGTTTTCCTAAAAAATTATAATCTTGGTTTTGGAACCTTAAGAGATTGTTGAGTGTGGGATCTAAGTGAATGATTATTTGAGAATGTGAATAAGTTTGACATGTATTCAGGAACGAGATTGTTAATAGATTTGTAAACAAAAATGGCTTTTTGAAATAGATTCTTTCATGTATAGTCATCCACTTGAGTTCTTAAAAGAGATCATGTGATGGAGTGTCCATGTCTAGTATTATACCAGCAGCTCTTTTCTGAAATTTGTACAGGGTATTGAGAAGCTCATTATTACAATTTCCTCAAATGGTACAGCAATAGTTAATATGGGGTAAGATGTATGCATTGAAGAAGAGGATTCTCATGCGTTTATTTAGAAATGATTTTATTCTGAGAAGAAGATAGAGTAAAGAATTGCATTTCTTAAGCAGATGTTCAACCTGTGTTTGCCAGTTAAGTTTATGATCAACATGAACTCCTAACAATTTTTCAGTCTATGAAAACCCTATTACCTGGCTTTGCATTGTTAGAGTGAACTCACTGCTGGTTTTAAGAGAGTTATATGTTGTATTTGAAGGTGAAATTATCATGGCTTTGGTTTTTTGGGGGTTAGGCAACATTGAATTCCGTGTACACCAATCATTGATAATAGTTATACTTTGTTGCAGTGAGTTATATACTTCTGGTAGTGATTGTTCAAAAGCAGTGACAGTGGTGTCATCAGCAAACATGCCAGTAGATGTATTTTTGAGGTGTAGTGGTAGATCATTTATGTAGAGTATAAACAATATGGTGCCCAAAATAGACCCTTGAGGAACTCCAGATGCTATAGCTTGTGATCCTGATAGTTTTCCTGAGATGGAAACTTGCTGAGTTCTGTCTGATAGGCAAGTGTTTTCTTATCAAATTTATATTCTTTCATTTTATCTAACAGTATTGAATGATTGAGTAAGTCGAATGCTTTTGTGAGATCAAGGAACACTGTCCCAACAGTTTTGTTGTCATTTATAGCTGATATCCACGAATCAATGATTGAGCTGTTTCACATGAGTGTTTTGATCGAAATCCTGATTGTGTGCTATGTATCAAAGAATGTGTTTCAATGTAGGTTTTCAAATTATCACTGACATGTTTTTCAAGTATTTTAGACAGTACTGGAAGTATTGAGATTGGACGGCAGTTGTTAGCATCTGATTTTTATCCTTTTTTGAAAATTAGTACAACCTTTCCTTTTTTGAAGAGGTTCGGATACGTTGCAGACGAGATACTTTTATTGAATATATTATATAGTGGCATTGTTATGATTTCTGCTGATAATTTTAGGAATTTAGCCCCAATGCCATCCAAGCCTGTGGCTTTGTTACAGCCCATAGATTTTAGTTGTTTTAGAATGAAACTCTCCTTAATTAATGGGATGTAGGCCATTGTATCTAGATACAAATATGGGGTAAGGTAGACAAAATTGCAAAAGTTTTGTTACTGGTGGCATGTATGTACTAACACGTGTTAAAATCCGCAATCATGGAAATGAGGGGAAAGTGACCAAATCAAGATGGCCGTCAAGATGGCCGCCGTTTCATTATATTGCCAAATATGTATTGGCCAAATCTAGGCAATTATTGAGCGTAAAGAGCTCAAGATATGTATTTTTGTACTATAGAATGTATTAACAAATTATATGTCTAACAAATTATATAATACATTTCACTATTATAGACGTATTGTTTCCAAATGGAGGCCCGTAAGGGGTATTTTGAGAAAAATATATCATAAAATAAAAACAGGTTTGTATACTTATTCCAGTATTCCCTATGGCTCAACAAGACCATTATAAAATGCATTTCAGATGATCTAACAATGTTTTTTACATAATTTAAGTCATTTAAAAGAACTACTTATCAGTCAATAGAGGCCCTTATAAGGATATACTCAATCATGAAAAAGTAGAAAAAGTTAGCGTTTTCACGGTTCTATCAGTAAGACACATAAATGGTATCTGAAATGTATAACAAACAATCTGTAGCTGTGATTTATATTTGTTTAATGTGCAAATTCAACAGATAGATACTTAAGTAAGAGTTCAATGTGAAAATGAGGCCCCAATAGTGATAAAAACCAAAGCTTATTCCCGTTATAAGGTACAATAGAAAATTCGTCAAATCATTAATGTAATGTACAATTACAGGAAATACCTATATAACTTTAATAAATACTGATCTGAGTAGCATGAATATACATCAAATATCCTAATGCTTGATCGAATTAAATAAAATTGAGGCCGTAATAGAGGTAATTAAAAAGGGAAAAATAAAATAAAATCCATTAGTAGAGAAGTATTATTAAAATGTATTTTCTTAAAGTTTTAATCAAAGGAACTCGGTAACCCAAGTTCATACTGTTCATTAAATGTTGGTATTTGAGCTATTTCACATTTTAATAGTTAATACAGTCTAACTTGTACTAGCGACCACATGTATTAAGCGACCTTTGTCTTAAACGACCGGTTTAAACTCCTCCCGATCGTATTTGTTCTATTTTCCTATTGTATTAAGCGACTTTTGTCTAACGCGACCAACGACCACTATTTAAGCACTATAATTGTTTGGTCAAAGGACAAGGTTCATTTATGGCTTAATTTGGCCCTGAGTTTTCTCGAAAAATAGAAATGCATCTTCCTATAAATATGTCCTATGTTTCTAATAGCCTAACACTGACTTTCAAAATAATAAGCATACTTTTCCTAATTTCCCTCGTAATATGTAGAAAAATCTACTTGAAATAGGTTATGTTTATCAAACATTGTCATTTTTTAGCCATTTTCCTGGCTTTTCATGGAGTAAAACCTTCCTAAAACTACGATGGCACTCTTGCGACACTTTGATATTTTGTACATATATAAAGACTTGCAGAACACTGGTTATGTAAAAATATAAAAGTGTCGCAAGAGTGCCATCGTGGTTTTTGGGAAGGTTTTACGTCATTAATAGTCGTGAAAACGGCCAAAAATGACATTTTGGGCTGAACATGACATATACGTCATATTCTTGGCAGTTTTGTCAACAAATTACAAGGGAAATTGGGATATGTATGCTTATTTTTTACACTGGAAATGATAAGTTATTTGAATTATAGGACAGATTTATAGGAACATGCATTTTTATATTTTGAAAAATCACAGGGCCAAATTAAGCCATTAGTGAAGCTTGTCCTTTCATTAAGCGACCGAAAAAATCTAAAACACTGGTCGTCTGTAGTGACAGGTTGTAATTAACGTATATCTCGTCATAAATCATTGTTTGTTCACCCTTCAGAGTTTGTCTTTTGTTAACTGGACCTCAATTAACAGCATTGATAATCACCATTGTGTCCACAGGGCGTGTCATACCGATGATTTTTAATCCAATTACACATTATTTCGGATTAATTATTTTATCTTTTGCTGTAATCAGCTTGTTGTGACCGTCCATTTGAAATTCGTTAATTACACTCTATGTTTATAACATTTGCGTTAAACGACCATTCCGTTTAACAGTCTAACTTGTATTAAGCGACCACCCTTGGGAAGGTCTGAAAACGGTCGCTTAATACAAGTTAGACTGTATGTACATGAGGCCCCGCTTGAGGTACTTAAACAACACATGGAGTACATTGTTAGGCAAATGTAGTAAATACATAATTTAAAGATGTAGAAGAGCAATGAAATGCATCGAGGCCGCATTCCCCTCTTTAATTCTGAAAGGGGCATACGATAATTTTGTATTAATGTGTATGCTATTCAATGACCTGGTGGAAGTTTTTGTGTGCAGGAGGTCGGTACGGCACAATGGATAGTTGTGTCCTGTATCATAAGAGTGCAGAATGGCTCTTCTTGACAAAAGCCTATGATACAGAGCGTAGAATGGAAGTAACCAACCTTGATAGGTACTCAATGGAGCCAGGAATACATGGTAAGGTAACTCTCACAAGTCAGAAATGGCATTTTAAGTAGGTAGTGGTAGGTTCCCCAATGAGTGCATCTGACTACATTAGGTTCTACAAGGACACATAGATGGCTATGTTGAACAGTGTAAGATATCCCCATATTGCAAGGAATATCTGTATTCGACAGTGTTAACTATTACATGGTCCAATACTAGGTACCCATAGATCTAGGACACTGGCTGATTAACCAAATAGAGCCCGACCGCTGTGCCAAGGAGAGATATATACCACATGAAATAATGAATGGTTGTTCCAATGAATGTTAGCCTTGGTAACCTACATAGACAGAAATGGGTGTGTCAATAAGTGTTAGGTGCCCAATGGAGCCCGGACGGGGTTTATCGAGGAGGAGTACTAAGTAATCACTAAGCATGGAGTTTTAAGTAACCCACAAAAAAGGCCACAGCCGAGAGACAAGGAGTGTTAGGTACTGTACTGAGCACTGAATGGAATATAATGCCAAGCTAGTGATGTTAGTTAGATACCACAAGAAGCAAATAACAAATTTTCCGATCACTGTTAGGTACACCATACCGTATGAAATGGCTATTCCAGGCAATGTTAGAAATCCCACAGCGAGTAATGGCTGTCTAAGCTTAACAAATATTGCACAATCATTGTTGTTTCCTGCGAGCCTTCAGCGAGCAGGTATATTGGATAGCATAAAGTAAAAAGTCCATGAAGGAGCACGTGACCTGTTCTCGATGGTTTACGAAAAAAAAAAATCCAAAAAAAGATGCATTTTATAAGAATGTCGTGAACCAGCTAATTCCATTATTCCATGTGGATAACATCGGTCTTTGTCGCATTGCAATAGTTTATTTACCAAAGAAATCAGAACTGTCCGAAATTTCAGTGAGCGCTAGGCAATATTGAAATTAATTTGCTATGTGTGTGCATGTACACATTCCCATAATGTCATGCCTTGTGTAAAGACATCATACTTACTTCAAATTGACCCTGTAATCTTTATTTATGATAGAAATCTATCGATTTTTAACCCGGTGATCGATTGTTTATAACTATACCTTCCATTTTATTATGATGTCATCTGTGACGTCATCAAAAAATACCGAGTATAGAAAACCGTTTACGACATTGTTGCTGATGTTAAAAAACGATAATCAAAACTTGTTTTAAACAACTTTCCCCTCACATTTCAAGGTGCGGGTTTTAATGGTAGGTATATATAAACGTATACTATCGTCCAGTATTGAGAAAAATTCTTTTGCAATTTTGTCTAGGTCAAATTTTATTTTGAATGGACTAATGTGAAATGAAGTTGTTGGTGATATGTGATATTTGATGAATTCACTTAAAATATTCTTATCATCTGGTGAAATGGTATCACAGTGATTTGGTGCTTTATTGAATATGTTTGCAAAAAAGTCATTGAAATACTCTGCAGTTGTATCAGCATCTTGAATAGGCTTTCCTGATTCATCGACAATTAAGTGACTTTGATGTTTACTTGATTTCCAGGATAGATCTTTTAAATTCTTCCAAATGCGTTCTTTACACAGATTTAGACATTTTTCAATTTTCTTCAAAGTATTGCCCACACTTTATCAACCAAGAATTGCAACCAAAAGTTGGATGTGTTCTTTATACAGATTTAGACATTTTGAGATCAGATGAGTTCTTTATTCTTATGTATGTATGTTTGTTTGCGTCCAACTAAGACATTTGGTGAGTGCATGGTCATTTGTTTTTTCTTTGCCAAATAAGCTAATGACCTCCGACTTGGAAGTAAGAGACAGAAAGGCTCATAGGGAAGATTGGGCAGATGCCTAACTATATTGCCTCTATAAACAAGTAATTAAGAATTGCAAGCAATACAGAAGTCCCCTACCGGTTTGAGGCCATTTTCAATGTTTCTGTTGCCATAGCAACCACAATTTTTGTCAGAATCAAAATAATTTTTAGACGTGCATAATCCCCTTATTGCCCCCTATCCACATATCAAGTTTCATAAACCTAGTTTGGAAACTGCTTGAGTTATGGCAGGATCCAGATTTGGGCATATTTTCACTCTTTCTGTTGCCATAGCAACCACAATTTTTGCTAGAATTAAAATATTTTTAGAAGTGCATAATTCCCTTATTGCCACCTATCCACATACCAAGTTTCATAAACCTAGCTTGGAAACTGTTTGAGTTATGTCAGGATCCAGATTGTTTGACGGACGGACTGACTGACAGACTGACTGACGGACGGACGGACGGAGGGCAAACCTATAGTCCCCTCCGGTCAAAAACCGGTAGGGGACTAATAAAGTCTTTATTATTATTATTATTACAAAGATACCAGGAATCCTGGAGTAATATCCTAGCTCTTTCCGAATAGACTCCTCACTTGTTTATCTTGCTCGATGTACAGCACAGATACACACGAGGCTACCTCTGGGTTACCATCTCTAGTGGGTGGGAAACACTGAAAAGCAACATTCCTGATATCTTACCTCATTGAATTTGTTACTTTTTACAGGCACTCGGAACTTTGAATTTTTTGTATCCAATCTTTTTCCTGAATGAGAGAATGTATGAGCATTTGTTAGTAAAATTTGATATTCTACTTTATTACCTGTGAAGGTCACTCTGGAAGCACATGAGATAGCACAAGCTAACTAGCCATCAGTGTACATCTAGCTAGCCATCAGTGTACATCTAGCTAGCCATCAGTGTACATCTAGCTAGCCATCAGTGTACATCTAGCTAGCCATCAGTGTACATCTAGCTAGCCATCAGTGTACATCTAGCTTGCCATCAGTGTACATCTAGCTTGCATACAGTAAAGTAGAGAGAGTGATAACTGATAAGCCATAGATTGGCAACTTGGATTGATTAGTTATAATTCAACATAGCATTCCAAAGCAGTCAATGTTTTCAGAAGAAGAAGCTAGGGTCATTGACCAAGAAATTATTAATATGATTACTACAGAAGTAATTTGTTTAAAGGGAAAGAAAAGGCTAATAACAAGTTGGTTTTATTTTAAACTAGCATTCATTTGAAACATATTGGCGCAAACAGAATGAAAATCAGACGATTATTAATGGAGCTAGGGCATTTTGAAATCAATGTTCTGTGATATGCATGGAGATCGCCATTTGTAAATTAACACACAGTAACGACAACTCTTATGAGCATTGAGTTATCGTTCGTCGTAATCAGCCGTGAATAAAACCCGTTCACCGTACGTTCAAAGACAGACGCGCTTAGCACTCTGGGAAATTTGCAGAAAAGTAATGGCTGCCGTTTTACGCGGAATTAATTGGAAAAGTGATAATTTTAACTTCATGTAGCCAAAGGAGGCGTGATATTGCGATTATTTTGTTTCAACATCGTTGTCATATTTTTTGTCACATCATACTAAATTTGGTTCAACATTGTTGTGCGGCGATTACATAAATCGACATAAACAAACTTGTGCGGATAAAGGAGAAGGTTCGCTAACTAGTAAAAATGGCCCAAAAATAATGAAAAATTAAAAATAGACAAAAAATATTTTTTGTTATCTATTTTTAATAACCAACCTTTATTCTTCATAAAAATGTATTTTTTCTTTAGAAAATCCGTTTTAAAGTCAGTAAAATTCCACTTGTAAGAACCCCTCTTTAGCTAAAAATGGCAAAATCTGCGTTTTTCGTGTAACACTTCTTTATTTGTTCATATCAGCGCACGTTTGTTCCACCTTCAAACTTGCTAAGCTTTCTGAGGAATTTCAAGTAGATTTATAACATCACTGTTATTTTTTGGAACACGCGTGCGCTCATATCTTAAATTTAAAGTATATAAGCCGTAACGTGACATTTTTTACCTAAAAAGCAACATGACGTCACGTCAGAAGCAGACAACGAAGTTTTGTGCAACGGCAACGTTTCTTTGTTTAACCCGCTCATTCTGCTCAACAATACGACATGTAAGGCCACTACTATTTCATTTCTTGGTTTACAATATTTTTTGGAATTCTTTATGTCCATCGGTCAGTCGAATTTGTTTTAAATGGAAAACGCCGTTGAACGCGTCTGTCGCATGAAAAGGTTGCAAAATAAATCTGGTATACTATTATCTTTTTATTATTAACATACACCATCATTTACCTACTTCAAAAATTCGCGACAGAATCAGAGGTCCATTACGATCCATAGCAACGCATACATCCGATCCATAGCAACGTACACAGTAGCCATTACGAGCGTAATGTACGTAACGAGTATAACGGACAAACAACGCAACTATAAAACTCCGCGGCCTTACTGTTATTCCGATCAAACTGCATTGTAGCTTCTGATGTCGCCGACAATATGTACATCACAGATTTGCCGACTGATTAGACGTTGCCGACTTACGTCGGCAATAAAAGGAAACAGAGGGAAAACTCACATCAAAGACATTTAGCCGAACTTGATGCACATGAGAATTTTGACTGATCTATAACTAGCTCGCTTTGACACATATTGAATCTTGTTCATTTAGTAGACTTCACGTAATAGACGTCGGTTGAATCGCTGTTAGTGGAATAAGTGATCATTAAACATTATTTCATTGAGAAAAATAAATCGTATGATTAATGGATACATCCTTGAAGGTAGGGGCCTTATTAAAAACGTCCCGTCTTCGCATCAAATGATTATTGGATCAACCAGTTTAGATTAACCCAGCAAATTTGTCTTAATCTGAATAATTTCCTTTAGGGTTTGATGTCAATATCAGCACATGTAAAAATTAAGAGTACAATTTCATTCTTATTGTAACAGTTTAAGCCAGACGGCTTATCAGTTTTTTGGTAAAAAATGTCAATTAAAGTTCACCTGTGGGGAAATTGTACAAAACCATAAAAAACTGAATGAATATTTCAAAACATAGCCTTTTTTTAATATTGAAAAAGGTTATTTTAAAATAATAAAGACTTTTTTCAGCATTTATTGCTCCTAAAAGAATAAAACGGCAGCTATCTTGCTAAAGAGATAGAGAAATAATTCCTTTGTCTTAAGAGTACCTTAAAAACACTTTAGTTTGTTTTTATAGTTGCATAGTGTAAAATAAAGAAAAAAAAATCGAAACTGTCGACCAACTGTATAAAAGGATGAACAACACATTCATGAATTACATCTTTTTACTGATACATGTACACATGAATCAACATCTATTTGATACAATTGCCTATTATGGCATGTTTAATGGCATAATAATACCTGTGATTAATTGAAGGCCAGCGGTGGCATAATTGGTGAAAATTTTGGGATGCTATTGCCTCAAAATCTGTCATTTTTCGGTATTATTTAAGTTCCTCAGGACACATAGAATGCTTCACATTGATCCATTTTTTAAAATAAAATTCTGGGGGACCATGCCTCAAAACCCCCCTAATTTTTCTTCACCCTGCCCTTTATCACAGCACCCTGGCCTTTTTGTGGTTCTAGAATAATCACTAATCTTATATGCAGAAAATGAGAAGTTACTTGATGAAAACATACCAAGTTATTTTGTATTGACTAAGTTATTGTCATTTGAAAATACACAGATGAATTTTAACAATAGAACAATGTTCGAAACAGATCAAAGCTTGGCATGTACAGCGCAACTGCTACTGGTTTGATTTTCAAGGCTGTAGTGAGGTTCAATACAATTGTACATAAATATGAGGGTCAGTCAAGAAAAACTGAGAGTTGGTATTTTAAGCCCTCAACATATGTTTGCAGTTGTACTTTCTATTATTCATTGTCAACTATTATCCCCTGTGGATCTTCTAATGAATTCCGTCATCAGATATAGGCTTATAAATACAGTTGCCAAGCAACCAAAGAACATTACTAAGGGGTATGCGTTCGCACCAGCGATAAGAAGATTGAATCTGTTGTAAATTCAATGGTTTAGTTCAACCTTATATACCGTGATTTATTACAACTAACATGTGTATATTGTAGAATAGTATATCTCAAATAATAATGAGCAATTATTTCAGAATGGTCACTAATGCCGTGTTATTTTGTTGCCTAGCGACAATTTTACCCACATTTTATCAATTTTCCCAGCATACGTTCTTTTCGTTGCCATGGTGTTCTAAAACTAATCACTGATTTCACCATTCCTTTTTTTTATAAGATTGTGAACACATATCAAGGAGTCCAGTAACCGTAATAGAAATAAAATGTATAACTTTGCTTTCTAAAAAGATTATTCGTTCTTTTGGGTGGGGTAAAATTGTGGTTTTAATACCATCAAATAAAATGACAATTTACATTTTCGTCAAGTATATTTTCTATATGAGTGGAATACAACAACTAGAATTAAGTTTATTTGATAGATTAATGTACATTTGTATTACCAAATAAATAATATGTTTGAAAATGTCAGACATATCTTTATGTTTCCATAGCAACGCACACTTTAGTTCTATTAACAGCGTGAGCGCATGACCTCGAGTTGTCTTCTTTGGTTGCCTAGAAACAAGAATCCAATTGTCATAGACTATAGTAGTATTCGCCATAACATCAGTGAGATACCATATTCAGTCTATACTTTTATGCCAGAATTTTCATCACTAGCGATGAAGGGTGTACAGTTATGCACAGGGCAATAAACCACTTATCAAATACTTGCTAAGTATTAGGGGTCAGCTTAGCACAGCATGAGAGTAATAAATCTCCCAGCATACATTAGGGTTTCACACAAGATGCTAATCAGCCATCTGTTTTGTATTATTTTACCAGAAATGTATAAATTCTGCAAATCATCTCAGATCAATACTACAGTTAAATTTAGATTTCACAAAATGGGTGACCTAAATACTTAATAGAAGCATGTAAAAATGGCAAATTTATTTTACATATTTTACCCTCACCCCAACCGATGAGACATATAAGTAATGCTTAAATTTGACAAAAAATGTGGTTGCTATGGCAACTGAAACATTGAAAATAATTTAAAGTATCTTTGCTTCGAACCGGGGTAGGGAACTTTTGTATTACTTGTCACTCTTCAGTCTTAATTATTATAATAGTCAATTCTACAAGACGAATGTCATAACTCTGATCAACTCTAGGATGGTTTTGTTATGGTCCTTTAAACTTAGACATTTTTTGGTATTTACATTAGTATTTAAAACATCATAATAAATTCAGATAATTTTTATGCCCCCCTATCGATAGATGGGAGAGGGATATAGTGATTCACCTATCCGTTCGTTCGTTCGTTCGTTTGTTCGTTCGTCCGTCCGTCATGGTAAACCCAAATTGACAGTTTCTTCTAGCATTATTATGGCTTGCTACAAAGCTTCCATACTTGCATGGATGTTGTATATGAACACTCTCCACACGCCTGTATCACCTGACCTCATTTTGACCTTCACCTTGACCTAATTTTGGACTTAGACTTATTGAAGGGCCAAATTCTTGGTTAACCCAAATTGACCGTTTCTTCTAGCATTATCATGGCTTGCTACAAAGCTTCCATACTTGCATGGATGTTGTATATGAACACTCTCCACACACCTGTATCATTTGACGCCATTTTGACCTTCACCTTGACCTAATTTGGACTTAGACTTATTGGAGGGCCAAATTCTTGGTTAACCCATAACCCAAATTGACCGTTTCTTCTCGCATTAATATGGCTTGCTACAAAGCTTTCATACTTGCATGTATGTTGTATACGAACACTCTCCCCATGCCTTTATCACCTGACCCTAATTTAACCTTCACCTTGACCTAATTTTGGACTTAGACTTATTGAAGGGCCAAATTCTTGGTTAACCCAAATTGACCGTTTCTTCTAGCATTAATATGGCTTGCTACAAAGCTTTCATACTTGCATGGTTGGTGTATTTGAACATTCTCCACACGCCTATATCACCTAACCTCATTTTGACCTTCACCTTGACCTAATTTTGGACTTACGACTTATTAAGCGTCTAATTCTTGGTTAACCCAAACTGACAGTTTCGTTTTACATCCATCATGTCCATCATGGCGTTGCCTTAAAACTTCGCATACTTGTTTACCATCATAAGCCCCTTATAGTCCAGTCATTCTAGGTTTTAACCTAGACAAAATTGCAAAAGAATTTCTTTGTACATATTTGTGAAGAGTGTTGTCCCATATAGTCACAGAAAAAAATCCCCATCGATAGACATCGCCGTTTTCTTGCATTTGATGAAGACAGTTTTTCGGATAATGCGCAAAATAATTCATGTAAAATGGCGTCCCATACTTGTGTTGATGACAACATGAAATGTTACATATTAACAAATTCAAATTTCACACAATGCAAACTATAGTAAAACATCGAAATTCTCCATATAAACAAATTAAAACATTTTAAAGGCATATTCAAACAAGGTCACGTGAGATTTTTTTTCCGACTATGGAAAGCCGTGTGTCGAACAAATTAAAGTTTACACTTGGATCTACTATTTGCACTAATTTTGACGTACAGGAACAGGTACCCTCTTATATTTTCAAAGTCCTTTGCCATGTTGTTTTGATACTTTGTATACTTGTTCACCATCATGACCCAAACTCCTACACAGGAGTAGGTAACTCTATCACGCATTTTGTTGAAATTATGCCCCTTTGTTCAACTTGATGCAAATGCTAAAGTATAGGTACAATTTCTTAAACCTCGAATATCTTCAAGGTTTCTTTGATACTTTGCATACTTGCTCAACATTATAACACCAACTCATACACACGGTAGGGAACTTTATCCAGTCACTTCCGGCAAAATCTGCGAGTTAACGTGGTGCCGATTAAACTTAGCTATACTCGGTTAGAAAATATACGAACTCTTATTTCTCTAAGAATTATTTAGCAACTCTCAGTTTTTCTTGACTGACCCTCGCATATATATTTATTTGGTTAATACCTAAACTTAAGATGGTCTTGGAATTTTTATAGTATAGTTGGATACAACCAGTAGATGACTCATTTATTTTGAAGTCAGAAGTAACATTTAACATTAAAGATTTATTGTTGGTCTACAGACATACATGTGTTGTCTACATCTAATGTTATGCATTAAAGAGTATTAACATATTTTGAAGTCAGAAGTAACATTTAACATTAAAGATTTATTGTTGGTCTATAGACATACATGTGTTGTCTACATCTAATGTTATGCATTACAGAGTATTAACATATTTTGAAGTCAGAAGTAACATTTAACATTAAAGATTTATTGTTGGTCTACAGACATACATAATAATTTTATGGTGTCTACTTCTAATGTTATACATTAAAGAGTATTAACATAATTGTATTGGCAAATACAATTCAAATTCTAGCAGTTAATATTATTGGAACAATAAATAAAATTATTTTCAGATACATTTGTATAATTACACCATTCAGAGGCGACCTTTGATGCTTTGCATCAATGGTTTTCTTGTGTGATTTGTGATTAAATCAAGAAGAGTCCCTGTCAGGAACGTTTATAGTGTCTTTCTGATACAGGTGACAAGGTCTAGCGCATTGTCTACATTCGATATAGCGGACTATTTGATAGGTGCTTTACGGGAAATCTTGGACAAAAAGTGTAAACCTTCAATTCGATTGAAAATAGATCATCGGCATTATCAAAAATCACGATAATCAATTCAAGAGATCAAACTAGCGCTGAAATTGTAGCCTTTAAAAGTCAGTTGACTATTATGATCCATGGTTATGATATAGATATACTTTTTGGTGTAATGCACAGGATACACCTGTTTGATCTATAGCCATTATTCTGTGGTACATAATTATGCAATTATTATAGCAATTTGATTGTCACACCTTGGCTTCAGAGTTCATAAATGCAATTTTTTCTTTGAACACCAGAAAATTAAAGGTTGTTTATTGCACAATAGACCAATTAATATCATAAAGAAAAAATATGTACTAATTGGTATCCAACACATCAATTGGAACGACAAATAACAATACGGGATTTGTAATCTTTGGTTGTGCCTATAATGCGACTTTGCGCAATACAGACATAGAAACAGTGTAGTACAAAAATGCACATTTATTTACTTTTGGTTTAATACCTAACTTTGCTCAACCATCAACATTATGATTTATACATGTATAAGTCATAAATGTACCACCCCTTGGTTGCTATGTATACGTACACTTTCTAAACATACATGTATTCATAACGTAAAGATCTGTCAAGATTTAAAATGGACAGTTCGTAGATGTCATAGATTATCATCCTAATCTCTATCAATATAGAGTCGCTGATCTAATCGATTTTAAAGGGACCTCTCGCTGTGTAATTGTTTTAACTTTCTTTTTTGTCCGCCGTAAAACAGCGTGACATACAGTTTGGAATGTATATAGCCCCGATCAAAATAGTCTGGTAATATCAACCAGTGTCATACTAGAACACCCGCTGACTTTCCTTACGGGCAGTTACATAAGTTGCCGGATGATGGCCTCTACACGAATAAGAATGTGTAAACAACTAATTTACGCCGAAAGCGATGAACATAACGGATTTCAAGTCGATCATTCGGCATACTCTATTAGAGCTAGATAATCTATTTCTGGCCGTGTGATCTATCATTTTTTATGTTGCGTACACTTAACTATTGTTAACTCAGAAATTATGCACAATTCATCATATATAAACCGTTAATTAAAATGCTTACATAATCAAAAATTTTACCGCATAAATTACGTGTCACGATATTGAAAATGTAGCGTATCGGCAAGGGAGATCACTGCGTATGAGTACTGTAGTAGAGTTAGAGTTACCGTTATTGTGTGCAATTTTCCAACATGGCGACTTACATGCACTAGCTGAAAAGATGCAAAACGGGGGTTTCAAAAAGCAATAGCTCCATTAATAATTGTCTGATTTTCATTCTGTTTTCGCCAATGTGTTTCAAATGAACGCTTGTTTAAAATAAAATCAACTTGTTGTTAGCCTTTTCTTTCCCTTTAAGTGAGCATGAAATTGATGAGTTTATTTCACCAATTTTTACAAGGCCTTAAACAGATGAATACTTTCATTGCTTACCACCATTTTAAAATGGATTCATTACAAACAGCTATTAAAAGCAAAATTATGATGGGTGTTATAATTAGAAGTTTTTTTTACAAAAATGTATGTATCCCTCAAAGGGAAACTGGCAAAGCCATTTTAAGTTGAAGACATAACTAGAATTATCACTGTCGTGAACAGGGCCCCGTGGTAGCATGTCTGAAGAGGGGAGAGGGGAGGAGTGTAGAAGTATAGTGGGGTTGCATAATTATCAGCGCTATAAGTTTTTGTTCTCAGACACAATAACAAAGTCATATCTCAAACTTTCATGTGTTGATGCCTGAAATAAAGTAATTCACTCCCTTCTAAAATTCAATTAAATTTGTTTGACAAGCGCAGGTGTAATTTCCTACATAGAAACCATGATGAACTTTGACTTTAATAAAGTTTGGAAATATCTTTGACAGACTAAAATTGCACACTGCATTCATGAAATCATGACATTGGTTTCATTGACATTGCCCTGTTCCTGATCGGCCATTATTGTTTGCAAGATGGAAATACACAAAACAGAACTACATTAATCTGTTTGTTTTGTGTGCAAGTGTTAAGGGGAATCAGTCAAAAATTATTAAAGTTTTAAAGAGTTGTCGCCCTTTGCTAAAAATGTGTATATTGTTTTTGCTCCACATACATGTACTTATTGTTGTAGTCAATATAACCCAGTGAACCATTTGACGGCTCCCGAACGTGACGGAGACGTTTCCAGCTAGCACGTATTGAAGACGTGATCATCACCCAAAAAGCGTTACATTTTGAAGACGCCGGTCAGGTCTCTGTTCGGTATTCCAAACGTTTTGAAGACTACAAAACGACTTCATATGGGAACGTATTCTAAACGTTCTGACACGTGTTAATGACGTGTCCGTCAATCTAACCAAGAACGTCTTGGTTTGGTTTATGGGACGCCTCATGAACGTGAAGGAGACGTTTGCAACTAGTAGGTTATACAGACGAGTGCGTCACCAAAAAAGCGTTGCATTTTGAAGACGACATTAACGTCTTAATAAGGTATTCCAAACGTTTTGAAGACGACAAAACAACTTTAAATGAACTCGTCTTCCAAACGTAATGACACATGTTTAAGACGTACCCGTTAATCCAAACAGGAACGTCTTGGTTTGGTACTAGGGACGCCTTCTGAACGTTAATGAGACGTTTCCAACTAGTACGTGTTGAAGACATGATATTCACCCAAAAAGCGTTACGTTTTGAAGACGCCGGTCACGTCTCTGTTCGGTATTCCAAACGTTTTGAATACTACAAAACGACTTCAAATGAACACGTCTTCTACGCGTTATGACACGTGTTAATGACGTGTCCGTCAATCTACACAAGAACGTCTTGGTTTGGTTCTTGGGACGGCTCCTGAACGTGAAGAACTTATATTCTCCGAAAATGCATGTTTTACAATAAACAACCAGTAATCAAAAGTGACAGTGCTGAAAAGTTTAATTTTTGTCGAATAAATGAGCTGGTACAATAAAAACAGTGTTTGCTGTAGCTAACATATAACGATGTTTCATGCAAATATTTAAGCTACAATTCCGTATGTATCTCACTTAAAAAAAAAATGTAGAACAACTTGTAAACGTTTCAATTGTACATGACAAATACAAAACAATCAATTTAAATATAAAGGAATGAGGATAGTTCAATAACATTAAAAGTAATTACTGTGTATTCATATACACATTTAAGTTAGATTAATGGATTTGACCAAATCAGTGCTTTTAATGGGCATCACAGATCCAGCCGCGTAATCTAAGTATTTGAAAGTTCCACCGCATTTACTCACAATGTCACTGATACCAGACGTGTTCTCAAAAGGGTATGTCTGTCTTTTGGGAGCACCTGGACACCAACATTTTTGAAATTATGCAACAAGTCTGCAGTAGCCGGTACAGACAGCGAGTGTTTAGTTACAAACAACGCTACACGTTATTTATTGTCCCCATTTCGTCTCCTTCACTGTCGTTCCTGCCACTAGTCTGACGTATCGGACGATGAAATTGGTCTTTCCCGAAACCCATAGTCATTTGTGAATCTGCAAGTACACCGCCATCGCCTGTATTTGTAGCAGCGTTGTAAGAAAAACTCCTTCCGCGCATCAATCTCTTAGGATTCTTTCGGGACTTGTTCAGAGATACGCGGGTTTGAGGTGCTACTTGAGGCGAGCCTTAATGATTCTCAAAAATGCTAATATAAGAATTGCTTTATCAGGGCAGCTCTGTGAGTGTCGTATGTGCATGTCTGACAATTCTTTGAGAGGTACACACGGTTGTGGTTGTGAAGAACAATAACCCAATTCATCATCCGATGAAGAAGTATCTCATTTCCTTTCGTAAACGCCTTCTCTAGACTTAGGTGGCACTGTTATCTGCACCTGTAAGTGAAACATTGTATTAATAAAAACGTCTCAGCAAGGTTTAGAACACGTCCTTGTGACACCACGCTCGAAAAACATTTCGGCGACGTTTAGAATACGTCATAACTTAAAGTGGAAAGTTATACTAAAATCATCACGGCGACGTTGAGAACTTCATCTTTAAAACATGCCATACGAGGGAAATTGTGACTTGACGTCCAGGAAACGTCTCGTCGACGTTCAGAATACGTCTCAAATCTAATTGGATGTATCTACTAATAAAAACGTTTAGGCGACGTTAAGAACACGTCTAGACCTCTGATGCATGGAGCTGACAAAAATAGTACGTTACGCAAGAAACGCGTCTCGGCGACGTTTAGAAAGTGTCTGAACTCTTACTAGAAAGGTGAAAACGTCTGAGTGACGTTAACAACACGTCCTGCCTTTTGAAATATGTAAGTTGAAGGAAAATATGGTTTGACGCACAGGAAACGTTTCCGCCATGTATAGAATTAGTCTCAACTTAACCTTGAAATTTCTATCAATAAAAACGTTAAGGCGACGTTAAGAGCACGTCTTGACCTTTGCAACATTTACAGGGAATATGCGACTTCAATCACGAGAAACGTTACGGCGACATTTAGAATACGTCTCAATTCTAACTAGACAATTCTAGTAAATACATGTAAGCGTTAAGAACACGTCTTTACCGTGAAGTAAATGAAACGTTCCGGCGACGTTTAGAATACGTCTCAACTCTAACTGGAAAGCTCTAGTTAATACGTCTAGGAGACGTTAGGAACATTTCTTGACCGTGAAGTACAAGAAATGTTTCGGTGACGTTTAGTATACGTCTCAACTCTAACTGGAAAAATGTAGTAAATACGTCTAGGCGACGTTAAAACACGTCTTGACCGTGAATAACAAGAAACGTTTCGGCGACGTTTAGAATAGGTCTCAACTCTAACTGGAAAGCTCTAGTAAATACGTCTATGCGTTAAGAATACGTCTTGGCCGTGAAGCACATAAAACGTTTTGTCGGCGACGCTTAGAATACGTCTCAACTCTAACTGAAAAGTTCTAGTAAAAATGTCTAGGCGACGTGAGGAGCACGTCTTGACCGTGAAGTACAGGAAAGGTTTCGGTGACGTTTAGAATACGTCTCAACTCTAACTGAAAAGTTGTTGTAAATATGTCTGGGCGACGTGAGGAGCACGTCTTGACCGTGAAGTACAGGAAAGGTTTCGGTGACGTTTAGAATACGTCTCAACACAAACTGAAAAGTTGTAGTAAATATGTCTGGTCGACGTTAGGAACACGTCTTGACCGTGAAGCACGAGAAACGTGTCGGCGATGTTTAGAATACGTCTCAACACGAACTGGAAAGCTCTAGTAAATACGTCTAGGCGACGTTAAGAACACTTCTTGACCGTAAAGTAAATGAAACTCTTTGTCGACGTTGATAATATACGTCTCAACTCTAACTGGAACGCTCTAGTTAATACGTCTAGGCGACGTTAAGAGCACGTCTTGACCGTGAAGTACAGGAAACGTTTCGGCGACGTTTCGAATAGGTTTCAACTCTAACTGGAAAGATCTAGTAAATACGTCTAAGAGTTAAGAATAAGTCTTGATCGTGAAGCACAGGAAACTTTTCGGCGACGCTTAGAATACGTCTCAACTCTAACTGAAAGGTTCTAGTAAATGCGTCTAGGCGACGTGAGGAGCACGTCTTTACCGTGAAGTACAGGAAAGGTTTCGGCGACGTCTAGAATACGTCTCAACTCTAACTGAAAAGTTCTAGTAAATATGTCTGGGCGACGTTAGGAACACATCTTGACCGAGAAGCACGAGAAACGTTTCGCTGACCTTTAGAATACGTCTCAACACGAACTGGAAAGCTCTAGTAAATACGTCAAGGTGACGTTAGGAACATGTCTTGACCGTGACGTACATGAAACCGTTCGGCGACGTTTAGAAACTGTCCTTGTAAATAACTGTTTAAAGTGTTACAATTAAGAATAGGCGGCAAAGTATATTGTATCCTAAGTTGTCAGTTGAAAATTGTTAAATACACGACATTCATAAAGTATACTTACGGTTCAGAAAAACAGACACTTTTCTCGTCAGATGCAAACAGTTCTAACAGGCTTCCGATTCAAAATGGCGATGATTAGAACCCGGATTTGATCGAAGTGACGTGACGGAGTGATATTTTCCACACATGTTAAACACGTCTTGGTTTACCATTCAGTTTAAGTACAATTTGGTCGGTAACAAAACATAGCTATTAACATAACGTTAAAACGTCAAAACGTTGTTGAACTGAATACGTAATCGTTACGTCTCGGATACGTTCTAAAAATGGAGTACAATGTCAAGTAATATATTCGCTATTTCCGATAAAAAAACACGGAAGTGGCAACTGTTCTTTATATTCCTTACAATAAAAAACAGAAAAATGAAGATTTTTAAAAATGTTTTTATAAGTGTTGCAGAAGTCTTCGCTTAGTTTCTGATACCAACACGTTTTACCAGTGTTCTAAAGACGTCTGCGCTGTTTTAATACGTCCGAAACACGTGTCAATGACGTCTTGCATACCAACACCGGTAAAACATCTCCGTCACCAACACGTATGGTTCACTGGGAAGTAAGTATAGCAAGTTTCATTTGAATATCTTAACCATTTTTAAACTTTGACCAATGTTATAGTTTTTGAAGCTGAAAAGGGGCATAAATCAAAATTTATCAAAGCTAGAGTTGTTGCCCTTTGCTTAAGATATGCGTATTATCACTGGCAATAATCATAGCAAGTTTCATTTGAATATCTACTATCGTTGTGAAGTTACGAAGAAAAAAGATGAAAAATGAGTAAATTTGAATTTAACAAAGGGCCATAATTCTTCTAATATTAGAGTAATGTAACTTGCCATAAAATAGTGTTTTGTTGTTGTGAGCTTATGTTTAAAATCTCAAGTTGATATCTTCAATGGTTTTCAAGTTATCAAGAAAAAAAGCTGAAAATTGATGAAAATTTGAATTTTACAAAGAGCCATTACTCTTCCAATATTGTAGCGAGAGTTATATAACTTGCCATAACATAGCGTACTGTTGTTGTGAGCTTATGTTTGAAGTTTGAAGTCAATACCTATAATGGTTTTCAAGTTATTAAGAAAACACTTGAAAAAAGTGGACGGAAGGACAGACAGACGGACGGACGGAAGGACGGACAGGGTGATTACGAATTAATGGTACATAATGGGACATCCGTTCCAAATAAGGCAATTGTTTACGTCATGACAGCATTGACATATGGCATATGTTCATCATATAACATACAAACATGCATGATAGGGATTCCCAGAACTGAACAGGTATGATACAGAAAATTTAATCTATTAAGTTGTATTCTACTGTGAGATTTGGTCTGTATTTGTGACAATAAATTGATAGGTATATAATAAAATATCTTACCCGTGATAACTTTATAGTCATCCTGCCTGAAAAAAATCAGAAATATATATTACAGAATATACATGAACAAATAGTCTTAAAATTAGAATTCCCAAATTTGACTTCCGGCTTATAAACCTTTGTCCTACAAATGAATGGTACCCAGGACCAACTTTTGAAAAATTATGTTGAGAAAATCGACCAAAAAGATAATAGAAAGTTGGAAAGGGAAAGCAGCACTCAACTCAACCAAGCTTATGTAACAAAGAAACAAGTTAAATTCAAGTTAATATCCAAACTTTCCATATTCATGCCTTAATGAATATCAACATATTATAAATCATAAACTATGAATGTATGTAATAGATATTGAACTAGTTATTCGTCAAAAGTGTCTTCTTACAAGGGTTATTGTACAGTTTGGGGAGGACAAACAACATAATTGTCCGAGGCGAACTAGTACTATATCTGACTTATACTCCGACAAAAATAAAACGATCACCAGAGAGACAATGATTACCAAAATCTATTCTGGCAATATTCAAGAACAGAAGATGTTTTGCAGTTTAGAAAATATAATTCTAATGTTCAAAATAAGCTTGGCCTAATGATCCTAAGGGATTATCTAACTGTCCATTCATACAGTGTTGAGCATTTATTAGCATGTGAAAATTTATTGAGTAAACATCAAGAATGCCCATGTGTTATTACACCACATAAAAGAATACACATATTTAGGTTTCCGCATTGGTGATACAGGCTTGATGCACAAAGGTACATATCTGTGCATATTATTTGTCTTTTATTTTGTAATTAAAAAATAGACAATCCATGAAAATATTTTCAAACGGGTTCATATAAAAACGCTTCTAATAGATCATAAATTGTTTTGTGAATGTTAAGACAATGTATTTGGTTTATACTTGAAAAAAACTGCTTGTATTATGACAAGATCCTTAAAGAAATGACATATTTTCTAGTTTAAACATTCCTTTTTCACATGGATATAGTCCGGTCTATAAATGGGATATTTATGTAAGACCCGGCATTGGACTGTATAGTAAATATTTTTTGGTATTCTGTTAGGGAATATGTTGTTATTGAAGAATCTGAATGATGCCCAGCTGGCACCATTGAGCATTTTGAGAAATTCAAGATGGCGTCCAAGATGGCCGCTAAAATTAGAAAAAATGACTGTGGTACTAGAAATAAGTTACAAATTGCTATTTTTGCGGGTTGATTGTATTTTAGATGTTAAAAACATATTCATTAATATAAATTTATCATAAATTATTGATTTAGTGAATCTTAGATGGCACCCATGGCAGCTGGAATCCAAAAGACGGCTATAATGGCCGCCATAATTGCCAGATTGTACTAAATCTCAATTGTTTTAATTATATGTGTACCAGTAGTGTAATATATGATAAATACTCAAAGAAAACTTCAATTCAAAACAGTTGACCCATTAGCTGATTCAAAATGGCGTCCAAGATGGCCGCCATAATAAAAACAAGATGTTAGTGGATCATAAAGAAGTTACATATTGATATTTTGCTGATTGATTGTAGTGGAAGTGTCTCAAACATAATTACTTCTGTAATACACTGCATAAATATATCAAAATGGCGGCAAAAATGGCTGCCACATATGTCAAACTGAGAATTAGCATTTAATAGCATGTAACGTAATAGAAATTGTTAATTGTTAATATAAATACTGCTATAGGTAATGAATGGTCTAATAAAACTACAATTGAAAACACTTTATGTTTAGCTTATTCAAATTGGCTTCCGAGATTGATGTCAAACATGAAAGTTTAAACCAAGCTAAATGTATATCTTAGACCACTGGTCGATTCGTATACTAGTATATAATAATAATAATAATAAAGACTTTATTTAATGAGGCAACACAGTTGGCAAAGCCAGTCTTACCTGTGAGCCTCAATATATATGTACATACAATTTACAACAAATGTGAACAAATATAACATTTACAGAATGATATTTACATTAGATGTAACAGCAGTGCGTTAATTAAGCTACTAAAACATATCAAAAGAAAGCTAGACCAACAATTTATAGTACAGTTCAGTGAAATTGAACTATAAAACAAAGAATAAAATTACATTTATATACATATTAAGTGACACAAGAATTTTACATGTTTAACAGGTTTTTCCCACCAGAGAACCACCATTTAAGGTATGATGACTTAAAGATTGCCAAGCTTTCTGATTGTTTTATGTGTAGTGGTATAGTGTTCCAGAGTTTGGGACCTGAATAAGCAAGAGTTTTCCTAAAAAATTCTAGTCTTGGTTTTGGAACCTTAAGGGATTGTTGAGTGTGGGATCTTAGTGAATGATTATTTGAGAATGTGAATAAATTTGACATGTATTCAGGAAAGAGATTGTTAATAGATTTGTAAACAAAAGTGGCTTTTTTGAAATAGATTCTTTCATGTATAGTCATCCACTTGAGTTCTTGAAAGAGATTGTGTGATGGAGTGTCTATGTCCTTGTCTAGTATAATACGAGCAGCTCTTTTCTGAAATTTGTACAGGGTATTGAGAAGCTCATTATTACAATTTCCCCAAATGGTACAGCAGTAGTCAATATGGGGTAAGATGTATGCATTGAAGAAGAGGATTCTCATGTGTTTATTTAGAAAGGATTTTATTCTGAGAAGAAGATAGAGTAAAGAATTGCATTTCTTAAGCAGATGTTCAACCTGTGTTTGCCAGTTAAGTTTATGATCAACATGAACTCCTAACAATTTTTCTGTCTCCGAAAATCCTATTACTTGGTTTTGCATTGTTAGGGTGAACTCACTGCTGGTTTTAAGAGAGTTATAGATTGTATTTGAAGGTGAAATTATCATGGCTTTGGTTTTTTGGGGGTTAGGCAACATTGAATTTCGTGAACACCAGTCATTGATAATAGTTATACTTTGTTGCAGTGAGTTATATACTTCTGGTAGTGATTGTTCAAAAGCAGTGACAGTAGTGTCATCAGCAAACATGTCAGTAGATGTATTTTTGAGGTGTAGTGGTAGATCATTTATGTAGAGTATAAACAATATGGGGCCCAAAATAGACCCCTGAGGAACTCCAGATGCTATAGCTCGTGATCCTGATAGTTTTCCCGAAATGGAAACTTGCTGAGTTCTGTCTGATAGGTACGATGTGAACCAGGCAAGTGTTTTCTCATCAAATTTATATTCTTTCATTTTATCTAACAGTATTGAATGATTGAGTAAGTCGAATGCTTTTGTGAGATCAAGGAACACTGTCCCAACAATTTTGTTGTCATTTATAGCTGATATCCACGAATCAATGATTGAGGTAAGAGTCGTTTCACATGAGTGTTTTGATCGAAATCCTGATTGTGTGCTATGTATCAAAGAATGTGTTTCAATGTAGGTTTTCAAATTATCACTAACATGTTTTTCAAGTATTTTAGACAGTACTGGAAGAATTGAGATTGGACGATAGTTGTTAGCATCTGATTTTGATCCTTTTTTGAAAATTGGTACAACCTTTGCTTTTTTGAAGAGGTTCGGGAACCTTGCAGACGAGATACTTTTATTGAATATATTAGTTAGTGGTCTTGCTATGATTTCTGCTGATAATTTGAGAAATTTAACACCAATTCCATCTAAGCCTGTGGCTTTGTTACAGTCCATAGATTTAAGTTGTTTTAGAATGAAACTCTCCTTAATTAATGGGATGTGAAATGAAGTTGTTGGTGATATGCGATCTTTGATGAATTCACTTAAAATAGTCTTATCATCTTGTGAGATGGTATCACAGTGATGTGGTGCTTTATTGAATATATTTGCAAAAAAGTCATTGAAATACTCTGCGGTTGTATCAGCATCTTGAATAGGCTTTCCTGATTCATCGACAATTAAGTGACTTTGATGTTTACTTGATTTTCCTGATAGATCTTTTAAATTCTTCCAAATTTGTCTTGGGTTTTGTTGGTTATTATTAATAGATTCGGAATAAAAGGATTTTTTTGCTTCTTTGATTAGAGATTGAGTTTTATTTCTCCAATATCTAAAATTTTCAGTATTATTTGATTGTTTGGCTTTGTCTCTATGTTTCATTGCATTTGTTATATTAGGATTAAACCAGTCTGGTAAATTTTTGTGTTTTACTCTTCTTTGTTTAAGTGGAGCATGTAGATTTAGTACATTACTATATAGTTTGATAAAACTATCAAGTGCATCGTCAGTGTCATCGAAGATGTCAAGTATTGACCATGGTTGTGTCTCAAGAGAGCATAAGAAATCAGTTTCATTGAAGTTTTTTACATTTCTGTAGTTAATCAAATTATGTGATGGACCATTATCCTTCTGTGATGTTAATTTGCGTGTAAAACAGACTGGGTAGTGATCACTGAGTGCAATGTGAGGAATATTTATTTCTGTTATGTTGCATGGCATGTTTGTGTAGACATGATCTATTATAGTGGATGTTTGGGTGGTTACCCTGGTGGGCTTGTCAACCAATTGAGACAAGTTAAAGGAATTAATTGTATTGTTCCACACTGAATTAGAGTCCAATAATAATGAATTGTAGTTAAAATCACCAGTTAAAATGATTTCCTTGTTTTCTGTATACAGTTTTTCTAACTTTTTTTCAAATTCATAGTTCCAGTCACTTTTTGATGAAGGGGGTCTGTAGATATATCCAAAGACTATAGGTTTTTGCTTTGAGCATCGCATTTCAAGCCAAATGGCTTCTATGTCATCACTAGCTAGGTCCTCTCTTTGCACACAATGATATTTAGATTTTACATAAACCACTATACCCCCTCCATTTGTCTGTCTATCTCTCCGAAACATGTTATAATTATTCAGTTGAAATTCACTGTCATCAAAATTATCATTTAAGAATGTTTCACACAAACAAAGTATATCGATTTCTTCATGATTATGTAGTATGATTTTTATCTGGTCAAATTTTGGATAGAGATAATGAATATTTAAATGAAAGATGTTTAAGCCTCGTTTATTGAAGAATTCAGTGTTTGTTGCGTTGATTCCTGGGGTTAGTATCGAGGTGGTAGGGGTGGTGGACACATCATTGCTAAGGATGGTGGAAGGCCCCACATCATTGCTGGGTGCGGTGGTGGGGGTCCGTATGGTCTGTGTCCGTGGCGTTTCCAAAGAACATGGCCGGGTGGTCCCCGGGGTGTCCAGGCCATGCGAAAATTTTCAGATTTATGGCCAGCTGTATATTTTCTTGGCAACTGATTTTGGTGTGGAGATGTGTTGTTGACATGTATGTTGAAAACCTCCCTGATAGTAGACTTGAGGTTTCTTGCAAATACAGCAATTCCTAAATCACTCAAGTGGACCTCGTTAGTGTACAAATCTTTATTTACGGATCCGTTTTTCTGGAATGACGCAGTGTGGTCTATGAAAGTAAAGCCAGATTCTGTACAGAAGCTGTTCAATACTTTGTTTGCTTCCTCAATTGTTGTTGCATGCTGTGTGTTAGATTTCATTGGAAGGATTGAAGAGACTATGAGTTTTGCTGCTGGGTTTGTCTCCTTCAGATGTTTCGTGAGCTCATCAATCTGTTCTCTGATCTCTGAGGATGAATCTCCATGTGAGATATTGTTAATTCCAGCATGTATCAAGTATGCCTCTGATTGATTAAAACCAGACACATACTTGCTATGATTTTGCACTTTTATATCGATGTCTCTAATCTCTGCACCCCCATGCGATCTTATTTGCACATCTGTTTTGTTGGTGCTCATCTTGTCTAATCGTAGTTTCCTAGTAACAGAGTCGCCACAGATGAAAACATTCGTTTTTCTGTTTTCTTCGTATTTTGAGTACTGGTTTGTTTTAGATATACTAGTATATGTATATGGTATTGTAAATACTAGTATATGTATATATGTTTTATTTAAACGTTTGTTTATTTTACAAACAACATTTTATATACATTTGCACTTGATTTTATCCACTTCTCCTGTAGTTTGTCAATAGGCATTGTTAACAGATTTTAATCGTTTTCGGACCTGGGTCGCAATTTTTGCCACACAAAACGAAAGCTGCGACAAAAAATGTTCTTCAAGTAATATCTGGTAGGATTATCTGGTCTTTTGGGTTCAATTCCAATTATAGGTGAGTGATGTTATACTCTTCTCACAATGTAGATGCCATATCACTTCCATGTTTGTCGTTTTATGGTTGGGATTGTGTTGTCATGCTTCGTATTGGCGATGGATTTCTGCTTCATCCCCTATTGAGGCGTACAGTTGTTAATTATGTCTTGGTCGTATATTTTCCCAATTCTACATGGACATTATGGTTGAGGAATACATGCAGAGCCATCATTCATCTGTCTACGTGGATCTGTCTACGTGGAGTCTTCTGCTCAGTAAGGTACCAGGTCTTTGAAATATACAGCTATATTGTCGTGGCATTGAGACGAATAGCTTGATCATGTCTGATTCGATCAAGTTGTTGCTGGTGTTCCACTGTGGTTTAAATGTATTGAAAGCACTGCAAGGTTTACCTATAATAGTCTTCAAATTTAAATCCTCCCCTGTCCGTTCCAACACGTCTCAAGAAAATGAAGGTCTCATTATCAATGTTTTGATGATTCATATGGCATCTTGCATGATTAGAGCATAGCGCATAATGTTGCATCGCAAACCGTTTTGTATTCTTGACAATGACCAATGTATTTGGTTTTGTTGTCAAGACAATGTACATTGTTTAGCATGAGACAAAGCTGTGGGAGATGCCAGTAACCTACATACAGAAGATGTTGCAGTTCACTACATCCAATATGAAGATATACTAGTCAAATCTCTGACTCAATTCATTGATGTTATTATCGGTCACATACGTAAATATCCTCCCACTTATCACTCAACAACTTATTACAGTTATGCTAAGGTTGGTGTTGGAGCTTTCAACGCTTGATCTTGGTTAATTACGGAGGCTTTTTTTGCAATCAGCCTAATAATGGGTCGCTAAGTAGCATCACTTCTGGTAGGATCAATGTATAGTTTATTTTCTCTCCTTCTGACAAGATCTTTTATTACCAGTGTCATCATGTAATCCTTAACCTATTATTTTAGTAATCAATTTGCCACAACCCTCATGTTCAATCAGGCGCTTTCTTTACCTTCTTCGCATAGTTCTCTATATTACACTTGGTGTTTTAGATATCTGGTCCTTGTTTGCAACAGCCAAGTGTTGTTCATCCTCTTCTTGTATCCCAATTGATCTTTAGAAAATTTTTATTATTACATTCTATATCTGACGTGTTGATGTTGTGCCAAGCTTGAAGAGAATCCAAGAATGGTCGTTCCTTACTCTAGCAAGTAATTTTATAACTGTCAAAATGTAATCCACAATAGATAAAGTCGTTATTATTTTTTTTTTTTCTATTATTATTACCAGGTCTTGTCTGGTCTGGTCTGGTCTGGTCATAGTTTTGCCCGTATATAAACTATTATGTAATGCAGAGGTCTTCCACATCCTCTGGAGATCGCTACATAATATTTGGTTTAAAGCGACCATATCAGATGACCTCCATGTGGCCTCGTATATTCTTGGGTGTTGGAATCTTTTTCATTCAATAACTTAACACAATTATGAGCATCACACGGCAGCATAGAATACACCGTTTTTTTCGCCTAGACCTTCGTTATCAATGATCATTTCTTTGCTTGTGATGTCATTTGTATCACCAATGAAAGTGATAAACTCCCTTTTTTCGGGGTTTTGAACAAATACGAGTTATTACCTTTTAGCTATCTGGATTCGTCTTGGCATTAATTATTACACAACCGTGACTCACTGGAATTTGTTTTGATTGGGACAGAATACACCTGATTGGTTGAACTTTGAATGCTACCTAACAATTGCAAGGGGTCCCGTATTATACAGCATGTACATTGATTTTTGTAAAATGAATACTTGATGATTTACACTAAATTTACCAACCGACAAATGACAATGACTCTATGGTTAACCACTTCGTTCACGTTTGGAAGCTATCTTGGATGCTATTTTGAATCAGTTATCGCGAGTCAATTGCTTTTAATTAAAGTTTCAATTAGAGTATTTACAACATATTGCAGTACTGATAATACTATAATTAGCAATTTTGATTACACTTCATGGTTTTTAATAAAATATGCCAATTCGTCAATTACGACGGCCATTGTAGCCGCCATTTTGATTTCAGCCTTCATGGATGTTATCGTAAATAGACTCAAACAATAAATAATGATATAAATAAATACGTCAAATACATCTTGAGAACTGTCAATCAGCAAAAATAGCAATTTGTAACTTACTTCTTGCGTCATCGGCATATTTTTACTGGTTATGGTCGCCATCTTGGGTGCCATTTTGAATCAGCTAATGAGTCAATAGTTTCAAAATGAAATGAAATGAAAGAAAGTTTAATTTTGAATAATAATTACATATTACAGTACTGATATAAACAAATAGGATTAAAATAGATGATTTTCAATACAATTTACCAATTTGTGCAATTATTGCGGCCAACGTAGCCGCCATTTTGATTTTAGCTGTCCCGGATGCCTTCTTATATTAACTGAATCAATGAATAATGATAAATATATATTAATACTTATGTTTAAAACATTTAAAGTACAACTGATGAGCAAAAATAGCAATTTGTAACTTATTTCATGCACCCATGACATTTTTTTCTAATTTTAGCGGCCATCTTGGACGCCATCTTGAATTTTTCAAAATGCTCAATGGTGCCAGCTGGGCATCATTCAGATTCTTCAATAACAACATATTCCCTAACAAAATACCAAAAAATATTTACTATACAGTCCAATGCCGGGTCTTTTTCATAATTGACCGGACTAATATATTTATTGATATAATGTTGTATTGAAGTAATTCAGCATATTTTTCCATGCTGTGTGTTTTTACAATTTTCTAGCTTGGTGTTTTATGCTTTAGGCAATCAATTGCTATGTCGTTTATTTAACTGTTACTCGGATTTGTCATAGTTTTCGTCTAATTGACCATTTTGGCAATTATTTTCTGAGTGAAACAGTTTTCTTATTGCTCACAAAAATGTCCGCTTACGAAAATAATGTACACTTTTTTAATGGAATCAGTGGGCGTGTCGGAGTATAAACTATATAAGAGGCCTGAAAAAAACAAAAAACTCAAGTTAAATTACCTGACATTCCATGTACCACTGTGTGTCCCATGTACAGGGTAAGGACTTTCATCATAGCAGTTGCTAGTGTCAGCATTACGACCACTAGCTGTAGAGATCACATCGTTAAGAAATGGACGTTCATCTGTCTGTTTAGTGATATCAGATCCTTGACCATTCATTCTGTTGTATGTTACATCTGGATAACTCACTTGTATAAACTCTCTGATATCTCTAGATTTATGGTTTGGTACATTCTCCTTCACCTTAGACTTATACAACATGTCACCAGTTGAATTAGTGGAAAGTTTAGATTCAGTTTTTCTTCTTTTACCGTTATGAGTTCTCTCAAAGTCATTGTTCCTGCAGGCGTTAACCACTACTTCATGTTGTGTGTTTTCCGATAGATGTCGGGTATTTTCTGACATGTGTCGTGTGTTTTCCAACAGATGTAGTGTGTTTTCCGACAGATGTCGTGAGTTTTCTTGAATGTTTTCTGACACAGAATTCAGTGGGATAATTACTGGTTTGAATATGAAGTTCTGATTATTTGTACATATATTTAGATCAGCACTGCACAATGTAATGTCCTCATTGGAGCCAGAATTTACTTGTACACTAGTGCTGTTCATAATATTTGGTTTTCTTGAAGCCGCTTTCTTAGCTCTGACTACTGCAGTAGTATCAGCAATATCATGATCCTGTGAGAACAATGCTTGTGAGGCATTGTATACAACATCAGGCTCATCATGGTCAGCATGTATCCCTTGTATGACACTATCAGGTACATCAATGCCTTGTTCATCATTAACATGATCTCCTACAGGCATTTCTTTGGCATTCCTACTGGAATCTGTATCAAAATTGCTAACCTCATATATAAAGGGACCTTTACCATTGGAATTGATAATACCAGTAGGTTCTACAGAAATGGAAGCAGGGTGTGTAGATCCAAGGGTAAATCTACCTTGACTTTCTGTAGAACCAAGGGTAAATCTACCTTGACTTTCTGTAGAACCAAGGGTAAATCTACCTTGACTTTCTGTAGAACCAAGGGTAAATCTACCGTGACTTTCTGTAGAACCTAGGGTAGATCTACCATGACTTTCTGTAGAACCTATGATAGATCTATTAGCTTGACAATCTCCTGTGTGGTCAGTGAAGCTGACAGTTTGTTTAGAACCAATAGTAAATCTATTTTTAATATTAGCTTGAGGATCGTCTCCTGTGTGATCAGTATGGTTAGAGCTGACAGTTTGTTTAAAACCAAGGGTAGATCTACATAGACTACTAGATTGACGGTCTGTAGAACCGTGGGTAAATCTATTACCTTGTCCATCTTCTGTGTGATATGTATGGTTAGAGTTGACACATGCTTGCTTACTGTTGACATCATGTGTGGAATTTTGTTTACCTTCCTCACGTTCAGACACACAAGGTGATAATGGTGAATCATTCTCCTCTCTACAAAACTGTGATAGTAGACGGAAATCTTGTGTTTCCACAGGAGGTGAATCCGAGTATGTACTTTTGTCTTCACATACACTGTCTGTACGACCGGAATAAATGGCTTGTTCAACATATTGTCCAAAATCAACTTGCTTACTAACAGAATAGTCACGATATCTTGAACCTAGAAACAAAATAATATACAATAGTCCCAGTTTAGATATAGAGGATCTTTTGTCGATGAGTTTAACAAAACTTGTATGTAATGAGCACGAATGTAAGATTCTATTATCCACATAACCTTAAAAAATGCACATTATTATTCAAAAGGATGATGTACGCTGCATATGTTTCAGCCAAAATTCAGCGGTACAATGAGTGCGACGTCATGGTGACGTTGATATTATCCTCACGTCATTGACGGATCAACGCATGGATTGTCTAACGTCACATCAAGCTAATTTAAATATTTACTGCACAGTCTGGGAGTGCCGAACAATATTTACGGCACAGCTTTACGGCACTACTGGACCGCAGGTTATGTGATAAAATATTGTATTGTGCTATAGTTAAAATATCAACAGATAATAATGGGTAAGGGACATGGAAACGAAATTAACCAAAAGGACAAGGTTCACAAATGGATTCCTTTGACCCTATAAAAATAAAAATGCATGTTCCTATAAAACATTCAAATAACCTAACATATCCTGTGTAAAATAAAAGCTTCGCGAGTCGCATGTGTCGCCTGACGACATGCACATTTGTCTTGGAAAACTCTCCAGTATTGGGCTAAATATCCGACGCACAAGAGTTCTCTAGTCATCTGAACTAAAAACGACAAAGTGATGCTCTGGACAAAAAAATGTCCTGATAAAATCAATCAAAAGGGAATCATTCAAACACTACACAAGCTAGAGTTATGATTCTTGCGCACTGCACTTCATGTCACAGCAAGAAACATGCATACCAATTTTGGAGTCATTCATACTTATGGTGACAAAGTTATGTCACCGACAAAGAATGCTTATAAAATCATAATTCAAAAATGGCACAAGGTAGAGTTACAGTTCTTGTGTACTGCACTTGGACTTTCAGTAAGAAACATGCATACCAAGTTTCAAGTCATTCAACCTAATGGTGACAAAGTTATCCTCCGGACAAGAAATACTCTAATTAAATCAATCCAAGGGAAATAATTCAAAAACGATGCAAGGCAGAGTTATGGTTCTTGCGCATTGCACTTTGGCTTATTGCAAGAAACATGCATACAAAATCTTGAGTGATTTGAACTCTAGGTGACAAAGTTATGCTCCGGACAAGAAATGCTCTTATTAAATCAATCAAAGGGAGATAATTAAAAAACGATGCATGGTAGAGTTATTGTTCTTGTACACTGCACTTTGGCTTATTGCAAGAAACATGCATACCAAATTGTGAATCATTTGAACTTAAGGTGACAAAGTTATGCTCTGGACAAGAAATGCTCTAATAAAATCAATCAAAGGGAAATAATTCAAAAACGATGCAAGGTAGAGTTATGGTTCTTGCGCACTGCACTTCAGCTTATTGCAAGAAACATGCATACTAAATCTGAACTCATTTGAATTTAAGGTGACAAAGTTATGCTCCGGACAAGCAATTTGTGACGCTGCCGCAGCTGCAGCCGCAGCCGACGCCAAAGTAACACCTATAAGGCGACACAAAAAGATCATGCATATCCCAATTCCCTTGTAATCTGTTTACAAAACTTCGAAGAATGTGTCATGTTCAACCAAAAATGTCATTTTAGGCCGTAAAACCTTCTGAAAAAAACACAATGTCAGTCCTGCTACACTTTTATATTTTTAAATAATCAGTGTTCTGCAAATTTTTAGATATGTACAAAATATCGAAGTGTTGCAAGAATGCCATTATGGGTTTATGGGAGTTTTTTTGTCATGAAAAGCCATGAAAATAAGATGACATATTTTCAGGAGATTTGTCGACATGTTACAAGGGAAATTGGAATATGTACCGGTGTAACGGTCAATTTTATCCCCAGGGGATAAACCAGGCCGGCCCACAGGGATAAAGCAGGCCGGCCTATTTTATGCCCACCTAGGCCTCTTCTTCCCCCACCCCAGGCCTTTTCTTCCCCCAACTAAAAAAAATTTTTTTTTGTAATATGCTAAAAATAATATTTGTGAATTAATAAATGTTGGTGAGAAACATGTAATAATGGTAAATATGGCCTGTGAATTTGTTTTTGATTTAATCGATAAATTATGTTCATTATTGCCATAATTTTGTCTTTTTAATCCCCATCTGAGTATAATTAATATGAATATGGGGAAGAAATAGACCGGTCTATTTTATCCCCACCCGAGTATGAATCATACACAGATGGGGGAGAAGTAGACTGGTCTATTTTATCCCCCACCTTAGTGTAATTAATATAGAGATGGGGAAGAAGTATTAAGAATAGTTAGGTGGGGGATAAAGTAGACTAGGCGGCTTCTTCCCACACCTCTGTATTAATTATATTCAGGTGGGGGATAAAGTAGACTAGGCCTCTTCTTCCCCCATCTCTGTATTAAGAATAGTTAGGTGGGGGATAAAGTAGACTAGGCGGCTTCTTCCCACACCTCTGTATTAATTATATTCAGGTGGGGGATAAAGTAGACTAGGCCTCTTCTTCCCCCATCTCTGTATTAAGAATAGTTAGGTGGGGGATAAAGTAGACTAGGCCTCTTCTTCCCCCATCTCTGTATTAAGAATAGTTAGGTGGGGGATAAAGTAGACTAGGCGGCTTCTTCCCACACCTCTGTATTAATTATATTCAGGTGGGGGATAAAGTAGACTAGGCCACTTCTTCCCCCATCTCTGTATTAATTATATTCAGGTGGGGGATAAAGTAGACTAGGCCTCTTCTTCCCCCATCTCTGTATTAAGAATAGTTAGGTGGGGGATAAAGTAGACTAGGCCGCTTCTTCCCACACCTCTGTATTAATTATATTCAGGTGGGGGATAAAGTAAACTAGGCCTCTCCTTCCCCCACCTCTGTATTAATTATACAGTGAAGGAACCCTCTTATCCGGAAACCCCTCTAATCCAGACAAATCAGTTGGTCCCAAATTTTGATCTTCATGTTTTAATGTAATTTTACCCCTCCAATCCGGAACACCTCTACTCCAGAAACCAGACACATTTTCAGGAACTCACTATAGATTTGCTCTAAAATTCACCTCTTGGATCCGGACAGTCAATGTAAACAATTTTCGTGTTGACGTTTTGACAGGTGTCAGTGAACATCTTGTATATTCCCAATATCTTGGGGACTATAAAAGGTGTGAAAATTGACAATAGGCTTTATAGCTCCAACCAACTGGGAGACGAACAGACATAGTCACAAACTTAAATTAATCCAATTATACAAAACTATGTGTGAAAATATCATAATTGTCCTTAGATTTTATTGTCTTAAACATTTGCAATTAACAATACAGAGTCATGCAGCTTGCTTTTTCTATTTTGTGTTGTAGGTAGATGAGTAAATAATAAAGTTTAATGATATTTTTTACTTAATTAATTTATATTTGATTTCTGAAACAAATTTGTGGGTTAAATGTATTTAAAATGTTACCAGTATCTTCACTAGAGCACTTTATTTTACTTGTGTAGTATCCGGACCACTTGAAATTTGGACCCATATAACTAGAATCTCTCTAAATAATGAATTTATTTGGTCTAATACAAATTAAGTTTTGTTGAATAAATATGTTAGAACAATCTAAAGCATCTAATTAGTGTCTGTTGTCAATAAGTTTGTGTGTTGTATGCAATACATGAACACAATGTAATCCATTCCAAGTACGAGTATTATCAAATAAAATAGGCTGCAGAGTTTTAATGTATAAAAATAGAAACCCCTCTAATCCAGAAACCCCTCTTATCCGGACTTTTTGTCTGGTCCGGACAGGTCTGGATTAGAGGGGTTCTACTGTACTCAGGTGGGGCATAAAGTAAACTAGGCCTCTTCTTCCCCCACCTCTGTATTAAGAATAGTTAGGTGGGGGATAAAGTAAACTAGGCCTTTTCTTCCCCCATCTCACTCAAAAACTTAGTAAAATGTTATTACTTATTTCAAGTAATGTTCAGTAATACTTACAGTAATTAATTACTAAGTATTACTTACTTTTTAAGCTAAAGTAATATTATACTACTTGAAGTAATTATGCTTCTTTAAGTAATTTAATCTGAGGGGAACTTCTACATTTAAGTATTTATATTACTTAAAATTTGTATGAACAATAATGTTGTACAGTATAGAATTTGCAATAAGAGTATACAGCCCAGGAAAATAAGTTAGGGCAATTTTATCACAATATCTCAGACCCCTAACTAAAATTTAAATGTTGAGCGGAAAATGATTTTCCATTTTAGTAATAGCAACCTTAATTATTGACTACTTCACCGCCACTTTCAATCGCAGACATACAGCATCTTTACACAAGCCATGTGTACACCAATTTACTTTTTTTTTATTGGTGTACCTTGAACAGTATGTTAAGATACATGTATACTCTGAAATACAAACTCGTCATAAACTTTAATGTGAACAGACGACACTTGCAATATAACTTGCATGGTTGGCAGTTGTAAAGAATTTTATTGACCAGGGTCAACAATGATCAACACAGCACTTCAATTCAGTCCACCATGGTAGACCATGGTCCAAATCAATAGGGTCATCTACTGGTCACCACCAACCTCCACACCCAGTTTGAGGAGTATAGACCATGATCACTGCTTGTCCGTAGTGACTACATACATGCAGTCTGTTATCAATTTCTCAGCCAAACTTAATAAAGCAAATTTTGATGGACAATATATATCTGAGATATTATATTAACTCATTCTACCCGTACGCCACATATATGCGTCGTGTTTATCTTCCTCCGTATTCCTTGCGCAACAGATAAGCGTCGTCGATTAGATTAGCCCAGTCCCGCGTGCCGCGTATATGCGGCTATGTAAAGCTAGCTTTCACTCCCGAGCGACGCGTTGTGTCGGCGTCTACCATTGGTCAGATTCGCTCATTTTGGAAGCGTCCCCTGGATTTCAACCAATCAGAAAATTCGTTATATAGATGAAGGAAAGGTTTATCTTGTTTACAAATCAAAGTAAATATTGATAGCTTGCGTATAATTCAAATTATTGCTACATGAATAACATGGAAAATCAAGAGAATCGGCGATCTTTGTTTGATCTTACGTTTGAAAATACGGCCGAGGAGTCGGATAGCGACATTGAATTGGACGATCTAAGCAGTTCTAGCGATTCGTCGTCGGAAAGTGAGATTGACGAGGAAGCCAACCAAGTTCCTGATGCTGACCGATGGAAACTCAACGACCGCTCCAACGTCCCGAAGCAACCTTTTTCTGGACCTGAACCCGGCCCAACGAGTGATTTAGACCCTGATTCGTCTGAGTTAGACTTTTTTTATCTGTTCTTTCCCATTTTCCTGTTGGAACTGATCGTGACCGAGACGAACCTGTATGCTAGGCAGAAGCTACGGGAGAAGCCCGATCCTAGATGGAGACCAGTGACCCAGGAGGAGATTCGAGCCTGGCTTGGTATCAGAGTCTACATGAGTATTCTCTATGTAAGTTGTCTCTCTATATGCTTGTTTTATAAATATAAGTACAAAATAAATGTTTTTAATATTTATTTATGTTATGAATAAAAAATATATGAATGATAATTTATATAATACATTTGAAAACCGAATATGATGTACAGTTGTTCAGTCGCCTGGCCCGGGATTCGAACCTTATTGATGAAGAGCGGTAACCGAGATGACGCAACCTTTTTATTATGGTTTCCCCAAACCAATATATTTGTGCCTATACATGTCTTGTACCTTTGAACAACAGTTGACTATAATATCTGCATTTTGTCTACTTTTAGCTTCCCCAGAGTGCCATGTATGTGTCGACCAACGCACTCTTTGGAAACCTGAGTGTGAGGAACATTATGAAAAGGGACCGATTCGACAAGATTACCTAGTACTTCCATCTGATTGACCGAACAACGAACCCGCAGAGAGGTCAACCTGGACATGACAGGCTTCACCATGTTCGACCCATCTTGGATGAAGTATTGAACAACTGTCTGAATCGGTACAACCCGCACCAGAATTTAAGTGTCGATGAGGCGATGGTGAAGTTTCGCGGACGTCTATCCTTTCGTCAATATTTACCTGCTAAGCCGACCAAGTACGGAATCAAGGTGTGGATGAGGGCGGATCCAACAAACGGCTATGTAAACGAATTCCAAGTCTACACCGGCAAGGAAGGGAACCGACCTGAAGTTGGACTAGCAGCGAGAGTTGTTGAAGACATGACGCGGAAGGCCTGGAACAGGAACCATATCGTCAATGTGGACAACTTCTTCACGAGTCCTATCCTGTTCCAGCGACTCCTGCAGAATGGAACGTATGCCCGTGGTACTGTTCGGTCTAACAGGAAAGACTTCCCCACCCATCACTTGAGGAAGAAGGATGTGAAGCGACAGGGTGAATTTCGCAATTCAGTGAAAGGCGAGATGGTTGCCACTGTATGGATGGACAAAAAGCCTATATTTTGTTTGTCGACAGCCGAAAACCCATCCATGATTGCCAGCTCTGTTGACAGGAAGAGTCGGGATGGAACTGTGACTCCTGTACCAGCCCCATCTGTCATTCCGGAATACAACAACCACATGAATGGTGTTGACCATGCCGACCAGCTGAGAACAGAGTACAGCACATATCGGACATCCCGGAAGTGGTGGTTGTACCTGTTCTGGTTCCTGTTTGACACGGCGGCGACCAATGCTTTCGTCATGATGAAAGAATCACCGAATCATCAGAGACGCACCAAGACTGGCCGGGGCAAGCCGAGAACCATGATCGAGTTCCGGATGGCGTTGGTGAAACTGTTGATTGGCGACTACACTGAGAACGAGCGTGCTGTCCTTGCGACTCTGAATGTTGGACATTATCCGAAGATGGCGGAGAAGAGAGCTCGTTGTCGCCAGTGCAGCAAGTTGAAAAACATGTGTAGCCAGTGCAATGTACACCTTTGTGTGGACTGTTTTAAGGAATTTCATTCAGATTTGGTAAAGAACAAGTAAACATTCTGGTTTTATGGTGCAATTTAGGATTATTTCATAATTTCTTTCAAATTTAACATTTTTGGATTTTAATTTTTGGATTTTAATTTATTCATTGGAACTTACCTTTTGGACATTGAATAATAGTTACACTTTTGGATTTAAATCAATAATAATTCAAATAAAAAAACTGTTGCAGGGATATCTATAGCAAATCTTTGCTGTCACTGCCTGATGAGACCTACAGAGGGGTTGAAACGGTTTTGTGTAGGAAAATGGAAGTTTACATAGTGCTAAAAATTCAGTTCAAATTTGAAAATTTAAAAGAAAGATCAGTGCAAGTGTTGTGTGATAAAAAAAAGGATTGTGTTATTAAAAAATGGATTATTATGGATTGTGTCATTGAATATATGAGGTCAGAATTGAATATTTACCCACAAATTCATATTAACAATTGTTTCAACCCTCACTAACCTTGTTATATGATGTTGCATGTTAATAAAAAATATATGATGATAAAGAGAAGTTTGTGCTCTTTAAAAATATGTACATGTATAGTTATATACATGTTTATATAAAACTTTTTAAGATATAGTATTATAAATAAGACCACCCTACTTATCTAATCAGATTACCTATAATCAGATAAAATAGCCTAGGGAGTCAAAGCTGATAAATCAATAATTGATGTAGGGGCTGATAAGCTATTTACCTCTAGGAGATAAGTGGAGAAATGGTGTTAGGGTAGAATGAGTTAATGCTATTTTATTATTATTAAAGGGAGGTAATTTAAAAATTATACCATCATATTACCTTTAACACACTTAAAATACATTCAAAAAAGTTAATAATTTATCTTTTCCAAAGCTATATAGGAATAAAACATAGCTATAAACTTAAATTGCTATTGTAAACAAGACTGCGTTCAATAAACGCTTATGCCCCCTGTGGAAGCCTTGTTCATAAATATGTCTAAGTCCAAAATTAGGTCAAGGTGAAGGTCAAAATGGGGTCAGGTGATACAGGCGTGTGGAGAGTGTTCATATACAACATCCATGCAAGTATGAAAGCTTTGCAGCCAGCCATAATGTTGCTAGAAGAAACGGTCAATTTGGGTTAACCGGACGAACGAACGAACGAACGAACGAACGAACGAACGAACGGACGGACGAACGAACGGACAGGTGAATCACTATATGCCTCCCGATCTATCGATACGGGGGCATAAAAAGAAACTTAAATGTTTCTTTTACTTTATGAATCTGTACATATAGGAAGTTTTTATCAACAGACATTAAATCAATCAGTATCTTGATTATTTATGATGCTGGTAATTGCTTTACTAAGTATTTTATACTTACTAAGTAAATTATTTACTTAGTAATTAACAAGTAATTGGTTAGTTAAATTATTACTTAGTAATTAATTTACTGAGTAATTTACATTTACTAAGTAAATTATTGACTAAGTAATTATTTGGGTATAACTTTCATTATTGTACTGATAATCCGCGCGTCGATAAAATTTACATTAAAGGAGAAGGGGAAATTTAGTTTAACGCTTATAATTCCTTAACGAATTAAAATATCAAATTTGTATTTAGCACAAAAGTTTATTTCATCTTTACACATTACTATCGTTATTTTTAATTATTCTTAAATCTAAAACATTATGGGCGAATTTAACTTTGAAAATTATCATTCTTGAATTACTCTATATTCTTTGTAAAATTAGCGCCTTTGGCAGAAATTGTCCATTAAACTTGGTGTTTAATACTCTATATCAAGTTTATCACATACAATATCTAAAATGTATTTACCACATTAGATAGTAAATTTATTTTACTTTCGAAACATGTAAAAATAAATAAAAGATTTTGAAAATTTTATGGGCGTTTGTAACATTGAAATTAATCATTACTTAAATTTGTTTAGCGCTTATTAATTCGGTAAAGTTCGTTAGCTGCCGGAATTTACCGAGCGAATTATTTGCGCACAGCATGGCGTCCAATTTAACTGATCGGATTATATAGTCTGCAATAAAACATAACTTATCTTATCTTTATTTGTACCCTTAGGCAATGATGCTTTTCTGTTGTTACATACAGGGATTTGTTTTTATAACAATTTAAATTGAAGTGTGAAGTTAATTTACACAACATAAACATACATTTATGAAGAATTTCCTTCATAACTAACTGAAATAATTGTTATAATTTTAACCCGGGATGTTAAATCCACGAAATTTGATTAAAAATTCTTTTTTTAACATGCATCTATATAGTGTTCCTGATTTAAAGCGGCTGTTTCATTATTTTATATGCCTCATCTATATAACATCATCATAAAATTAAAACAGATACACCTGAGGTCATTCTCACTAGAAATTGAAAATTATAAGAAACTAGAAACTTTTAATACAGCCTTTAGAACAACTAGATATAATTAAATTGACTATAATTTGAGCTTAATATATTTAGATCTTTGTTAAATACTAGTATAATAGAGATCAGGGTTATTCATACACAAATGTGCCCACCATAGTCCGGCAGAACTTGCACTGGACCGTGCAATGTCTTCTATACAAAATGTTTTTACATTTTCTTGTTCTCCTGACAATACCATAACATAATCCGGATGATGCCACCTTGTCATCATTGAGCAATTCTCACAATGAGGCCCCGAAGGGGTACATGGATTTTCATGAATTAGGCAGTATAAGTACATTATCGTTTAGTCAAACGTGAAGCAATACACCTTAAATCTTATTTATATTGTATTAAATAATGCGTTGCATCATTATATACAACCTTTGTAATAGTTACATGTTGAAATGAGGCCCTGTTGGCTGTTTACGTCTTATATGAGGCCCGTTTTTAAACAAAGATATGAATTAAACCAGTCAATGATACATGGTACCATATTTTTCATTATATTGATACTTACTATTGAATTCAGTATTACTGGCAACTATCAACAACCTACATTGCATGACTAAATATTTTATTTCATTAAATTGAGGCCCTATCAAGGGTAAATCCAAATGTAGAAAAATGAGTGAAATTTTAAAAAATCGACGTCAAGATATATTTTATTCTGTTATACTTTAAGGAATACAATTGTAACCGTAACTTATATTGTTATGGTCGTGTGATCTAAATATTTGTGTGCCACATTTTGAAAAAGTAAAATTTAGCAATGAGGCCCTGCATGCGTGTTAAACTAGAAATAAGACAAAAATAGTAAAATTTCAATGTTCAATTATCCATTTCAACATATCAAACAATAGATCTTAATGTTTAATTAAATTATAGTAATGTAAAGAATACATAACTTAATAATTTATAGAAATAAAATCATCAACTGAGGCCCGGAATGGATCGATATATCAGGGGGTTCTGTCTTATCAGTGCACTTACGGATATCTGAAACTTACGCTCAAATTAAAATTCCTTATAATGATTTTACTACAAACTACAAATAGGGGATATATTTTGTTTGTAGGAGTTCATCAACGAAACATCGTTAAAATTGCACCACACTGTGTAGTAGTTAAATAATTATAATGAATTTAAATTTGGACGTAAGTTTAAGAATTCCATTAGTGCTTTGATGAAACAGTACAAGATAATTTTCATTTTGCATACTAGTATCATGCAAATGGTAGCAAAGCTTGAATAATCTAAAAAAAATCGGGATAGTTTCACTTCTGAAATTATCATCAATTTGGATATTCAATCTGCATTTTCCTTTCACACAAGATGCTGCCATGCTATTACTACTGGCAACAAGGCCCTATAAGGCACTCACCACCATCATCAAGGTCTGTGATTATATGCCCTACCCAGATGTAATCCTTACCACAGCAGAGTACAATCGTTTTATGCCTAATGCCTCACCGCTATTAACTACAGACATTCCCAGCCATATTGGGTTCTCACAACAATGGTGTACGTCTATTTGATGTACTCGTCATCATCAAGTACAACCATTTCAACCTCAGGACGTACAAGATCCTTTTGGGATGCCAATCACAATTAAGTTAAATAATGTCAAGCTGTTTTGGGTAAAAATCATCACAACCTACTATATTGTGTACACACCGTTATGTGTACATATGACCACGAAGCGAAGTACAGTCACTGAAAGCCATGTCGGACTCATTATCTCAGAGTGCAACCACCCAATGCCCCATTGAGTACTCTCTAGTCACTACCATCGTTTACTGCAAGTGAATATGAATACCAGATTTATGTGGCGCCATTTCCATGCGTTCAAAGGCGCAATACATAGTGTTGCAACCACCGGGGCGCTGGTGTATCCTTCATTAGCGCAGATACAGCATAATCTGACCAGAGGGACAGAGTGAGAGAAAGCCCCACGGAATTAGATACAGGCGTATCCGGTGTTCCAGGAGTGCGTCTTACTTTTTCTAATAGACAGTCGGGTTCTATAATGTACCCTGTGTATAGCGCCGATACACAACTTCCGGCACCTTTATATTACAACCCATACCGTCATACATAGCGGGAAATACCACAAATAGAATTTTTGAAATGTCCAGTTCCCATGCCGGGAATTGATCCCGCGACCTCTGTGTTGACAGCCCAGTACATTACCAGGAAACGATCGCCTATATATACCTCGAAGCTCTATTAATGGCGAACTCACCAACTTACCAAGTAAATTCATTCAAATCCCAAAGGATAAATCACATGCATATTCCATCCTCAATTGAATCCAAGCACAACTGAGTGCAATATGTATTGTAAACTGCCACACAACTAATGTTGATTAATGGGTTATGTCACTGTTGAGTACTGCCTTCCCTGACAAATATGTCTTTTGAGGTCCCAACATAACCTTGGATGGGTGTGTCGGTCAATGTTTAGTACTTCAAGTCCAATGCATCTGTAGCTTGCAGTGGTATGTACACGTAGAGCCAGGAATGTTTGTAACCGACAGTGGCAATTCCCTTTAAATATACGGTTTGACTGAACTAATGGTGGGTGCCTTACAGAACTGAATACTAGTATACTGTATAGCTTTACAATGTGTTGTGTACCCCTCCTATTCATGAATGGCTGCACTAGACATTGGGAAAAGTCATACTTGGTGGTGGCGTTGAGTTTGAAATGGTGATCGGAATGACAGTACGTAGTCTAGGCCGTCATTTGAACCTGATATAGCTTGGAATTAATTAATTGGAGGGATGTTTTGTAGCTGTATTGTAAAATAGGTCATGCTTTGTTGTTTCTGATGAGTGCAGTCTACCCTGTCCGACTAGTATTATCCTTTTTAAATTCCATAAAGGTATTCACTCACATGGCAGTAGTTGGTGATGGTGAGGATCACGTTCAGTACATAGAGATTGTACTGGTAAGAATATACCAGCCACATGCATTGATATCTCACATAACGTTTATTCATCAAGCCGTAATTGAATTTACCGTTATTCAGGCTTCAATGTCATGTCATGCAATTCAAGTTGTTTATACTTATCTAAGCCACTTGCTTATTGGCTTGATACGACACATAGATACTTCATTTTTGACTGCCAATACGAGTGTAATGAAATGATAACAATTTATTCTGATAAAAGTCTCATTTTTTATAGTTCAACACACAAGTAGGGCCTCATTTCCCTATTTTACTTATTCAGAACGTGGTACTTCTATAACTTAAATATACCAAGTCTTATATAACTTCCAGTTATGATTATTATAAAGTTTCTTTCTTAAAATATAAGAGAAATAAAAACATATTTTAAAGATTACATCCTTTTCCATGCATTAACCCTTACCAGGGCCTCGATTTTCATTAAAACATGTTAAGCAATGTATTGCATGTTCCTTATACTTATCAATGCCATCGAATATACTATTTATTAGCAATATAAAGACATATTTACTTTACTTTATTCATTTATTTATTTAATTAATATTTTTGTGTAATACCGGGCCTCATGTTAGGCTTAAACCACAAATGGGGCCTCATTTCCACATTTTATTATTACAAAGTTTGTATATATCGATGTAACGCATTATCAAACACAATAAAGTTGCATTCAATGTGTTTTGATTCACATTTGATTGAATAGTTATGTATATATAGTGATTAAATCGAGAAAAAACATGTACCCCTTTGGGGCCTTATTGTGAGAATTGCTCAATGATGACAAGGTGGCATCATTCGGATTCTGTTAAAGTATAGTCCGGAGAACAAGAAAATGCAAAAACATTTTGTATAGAAGACATTGCACGGTTACCCCAAAAATTGCCGTTTATCTGCCGGACTACCAGCGACCAATTGTTGAATGAAAGGTATTTATTGTTCATTCATCCAATAGACTGCCGGTGGGCACATTATGAGAGATAATGCTTGTATACAGTGTTAGTCATACACACGTATGCCCACCAGCGAGCAATTGGTGAATGAAAAGTTTTTATTGTTAATTCATCCAATAGACTGTCGGCACTATGTATATCACATAACACTGATTGCGAATCCATGCTGGTTGCGGTATGTTTTAATAATGGAAGTTTGAACAGTATATATTGGATATACCGGGCTTGATTTCTATCTGCAATTGATGAATTTAACTTGATAGAAATAAGTCTACGTTATGTTTAAACTCTATTCCTGAGTTTACTGTTTCTATTATAAAAATGCTATTTAATTATATATCATTATGTAAAAAAAGTTGACAATTTGCACACATTTATTCTGTCTCACCATCTGTATTATAATGATTATGAGTAAAGACAATACAATAATATTCGTAATTTTAGTGAGTCGTACATCTTAAACCGGTTTGAATACTTTCCCGATGCTTATAGCAAAAACAGAAAACGTATATAAAAAGGAGACTTTTACTACTGAGACAAATTCTAAACTCAGAATCACGTTGCAGTTTTTTTATTGATTTGGACTGAACAACCACCTGTTTTGAACAGCCATTATCATACAATGAAAGATTTTCCTCATATTAAAATCGCTGGAAAGTCAGTTAAATGTCAAAATGCCTATTTGTGTGACATTCGGCTTACACCTATTATACCACGGATATACACTATACACTCCCGTATTCTTTGATTATACATAACATAACATTTATACAGTTAATTTCATAACCCACGGAACATAGACGATACACATGTCATCATACAAATGCATAATTAAGTATATTTTCCCCCATGTACATGTACATAGTAACAACACACACAATCAACGAAGTCTTAATCATGCATGTTCTAAAAACTAAATTATTTCATATAGACAGAGACAAGTACCCTTCGCATGTACAAAATGTCAAAAATATAAAATGTATAATAATTATTGCTAGGCATTACTTATATTCCGACTTCCCATGGAGTTTGCACAGCGTGATTACGCAATCAAGATAAGAGCGATCAGATTAAACCTGGTATAGTATTATGTTGAAAAAAGTGTGGATAACAACACAATAAACGATTTAACTAAGTTTTATTGTCCACCTTAAAATTACAATATTGGTACTCCAATAATCCAACAATATTTCGTAACACAAAATATTAAAGTCACTCGTACCACAAGTTTCTTAAACTATGGCAATCCAAAGTTAGATAATAAGGTACTCCTTATTAAACATTTACTTAAAGTTAACTGAAGACAATTCTCTGAATAAGTTTATATACACTCAGCCTTTGTTGTCAGGCGTGAACTCACTTCCTTTGACAACAAAAGGCTGCAATTTATGTTTGATTACACTTCCTTTGATTATAAATTATAACAATGACTGTGACAACATGTCAGATATAGGTGCTAAGTGACATGAGCAGAATTGTGACAATTAACTAAAACAATTTCCTGTATGGCTTTGATAAGGTGTGAAAAGTGACAGATTGAGTAAGATTAAAAAGATACAAATCAATAACAAATAATAATTGACATCTGTCAGAAAACGAAGCATATGTGTTGAGAAATACAAATATTTACTGATAAGCATTTAGGAATAAAATTGTCAGATTTTCATTCATAAAAATAGCCCCAAATAAGGAAGATAACTGTTGTTACTTGTTAGTTAAAGAAAATGGGAATATTGCTGTGAAACAAATTGTTGGACATGGTAATTCTTTTACTTAGTAATTATTTGGGTAGTAATTCTTTTACTTAGTAATTAATAAGTAATTAATAAGTAATTAATTACTAAGTATTACTTGATTTTCTGACAACTATTTTTACTTGAAATTTTACTTGAAACAAGTAAAAAAATTACTTGATTTGAGTATTACTTAGTAATTTTTTTTGAGTGCTCTGTATTAAGAATAGTTAGGTGGGGGATAAAGTAGACTAGGCCTCTTCTTCCCCATCTCTGTATTAAGAATAGTTAGGTGGGGATAAAGTACACTAGGCCTCTTCTTCCCCCATCTCTGTATTAATATACTCAGGTGGGGGATAAAATAGACTAGGCCTCTTCTTCCTCCACCTCTGTATTAAGAATAGTTAGGTGGGGGATAAAGTAGACTAGGCCTCTTCTTCCCCCATCTCTGTATTAAGAATAGTTAGGTGGGGATAAAGTAGACTAGGCCTCTTCTTCCCCCACCTCTATATAAAGAATAGTTAGGTGGGGATAAAGCACACTAGGCCTCTTCTTCCCCCATCTCTGTATTAATATACTCAGGTGGGGGATAAAATAGACTAGGCCTCTTCTTCCTCCACCTCTGTATTAAGAATAGTTAGGTGGGGGATAAAGTAAACTAGGCCTCTTCTTCACCCACCTCTGTATTAATTATACTCTGGTGGGGGATAAAGTAAACTAGGCATCTTCTTCCCCCACCAGAGTATAATTATAGTCAGGTGGGGGATGACATAGACCAGGCCTGTACTTCCCCCATCTCCATAATAATTATAGTCAGGTGGGGATAAAATAGACTAGGCATCTTCTTCCTCCACCTCTTGTTTTAATTATACTCAAGTGGGGATAAAATAAACCAGGCCACTTCTTCCTCCATCTCTGTATTAATTATACTCAGGTGGGGGATAAAGTAAACTAGGCCTCTTCTTCCCCCATCTCAATATTAAGACTAGTTAGGTGGGGGATAAAGTAGACTAGGCTTCTTCTTCCCCCATCTCTGTATTAAGAATAGTTAGGTGGGGGATAAAGTAGACTAGGCCTCATCTTCCCCCATCTCTGTATTAAGAATAGTTAGGTAGGGGAAAAAGTAGACTAGGCCTCTTCTTCCCTCATCTCTGTATTAAGAATAGTTAGGTGGGGGATAAAGTAGACTAGGCCTCTTCTTTCCCCGTCTCTGTATTAAGAATAATTAGGTGGGGGATAAAGTAGACTAGGCATCTTCTTCCCCCATATCTGCATTAAGAATAGTTAGGTGGGAGATAAAGTAGACTAAGCCTCTTCTTCCCCCATCTCTGTATTAAGAATAATAAGGTGGGGATAAAGTAAACTAGGCCTCCTCTACTCCCATCTCTGTATTAAGAATAGTTAGGTGGGGGATAAAGTAGACTAGGCCTCTTCTTCCCCCATCTCTGTATTAAGAATAGTTATGTGGGGGATAAAGAAGACTAGGCCTCTTCTTCCCACACCTCTGTATTAATTACATTCAGGTAGGGGATAAAGTAGACTAGGCCTCTTCTTCCCACACCTCTGTATTGATTATATTCAGGTAGGGGATAAAATAGACAAGGCCTCTTCTTCCCCCACCCCTGTTTTAATTATACTCAGGTGGGGATAAAATATACAAGTTTTCTTCTTTTCTCCCCCCACCTCTGTATTAATTATACTCAGGCGGGGGATAAAGTACACTAGGCCTCTTCTTCCCACACCTCTGTATTAATTATACTCAGGTGGGGGATTAAATAGACTAGGCCTCTTCTTCCCCCACCTCTGTATTAAGAATAGTTAGGTGGAGGATAAAGTAGACTAGGCCTCTTCTTTCCCCATCTCTGTATTAATTATACTTAGGTGGGGGATAAAATAGACTAGGCCTCTTTCCCCCCCCCCACCTCTGTATTAATTATACTCAGGTGGGGGATAAAATAGACTAAGCCTCTTCATCCCCCACCTCTGTATTAACAAGAGATGTTTGTAAAACACGTATGCCCCCATGGCAGCCAATAGTCAGAAATGGTGAAGGTCCCAGTGACCTTGACCTTTGACCTCAAAATCAAAAGGGGTCATCTACTGTTGCTGACTAACCTCCATGTAAAGTTTGAAGATCCTAGGTCAAAGCGTTCTTGAATTATTGAACGGAAACCATTTGAATATAGTCAGAAATGGTAAAGGTCACAGTGACCTTGACCTTTGACCTACCGACCACAAAATCTATTGGGGTCATCTACTGTTGCTGACCAACTTCCATGTAAAGTTTGAAGATCCTAGGTGAAAGCGTTCTTGAGTTATTGAACAAAAACCATTTAAATAGTCAGAAGTGGTAAAGGTCACAGTGACCTTGACCTTTGACCTACTGACCTCAAAATCAATAGGGGTCATCTACTGTTGCTGACCAACCTCCATGTAAAGTTTAAAGATCCTAGGTCACAGCGTTCTAGAGTTATTGAACGGAAACCATTTAAATAGTCAGAAGTGGTAAAGGTCACAGTGACCTTGACCTTTGACCTACTGACCTCAAAATCAATAGGGGTCATCTACTTTTGTACTTTTCCTAGGTCAAAACATTCTTGAGTTATTGAACAGAAACCGTTTTATACGACCAACAGACAGACCGACAGACCAACCGACAGACATGTGCAAAGCAAAATACCCCCTAATCAAAGATGGGGGGCATAATTATAGTCAGGTGGGGGATAAAGTAGACTAGGCCTCTTCTTCCCCCACCTCTGTATTAAGAATAGTTAGGTGGGGGATAAAGTAGACTAGGCCTCTTCTTTCCCCACCTCTGTATTAATTATACTTAGGTGGGGGATAAAATAGACTAGGCCTCTTCTTCACCCACCTCTGTATTAATTATAGTCAGGGGGATAAATTATACCAGGCCTATTCTTCCCCCATCTCTGTATTAATTATTCTCAGGTGTGGAATAAAGTAGAATAGGCCTCTTCTTCCGTCACCTCTGTATTAATTATAGTCAGGTGGGGGATAAAGTAGGTTAGGCCTCTTCTTCCCCCACCTCTGTATTAATTATAGTCAGGTGGGGGATAAGATAGACTAGGCCTCTTCTCCCCACACCTCTGTATTTAGAATAGTTAGGTGGGGGACAAAGTAAACTAGCCCTCTTCTTCCCCCACCTCTGTATTAATTATACTTAGGTGGGGGATAAAATAAACTAGGCCTCTTCTTCACCCACCTCTGTATTAATTATAGTCAGGGGGATAAATTATACCAGGCCTATTCTTCCCCCATCTCTGTTTTAATTATACTCAAGTGTGGGATAAAGTAGACTAGGCCTCTTCTTCCATCACCTCTGTATTAATTATAGTCAGGTGGGGGATGAAGTAGGCTAGGCCTCTTCTTCCCCCATCTCTGTATTAATTATACATGTAGTCAGGTGGGGGATAAAATAGACTAGGTCTCTTCATCCCCCACCTCTGTATTAATTATTGATCAATTTGACCAGCCTATTCCTTCCCCCATCTTAGTGATAATTATACTCAGGTGGGGGATAAAATAGACGAGGCCTCTTCTTCCCCATCTCCATAACAATAAGGTGGGGGAAGAATAGGCCTGGGGTGGGGGAAAAAGAGGCCTGGCGGGGGATAAATCTGACTAGGCCTCTTCTTCCCCCGGGGGATAAACTGGGCCGGCCCGGTTTATCTCCGGGAGATAAAACTTACTGGGGGAAGATGGGGCCTGTAACACTGGGATGCTTATTTTTTTTAAAAGACAGTGCTAGGTTATTAGAAATATAGGACAGATTTATAAGAACATGCATTTTTATTTTTTGACAAAATTCAGGACCAAGTTAAGCCATAAATGAACCTCAGCCTTTGCTAGCATTTTCTCTAGCATGAAATTTGACCTTGAAATAACAAAATCCCTGATATTTCCAAACACCAAATGTCTGAAATACAAAATTTGCTTAATTTTTTACCCACAAATAATATCCATTTATACAGTATGACAATGATACCTTGGTATCCAGTTGAAGGGTTACATCTAGTTGAAAGTAACTCAGCTTTCCTTTGATGAAAGTCCCTGTATAATGAAGCCATAACTTTCTGTGCATCCAATGACAAGTGACAGAATTTGTCCAGCACCGGCGGTTTCTCTTTTATAGTCCAAATTGACATAATTGAATATCACATTAGTTGTACGTAACTGAAATAAAAATGTATTTTAACTAACTTGATCGTTTAACAATCAACACAAAAAATATTTATATAATCAAAGAGCCAGCAGACTGCAGTCAGCTTTTTAGATGTACATCCAGACCCTCCAATAAGGTAGAAGGGGCTGTGGTACCAATCGCTTAATTACCGGAATTGAATTTCCCCAAGAACCTTAAATCATAGTATTGTGACAGAGTGATGAATATGATATAATTTTTGATGAATTTTAATAAATAACTTTTGATTATGAAATTGGTAATTAAGTAAATAGTATGATGATTATATCTTGCTTAGTCTGTAAGTAATTATACAATATGGTAAAACAGTGATAGTTTTGATATAGTCTGATAAGCAATTAATATAATGTTTGATCTATAAAGATGTGATAAATTGTTCTATGCTGGGATGTCTGTTAAAATATGGTGTAATGCCTGTGCAGTATCTGTTAAGTATGTGTTAGAATCCTTTGATGTATTTTGGTCATTATAGTAGGCAAAATTAGATAACTAATAATCAATTAATGATAGACGGGATGAATGATTGACTATGATTGGTTGTGAGAGTGAGGCTGTGAGATTGGGTAACTTTGATTGGATATGGATGTGTGGCTGGAATGATTGTAGGTGTGGTTAGAATTTGGAGGGAAATTGGAATGTATGGAATTGGGAAGAATTGAAGGGGCAGTTCAGGTTAGAATGTGGGAGTTGGCGGTTCAGGTTAGAGAGTTAATTGAAGTTGAAGGTTGAGGTTTGAAGGTTAGAGTTATAGGTTGGAATATTAAAGTGGAAGATAAAGAAAATAAATGGAAAGTTCAATCAGAAACAGAGTTGAGTTGTGTGTTTGGAATATAGAATATTAATATGTTATTCATAACAACAAACGGGACAATAAACCACCGGCGACAGTATAAAGGCTTCCTGTTAATATATATGAGCCGCGATCTGAGAAAAGGGCCCTTAATGGCATTGACATGAATTTGAGAAAATGCAGTTTAAAGTTACGTCATCATTTTCTGTGCATTTCAGTACAGGGCAAAAAATGCACTTAAATGTTTAATGTTGAATCCCGTCTCATAATTGTTGCCTTGTAACTTACTTAATCATGGAGTTCCATACTAACATGTAAGGTCTTAGTCCATTCAAAATAAAATTTGACCTAGACAAAATTGCAAAAGAATTTTTCTCAATACTGGACGATAGTATATGTGTATATATATACTAGGGATGTAAACCGGTTAACCATTCGAACGTTCGGTTATCGGTTAGCAAAATCGCTAACCGGTTAATCGAAAAAAAATCGAAAAAGGAGAAATTTAAATAAATTTTAAAATAAAAATATTGAAAAAATATCGAGAAATTTGCCGACAAGTTTCACCCATCGAAGGTGCGAACGCTCGTCAAAAGGGGGTCATGATCTATAATCCGCAATTAACAGTTTGACACGTATTGTTGTGACAAGAAGGTCACTTAATTGCCGTTAATTTCATATGGTAGTCGGGGACTAGTTTGTTGACCGACGGTTTTTTTTACACATTCGGCAAGCACACGTAATTTAATTTTAATTGGAGGCAGTTTAATGCTTTACTCGAGGCCTAAATCCGTCCTTTGAACTGAAAAGAATCTTTGTCACAACTTCAACAGCACTGAGTACAGTACATTATTGAACTTAAAAAAAACAATTGAGAAATTGAGAACCGGCGACACACTTCCCTTGGGTAATATACGAGGATGCCCGATTGCAACTCACGGTGTTACAGTAAATATATACACGCCAGAATTAGAACAGTCGGAAAGTCGGCAAGTTTCGATTCGTTAATCGGTTAACCGGTTAACCGTTCGGAAGATTGAACGGTTAACCGGTTAGCAAATTGACCGAATAGTTGCATCCCTAATATATACATACCATTAAAACCCGCACCTTGAAATATGAGGGGAAAGTTGTTTAAAACAAGTTTTGATTATCGTTTTTTAATATCAGTGACGATGTCGTAAACGGTTTTCCATACTCGGTATTTTTTGATGACGTCACGGATGACATCATAATAAAATGGAAGGTATAGTTATACAGTCTAGGGAATCTAGGCAAAAATTTACTCTGGTCAGAGTAAAGTAACACCTCAGCATGAACATCTAGAATTACCCTGCAGACCCTTTGATCTAGAATAAAATGGCCAGCCAGCTAGTGGTCATTAATTATAGGGATAGAGTGGAGCTGAGTGAGAAAACAAGCTCACTACTGAAGCCATACTATGCTAAAGCAGACATATGGGCTTAAGATATACAACAGTATAGCAATAAATGAAACTCACATTTATCTCATATTTCTAGAATCTTTATTCAGTTATTGCTGAATGCATACTTTACTATTAAATGATTTTGATTCTTATTATAAAAGTATAATTATAAATTATTATTATTATTTCATTTGTACTTTAATTGCAGTTTTGTTTTAATGTAATTCTAGGAATGGAAAATATTAAATATCTATTTTAATTCGACTACTATTATACAATGCAATCTCTGTAGAGCAGCCCGACACAGTGCCTTCTCTTGAGCAACACTCTCTCTATAGCAACATATTACCATTTTGTTACGGAAGTAACCGTTTACTATTCAGTTAGCCTCTTCATAGCAACAACCTTTGTACAACAGCAAACTGTGTGCTTCCCAATAGTTGTTGCTCTAGAGAGGCTGTCATTAATTAACTGCATTATTTATAGTATCAAATACACAGTAGAATAATATGCATGTAGTAGAAAGTATTGTGTACATGTTTTATAATATCTCAATTAATTTTCACTGTGTAAATCTAAAGTTGGGGGATTAAAAGAAGTGAAATACAGCTCGTCAATCAACATCAACGTTTCCCAGTAAAATACTTTAAATAATTCTGTTGTTTCAGATATTACATAATATAGACATAATAGTCTCCATCCGATTCAAAACATCCATGTATTATGTTTTTATGCCGCCGGAGGTAGGCATACTAATATTACACTGTCCACCAGACAGTCCATCTGTCAGTCAGCACACACGAAAGGTACTTTAGGTGGTTTGAGAAGTGGCCTAACACAATATAAATCTATTGAACACATTCTGTAACCACTTAATTTGTTTGCAATGGAAAGATCACCTAAGGTAGCATACGTGGGATGTCCATCCATTTGCCCGGGCATTTGTTAAAGTTTATAATAAAGTTCAATAGTTTGTTTAATATCAATGCTGTCTTATTGAAACTTGGCACACTAATATATTACAAGTCAAATAGTTCCTGCGAGCAAATGATTGTACCGACTTCATTTTACAGAGAATTGACAGGATCCTCGACCTTCTATCTGCATAATTCAACAGCTGATGTGTATAAAATTAAGCATGAAAATCTCAAAATTGTGAAAGAAATGAGCGCGATAGGCAGGTAGCTTTCAAATTGGGAAAACTATATGCACGATAATTTGACAAACGAAATTTATCAACAAATTGTTAAATAATTTCATGTATAACAAACCAATTTTCAAGACACCTAATTGCATATTTTTTTATGACTCCCTTGTTCCATATAATATTTATATTCTTATAAATAAAACCTCGTATCAGTCCATTAAAGGTATTATCATAAGACATGTTTTCAGTGTTCAACAATATCAAAGATCATAAACCAATTCCGATAATTCCATGACAATAGACATTCAGAATTTTAAGTCTCTGAATAGACATTAACACTGAATGGTAATTCTCCTTATATGACTCTGGAGACCTAAAGAAACTGTATATGTTGTTAATTTTATCAAGGGAAACAACCACCACTTATTTTGCCCGCTGATCCTAAAAAAATCCGAAAATAATTTACGGAGCGAAGTGCCGGGTACGAATTGTGTGGAGTACGAAAAAAATATTCAGGAGTCGTACAAAAGTGTTGAGTATGAAACGTTAGCGAAGAATTTATCCAACGATAAAACGATCCAAACTCGTGTTTTATACTCTTTTAAATTGAGTTGCGTGTATATTTTTATCGTAGGGACGGGTTTTAAGCATAATTTTTTTTGTTCTTTCAAAGAATTTCGACAGCCATCTTTTCGCGTAAGATAACCTATTTTCGTTCAAGAAAAATTTGAAATCTTGTAACGACCGGTTTGATTAGTCTGGTTCACGACATCCTTACAAAATGCATCTTTTTTTGGATTTTTTTTTTGAAATCATAAACCATCGAGAAAAGGTCACGTGCCCCTCCATGGACTTTTTACTTAAGGCAATCCAATATACCTGCTCGCTCAAGGCTCGCAGGTAACCATAAGTTAACCCTTCTAGAGATGTGGCATGACTGTAAGATGGAATTGTTAGGAGTTATAATGGCCCTTTTAAACTTAGACATTTTAGCTATATATTTTTTAGAAAGTTTAATATTTTGTTTACTATGAATGCTATTTCTTACGTTCATAAGTCAACATTGCTAGACATGGGGCATAACCCTAGAAGGGTTTTATAAGGAGTTTTGGCCCTTATTGAACTAAGACATTTTGCTTATATGAAGGGTGATCAAGAATTACGTGGACTTTTGCTCTAAAAAGTTTATTTTAAAGTAGTTGTGGATACTTTCAACATAGCACTTCGGGGGCATATGTCCCTTACAGCACGAAGGTTTATTAATTAACGTGCGTGCTTACAGTGACAGCTCTTGTTGTTAAATAATCTTGCTATAAATTGCTTTTTGAGTTATTCAATATGTTGACCAATTATAAGAATTGACATTTAAGCAATTTTAATTTAATGTTGAGAATACATTATGTTAAAGCAGATATTGTTAGGTGGGATAAAAGGACATTGAAGTCAACAATATGCTAATTATAAAAGTGAAGATGCTGCTTTATTTAATATTCTACCGTCTTAAATGCACAATATATTATAGAATGATATTTAAAATAGAATAGTACACTTTCTAATAGTATTTTTCTCATTTATTTAACAAATTGGCAGTATTCAGAAGAAAATAATGAAAATTTAAGCTTTTACATAATGTTCCCCCATATTATTCAACATAAACATGTATATCATTCTATATCAAACTAAAAATCATGTTGTACTGCGTAGTTCTGTTTTGTAAGAAAAAAGTGTTCAGCTATTACCAGGCATTGGTTAGAATACAATTTATTACAACCAGATGTTTGTAGGACTTGTGCTGGTCATAATTCACTGTGTGGTCAGTTAGCTTGACAGTGATAATGAGATATCATGCTGAGCAGCAAACCCAAGATATTCTCTGGATTTGACCAAGATTCCTAGGACTGTATAAACAATCAATCTCCCGGTTAAAAATCAATGGATTTATATCATAAATAAAGATTAAAGGGTTTATTTGAAGTAAGTATGATGTATTTACACAAGGCATGACATTATGGGAATGTGTACATGCACACACATAGCAAATTAATTTGACATTGCATTATTTTGCAGAAAGTAGAGTCAACATAAATGTTCTTTCTTTTGAGGGGTTTTTTTGGTTGAATGATAAATTTGTCTATATTTATCTATTTAATAGTCACGGGAATATGAAAATAGCGATGAGACCCTTTAAATAAAAAACAAGAGCCGTCAGTGACGGGTGATGCTCCCCGTGGGATGTTTGTCACAGAAAAAATACTCCAGAATATGCAAAAGAGAGTTATGGTTCTTAGCCATTGCACTTTCCCTCAATGAGATCTATTTACCTATGAAGTTTCAAATTGATATCTCTAATACTGTTGAGTTATGGCATAGACAGGAATTAGGTATGAAAAATTACAAAGGGGAATAACTAAAAAAATATGCAATGAAGAGTCATGGTTCTTGTGCACTGCACTGCCATTCGATGGGATATATTCACCTATGAAGTTTCAAATTGATATCTCAAATACTGTTGGAGTTATGGCCCGGACAAGAATTAAGTATGAAAAATAACAAAGGGCAATAACTCCAAAAACAGGTTATGTAGAGTTGTGGTTCTTGAGCACTGCACTTCTACTCATTGAGATATATTCACCTAAGAACTTTCAAATTGATATCTCAAATACTGTTGGAGTTATGGCCCGGACAAGAATTAAGTATGAATAAAGTATGAAAAAAACAAAGGGCAATAACTCCAAAAATAGGTTATGTAGAGTTGTGGTTCTTGAGCACTGCACTTCTACTCATTGAGATATATCCACCTATGAAGTTTTATGATGATACCTCGCATACTTTTTGAGATAGGCTCCGGACAAATACTAAGTATGAAAAAAAACAAAGGGCAATAACTCCAAAAACAGGTTATGTAGAGTTGTGGTTCTTGAGCACTGCACTTCTACTCATTGAGATCTATCCACCTATGAAGTTTCATGATGATACCTCACATACTTTTTGAGATAGGCTCCGGACAAAAACTAAGTATGAAAAAAAACAAAGGGCAATAACTCCAAAAATAGGTTATGTAGAGTTGCGGTTCTTGAGCACTGCACTTCAACTCATTGAGATCTATCCACCTATGAAGTTTCATGATGATACCTCACATACTTTTTGAGATAGGCTCCGGACAAAAATATTCGCACGGAACGACGGACGGACAAAGCGGCAACTATATGCTCCCCCGAATTTTCAGGGGGAGCATAAAAATGGAAATTAATAAAGGTGACATGCTGAACAAAACAAATAAGTACCGAAGCGTGTTCGTGCCATCAATTTAACGAATTTTTCACAAGTGCCGTTGTGTTTTGGAAGTAAACTCTTAAACAAGCGGTACAACTTGTGTATTTTTTCACGTCATTCTATTCCTAGCATGATATTGTGTATATATACAAATTTTGAGCAAATTCTATCGATAGGAACACTTAAATATGACTAGAAACTGTGCAGATTAATTGGATATCCGTCTAGAACATGATAGATCTAATAAATGTTCTTTATATTTCACAAAGTTTCTCTTCCATTAGGTCTTATTATAGATTTTTTATACTTATACTGGAACTCAGGAACACAGTAGACAGTGTCAAAGTATACATTATATGAATTCAATTAGTGATAGAATTGGAATAGATCTACACGTAGCAGTCTGAAAATTTAAGGCAATTGTTTTTTCATATTACGAATATTTCTTTTCAGATAAAATGTTTAAGTTTTAAGTATTATTAAATAAACAAGCATCTCTTCATTTTGTAGGAGTGAAATACATTGTAGAAGGAATTATAGTTATGCACGTATTTGTGCTCAATGAATAAATTAAGAATGCTAGTAATTTGCTTTTTTCATGATATTTGCAAATAATCTACTCATATTTCCAAAGTAAGCATGACTTTCGGTTTGAATTCTACTATAGGTACAAACCATTTAATAGTATGTAAACTTGAAATTTGCATACTGAATGTAACAGTCCCATTTCTATTTTAGATGGATGAATTATGTGTGATTTGTAAGAAGACACTCTCTGAACAGACAGTTGTAAAGTTAAAGAAGAAGGGGAGGGACAGTGTGAACAGGGCAAGTGAGATACGGGGATCAGATACTAAAACAGATGAGGGACAGATGATACATGTACAGAGTGTTTCAAAACCTTTACACAAGAATGCAATTTAACATGCAAAACAGATTCAATTAATAACAATGATTGTGCAATATTTGTTAAGCTTAGACAGCCATTACTCGCTCTGTGGGATTTTTAACATTGCCTGGACTAGCCATTTCATACGGTATGGTGTACCTAACAGTGATCGGAAAATTCATTATTTGCTTCTTGTGGTATCTAACATCACTAGCTTGGCATTATATTCCATTCAGTGCTCAGTACAGTACCCAACACTCCTTGTCTCGGCTGTGGCCTTTTTGTGGGTTACTTAAAACGCCTTGCTTAGTGATTACTTAATACACCTCCTCAATGCACCCTGTCCGGGCTCCACTGGGCTCCTAACACTTATTGACACACCCATTCCCGTCTAAGTAGGGTACCTAGGCTAACATACATTGGAACAACCATTCATTATTTCATGTGGTATAAGCCACTCCTTGGCACAGCGGTCGGGCTAAATAATTTTGACTTAACGTATAAAAATGCAGGGTATTGTTAAATTTAGTGATTAGAATAAATCGTTGCTATGACAACAGCAATAAGATAAATCCAATTTAAAAATCCGAACTATGCATAGCATGTATTTGTTATTCTTTCAATATGACTACATGTACATAAAACACTAACGGTAAATACACATTATTGTCACGGCGTATTTGAGTACTAGTAATTCAAAGTAATTGGTTGCCATGGTATTGAAACGAAAGAAGCAAATGTCACAGTGATTATTTTTGTTAAAAATTGTGTACAATTGTTTCTTGTGTTTCTTCATGTCAAAATCTTATAAATGATATGTTTTATCATGCTTCTATCTATTTTCACAGTTTGTACTTTACTCTGGTCATCTAAACAATTGTTAACTCTGAGACTTATTACTATGGGCTGCAAACAATCTTATTACTTTGATTAATCCTGAATTCATAATACTTTCATGTCCGAACTTTGGTCAATGTGTTTGTTTAATATGTTTCCATGACAAGTTGTCATGCATACAGGAAACCCGATATATAGTGAAATGAGAGGCATATAGTTTTATCTTATAACTTAGAAACTAAACTTACGTCTTAGAACTTGATTACAAGTTAGATTATAGTGGAAATCCACTGGAACATTAATTTGGAACACTAAATTAATTGTTAGACTTACTTTAAATATTGTGTAATTGTTAGTAATTTTATGTATTGAGTTCAATACAAGACATTTATTTAAACTTCAACTGGATTTGTTTATTTTATCAACGCTGTTGGACACTTTGAGTTCATTCCCCAGACAAGGCTAAACGATACATCAGCACTAGGAAAACCTCGTCAAAATTGAATTCCGGATTAATCAAAATAATAAGATTGTTTGCAGCCCATATAAATAAGTCTCAGAGTTAACAATTGTTTAGATGACCAGAGTAAAGTACAAACTGTGATCATGATTAGATAATTAGCAAGTTTAAGGGAGTTTAAATACCAATACAGTCTTCTTCTTCTTCCACTTTCTGGCCACCATCAACAGGTTGAAGATTTTGCCAGTGTTTGCGCAAAGAAAAACAAGTAGAGATATAAAGATAAAAGTATGAAAATAAGAAAAAAGATTAAAAGGTTAAAAACAAGGCTATTTAGGAGTTTAGATAGAGAGTGCGGCCATTCGTTGCTTGAGGGCATCGACTGACCCGACTGACTGGATGTCTGGCGGTAGCTTGTTCCAGTCCCTGATTGTTCTTGGGAAGAAGGAGTTGAGTCGGTACTGTGTACGGCATTGTGGAAGCTGGAAGGATGTTTCAGTGTCTGTTTGTCTGGAGTTTCTAGTAACTGGAATGAAGGGTTGGTGAAGTAGACTTGTTCATTGTTGATCTTGTATAGCATGATGAGGTGGGCTTCTCTTTGGCAGTCTTCTAGCGATTTCCAGTTTAAGGTAGATAACATGTCGGATACACTTGATCGGTTGTGGTAGTTATTCTTTTCGAAGCGGCTGACCTTCTTTGTACCATTTCTGGTTGATTTATTTGACATTTCTTGTACAGATCCCATACTGAGCTGGCATATTCAATAGATGGTCTGATCATGGCCTTATAAGCTGTTTCTTTGGCTGGAGTTGAAGTAACATTCAGGTTTCTGCGAAGGAATTTCAGTTTTTGGTTTGCTTTGTTGGTAATGTTGTTGATATGTTCTCCCCATTCCATGATATCGTTGATTGTACATCCCAGGTATTTGGCAGATTTAACGTGTTCTAAAGTGTGTCCATGGAGTTTGTAGTCGTGCATGATGGTAGATTTCTTTTTGGTTACGGATAGGACTTGGCATTTCTTAGGGTGGAAGGCCATTTTCCAATGCGTTTCCCATTCTTGAAGTTTACTGAGGTCAGGCTGGAGGCTCTTGCAGTCTGCGTCGTTTACAATTGCGAGGTACATGATGGTGTCATTGGCGAAGAGTCTGATTTTTGATTTAATGTTTTCTGGCATGTCATTTATGTAATACAAGAACAAGCTAGGTCCAAGCACGGATCCCTGGGGCACACCTGATTTTACACTTGCTGTTTCAGAGCAGGTTCCTTCCAGTACGACACTCTGTTCTGTTGTTGAGGAATGATTTGATCAAGAGATTTGTTTTGCCCCTGATGCCATAGTGGTGAAGTTTGCGTGTGAGAAGATCGTGGGAGACTTTGTCAAATGCCTTTGAGAAATCCATTATTATGATGTCAGTTTGTTTTCCGTTTTCTAAGTTTTGAGATAAGGCATCTATGAAGTCTAGTAGTTGGGATTCGCAGGATCTTTTCTTTCTGAAGCCATGCTGAAGTGAGTAGAAGATGTTGTTTTTCTCTCCATGTGTCATGATATTGCTGGTGATGATGTGTTCCATAAGTTTGCAGCATATACAAGTAAGTGATATTGGGCGATAGTTTTCAGGGTTATATTTGCTTCCTTTCTTGTAGACAGGTGAGACTGTTGCGTGTCTCCAGTCGTCTGGGACAATTCCTGTGTCGTAGTATACTTGAAATATTGTTGTCAGGATTGGAGCAATTTCAGTTCCTAGTTCTTTCAGGACTTTGGGGCTGATCTTGTCTGGCCCAGGTGCTTTATGGGGATCCAGTGAGATAAGTAATTTTTCGATGCCTTTTACACTGAAGTTGATGTCATCAGCAATAGGATGGTTTGGTGAATGATACAAAGTCTTGGTTGAATGTTTCTTCAGAGATGGATGAGTTGTTCGTGAATACTGATTGGAATTGGAGATTTAGTATGTCTGCTTTCTGTTTTGCCTCAGTGAATAGTTGTCCATTTTGTCGTAGTCCTGGGATGCTTGAGTTATCTTTCTTTTTATGCTTGATATAGGTCCAAAAGCGTTTATTTGTGTCTCTGTTGGAGTTGTCTTCAGATTCTGGTTGGATGATATTGTCAATGTAGTTCCAGTACGCTTGTCTTATTTTTTTCTGTACAATGCGTTTTAGTTCTTTGAAGTTCTTTATGTGGGTTTGGTCGTTTGACTTTTTCATCTTTTTGTAAAGGCGATCTCTTTTCTTGATGAGTTTTTATTTCGACAGATATCCATGGGCAGCTGTTTCTATTCTTTGTAGTTTTGTGAGGTATGTGTTCTTCAGTCGTGGCTTTAAGTGATGAGCAGAAGGTGTTCCACAGACTGTTGACATTTTCACCAGATGTAGCCATCTCTTTGATTTTTATGTTAAGTTTGGTCATTTCGGTCTTGATCCTGTCCCAGCGGGCGTTCCCGTACAATGGGATCATCCGCGGGATTTGTTTGTGCTTGACTGGTCGCATGTCAAGCTCAAGGAGAACTAAATCGTGGTCGGAGATACCTGGCATAACTGTCACTCTTGTCACCTTGTTCGGGAGGTTCGTCAGGAACTGATTCAGCTTGTTGCTTTTTTCGTGTTTGTTCCTCGACCATCTAGGTGAGGCCATTGTCATCTAGGCAGTTCGCAAACTGGTGGTGGATGTCTGCGTACGCTGTGCCTGGTTTTACAACGTTGTTTTTCCAATCCCATCCTGGTAGGTTGAAATCGCCACCGATGATTAGGACTGGGTCTTTTATGGAACTAGCTCTGTTGGCAGATTAACTGAATTGTGAAATGCTATTTTGGTCCGATGTTTTTGGATTATAGTAGCAACAGATGTATAGAGTTTTTTGGCCAACCAGCTGAATTTTGGCGACACAATTTCACTGTTGGATTGTAATTCTGGCACATCTTGGCTGATGAATGTGTCCTTTATTGCTATGAGGACCCCGCCTCCATTAACAGTTTTTCTGTCGTTTCTCCATAATTTATAGTTTGAGGGGAATATTTCATTATCTTTTATTGATGGATCTAGCCATGTTTCTGTCGCAAGGATGATGTCTGGTTTTGTGCAGTCGATAATATTTTCAATCCTATCTTGTTTCTTCTTGATCGATTGGCAGTTTATATTTAAAATTCTTAGCGGTGTTTGTTTTGCACAAGAGTTTTTTCCTGTTGTCAAGACAGAAGTCAATTTCAAACGCGAGTCCTTAATATCTGAGCGAAAGTAGTCCAGAAAATTCAATTAAAGACAAAGTAGTTCCATATATGTGCGTTTTGTGTGATCAAAATATATTTTCTCATATGAAGGTTGTGAAATGTCAAAGAAGGTAAATAAATAATAGAATATGAATAAATTAAAATGCGCAGTGATTTTAAACGTATGAAGCCATGGCGGTTAAAATTTTCCCGAAGTACTACGTACGTAAAAAGTAGTTCATTTTTCAATGCGATTTTTTAGTTGAAAAAGTGATTATGAAAAAAACCCACACAATATTCTTAAAACGTTTCAAGTATTCTTGTTATCCAAGTTATCTATAAACTGTATGTCTAATTAAAAAATAGCGCGTATGAGTATCATCTTCGTTCCTAATCTGAACGGTCCGATCGGCATTTATACATGATAAAAACTGTCGCCATTGTGTTCCATTTTGTTCCTGCGAGAAAAGAAATTTTATAGGAGATTTTTTTCCGATTACACGACGCTAGTACTTGGTAAGCAAGGAAAATTGTCTTTATAACTCACAATTATTGTACTTATACAATAAAATCAGCACCCAATGCCGTGTGTGACTGTCTGAGGTTTCGTAAGTACAAATAACATGTCGTACCCGCAACTATTCGACCCCAAAAAAATGCAAAATGACTCTTTGACAATGTTATGTCTGTATTGTGCTTTTGATAGCAATCTTTTTGAGATTATAGTAGTACTGTGTATAGGATTTAAGGGAAAAACTTGTGTAGATGGCTAGCTTGACAAGCTTGCCGTCTCATTCAGTTGTAGTTTTTTTAATTTTTGAACTTAAACTGTATGCGTCCAATATGTTAAACAAGTGGCTTGATAGCTCAGTTGATACAGTATTCGCTCTGTAAGCGATTGGTCAATGGCCAACATGGCATCTTGCCTAGTCAAACCAACTTGAGGTGTGTAGTCCCAACCGAGACCAAACATTTCATTACGTTAGGTGATAATAGGTCCAACAGTCTATACAAGTTAGGTCCCATGGTTGGGACTAGAGGTGTGTACAGGCGCTTCAGTCAGTGGCGTAGCCAGCAATAGGGACGTATGCACATGAGTAACATTAATTTGTACAGTAGAAATATAATATGGCAAAAATGGCATTAAAGTCCCAAATTTCACAATCCTGAGGACCCCTAACCATAAGAACCAACTTCAAGGCTCATGCGCCTGTCCGTAGTATCTGTTTTGCTTACTCCAGTGCATGTGCACTATGTTTTACATAAAAGTGTTAAATGGTTAAAAATCTTTATTTTTATCAGAATGTGGTTATATTTGGTGTCTATTAAATCAGCATTTTGTTAGGAATATGATGGCATTGTTAGCTTGTTGATTGGAAGTTTATTTTTATGGTAATTGCCTCTACAAAATATTAGTGTATTGAATGTTGTTGTTTTACTTGGCTTAGTGTGAAGAGGCACTGGTAGACATTAGGCGGTGCTTATCAGTGTCTCAGATCTGTCAATCTTCATATGTAAGATCACTATAAATAAGCTTGCAGCTGTTTTTAGCTCACCTGTCACAAAGTGACAGAGTGAGCTTTTGTGATCACACTTCGTCCGTCGTCCGTCCGTCCGTCAACAATTGGGTTGTGTCCTCTCTAGAGGTCACAATTTTGGCCTAATCTTTATGAAACTTGGTCACAATGATCATCTCAACAAAATCTAGGTCAAGTTCGATATTGGGTCATCTGAGGTCAAAAACTAGCTCACTAGGTCAAATTATAGAAAAAACCTTGTTTTAAACCTTTCAACATGTAGTCTTCATGGTCACTAAACTCTCTGCTGTAACTCTCTACTCTCTATACATACAATAAACTTTCATCAACCAATGAAAATGTGTATCAGGGTTCACAGCAGTTTTGTAAAGGTCAAATATCAAAATATTCTAGTATTTTAACCAGGGTGTGAATTGTACTGGTTAAGTGGAAATCGAAGCGCTGTAGGGAGAGTAGACATTTTCCTGAGGGTCGTGGGTTCCAACCCCACTGGAACCATAATTTTTATTTTTATTTTTTTAAGTGTTTAGGTATTGTTTTGTCTTTATAGCATTTATTTGTACATTTTCCTGATGGTCGTGGGTTCAACCCCCACTGGAACCATAATTTTTATTTTTTTATTTTTATTTTTTTTGAGTGTTTAGGTATTGTTTTGTCTTTATAGCATGTATTTGTACATTTTCCTGATGGTCGTGGGTTCAACCCCCACTGGAACCATAATTTTTTTTTTTTTTTTTTTTTTTTTTAAATGTTTAGGTATTGTTTTGTCTTTATAACATGTATTTGTACATTTTCCTGATGGTCGTGAGTTCAACCCCCACTGGAACCATAATTTTTATTTTTATTTTTTTTAGTGTTTAGGTATTGTTTTGTCTTTATAGCATGTATTTGTACATTTTCCTGATGGTCGTGGGTTCAACCCCCACTGGAACCATAATTTTTATTTTTTAATTTTTATTTTTTTAAGTGTTGAGGTATTGTTTTGTCTTTATAGCATGTATTTGTACAGTTATATGGAGGAAAAATATTCCAAAATATTTTGTTTAAAATAAAGGTCAAATCATAGAAAAACCTTGTGTAGTCAGTCACCAGAGGTTGCAATTTCAACTTAATCTTTATGAAACTTTGTCACAATGATCCTGTCAACAAAATCTAGGCCAAGTTCGATTTTGGGTCATCTGGCGTCAAAAACAAGGTCACAATGTCAATTGACATTTTCCTGGGGGTCGTGGGTTCAAACCCCACTGGAACCATAATTATTTTTTTAAGTGTTTAGGTATTGTTCTGTCTTTATAGCATGTATTTGTACAGTTATATGGAGGAAATATTTTGTTTAGATTATAGGTCAGATCATAGAAAAACCCTGTGTAGTCACCAGAGGTTACAATTTCGACTTAATATTTATGAAATTTGGTCCTAATAATCATCTCAACACAATCTAGGTTAAGTTTGATATTAATTAAGTCATCTGGGGTCAAACGCTAGGTCACATGGTCAAATCATACACAAACTTGCAATAGAGGCTGAATTTCCTTAAATTTTATTCAGAAAATGTGTAGGATCACCATAGGGGTGTGCATGCACTAGTACGACAGGTGAGCGACCTAGGGCCCTTTGGGCCCTCTTGTTTTAGTAATTCTCTGCTGCCAAGGAAACTGGAAAAAGACAAAATCTGTGATCATCTACTGGTAATTAATTATTTAATTAAATATTTTAAGACACTTAGGAAATTTCTGGAGTTTTGACAATCTGATGTAAAATTAGATTTATACTAGTAGGAAAATATTTAGACACTTAGAGTATTTTTGGACTTTCAGCATTTTGTCATAATTTGGGTTTATACTTAGAAGTTTTGGGACAATTGTACACTTTGATAGCGCTTTTGATAAATATTAGTAGACTTTGTTGTTTGTGCAATTGTGAATATTTAATGATAGTCTCATCACTTATAAACCATGTGGCTTTTATTTCTCTTTGCACTTGTGTTTAACTTCGTAACTAACTGGGTTATATTTTTTACAATTATCTTGAGTTTTGGATTATACTTGTACTTATATTTTTCCCAAGAAACTTGCTCCTGCAGAGTCGTATGCAGAATACAACACATATATGGCTTGGAGGGGACTTCAACCTACCAGGTATCAACTGGTCAGACAATTCAATTGATTCAACTCAGAAAGCAACCTTGTCCAAACAACTCTTAGACATCTCCAGTAATTCCTTTCTAGAACAGCTAGTTACAGATCCAATTCGAACTACAGAAGACAGCTCCAATATCCTTGATCTCTTCTTTACAAACAACGCATCTCTCACTAACACAACAGAAGTAATCCCTGGTATATCTGACCACGAAGCCGTATATGTTGAAGCCAGTCTAAGACCACTTACAGTAAAGACACCACCCAGGAAAGTCTTCAGCTATGACAAAGCTGACCGCTCATCAATCGAGAATGAACTCCATGAAACATACTTAACCTTGAAAGAAAACCAGGCCACAACAGTAAACGACCTGTGGACTATCTTCAAAACCTCAGTCACAAAGATCATGAACAAACACATACCATCCCGAATGACTAAAGACAGGAAATCACAGAAACCATGGATTGACAGAACCATCAGAGCAGCCATTAGGAAAAAACAGAAACTGTACACTCGCATGAAGAAAACTAAATCCCCAAGTGACATTCGTAAAAACAAAGAACTCAAAAGCAATCTACAAAGACAGGAAAGAAAAGCTCATCAAAATTACATCAATAACATCATAGAACCAATTGAAAAAGAAGAAAGACCTGTGAAACAAAAGAAATTCTGGAACTATATATCATCACTGAAGAAGGACAATAATGGCATCTCACCACTCAAGGACAAGGGGAGACTCTTCAACCAAGCTAAAGACAAAGCAAACATTCTAAACAATCAATATGCATCCGTTTTTACCAAGGAAGACACAGAGGACATACCATCACCAGAGGGCGAGCATACTCAGAAATGCCTGACTTTGCTGTTACCAAAGTAGGCACCAGAAAGCTCCTCCAGAACCTGAACACCAAAAAGGCTTCCGGTCCAGATGGGATCTCAGCTAGGTTCCTGAAGGACTATGCAGACTCCATCGCACCTTCACTCACTCTGATCTTCAACAGATCTCTACAAGAGGGCGTGGTTCCTGAAGACTGGAAAGAAGCAAACGTGACTGCCATCTTCAAGAAAGGAGCTCGACTAGACCCTGCAAACTACCGCCCTGTCTCCCTTACCAGTCTATGCTGTAAACTCCTGGAACATATCATCGTCAGTAATACCCTCAAGCACCTAGATAAACATAACATCCTGCATGACTGTCAGCACGGTTTCCGAGCACGAAGGAGTTGTGAGACCCAACTACTGATCCTGGTCCACGAACTTGCCTCATCCATGGACAAGAAGGTACAAGCTGACCTCATCATCTTGGACTTCTCCAAAGCGTTTGACCGTGTTCCACATCAGAGGCTACTGAAGAAACTCCACCATTATGGTATCAGGTCGAACATCCACCAATGGATAGCTTCCTTCCTTGGAAACCGGTCTCAGCAAGTCCTGGTTGAAGGACAATCTTCTGACAGTGTACCTGTGATCAGCGGCGTCCCTCAGGGCTCAGTCCTTGGCCCACTTCTCTTCATCAGTGATCTCCCAGACAGTGTAGTTTCATCAACACGTCTCTTCGCAGATGACTGTATCCTATACAGATACATCAGATCACCTGAAGACCAAGCAATTCTACTACGAGATCTTGATGCCTTGGAAGAGTGGGAAAGTGGGGCATGGACTTTCACCCACAGAAATGTAGCTTCCTGAGAGTCACCAGAAGCCGCAAACCATTCCAGTACAACTACGTTTTGAAAGGCATCACTCTCCAACAAGATACCATCACCAAGTACTTGGGAGTAGATCTTCAATCCGACCTAGGCTGGACCTCACATATCAACAAAAAAATCAAGAAAGCAAATAGTATCCTTGGCTTCCTCAAAAGAAATCTCAAAAAAACTTCCGAACAAACGAAGACAAACGCATATTTTTCACTAGTACGACCGAACCTTGATTACTGCGCCACCATCTGGAATTCTCACCATCAATATCTCTCAAAAAACATCGAAATGGTACAACGACGAGCTAGATTTACAACAAACAGATTCAGAAATACAAGCAGCGTAACTGATATGATAGATCACCTGAATTGGGAAAGCCTAGAGTCGAGGCGTCAGAAACAACAGCTCACGATGTTCTACAAGATCGTGCACAACGAAGTAGACATCCCACCTGACAAGTACCTCGAGACAGCCAGGTCCATGCCTAGAGCCCCTCACAACAACAGATTTCTCCAACATCACGCATCTACAGATACTTACAAATTCAGTTTCTTCCCACGGACCATCCCTGTGTGGAACAACTTACCAGCCCCTATGGCTGAGGCTCCTTCTTTGACATCTTTCAAGAAGGAGCTTGATAAACTCTCATTCTAAGGGGATTACTTCGCTCAGATATGAAGTACAACCATGTGATAGGGGTTGAGCTATGTCAGCCGGTACCGCCACGGAAGCTGGACAGGTCAAGTGCCTTGATGGTCGAAAAATATCTGAGCATATCTTTTCTTATGTTTCTATCCTTTTCTATCATGCATATCTCCATCGTCTTGAACGAATCTATTCTTCCATACCTTTTCTATCACTCTCTTTCCTTTTCTATCTAAGCGCACTGTTAAATAATTGTCAAGTCTGACAGCTTAACGTATTATGTAGATGTAGATGAATATAGCTGTTGAACTTTAAACTGTACTGGTTGGCGAGTAGTTTCCGACAGCGAGCAGTATCCGACATTTGATATTTTTTCGTATTTCAGCGTAGCTTTTCAATTAAAGTGAGGAATATAATTAAATAACTACATCATAGCAACAGGTGTGTGGCAAAATAATACAATTCACATAAATAAAATAACAACAATATCAAGAAATACACGTAATACAATGATAATGTTCACCTATTTTGCTGGGGGATCAACTGTTTACGAAAAATGCGCATGCGCAATGAAACAAACAAGTTCATCTATTTATAGCCATGGGATTGCCCGAGTTGTTGAAAAAGCTAATTTTAGCTTACAACAGGCATCAACAGAATCGGCAACCCGAAACGGAGTCGGCAAAAGAATAATTTTGACAAAATACGTCGTTATTGACGTCTAACTAATTGACGTCAGAGTTTTTTACTAATTGGAAAACGATATGATTATACGACTTCAATCGTCGTCTGCGTGCACTCTAAACTACGATAGACAACTCTCAAACAAAATGTACAGTCAATAGGAGTTAATTCCCATTATTTTAGAGGCTCAATACGGGGAAAATAAAGTATAATTAGTAAATAAATGCGAAATGTCGGCTACTGCTAGTCTTCATGCAATTAATTGCCTAAAATAGTGATCCCTTTGTGGCCCCAATTACAGTACACAGTGTTACGTTAAAATTACCAAAAAAGTGACAAATATTTCGGACTTGAGCCCAGGATTATTAAAAGGTAAATAATTTTCTTCAAACCCACATCGTATCCTAGAAAAAGTGAGAAAACATGCAAAAATTGTCGGATACTGCTCGCCAACCAGTAGATCAGTAGGTGTATTTTGAATACTTGGCACTTGTATATACTTGTACATTTCAGGGGCGGATCCAGGATTTAGTGTTAGGGGGGGCGTGAAATGAAAAATGACCTGGGGGTCCAGGGGGCCGCAAGGGCCCCTGGTGGGTGCAGGGCAAAGCCCTGCTAGGGGATCCATCTTTGTTGTCATAAAATGCAGCGAAAAGAGAATCAATGTGCAAAAAGAGCGATACATCAGAATCGCAAAGTTCAACTTGAATAACGGGGCGGCAGAGAGTCTATCGAAGTGTCTGTGGTTAGTTGAAAATGTTAATTGCGCGCTGTGCGCGCAGAAAGCAGAACAAAAATGACCTTTAATATGTGACTTAGTGTGATACAACAAATGAATTGACTTTACATTGGCGATTTTAGGGGGGGCGTACGCCAGGTCCGCCCCCCCTTGGATCCGCCTATGCATTTTATTTACCGGCTCGAACGACCTATATAGTCTAAGAACCCTGGGTGCTAAGTCTGGGTTCGCCACACAGAGAACATCAAATGTGTTTTCTAGAACACCATCTCAGTTTTATTAGCAAAATGAACCTACCTGTGAACAGAATCCTAACGTTTTGTTTACCGTGGAAATCAGACGAAAATTGACTGACGGATTGTTGTTGTTGTGGTCGGCTATAAAGCCCAAATATCCGCGGTAATTGAATTGTCTCCCTTTGTCGCGGCTGAACACCTGAAGTATGGGAGAGAAGAAGTAGCTCCAACATTAAAGGAAATCATTAATAAAATTTTGAGTAAACCATCTCTGTTTACTTCCGGTCACGAAATATGCAACGCAATGTTTGACCATTTCTACGCTGTTTTCTTTGTTGTGAGTGTATACTCATCGCCAAGAGACTGCAACCAGACAACAATGAAGAGGGTAAGGTAGGAATTATTGACGGGGCACCAGTTATAAGTCCCAGTAATATAAAATTATCGCCTTCGTTGCAGCTAGTACTGACACTGCATACGTCAATGTCTAAGCAAAAAGGCCCGGTTTGTCGAGAGAGACTCGTTTTACTCTATCTCTGCATGCTTCTACTCCAAGAGTCCTATGCACCGGAACCAAATCCCGGTCCTAGTACACCCAAGTTCCCCTGCGGAGTTTGTCAAAAGGCTGTGAAATGGACCACACCAGGAGTGCAGTGTGACTCGTGCAAGCTATGGTACCACCAGGACTGCATGGCAATGAGCGACCAAGTCTACCTAGCTCTAAGAAAATATCATGGGATTGTGTAAGTTGCGGACTTCCAAACTTCTCCTCGTGCCTATTTGACCTCACTTTCTATGAAACAACAAACACCTTTGACCCCCTTCAGCTTGATTCAACCACCCAGTCAACGGAGTGCGACATGAGCTTCAACCACCCATGTGCTACCTCATCTCCAAACAAAGATTCCAACCCAGTACGCTATCGTCTGCACAGTGACATGTCTATACCATGCACCACCATGAACAGCGACACCAACCTCACCCACTCAAGCCTATCTGCTAATACAAACAACCTCCAAAACATCCACTCTTGTAAACAGAAAAGGAAAGATGTTCCCCTGAAAGTCTTGAACATTAACTGCCAATTAGTTGTTGGCAAGAAAGCCTCGTTGCAGGTCATCAGCGAAAACATTGGAGCAAACATCATAATCGGGACAGAATCTTGGCTCACAGCAAACCGCCAGAGTAGTGAGTTCTTCCCTGCCAACTACAATGTTTTCAGAAGAGACAGACAGAAAGGGAGAGGAGGCGGCGTGTTTATATTCGTCGACAAGAGACTTGAATGTATGATGCCAGAAGAAATCAACACAGACAGGGACTGCGAGATGCTGAGGGTACAGATCACTATCACCGGAGCAAGCAACATCTATGTAGGCGCATTCTACCGTCCGCCAAACATGGACAAGCCAGAATATCTCGCCCACCTTGACACAAGCCTGTCCAAAATTCCTGATTGGGCCCACATATGGTTGGGGGGGTGATTTCAACCTTGGATATATTGATTGGGAAAGTAATAGTGTAAATCCATCAGCTTCAAGGGGTCCACAGTGTCACCAATTACTTGACATTATAAACGATAGACACCTAGAACAACAAGTGTGTGATGCAACACGTACAACCGAACACTCCAGTAACATCCTGGACCTTTTCTTCACTAACAACAGTTCGCTTATCAACTCGACAGAAGTAATCCCAGGAATCTCAGACCATGAAGCAGTTTATATGGAGGCCAGCCTACATCCCCACAAGCCACCACCTTTGAAATGGAAGGTGTTTACCTATGATAAGGCCAACTACGATTACCTCAACAATGGGTTACACAATCTCTACACAGAGATGACATCACTGCAAAACGCTTCAGTTGACACCCTTTGGACGCTTTTCAAAAACTATCTTTTATCTCTGATGAACAAGCACATCCCAACAAAACTCATCAAAGAAGACCACAAGAAGAAACCATGGATAAACATCTGCTTGAAAAGGGCCATGAGAAGAAAATCGAAATTGTACACAAGAATGAAGAAAACTAAAAAAGAATCCGACATTAGAAAATATAAGAACTCGAAAGCACAATTCCAGAAACTTGAAAGAAATGCCTACCACTCATATCTAAACAACATAATAGAACCTGAAGACACAGAACATAATAAACAGCATAAACAGAAAAGATTTTGGAGCTTCATCAAATCACTACGGAAAGACAACTCCGCTAGTGACAAGGCAAACATCTTAAACAAGCAGTATAAGTCAGTCTTCACTCAGGAAGCGGATGATGACATTCCCACACCAGCAGGAACACATTCCCAGGATATGGACCAAATTCATATTACCGAAGACGGAATATTGAAGCTGCTACACAACATCAACCCAAAGAAGGCCACAGGTCCAGATTGCATACCAGCACGCATACTTAAAGACTCACCATGATTTTCCAGACTTCACTTGACGAAGGAAAAGTACCTGACGACTGGACACAGGCCAATGTTACTGCCATCTACAAGAAAGGCTCAAGACAGGACCCCGCAAACTATCGGCCGGTCTCCCTCACTAGCATCTGTTGCAAGCTACTTGAGCATGCCATAGTTAGCCACACAATGAAACACCTGGATAAACACAGCATACTTCATGACTGTCAACATGGATTCAGGGCGAAGAGAAGCTGCGAGACTCAGCTCCTAACATTACAGCATGAGCTTGCAGCGTCACTAGACAAGAGGACCCAGACAGACATGATAATACTGGATTTCAGTAAAGCCTTCGTAGACCACAACATACTGTTTAATAAACTTTACCACCTTGGTGTTACCGGCCATCTATGGATTATCCTGCGCAATTTATATCGAGAATCGACGGTAAAAGTCACATGGGAAGGACAGCTGTCAGAGGAATTTTCACTACTGCAAGGGACTAAACAAGGGACAAAGTTATCAACTACCCTTTACAAATGCTATAATAACAGTACCCTGAATGACATACAGAAGAGTGGATTAGGTGCCTCCATAGGTAACATACAGGTAGCTGCACCAACATGTGCTGATGATATAGCTCTGCTAGCTGGAAATTGTCATGAAATGCAAGCACTCCTTGACATAGTGGACTTTTGTACGGCACAGGATCTGGTTACCATTAATCCAGAGAAGTCTGAAACCCTATCTTTCAGAAACACCAAGAAGCCAGTAGTAGCAATAAATGACTCTATGATCAACTATAAAGAATCGGTTGTTCACCTTGGTATATCTCGTAACTCAGAAACAAACTCAACACTGCAGAGCGCATCAAGACAGGCAGAAATACTATATACTCTCTACTAGGCCCAGGTCTGAATACCAGAAGAGGTCCCTCTCCTAAGGTTGCCTACAAAATGTGGAAGACTTTTGTTGTGCCAAGGTTTATGCACGGAGCTGAGGTTCTAAATGTCACAAATACCGATATTGGACAGCTTGAGCGATCACAACGACAGATGTGCAGATACATGCAGGGTCTCCCCACCAGAGCAGCAAACACAGCGGTATATGTACTCCTCGGAGTTGAGCCAATTGAATGTGTCCTTGATCGCAACAGTTTATCCTTATTCCTTAACATCGCACGGCAACCCTCGACCTTAGAGTATGAAATATTGGACAGGGAGATCTGCTTAGCAGAGCCGAATGATAATCTATATGCATCTGTGACCAGGAAGATCCTAACAAAGTATGGGCTCCCAGACATAAGGATACTATTCCATAATCCGCCCAGTAAACAAATATGGAAGCGTACTCTCCAGAAGGCAATGAACGATTACTGGCGGCAGAAATGGAGAGATGACCAAAAGACAAAGACAACAATGAAATATCTCCAGATACAAGACAGGCCGATCAAGGACTTGCATACTACAAATGTATATGGAACTCTGTAACACCAAAATCACATGAAGTGATACGTGCTGAAGTGAAGGCACGGCTAGTTACGGACACATACACATTCCAAACGTCATCTGCAAAATTTAATAGTACGCCGACATTGGCCACTTGTCAACTATGCAAGAACGGAGATGAGGATATTGGCCATTTTTTACTACAGTGTAGAGCCCTTGAAAAAAGTTAGACAGGTACATATAATGAAACTACAGAAACTGGCGGATAACTGTTTTCCTGGCGGGTTCCAGCTACTTGAAGACCATGACTTAGTTATGCAGTATATACTAGACTGTACGAACACGAATATCATACAACTTCTAATGCCAACCAGTCAACAGCTTAGATATATAGAAAGATGTTCCCAGTTCCTGTGTTACAATCTCCACAAAGAGAGGTCACAATGTTTAACTATAAGCTCACCTAGTAGACAAAAAGCCCATGATACACTGTAATATATGCAGATATTTTCGCGTTATATATACGTTAATATTAATTTAACCATAACGTGATGAAGGCTATATGAAATTAAGCCAGAACTGTTACAAACTATATGTTATGTTACGTTATACATATGCATAAATTAACTTTGATTGAGACATATGTTATGCACGGTTTTCCGGCATTTACTGTTGTTGGAATAAAGTAGAACTAACGACTGTTCGGATTTCCAAACTTTGTATTTTGCGCGTGAGAATTCTCACAAGTCCACAATCAACAATAATATGATAACAAGATATAGTCAATGTTGGTAAAATCCAAACAAATGTAATATTAACTGCGTAATTGAATTCTAATGGAAAACCATTGATACGTTCAGCTTGGAGCTCCAAGTTCGAATACCTCCAAAATCTCTACAGAACGTCGACTACAGTGTGTGTGTCTTCTGTTTTAGCCAATCAAATCATTTCATACAGTTTATGCAAGTTTGCATCAACCAATCATAAATGTGGGCGTAAACTTTCGGACATCTGCTTTACCTAAACAGACCGCGTTCCTATGTGACGTAAGATCTGTACTTAATCGGTTTGTTAATTCGGAATATACAATACACGTGTCATCAGTCATATCTGTATTACATATAATGCTCTAATAAAATTGCCAGATACAACTTAGTACCCTGATAATCTAATCGTTAAGCCAGCAGAAGTGAAATTAGCATAATTGTAAAGTCTGTAAAAGGTGATAAAAATATTTCAAGTAGAATTATCAGATGTTGTCAGCGTGATAGCTTATCTGTTTCTATACTTCTTTGTTTCATACATTTCTGTTCATTTTCTTCTCTTTCTAATATGTACAAAATATTAATTTAAAAAATACAAAACACAAAATTTATATACAAGATGTCCTCAAAAACGTACACACAAAAATGGCCTGAAAATGCCGCATTACACTTACTCCCCCTCCTAATTAACTTCATTCCTATGAAGTTGCATAAATAGGCTTGAAGACTTAAGTAATATTCTCTAATGGAATTTATTACCTTATATGTCTATTTTTTTGCAAGTATTTTATGTCAATTCTACAGTTCTATAATAAAAATATCCTCAATAAGCTGAAAACTATGTTTCAATCTGGCATATATGCAGCAAACAACAAATTAAATGTTTTATACATCAACCTCTGTATAACAATCATCTCTTTTAAGCAACAACTGCAAAATGTATACATACAAAAGTAAGATTTCAATATCATATATACAACATACAACTTTTTACAAACAGAGTTCAGTATTCATCCTATTTACTTGTCTTCAATGGACACTTGTGTAAAACAACCAGTATTCATATTTTCAAATATGTAGAATTGTACATATGAGTTCATAAGTCAAATGTATGGTAGATCTCTATACTGTCCTTTCTATAATTTGTTTAATATAAATATCACAATATAACTTCGCAATATAATGTCACATGACGTAAATCGTTCAGTATTCTGTTGCACAAAATGTCATTTATCAATATGTAGGTAACATTTCATCATTCATGTACATTCTAAAATTGACTAAATTAATTGATTGGTACTTTAAATTATTTGAAATTAATATTAACCATTCAATACACACAATTTACATATCCAAAATGTTTCTGATAAAATCATTGTCTGTTTACACAGTCAATGAAAGAGCCTGCCTCGAAAGATGTCACATTATCATCACAGACGGCTGCAAAATGATTAGTTTTTCCACATATCTCACATTTGTTGTTTTTCGCAAAACAGTTTTGGAAACGGTGATAAACCTCACTGCCGCATTTTCTGCAATTAAAGTCCCAACGTGGTCTCGGCGGCCTGTCATTGTTGCCCTTGTACATCTGGCTTACAGTGTTAATCAGTTCTATTTTTGCGGATTGGTATTGCTTTCGTAGTTGAAGTGAAAAATTAGATAATTTTTCACAAAATTTATTGTATTCATCGATGAATTCATCATCACGTTTTGACTTTGCGGTCATCTCCATTATTTGCTTATTTAATTGAGCAAATTCTATCTTATTTTGTCGCATGTTGGACACCAAAACGTTGTTTTCTTCGACCAAACGTGCATTCTTACATTCCAAATCACCAATCCGGTCTGAGTATGATTCTAACTGTGATTTGAGTTTTGAACTATCATAGTCAATTCTGTTCTTGTCTTGTTCTATTGCTTGGCGACGACGTTGTTCATTATGTACTTGTTGTTTTAGCTCACCGACCTTCAATTCAAGTTTGACATTTTGCGTTTGTGCATTTGTGTGTAAATTAGCTATATAGTGCATACGTTCTTTGTAGTTGTCTTTCATTGCTTGGTGTTTGTCAAGACACGTGGGTAGTTCATCATTGTCGATGTTGTGGAATGGAAGCGACTCTGCGGTCTTTCGTCTGATGAAATTTGTCATGCGCTCTATGTCCCGTTGTTTTGTTCTCACCGATTTTTCTGTTCTCACGGTGCACATACGAGCAAAATGCCCAATTCTGTTACAACGATTGCATTTTGCATTCCACGCGTGACACTGTCCAAAATGATTATGTCCACACCTCTTACACTGTAAATTTTGTCCAACCATATTTCTGTTGAATATAAACGCTTCTTCTGTATGGGAAATTATTCTCTAGTGAATAACACTCGCTAAGCTGTGAAAGTCCAGAATGAATATCGGTACCCGGTTTCTGTCCACCATATGTTATGCACGGTTTTCCGGCATTTACTGTTGTTGGAATAAAGTAGAACTAACGACTGTTCGGATTTCCAAACTTTGTATTTTGCGCGTGAGAATTCTCACAAGTCCACAATCAACAATAATATGATAACAAGATATAGTCAATGTTGGTAAAATCCAAACAAATGTAATATTAACTGCGTAATTGAATTCTAATGGAAAACCATTGATACGTTCAGCTTGGAGCTCCAAGTTCGAATACCTCCAAAATCTCTACAGAACGTCGACTACAGTGTGTGTGTCTTCTGTTTTAGCCAATCAAATCATTTCATACAGTTTATGCAAGTTTGCATCAACCAATCATAAATGTGGGCGTAAACTTTCGGACATCTGCTTTACCTAAACAGACCGCGTTCCTATGTGACGTAAGATCTGTACTTAATCGGTTTGTTAATTCGGAATATACAATACACGTGTCATCAGTCATATCTGTATTACATATAATGCTCTAATAAAATTGCCAGATACAACTTAGTACCCTGATAATCTAATCGTTAAGCCAGCAGAAGTGAAATTAGCATAATTGTAAAGTCTGTAAAAGGTGATAAAAATATTTCAAGTAGAATTATCAGATGTTGTCAGCGTGATAGCTTATCTGTTTCTATACTTCTTTGTTTCATACATTTCTGTTCATTTTCTTCTCTTTCTAATATGTACAAAATATTAATTTAAAAAATACAAAACACAAAATTTATATACAAGATGTCCTCAAAAACGTACACACAAAAATGGCCTGAAAATGCCGCATTACACATATTCGTATATAATACAAATATGCGCGTTTGTTATAAATTAACAAATTAAACTGAATATTGTTGAACGTTAGTGCAAATTTTGATTTGACTTTATCATTATGTATTCATATGGATGAAAAGTAGTGCAAATGTTGATTTGACGTTACTAAACATGTATTCAATTGGATTGCCATTCCGAAACAAAGAAAGACAACTCCAATGTGCCTCGACGTCTAGCGGGGGACCATACCAGGAAACAGGAGCCGAGGTAGATTATGTTGAAGCTGTGTGCTCCCTTATACATACTTCTCATTGTGGAACTGACATGAAAGATAATGCCAGACATGTGTCCACGATCGCTGCATCATGCTCTGTATATACATGCATGAAGTCGCTGTGTGTGTGTTTCAATGTTATTGTACTTTGTATAGATAACAAACTTGCATCTTAACAAAGTTAACTGAATGCCATCAGTCATACGTCAATTAAGTTAGCCTATAGTGTTACATGTATCATTCGTGAATAAACTCTTGAAATATACGTACTACGTTATTGTTTTGCTGTCTGCACATAATATATAGATATATAGGCTTTGATATGTACATACTGTAAATATTGATATACATACTGTATATCAATATTTATCTAGATAAAGGTCGAGTGGGCCTTTCTGGTACACATATGTGGGCCTTTCTGGTACACCTTTGTGTGCCTTTATGGTTCATTTATACTGGGCCTTTCTGGTAAATGGGCCTTTTTGACCCGATACCGGAGCGGACTACTACGGAATCCTGTTAGTGCCATTTTAAATATCGTGTATCGCCCTCCAAGGGCGAGACACGAGAATTGCGCGAGGCAAGAAACGAGACACGAGAATTAGACGCGATATTTAAAACGAGACACGAGAATTGCGCGAGGGTTGAAACGAGACACGAGAATTAAAAATTGAATTCTCGCGTTTTTAATCTCGCCCTAAGCCGACAACTTTTGCAAGTTAATATCTAATATCGTGCAATTCTCGCGTATCGTATCTTGCCTCGCAGTTGAATATCGCGCTCGTTTCAAATATCGCCTCCTTATCTCGTGTCTCGACTTCCAAGGGCGAGACACGATAGTTAAAACGAGACACGAGAATTCAACGCGAGGCACGAGAATCCAACGCGCGACACGACAATGCTATCGTGCAAATATCGCGCAATTCTCTTGCCTCGCGTTTCTATTTGGTCCGCGAGACACGAGAATTAAAGCGAGACACGAGAATTGAAGGCGAGGCACGACAATGCTATCGGGCAATTCTCGCGTCTCGCGGCGATACACGACAATGCTGTCGCCCAATTCTCGCGTCTCGACCGGTGTGCCAGTTAAAATTTCTTACTGACACCGCCTAGAATTGGACGACAGCATTGTCGTGTCTCGCGGCGAGACGCGAGAATTGGGCGACAGCATTGTCGTGTATCGCCGCGAGACACGAGAATTGGGCGACAGCATTGTCGTGTATCGCCGCGAGAATTGGGCGACAGCATTGTCGTGTATCGCCGCGAGACGCGAGAATTGCGCGATAGCATTCTCGTGCCTCGCCTTCAATTCTCGTGTCTCGCTTTAATTCGCGTGTCTCGCTGACCAAATAGAAACGCGAGGCAAGAGAATTGCGCGATATTTGCACGATAGCATTGTCGTGTCTCGCGTTGGATTCTCGTGCCTCGCGTTGAATTCTCGTGTCGATATTTGAAACGAGCGCGATATTCAACTGCGAGGCAAGATACGATACGCGAGAATTACACGATATTAGATATTAACTTGTAAAAGTTGTTGGTCTAGGGCGAGATTAAAAACGCGATAATTCAATTTTTAATTCTCGTGTCTCGTTTCAGGCCTCGCGCAATTCTCGTGTCTCGTTTTAAATATCGCGTCTAATTCTCGTGTCTCGTTTTTTATCTCGTGTCTCGCCCTTGGAGGGCGATACACGATATTTAAAATGGCACTAACAGGATTCCGTAGACTACCGTTAGCGTATAGAGAAAATAAAAAATGCGTCAACTTTAAACTGCTGTAAATCACGTTATAGTACATCAATTTTTAAAACCATTATATTTACGAAAACTAGATTACACAGCCTTTTAAATAATGTAACATTATATAATATACATTGTATGTTCAATAATGAAAATATAGATGTCATGTTTTCTGACCGGGAATTTCACGGACGAGAAATGGTAAAAGTAACGAACCGAATTCAATGCTCACCAATTAACGTTTTAATCGATACATTTTATTATTGTTTGAAGTTTATAAACTAGACAAGCTAAGCTTTCCATCAATGTTATCGCTGTTAAAAAATGTTCAAAAGTTAAAAGGAGAGCCGTTTTTCCCGAACCTAAATATCCCGCGCAAAAAGAATGAATTTCCATTCACGTGTAACAGGTCAGGTTTCTGGTCCGGTTTAAGTATTTGCTGGTGTTTGTACCCACTCAGTCGGTCAGACCTGAGTGGTTACATACACTGCTATATTATAACCGGTGGTGTGTATTGTATTGTGGTGGTCTCCAATGTAATCGTATAGTGGTAGTAATTTACAATAAACTCAATATAATCAACACTGACTAACTATAATAATAAGAACAACGCCAAGTTACATGAACAGTCTTTAATTTAGTTATTAAGTTATGCCATTGTTCAATAAATGATACATTTCAAAGCAATATACATGTACTATGAAATATATTTAAATAGCAATATAAACAGTATATGTAAAACAATTTAACCTATTTGCAAGTATTGTCCAGTGAAATGTTCACTGTAGGACAGTTCGGACTAAAGGTTGTGTTCCAGAGACTTATCTCTGTCTTGTTTTGGATTTAAAGCCTGAGCTCTAGTGGTACTACTGACCAGGCGGTCAGCTAACCTGTACAATATGACAATGTAAATTTCGGACTTATATAGCCAGAATATAGGTGACAAATCACTTCAGCCAATGAAATATTAATGGAATGATTAGAAATGCTTCAGTGATTTGACTACCTATACCAAGCAATGTGTAGTATACAATTTAAAGAGGGTTTAAGACTGATTTAACATATAGGATTAAATCAGTCCTACTACACACGTTTGACTCGTGTTTAAACTAGCAAGAAGAAATTATGGATTTCAATAATTTTTAACTTATTACTATATATCGTTAGCTTTAATATGATTTCAAACCCGAGAATATCAAACCAGGGAGTTTAGATACGTATCCATTTATAGAACAGGTCCTAATCAAACCAGAAATAAAAAAAGTAAAACTTATATGCGGAGCCATTCATCCTTCATATTTTGTACTAAAATCCGTAGGGGCGCCGTTGTACTCATCCTCATACATCAGTGGTTAGTCAAGTTCCCAGACTATGTTTCGGACGAAGAATACTCTGGTGAACGAGAATGCGTTCTACTGGAATTACCAATGTGAATTTATACTTACTTATTACGTGTATATTGAAGTACATGAATTAATTTTGTATTATAATTTAAGTAAGTGTTGGGGATGTCCGTCCATTTTACGCTTGTAAAAAATTCAGAATAAATTGTGTGCATTATTTCATGATATTGAGTAAAACAAAGACCTATATTTAGGTCTTTGGTAAAAAGTAAAAAAAAATGCCAGTCTATTCTAAAGTGTACAGTGTAACCCATTAAATTTGGTGAATTTAGTTTTAATATTATGATACTAAAAACCACAGAAAGTATACATATACAGAAGTTAATTTTCGATGCAGTAGTACATTGTATAAGATATGTCCTTGTGAACAAGATATTTAAGAATGGAACGTGCATTTCTTTAGTATTACTAAATAATATTACTACTTAATAAAGGTGTTATTGCATGGGAACAAATTGTTCTTTTAATTATTACAAATACGAAGGGCAGCATTTTATTAGTTTTGTGTTTATCACAATCTATCAATTTGTAACTTGTACATTATATTTGATAATCACGCACGTTAATTAAACTTCGTGTAATAATGTAGTAACTTTGCCCAGCAACAATTCGTGTGTGTGCTATATATATATTTCCGTGGCAAATTTTTTCAAATAGATCAGACGGTCTTCTTAAACTAACACCCAGTTACGTATACAAGAGCATTAGGATTACCTCCCCTATTACTTCGGAATATATCTGAGTTAGAGAGGCTTCTTGAATTATGTTTTGTGCGATACTTACATCATAAAACTTGCCCGTATCTATGAAAAAGTAGTCAATGTTCATTTTGAAAATTAAAAGATCTTTGCCATTTTGTTTTAGTAGGCGAGAGGTAATGCTAAAGGGTATTAATTTCCAATTAGCAAATTGAGTGTCGGTGAGAGCCTTGACCAATTTTACTTTCATGGTTTGTGCATTAGAATCAGCATCAATCAAATTCATACTCCCATCTAATTCGTTTCATATCATGTTTGTTGTTTAATTTTTTCAGATTTGTCATTCCAAAGAAATTTAAAGAATAGTGTGTTTAATTCATTGTTGATGATTTTTGTTGTTTCCAAAATTTGCATGAGATATGTGAGCTATGTAAGAAGTACAAATTTTATCACTGTAATTGTTTCATAAAATGTTAATTTTCTATGATTCAAAAGTTCAATTTGTACTCCAAAAGAGACCCCAAGTACTTTAACACCATCAGTATAACAGCATTTCTAGCATGATTCAATGCCCACCAAGCAATACATGCAATCAACAAATATTTTCATTCCATAAAAGAAAATATACTTAATAATATTATTCATTACGAAAAATATATGCCATAGCTACATTTACAGAATACTACTGTAACAGGAGCCGTTTCAACCCAGGTTCGATTGTGGTTTTGATCCTTTTATGTTTGTCTGTGTATGTGTTCCAAATGACACTTGTATAAAACTCTATTTAAAGACAACCTCAATAATGAGACCAACTCAATACAAAGACTTAAGTCTAAATTGGCGGGTCTATTATTGAGGCTTTCCTTTGTTAACTTCAATATAAAACAGATCAATGTTATAAGTTATTCAATTTAATTGCTGTTGTACATATTCTAATAAAATTACTACATATTCACAAATAGAAAATGACAATAATGACAATTATGGTTGATTTAAAAGTTAAATGAATGTAGTTTAGTGCGCTAAAGTAACCCAGCTAAATAATTATAAAAATATTTAAGAATAATTGGTTAAATCATGAACTCGGACTAAAATTATGGCCAGCCAACAAGACAGGTAAACAATACCTTGAGCGTCTAAAATGAAAGGCAATAGTTTATAGACAATTACGTCTTATATAGGGAAACTTCCCACCAAAGCCAAATTATGCACCATGTATCATGGGACTCACCAAATTCACATGATAACCATGAAAAAGAGAAGCAGGCATCTATCATGACCATGTTTCATGTTAAACAGTGGCTATACTACATACAAGTGTATTGTAAGGGTTGATTGACCAGTGTTTGTGTAACACACTAAAAATAATACTGTAGGAGACAATTGAGGCCAATCAATAAATGTATTGGTTGTATATACTAACCTGATAAGTTTAACAATAAGATTATAGCAGACGAAAAATACCATTCCTGCTACATTCCCCCCTTCTTAAGACCTAATTTTTCCCAAAGTACAACAAATTGAAAGAAAAATTAGTCAAATAAAACATCCTGATTTAATTTAAGTACTTTAAAATACTATAAAAGTATCCTATCTAAATATTAACAGAGACTCAATATTAAAATGATATTGAAATATAAGATACGACATTAATTAACGAGCTAAGGATTCATAAGTTCAAAACTAAGGTTTGACAAAGTTCTCAAAATGAAAGTACATTATAATATTCTTAACTACAGATAATCGGGGAACATTCAATCTATTTTTACAATAAGGATGGAAAATGAAATATCAAATAATTATAAGAGACAGAAAATATTACTATGTTCAATGGTTTGTTAACAATAAACTGATAATACATCAAAATTATAAAGTACAACATTCACTTGTACTGAAGAAGATGCATGGAAATATAAATGAATAATGATGACTGCATAACAACGAGAAAGTATGTAGACTAAATGTGGGAAATCCTGAATGGATACGACAGTTATATAATAGATCAAACACAGATGATATTTGAAAACAGACTTATTGAAAACAGTAGATATCACTATATAGATGTATTTTTGAAATTGTTCGTTTGGAAATTGAAGGTCGAAATGTTCTCAAGTTTGTTGATGAATTATCTTCTTTTAAAGTTTATTTGGAGAGATCCGTCTTGATTGAATTCAGCCACTTGGTCCCGGCAAACCTGTCCATATCTTACTAATTATTCTGCAACTGTGGGATCTATTTCTGCTCGTCTTTTCTTCGCCATTCTGGCAGGGATGTTTTCTCTATATGGTAATGCGTCTAGTGGTGGAATGAATTTATTATTTTCTATGGTTGTCACGGTGATTGTGAAGAAGTGTCTGTCGATGAAAGGATTGAATGGTGGCGTCTTTAGTGGTGTGTCGGGTTAGTTTTTCGCCCACCTTTAAAGTTACATAGGTTGCATTTAAATATCTTAATCATAGGTAGATGTTTATTTTCCCAGTGTCTTCCAAAGGTTGATTGCCTGTTGTATTTGATGGTTGCACCACATTGGAGAACTTGGCATGGCGTTGGCTCCTCAGGCCAATATGGCCTTTTCTGAGCCTCTGCCGCATGGAACTCCCTGACTTCATCTTCTATACCTTCTAAAATCTCTAGAGACATTTTGTAATTCTGAAATAAGTGATGAAATTGACAAGGATTAATACAACATTTAAAACAATATCATCAATAATATCTCAGCCCGGACAACAAAGCTTTCTGAGATAAACCCCATTGTAGGAACTAATCCTAGGCTTTTTTTATCAATGATGTAATCTCATGATGATAAGATATCGCGATAATCTTTCATTTACATAAGTATTACCATTAATCAAGATGCAGTCCGTATTAAAGAATAATAAAATTAAACGATGATCAATGACTTGCAACTACAACACTTAAATTACTAAAGTATGACATAAAATTAAGATAAAACACTAGGTTACAGTGAGCACCATATTACTTTAATCATTCAAGATTACTGCAACTTTAATAATCAATGGTGTTCATGATTATAGTTTTGGTTAATTAACAATTCAAATATCGTAAACTTCATATATCTTATTTTATTTATTAGATACCAATGTTTATAGGCGAAGTAAATTTAACTTATTGATGCCTTTATCATTAATTTGATATTTTATTTCATATATTTGTACACATTAAATTGACATTATTTGAAAACCCCTCAAATTAATTCTATTCGTTTGATTTGAATCTCTCAAACAAGATGCAATCAATGAAATAACGGAATCAAGATTAATATAATATTATACAGTACACATTATTGACAACATTGCAGTGCCAATGAGAATATTTAGTAAATATCACTTCAAATAACATTATGGTGCTATTTTACTAAGACATTATATTCTGCAATCTGTTTACAATGTGTCTAATATTACATATTAAACATATCATTATATAGATATGTATAAACAAAATACTTCATGTTTAAAGACATTCAATAGGTTTTTATATCATTATTAAGGTAAATTCAAACCTTCATTTTAAATGTCTCTATTTTAACATGTTAAATGATTATTTATTCTAGTTTTATTTTGTAGAAACACGTGTGCAGGGTTGATATTGAACCCAAATAGTTAACAGGCTTCCTTTATATCTAAAGTTGAGATGATTATTGAGCCCCGATCAGTCAACTCATACACATACAATTTGATTTCCACGAATTACACATTTTTATCACAAAAAGACAATTGACATTGACTATGTCATATTTGAAAAATTTCACTATATACAAATCATAAATGATGAAGGTTATTCTAACCTTTAATCATACTAAGATGCAAAACAATACAAGTTTGAGGTTTGAATAAGAACCCTTATAGATAACAGGCTTCCTTTTTATCTTAATCTGATTATTGAGCCCCGATCAGTTAACTATAGCTACTAAACAGCCACTAGGGTGGTGAAAATATCACTTTAGGCTTTACTTGTCTACCAGTTCTAGTAGTATAAGGTGTTTTCTGTGAGGTCACTGACTCGGTTATCGATTGGTGATCTGAAGTTTGATCATCAATGCCAATACTATCATATTAGTTATCATCATTATAACTAAGTTCAAGGTCAGGAGAGTCAAAACTTAGATCTAAATGATCTTGTGCCATAGTTTCATCACTTGTTTCAAATGATTGCATACCCTGGTATTGTTTTAAGTGATCAACATGTACTACTATACATTTTGCTGTTGATGTATGTTGGATTTCATAGGTTAGCTCAGTAAACTGTTTTGTAATCTTATAAGGACCAGTACAACCTAAAGAAAGCTTCATCTTAGCCAAAGGAGGATACCATCGCCAGACTAAGTCATCAATGTTAAAGTGCCTAGGCTTCAGACCTTGGTCATAAGCCTTTTTCTGTCTAGAGGCTGCTATTTTAAGATGTTCATAAGCAGTATTGAAAGAAAGTTCTAGGGATTGCCTTAGCCATTCAACATACTGTGAAGAACAGACTTCATTTATTGTATCAGGACAATCACCAAACATGACGTCAATGGGGTAAGAAATATCCCTTCCAAACATTAACCTGTTTGGTGTATACCTGGTACTCTCATGACATGTTGAACGATATGCCATCATAACCAATGGTAAATGAACATCCCAATCATCTTTGTTTTCATTGACAAACATAGCAAGCATTTGCAAAATAGACCTATTTAATCGCTCTATCATGCCATCAGACTTGGAATTGTAAGGACAAGTTCTGGTTTGGTTAACTTGCAACAGTCTGCACATTTCTTGGAAGAGATTAGATTCGAATTCTCTCCCTTGGTCACTATGAATGTAAGTAGGGACGCCAAATCTACAAATGAATTCATTTACTAATTTGTCAGCTACGGTCAACGCTGTATGATCCTTTATTGCATATGCCTCTGAATATTTGGTAAAATAGTCACCGACAACCATGATATATTCATTCCCATCCCCAGTCAATGTTAACGGACCCATTATGTCTAAAGCTATCCTCTGCATAGGGAATCGGAATATTTGTTGTTTTAATGGTGATTTACCTACACCAGGTCCAAGCACATAAATCACACTGATTACACCAAAGTTTAATGTCACTAGACATTCCTGGCCAATAGAAGCGTGATCTTATGGACTTAAGAGTGCAATCTCTACCTAGATGACCAGCAATTCTGTTACAATGAAGTTGTTGAAATATATCAGACCGTATAACTGTAGGAGCAATTATTTGAAACTTTACAGGCTCTGGACCAGAGATCCATCAATTGTTTGTACAAAATATCATGTACTACAATTAATTCCCACATACTCCAGAGAGTTTTGAGACCATAACAATAAGTCTGAATTGCAGTTTTGGGTGGTTTAAGGTCATATTGGACCTTTAGATCTAACATTTGTCCTAGGACATTATCATTTTCCTGGAATTGTCTAATTTCATCTGATGACCAGTGGTCAATCCAATTTGTAAGTAACTCAATGTCTTCATGAGACTGGTTATTAGTATCAGCAGAAGTATCCCATACATTTACTGGACATACTGGTTTAAGGATGCTGGGATCCACTTGTATTTGTGTTTCTAAGGAACATGAACAGTCACAACATTCTAGTCTCTTACACTTTCGCCTTAACAAGGGATGGCGTGACATAGCATCAGCATTTCCATGAAAAGAACCTTTACGGTACTCTATATTGTAATCAAAAGTTTCCAGAACAGTTACCCATCTGGCTAACATGCCTTCAGGCTCTTTGAAATTTCTTAACCACTTTAAAGATGCATGATCAGTTCGGACCATGAAGTGTTTTCCCCACAGATAGTGTTTAAAGTGCTTAATGAAAGTAACAACAGCCAACAGCTCTATATAGGTAGTGCAATACCTTTGTTGAGATCTGCTTAAGGCTTTACTTGCATAGGCAATTACATGTTCTTCACCATTTTGAATTTGTGATAGGACAGCCCCTATACCAATTTGACTCTTATCTGTATCTAATATAAAATCACCTTCCCTTTGTGTGTAAGCAAGGATAGGTGCACTCATTAACAATTGTTTGAGTCTTTCAAAACTATACTGACAATTCTCATCCCAAGAAAACTTTTTCTTTTTCTGAGTTAGTTGAGTTAAAGGAAACGCAATTGAGGAAAACTCAGGTATAAACCGTCTATAATAGTTCAGGAGACCAAGAAAACTACGGACATCAGTCTGATTCTCAGGGATAGGCCATTCTTGTACAGCCTTTATCTTTTTCATAGAACATGAAACACCCTTATCTGATATTGTGTGACCTAAATATTCAACTTCCTTTTTAAATAGATGGCACTTGTTTGGTTTCAGTGTTAAGCTTGCCGTACGAAAGCATTGAAATACTTATCTCAAATTTGTAAATGTGTCCTTAAATGTTTTGCCAAAAACAATTATATCATCAAGGTAACACAGACATTTTTCAAACTGCATATGGCGTAATACCCGTTCTATTAATCGTTCAAATGTAGAAGGTGCATTGCACAGGCCAAATGGCATGACCTTAAAGTGATGTAAGCCTAAATGAGTTGAAAATGCAGTAAGTGGTTTATCCTTGTCTGCCATCGGTATTTGCCAGTATCCACTAGCCAGATCAAGGGTACAAAAATAGCTAGCAGAGGATAAGGTGTCTAAAGTTTCACTAATTTTAAGTAATGGATAAGCATCTTTTCTTGTTGCGGAATTTAATTTACGATAATCTACGCAAAAACGTATGAATCCGTCAGATTTGGTAACTAGCACTATTGGTGCAGCCCAACTGCTATTGCTTGGCCCAATGACATTAGCATCTAGCATTTTCTTAACTTCTTTTTCAACAATATCTTTTTGTGCAAAAGGTAACCTCCGTGGGGGTATTTTTATGGGACTAGCATCCCCAACATCAATGGTATGTTCAACTAAGTTAGTATGTGAAACTTTCCCTGATTCATCACAAAATATATCTTGATATTCAAGTAATAACATTGAGAGCTCCTCTATTTCACTAGAGTTAAGATTTTCAGATGCTTCAGTCACTAGTGGTTTTAATTTATCAGGTAATTCAAAATTTTGCTTTGAGTCAGTTTTCTCAGAATTATTGATTGGTTGAATACTTTCAACACAAGCGATTTTTCCAATAGCCATGTTTTTCTTAAGTTTGATATTTTGTTCAGACAAGTTAATGAAAGATAACGGAATATCTGTCTGGTCAGACTGAATTACAGTCTTACATAATAAGAGACCTTTCTTATTGACAAATTTGTAGGGTTCTACACATCCATTAATTTCTTTGAAATTTCCTTCTAAGATTCCATTGACTACAACCTCAGTCTCAGGGGGTATAGAAATTGTTTCACTCAGTTTAATACGAACGACTTTATTTGATTCTTTCTTGTTTAACTTAATTTTATGCTTGCCAATTTGCATGATTTCCTTGCCAAATTTTACAGAAACATCAAAATCGTTGAGGAAATAATTTCCTAGAACTACGTCCATACCTTCTAGTTCTGCCACTAAGAATTCATAGTCAAATTTTTCATTATCCATTTCAAAAGACAGGCAAATTTTGCCTTCAACGTCTATATTTGACCCATTTGCTGCAGTGAGGGTGACATTTATTTTGCTCAAATCACAGCTTTCAAGTTTAAGCCGTTGAAATGTACGGTTAGATATTATAGTAGCTGCAGGGTCTGAATCAATTAAAGCTTGACAATTAACATCTCCTATCACGAGTTTTGAAAATAAACAATTTCTTTGTTGAATTGGACTAAGAATTATGTTTTGCTGCCCATTGTTTTGACTTTCATTCTTTATGGCTGAACTTTTGGGCTCAAGGTCAGCCTGACCTAGATTTCCTGAGGGGGTTAGGACATTTTGCAGCCATGTGTCCCTTATTCTGACAGTTATAACAAACAACATTTCTTAAGTCTAATCTACCCCTACTGTTGCTTCTACGAGGGTCGTTCATTTAATACCCGGACTATCTCCATAGCGCTTGATTGAAACATGCAATGGTAATGAATTTTCGTTAAATAAGACTTACACACCAACTTGATTATTTCACAAAACGTGGTTTAATTTCATCCCACCGAATACAAACTGTGGTTACTATAGTAACCCAACAAAGGGTTACCCGGCCCAACCCAAGTTCTTTGTGAACTTTAGAGTGTTGATGTGGCAGTGTTCGTGGTAAAGTTGACTATTTTCAACTGAAAATATTTGATAACGTTGTGTCTACATCTACGTAACGTTTTTATAACATTTGTTGTAATTTCTGTACTATTACTGTGTTTGAACCGTTGTTTAGTGACATCGGGTGTGTTTCCGTAAATAACGCAATGGAATTGAAGTTATTAGAAAAAAAACGGGTTATGATACAATTTCGTAAAAGTATTGGTCATACACCTATAAAACTAAAGAATCTATCTTAAAGAAGCCTTGTGGGAATATTTGTATCGCTGGATTTCTGCTTTTAAACGGTTCCGTGATGACAAGAACCATCCCGCGATGATCCGAGGTCCGGTCAATCTTGCGTCAGAAACAGGAAAGTGTCGTCGGTTAAACACCTGTAGGACGGTAAACACTACTTGAAGAAAAACTCATATTATGAATGCGAGATCTTGCGAAATTATCGTGGATATAGCATTTAACACCACTACCGAACATCTTAAAATGTTTAATTGGTGTGCTCGCATGACTTTATTGCTTCAAAACGATGATCAAATGGAGAAACATTGTCGCGTTTTAGGAGCGAAAATGGCATAACGTCACAATATTTTGACGTCGACTTGGGCCGACTCGCGTTACTCGTACTTATTAAAACACTAATAGTATGTAAACCCTTCGTCGCAACAAGTTGAAGTTTCGTATGCGAAAATAGGACTGGTGTGAATGTAATCCTGTAAGTTTTTATCAATGTCTGACCTACTTGAATGATTTTGAGTATTATCAGAAACAGACTTCACAATAATATCATCTTCAAATCTTGGTTTGTGTAATATACCATGCGCAGAATCAAAAGCCTCAAATTCTACAGCTAAGGCAATAGCCTTATGTATGGTATTGGGATGTTTAAATTGTACATGACTACGTACTTCTTGTCGCAGTAACCCATTTATGAATTGATCTATGACATATATTTCCCTAGCCTCAGCATTCACACTGGGAAAAGCTAACAGACAGAGTCTATGCAAGGAATAACCGAAATCAGAAGCAGTTTCTTGCTTTTTCTGTTTCCTATTTCTAAACTCACATATAAATTCAGTTTCCCGTTCAGCTGGATTAAATCTCTTACAAAGGACATCTTTAAGACAGGCATAACTACTTAAAAACACCGGACTTAATTCACTTAAGAGTTTCTGGGCTGTACCCCTTAGACTCATAACAAGTTGTTGTGCCTTTTCAGTACTACTCCACCCATTCCATTGCGCTACATTTTCAAAGTGTACGATGTAATCTCTCCATTTGGTACTTTTACCATCAAATTTATCAGGTTCCTTTTGTTAGCGTGTTACTTGTGCCCAATAATGTTGTCGTGGTGGTGGCATGCTTTGTTCAGTCATGTGCTGTGGAGAGGTGGTATGTTTAGGCAGGTGATAATTGTGAATTGGATAATTATTCTCAAACTTACAAGAAGGCAACTCAGGATTTATTATAGAGTTCCCATGAATGTATGCATCATAGTGTGGTTGTAATACTGATAATCCTAAACCATGGTTAATGTATGGTGTGTCACCAATGTGTGGGGCCCTAACATTAGATGCACCCTGTAGATGTATGTTTGTATTTCCGGTTGCACCCTGTACATTAAAGTATTGTTGTCCCCCTTTATCAGTGTGTGATGGTAGGTCATACATTGACCTTTCTTATTTGATTATTTTTGGTAATGTGTAGTTGTGCGCCCCTTGTATTGATTCAGCATGATCCACCCCTGAATTAATCTGTGTATGAAATTGTGTCCCACCAGTGTTTGTATAGCCAAACATGAGCGGTGTTTTACTGTCATTGTTTGTGTAAGGTTGATTGGGTTGTACATTTTTATGTCTTACACTTTTATCACTGGTTTTAAACATTTTTAAACCTAGTTTATTTACTGTGACTTTTTAATAATTTATTTTACTGCTTGTAGTTATGACCCTATTGACTATTTCACTATTATATTTTGTATCATAGTAATAAAGTAAATTACTCGATAAAACCTAATTAGATTAAAGTTATCTATTAAAGTAATAAGTCTTGGTTAATTTGAACCAAATGTAAAACCTTATTATACTCAGTACATCTAGAAACGCAACACTGGGTCAACTGTCAATATTTTTTCTACCTGATGATAGACAATCAAACTATATTTACCTGATGATATTGTATTCCATTATCAATACACCTGTAACAGTCTATCACATAAAGCTACAGTTAGGTGCAGAAAAGTGTTTTGGTGTATAGTGCGGCCGAAAAATAAAGAAACACAAAATCATAAAATCCTTATTTTTTCAGAATTGTTGTTTTAAGTGAATAGGTAACGTATCTATCAAATATTGTATGATTACTTATTCATGATGTCTACCAAGTTGTCTAGCAGTGTCAGCAGCAGATTTTAACCTGGTATGGAGCTGGTTCACGCGGAGTTACTGGTCCTGTCTGAGAGTTGTAACGCATGGATGACCTGGACTTGGGCGGTCGAAAATTGTACCGGTGTTGGTACGGTGTCTCTAGACGAGAAATTTTCGGTGCAAGACAATTTAACCGACATGCAAACTCCTGTTGGACACCACTGCCACAAGCATCTAAATGGCCTGATTTTGCTCATATTCGGAAAACCATGCCATTTTTAATCCGAAACTTATGCAATTTATTTGTGATTTTCTTTTTATGAGCGAACTTTACAATAAGTTTGATGCAAATTATACCAATATTTATCATGCGTTAACGGTGCACGTGGAAATCTTGCTTTTTGTGAGTCTATTGGTGCACGGGATTTACGTAACACGATCGATAAAATTTTGATGATGGCAAAAGTTTGAAGTTTCTACAAGATCATACAACACTACTACACAAAATTCAAATATACCTGTACAATGCAAGTAAGAAAAAACCGGGGATAAAAATGTTGCGTTTCTAGATGTACTAAGTATATTTTAAATTTATGTTTAACTATTAGTAACTTTCAGTAGAAAACAAATACACAAGTATGAGATTGCGGTCACTAATCACTAAGTAACCCCTAATTATATTAAATCGATATTTTATTAAATTAAGTTTATGACACTAATTGTAACACCTTATTATATTGAATTTATCTTTTACCTAAACTATCATTTGAAAACAAATACACAAACTAAGATCCTGGTCACGACACCAAATGTAACAGGAGCCGTTTCAACCCAGGTTCGATTGTGGTTTTGATCCTTTAATGTTTGTCTGTGTATGTGTTCCAAATGACACTTGAATAAAACTCTATTTAAAGACAACCTCAATAATGAGACCAACTCAATACAAAGACTTAAGTCTAACACTCAAAAAAAAATTTAAAATGTTATTACTTATTTCAAGTAATGTTCAGTAATACTTACAGTAATTAATTACTAAGTATTACTTACTTTTTAAGCTATAGTAATATAATACTACTTGAAGTAATTATACTTCTTTAAGTAATTTAATCTGAGGGGAACTTCTACATTTAAGTATTTATATTACTTAATTTTTTGTATGAACAATAATGTTGTACAGTATAGAAATTGGCAATCAGAGTATACAGCCCAGTAAAATAAGTTAGGGCAATTTTATCACAATATCTCAGACCCCTAACTAAAATTTAAATGTTGAGCCGAACATTATTTTCCATTTTAGTAATAGCAACCTTAATTGACCACATCACCGCCACTTTCAATCGCAGACGTACAGCATCTTTACACAAGCCGTGTGCATACCAATTTACTTTATTTTTATTGATATACCTTGAACAGTATGTTAAGATACATGTATACTCTGAAATACAAACTCGTCATAAACTTGAACGTGAACAGACGACACTTGCAATATAATTCTCATTATTCTTGGAACAGTAGAGCTAAAAAGCTGGCTGCATATATTTGACACATTCTTGATCACTTCAAGAGTTTTGTTGTTGAATGTATGTACTATATATACCAGACAAAACAAGACTGCGTTCAATATACGCTTATGCCCCCTTAGATAAAGTAGGATAAAAGGCTGTACAACGCTGGTAAAAGTCTGGAAAATAGGGTCATCTACTGGTCACCACCAACCTCCACACCCAGTTTGAGGAGTATAGACCATGATCACTGCTTGTCCGTAGTGACTACATACATGCAGTCTGTTAACAATTTCTCAGCCAAACTTAATAAAGCAAATTTTGATGGACAATATATATCTGAGATATTATATTAATGCTATTTTATTATTATTAAAGGGAGGTAATTTAAAAATTATACCATTAAATTGCCTTTAACACACTTAAAATACATTCAAAAAAGTTAATAATTTATCTTTTCCAAAGCCATAGAAGAATAAAACATAGCTATAAACTTAAATTGCTATTGTAAGAAAGAAACTTTAATGTTTCTTTTACTTTATGAATCTGTACATATAGGAAGTTTTTATCAACATACATTAAATCAATCAGTATCTTAATTATTTATGATGCTGGTAATTGCTTTACTAAGTACTTTATATTTACTAAGTAAATTATTTACTTAGTAATTAACAAGAAAATGGTTATTTAATAATGACTTAGTAATTAATTTACTGAGTGATTTACATTTACTAAGTAAATTATTTACTAAGTAATTAACAAGTAATTGGTTAGTTATTTTTTTTTTTATTATTATTATACCATATTTATATAGCACTTTTATCATGTAATTACACGTTCCAAAGTGCTTTACACTCACATTTAAGACATGGTTAAAACAATTTGACATAGATATATGCATGCAAACATAACAACAAATGTATATATATAACAAGAGTGCCAAAATGTCACAAAATACGCCCGTCTTGGGGCATGGCGAGTCTCAGGGCATGGTGAATGAAAAAAACAAAACAATCCAACATTTTTTTTAATTAAAGGACCATAACCCAAGAAGGCCTTGGCTGATTTGGCCTACAATTGAACTTGTCTTAGATATTATACCCATCAACATTGTCACCAAGTTTAAAGATACTCAGACAAAAACTCTTTGCACTAGAGAACAGACAAGGTCAATTACACATTTATTTTGGTAATTATAGGACCATAACCAAATAAGGCTAAGGCCGATAATCAAACTTGGCCTAGATATTATGCCCATAAGCATTGTCACAAAGTTTGAAGATACTCAGACGAAAACTCTTTGCACTAGAGAACAGACAAGGTCAATTTCACATTTATTTTGGTAATTGTAGGACCATAACCAAATAAGGCCTAGGCCGATAATCAAACTTGGCCTAGATATTATGCCCATAAGCATTGTTACAAAGTTTGAAGATGATCGGATGAAAACTGTTTGCACTAAAGAACAGACAAGGTCAATTTCACATTTATTTTGGTAATTGTAGGACCATAACCAAATAAGGCCTAGGCCGATTTGGCCTATAATTGAACTTGGCCTAGAGATTATGCCCATAAGCATTGTCACAAAGTTTGAAGATGATCGGGTGAAAACTGTTTGCGTTAGAGTACAGACAAGGCCAATTTCACATTTTTTTGGTAAATGAAGGACCATAACCCAAGAAGGCCTGGGTCGATTTGGCCTATAATCGAACTTGGCCTAGATATTATGCCTATAAGCATTGTCACAAAGATTGAAGATGATCGGATGAAAATTGTTTGCACTAAAGAACAGACAAGGTCAATTTCACATTTATTTGGTAAATGAAGGACCATAACCCAAAAAAGGCCTGGGCCGATTTGGCCTATAATCGAACTTGGCCTAGATATTATGCCCATAAGCATTGTCACAATGTTTTAAGATGAACGGATGAAAATTGTTTGCGTTAGAGTGCAGACAAGGCCAATTTCACATTTTTTTGGTAAATGAAGGACTATTACCCAAGAAGGCCTGGGCCGATTTGGCCTATAATCGAACTTGGCCTAGATATTATGCCCATAAGCATTGTCACAAAGTTTGAAGATGATCGGATGAAAACTGTTTGCGTTAGAGTACAGACAAATTACTTGACACCGCCGCCCGCACGCACGCACGCCCGCACGCCCGCTAAGGGTGTTCACATAATACGTCCCGTTTTCAACGGGCGTATAAAAATTAAAGTTTTAGGCTAAAATCCTCCCTCAAATACCCCCTAAAATGGGTGTTTCAAGAGCAGCGTCACATACCACTGCCACGAGAAACTAACTCCAAAGGAATAGTGATACTTCCTTTAAGGAGGCAGGAGACCCCCGATTTATAAGACACAATTTACTACTGTACTAGTGTTTCAAGAACAGCGTCACATACCACTGCTACGAGAAACCGTCTCCAAAGGTATAAATGTACTACCTTTTAGGAGACCCTTAAAAAGTCAAACTAATAATCAGCCAGAATATGCTTTAGTAAAACTTGAATGATGGTAGTGTTTTACTATCTCTGAGTGCTGTTGGCAGTGCATTCCAGAGCTTCGGTACTGCAGCCATGAAACATCACCGTACGATACAGTCCTCATCCTCGGCACAACTAGAAGAATAGTCATTTTGTGACCTAAGCTGTCTTTGTGGAGTATATATTTTCAACATACTTCTGGTGTAGCCTGGGGACTTTCCATGTAGTGCTTTGTAAACATGAGTCAATACCTTGTACTCCACTCTGTATTGTACAGGTAACCAGTGAAGATCCTTCAGCACAGGAGTGATGTGGTTGTATCGCGGTATCCATGCGATGAGGCGGGCAGCTGTATTTTGAATATTTTGTAGTTTGTTCAGAATGGTTTTTGGGAAGCCGCACAGTAATGCGTTGCAATAATCCAGTCTTGATGTTACTAAAGAATTTATGAGGGATTTTGTTGCATCAACTGTCAAATATTGTCTGCATGAAACAAGACCTGGAGACAGAGTTTACATGTTTATCCATATTCAGGTGAGAATCCAACATGGCACCAAGGTTTCTCACCACTGATGATGGGCTGATCACAGCGTCACCAACCTTCACTGTGATATTCTCGGCAGCATTGGTATTCCGTTTCGGAACAAACAGGATTACCTCTGTTTTGTCTGCATTAAGTTTCAACAAATTGTTCTTCATCCAGAGCAAGATATCCTTCAGACATGCTTCAATTCGTTGCGGTGTCTCATCGCATGAAACGCAATCCTTCGGTTGGAATGCCATATACAACTGGGAGTCATCAGCGTAGAAATGATGTTGCAGTTGATGCTTTCTGCAGAATGCACCTACTGGTTTTGTATACATGATGTAGTTTTTAGGACCAAGCACAGAGCCCTGAGGTACGCTATAATTCATCAGTACTGGTTCCGAAAGTTCACCATCAATACAAACAGTCTGGGCTGGTATTCACAAAGCATCTTAAGTGAAAACTTAAATATTTTGACTTAAGTCAATATTTTGTGCAGTTCATATGTCCCGCAATTTAAAAACTAATCTATATTTTCTTAGTGATTATAGTAGCTGCTTACCTAATACTTCAATACTATGTAAAATATTCAGCATCTTGATTTTCTTGCTTAGCTGATTCACTTAAGAACAAATCAAGATTTTAAGAAATTCCTAAGTTTTTTGCTAAGATGCTTTGTGAATACCAGCCCTGGTAACGGTCACACAGATAGGATTTCATCCACTCCAATGGTTTGCCTACTATACCAAAATGACTTTCAAGTCGGCGTAGGAGGGTGTTGTGATCAATGGTGTCGAATGCTGCTGATAAATCAAGCATGACGAGGACAGTAGCTTTATTCTGGTCTAGAGAACAAAGGATGTCATTTTGTACACGAAGTAAAGCAATTTCAGTAGAATGGAATTTTCTATATGCTGACTGGCGTTCTTCATGGAGATTATACAGTGTTAAGTGCTCATCTAGTTGAGCATCAACTACCTTCTCAAGAACTTTGGAAATGAAAGGTAAGTTTGACACTGGTCTGTAATTTTTCATTACATTTTGATCAAGGCCTGGCGTCTTTATCAGTGGTCTTATTCTGGAGCTTTTAAAAGCCGTGGGTACATAAGCATTTTCAAGTGATGCATTGAATAGTCGTGTTAATATTGGCAGTAGTTCATTTAAACAATCCTTCAACAACCATGTTGGGATTGGGTCAAGCTCACATGATTTACTAGGTGATCTATTTATCAGTTTCCGGATTTCTTCTTCTGAAGTCGGAGAAAACTCAGATAGTTGCTCTTCTCGAAAAGGTGTGTCGAATTCAGGAGTGTTACCATGTTGGGTTGACTGAGTAGTGGAGGCAATTTCAGTTCGTATTCCTTCAATTTTGTTGATGAAGAAGTCACTGAAGTCCTGTGCAAGCATCTTGGCCGATTTATTAGATGGTAACACCACTTCCTTAGCATCGCCCATCAGATGTTTAGTTATCTTAAACAGCTCTTTCTGATCGCGACCCCATGACTCGACCTTATCTGCAAAATAGGTTACTTTAGATTGTTTTAGCAATTTGTTGACTGCCGAACATTGATTTCCTTATATTTCATGATCTATCGTTAATTTAGTGGTTCGCCATTTTCGCTCAAGTTTATGCCTCAGATGTTTGGCGTCATGTAGATCTTCAGTGTACCAAGGACAAGAAGGTCTTGAAACAATGGTTTTAGATTTGAAGGGAGCGTGTTTGTCAATGAGTGATGACAGTCCATGGGTATATACCTCAACAAGTTCATCAACATCGGAAATGTGCAGCCCGCTTTTCAAAACATCTGATGATTTAATGTCTTTTTTGAATTCATTGACATCAATTGATTTTAGCTTTCTAAAATTCACAGTTTTTCTCATAGGAGCAGGTTTAGCAGCGCATGCTTTAAATACTACTGCAAAATGGTCACGTGACGTCTTTCCACTGTTATCAGGGAGTCCACGGTCCGATATTTCAACTTGTGAAACAGTAGTGTCAGTGTCTTTGGTGATAACCACATCCAATGTGTGTCCAGCCACATGAGTTGCCCCAGTTACATGCTGCTGCATGCCGCAAGATTCAAGTACACTGGTGAACTTGGCAGACTCTGGGTTCGAAAGGGTGTCAAGGTGGATGTTTACATCCCCAACAATAATGATGTTACTTTCTGTAGTTACAAGTTTGGCCAGAAATGATGGCCACTCATTTTCCAGGGAAGTACATGTCTTAAGACCGTTTTTACGATTAGGGGGTGGTCTATACACCACAGCCAGACGCAGAAAATAGTTCTTAATGGTTACAATGCATTCCATGTGTTCAAAAGTGGTAAAAACTTTATCTTTGGTAGAAGTAAGAAGCTGGGGGTTTAGAGTGGTTGTGTACACAACTGCTACTCCTCCACCGCGTCCACAACGAGGGTCATGCTTGATTTTGTAGCCATTTGGAACAAGCTCTGAAATGCATGATTTGTCGGAAGGACCCCCTAGCCATGTTTCAGTCATAGCAACAATATCATAATCATTAGATGATATATAATCTGAAAGGGCAAGACTCTTGTTTTTGACTGACCTTGGGTTTATACAACACACTTTAATATAAGTTTGACCTTTGCATACAGTGATAGATTCAAATTTGATCTTCTTCAGATCATGATGTTTTGGTTCATTTTCGGTTTTAGAATCTGTTTTAAGAGATGAAATTGGCATTACAGTAGTTATTTCTTGGGGGAGTGTTTGAATGTTTTGTAAATTTACACCTTCATTCAGATCCCATGTTCGTTTATATTGACCCCCTCTAGTACCCCTGAACTTCAATATTCCTAACTGTTTTATTGTTGTAAATACATGAGGGTCAGGTTTTGCATGTGATAATTTCCTAATCTCACACAGGCTATACCTATTATATTGTATAATCCCTGGTATACAATGACCCTTTTTATGCCTGAGGCAAATACACTTTTATGATTTCAGGTAGATATTCAAAAAATATTATCATAAAACTCCAAATATCACAAATATATACTAGACAAAAAATACATAAATACAAAAAGAATACTTCCATAAACATTCACAGCAAATTCCACATGAATCACTGCAGTAATTCTGTTGATTTTAATCCAAAATCAAAGAGCACAAAAAGTTGCAGCCGACACCTGGCGCACACAATTGGGGGATAGTTAAATAGTAATTATTTGGGTAGTAATTCTTTTTCTTAGTAATTAATAAGTAATTCATAAGTAATTAATTACTAAGTATTACTTGATTTTCTGACAACTATTTTTACTTGAAATTTTACTTGAAACAAGTAAAAAAATTACTTGATTTGAGAATAACTTAGTAAATTTTTTTTAAGTGAAATTGGTGGGTCTATTATTGATGCTTTCCTTTGTTAACTCCAATATAAAACAGATCAATGTTATAAGTTATTCAATTTAATTGCTGTTGTATTCTAATAAAATTACTACATATTCACAAATAGCAAATAACAATAATGACAATTATTGTTGATTTAAAAGTTAAATGAATGCAGTTTAGTGCTCTAAAGTAACCCAGCTAAATAATTATAGAAATATTTAAGAATAATTGGTTAAATCATGATCTCGGACTAAAATTATGGCCAGCCAACAAGACAGGTAAACAATACATTGAACGTCTAAAATGAAAGGCAATAGTTTATAGACAATTACGTCTTATATAGGGAAACTTCCCACCAAAGCCAAATTATGCACCATGTATCATGGGACTCACCAAATTCACATGATAACCATAAAAAAGAGAAGCAGGCATCTATCATGACCATGTTTCATGTTAAACACTATGATTTTTTATAGTCAACTATGTTTTATTGTGGTCAGCCATCAAATACCATGAAAAAATCAAGGTGAGAGCCTAGTCGACCATGGTTCACCATTGTCGAGTTAGAGTTACCAGTCCAACCATGGATTGGTCAACCGCTGTATTTAATCATGACACCATAGTTGACCATGGTTGACAGTTGTAAAGAATTTTGTTGACCAGGGTCAACAATGATCAACACAGCACTTCAATTCAGTCCACCATGATAGACCATGGTTCAAATCAATAGGGTCATCTACTGGTCACCACCAACCTCCACACCCAGTTTGAGGAGTATAGACCATGATCACTGCTTGTCCATAGTGACTACATACATGCAGTCTGTTAACAATTTCTCAGCCAAACTTAATAAAGCAAATTTTGATGGACAATATATATCTGAGATTTTATATTAATGCTATTTATTATTATGAAAGGGAGGTAATTTAAAAATTATACCATTAAATTGCCTTTAACACACTTAAAATATATTTTTTTTTTCAAAGCTATAGAAGAATAAAACATAGCTATAAACTTAAATTGCTATTGTAAACAAGAGGGTCCAAAGGGCCATAGGTCGCTCACCTGTCCTAGTAGTTCATGAACCCCTAATGGTAGCCTCTATTCCCTGTACAAGGTTTTCATATTGTCTTATGCTTTATAATTTAAATCTAATTTAGACCTAATGACATATTGAAGTGATTGGACATTGTGACTCAGTTTTTGACCTGGATGACCCGATATTGAACTTGGCCTAGATTTTGTTGAGATGATCATTGTGACCAAGTTACATATATATTAGGCCAAAATTGTGACCTCTAGTGACTATACAAGGTTTTCCTATGATTTGACCTTGTGACCTAGTTTTTGACCCCGGATGACCCAATATTAAACTTGACCTAGATTGTGTTGAGATGATCATTGTGACAAAGTTTCATAAAGATTAGGCTAAAATTGTGACCTCAAGTGACTACACAAGGTTTTTCTATGATTTGACAGTGACCTAGTTTTTGACCCAAGATGACCCAATATCGAACTTGACCTAGATTTTGTTGAGATGATCATTGTGACCAAGTTTCATATAGATTAGGCCAAAATTGTGACCTCTAGCAACTGCCCAAGGTTTGTTTTAAGATTTGACCTTGTGACCTAGTTTTTGACCCCAGATGACCCAATATTGAACTTGACCTAGACTTTGTTGAGATGATCATTGTGACAATGTTTCATAAAGATTAGGCTAAAATTGTGACCTCAAGTGACTACACAAGGTTTTTCTATGATTTGACAGTGACCTAGTTTTTGACCCAAGATGACCCAATATCGAACTTGACCTAGATTTTGTTGAGATGATCATTGTGACCAAGTTTCATATAGATTAGGCCAAAATTGTGACCTCTAGCAACTGCCCAAGGTTTGTTTTAAGATTTGACCTTGTGACCTAGTTTTTGACCCCAGATGACCCAATATTGAACTTGACCTAGACTTTGTTGAGATGATCATTTTGACCAAGTTTCATATAGATTAGGCCAAAATTGTGACCTCTAGTGACTACACAAGGTTTTTCTATGATTTGACCTTGTGACCTAGTTTTTGACCCCGGATGACCCAATATCGAACTTGACCTAGATTTTGTTGAGATGATCATTGTGACCAAGTTTCATAATGATTAAGCTAAAACTGTGACCTCTAGTGTCTACACAAGTAATTGTGGACGGACGGACGACGGACGAAGAGTGATCACAAAAGCTCACTCTGTCACTTTGTGACAGGTGAGCTAAATAGAACTTAAATGTTTCTTTTACTTTATGAATATGTACATATAGGAAGTTTTTATCAACATACATTAAATCAATCAGTATCTTGATCATTTATGATGCTGGTAATTGCTTTACTAAGTATTTTATATTTACTAAGTAAATTTTTTACTTAGTAATTAACAAGTAATTGGTCAGTTAAATAATTATTTAGTAATTAATTTACATTTACTAAGTAAATTATTTACTAAGTAATTAACAAGTAATTGGTTAGTTAAATAATTACTTAATAATTAATTTACTGAGTAATTTACATTTACTAAGTAAATTATTTACTCAGTAATTATTTGGGTAGTAATTCTTTTACTTAGTAATTAATAAGTAATTAATAACTTAGTATTACTTGATTTTCTGACAACTATTTTTACTTGAAATTTTACTTGAAACAAGTAAAAAAATTACCTGATTTGAGTATTACTTAGTAATTGTTATTTTTGAGTGGTTCAATCATTGTACGTCTGTTGTACCACCATCATATATGAACATTTCACATGACAAATGTACAATCGTGACCTGCGCCACGAAAGCACCTATTCCAGAGGTACGACAGTACATTTGGATATAGCCCCGCAAGCAATGTACAACCATAAATTCCTACTACAATTCATGAATTGTGAAAGGGGTTTAGGTAAGTGCCACGCTGTGATTGACTAATGAACAGGGGACAACCAAGTCACTGTCTATGATAAATCTTTAAATTGTTTTCATGTTCATGTATATCACAGGGTCAAAGTCATCATTTGTAATTTGTACTATCATTCCATTATCACTCATTAACCTCATGATTTATCACCATTCATCTTCATGTAAACTTACACTGTGAGGGAAATCACACCATACATCTTGTGTCCCATGTTCATCCGTACATATATCAAAAGCTTACAGTGCACTCGACAATTACACCTTTTGTCCGCCGACGGTAACGTTTGCCTTTGTTTATAAATAGAAATGATATCTCGATGTTCATTTTTGTTCAACCTTGTGCATAATCAATTTTGATGCATATACTCTTTCAATCTACACTGATAACAAGCGGTCAGTTGACAGTGCAGTGTTTATATTATGCATGTTTAAGAAATAATGAAAATTAATCTGTGCTTTATCAAAGAATACAGCAGTCACGAGTTTGGAAGCATAGTAATTAAATCATGTGTGCGTAGCACTAGTGATTTATTGTAAACATCCAAACAAGTGACTGTGCTTTATTATAGATAAAACACAGGTACATATTCATTATTTTGATTCTAACATAGCCAATATTCCACATTTGACAACACATCCAGACATAGTGACCACAGCACTATTTTCTTCCTCGGAAGGCTTATTTGCAGTTCGAAGTTGTGTTTGATTGGTAATTCATGCACACGGTGGTTTCCTCCAAGTGTGTATAGCTGAAACCGCTGGTTGTGTTAGAATTATTGACAAGGCTAGATTTATCTCCGGTAAGCTATAGACCCATTCACACATTTGCTTCTCAACCCTTCTTGTGACAGCGTTGCTTGTTTATTTATAGGTAACCATACAGTACCATCTCAAGAGCGAGTCCACACCATGAGAAACGATTGAAGGGGTAACATGTACAAAGTGACGTTGCCTTGTTCCAATAATGAAACACTTTCTGATGTAGCCGAGTTCCAATAATGAAACACTTTCTGATGTAGCCGAGTTCCAATAATGAAACACTTTCTGAGGTAGCCGAGTTCCAATAATGAAACACTTTCTGATGTAGCCGAGTTCCAATAATGAAACACTTTCTGAGGTAGCCGAGTTCCAATAATGAAACACTTTCTGAGGTAGCCGAGTTCCAATAATGAAACACTTTCTGATGTAGCCGAGTTCCAATAATGAAACCCATACAAACATACCATTCTACAGGGACCAGCAACTTCTCCACATGTGGATGAAAATCAACATTGATGTTAAATTTTTATGGAAGGGTATGACCACCCATGAACCTAGGTAATCATGTCACATATCCAGCACACTAAATCACTGGTCCACGGCCATGGCTATAATAGTATTTCAGAAATATGGCTGAAAAAATGAACCCAAGCATCACCTACTAGACTAGTTGCTGAGGGCTCGACTTTCTTGTACTTGATAGTACCCTTACTCATCTGTGAGTGAAAATTCTAAAAGTAACAAGGGTAGATTACTCATAAATATGGTTGCAGCTAGGGTTACCAACCTTGTCTGTACGGACTCCCTAGTGATGACCATGTTGAGTTTCAAGTGGATTCCTTTGATGGTCTTTGAGAAATCGACATTGTTTTCTTGTAAAAATTCTAAATCAGAAAAGGGAAAAACTATGGTGGAGAGATTTGTTTTATCTTGTCAGTATGCAGGTCATCACATTCCACAAGTGTGTTGACTTTTAATTTGCATGCTTGGCGTATTTGAGAAAATCAGCTTATGTGTATTTGCCACTACTTCTATGTACGCAGTCAAAACAAGGGCATATTACTCTTTAAATATAGGTCACAAGGTTACCCGCCTTGTCAGTATGGACTTCCCTTGTGATGGTGAATAACTATGTTGAGTTTCAAGAGGATACCTTTGATAATCATATTATTTGAGAAAATGACTGAAAAAAAAACCTTAACCAAACACATACGTTGATGAACCATTCACAACAAAGCTTGACTTTTTTTCTTTGAAATGACGAGCAAATAAAAACCAAGTTAAGTTAATTATAATATATATTTAATTACATGAAGTGAGTATATTCTGAGTATCACATATATGACAAAATATGTATAAATATTCTACATCACAGATCTAGTTATTGCTGAATACATATACAGCTGTAGACAAACATACACTGTTCTAATATACTGAACAAAAATTTTTTTTACATTACATTAGGTAAGATTTCCATTGACGCAACTTGCCTTTTGACAGCTGGGATTTTGGCTGATCGTTTTTCGTTCGGTTGTGTGTTGGGAAATGTGTCTTGTATGTTTTTATGTTTTCTGTACTAGGCTGGTTAAGTCGAGAGCTCCCTTTCCTGACCGACTTAATGCTATCTTTTTTATTTGACTCGGTATTCACCTATTGCTCCCAAGCATTGATAAATTTAGTGTTGTTGTATGCAGTGGACTACAGCCAACACATTTCGTTCAAGAATTTAACAATTTATGCAAACAGTTGACCAAAAACACAACAGTAAATATGCTCTTATTTTAATTCAAAGGGAGGTAATTTGAAAATTTTCAATGTTTGACCCAAACTGCATTAATCAGCGTAAGACATTTTCAGTATCAAACTTGTTTTTCTTAACAACAACACGTGTATTGATGTTTACAACATTAAAACAGGTCAACAGCCCATGAATGGATAGTTTCAATACACATACTGCTGTTTAACAAAATCAGTTATTCCCCTTCCCGTTCAGTAATTCAGTGTTGTTTTCCCTGGAATTCTTCAACGGGGTGGGCAGTTAAAATGTCATGATGTTTGAACTTGGTTATTGCTTTAATGAGCAATGAAATATCAATATATGAATAATGTCAAGTTTCTTTTTTGCTCAGTATATTTGGTCAAGTAAAACAGTTACATACCGGTATATTAAGTTATACATATTTTTTTATATTAGGGGTCCTACTGAGGAAAAATGCCCAATCTTGAAAATAGCAAGTTGTTTGGAGTGCCATTAGCACACATTCCTAAAGTAAAACTCGGTTTCCAACATTGTTCTATTGTTAAAAATCAGCTTGTACGTTTCTAATGACCATAACTTAGTCAATGCTTTGAATTTTTTCATCGAACAACTTTTATTGTCTGGAGAAAAGTTCATTCCTTCCAGTGCAGCAGTCCGGATTTCTGCTCTATAATCACAGGGCCAGGTTGATTTGTTCGCTTAGTGACAAATTCAATAAAAGCACACCGTCATAAAGGAGGCTACAAGATACAACTAAATTATCACAGGGAATTGAGACAGCCATGATGTATCGATATTTGTCATTTATAATTCACAAACCAAACAAAACAATTGCATTATATGGTCTACTGAATTGAGAAATCAAACAAAATTGGTAACGAACATAATTATTGCAAGTTTTATCAGTTAAAATATTGAATTAAATGCATCATATATATTGCACTAGAAGACAACCAGTGCTTTCATCTTGCAGTAAGAGTCTCAATCAAACAATGCGAGAGGAACAAATTACTGTAAAATCATTATTTTATGAGGGAGTTGAATTTTTGTTGATTTCATTGTTGCACTCATTAATCAACCTCTCAAATATCAAACATGGGTTAATCCTTTCACGAAATTACGACCCCACGAAAATGCACTTTTATCAAAATCCACATAATTCAATACCCACGAAAATATGTGAGAATACATTACATCTATAATCACAGTGTTATATTGAGGTCAACAGTCCCTATATACATATTTATATTGACTACTACACATTTAACGTTACACAATAGATACATTGTAATAAATTTTTACAGAAGAATTTCAAGAGCTCCAACTTCAGATTGGTCCCGAACTCAGTGTCTGATATGAGTAAAATCTCAATTCTAGATGCTTCACGAGATATTGGTCAGCAGTCCAAGTTAATAAACGTTCCATTACACTTTCAAGGTTTATGACTAAAATATGTGTGAAGATATATGAGACACATTTGAATATTTAAGAAATTTATGTTGACTAAAGCACCCAGTGGATATAATAGTCCAAGTGACAGACTGAAGGTTCATTACCAAATTGGTGAACAGATCCAACAATAACAAGAGGGCCATTGGCCCTAAAGCGCTCACCTGATGACTAGCATTTTAGGCAGAATCCTTATTCTTTATAATATAACCTTAATATTTGATTTAGATGTTAAAGTGACACATTTTGTGGCCAGGTTTAATAAAGATGAGGTAAAAATGTGACCTCTAGAGTATAAACAAGGTTTTCTTTGATGTGACCTGGTGACCTAGCTTTTACTCTTGATGACCTAATTTCAAACTTGACCTAGATTCTACAGAGACAAACATTGTGATCGAATTTTATAAAGATTTGGTAAAAATTGCGACCTCTAGTGTCAATGTGACTTTTTTTGACCCCAGATGACCCAATTACGAACTTGACCTAGATTTCATAGAGGCATACATTGTGATCAAGTTTCATTAAGATTTTGTAAAAAATGTGACCCCTAGAGTGTTAACAAGGTTTTTCTTTGATGTGACCTAGTTTTTGACCCCAGTTGACCCAGCTACAAACTTGGCCTAGATGTTATAAAGACATACATTGTGACCTAGTTTCATTAAGATTATGTCAAAAATGTGACCTCTAGAATGTTAACAAGGTTTTTCTTTGATGTGACCTAGTTTTTTACCCCAGATGACCCAATTAACAAGACGCAAGCTCCGCCCACATAAACAGCGATAAAAATCGTTAACCAAACAGAACGCGCTATCGCTATAACAATATCGCGTGGTGCTAATTAGGATTAAACCCACCGACACCATTCAATATGAATATATAGGGATATTGCATTTTAAATCGATGTTTCCTCTATATCTTTTTTATTTGTGAATATTTTTAAATGACAGTGGATGCAAATGAAAGCTATAGGTTTGTAGAATATGACACCACCAAAAATAATGAAGACCTATGAAATATTGATCTTTTTATCAAGGTTTAAAAATTAAGATTTTATTGGGATCATTGCTATATTAAATCAGACAACACAAATATCTTTTTTGCCTGTAAATATTTTTTAATGACAGTGGTTTTAACTTTCAGATATATTTCTGTAGAAAGGAAAACACCCATAGTTTTGAAAATCGGCAGAACAGAAACATTTTTATGACTGTTTAAAATCGATAGATTTAAAAATAAATAAGATCGACATGAAAAATGCTTGGTTCGAACACAAAACTGTTTTATTCTGATCATTAGAAAAAGACAATAAATGTGTTATCCACGAAAATATAGGTATATGGGCAATGTAGTTTTCTTTTTCTAACGCATTTGATGCCCTAATACTAATTTAAACGCCTGTTATCATAACAGGTTCCCTCTTTTTCTTCCACGTGACATGCAATCAGCATCCATCAGAATAAACATGCAATACAAACATATAAACTTGTATTTCTTTTATCATTATTGTACATGAATTTAATTTGACAAGTCATGATTCGCCTGCATAATCTTTGATTCTGCTGATAATAAGGGAAGATAATATAGATCTGATCTTGTATATATATTTGCCATATACTTTATAGCCAAATAAACAGGAAATGGGGACTGGTAGATGCGACCGGGCGGTGTCCCTCTATGATCTAGGGAGCTAGACAGCATGCTGTGAAGTGACATTAAAGTTAACAGATCACATGATATGTAATGTACTCTTTGAGAATTATGGTCTCTTAACAAATTAAACATGTTCACAATTGATTTAGATATTTATACCAGGTCTGTAGATATATACTGCGGCTACCGTTATGCTTGTAAAACACAAATTATAAACCCCACAAAATGTCGCGATAAAATCATATTATTTAAGAAATGTACTAATCAGACGGATTATCAAATTACAAAATACTCTGTGCATAGTTTAGTCAATTTAAACGTTTTTAACGTTTAATCAAACCTATACCATATGCATATATCAGTATGAAACGGGCGATAGTTGTCGGGGTATTCGAAAACAGAGTCACGTGATGCAGGTGGGCGGAGCGATAGTCATTCTCGCGTCTTGTTAATTATGTACTTGACCAGGATTATATAGAGACAAACATTGTGACCAAGTTTCGTAAAGATTAGGTTAAAAATGTGACCTCTAGAATGTTAACAAGGTTTTTCTTTGATGTGACCTAGTTTATGACCCCAGATGACCCAATTATGTACTTGACCTGGATTTTATAGAGACATACATTGTGACCAAGTTTCATTAAGATTATGTCAAAAATGTGACCTCTAGAGTGTTAACAAGGTTTTTCTTTGATGTGACCTTGTGACCTAGTTTTTGACCCCAGATGACCCAATTACGAACTTGACCTAGGTTTCATAGAGACAAACATTGTGACCAAGTTTAATAAAGATTTAGTGAAAATTATGACCTCTAGAGTGTTAACAGTCCAATTGTTGACGGCGCACGACGGACGACAGACAAAAGGGTGATCACAATAGCTCTCCTTGAGCACTTCATGCTCAGGTGAGCTAAAAATCATTGTTCACCGATTTGGAAATTAACCTTCGATTTTCAAAACCTAGGTCATGGACTACAACGACCATTTATCTGTAGAAACATACTGCATACATTTCAGATCTCCTGCATCATGCGTGAGTCTCCTGCATTTGAGACTCTACTCCTGCATGATTAATTAATATATCATGTAAATGAAATATATGGTATTTAAAAATTATACATAGTAAAAGCAAATAAAATCTTATTAAAGAGTGAGACATTGCAATGTTTTCTTGCCATTGAGATGGACGGACACAAGAACAATTGCTTAGGAGACAAAATAAAAAACATGTGTTAACTAGAACAGTGTTTGACACAAAAATGTATGTCTCCCACACAGGTCCGTAACTCCAGCCAAATTAGCCTGACCTCAAATTCCTGACAATATGTACAACCACAGGAATATGAAGTTCTCTCAATAAAATATAATACAAGTCGGTCCATCACACATCCCTTTATATATGTATATATAACAGAAGGAACGCAACGCCTTTTCCTCTCTAAAATGGAATCCCGTAGCCTGCACTAACAAAATATATGATACAAGCGACCAAGTTAGCTCATTCGACGAAGACTATGTATATGTACCTCGTGCAATCGAAATCATTCACTTTCGTCTGATATTACAAGATATATTCCTTATTTCCTTCACGAAATGTCAATATCTAGTATATCGTCGGTGCCATTCTGTGTCGTCACTATACCACGACTTCAGGCAAATATTAAATACATTTAAGGGGATAGGGTGACGAGCAAGATTTGCAATGAAAGTGTTGCCATGCTATGATAAATAAAATAAAGGGCCATAACTCCCTCCAAATTCATCCGACCGACGTCTGCTGACGATATGCACAACTAGACTTGGTACTGATCAATCATGCAAAGTTTCAATGAAATACGACCAACGGTTGCAAAGAAAAAGCGCTGACAAATTTTATACGGACCAACCGACGGACCGACCAACAGACCAACCTCAAGCATGACTCCAATATAGCCCCCATATACTATGTATCCGGGGGTATAATAACAAAATCAACTGACCGTGAGTGGAAAATACAGGGTTTCCCATATAAAAAACTCAGCTCGGGGCGTGGTTTAGTGACGACACCGAATGACAGAATGGGACAGACGATGTACTAGATATTGAACTTTGAGAAGTAAATCACGAATAGTTCGCATATATTCAGGAAAATATATTGATTGTTGATTAGATTGGGTACATATAAGTTTTCTTCGTCAAATGAGCTAACTTGATCGCTTGTATCTTTTATTTTGTTTGCACTAGCTACGGGATTCCATTTTGGAGGGGGAAAAGGCGTTAGTTCCTTCTATTATATATACATATATACAGGGATGTGTGATGGACTGACTTGTATAATATTTTATTGAAAGAACTTCAAATTCCTGTGGTACAACTAGCGTAATAATGCAGACTGGCCGGGATGGCCATTTGACCTTCCGTAGTTTACGACCTAAATGCCCAAATTCGGGAATTTTGCTGTCATGGGTACACATGCATTCCAGACTAAAGGATATTACGGGCCCAAGGTCATGCACAGGTTTTTGGGCCCGCCTGCCCCCTTTGAAGAGGGCTTTGAACGTAGGTTTTCCAAAACTGAAATTACTGGTCAAACCCGCCATTGCGGTACGATTCCTGTGGAATTGCATTATCATTTAGCGCCAAAATGTTTTTATTTTTCATTAGAAGGAATATAAGGCTAGACAAAGGGGTCTGGACCAATGCCCTAAAGGGGCCCAAAACAAGAGATGTTTGTAAAACATGTATGCCCCCTTGGCAGCCCAATTGTCAGAGATGGGGAAGGTCGCAGTGACCTTGACCTTTGACCTACTGACAACAAAATCAATAGGGGACATCTACTGTTGCTGACCAACCTCCATGTAAAGTTTGAAGATCCTAGGTCAAAGCATTCTTGAGTTATTGAACGGAAACCATTTTATACGACTGACCGACAGACATGTGCAAAGCAATATACCCCCTCATCAAAGATTGGGGGGCATAATTAGGCGTGCCAAGCTAAAACAAGAGTGCCAAAATGTCACAAAATACGCCCGTCTTGGGGCATGGTGAGTCTCAGGGCATGGTGAATGAAAAAAACAAACAATCCAACATTTTTTTTAATTAAAGGACCATAACCCAAGAAGGCCTAGGCTGATTTGGCCTACAATTGAACTTGTCTTAGATATTATATCCGTAAACATTGTCACCAAGTTTGAAGATACTCAGATGAAAACTCTTTGCACTAGAGAACAGACAAGGTAAATTTCACATTTATTTTGGTAATTATAGGATAATAACCAAATAAGGCCTAGGCCAATTTGGCCTATAATCAAACTTGGCCTAGATATTATGCCCATAAGCATTGTCACGAAGTTTGAAGACGATCGCATGAAAACGGTTTGCGTTAGAGCACAGACAAGGCCAATTTCATACTTATTTGGTAATTAAAGGCCCATAACCCAATAAGGCCTAAGCCGACTTGGCCTATGATCTAACTTGGCCTAGATATTATTCCCATAAGCATTGTCACAAAGTTTGAACATGATCAGATGAAAACTGTTTGCATTAAAGAACAGACAAGGTAAATTTCACATTTATTTTGGTAATTATAGGACCATAACCCAAAAAGGCCTGGGTCGATTTGGCCTATAATCGAACTTGGCCTAGATATTATGCCCATAAGCATTGTCAGCAAGTTTGAAGATGATCGGATGAAAACTGTTAGCGTTAGAGTACAGACAAGGCCAATTTCATACTTATTTGGTTATTAAAGGACCATTACCCAATAAGGCCTAGGCAGATTTGGCCTATAATCGAACTTGGCCTAGATATTATGCCCATAAGCATTGTCAGCAAGTTTGAAGATGATCAGATGAAAACTGTTAGCGTAAGAGTACAGACAAGGCCAATTTCATACTTATTTGGTTATTAAAGGACCATAACCCAATAAGGCCTGGGTCGATTTGGCCTATAATCCAACTTGGCCTAGATATTATGCCCATAAGCATTGTCAGCAAGTTTGAAGATGATCGGATGAAAACTGTTTGCGCTAGAGTACAGACAAATTACTGGACGCCGCCGCCCGCCCGCACGCCCGCCAAGGGTGTTTACATAATACGTCCCGTTTTCAACGGGCGTATAAAAAAGTTTTCTGGGTCACCGTCACATCATCATTTCTGGTGACCTTTAGTCGAAATGTTGACAATTTTTCCTACTTTCACTTTGGGGCAGGTGTGTATAGCATCCAGATGTATCGAGTTGTTATCAATGCTGCAAGTCAATAATGCCTCAGGGACGAGGTATAGGGTTCATAATGAATTTCGCCTAGCCCCCCAAAAAATCGAGGTAGCAGAAAGGATATTACAGCAAAACATATCATCACTGAGAGTGACATTGCTAAGTTTTCTTGCCAATGAGAATATTGTAAATATGTTCTGTGTATCTTGTGTGTATAGGCTGGTGGCCTAAAGTACAAATAAAGAATAGATGGACGGACATGAATACAAATATGTAAGAGAAAGCATAAAATATGTGTAGATAGTATATGATTGCATAGATCACTATCTTCCTGAGACAGACATATATAATACATAATATGTAACAAATATATCTATACAATCATTACATAATGTCAGTGCAATACACAAGTTTATTATTGCACAATTGAATCAACACAGTAGTCACATTACCACGAATGTAGATAGATCGGAGAACTGAAGAATTGGCTGCTTATATCTGGATCACAAATGCAATACGATCGATCATCATAGGACGATGTACTTTGGTCTAATCAGGCCAGACAGACCCCCCTGGAGTAATTTATGTCTCTTTTGAAATTTGCATTGCTAATGGTTAGTCAGGGCCCGCACAACACTAGGCACACATCCGACACACAGAAATTGTGACCCAAGTATAATTCAGAGCCAAATCTGACTTTGAGGAGTTCGAACTCATAACGTTTTAATCTCTTCTGATCTACATCTGTGATTAAGTGTCAGAAAAAATATTAATTATACAAACATTTATACAAAATTACCGATTAAACTAAATAAAGATATAGAAATAAATAATAAAAAAAATTCTTTGGACATGATTGTGAGACAGATATTCTACAACAAGAGGGCCATTGGCCCTATAGCGCTCACCTGATGACTAGCAGTTTAGGCAGAATCAGTGACCTGGTGACCTAGTTTTAGACCCCAGATGACCCAGTTGCGAACTGGACCTATATTTCATAATCACACATTGTGGCCAAGTGTCATTAATATCACATAAAAAATGTGACCTCTAGAGTGTAAACAAGAGCCATCACAGACGGGTTATGCTCCCCGTGGGGCGTTTGTCACAGAAAAAATGCTATTATTCTTTGCCACTGCACTGTAATAAGATTTATTTATCTATGAATTTTCAAATTGATATATCCAAAACTGTTTGAGCTATGGCCTGGACAAGAATTAAGTATGAAAAAATACAAAGGGGAGCAACTCTAAAATAGGAATAAAGAGTTATGGTTCTTGGGCACTGCACATTCTCTCAATGAGATCTATTCAGCTATGAAGTTTCAAATTGATATCTCTTATACTGTTCAAGTCATTGCCCAGACAAGTAAGTATGAATAATTACAAAGGGCCATTACTCCAAAAATATACAATCAAGAGTTATGGTTCTTCTGCACTGTACTTCCACTCAATGAGGTGTATTTACCTATGAAGTTTCAAATTGATATCTCAAATACTGTTCAAGTTATGGCCCGGACAAGAATTAAGTATGCAAAATTACAAAGGGGAATAACTAAAAAAATATGCAATCAAGAGTTATGGTTCTTGTGCACTGCACTTCCTCCTAATGAGGTCTATTCACCTATGAAGTTTCAAAATGATATCTCAAATACTGTTCAAGTTATGGCCCGGACAAGAATTAAGTATGAAAAATTACAAAGGGGAATAACTAAAACAAGAGGGCCCAAACGGCCCTAGGTCGTTCACCGGTCATACTAGTGCATGCACACCCCTATGGTGACCCTACACATTTTCTGAATAAAATTTAAGAAAATTCAGCCTCTATTGCAAGTTTTTTTATGATTTTACCATGTGACCTAGCTTTTGACCCCAGATGACTTAATTAATATCAAACTTAACCTAGATTGTGCTGAGATGATCATTAGGACCAAATTTCATAAAGATTAAGTCAAAATTGTGACCTCTGGTGATTACACAGGGTTTTTCTATGATCTGACCTATAATTTAAACAAAAAAATATTTGCCTCCATATAAATGTACGTACAAATACATACTTTAAAGACAAAACATTACCTAAACACTTAAAGAATAAAAAACAAGACTGCGTTCAATAAACGCTTATGCCCCCTGTGGAAGCCTTGTCCATAAATAAGTCTAAGTCCAAAATTAGGTCAAGGTGAAGGTCAAAATGGGGTCAGGTGATACAGGTGTGTGGAGAGTGTTCATATACAACATCCATGCAAGTTTGGAAGCTTTGTAGCAAGCCATATTAATGCTAGAAGAAACGGTCAATTTGGGTAAACCAGGACGGACGAACAGACGAACGAACGGACAGGTGAATCACTATATGCCTCCCGATCTATCGATACGGGGGCATAAAAATATTATTTTGTTGAGATGATCATTGTGACAAAGTTTCGTAAAGATTAGGCCAAAATTGTGACCTCTAGAGAGGACACAACCCAATTGTTGACGGACGGACGACTGACGAAGAGTGATCACAAAAGCTCACTCTGTTACTTTGTGACAGGTGAGCTAAAAATATGCAATCAAGAGTTATGGTTCTTGTGCACTGCACTTCCTAATGAGTTCTATTCACCTATGAAGTTTCAAATTGATATCTCAAATACTGTTCAATTTATGGCCCGGACAAGAATTAAGTATAAAAAATTACAAAGGGGAATAACTAAAAAAATATGCAATCAAGAGTTATGGTTCTTGTGCACTGCACTTCCAATCAATGAGGTCTATTCACCTATGAAGTTTCATATTGATATTTCTAATACTGTTCAAGTTATTACCCGGACAAAAGTGTGACGGACTGATGGACGGACGGACCTACAGACGGACGGACGGACGGACTGACAAATCGGCGACTATATGCTCACCCTTCGGGGAGCATAACAAGGTTTTTCTTTGATGTGACCTTATGACCTAGTTTTTGACCACAGATGACCCATTTACATACTTGACCTAGATTTATACAGACAAACATTGTGACCAAGTTTCATATAGATTAGGTAAAGCAGGTGACCTCTTGAGTGTTAACAAGGTTTTTCTTCAATGTGACCTTGTCACCTAAACCCAGTTGCGAACTTGACCTAGATTTCATAACAAGAGGGCCCAATGGGCCCTAGGTCGCTCACCTGTTATAGCAGGTCATGCAAGACCTGTGATTTGACCTAGTGACCTAGTTCTTGGCACCATATGACACAATATCACACTTGACCTCGATTATGTTAAGATGATCACTCTGACCAAGTTTCATAAGAATTAGGCTAAAATTGTGACCTCTAGTGACTATTCAAAGTTTTTCTATGATTTGACCTTGTGACCTAGTTTTTGACCCCGGATGACCCAATATCGAACTTGACCTAGATTTTGTTAAGATGATCATTGTGACCAAGTTTCATAGAGATTAAGTCTAAATTGTGACCTCTAGTGTCTACACAAGGTTTTTCTATGATTTTACCTTGTGACCTAGTTTTTGACCCCGGATGACCCAATATCGAATTTGACCTAGATTTTGTTGTGATGATCATTGTGACCAAGTTTCATAAAGATTAAGTCAAAATTGTGACCTCTAGTATCTACACAAGGTTTTTCTATGATTTGACCGTGTGACCTAGTTTTTGACCCCGGATGACCCAATATCGAACTTGTCCTAGATTTTGTTGAGATGATCATTGTGACTAAGCTTCATAAAGATTAAGTCAAAATTGTGACCTCTAGTGTCTACACAAGCAAATTGTTGACGGACGACGACGGACAAAGAGTGATCACAAAAGCTCACTCTGTCACTTTGTGACAGGTTAGCTAAAAACACATATTGTGACCACGTTTCATTCAGATTACATCAACAAGAGGATCATAGACCCTGGGGCGCTCACCTGCTAAACAAGGCCAAACTTTAAACGTGACCTTAAGGTCATCAAGATATACATTTTGACCAAAGTTGATGAAGATTAAAGCAAAAATATGGCCTAAAGGGTGTTAATAAGGTTTTTCTATTATTTGACCTTTTGACCTAGTTTTTGACCCCACATGAACCAACTTCGAACTGAAAAACATTTTGACCAAAACTTCATGAAGATTGAAGCAAAAATATAACCTCTAGAGTGTTAACAAGGTTTTCCTATTATTTGACCTTTTGACCCAGTTTTAGACCCAACATGACCCAACTTCAAACTTGACCTTAAGGTCATCAAGATAAACATTTTGACATAACTTCATGAAGATTGAAAATATGGCCTCTAGAGTGTAAACAAAGTTTTCCTATTATTTGACCTTTTGACCTAGTTTTTAACCCCATATGACCCAACTTCGAACTTGACCTTAAGGTCATCAAGATAAACATTTTGACCAAACTTCATGAAGATTGAAGCAAAAATTTGGCCTCTAGAGTGTTAACAAGATTTTCCTATTATTTGACCTTTTGAACTAGTTTTTGACCCCACATGACCCAGATTCAAACTTGACCTATATTTCATTGAGATACAATTACTGACTAAGTTTGATGAAGATCTAAGCAAAAATGGGGGTGCTAGAGTGTAAACGGTGAAAAAGCTAACGGACGGACGGCGGACAAAAAACAATCACAAAAGCTCACCTTACCACTTTGTGGCAGGTGAGCTAAAAATATGACCTATAGATTGTTAACAAGGTTTTTCTTTGATATGACATTGTGACCTAGTTTTTGACTGCAGAAGACACAGTTACAAACGTGACCTAGATTTCATAGCGACAAACATTGTGACCAAGTTTCATATAGATTAGGTAAAAAATGTGACCTCTAGAGTGTTAACAAGGTTTTTCTTTGATTTGACCTGGTGACCTAGTTTTTGACCCAAGATGACCCAATTACCAACTTGACCTAGATTTCATAGAGACATAAATTTTGACCAAGTTTCATCAAGATTATGTCAAAAATGTGACCTCTAAGAGTGTTAACAAGGTTTTTCTTTGATGTGGTGTTAACAAGGTTTTTCTTTGATGTGACCTAGTGACCTAGTTTTTAACCCAAGATGACCGAATTACGTACTTGACCTAGATTTTATAGAGACATACACTGTGACCAAGTTTCATTAAGATTATGTACAAAATGTGACCTCTAGAGTATTAACAAGGATTTTCTTTGATGTGACCTGGTGACCTAGTTTTTACCCCCAGATGATTCAATTACGAACTTGACCTATATTTCATAGAGACATACATTGTGACCAAGTTTCATTAAGATTATGTAAAAAATGAGACCTCTTGTGTTAAGGTTTTTCTTTGATGTGACCTAGTGACCTAGTTTATGACCCCATATGACCCAGTTACGAACTTGACCTAGATTTCATAGAGACAAACATTGTGACCAAGTTTAAAAAAGATTAAGTGAAAATTATGACGGACAAAATGGTGATCAAAATAGCTCACCTTGAGCACTTCGTACTAAGGTGAGCTAAAAACTGGAAGAGTTTTTTGACACAAGAACATGTCTCCCACAAAGGGCCATAAATCTGGCAAAAATCAACAAACCTAAAACTAGGCTTGGTACCAAGTATCCATGTGAAGTTTCATTGAAATTTGACTAATGGTTATGAAAAAAAGTGCAAACAATTTTTGTAACATCCAGACAGACATACATCCACAACAAAAGCAATATGTCTCCCCAATTATATGCTGGAGATAGAAGTACATTTATCATATAACCTGCGGTCAAACTGTGCCACAAACCTGTCCCTGAAATATTGTTTGTCACTCCTAGAGTGTGTAATAAATATTTAAAATTAGCCATGACGTTAGCCAATCCATGCCTTAATTGGGGGCATAAAACAAGAGCTGTCCATAAGACAGCGCGTTCAACTATTTGCATCCATTTGTCACATAAATCTAAGTTAAAAACAGGCTATAAATTATAGGGCAATTCCCCAAGGTCGCGAAGTGACCGGGGAATCCCCAGTAACGATGCACGATTGTTGTTGCTGTTATAGTTTTGCATTCGCTTACGCCATTATTTTTTTGACAGACCGAATCTCTATGGTCACTAGGTAGACGGTCTCTTGCTTCCAACTTCCAGTAGCAGGAATTTGATACCGAGAAATCGATAACCGTTCTTGATTCTATTTTTATTTTTTAAATGTGGAACATAAATAACAATCATAGTAAAAGACCAGAATAAAACTATAATTAAATATTTATAGAATAAATTTATTATGCCAAAAAACCTGCTGTGCAACCTGTCTCCTAGATGGAAGACACTCTTTTCCATAGTTTTAGATGGGAAGCACTATTTCCTAAATGTTTGGAAACGAAAATGGCAGCCATTTTTTTGCCCGCTTCGGAAGGCAATTTTAACATTTTCAGTGCATAAACGATGCTTCAAACTGTTATGAGACACATGATTACTCTGAGATTACGAAGTAAGTCGAGCGGGAATCGTTCAAAAGTGCGAAATATCAACCAATCTTAAGAAAATCTAACAAGAGGGCCCAAATGGGCCCTAGATCGCTCACCTGTTATAGCAGAACATGCAAGACCTGTGATTTGACCTAGTGACCTAGTTCTTGGCCCCATATGACGCAATATCTCACTTGACCTAGATTTTGTTGTGATGATCATTGTGACCAAGTTTCATAAAGATTAGGTCAAAATTGTGACCTCTAGTGACTACACAAGGTTTTTCTATGATTTGACCTTGTGACCTAGTTTTTGACCCCGGATAACCCAATATCGAAATTGACCTAGATTTTGTTGAGATGACCATTGTGACTGAATTTCATAAAGATTAAGTCAAAATTGTGACCTCTAGTGACTACACAAGGTTTTTCTATGATTTGACCTAATGACCTAGTTTTTGACCCAGAATGACCCATTATCGAACTTGACCTAGATTTTGTTGACATGATCATTGTTACTGAGTTTCATAAAGATTAAGTAAAAATTGTGACCTCTAGCGACTACACAAGGTTTTTCTATGATTTGACCTTGTGACCTAGGTTTTGACCCCAGATGACCCAATATCAAACTTGACCTAGATTTTGTTCAGATGATCATTGTGACCAAGTTTCATAAAGATTAAGTCAAAATGGTGACCTCTAGTGACTACACAAGGTTTTTCTATGATTTGACCTAGTGACCTAGTTTTTGACCCCAGATGACCATTTATCGAACTTGACCTAGATTTTGTTGAGATGATCATTGTGACCAAGTGTCATAAAGATTAAATCAAAAATTGTGACCTATAGTGACTACACAAGGTTTTTCTATGATTTAACCTAGTGACCTAGTTTTTGACCCCAAATGACCCAATATCGAACTTGGCCTAGATTTTGTTGGGATGTTGTGACCAAGTTTCATAAAGATTGGGCTAAAATTGTGACCTCTAGTGTCTACACAAGCCAATTGTTGACGGACGGACGACGTACGACGGACGACGAGTGATCACAAAAGCTCACTCTGTCACTTTGTGACAGGTGAGCTAAAAAACGACACATGTTCAGGTTACTTCTTTTTACAAAGCGGTTACTTCCCTTTGCAATACAATTAATATAAAGTCTGTTTCGGGTCTTTACGTATCCGGACCGGACGGTGATAATTCCACATCGTAGTTGTAGGTTCTTGTGAAGAAAGTAACACGAATGCACTTCGTAATTCCTCGCCGAGATGTAATAAGAAATCCCTCCAAAATTGTCAAAAAATGTAAAAATATTCGCAGGATAAAGGTCGCGAAAACTAATTAAATGTTGTTGTTGTTGTGATTGGATACAATAAAACCCGGAATTTTCCGTCTGAATATCTTTTATGTTTTGATGATTTGCAACAGAGTTTATTTAACAAGAAAAGGTGATTAAGATTAAAGATGTTTGATAATTAATCGTAATGTGATTACAGTGGTACCTCTCTTGACCGACATTTGTGGGAGACAGAAAGAGTGTTTGTTGTAGAGAGGAAGCAGTTGTGGAGAGGGATTGTACTTCTAACTGACTGGTGCATAAATAGCATGATTTAACCTCTAAAATATGTACATGATGTACACAAGGAGCGTGTCATAAATATACTCAGTACATTTAAAAACGCACTTTTTGTGCAATCCACACTGGTTGCAAAGTATTGGATTATTGTTTTCTGACACAGATTCTATACAAATACCTTTATATTTTGATAAAACGTGTGGCACAAATGTAAAATACTTGACAGTTTAGTGCATCTACACTATTCTTATGAGAGTCAACAAACCTAGGGAAAATAGGTAGTGTGCATTTTTAAATGTACTGAGTATAGTAAAGATGAATACAGTGTATTGAGGTTGCTAACTCCTGACAGGGACTGTAGAATAGATCTTCCCAGCTCCTGGCCAGATTATGATCTTATAAATTCTATAAAAGTAAATTAATTCGCCGATTTTGTCATGATTATATGTACATACAAAATTACAGAATGTTTGTGTCACCAATTTGCATACATGACGGTCCGGGTCTGATAGGCTTTAGACGGTACCGTACACCCGACGCCATTTGTTTTAAAATAAACAAATGCTTTCCTTTTTCAGAAAAGATGCATTAATTGCCACTTTATTTTAATGAAACATTTCAGAAATCTAACCAACCTCACAGCAAAGCTGTAATAGTAATATTTCCCACTATCCCAACCACTACTTCTCAACTGAATTAAGAATGTCTTTGCTGCAAGGTCAATTCATTTCTATTGACATAACAAGATTATCTAAATGTAAATTCTATTTATTATCACATCATAATAGCATATAATCCAGTAAGGGGAGTGAGTTAGTGTTGGGGGAATTGGCCGTGACAATTAAGGCTTCTGGGATTTGAGCCGCAGTAAGCCTGATTAAGCCCGGGAGACAGACATGCATGACATGGAGTTTGATAATGTAGTTTGGACATGCATGTCCAAAGTCTTCAGGTTTTGGCTACCATTAATTGCTGCGGGGAGCCATCCCCAAAAATGTTCCCGGGAGCCATCCCTATAAATGTTGCGGGGAGCCATCCCCATAACTGTTGCGGGGAGCCATCCCCATGAATGCGTAAATGTTGCTGGTAGCCATTAACTTCCTGACCAAATTTAGCTCACCCCGGGGCCTGCCAAGCAAATGCTTATTCCGGACAAAAACCCCGAGGTCCCGATCAAAAACCCTGCCTATTGAATACTGAAGTTAGGATCACCGCGCTGAGGATATGCACCGTCATTCGCAGGAGACCCCAAATCAGCCTAAATTACCTCCCTTTTGGAAGATTATATAATTACTACATGCATGTCTGTCCCCTGAAAGAATTTTTCCGCCAGTCCTCTAGTAATTAACGACCTTCTGTCACGACAGTCTTTGATAATTCAAAGCCTTGTTTAAATGCGAATTTGAAATGTTCTGTCGTTGGTATAGCTTTTTTATTCTTGCATAGTTCCTGTTAAATGGCACCATTGAACACTATTATGTATACGTTTCTAAATGTCTCGTGAATTCCACCATATGAATTGATGACTTGTGCGAGATCCGCTTGTAGGATAAGCTCTAAGCTGTTTGACCACAGTATGTTTCAGAATTTCTCGTGATTTCCGCCATATGAATAGATGGCTTGTGTCAAGTCAATCGGTGGGATCATCTCTATAGTTTTTGGATGCCAATACTTGTATCACTCCCCTTACTTGCGGATGTATATGATTGATAACAACTTCTCCTGAAACTAGAACAATATTCTGGCAGTATCATGAAAGGCAAACAATAGACCTAATACAACTTCTCCTGAAACTATAACAATGTTCTCGCAATATCTTGAAAGGCAAATAATTGACCTAAGACTACTTCTCCTGAAACTAAAACAATATTCTGGCAGTATCTTGAAAGGTAAATAATCAACCTCAGACAACTTCTCCTGAACCTAGAACTATATTCTGGTAGTATCTTGAAAGGCAAATAGTCGACCTAAGACAACTTTTCCTGAAACTAGAACAATTAATATTCTGGCAGTATCTTGAAAAGCAAACAAACAACCCCAGAAAAACTTCTCCTGAAACTAGAACAATATTCTGGCAGTATCTTGAAAGGCAAATAAACGACCTAAGACAACTTCTCCTGAAAAAATAACAATGTTTTGGCAATATCTTGAAAGGCAAATAATCGACCTAAGACAACTTCTCCTGAAACTAGAACAATATTCTGGCAGTATCTTGAAAGGCAAATAAACGACCTAAGACAACTTCTCCTGAAACTAGAACAATATTCTGGCAGTATCTTGAAAGGCAAATAATCGACCTAAGACAACTTCTCCTGAAACTAGAACAATATTCTGGCAGTATCTTGAAAGGCCAATAATTGACCTAGAAAAAGGCTAGTAAGCATGGTAAAAGCTAAGATGAAATCCGATTACAAGTTTTCTTTATAGATTTGGCCCTTTAAGATTTTATGATTTTCTCACTTTCACGCGTAAGTATGTGAGTTTGTAGCTTAAATCTAGCATACTCTAGTTACAAGGTTATTACTAATATTGAAAACTTACACTAAATCGAAAACCAATTTGTATCGAATTCTCATCTTAGAGTTCTGGGTATCCTAATACATTAAGGGTGGGTGGGTGGGTATGTGTTTCCACTACCACAGATACTTTTGAAAAGGCTTGGTAGCCACGTGCAAAGCCTTTTTATAGCGACCAGAGTTCTCCGAATGACCAGCGTACGTTACAGGTTAACTACTTCCGGCGGTGCATATGTAAACAAATAATATCAAAGTGCTAAGTGCACACGACTTTGTTCATAAAATAACCGCAATTATTTTGGAGATAAATAATTGAATTTATTTTAATGAAACATTTCAGAAATCTAACCAACCTCACAGCAAAGCTGTAATAGTAATATTTCCCACTATCCCAACCACTACTTCTCAACTGAATTAAGAATGTCTTTGCTGCAAGGTCAATTCATTTCTATTGACATAACAAGATTATCTAAATGTAAATTCTATTTATTATCACATCATAATAGCATATAATCCAGTAAGGGGAGTGAGTTAGTGTTGGGGGAATTGGCCGTGACAATTAAGGCTTCTGGGATTTGAGCCGCAGTAAGCCTGATTAAGCCCGGGAGACAGACATGCATGACATGGAGTTTGATAATGTAGTTTGGACATGCATGTCCAAAGTCTTCAGGTTTTGGCTACCATTAATTGCTGCGGGGAGCCATCCCCAAAAATGTTCCCGGGAGCCATCCCTATAAATGTTGCGGGGAGCCATCCCCATAACTGTTGCGGGGAGCCATCCCCATGAATGCGTAAATGTTGCTGGTAGCCATTAACTTCCTGACCAAATTTAGCTCACCCCGGGGCCTGCCAAGCAAATGCTTATTCCGGACAAAAACCCCGAGGTCCCGATCAAAAACCCTGCCTATTGAATACTGAAGTTAGGATCACCGCGCTGAGGATATGCACCGTCATTCGCAGGAGACCCCAAATCAGCCTAAATTACCTCCCTTTTGGAAGATTATATAATTACTACATGCATGTCTGTCCCCTGAAAGAATTTTTCCGCCACAAAAGTATGGCTAGCCATACTTTCCCCCAAAATTCTTAGTCACTTGAAGAAGCAACCAAAATACCTTAAACGAATCCCCATTATAAGTTTAGTGAACAAACTACAACCTAAATACTCCTACGTGAGCAGCATCCATGAGTTGGAATTCCTTGGCGCCCTATTCTCGGCACTATAGCCTATATCAATTGCAATAAACAAAACCAGGCAGAGGGAAGCCAATTCCCACAATATGAGTAGAATGCAATAGCCAATACAGATGCGTACCCAAAGGGGCAGGTGTGTTCACCAAACCAAACTAGGGATATTGTACCATGGACTTAGAAGTTAGAGACATGTGTTTCGTTAAAGAAGCTTAACAGCAAGTATGCATCACCTCGGCCTAACGGGAGGCAATCCGATAACCAAAGTTCTACTCTGGTTAAAAAAGGGAGGCAATACAATATAACCCAAATTCCACTCTGAATAACTAGCTTTAAACATGGCATAAAAAACAACAACAAAATGATTTTCTTAGCAATACTTAGTATCAGCACAAGTTTATAGCAGTAAATTTGTAACTGCCTGAACGAGCATTACCCTTAGGACAATATAGTTATTACCCTTTCTAACAGTTATGTAGTGCTCTCCCTGGAATTCTTTAACCTTGTCAAGTTGTCAACAAATAATTACAGTGCACACTTTAATTTTGGCATAAGCCTCGCCGCCTACCGGACGACATGACAAATTGAAACCTTTTAACCACCCTTACCCCTCAATAAAAATTGTATCCCGTCTCATTTAGTAGTGCTCTATTTTGCAGCTGGCTTTCTAACAACCATTTATTCATCAAGATCCCCTCATTACTGATGGTATCGATGATCCATAATAGCTTAATCCCTTGCAACGCCCAGTTCCAGATGTAAAGTTTCTGGGATCTGTTAAACACTTACATGTACCCGACTTAATATCCATTCTCTGCCGGACATTCTGTAATTATTTAAAATTAAACTCGCTGTGGGCTTTTTAAATGATAACTACCATTTTTTTCTGCCATAGACCGAGTAATGTTGGAAACAATCTCGTCAAGGTTGCTTTAGATAGTTGCAACTGTAAAATTAGTATGTCCGGGTTCTATCTGTGTCATCATTATGTTGTAGAAATTTAAAATTACATTGCACAATACTCATAGCCGTGAGACAGTAGACATGTGTAAGAAACACATGATTTAAAGGTCAAGGTCATGCTTGTAGTTAACAGGTAGAATTTGATATTAATGTTTATCAAGATCATAACAGTTAAAATCGCCACTCCCCATTCAGGTTCAAACCCAATAATCAAGCCAATGTTAGGGACTTTTCAAGGTTTTTTAAAGGTAGAATTTGATTTCCATGTTCTTTTCCTCAATATTTCTAAAGTAAAATTGTACAATTTCGACTCTTAATGCTGAAAATGAAATTGAATTTCATTGTGACTTCATGTCAAACGCTTGTTACAATACATTACTTACTTTTAATTAAAATAGTCTTAGTCTTTTTTGAGGCTGAAACCAAAGTCAAGGACTTTTCAAGGCCTGTGCAAGCCTTGCCATTAGTCGCCTTTCTCATAGGGTGCGTCATACTTGAAATGTATTCTGTACATCAAAAGTCAAGGTCACTCATAAGGTCTGTTTAATTCAACTTTTTAAAATCGTTCAGCACAAGTGTTCGTTGCTATCTCCCGGTTTACATGTAAGATAACCTTATGACCTACTTCCACGTTTCTCAATTGGTATTGACCTACTGTTACGATTTTAAGATAAACTAGGCCTCGACAATGACCTAGCAAGCTACTTTCTGGGTTCCCGAACTAGGCGTTCAAATTGGACTTTGTTTACATTTAATGTACCCATATGAACTATGACCTTGATATTGACCTAGATCTAGTAAGCTATTAATGATTCTCGAACTATAGCATTCAAATTGGACCATATTTTAGTTTCATAAACCTAGAAATTAGATGCCTACGTTTGTACTTGATTTATGCATTGTGATTTAATCGTAAAGTGAAGAAAGGTAATCCCATTTATAAATTTTGACATTTTGTCAAGGGGTATCCATCGCCATTTTTCCGTAATATATACTTAATTCGCCAAAAACTAAATGCAAACCTAATATAATACTATATTATGCAATCTCAAAGACCAATCTCCGTTGTCCTATGCAATGTGATTGGTGTGGGATATGTGTGCATGCGTGGGAGCCTAGTGCTCCAACACCTTTCATATTTTTGTTAATACCCAGGCTGCTTGGAGGCAATTTAATGACAGGGAACCAACCTATGTTATCTCTAAAAACCTTCCTAGGTTCATGCGCAGCTTCAGGATAAATGAAGCCATTTTATATCGGCAAATGATTGCTATAATTGTATAAACACTTTTTTGAAATTTAATTAGTAAAGTTAGTCACTTGACGTTATCAGTTAACCAGCAAATGAGTTATTGTTGGCATCTAGAAGGTAAAATATTAATTACGTGACCGCAGGATACTGACCCGATCCACAACTTATTGCATGAGTACATGGCGATACTCGGCGCTTATGAAAGATGTACAACCAAGACCATAAGCAGAAACCATATTCTGAATTTCAGTTGTTAAAAAGTTAGAGGAGGTCAAGGATCAATCCAAACCCTCCATACCAATCAAAAGATTGTATTTTGCTATATATATATGTAATATGATTGAAGCCTTTTAATAACATTGCATCAAGGATTTTAATACTAACAGTGTATTCCCTAAACAGCTCCCTATTAAGAGGTCAAATCTTTTTTTTTTTTTTTTTTTTTTTTTTTTTTTTATTGTCCGAATTTGGTCGTCCGAATTCTAGTCAACTAGCGCAGATAACAGCTAAGCGGCTGGAATGTAGCTTATTGGTTCCAAGCAGTCATAATTAAACATGTAAAATATCAATGAGACTATCAGGTTACCACTCCAGCAATGCAATTGTATTTTTTCTTCCCCACGGATGTTCAGGATGCCAAATTAGACACGGCATTGACGAAGACATATACATATATGATTTGAGCCTTGATAAAGCGGCCATCGATTTTTCTCTCCGAGTTGGGATAAAATATTGACTTTGCCTTGTCTCAAGTAGCCCTATCTGAATAGAGAAACTGCTTTTTCCTACGGTCAACGGGAGGAGACCGAAATGATTCGGGCGTTAGCTCTAACCGGCGCCCGGATGTAACATTTAATTGCACCATGCCTAGCATGAATTACAGGTTACTGAGGGTTCGCGTTTCATTAAAAACGTAACCCGTTTCACCACTTGGTGCCTGTTTATGCTGCTCGGATGTGACACGCAATGTGCATCCCGTAAAATTGTGTGAAAGTCAATAAATTCATTCTCACCATGTCCCTCGGTGTCCTCGCTTGTTAGCGAACAAACGCAACCTTTCTCTCCCGTCGTGAGTCACGTCTCGACATTTTGATGAAGCAGTTACATTTTGTTATGTGTTTCCACTACCACAGATACTTTTGAAAAGGCTTGGTAGCCACGTGCAAAGCCTTTTTATAGCGACCAGAGTTCTCCGAATGACCAGCGTACGTTACAGGTTAACTACTTCCGGCGGTGCATATGTAAACAAATAATATCAAAGTGCTAAGTGCACACGACTTTGTTCATAAAATAACCGCAATTATTTTGGAGATAAATAATTGAATTTATTTTAATCAGAAGTAATAAGTTTTCTCACCTTACCCTGACCAATGTTATTATACAGACCACCAATGAATGAAAACAATCTAATCGTCGTAATTATCCAATTAGACCAATCCACAATTTGTTAACCGTGTCACAATGCAAGTGTGAACAAGACTGCGTTCACTAAACGCTTATGCCCCCTGTGGAAGCCTTGTCCATAAATAAGTCTAAGTCCAAAATTAGGTCAAGGTGAAGGTCAAAATGGGGTTAGGTGGTACAGGCGTGTGGAGAGTGTTCATACACAACATCCATGCAAGTATGAAAGCTTTGTAGCAAGCCATATTAATGCTAGAAGAAACGGTCAATTTGGGTTAACCAGGACGGACGGACGAACGGACGAACAGACGAACGGACGGACAGGTGAATCACTATATGCCTCCCCATCTATCGATAGGGGGGCATAAAAATAGCGATTTACAAGCTTCTCAATGATGATTTGTATACCATATTCACACAATTTGGCAGACAGTGTCAATACTTATGAAAACAATCAACAACTGACTTAACCCATGCCGGTCCGGAGAGGTAATTCTTAGTGTCGGTACGACTTTTGAGAGACGTTTGTCGTTGAAGGGAGGTGTCGTTTCTTGGAGGGAATTTAACGTTGAAATTGCACGGGAGGAATTTTGAATGTCGTTTAAAGGAGGGAGTCGTTTGAGAGAGGTGACGTTACGAGAGGGAACACTGTAATTGAAATGAAAATAGCCTTTTCTCTGGAACAAAAGTACTGTCTGATATGCTCATGCAACCCATTATAAAAAGGAAAAATATCAAATTAGGCCTATTTGAAATCAGTTGTTATAAATGTGTTTATATCTAATTATATGTAAACTAGTTATAACCCCTGAATTAAGTAGACCTAGAATTAAACAAATTGAAAAAAGTGCGTTATCCACAGACAGATATATTTTCATTTTGATCGGGCTGACAAATGTTCATTCGGACAACATTTTTATTTCTGCCAGTCCGAATGACTGAAAGCCTTTTAAAGTTTTCGCATCTGAACTTTAAAGCAAGAATGATAAATGACTAAGCATTTTTTCGCTATGCCTTCTACGTGGTTCTGTCTGGGAGCCAAAGACTATAGTGTCACCTGATGGGAAATTCCCTACTTGATGCAGTGCATTTGACGGATGAAGAGTGATCACAAAAGCTCACCATGTCACTTTGTGACAGGTGAGCTAAAAAAACAATATAATCGAATTTGGCCTAGGTATTATGCCCATAAGCATTGTCACAAAGTTTGAAGATGATCGAATGAAAACTGTTTGCGTTAGAGCACATACAAGGCCTATTTCATACTTATTTGGTAATTAAAGGCCCATAGCCAAATAAGGCCTAGGCCGATTTGGCCTATAATTGAATTTGGCCTAGATATAATGCCCATAAGCATTGTCACAAAGTTTGAAGACGATCGAATGAAAACTGTTTGCGTTAGAGCACAGACAAGGCCAATTTCATACTAGTTGGTAATTAAAGGCCAATAACCAAAAAAGGCCTGAGCCGATTTGGCCTATAATCGAACTTGGTCTAGATATTATGCCCATAAGCATTGTCACTAAGTTTAAAAACGATCGGATGAAAACTGTTTGCGTTAAGAGCACAGACAAGGCCAATTTCATACTTATTTGGTAATTAAAGGCCCATAACCAAATAAGGCCTAAGCCGATTTGGCCTATACTCGAACTTGGCCTAGATATTATGCCCATTAGCATTATCACAAAGTTTGAAGACGATCGGATGAAAACTGTTTGCATTAGAGCACAGACAAGGCCAATTTCATACTTATTTGGTAATTAAAGGCCCATAACCAAATAAGGCCTAAGCGGATTTGGCCTATACTCGAACTTGGCCTAGATATTATGCCCATTAGCATTGTCACAAAGTTTGAAGACGATCGGATGAAAACTGTTTGCGTTAGAGCACAGACAAGGCCAATTTCATACTAGTTGGTATAATTAAAGGCCCATAACCAAATAAGGCCTAGGCCGATTTTGCCCATAATCAAACTTGGCCTAGATATTATGTCCATAAGCATTGTCACAAAGTTTGAAGACGACCGGATGAAAACTCTGAGCGCTATAGAGTACAGACAAACTGCTGGACGCCGCCGCCCGTATAAAATTAACGGGCCCTTAACCAAGAGTGTGATGCCGGCGAATGGGTGAGTACAAGAGCTCTCCATATTATTTGAATAGTCAAGCTAAAAATATTGTGCACACAATATCCATTGTTCAACTCCTTTACCAGAAATGTTTATATCAACTTCATCTGAAAAATTTCAAACTGTTTTGAAGTTTCATACACAAACATTAAAAATTCTAGAAATGTATGTGTAGGAATTTTGATAAAATTTTATGTGAAGTTTAAACAAGAGGATCATAGATCCTGGGGCGCTCACCTGCTAAACATGGCCAAACTTTGAACTTGACCTTATGGTCATCAAGATAAACATATTGACTAAACTTGATGAAGGTTAAAGCAAAACTGAGGCCTCCAGAGTGTTAAAAAGGTTTTGCTATTATTTGACATATTGACCTAGTTTTTTACCCACATGACCCAACTTCAAACGTGACCTTAAGGTCATCAAGATAGACATTTTGACCAAAGTTGATCAAGATTAAAGCAAAAATGTTGCCTCAAGAGTGTTAATAAGGTTTTTTTTTATTTGACCTTTTGACCTAGTTTTTGACCCCACATGACCCAACTTCAAACTTGACCTAGATTTCATTGAGATACAACTACTGACCAAGTTTGGTGAAGATCAAGGTTTTCCTATTATTTGACCTTATGGCCTAGTTTTTGACCCCACATGAAACAGCTTCAAATTTGACCTTATGGTCACCAAGATAAACATTTTGACCAAACTTCATGAAGATTAAGGCAAAAATGTGGCCACCAGAGTGTTAACAAAGTTATCCTATTATTTGACCTTTTGACCTAGTTTTTGACCCCACATGACCAAACTTCAAACTTGACCTAGATTTCATAAAAAATGTGGCCACCAGAGTGTTAACAAAGTTATCCTATTATTTTACCTTTTGACCTAGTTTTTGACCCCACATGAACCAACTTCGAACTTGACCTTAAGGGGACCAAGATAAACATTTTGACCAAACTTCATGAAGATTATTTAAAGCAAAAATGTGACCTCCAGAGTGTTAACAAGGTTTTGCTATTATTTGACCTTTTGACCTAGTTTTTGACCCCAAATGACCCAACTTCGAACTTGACCTAGATTTCATTGAGATACAACTACTGACCAAATTTAGTGAAGATCAAAGCAAAATTGAAAGTGCTAGAGTGTTAATGGTGAATTGTCTAACGGACTGACAGACGGACGGACGACGGACAAAAAACAATCACAAAAGCTCACCTTGCAACTTTGTGGCAGGTGAGCTAAAAATAAATGTGATATATACATATACTATGAAATCAAAAGGATGAGAGTTTTTTGGAGCAGAATGTGACAACAACATTCATGATATATTTGAGTAGTTATCATATTTAAAGCCTGAAATACTTGTACAAATTATATAAAAGCATCAACAACAATCTGGAATGTATAGGATGTTCATCCACCAATCAAATGAATGTCTGGAATCAGCCTGATGACAGGAATCAGCCAGAAGTCTGGATTCAAAGTCTGGAATATGGCAGAAATCTCAAATTAGCTAGAAGTCTGGAATTAGATGGGTGAAAGTCAAGGGTCTTGAATCAGCTAGAAGTCTGGAATCTGGTGGAAGTCTGGAATCGCCCAGATGACAGGAACCTGCCAAAAGTCTGGAATCAAAGTCCGGAATCTGGCAGAAGACTAGGATCAGCAAGAAGTCTGGAATATTTGTGTAAGTGTTGGAGGTATATCATCTCCTTCGACGATGCGGAGACCTAACTCATCACAGTCATGGTTAGCCACGCCTTGTTGTCTGTGTGCCATGTATCTCTGTCTCCATTGTCTAGCTAACAATATACTGTACTCGGAATCATCATCCAGTGTTTCTGATAACCCCTATACAATTTAACAGAGTATGAATATTCATATACATATTTTTTTTATACTAGTATACAATTAGAAGTTAATATACATGTACTAGTATAGAGTCAGAAGTATAGCTAGCAAAGTACTTCATGGCATTTTCCAAGGGATGTAATTCATGCCTTCAAAATTTAATCGAACGGGAGGTAACTGAACAAAGGTACGCTATAGTGCATTGTTTAAGCAACCGTCGGACCCCTGGTATACTATCTCATCATAAATATTCATAGAGGATTGACCCAGGAAGTCAGTCTTTAACAAATCTGGCAGGGAAAAAATGAATGGTAGAAGACGTACAAGAGACTGAATCGAAGGCAAACGAACATAAGTGTAATGTTTCAGTTCCGTGAGAGAAATATTCTGTTTTCATATGGCTCTGACGGAACTGAAAACCAATGTAACACTCAGGATACATGAAATCTGAGTTCCGTCGTTACATCGGTTTTCAGTTCCGTCAGAGCCATATAAAATAGAACAGTTCTCTCACGGAACTGAGGAGGGGTGTATGGGGATTCATACCGTGGTACATGTAGTTGAAAATGGTCAGATGAAAGGAAAAAGAGCATTGTATGCAGTAGTTTAAATTGTTACAGAGATCTTTGTTTGAAGGTGGTATTTAACTCAAGTTTGACTGTATTTTCATTGGTTGAGCTTCAATCATATACACACATAAACATAGAGGTGTCATTGATTCAACCCGAGGCATATTGACGGTTCTGATATATCGGAAGACAAGTATCAACGATACATCAATATATGATTTACACATAATATAATAGATGAACAAGAAACAGGCAAATCAGTCCTAATTCACTTATTTAGCCATTCTACACTGTATATGTTGGGTGTAGATTCAGCTTTTGAAAATAGCACCTTTGGTTTGAGTTTAGACTTGACCCATTATGACAATGTGTGAACTTCCATTTAACAAAGAAAATGTTTTGTGCAGAACATGAGGGCCGAAAGGGCCCAAGGTCGCTCACCTGTTGTAGCAGTACATGCAAGACCTGTGATTTGACCTAGTGACCTAGTTCTTGGCCCCATATGACGCAATAACGCCCTTGACCTAGACTTTGTTGAGATGATCACTCTAACCAAGTTTCATAAGGATTAGGCTAAAATTGTGACCTCATGTGACTATACAAGGTTTTTCTATGATTGACCTTGTGACCTAGTTTTTGACCCCGGATGACGCAATATTGAACTTGACCTAGATTTTGTTGAGATGATCATTGTGACCATGTTTCATAAAGATTAGGTCAAAATTGTGGCCTCTAGTGACTACACAAGGGTTTTTCTACGATTTGACCTTGTGACCTAGTTTGTGACCCTAGATTACCCAATATAGAACATGACCTAGATTTTGTTGAGATGATCATTGTGACCAAGTTTCATAAAGATTAGGTCAAAATTGTGACCTCTAGTGACTACACAAGGTTTTTCTATGATTTGACCTTGTGACCTAGTTTTTGACCCCGGATGACCCAATATCGAACCTGACCTAGATTTTGTTGAGATGATCATTGTGACCAAGTTTCATAAAGATTATGTCAAAATTGTGACCCCTAGTGACTACACAAGGTCTTTCGATGATTTGACCTTGTGACTTTTGAGTTTTTGACCCCAAATGACCCAATTACAAACTTGACCTAAATTTCATAGAGACATACATTGTGACTAAGTTTCATTAAGATTATGTAGAAATGTGACCTCTAGAGTGTAAACAAGGTTTTTCTTTGATATGACCCGGTGACCTAGATTTTGTTGAGATGATCATTGTGACCAAGTTTCATAATGATTAGGCTAAAATTGTGACCTCTAGTGTCTACACAAGCAAATTGTTGACAGAAGACGGACAAGAGTGATCACAAAAGCTCACTTTGTGACAGGTGAGCTAAAAATGAGGATTTTGGGTGGTTCCATTCATTTGCCCATGTATCTTTATTTCAAAATGTGAATCAATAATCGATCTGCTAAAAAACATTGTCCGCTTCTATAAATGACAGCTCTACATAAACACCTTTCGTCTTACCTTCACACATACAGCTTCACACGCTGTCATCATCTGTAATATCTTCTTCATCAAATTCTGTGCATTCTGTACCAGAATTCTGTCAGCCTACAAACACACATAGCATGGCAGTTAGAACATGATACCCAAATGTACAAGGACCAAATAAATGAATCACCGGATTTACATCGCCACCTTATTTGTAATACTCATACTTCTCCACCTTTTCGTGACTGCTATAAAACAAGAGGGCCCAAAGGGCCATAGGTCACTCACCTGTCCTAGTAGTTCATGCACCCCTAATGGTAGCCTCTATTGCATGTACAAGGTTTTCATATTGTCTTATGATTTATAATTTACATCACATGCAGACCCAATGACATATTGAAGTGATTTGACCCTGTGACCTAGTTTTTGACCCTGGATGACCCAATATTGAGCTTGACCTAGATTTTGTTGAGATGATCATTGTGACCAAGTTTCATAAAGATTAAACCAAAATTGTGACCTCTAGTGACTACACAAGGTTTTTCTATAATTTGACCTTGTGACCTAGTTTTTAACCCCGGATGACCCAATATTGAACTTGACCTAGATTTTGTTGAGATGATCATTTGTGTACAAGTTTCATAAAAAATTAGGTCAAAATTGTGACCTCTAGCGACTACACAAGGTTTTTCTATTATCTGACCTTGTGACCTAGTTTTTGACCCCGGATGACCTGATATCGAACTTGACCTAGATTTTGTTGATATGATCATTGTGACTAAGTTTCATAAAGATTAAGTTAAAATTGTGACCTGTAGTGACTACACAAGGTTTTTCTATGATTTGACCTTGTGACCTAGTTTTTGACCCCGGATGACCCAATATCGAACTTGACCTAGATTTTGTTGAGATAATCATTGTGACCAAGTTTCATATTGATTAAGCTAAAACTGTGACCTCTAGTGTCTACACAAGTAATTGTGGACTGACGACGGACGGACGGACGAAGAGTGATCACAAAAGCTCACTATGTCACTTTCGAGAGATTGTTTCAAAATTCAGAAAGAAAGGAAATCTGTCCAAGTAAAAGACCAGGCCCCGATCTCCCGAAGCATCTCAATATGAGAAAAATCTCAGCTCAAATATTGTCACACCTCGTTTAGTGAATTTCCATGTGAGATTGGACTCAAAACTGGTATCACAAAACAGAAACATTATTTTGGGTTTATTACAGTAAAATGGCAAGAACTTCAACTTCAGATTTGTCTGTAACTCAGACTCTAATTTGAGCAAAGTTGAGATGAGATTTCTACTTGAGATGCTTCGGGAGATCGAGGCCAGGGGTGATATTCAATATTAATCTTATTTATTTAGAGAATAAGGATAGGCAATCATATCGCCTGTTACTGACCTTTAGTTTAATATGGTGTGATTTGATTGGTTGTCCTTATCCTTAAGTCAAGTATGATCAATATTGAATACCACCCTATTAGGATTTTGAAAATAAAATATCGAACACCTTGTCTCTATTGTCGGTTCAGTTATAGGCTTGATGCATTAACCTGATCCTGGCCCCACTTTATGCAAGAATTCAGTAAAAGATTCTTAAATAATCTATTTCTTTAGGTTCTTTAGATTTAAATTTACAGTGAAACTAACACGCAAATAGGTGATTAATACATGTACTTTCGGCTTATATTCACAGAAAAATATATTGGATCGTTTTAATACTACATGTATCAAGAAATTTTAAACCTTTAAGTGTGTGAGTTGATAGGTTAATATCTCCAGACTAAACAATTACATTATGGATATTTATAATCATGAACTACATGTCAAAAAGAAATACACCTTAAAAACAATAGGGCCAAGATGGCCCTTTATCTTTAGAAACAAGAGGGCCCCTATGACCATTTATCCCTCACATGACAACATCCATATTTTTAATGAATTTAAATACAATTGGCTCTTGTCACCTATATTAACAGCAGAACTGTTTATTCAACCACCAAGCTGGACAAGCTATCAAAATCAGAATGGATGACAACCAGGAAATTAAAGGAATTACTTTATAAATCATGGCAGCCACCAAGTCATTAATCAATGTTTATTTGGTGTTTATTAGGTCAATGACTTACTTATCATTTGACCACATAAAACTGAGACTCTGAGCTTACATGTATGCTTCTTCAAGTCTGATGAGTCTCAGTTTAAAGCCACATTAGGCCTTAAACGGCTATTTTCAACAAGAGGGCCCAAAGGGCCATAGGTCGCTCACCTGTCCTAGTAGTTCATGCACCCCAAATGGTAGCCTCTATTGCATGTACAAGGTTTTTATATTGTCTTATGCTTTATATTTTACATCACATTTAGACCCAATGACATATTGAAGTGATTTGACCTTGTGACCTAGTTTTTGACCCTGGATGACCCAATATTAAACTTGACCTAGATTTCTTTTAGATGATCATTGTGACCAAGTTTCATAAAGATTAGACCAAAATTGTGTCCTCTAGTGACTACACAAGGTTTTTCTATGATTTGATCTTGTGACCTAGTTTGTGACCCCGTATGACCCAATGTCGAAGTTGACCTAGATTTCGTTGAGATAATCGTTGTGACCAAGTTTCATAAAGATTAGGCCAAAATTGTGACCTCTATTGACTACACAAGGTTTTTCTATGATTCGACCTTGTGATCTAGTTTTTGACCCCGGATAACCCAATATTGAACTTGACCTGGATTTTGTTGAGATGATCATTGTGACCAAGTTTCATAGAGATTAGGCCAAAATTGTGAACTCTAGCGACTACACAAGGTTTTTCTATTATCTGACCTTGTGACCTAGTTTTTGACCCCGGATGACCCGATATCGAACTTGACCTAAATTTTGTTGATATGATCATTGTGACCAAGTTTCATAAAGAATAAGTTAAAATTGTGACCTCTAGTGACTACACAAGGTTTTTCTATGATTTTACCTTGTGACCTAGTTTTTGACCCCAGATGACCCAATATCAAACTTGACCTAGATTTTATAGAGATGATCATTGTGACCAAGATTCATAAAGATAAGGTCAAAATTGTGATCTCTAGTGTGTTCACAAGCTTTTTCAGTGATTTGGCCTTGTGACCTAGTTTTTGACCCCAGATGACCCAATATCGAACTTGATCTAGATTTTATAGAGATGATCATTATGATTAAGTTTCATAAAGATTAGGCTCAAATTGCGACCTCTAGTGTGTTCACAAGCTTTTTCAATGATTTGGCCTTGTGACCTAGTTTTTGACCCCAGATGACCCAATATCAAACTTGACCTAGATTTTATAGAGATGATCATTGTGACCAAGATTCATAAAGATAAGGTCAAAATTGTGATCTCTAGAGTGTTCACAAGCTTTTTCAATGATTTGGCCTTGTGACCTAGTTTTTGACCCCAGATGACCCAATATCGAACTTGATCTAGATTTTATAGAGATGATCATTATGATTAAGTTTCATAAAGATTAGGCTCAAATTGCGACCTCTAGTGTGTTCACAAGCTTTTTCAATGATTTGGCCTCGTGACCTAGTTTTTAACCCCAGATGACCCAATATCGAACTTGACCTAGATTTAATAGAGATGATCATTGTGATCAAGTTTCATAAAGATTAGGCTCAAATTGTGACCTCTAATGTGTTCACAAGGTTTTCCTTTGATTTGGCCTAGTGACCTAGTTTTTGACCCCAGATGACCCAATATCGAACTTGACCTAGATTGTATGAAGATGATCATTGTGATTAAGTTTCATATTGATCAGGCTAAATTTGTGACCTATAGTGTGTTCACAAGCAATTGTGAACGGACGGACGGACGGCGGACGACGGACGAAGAGCGATCACAAAAGCTCACCTTGTCACTTTGTGACAGGTGAGCTAAAAAGCAATATCTTGGTAACCTATTTAAAGAGCCATGGATTTTGAGCATTTTAGTTGAGTCCTAAAGGCAGAAAACACAATAAGATGGAAGAAAAATTAACAAGAGGGCCATAGGTCGCTCACCTGTCCTAGTTGTTCATGAACCCCCAATGGTAGCCTCTATTGCATGTACAAGGTTTTCAAATTGTCTTATGCTTTATAATTTACATCACATTTAGACCCAATGACATATTGAAGTGATTTGACCTTGTGACCTAGTTTTTGACCCGGATGACCCAATATCGAACTTGACCTAGATTTTATTGAGATGATCATTGTGACCAAGTTTCATAAAGATTAGACCAAAATTGTGACCTCTAATGACTATACAAGGTTTTTCTATGATTTGACCTTGCGACCTAGTTTTTGACCCCGGATGACCCAATATCAAACTTGACCTAGATGTTGTTGTGATGATCATTGTGACCAAGTTTCATACAGATTAGTCCAAAATTGTGACCTCTAGTGACTACACAAGGTTTTTCTATGATTTGACCTTGTGACCTAGTTTTTGACCCCGGATGACCCAATATCAAACTTGACTTAGATTTTGTTAAGATGATTATTGTGACCAAGTTTTATAAAGATTTGGCCAAAATTGTGACCTCTAGTGACTACACAAGGTTTTTATATGATTTGACATTGTGACCTAGTTTTAGATCCCGGATGACCCAATATCAAACTTGACTTAGATTTTGTTGAGATGATTATTGTGACCAAGTTTTATAAAGATTAGGCCAAAATTGTGACCTCTAGTGACTACACAAGGTTTTTATATGATTTGACATTGTGACCTAGTTTTTGACCCCGGATGACCCAATATCGAACTTGACCTAGATTTTGTTGAGGTAATTATAGTGACCAAGTTTCATAAAGATTAGGCCAAAATTGTGACCTTTAGTGACTACACAAGGTTTTTCTATGATTTGACCTTGTGACCTAGTTTTTGACCCCAGATGACCCAATATCGAACTTGACCTAGATTTTGTTGACATGATCATTGTGACCTAGTTTCATAAAGATTAAGTCAAAATTGTGACCTCTAGTGACTACACAAGATTTTTCTATGATTTGACCTTGTGACCTAGTTTTTACCCCGAATGACCCAATATGGAACTTGACCTAGATTTTGTTGAGGTGATCATTGTGACAAAGTTTCATAAAGATTAAGCCAAAATTGTGACCTCTAGTGTCTTCACAAACAAATTGTGGACGGACGACGGACGGACGGACGGACGACAGACGACGGACGAAGAGTGATCACAAAAGCTCACCCTGTCACTTTGTGACAGGTGAGCTAAAAACAACTTCAAGTTGGTTTGTGTTAACAAAATAATGAATTGTAAACAAACAAGAGGGCCATTGGCCATATAGCGCTCACCTGATGACTAGCAGTTTAGGCAGAATCAGTAACCTGGTGACCTAGTTTTTGACCCCAGATGACCCAGTTGCGAACTGGACCTAGAGTTCATGAAGCTACACATGACCCAGTTATAAACTTGATCTAGATTTGATAGCGACAAACATTGTAACCAAGCTTCATAAAGATTATGTAAAAAATGTGACCTCTAGAGTGTTAACAAGGTTTTTCTTTGATGTGACTAAGTTTTGACCCCAGATGACCCAATTACAAACTTGACCTAAATTTCATAGAGACATACATTGTGACTAAGTTTCATTAAGATTATGTAAAAATGTGACCTCTAGAGTGTAAACAAGGTTTTTCTTTGATGTGACCCGGTGACCTAGTTTTTGACCCCAGATGATCTAATTACGAACTTGACCTAGATTTCATAGAGACATACATTGTGACCTTGGGCGCTCACCTGCTAAACATGGCCTAACTTTGAACTTGACCTTAAGGTCATCAAAATAAACATGTTGACTTAACTTGATGAAGGTTAAAGCAAAACAGGGGCCTCCAGAGTGTTAAAAAGGTTTTGCTATTATTTGACATATTGACCTAGTTTTTTACCCACATGACCCAACTTCAAACGTGACCTTAAGGTCATCAAGATAGACATTTTGACCAAAGTTGATCAAGATAAAAGCACAAATGTGACCGCCAGAGTGTTAACAAGGTTTTGCTATTATTTGACCTTTTGACCTTATTTTTTGACCCCACATGACCCAACTTCGAACTTGACCTTAAGGTCACCAAGATAAACATTTTGACTAAACTTCATGAAGATTAAAGCAAAAATGTGACCTACAGAGTGTTAACAAGGTTTTCCTATTATTTGACCTTTTAACCTAGTTTTTGACCCTACATGACCCAACTTCAAACTTGACCTAGATTTTATTACGACACAACTACTGACCAAGTTTGGTGAAGATCAAAGCAAAAATGTGGCCGCCAGAGTGTTAACAAGGTTTTCCTATTATTTGACCTTTTGACCTAGTTTTTGACCCCACATGACCCAACTTCGAACTTGACCTTAAGGTCACCAAGATAAACATTTTGACTAAACTTCTTGAAGATTAAAGCAAAAATGTGACCTACAGAGTGTTAACAAGGTTTTCCTATTATTTGACGTTTTGACCTAGTTTTTGACCCCACATGACCCAAATTGGAACTTGACCTATATTTCATTGAGATACAACTACTGACTAAGTTTGATGAAGATCAAAGCAAAATTGAGAGTGCTAGAGTTTTAACGGTGAAAAAGCTAACGGACGGACGGACTGACAGACGGACAAAAAACAATCACAAAAGCTCACCTTGCCACTTTGTTGCAGGTGAGCTAAAAATATGACATCTAGCATGTAAACAAGGTTTTTCTTTGATGTGACCTGATGACATAGTTTTTCACCCCATATGACCCAGTTACGAACTTGACCTAGATTTCATAGACAAACATAGTAATCAAGTTTCATATTATAGATTAAGTAAAAAATGTGACCTCTAGAGTGTTAACAAGGTTTTTCTTTGGTTTGACCTAGTGACCTAGTTTTTCACTCCAGATGACCCAGTTACGAACTTGACCTAGATTTTATAAAGACAAACATTGTGACTAAGTTTCATAAAGATTAAGTCAAAACTGTGACCTCTAGAGTGTTAATAGTAAAATTGTTGACAGTGGACGGCACACGACGGACAGCGCATGACGGACAAAAGGGTGATCACAAAAGCTCACCTTGAGCAGGAAAAATGCACAATTTATAATGTAAGGGAAGCAACTCTTGCAAAATTAGTATCTTATCATCCATACATTTTACTAAAATGTCATTTTTGGCATACTGTTTTGACAGATAAATTTAATATTCTTTCGTCAATTATTGATCATTTGTGAAAAATATCCTAGTTCTTTGTCACTAGTCTATTTACTGGATGATAAAAAATAAGGTCTTGGGGGAGATAATGTGGCATTAAAGTGGTCAGATAACACTAGGTATGCAATGCTTTCAAGCTGAAATTGAATATAGAGGCATGAAATAATGTACAACCAATTTACCATGTTTCTACACATGAATGTGAAATTCCTGTTACCAATTTATAGTGAATTATTATGGCTTATTTGATATATACGTGGGGTGATCAAAAAGAAATGAGACAAACGCTGTAAAATGACAATGGGTAGTGATATGAAATAGAAAAGTTGTATGCATATGACAAAATATATCCCCTCTCCGTCTGCTAAGTTTTAAAATATTTATATATTATTTGTAAAGATATCAGCGATTTAGCAACCTTGGGTACAGAGTGTCTCTGCACACAATTGACGTCAATGACGTCATGTGCGTAAACAGTTAACTATTCGAACGTCACATTGCTCCAATAAATCGCTCATGTCTCTATACACAATGAATAAATTTACTGTATATTCAGTATTTAGCAAGAAAAAACATTTCAGTTGTAAAACAAGAGGATCATAGATCCTGGGGCGCTCACCTGCTAAACATGGCCTAACTTTGAACTTGACCTTAAGGTTATCAAGATAAACATATTGACTTAACTTGAAGAAGGTTAAAGCAAAACTGAGGCCTCCAGAGTGTTAAAAAGGTTTTGCTATTATTTGACATATTGACCTAGTTTTTTACCCACATGACCCAACTTCAAACGCCACCTTAAGGTCATCAAGATAAACATTTTGACCAAAGTTGATCAAGATTAAAGCAAAAATATGGCCTCAAGAGTGTTAATAAGGTTTTTCTATTATTTGACCTTTTGACTTAATATAATCTTTTTGACCTTAAGTCATCAAGATAACGTTTGACTAAACTTCATGAAGGCTAAAGCAAAACTGAGGCCTCCAGAGTGTTAACAAGGTTTTGCTATTATTTAACATATTGACCTAGTTTTTTACGCACATGACCCAACTTTAAACTTGACCTTAAGGTCATCAAGATAAACATTTTGACTAAACTTCATGCAGATTAAAACACAAATGTGACCTACAGAGTGTTAACAAGGTTTTCCTATTATTTGACCTTTTGACCTAGTTTTTGACCCCACATGACCCCACTTCAAACTTGGTCTAGATTTTATTGAGATACAACTACTAACCAAGTTTGATGAAGATCAAAGCAAAAATGTGGCATCCAGAGTGTTAACAAGGTTTTCCTACTATTTGACCTTTTGACCTAGTTTTTGACCCCACATGACATAAATTCAAACTTGACCTATATTTCATTGAGACACAACTACTGACCAAGTTTGTTGAAGATCAAAGCAAAATTGAGAGTGCTAGAGTGTTAACGGTGAAAAAGCTAACGGATGGACGGACTGACGACGGACAAAAAACAATCACAAAAGCTCACCTTGCCACTTTGTGGCAGGTGAGCTAAAAATATCAAGAATATTTCAAATAATCCTTCTATCATTCTAATTCTAAAGACGGCTTTCATGTATGACGTCCGTCATGGCAAATGATGATCAAAATTGATCGCTCATCTAAAGCATTTTGGGCCTCTGTTTGATATACTAAAGTTAATTTTCCGTCATAAAACATTTTATAGTAGCGATATGTAAGTATACTTCTGATAGACTTCTCTCCCGATGTTCGTTTCATTATTTTAAATGTTTGTTTAGAATTTTCTCCTAGTTTCTGATAAAACTGTATATTTTCAAGCTATAATTTTTGCCGAAATATGACGTGGTTTTGAAGCCAGTACTGTTAGTTTTAATGTCATATATTTACAAGAGAGGGGCCCTATGTCGCTCACCTGTTATAGCAGTACATGCAAGACCTGTGATTTGACCTAGTGACCTAGTTCTTGGCCCCATATGACGCAATATCGCACTTGACCTAGATTTTGTTGACATGATCAATCTGACCAAGTTTCATAAGGATTAGGCTAAAATTGTGACCTCTAGTGACTATACAAGGTTTTTCTATGATTTGACCTTGTGACCTAGTTTTTGACCCTGGATGACCTAATATCGAACATGACCTAGATTTTGTTATGATAATCATTGTGACCAAGTTTCATAAAGATTAGGTAAAAATTGTGACCTCTAGTGACTACACAAGGTTTTTCTATGATTTGACCTTGTGACCTAGTTTTTGACCCCGGATGACCCAATATCGAACTTGACCTAGATTTTGTTGTGATGATCATTGTGACCAAGTTTCATAAAGATGAGGTCAAAATTGTGACCTCTATTGACTACACATGGTTTTTCTATGATTTGACCTTGTGACCTAGTTTTTGATCCCGGATGACCCAATATGGTACTTGACCTAGATTTTGTTGAGATGATCATTGTGACCAAGTTTTATAAAGATTAAGTCAAAATGGTGACCTCTAGTGTCTACACAAGGTTTTTTTATGATTTGACCTTGTGACCTAGTTTTTGACCCCGAATGACCCAATATCAAACTAGACCTAGATTTTGTTGAGGTGAACATTGTGACCAAGTTTCATAAATATTAGGTCAAAATTGTGACCTCTAGTGACTACACAAGGTTTCCTATGATTTGACCTTGTGACCTAGTGTTTGACCCCGGACGACCCAATATCGAACTTGACCTAGATTTTGTTGAGATGATCATTGTGACCAAGTTTCATAAAGATTAAGTCAAAATTGTGACCTCTTGTGTCTACACAAGCAAATTGTTGACGGACGGACGGACGATGGACGAAGAGTGATCACAAAAGCTCACTCTGTCACTTTGTGACAGGTGAGCTAAAAACGGACATATTTATGTCAAAACCGTTTTAACACACGGTTATTTAATGTTTTGACATTATTTCCAGTTAATTTAACAAATGTTCGAGGAATATTTAATACAAGAGGATCATAGATCCTGGGGCGCTCACCTGCTAAACATGGCCAAACATGAACTTGGTCGGTAGTGTGTTGGGCACTTCTTCGTTTTAAGATTTCTTACAGCTAAAGCGGGGCAATATAGTCCTTTTGCTGTGGAAACTGTGTCATTCAGCTAGTTAGTAGGTCATCAGACTATACGGGCCTTTCAACGTTTTAATACTGTTATTTAACTTTTGAGACTAAAGGCTGCTATAACTATGTAGTTCAGCAGTTTTACTGTTGTAACTAGGTCATTCAGCGTAGGCATTCCGCCTTTTGGTTGCTGTATCTTTTCTACTGGGTCATTCAGCTAGTTATAATTTATTATACTTTTCGACAGCTTGGACTTGGGCGGATCTGCGCTTGTTTAGTTGGGCATTGTGCTTTGTGTGTTTTTAATGTTTTCTGTGCTCGGCTGGTTAAGTTGAGTGCTGCCTTCCCTGTCTGACTTAATATAATCTTTTTAAAAAAGACCTTAAGTCATCAAGATAACGTTTGACTAAACTTCATGAAGGCTAAAGCAAAACTGAGGCCTCCAGAGTGTTAACAAGGTTTTGATATTATTTAACATATTGACCTACTTTTTTACCCACATGACCCCACTTTAAACGTGACCTTAAGGTCATCAAGATAAACATTTTGACCAAAGTTGATCAAGATTAAAGCAAAAATATGGCCTCAAGAGTGTTAATAAGGTTTTTCTATTATTTGACCTATTGACCTAGTTTTTGACCCCACATGAACCAACTTCGAAGTTGACCTTAGGGTCGCCTTGATAAACATTTTGACCAAACTTCATGAAGATTGAAGCAAAAATATGGCATCTAAGAGTGTCAACAAGGTTTTGCTATCATTTGACCTTTTGACCTAGTTTTTGACCCCACATGACCCAACTTGACCTTAAAGTCACCAAGATAAACATTTTGACCAAACTTCATGAAGATTTAGGTAACAATGTGGCCTCCAGAGGGTTAACAAGGTTATCCTATTATGTGACCTTTTGACCTAGTTTTGACCCCACATGACCCAACTTCGAACTTGACCTAGATTTTATTGAGGTACAACTACTGACCAGGTTTGATGAAGATCAAAGCTAAATTGAAAGTGCTAGAGTGTTAACGGTCAAAAGTCTAACAGACGGACGGACGTTCCAACATTTGGGGTTTATGGGGCTTTTCCTTTGATCTTTATGTGTTTTTTTTCCACATAAGCCGACTGGTTTATGTGGATTTCCTTCTTTATTTAACTAAAATTATGGACAGAATGAACCTCATAAACCATTGGATGTTGGCCCGGACTGAAAGACAGACGACGGACAAACAACAATCACAAAAGCTCACCTTGCCACTTTGTGGCAGGTGAGCTAAAAATATTAGTAATATGCGTTTCCATATCATACGGCAAAAACGCACGACGTTTTGACGTGTGGCGACGTAGCGAAACACCTTACATTTAACGTTCTATTAATAAATCGTTACGTATAGTAAAAAAATATATTTTACATGTACTCATCGGCATTAAATGCACCCAAACGAATACTACATTTTTATGGTTAAAACCCGTAAACTTTACAAATTATAGCATTTGTCTCATTTCTTTTTGATCACCCCACGTACATTGTCATTGATAGGTGAGCTACACAGCTAGAACAATGTGTGTGCCAGTTATATAACCTTGTTATCAACATAGGAATATATTCATATAGGAATATACTGTCTAACTTGTATTAGGCGACCACCCTGGGGAAGGTCTGAAAAGGGCCGCTAAACAGAATGGTCGTTTAACACAAATGTAAGAAACATCGAGTGTAATTAACAAATTTCCGACTTTAGGCTATCCGAATACTATTCAACTTCAATTGATAAACATTAGTGTGTAAATGATTTATGATAATTCTATACTTGTATGCATCCTCTTCATAAGCATTTAGTTTATCATTTTAATAAACTTACTCATATATTACCCAATGCTATTAATGTAAAACAGTTTTGTTTGCACATTGTTGTTGTTGTTGCACTTGAAGAAAAAACGGAAATAGACCGGGTTTTAGCCCAATCTAAATGGACGGTGACAACAAGCTGATTGCAGGAAAAGATACAACAATTTATCCGTAATAATATGTGTAATCGGATTAAAATCATCTGTATGACATGCCCTACTTACACAATGGTGATTATCAATGCTGTTAATTGGGGCCAAGTTAACGAAAGACAAACTCCGAAGTGTGAACAATCAATGATTTAAGACGAGGTATACAGTAATTAACATCTTGTCACTACAGACGACCAGTGATTTACACATAATTTTTGGTCGCTTTATGCAATTTCACCAATCAGACTATCAATCGCTTAATACAGTAGAACAAGAGGACTCAAAGGGCCCTAGGTCGCTCACCTGTCGAACTTGACCTAGATTTTGTTGAGATGATCATTGTGACCAAGATTTATACAGATTAGGCCAATATTGTGACCTCTAGTGACTACAAAAGGTTTTTATATGATTTGTACTAATAACCTAGTTTTTGACCCAATATAAACCAATATCGTACTTGATCTAGATTTTGTTGAGATGATCATTGTGACCGAGTTTCATAAAGATTAGACCAAAATTGTGACCTCTAGTGACTACACAAGGTTTTTCTATGATTTGACCTTGTGACCTAGTTTTTGACCCCGGATGACCCAATATCGAACTTGACCTAGATTTTGTTGAGATGATCATTGTGACAGAGTTTCATAAAGATTAAGTCAAAATTGTGACCTCTAGTGACTACACAAGGTTTTTCTATGATTTGACCTAGTGACCTAGTTTTTGACCCCACATGACCCAATATCGAACTTGGCCTGGATTTTGTTGAGATGATCAATGTGACCAAGTTTCATAAAGATTAGGCTAAAATTGTGACTTCTAGTGGCTACACAAGCCAATTGTTGACGGACGGACAACGGAAGACTGACGACGGACGAAGAGTGATCACTTTGTGACAGGTGAGCTAAAAATAGAGCAAATATGGGCACATGTGACTGGTCCTTTAAGACAAAGGTCGCTTAATACGCGTGGTCGCTAGTACAAGTTAGACTGTAATAAAAACCTGAACCATCCATATGTATCACAAATGTTCATTGTGACTTGTTACTACCCCCAACCCCAAATATATATCCTATTGATGAGTAGTAGGGATCAATCACAATGAACACATTATGACAAGTACAAATTCTTTATAAACAAGAGGGCCCAAAGGGCCCAAAAAGGCCCTTGGTCGCTCACCTGTGCACATTGATCAAGTAGAACCATATTTAAACTGAACCTCGATTTTAGTTGCCATGGAAACCAGAGCTCTGCATGGATTTCATAATTATTCAGCTATTTTAACAAGTCATTAAGAATTGCAAGCAATACAGAAGTCCCCTACCGGTTTAAAGCCATTTTAAATGCTTCTGTTGCCATAGCAACACACACACCAAGTTTCATAAACCTAGCTTGGAAAGTTTTTGAGTTATGTAAGGATCCAGATTTGAGTATATTTTCACTCTCTCTGTCGCCAAAGCAACCACAATTTTTGTCAGAATCAAAATATTTTTAGACGTGCATAATCCCTTTATTGCCCCCTATCCACATATGGAGTTTCATAAACCTAGCTTTGAAACTGATGGGAGTTATGTCAGGATCCAGACTGTTTGACGGACGGATGGAAGTCCAGATGGACAGAGGGCAAACCTATAGTCCCCTCCGGTCAAAACTGGTAGGGGACAAAAAATTGACCAATAATGGAGCATTGTTACCTATTTGTGATGAAATCCAGCTGGTACTTTCAGATAAAACAAGTAAATAAGAATTGCAAGCAATACAGAAGTCCCCTACCGGTTTGAAGCCATTTTCAATGTTTCTGTTGCCATAGCAACCTCAATTTTTGTCAGAATCAAAATATCTTTAGACGTGCATAATCCCCTTATTTGCCCTTATCCACATACATTGTATCAAGTTTGATAAACCTGGCTTGGAAACTGTTTGAGTTATGGCAGGATCCAGATTTGGGCATATTTTCACTCTTTCTGTCGCCATAGCAACCACAATATTTGTCAAAATCAAAATATTCTTTGACGTGCATTATCCCCTTATTGTCCCTATCCACATACCAAGTTTCATAAGCCTAGCTTGGAAACTTTTGAGTTATGTCAGGATCCAGATTTTTTGACGGACGGACGGACTGACAGACTGACTGACTGACGGACTGACTGACTGACAGACGGACGGAGGGCAAACCTATAGTCCCCTCCAGTCAAAAACCGGTAGGGGACTAAAAAGATTTTACTATAATTATAAAGGGAAAAAATGCGCCCCACCCACTGGCGGCCATGTTTTTTAACAAATCGGAACAAAATGACATATTTTCTAAAAGTTTTTCCAATCGGTTGCCATGGCAACCAGATTTCTGCATAGGTTATAATTCTTTTAGCTATTTTTAGAAAGAAGATTTTTTAAGATTTTACACTATAGATATATCGCGAAAAACAGCGGCCCATGTTCTTTAACGAATCATTACAAAAATGTCAATTTTGTAAGAGGGTCACCCAACAACTATTTCTGTAAAATTATTTTGAAATCTGGCCAGCAGTTGATTTTTTATGATTTTTAAAAATATTTTCCTATCAGTTGCCATGGAAACCATAGTTCTGCATGGATTATAATTCTTTTAGCTATTTTTAGAAAGGACCACCCAAGGAACAATTTTACAAATTCATAGTGAATTCCAACCGGTAGTTTTAGAGGAGAAGAATTTATAAGATTTTACTATAGATATATAGCGAAAAACAGCGCCCCACCAACTGGCGGCCCATGTTTTTTAACGAAACATTACAAAAATGTCATTTTTGTAAGAGGGTCACCCAACAACTATTTTTGTAAAATTATTTTGAAATCTGGCTAGTGGTTGATTTTTTATGATTTTTTAAAAGGTTTTCCTATCAGTTGCCATGGCAACAAGTTATTTATAGATTACAATGCTTTTAGCTCTTGTTAGAAAGTACCACCCAAGGAACATTCCTGTGTAGTTTGGTTGAAATTGGCTTAGTGGTTTAGGAGGAGAAGTTGTTTGAATGAATTGTTGACTGACTGACTGACTGACTGACTGACTGACTGACTGACTGACTGACTGACTGACTGACTGACTGACTGACTGACTGACTGACTGACTGACTGACGACAGACGAAGAGTGATCACAAAAGCTTACCCTGTCACTTTGTGACAGGTGAGCTAAAAATACAAGAGGGCCCAAAGGGCCCTAGGTCGCTCACCTGTCGAACTTGACCTAGATTTTGTAGAGATGATCATTGTGACCAAGTTTCATACAGATAAGGCCAATATTGTGACCTCTAGTGACTACACAAGGTTTTTATATGATTTGACTTAATGACCTAGTTTTTGACCCCAGATAAACCAATTTCAAACTTGACCTAGATTTTGTTGAGATGACCATTGTGACCAAGTTTCATAAAGATAAGGTCGACATTGTGACCTCTAGTAACTACACAAGGTTTTTCTATGATTTGACCTAGTGACCTAGTTTTTGACCAAAGATGACCCCATATCAAACGTGACCTTGATTTTGTGGAGATGATCATTGTGACCAAGTTTCATAAAGATTAGACCAAAATTGTGACCTCTATTGACTACACAAGGTTTTTCTATGATTTGACCTTGTGACCTAGTTTTTAACCCCAGATGACCCAATATCGAACTTGACCTAGATTTTGTCAAGATGATCATTGTGACCAAGTTTCATAAAGATTAAGTCAAAATTGTGACCTCTAGTGACTACACAAGGTTTTTCTATGATTTGACCTTGTGACCTAGTTTTTGACCCCGGATGACCCAATATCGAACTTGACCTAGATTTTGTCAAGATAATCATTGTGACCAAGTTTCATAAAGATTAAGTCAAAATTATGACCTCTAGTGACTACACAAGGTTTTTGTATGATTTGACCTTGTGACCTAGTTTTTCACCCCGGATGACCCAATATCGAACTCGACCTAGATTTTGTCGAGATGATCATTGTGACCAAGTTTCGTAAAGATTAAGTAAAAATTTTGACCTCTAGTGACTACACAAGGTTTTTCTATGATTTGACCTTGTGACCTAAATTTTTACCCCGGATGACCCAACATCGAACTTGACCTAGATTTTGTCGAGATGATCATTGTGACCAAGTTTCGTAAAGATTAAGTCAAAATTGTGACCTCTAGTGACTACACAAGGTTTTTCTATGATTTGACCTAGTGACCTAGTTTTTGACCCCGGATGACCCAATATCGAACTTGACCTAGATTTTGTTGAGATGATCATTGTGACCAAGTTTCATCAAGATTAGGGTAAAATTGTGACCTCTAGTGTCTACACAAGCCAATTGTTGACGGACGGACGGACGACGGACGGACGACGGACGAAGAGTGATCACAAAAGCTCACTCTGTCACTTTGTGACAGGTGAGCTAAAAAAGCAACCAAAATTCTAACACAATCCCTGAAAGGCTCGTAAAATAAACTAGTACAATCACTGTGGTGATTCAAGGCGCTGTGACGGTACGTTTGAAGGGGGGGGGTTAAATGTACAGCCTAGTTGCAGCATTGTTGGCACTCCTACAGGGCCCTACTAAATGTATATATGTTGTGTAATTAAATCCAGCAACTCATTCAAAACACTCACACACTACACATCTTTCATTTACTAGGCATCCGAACTGGTGCCCATCATTGGTATCTTAAACTAGAAAGGTTTTTGACACAAATTGCATGTCTGTCTCAAAGGGCCATAACTCTGGCAAAATCAACCCACCCAAAATGCCTGACAATATGCACAACAAGGCTTGATACCATGTGAACTTTCTTTGACCAATAGTTTAGAAGAATGAGCATAGATAAACTGTGTGACATCCATCCAGACGTCCAGCACAAAATCAGTATGTCCCCCCCCCCTTCTATATACGTTTACAAATATTATGATTCTTTGTTGTAAACTGTTAGCGAATTGAAAACTTTTTTATCTACCGTATAATTTTATAGCTGTCAAAATGAAACTTTCTATGCATTGGGTGAGACTTTCAGCTCTACCAGTACAAACTTTACGTTATATGTTCAGTACAAGCATTATAAAAGTATCAAAATATTTGAACGCTACACAGCATACTACTGAGCACCTAAAGTGACCCCAATCACACTTTGTAAACAAAATATACAGGGGGCGATTTTAAGTTGCAGGAACAGTTTCGTAGAATAGTGACTTATGTCAGAACTAAATTTTCTTTTGGCAGAGAGACAAACATGCATGGTCCAAATATACTGCGCAAATGTGACAACTAGACCACTTCGATTTTCTTATTTTCCACTGATAGTATTATAACAAATAAAAATCAATTAAAAACTTGAAAAGGTCAATATTTATCTCAATATATGGTTAAATGATCTTGACAAACCAGTTTTGTGTAATAAGAACATGCATTGTTCCCAACAGATATAGTAAATCATATTTCAGAACAAATCTAAGTAAAATATTGGGTTTAATTTAAGACTAGTCTAGTGGGAACATTTGCACAGTATAAATTTCTGAAGTTTCTTAAGATTTTGTTGCCAAGTGCCGTTATTACTGAATCTATGGTAACATCAGAGAGCTTTAACATAACAACCTTGCCTTAAAAATAGTTTTGATATGTCACTTCAGGGACTCAGTATTACTTCAATTCAAATTTAGCATTGTTACGAAGACATCAATGTAAACAAACTCATACAGCAAAAGTAATAAAAAAAATTATAATTTACATGCAAAATATCTGATCAGCAGTGTTAAAAAATAATATTCTATAAACAGCAATACAAGATGGTCCAAAGGGCCCTACGTCGCTCACCTGTTGTAGCAGTACATGCAAGACCAGTGATTTGACCTAGTGACCTAGTTCTTGGCCCCATAAGACGCAATATCGCACTTGACCTACATTTTGTTGAGATGTTCACTCTGACAAAGTTTCATAAGGATAGGCTAAAATTGTGACCTCTAGTGGCTATACAGGGTTTTTCTATGATTTGACCTTGTGACCTAGTTTTTGACCCCAGATGACCCAATATCAATATTGACCTAGATTTTGTTGAGATGATCATTGTGACCAAGTTTCATAAAGATTAGGTCAATAGTGTAACCTGTAAAGATTACACAAGGTTTTTCTATGATTTGACCTTGTGACCTAGTTTTTAACCCTGGATGACCCAATATCAAACTTGACCTAGATTTTGTTGAAATGATCATAGTAACCAAGTTTCATAAAGATCAGGTCAAAATTGTGACCTCTAGTGACTACACAAGGTTTTTCTATGATTTGACCTTGTGACCTTGTTTTTGACCTCAGATGACCCAATATCTAACTCGACCTAGAGATGATCATTGTGACCAAGTTTCATAAAGATTAGGCCAAAATTGTGACCTCTAGAGAGAACACAACCCAATTGTTGACGAACAGACAGACAGACAGACGGACGTTCTCATTGACTTGACGTTGAGGGGTTTTCTATTGTTCTTTCTTTTGTTTGTAAAACCCCAAAAGCAACATTTTGCACCCTGTAAGCAACGGAATGAATAGAATCTAAATATAGCCTATTGTTCCACACCCCACAACTACAAGTGGGTGCGTACGGACGGACGACGGACGAAGAGTGATCACAAAAGCTCACTCTGTCACTTTACAAGTGAGCTAACAAGAGGGCCCAAAGGGCCCTAGGTCGCTCACCTGTTGTAGCAGTACTTGCAAGACCTGTGATTTGACTTAGTGACCTAGTTCTTGGCCCAATATGACGCAATATTGAACTTGACCTAGATTGTGTTGAGATGATCACTCTGACCAAGTTTCATAAGGATTAAGCTAAAAGTGTGACCTGTAGTGACTACACAAGAGTTTTTCTATGATTTGACATTGTGACCTAGTTTTTGACCCTAGATGACCCAATATCTAACATGACCTAGATTTTGTTGTGATGATCATTGTGACCAAGTTTCATAAAGATTAGGTCAAAATTGTGACCTCTAGTGACTACACAAGGTTTTTCTATGATTTGACCTTGTGACCTAGTTTTTGACCCTGGATGACCCAATATCGAACATGAACTAGATTTTGTTTAGATATTCATTGTGACAATGTTTCATAAAGATTAGGTCAAAATTGTGACCTCTAGTGACTACACAAGGTTTTTCTATGATTTGACCTGGTGACCTAGTTTTTGACCCCGGATAACCCAATATCGAACTTGACCTAGATTTTGATGTGATGATCATTGTGACCAAGTTTCATAAAGATTAGGTCAAAATTGAGATCTCTAGTGACTACACAAGGTTTTTCTATGATTTGACCTTGTGACCTAGTTTTTGATCAGAGATGACCCAATATCGTACTTGACCTAGATTTTTTTGAAATGATCATTGTGACTGACTTTCATAAAAATTAGGTCAAAAATGTGACCTCTAGTGTCTACACAAGCAAATTGTTGACGGACGGACGACGGACGAAGAGTAATCACAAAAGACAGTAAAATAATCTGTGTTTCTGGTTAAAACTGAAAATATTTCATAATTTATCATTGCTCATTGAACTTCAATTTGAAGATAAAAGGACTGAATCTGGTGCCCACAGGTCATGTCCAAATCATCGCATACAGTTATTTCCCGTTAAAGTCATTATTCTCTGTACTATTTTGTTATTCAATAACGCAATGAAAATAAACATTTTTATAACTTCTAAGCACTGGACCACTCTGGTCATAGATATGCATTGCAAAGAAATGAGAATTAATCAATTTGGTGTTTTTTTCCACTACTTCAACATTTTACAATTCTAAGCCATAATATAACCACAACTAGGCATTCAATGTAATCAAATTAAATTTTTAGATTTACTGAAATGCAAAATTCACTAATATATTGATCTGCCGAAATATTCACTGCATATTTTGAAACACAGAAACATTTACTGGTCATATGATACACAGCATGTATTATCATACAAATGGTATGGATTGGATATTGATACAAGTTAGAAACTTACCTCACAGTTTTCATACAACCTCATAATCTATGTATATACATGTCCACTTATATTAAACAATTATTATATAGATACTTTATACATTGATAATACAGTCTCACTATACCTTTTAAAGCCCCCATTTAGACCTAAATGGCTATTTTAACAAGTAATTAAGAATTGCAAGCAATACAGAAGTCCCCTACCGGTTTGAGGCCATTTTCAATGTTTCTGTTGCCATAGCAACCACAATTTTTGTCAGAATCTTTTTAGTCGTGCATTATCCCCTTATTGCCCCCTATCCACATATCAAGTTTCATAGACCTAGCTTGGAAACTGTTTGACTCATATGGCAGGATCCAGATTTGGGCATATTTTCACTCTTTCTGTTGCCATAGCAACCACAATTTTTGTCAGAATCAAAATATTTGTAGACATGCATAATCCCCTTATTGCCCCCTATCCACATTCCAAGTGTCATAAGCCTAGCTTGGAAACTGTTTGAGTTATGTCAGGATCCAGATTGTTTGACGGACGGACTGACAAAAAACGGTAGGGGACTAAGAAGCATTAACTTGATAATCTATCTGCAGAATGTTGGTTTGCTTACAAAATAACACATTGTAAACAATAAATGCATCATTGATAGTCTAAGGGAAGCAACTCTTGCAATATTAGTATTTTGTCTTTCATACATTGATGATCGGAAGAAGTTTTGGGAGAGATAATGGACCTGCAATCAGTTAACTGATACCTTTACAAGAAGTTTATTTGGTAGGCCATTCGAGAAACAGAACATGTAACACAAGCAATTTTTTTATATTATTTAACTTTTTATAACCATTATGTGAATCATCAATCAGGAGTGTGGAATACTTATTTCTGACATACTACTGACAGGCAAATACAATTTTTCCCTCCAAGACTCAATGCTTTAGTCCAAAGTTACAACAGGATTAGAAGAATATTTACACGAAAATATGACGCAATTCTGTTTCGTGAGCCATAAGCACACATCCTGACACCAAAACTTCGTTCCTAGCCTTGTTCTAGTGTTAAAATTCAGCATATGCGATTTCAAATGACCATTAACTCAGTCAATAATTGGTATTTCTTCATCAAATAACTATTACTTTATGCAGAAACGTTTCTTCTTTTTAGTGCAGCAAATCTGGATTTCTGGCCTATACTGGAATAGTAGGACCCCTGCGTGTTCATATAATGACATCATTTTCTTAGGGACAAATGCTTTAAACACTAACTGCTTGAGAACATTTGTAAGGCCAGGATATAAGAATAGGATGTCATATACTTACAGTATCAGACTGTGCTGTCCCTAGTTGTACGTTAGCAAGTATCAGTAACTGTTGTCTCACTAGAGGTACTTGTAAACAGTACGACTGTAAATCCTCGCTGAAACTTTACCAAATATATACATGTACATTGAATACAATAAATAAGTGGCACTATCTGACTATAACAACGGATAAGTGTATCTATTTATTTTTACAAACATATACATGTGTAAATATATACATATTTTATGAAATTATTTAACAGAACCTTTTTTATATTCTTTAATATCGGTTGTCTTATGAGATTTGTTATTTTAACAAGTCTGAACATGCTTACGGGACAATGTTAATTAGGTACTGTTTTAATAAAAGAACTTTCGGAAATCTCAAACTTACGTTTAAAGATAAATTCTTAACAAAAGCTGTTTGTAAAACACGTATGCCCCCATGGTAGCCCAATAGTCAGAAATGGTAAATGTCACTGTGACCTTGACCTTTGACCTACTAACTCAAAATCAATAGGGGTCATCTACTGTTGATGACTAACCTTCATGTAAAGTTTAAAGATCCTAGGTCAAAGCATTCTTGAGTTATTGAACGGAAACCAATTAAATAGTCAGAAATGACCTTTGACCTACTGACCCCAAAATCAATATGGTCATCTACTATTGATGACCAACCTCCATGTAAAATTTCAAGATCCTAGGTCAAAGCGTTCTTGAGTTATTGAACGGAAACCATTTTATATGACCGACAGACAGACAGACCGACAGACATGTGCAAAGCAATATACCACTCATCAAAGATGGGGGCATAATTATTCTTTAAAACCTACACAATTGGGACAGATATAGTTTGTAGGAGTTTGTTAATTAAGTTTAAGAATTCCATACATTGATAAAACAGTACCCTAAGAGCATACTGATATACTGCAAAGTCTCATGTATTAAGAAACTCAAAGGGATTTTTACACATAAACGTATGTCTCCCACAAAGGGCCATGACTTCAGCAATAAGCCCCTGACTAAAAGTTCCAGACAATATGCACAACTAGGCTAAGTACATTTTTTCATGTGAAGTTTCATTGAAATCCAATCAGTGGTTAAGGAGAACTAGTGTGGACAAAGTTTGGGACAAATGTCCAGCACAAAATCAATTTGTCTCCCCTACTATATATGGGGGACAATTAACAATACCAGAACTATGTTATATACAATGTATTGTATTTTATTACCTTCTATCCAGACAATGTTTCACCAAACTCTGAGCAAAGTGTAATACCTTGTTACTGTTCTCAGCCACAGCTTTAGCAGTTTGTACCAGAGCCAGGTGGTTCTGTGAAATATAATACCAGTAATATCAGAGTTAAGGAAATACATAAAACAACATATACACGGGTTCCATTTGACCATTGAAACTAGAACTATCACTGGAGTGATGAATCATACCCCCGCAGCACTGCTTGACAAAGGAATATTATTTAAATTTATAGTTACTTTTTATCTTTTAAAATCCAGTAAGAAACATGCATAACTATATAGCCTTTGACCTCTTAGTGACATTGACCTTTGAGCTAGGGACCTAGGTCTTCCGCAAAAAAAAATACAAAATCGAAAATAAATTTAAAATAAATTTAAAATAAATTTAAAAAATAAATAAGGCCAGGACTTTTTAATTTTACGGTTTACAAGACCGGCGACCGTATTTTATTGAAAGTGGAAAAAAAAATCGAATTTCACTTTTTATTTTTGCCGATGGCACGAATCGCCAAAAGGTCGATAATTCACCATGTAAAAATGATCAAATAGACAAAATCATTTAGCTTCCGTCAAAACACTTGTCTTATTGCAGTTATCATATTGAAAACGTATCGAAATTTAAGTACCATCACCTTACGTGAACAAGGTCACCTCATTTTCGAAAATCTTGACTCTAATTTCCGTAAATAGACGGATGACGTCATATAAAATTAACATCGACCAAATTGTACATGTAATTAGTCCCCTACCGGTTTTTGACCGGAGGGGACTATAGGTTTGCCCTCCATCCGTCCGTCCGTCAGTCAGTCCGTCCGTCAAAAAATCTGGATCCTGACATAACTCAAACAGTTTCCATGCTAGGTTTATGAAACTTGGTATGTGGATAGGGGGCAATAAGGGCATTATGCACGTCTAGAAATATTTTGATTTTGGCAGAAATTGTGGTTGACAGAAAGAGTGAAAATATGCTCAAATCTGGATCCTGTCATAATTTAAACAGTTTTCAAGCTAGCTTTATGAAACTTGATATGTGGATAGGGGGCAATGAGGGGATCATGCACGTCTAAATTTGATTCTGACAAAAATTATGGTTGCTATGGCAACAGAAACATTGAAAATGGCTTAAAACCGGTAGGGGACTTCTGTATTGCTTGCAATTCTCAATTACTTGTTTAATTTAGTTCTCTGCGTGCATAAGTATGCGTATTTTGTGCGTAGATTTTAATTAATTCGTAATAATGTTCCAGAATACAAGCTCCTTTGTAAATCGGTTGCGACAATCGGGCGGGACCACGGGATAATACGCGGTCAAACTGACGACCTTGAATTGAGTTGGTACGAATATAGTGCATATATCCCAGAATTGAGACAAATTGACATCCTTATATATATCCAGCTTGATTGGATTATCATGATGATTGCAGACCGATGTATTCATCTTACGTTGGATCAGTTCAATGCTAGATCTAATTGACGCGGAATTAACATACACATGTAGATGTTTTACGAAGACGCGACAAATTCATAATTACCTTCAAATATTAATCCATTATTGTAACATAACATGTATACGGAATATCACTGCAGTGTGTTGATCCGTTGGGCCGTATTACATCGAGTTGCTTGTGTAATGCCGTATCTCACGAGACCGCTAGGTCGAGTGAGACGCGGTATGGCGCAAGCAACGAGAGGTAATACGGCTTAACGGATCAACACCACTGCAGTAATATTCCTTTTATTATATACCTTCAAAAGTGAAAAAAGCGATTTTACGCGCGAAACTGTGTTTGATGTGTATACATTGACGTCATGAACGTCGGCATATTTTCGGCATATAACGCGACGCCCATTCATAAAAAGGCAATTGTTTACGCCGTGACCTCATTGAAGTTGGCATATGTTCGGCATATAACAGGTCAGACATGCATGATACGAATTTTGAAAACCAGACATGTATGATACGGAAAATGCAATCTGTCGCGTTGTATTCCACTGCGCAATTTGGCCTGTATTCGTGACAATACATTGCTAGGTATATAATAAATATATTTTATCAATCATGAATTATTCCAATAACACAGATTAAACAGACGTCTATAGCGTGAAGTCTATTAAATTACTAATTTAGCGATGTGTCGATATGCTTCTTTTAATCGTGTCAAAGCGTGCTAATAAATAATAAATATTCGTGCATGTAAATCAGTCAAAATTCCAATGTGCATAAAATTCGGCTATGATGTATTTGATGTCAGTTCTCCAACAGTTTCTTTTGATTGCCTGACATAAGTCGGTATCGTCGGATATTTAGCGGCGGCATTTTTATGATCTAATGATTGTCGGCGACTTCTGAAGTTACAATGTCGGTACGACTGTCTTTGATCGGAATAACAGTAAGGGCATGGCATATTAAGGTTACGGTGTTTTTGTCTGCTTTATCTCGCTGATATTTTTTAAAAAAAATTTGACTGGCTGGTGGACCTTTTCCCAAAAAATTCTTGTAAACCAGAAAATAAAAAAGAAGTGGCCTAAGAATCGAAAAAATCAACTGAAAAAAAAAAATAACAAAAAATCAAATTATCGAAACAAAAAAAGAAAATAAATTTGAAAAAAAAAATTTGAAATAAAAACCATTTAATTTTTTTTTCGAAAAACAAAAAATTAGAACAAGAGGGCCCGAAGGGCCCAAGGTTGCTCACCTGTCGGACTTTACCTATATTTTGTTGAGATGATCATTGTGACCAAGTTTTATACAGATTAGGCAAATATTGTGACCTCTAGTGACTACAAAAGGTTTTTATATGATTTGACCTAATGACCTAGTTTTTGACCCCAGATAAAACAATATCAAACTTGACCTAGATTTTGTTGAGATGATCATTGTGACCAAGTTTCGTAAAGATCAGGCCAAAACTGTGACCTCTAGTGATTACACAAGGTTTTTCTATGATTTGACCTTGTGACCTAGTTTTTGACCCCGGAAGCCCCAATATAGAACTTGATCTAGATTTTGTTGAGATGATCATTGTGACCAAGTTTCATAAAGATTAGACCTAAATTGTGACCTCTACACAAGGTTTTTCTATGATTTGACCTTGTGACCTAGTTTTTGACCCCAGATGACCCAATATCAAATTTGACCTAGATTATGTTGTTATGATCATTGTGACTAAGTTTCGTAAAGATCAGGCCAAAACTGTGACCTCTAGTGACTACACAAGGTTTTTCTATAATTTGACCTTGTGACCTAGTTTTTTACCCCAGATGACCCAATATCGAACTTGATCTAGATTTTGTTGAGATGATCATTGTGACCAAGTTTCATAAAGATTAAGTCAAAATTGTGACCTTTAGTGACTACACATGGTTTTTCTATGATGTGACCTAGTTTTTGACCCTAGATGACCCAATATCGAACTTGGCCTAGATTTTGTTGAGAAGATAATTGTGACCAAGTTTTATTAAGATTAGGCTAAAATTGTGACCTCTAGTTTCTACACAAGCCAATTGTTGACGGACGGACGAGGGACGAAGAGTGATCACAAAAGCTTACTCTGTCACTTTGTGACAGGTGAGCTAAAAAACAAGAGGGCCATTGGCCCTAAAGCGCTCACCTGATGACTATAGGTGTATTTCTAAGTCATGCATGGTTTTGTACTTAAACCATAGAGTTTATAAAGTTAATCCCCCCGTTTAGCTACCCAAGTCGGAAATTTACCTATAGCAGTTTAGGCAGAATCAGTATTTGTTATGATATATGACCTTGATATTTTATTTAGATGTTACAGTGACACACTTTGTGGCCAGGTTTGATAAAGATGAGGTAAAAATGTGACCTCTAAAGTATCAACAAGGTTTTTCTTTGATGAGACCTGGTGACCTATATCTTTACTCCAGATGACCTAATTTCGAACTTGACCTAGATTCTAAAGATAAACACATTGTGACCAAGTTTCATAAATACAGTAGAACTTTGATGCCTCGAACAGTACTTGCCTCGAACACCCTAGATGCCTCGAACTGGTTATTCGGTCCCTGCGAATCTCTTCTTTATTCATATAGTGAAACAATAGATCACTCGAACAATATCTAGGACAAACACTTGAACTGATTGGACGGTCCCTCGCTATGATTTACCTGTAGATGGGTCGAACAATGCAAGTTTTCACACCTTTCATTAAGTGTTGAACTCCATTGTTCGACCGCGGGTAGTTGGCGACAGGTGTATTAACAAGTTGTGATAATTACTGTATAGATGTATACCTAATTGTTTGCATTGTATAACGAGTTTTTGAGAAACTTAAACACTTATAGATCCATTTAATAGCTAACGAAGGCCAACCATGAAATTATAATTTAATTAATTTTTGTTAATAAAATTCAGAATCAACAACATATCAGAATAAAATAATCATTGTTTAAAGTTCTCATACGTCAAAAGTGTTTGTTTCAGTATATTTTATTTATTGGTAGTCAAACTTGACATTGAACATGATATTAGAATATAACCTACATTATGAGCCAATGAAAACGCTGAATGATACACGTGCATTATGCAAGTGAAGTAATTATGCAATACACACACGGATTTCCATGCCGATATCAGTTCGAACTTATATTTGAATACCATAGATGCCTCGAACACCCTAGATGCCTCAAACTATTATCCCGGTCCGAAGGTAGTTCGAGGCATCGAAGTTCTACTGTATTACGCAAAAAAACATGACCTCTGGAGTGTTAACAATGTTTTTCTTTGATGTGACCTAGTTACGAACTTGACCTAGATTTCATAGGGACAAACATTGTGACCAAGTTGTATAAAGATTAGGCAAATATTGTGACCTCTAGAGTGTTAACAATGTTTTTCTTCAATGTGACCTTGTGACCTAGTTTTTGATCCCAGATGACCCAGTTGCAAACTTGACCTAGATTTAATAGAGACATACATTTTGACCAAGTTTCATTAAGATTATGTAAACAAGAGCCAAAATGTCACAAAATACGCCCATCTAGGGGCATGGTGAGTCACAGGGCAAAATAAAAATAAAAAAATAAACAAGAGTGCCAAAATGTCACAAAATACGCCCGTCTTGGGGCATGGTGAGACTCAGGGCATGGTGAATGAAAAAAACAAACAATCCAACATTTTTTTTAATTCAAGGACCATAACACAAGAAGGCCTAGGCTGATTTGGCCTACAATTGAACTTGTCTTAGATATTATATCCGTAAACATTGTCACCAAGTTTGAAGATACTCAGATGAAAACTCTTTGCACTAGAGAACAGACAAGGTAAATTTCACATTTATTTTGGTAATTATAGGATAATAACCAAATAAGGCCTAGGCCAATTTGGCCTATAATCAAACTTGGCCTAGATATTGGCCATAAGCACTGTCACAAAGTTTGAAGACGATCGCATGAAAACTGTTTGCGTTAGAGCACAGACAAGGCCAATTTCTTACTTATTTGGTAATTAAAGGCCCATAACCCAATAAGGCCTAAGCCGACTTGGCCTATGATCTAACTTGGCCTAGATATTATTCCCATAAGCATCGTCACAAAGTTTGAAGATGATCAGATGAAAACTGTTTGCACTAAAGAACAGACAAGGTAAATTTCACATTTATTTTGGTAATTATAAGACCATAACCCAATAAGGCCTAGGCCGATTTGGCCTAAAATCGAACTTGGCCTAGATATTATGCCCATAAGCATTGTCACAAAGTTTGAAGACGATCGCATGAAAACTGTTAGCGTAAGAGTACAGACAAAGCCAATTTCATACTTATTTGGTAATTAAAGGACCATAACCCAATAAGGCCTGGGTCGATTTGGCCTATAATCGAACTTGGCCTAGATATTATGCCCATAAGCATTGTCAGCAAGTTTGAAGATGATCGGATGAAAACTGTTAGCGTAATAGTACAGACAAGGCCAATTTCATACTTATTTGGTTATTAAAGGACCATAACCCAATAAGGCCTAGGCAGATTTGGCCTATAATCAAAATTGGCCTAGATAATATGCCCATAAGCATTGTCAGCAAGTTTGAAGATGATCGGATGAAAACTGTTAGCGTAAAAGTACAGACAAGGCCAATTTCATACTTATTTGGTTATTAAAGGACCATAACCCAATAAGGCCTTGGTCGATTTGGCCTATAATCGAACTTGGCCTAGATATTATGCCCATAAGCATTGTCAGCAAGTTTGAAGATGATCGGATGAAAACTGTTTGCGCTAGAGTACAGACAAACGCCGCCGCCCGCACGCCCGCACGCCCGCCAAGGGTGTTCACATAATACGTCCCGTTTTCAACGGGCGTATAAAAAGTAAAAAAATAAAAAACAAGAGCCAAAATGTCACAAAATACGCCCGTCTCGGGGCATAATGAGTCTCAGGGCAAAATAAAAAAAAAAAAAAAAAAAAAAATTAAAATAAAAAAAAAAAATAATAATAATTTTTTAATCAAATTTGGCCTAGATATTATGCCCATAAGCATTGTCACAAAGTTTGAAGATGATCGAATGAAATTGTTTGCGTTAGATAGAGCACATACAAGGCCTATTTTATACTTATTTGGTAATTAAAGGCCCATAGCCAAATAAGGCCAAGGCTGATTTGGCCTATAATCGAACTTGGCCTAGATCTTATGACTATAAGCATTGTCACAAAGTTTGAAGACGATCGGATGAAAACTGTTTGCGTTAGAGCACAGACAAGGCCAATTTCTTTCTTATTTGGTAATTCAAGGCCCATAACCAAATAAGGCCTAAGCCGATTTGGCCCATAATCAACATCCGCCTAGATATCATGGCCATAAGCATTGTCACAAAGTTTGAAGACGATCAGATGAAAACTGTTTGCGTTAGAGCACAGACAAGGCCAATTTCATACTTTTTGGTAATTAAAGGCCCATAACCAAATAAGGCCAAGGCTGATTTGGCCCATGATCGAACTTGGCCTAGATATCATGGCCATAAGCATTGTCACAAAGTTTGAAGACCATCATATGAAAAATGTTTGCGTTAGAGCACAGACAAGGCCAATTTCATACTTATTTGGTAATTAAAGGCCCATAACCAAATAAGGCCTACGCCAATTTGGCCCATAATCGAAATTGGCCTAGATATCATGGCCATAAGCATTGTCACAAAGTTTGAAGACGATTGGATGAAAACTGTTTGCGTTAGAGCACAGACGAGGCCAATTTTATACTTTTTTGGTAATTAAAGGCCCATAACCAAATAAGGCCTAGGCCGATTTGGCCCATGATCGAACTTGGCCTAGATATCATGGCCATAAGCATTGTCACAAAGTTTGAAGACTACATATGAAAACTGTTTGCGTTAGAGCACAGACAAAGCCAATTTCATACTTATTTGGTTATTAAAGGCCCATAACCAAATAAGGCCTAAGCCGATTTGGCCCATAATCAAAATTGGCCTAGATATCATGGCCATAAGCATTGTCACAAAGTTTGAAGACGATCGGATGAAAACTGTTTGCGTTAGAGCACAGACAAGGCCAATTTCATACTTATTTGGTAATTAAAGGCCGATAACCAAATAAGGCCTAGGCCGATTTGGCCTATAATCAAACTTGGCCTAGATATTATGTCCATAAGCATTGTCACAAAGTTTGAAGACGATCGGATGAAAACTGTTTGCGTTAGAGCACAGACAAGGCCAATTTCATACTTTTTGGTAATTAAAGGCCCATAACCAAATAAGGCCTAGACCGATTTGGCCCATGATCGAACTTGGCCTAGATATCATGGCCATAAGCATTGTCACAAAGTTTGAAGACCATCATATGAAAACTGTTTGCGTTAGAGCACAGACAAGGCCAATTTCATACTTATTTGGTAATTCAAGGCCCATAACCAAATAAGGCCTAAGCCATTTTGGCCCATAATCGAAATTGGCCTAGATATCATGGCCATAAGCATTGTCACAAAGTTTGAAGACCATCATATGAAAACTGTTTGCGTTAGAGCACAGACAAAGCCAATTTCATACTTATTTGGTAATTAAAGGCCCATAACCAAATAAGGCCTAGGCCGATTTTGCCCATAATCGAACTTGGCCTAGATATCATGGCCATAAGCATTGTCACATAGTTTGAAGACGATCAGATGAAAACTGTTTGCTTTAGAGCACAGACAAAGCCAATTTCATACTTATTTGGTAATTAAAGGCCCATAACCAAATAAGGCCTAGGCCGATTTGGCCTTTATCGAACTTGGCCTAGATATTATGTCCATAAGCATTGTTACAAAGTTTGAAGACTCTGAGCGCTAGAGTACAGACAAACTGCTGGACGTCGCCGCCCGCCCACCCACCCTTCCCATTATACGTCCCGTTTTTCAAACGGGCGTATAAAAATGTGACCTGTAGAGTGTTTATAAGGTTTTTCTTTGATGTGACCTGGTGACCTAGTTTTTGACCCCAGATGACCCAGTTAGAAACTTGACCTAGATTTCATAGAAACATACATTGTTACCAAGTTTCATTAAGATTATGTAAACAAGAGGATCATAGATCCTGGGGCGCTCACCTGCTAAACATGGCCAAACTTTGAACTTGACCTTAAGGTCATCAAGATAAACATTTTTACTAAACTTGATGAAGGTTAAAGCAAAACTGAGGCCTCCAGTGTGTTTAAAAGGTTTTGCTATTATTTGACATATTGACCTAGTTTTTTACCCACATGACCCAACTTCAAAAGTGAACTTAAGGTCATCAAGATAAACATTTTGACCAAAGTTGATGAAGATTAAAGCAAAAATATGGCCTCAAGAGTGTAAATAAGGTTTTTCTATTATTTGACCTATTGACCTAGTTTTTGACCCCACATGACCCAACTCCAAACTTGACCTTGAGGTCATCAAGATACACATTTTGGCCACATTTCTTGGAAGATTGAAGAAAATGTGGCCTCCACGGTTTTCCTATTATTTGACCTTTTTACCTAGTTTTTGACCCCACATGACCCAACTTCAACTTGGCCTAAATTTCATTTACATACAACTACTGACCCAGTTTGATGAAGATTAAAGAAAAATATGGCCCCAGAGTGTTAACAAGTTTTTCCTATTATTTGACCTTTTGACCTCGTTTTTGACCCCACATGAATCAACTTCGAACTTGACCTTAAGGTCACCAAGATAAACATTTTGACCAAACTTCATGAAGATTAAAGCAAAAATGTGGCCGCCAGAGTGTTAACAAGGTTATCCTAGTATTTGACCTTTAGACCTAGTTTATGACCCGACATGAACCAACTTCAAACTTGACCTATATTTCATTGAGATACAACTACTGACTAAGTTTGATGAAGATCAAAGCAAAATTGAAAGTGCTAGAGTGTTAACGGTGAAATGTCTAACGGACGGACGGACGGACTGAGGATGGACGACAGACAAAAAACAATCACAAAAGCCCACCTTGCCACTTTGTGGCAGGTGAGCTAAAAATGTGACCCCTAGAGTGTTAACAAGGTTTTTCTTTGATGTGATCTGGTGACCTAGTTTTTTACCCCAGATGACCCAGTCACGAAATTGACCTAGATTTCATAGAGATATACATTATGACCAAGTTTCATTAAGATTATGTCTAAAACATGACCTCTAGAGTGTTTACAAGGTTTTTCTTTGATGTGACCTGGTGACCTAGTTTTTGACCCCAGATGACCCAATTACAAACTTGACCAAGATTTCATAGGGACATACATTATGACCAAGTTTCATTAAGATTATGTCTAAAACATGACCTCTAGAGTGTTACCAAGGTTTTTCTTTGATGTGACCTGGTGGTCTAGTTTTTGACCCGAGAAGACCCAGTTATGAACTTGACCTAGATTTCATAGTGACATACATTGTGGCCAAGTTTAAAAGAGATTAAGTGAAAATTATGACCTGTAGAGTGTTAACAGTCCAATTGTTGACGGCGCATGGCGGACGGCGGACGACTGACAAATGGGTGATCACAAAAGCTCACCTTGAGCTAAAAATATAGGAAACAAAGTAGAAAAACTTAAAATCCAGTAAGAAACGACAAATTACAGAGCGGACACGACTTGCATGACTATATAACCTTTGACCCCTAAGTGTGACCTTAGTCTTGCACATGACACATAGTCTTGATGTGGTAAACATTTGTACTAAGTACCATAAATATCCAATAAGAAATGGCAAAGTTACAGAGTGGACACAAATCATATGCCTATTTGTGCCTTTAAACCTTTGACCTCCAAGTGTTACCTTGACCTCTGAGCAAGGGACCTGGGTCTTGGGTATGACACACCGCCTTGATGTGGTGAACATTTGTACCAGGTATTATAAATATCCAATAAGAAATGATAAAGTTACAGAGCTGACACGATTTTGTGCCTTATAACCTTCGACCTCCAAGTGTGACCTTGACCTTTGAGCTAGGGACCTGGGTCTTGGCATGACACACAGTCTTGATATGGTGAACCTTTGTACCAAGTATTATAAATATCCAAAAAGAAATGACAAAGTTACAGAGCGGACACGATTTTGTGCCTTATAACCTTTGACCTCCAGTCTTGATATGGTGAACATTTGTACCAAGTATTATAAATATCCAATAAGAAATAACAAAGTTACAGAGATTCTTTGCTCATCACAGGCAACATTGTGTACGTGTATTGATAAACTTTATTTTTTATGTATAATATTATATTGTCTTGATGTGTGCAGTACGAATTAAATGACTGCATTCGGCTTGTTTAAAATATTGGACATAATGTTGAGTTGGGTATATGAGGGCCAGTTATAAACTAAGATCACTGTCTTAGATCTTCATAGTACAGTACACGCAAGGTGGGTTTTCCAATTTCCACTCGGCCACCGCGTCAATAATTAATTTGAGGTGGCATGCCACCGTGGCGGGCCCACCGTGGACAGAAAGTTCCACTCTAAATTGCCACCGTGGCATTTTCCCGATATCTCGTAGATCAACCGTCAAGGTGGAAACGCGGTGGGCCAAAGTGGGCGAACGCAGTGGATTCACGGTGACAATTTGACTGTGGTTTACTTCAGCTAATATATTTTTATACATTTAAATACTTTTTTCTAACATATTTTTAAAAATACTTTCACGTAGGCCTACTCATAATATCATAATATAGTATTTCCAAGACACCAAGTAACACAATTACACTCGATATGACGCTGTGTTTTCATTTGTCAAGTTCAGTTGGGAGAATATTAAAAGTTCGGTTCGGAGAATATTAAAATGCGTAAACATGTATAGAAATGCATTTCTAACATATTTTGAGAAATACTTATACCTACTCATAATATCATAATATAGCAGTCTTCGAAATTAGGACTCGCCCGATCGCCATGGCGGGTAAATTTCGATTCGGGCGTGTAACATTCTCCATTAACGTCTCCCGACTTGGCGAGTAAAAAATCCCAATGCAATTTGCCTAAAACGTTTTAAAATACATATTAAATTTCAGTGCCCCTCGCTCGCCAAATTAGCCATTTGCTAGAGATTTGCGAATGTGGCTAGAACTTTTGCTAATTTGCGAAAATGTTGGCGAACGCATATTTTTTCCGATTAAATTTCAATGATATAAGCGGTATAGACCGGTTCTTAATTTGTGTACACGTGCGCCTCGCTAAAGCCGTGAAAATCGATATCCAGTGTAGAATAAAGCAAGGTCACGGCCATTTGTGTCAGCTGTCAAAACAAATCGATTGGGAAGTTAATTGAGGGATTAACGGCTATTAAATGGGTGACATCTTCGTAGATGTTCCGTTTGAAATTCACCGACAACAAACATCGACACACAAGGTAGAATGGGAGTACGTTGACTGTTTGGTGACGCTTGCGATAATTTTCGGTAAGTTAAATTTGTCGAGCGTTCTATGGTGTTGATAAAATACGTGTTGAAAATAATTGATTGTAAATCAGATAAATGTTATTGTAGATTGATAGTTAATCATCTCAGCGTAGAAACAATTGTTATGATATTTGTTTGACGAATTTTTGCCGAGCGTCGAAAATTAAGGGGTCCATTTTTTTTAATATATGATAAAAATTGACAGAGAGCGTGATTATGATGATTTTATTAGCTGCTACTCAATATAAACACGTAATTAGTCATTGGTGGCACTTTGTCAGTGTCAGTACGAAATGAATTAGATTGAACAATTTGGCTTCTTGTAAGAATGTTGACTTTTAAATATCATTGGATTCTGAGGAATTAATTAGATATTACATTGTCTATATTAAAAAGTGGCAACATCTAGACCTAGCTAGGCTACACTAATGGCAATCTTCATCAGATTGAAAAGTGGAAATCTGCTTTGCACTTTGTATTCATGGTTCTTTTTTCTCTTTTCAGGGTTGAACAACTTCATCAGTTTGAACGTGACGTCCCAACAGACTTATATGATGAACATTCCAGTCTCCCAAAATTAGGATATAGAAAGTTGAAGATCCATTACTTAGAATAATGTTAGAAGATATGCCTTTGATTACAATTGAAGTGAATAATAGTTGAACAGTATAATCGAGTGATATGTGTGACTATTCATGTGTTAATTGAACTGCATTATTTAATACAGTATTTTATCTGAGTATAAATTGATATATATGTAATAAAGCTCAATAAATGCAAGATATTTGTTAATTATTTCATGTTTATTCACTTGATATAAACAATGATTAAGTTAATACAACAATCTGGCTCGGGTTGGCTCAGAGTGGCTAAATAGTGGCTACAACTTTATTTACACTCGCGATAAATCATTATCTTTGTTGGAAATCCGGAATCTGTTAACGAGGCTAAAAATAGCCTTAACAACATCACCAGCTATATGACGTATCGTCTAAAAATAGTTTCCACCAGAGGGCGCTTGTTTTCGTAACCACATTTCCGTCGATTCGACCGACTTTTTGTTTTAAAAATAATTTCTATTCGTAAATATTTATTTTCTTGTCCGGTAAAAAGTAAACAAATACTAAAGTAAAATGTCGTGGCCTCTGAAATACATCGAGGGCGCCATACCGGGTAAGGCGATCGTTACATTTTGTAAAAAAGTTGTCGGGCGGGTGTTTTTCTGCAAGTAACCCGCCCGACTGGCTAGTACAATTGAAAAGCTAATTTCGAAGACTGATATAGTATTTCCAAGCCGCCAAGTAACACAATTACACTCGATATGTCGCTGTGTTTTCATTTGTCAAGTTCAGTTGGGAGAATATTAAAAGTTCGGTTTGGAGAATATTAAAATGCGTAACCATGTATAGAAATTATAACATCTAAGGCCACTTTTTTATATCTTCTGGTTTACAAAACTGACGACCCTCGAAATGGGAAAATATTGAGGTCAAATGAACAATGTGAACTCATTTTTCGAAAACTAGACTCTATTTTCTGTAAATAGACGGATGACGTAAACAGCGACCAAATTGTACATGTAATCTAATTTAGTTAACTCTGTGCGCAAGTATTCGTATTTTGTGCATAGATTTTAATTAATTTATAATTTAGAGTGACCAAATACTATTTTCCAGGATGCTATATTATTTGTACATCGCATTATTCGTGACAACTAGTCAAAAAGGCGAGACTACGTAAATTATACAAGAGGGCCCAAAGGGCCCTAGGTCGCTCACCTGTCGTACTAGTGCATGCACACCCCTATGGTGATCCTACACATTTTCTGAATAAAATTTAAGGAAATTCAGCCTCTATTGCAAGTTTTTGTATGATTTGACCATGTGACCTAGCATTTGACCCCAGATGACTTAATTAATATCAAACTTAACCTAGATTGTGTTGAGATGATTATTAGGACCAAATTTCATAAAGATTAAGTCGAAATTGTAACCTCTGGCGACTACACAGGGTTTTTCTATGATCTGACCTATAATTTAAACAAAATATTTCCTCCATATAACTGTACAAAAACATGCTATAAAGACAGAACAATACCTAAACACTTAAAAAAAAATTATGGTTCCAGTGGGGTTTGAACCCATGACCCTCAGGAGTGACCTTGTTTTTGACGCCAGATGACCCAAAATCGAACTTGGCCTAGATTTTGTTGACAGGATCATTGTGACAAAGTTTCATAAAGATTAAGTTGAAATTGTAACCTCTGGTGACGTACTACACAAGGTTTTTCTATGATTTGACCTATATTTTAAACAAAATATTTTGGAATATTTTTCCTCCATATAACTGTACAAATACATGCTATAAAGACAAAACAATACCTAAACACTTAAAAAAATAAAAAAATAAAAATTATGGTTCCAGTGGGGGTTGAACCCACGACCATCAGGAAAATGTACAAATACATGCTATAAAGACAAAACAATACCTAAACACTTAAAAAAATAAAAATAAAAAAATAAAAATTATGGTTCCAGTGGGGGTTGAACCCACGACCATCAGGAAAATGTACAAATAAATGCTCTACAGACAAAACAATACCTAAACACTCAAAAAAATAAAAATAAATAAATAAAAATTATGGTTCCAGTGGGGGTTGAACCCACGACCATCAGGAAAATGAACAAATACATGCTATAAAGACAAAACAATACCTAAACACTCAAAAAAAAAAAAAAAAAAAAAAAAAAATTATGGTTCCAGTGGGGGTTGAACCCACGACCATCAGGAAAATGTACAAATAAATGCTCTACAGACAAAACAATACCTAAACACTCAAAAAAATAAAAATAAATAAATAAAAATTATGGTTCCAGTGGGGGTTGAACCCACGACCATCAGGAAAATGTACAAATACATGCTATAAAGACAAAACAATACCTAAACACTCAAAAAAAAAAAAAAAAAAAAAAAAAAAAATTATGGTTCCAGTGGGGGTTGAACCCACGACCATCAGGAAAATGTACAAATAAATGCTTTACAGATAAAACAATACCTAAACACTCAAAAAAAATAAAAATAAAAAAATAAAAATTATGGTTCCAGTGGGGGTTGAACCCACGACCCTCAGGAAAATGTCTATGCTCCCTACAGCGCTTTGATTTCCACTTAACCATTACAATTCACACCCTCTAGAATATTTTGATATTTGACCTTTACAAAACTGCTGTGAACCCTGATACACATTTTCATTGGTTGATGAAAGTTTACTTGTATGTATAGAGTGTAGAGAGTTACAGCAGAGAGTTAAGTGACCATGAAGACTACATGTTGAAAGGTTTAAAACAAGGTTTTTCTATAATTTGACCTAGTGAGCTAGTTTTTGACCTCAGATGACCCAATATCGAACTTGACCTAGATTTTGTTGAGATGATCATTGTGACCAAGTTTCATAAAGATTAGGCCAAAATTGTGACCTCTAGAGAGGACACAACCCAATTGTTGACGGACGGACGGACGGACGGACGGACAGACGGACGGACGGACGGACGACGGACGAAGTGTGATCACAATAGCTCACTCTGTCACTTTGTGACAGGTGAGCTAAAAAAACGCGGTCGAACCGACTTTGAATTGAGACAAGAAGAGTTAAATTACCTTCAAATATTAGATCTAATCCATTATTGTTACATATGTGTTTTATCAATGCAATATATAATAATCATGAGTTATTACACTAACACTGATTAACATATTATAAATGAGCGATGAGAGATGATTTCAATGTGTTTCAATAAATTTTGTCAAAGTGTGCAAATATTTGTAGATCAGTCAAAATTCGAATGTGCATCGGCTAGATATCTTTGATGTCAGTTCACAACAGTTTCTTTTGATTGCCCGACAAAGGTCGGCAACGTCTGAGTTTTAGTCATCTACCGATTGTCGGCGACTTCTGAAGTTACAATGTCGGCACTGCTGTCTTTGATCGGAATAGTAAGGGCATGGTGATTTATAGTTGCGTTTTATTGTCAATAGCTACATCTGGCTATTTGTTGACCATGTATACATACGTTCAATTAATGTTTTCATAATTTATTTCATAACCTGCGTGCGTTTTATTAATACTTCACCATTTTTGCGCGTACATTAGTGTTACGCACGTTGACTGCCGTATACGTTGCCTAGGGGCGAACGTTACGTAACACCGTTGTTATGGATCTTACACATGAGTATCTGCTTCTGTCGCAAACTTTAAGTAGAATATAGAGGTTGGGACTGAAGGATAAAATACTTCGTAACGAAATTTTGTGATGGGGTTTAACACCAAAGCATTTTTTCTACCGGTCGTTCCAAAAAATTCTTGTTAACCACGAGATAAAAAGTTTCGGCCTTACAATAATTCTAAACTCCCGCAATGCCAGTGACACGTACACGTTAGGTCACACCTGTGAACTTTTATGCATATCAAGGGCTATACAGGGGTGTCAATTACTATCAATTATACGCTTGTTATAAACACGTGCACATTGTAGTTAAGACTTAATTGTTCGTGAATTCCCGAAAAATGAGTAAATTGCAATTATTATTTGTAGCATCTTATGAGGATTAGTTCATTTTCTAAAAACAATTGGTAGCTCTTAGATCGAATGTCTCACCCCTATGCAGCCCATGTCAAACTATTTAATTTTCTTACGTCTGTGGAGTGATCGGTCAGAGAGTGCAGTTGTGTTGTTGTTGTACTATTGCATAATGGATTATCACCCACCACGCTGATCACAGTACCGGAAAAGGCCTGGGGTGGGGGAAGAAGAGGCCTAGGGGGGGATAAACCGGGCCGGGGGATAAACTGGGCGGGGGATAAAATTGACCATTACACCGGTAAACAATTTGATTGTATGCAATAAACTTTCCGTATTACTTAGAGAACAGTTTTCTATTTATTTGGAAAATAAATCGGAAAAAATGCAAAACTTCATAATTTAATGACGATCTATTGCCACCGCGTTTCCACCGTGTTGTCACCGTGTATCCACCATGTTTCCACCGTGTTGTCACGGTGGCAATGGTCACGGTGGGTTGTCCACCCTAATTTTAAGTCTAGGTGGATTTGGGTGGGTTCACGGTGGCATATTTTGCGTTGCCACCCAGAGTCATCGCCAACGTGACGTGTGGACTTTGGAAAACCCACCTTGCTTGTACTGTATAGATGTGAAAGATATTTTTATCGGATCGAATCCCTTAAATATTTTCTTTAAAATTCAGTACTAATATTTTCTCAAAACGACCGTCAAGATTCAGCCCATAGTTCAAGACTTCTAATATACATGTACATTCAACCTCACTGAAAGACCAAACAGCTATAGTAAGATCATGTTTCAATGGTACCATAATTATTGAGGAGTTAGTGTAGTAGAGCACCCAGATTAAACTCCATACTGCAGTCGAGCATCAGTCTGTCTCAGTCGGCAAGCAGTCAAGTTTCTACTCAGAAAAGTTTTGAGTCAAAGGGTCGGTAGTCTCAATTAATCTCAATTAGCCACAATTATACTGCTCCCAACCATACATACAACAGATAGACACCCGACTGAGTACTCGAGATAGATCTGGGCATTCAGATCGGCAATCAGTGGCATTATTTATGACGATTTTCTCTAGATATACCAGTACATTCGGATGCATTACTAGTTGAACGAACATACATAGCAGTTTGATAGTTACAGGGAGTTCTACTGAGACATAATGCCCAATCCTGAAAACAAGTCATATGTCTCTTTTGGGTGCCATTAGCACACATCCGTACTCCAAAACTCAGTTAAAACATTGCTCAATTATTAAAATTTGCCCTATGAAACTTAAAAAGACCATAAATTTGTTAATACTTCGAATAATTTCATCATGTAACTTTTATTTTCTGCAGAAAGTTAATTCTTTTCAGAGCAGCAAATCCGGATTTCCAGAAAAACACAATTCTGGAATGGTAGGACCCATGTTTTTAACATTACCTGTATAGGACCTTGTTGTTGTACATACTCTGTCATCTGTTTCACCTGACTTGCCATTGTCTTGGCAACTTTAACAATTGGATTTGATTCATCTTCCCAATTCTCAGTTTGCCTCTGGATAAACTGGGCATCTTTCTGTGAAAATATAAAACAAGAGCTGTCCACGAACAGCGCGCTCCACTATTCGCAGCGCCATGCTGGGATAGTACAATCATTATATATTCAAAACAAAATGCTTCATAACAGCAGCATTACCCTCTGCTGTGTAGAGGTTGGGGCTTCTAAGTCAAAAAAGGGAGATAATTTGGACAAATTATGCAGGACCATTACCTACTCATGTGTAGGTCCTCTTGGTCATGAAGGTACACAAATAACTAAAATAAGCATTTCTTAGTCCAAAAGGGAGCATAATTTCAACAAAATGCTAAATATTATCTTATCCTGTGTAAGGGTTGGGGTCATGATGGTGAACAAGTATGCAAAGTATCAAAGCATCATATCAATGCACTTTGAACATATTAGAGGTTAAAAAACCTGTACCTAAACTTTAACATTTGCATTTCGTAGTCCACAAGGGGGCATAATTTCAACAAAATGCTTTATAGGGTTATCCACTCCTGTGTAGGGGTAGGGGTCATGATGGAGAACAAGTATCCATAGCAATATGTGAATGCACTTTGAAAATATTAGAGGTGAAAAAAACCTGTACCTAAACTTTAACATTTGGACTAAGTTGAAAAGGGGGGCATAATTTCACCAAAATGCTTAATAGAGTTACCTACCACTGTGTATGGGTTGGGGTCATGATGGTGAACAAGTATGCATGGGTTGGGGTCATGATGGTGAACAAGTATGCAAAGTATCAACGCAATATGTCAATGCACTTTGAAGATTGTTAGAGGTTAAAAAACCTGTACCTAAACTTTAACATTTGCATTTCGAAGTCCACAAGGGGGCATTATTTCAACAAAATGCTTGATAGAGTTACCTTCCCCTGTGTATAGGTTGGGGTCATGATGGTGAAAAGTATGTAAAGCAATATGTGAATGCATTTTGAAAATATTAGAGGTGAAAAACCCTGTACCTAAACTTTAACATTTGCACTAAGTTGAAACAAGAGCACCGCCTTGCGGTTGCAGACGCTCATCTGATCATTGTTACTGTAAAAAAGGCCCATTACCCTTGCATAAAGTAGAACAGTGTTATGAGTCTTGCTTAAATAAGTGAGGTATTGATTGTGAAAAAGGGGCAATTACTCTTGCAAATGCTGATCAGAGTTATGGGTCATGCTTGACATGGTCAGGTATTGATGGTGAATAAGTGTTGAACGTTTCAAAGCAATAGCCCACATAGTGTATGAGAAAAGTGGACCTAAACACAAAACTTAACCAAGGAATTTCGTGAGTCCAAAAAGGGGCAATAACTCACGCAAAATGCAGATCAGAGTTATGGTTCTTGTTTTACATGGTCAGGTATTGATTGTGAACAAGTGTTGAAAGATTCGAAGCAATAGCCCACATAGTGTATGGGAAAAGTGGACCTAAACACAAAACTTAACCAAGGAATTTTCTGAGTCAAAAAAGGGGCAAAAACTCACGCAAAATGCAGATCAGAGTTATGGTTCTGGTTTGACATGGTCAGGTTATGATGGTGAACAAGTATTGAAAGTTTTAAAGCAATAGCCCACATAGTGTATGAGAAAAATGGACCTAAACACAAAACTTAACCAAGAAATTTTCTGAGTCCAAAAAGGGGCAATAACTTGCGCAAAATGCAGATCAGAGTTATGGTTCTTGTTTGACATGGTCAGGTATTGATGGTAAACAAGTGTTGAAAGTTTCGAAGCAATAGCCCACAATGTCATAGTGTATGAGAAAAGTGGACCTAAACACAAAACTTAACCAAGGAATTTTCTGAGTCCAAATAGGGGCAATAACTCACGCAAAATGCAGATCAGAGTTATGGCTCTTGTTTGACATGGTCAGGTTATGAGAACAAGTGTTGAAAGTTTCACAGCAATAGCCCACATAGTGTATGAGAAAAATGGACTTAAACACAAAACTTAACCAAGGAATTTTGTGAGTCCAAAAAGGGGCAATAACTCACACAATATGCAGATCAGAGTAATGGTTCTTATTTGACATGGTCAGATATTGATGGTGAACAAGTGTTGAAAGTTTCAAAGCAATAACTCTGATAGTTTAGGAGAAAAGTGGACCTTAACGCAAAACTTAACCAAGGCATTTTAATTTCTAAGTCCAAAAAGGGGCAATATTTCTTACAAAATGCAGATCAGAGTTATGGGTATTGCTTTACAGGCTCAGGTATTGATGGTTAACAAGTGTTGCAAGTTTCAAAGCAATAGCTTTCATAGTTAATGAAGTTTACCTAGACACAAAACATAACTAAGCAACGCCGACGCCGATCAAGTGATGACAATAACTCATCTTTTTTTTAAAAATCAGATGAGCTAAAAAGGGGACATAATTTTACCAAAATGCTTAATAGAGTTACCTACTCCTGTGTATGGGTTGGGGTCATGATGGTGAACAAGTATGCAAAGTATCAAAGCAATATGTCCATGCACTATGAAGATATTAGAGGTTAAAAAACCTGTACCTAAACTTTAACATTTGCATTTCCAAGTCCAAAAGGGGGCATAATTTCAACAAAATGCCTCATAGAGTTACCTACTCCTGCATATGGGTTGGGGTCATTGTGGCAAACAAGTATGCAAAGTATGAAAGCAATATCTCAAAGGACTTAGAGAATATAAGAGGTTAAAAACCTGTACCTAAACTTTAACAAAAGTGTTACGCCGATGCAGACGCTCGGGTGACTGCAATAGCTCCCCTTATTCTACGAATAGTGGAGCTAAAAATTAGATAAACATTAACCATGGTTTATACAAAATTCTCATACCAAAATTTAAGGACTATTCAAGGACTTTTCAAGGTAGAATATGCATTTTCAAGATTTCCCAAACATTCACCATGGTTAAATTGAACAAAAATGCAATAATTCACTGCCACTTAATACTCTATTACTAGTCATACCCGAAAGAGCTCAATTCATCAAATTACAGTGACATTCGCACTCATACATTTATCATTATGTACTTTAATTTTTAAGAAAAAAGAGCATTTTTCTATTTCTTTTTTACGCAGGTATTGAATGTGCCAACTTAACAACATCAATAAGCTTTGATAGATATTCAAGGCTGTTTGCCTGAATTCAAGGATTTTTAGTTAAATTCAAGCACCATTTCGGCATTTTTTCAAGGTAGCACTAAATTCAAGTAGTTTTCAAGGTTGAAACCAAATTCAAGGACTTTTCTAGGCCTGTATGAACGTTACAACTACTTGGAATCCAAATTGTACAGTTTGAACCTCAACTAAAGAACACATTAAGTGTCTGTGTTGCATTTAACCCATGAGATACTGTAAAATCATAAATTATCACAGAAATTAAATTTCACAGAATATGGTAAAATTGTACTTTTGCAGTTTCTTAAGTTTGTGGATTTAAAATATTTAAAGAAAAATCTCTTTTTTATGTAAGTTTGTGGTCAATTATTCAAGGAATTTAATTTCGTGATCTAGTTCATCTGCAAAATCAACGAAAATTAATCTGCCGCAAAGATTTTAAAATAACTTTACAATAAATCATGAGAGAAGGCTTTTGTACAGCAAGTCTTTCCCAAAATTTATTTTGAACAAGTATGACAGCTCATGTACCGATTACAACTAAAAACCACATAAATGTGCAAACTACTGTAAAAGCATTTATTTTTGCGAGGCTAAATTTTTTGCGAATTTCTAATTTGGAAGTAGTTCGTGAGGGTTAATGTTTGCGAATTTCAAATTTCAGAAAAATAAAAAAAATCTTTCGCGGCAATATCTCTGGTGCATTACTTAGTTGCCACGCCGTGATTATCACTCTGATAATTACGGCTACTGTTTGTATAATATAATGGTCATCTATCCAAGCGTATTAATTCTTAATTGTCCGATTGGCTTAACTTGTTGGTATTTACTAGAACTCAATTAAGCATAATGAGAAAACTGTGAAAGTAAATTGTATTCATTCCATTGTTTCCGAGCTTATCGGAACAAACAATAGCTGTGGGTGTTAAACATTGTACCTGTAGACAGTGTTTTTATACTGGTACACAATCATTGAACTATTCAAATGAACTACTAAATGAATTAGATTTTTGACAGAAATATTTTATGTTCACATTCTCTGTTGTATATTTAACGTTTTGTAAATATCAATCAAACACAGTTTATCAGGCAAAAGTCAGCGTAGTCGTCAGTACTTTATCAATTCGGAGTAGATTGTAATGGCGTCGCTTAGCCGTAATCAATATTAAAGTTCAACATATTTGAAGCTATTATGAAGGTAATAAATTCACGAGCATCCATTTTCGCGACTTTATCGAACTCGCAAATATAGCGAAAATTAAACCCTCGCGAAATATTCTGCTTTTACAGTGGTCATATTACCAATATAAGTATGACTGTGCACAGCTGTACTTACAATTGATGGCAAAACAGTGTTGAAATTTACGACATATTGCATATAGTTAGTTGGATAGTTAAATATATATCATTTAGCATAATATGGTAGTCTGGTTGACCTAACAAGTGTACCTGAGTTACTAACAAGTCCTTACCAGTGTAAGACTTGATCAAGAAGGGGGAAAAAAGGCCTGGGCCTGATCTTTCCCCTGGGGAAAAACTGGCCGGGGGAAAAAAGGACCGCTACACCTGCTTTTCAGGCAAAGGACAATTTCTCCACATAAATATACATTTAGAGAAGAAAGGTATATGCTTTGATTGTTTGCTTATTTGGTATTAACACCATTTCTCAACCATTTTTCAGTTATATACGGTGACTGATTCACCTTAACAGTTTTCCTGGACTGTGCTCTAACCAGTATTAACTTGCCCTTCCACGAGGGACCAGCAACTCTTTCACATGTGCAGAAAAATTGGTATTGTTGTAAAATTTTCATGGAAGGGTAAGACCTGTCACAACCAGTAATCCACTTAGATCGCCAGATAACATATCTAGGGCACTAACCATAGGACAACAGCCACAGCCACGTATGATTTAATCTGGATCCAAACCCATGACATATAAAAGTTAAGAACATGGTAGCACTTCTACGGGTTACCCTTCGCCGAAAGGTCTAAAGAATTACACACATCTAGAATACTGGTAGCATTAAAGCAATCAATCAACTGACAGTGTTAACTGAGCAGACAGGTTGGTTGGTGGGTGATAAAACAGTGTACAAACATACCAATAGTTCTATAACAGGTTTAGGAGATGATGATGATGGTTTTGTTGACAGATCATGTTGTTCGTATCTAGTTCTATCACAGTCATCATATGTTCTCCCACATGTAAGCTTCATACTGAAATAAATGAACAACTGAAAATCACACATCACTTTATCTTTTACTTGTTAGTTCATTTCTATGCTATTTGACACAAAAAAATCTGTCGTATATGGAGGCCATGTGGCTGATTTTGTTTCCTTGGAATTAATTACAGAGGTCCAACAATACAGGCAGAGGGCCCAATCTAGAGCTATCACTGGAGTGATGAATCATATCCCCACAGCACTGCCTTGAGCCCTTGACCTTTGAGCTAGACACCTGGGTCTTGCGCATGACACACCGGTTTGATGTGGTGCACATTTGTCCAGAGCAATTTTAAAATCAATAAGAAACAACAAAGTTACAGAGCGGACAACATTTGCATGACTTAATAACCTTTAAGTGTGACTTTGACCTTTGGGCTAGGGACCTGTGTCTTGAACATGAAATACCGTCTTGATGTGGTGAACATTTGTACCATGCAATTTTAAAATACAGTGAGAAAAACAAAGTAACAGAGCGGACTCGACTTGCATGACTATATAACCTTTGACCTCTAAGTGTGACCTTGACCTTTGAACTAGGGACCTTGGTCTTGAACATGAAATACCGTCTTGATGTGGTGAACATTTATACCAAGCAATCTTGAAATCAGAATACAGAGCAGACATGATTTTGCTAACAGACTGACAGGCCGATAGACAAACAGACCAACTAACTAACGTGGTGACGCCAATATACCCCCATCAAACTCTTTTTGCGGGGGTATAAAAGCACTGTTACAAACATTGTTCTGTTGTTAAAATTCAGCAAATTAAATTTCTAATGACCATCACTGTCCATAGTTAGTTTCACCAAATTAATTTTTATTTTCTGTAGAAAAGTTCAGAATCTTTCTAGTGCAGCAAATCCTGATTATATATTTGTAAGACCACAGTAATGATCAACTCATACTAGGTATTTCAGCTTTTTGACAGCTGAAGATTGGACTTTTAGTGGTTTAGTTAATTTTATTCGGTTGTGTGTCGGGCATGCCGTGCTATGTGATGTATATATGCTTTGTAAGTTGAATGCTGCCTTCCCTGTCTGATTTTCTATTATCTTTTTACTCAATCTGCCAGAAGCATCTGGCAGCTTCTCCTTTACTTTGAGGTTGTGAGCACATCCAATGCTAAAAGATAAAATCTTCCAACATGAAAATCAGATATGAATCATCTAGGCAAATATCTTGAGCTCTTAAAACACATACCTGGACAGGTAGATTTGAATAACCTAATATGCATGAGGATATTCTATTTTGTGTTTTCATCAAGTTTGATACCATTTTAAACTATTATAAAACCAAGTAAGGAGGCCTGTTTTCTTGGCATGACTTATCAAAAAGTACTAATCGTAGCATGTCTTTCTGCAAGCAACTGCCAACTTCTCCACATGTGGATGACATGACTGCAAGCAGATGCCAACTTCTCCACATGCGGATGACATGACTGCAAGCAGATGCCAACTTCTCCACATGCGGATGACATGACTGCAAGCAGATGCCAACTTCTCCACATGCGGATGACATGACTGCAAGCAGATGCCAACTTCTCCACATGCGGATGACATGACTGCAAGCAGATGCCAACATCTCCACATGCGGATGACATGACTGCAAGCAGATGCCAACTTATTCACATGCGGATGACATGACTGCCAACTTCTCCACATGCAGATGACATGACTGCCAACTTCTCCACATGCGAATGACATGACTGCAAGTAACTGCCAACTTCTCCACAAGCGGATGCCATGACTGCCAACTTCTCAACATGCAGATGACATGACTGCAAGCAAATGCCAACTCCTCCACATGCAGATGACATGACTGCAAGCAAATGCCAACTTCTCCACATGTGGATGACATGACTGCAAGCAGATGCCAACTTCTCCACATGCGGATGACATGACTGCAAGCAGATGCCAACTTCTCCACATGCGGATGACATGACTGCCAACTTCTCCACATGGGGATGACATGACTGCAAGTAACTGCCAACTGCTCCACATGCGGATGACATGACTGCAAGCAGATGCCAACTTCTCCACATGCGGATGACATGACTGCAAGCAAATGCCAACTCCTCCACATGTGGATAACATGACTGCAAGCAGATGCCAACTTCTCCACATGTGGATGACATGACTGCAAGCAACTACCAACTTCTCCACATGTGGATGACATGACTTTAAGCAACTACAAACTTCTCCACATGCGAATGACATGACTTCAGAAAATGTCATGGTAGAATTTATCCAGTCTCTACTTGGACCAGGAATTTTCGTCTATTTGGTGCACCAGGGTTGTATCTCACTATAGATATGTATAGCTCAGAGAATTTGACCTGATTCTGACCTTTATGCATGAATATATTACAAGGTTCTAGCGATGAATAAATAAATTTCCGCAAGCAAATCATGCAATATCGGTCCTTTGTATGGTATTACATCTTGAGCGTCTTCGTGACACTTTCCGCTTATGAAAACATACAACCAGGATATAGACAATATATTAGCTGTTAAATTATGCTAAAAGAAGGTCGGGAGTCATGTCCAATTCTCCGGACTATAGAGAGATACCACCATGTTTGACCAAAGGGACGGAATATGGTAACACTAAAATCACATTCGAATAACTCTCAATGATAGACCTTCAACTATCAATACTTTCACTTTCATCAGACAATGTTCAATTTTGTTGGCCAATTTTGTTTCATGCGTTAGTCAAATAAATTGAAATTCAAGATAACTTCTTCATTAAATGTTCTTACAGTTGGCTGTATTACATTTATTTTTAGTTTAAATGTTTGGTAATGTGCCACTTGTATTTGATTACCAGAAAAATGTCATACATGTTTGTTTATTTTGTTAGATGCTTTCAGATAATGGTATATGATCTAAACCTAAAACAAGATCCGTCACAGTGACAGCATTGATTTTTTTATGCTTATATTTATCCTCGCTACTGGAAATCCACATGGGAGATGCCCCAGAAGAGATTAGTCACTTTAGTATTTGGGAGATAGTGCATGATACAGAAGATGCCCCAGTTCCAGAGGAATTCCTGGTACTTTTTTGTGCATGGTGTAAAGGTTCATACGCAGGACCTCGGTTTTTAAAGTCTCGTCCAAAAGACTGTTGGTAATTTTAGTTATGTTGGGTAAGAAACACTGACAAGCATTTCTGTTTTAATTCAGCTTGAGGCAGGATCGAACCCACAACCTTCTGATCAGCAGTAAGTCAGAAGCTCTTACCACTGGACCACTTGTCCACCCCAACATAGCAATATTGATAACTGTATAAGTGGAAATGTTGGCTGGACAAAAAAATAACAAATTTTGAATTTCGAACATTTAGCGTGCAGATAAATTAGCAATTTTTCATTAGCAATTTCTTGCTTTCTTAGTATAGTTCTTTGAGGGCCAAAATTTAAGCTAGTGGAAATGTTAAGTGAATTTTGCAAATTTGTGTGGAATTTGCCAATATCTCCAAGTTGCCAACTTAATCACATCTATAGTATCACGATAGTATTGTGACCAAACAACCATTTCAGAACACAGAACAAAATTTCAGCATCCATTTTTACCTGTTTTAGCACTTCATGGGACCTTGTTATAATAATCCCTATACACCGCTTTTCAGTTCTGTCAGATAATTCTACTGTTTTCATATGGATAAAGTCATAATTAGGATCAAAGCACTGATAGCGCTGGAAAAACAGGGCTTGTTCCTTCCTGAGGTGAGACAATCATCAGTCACAGAGTGAATGACAGAGTCTCCCTGTGGTAAGTACACTTGAATTTGTAAATAAAAACAAAGTGCAAGGCAAGCTTTTGTGATCAAGTTTCTGTCTTGTGTAGACAATAAACAAGAGGGCCCACAGGGCCCTAGGTCGCTCCCCTGTGCACATTGATCAAGTAGAACCATATTTTTCGTGTTTTTTTTAAAATGTTTTTCCAATCAGTTGTCATGGCAACAAGAGTTCTGCATGGATTATAATTCATTTAGCTATTTTTAGAAAGGATAACCCAAGGAACATTGTCACCTATTTAACATGAAATCCAACCAGCACTTTTAGAGAAGAAGATTTTAAAAGATTTACTATAGATATATAGGGAAAAACAGCGCCCTACCCACTGGTGGCCATGTTTTTGACGAATCATGACAAAAATGTCAATTTTGTAAGAGGGTCACCGAACAAGACTTTCTGTAAAATTATTTTGAAATCTGGCTGGCGGTTGATTTTTTATGATTTTTAAAAGATTTTCCTATCAGTTGCCATGGCAACCAGTTATTTATAAATTACAATGATTTTAGCTATTTTTAGAAAGGACCACCAAAGGAACATTCCTGTGAAGTTTGGTTGAAACTGGCCAAGTGGTTTAGGAGAAGTTGTTTGAATGAATTGTTGACGCATGCACGCACGGACGCACAGACTGACGAAGGATGAAGAGTGATCACAATAGCTCATGTTCTGCATGGAATGTAATTCTTTTAGCTAATTTGAGAAAGGACCACCCAAGGAACAATTTTACCAATCAATACTGAAATCCAACCAGTACTTTTAGAGGAGAAGTTTTTTAAAGATTTTACTATAGATTTATGGGAAAAACAGCGCCCCACCCACTGGCGGCCATGTTTTTTACGAATCAAGACAAAAATGTCCATTTGGTAAGAAGGTCACCCAACAACTATTTGTGTAAAATTATTTTGAAATCTGGCTAGCGGTTGATTTTTTATGATTTTTTAAAAGATTTTCCTATTGGTTGCCATGGCAACCAGTTATTTATAAATTACAATGATTTTAGCTATTTTTAGAAAGGACCACCAAAGGAACATTCCTGTGAAGTTTGGTTGAAACTGGCCAAGTGGTTTAGGAGAGGTTGTTTGAATGAATTGTTGACGCATGCACGCACGGACGCACAGACTGACGAAGGATGAAGAGTGATCACAATAGCTCACCTTGTCAATATGTGACAAGTGAGCTAAAAAAACAGTGTTCAAAACTGCTATTCAAAAACTGAACAATTCTCAGGAGGAACTGACAAGTGGTTATCAGGATTACAACCATAAAACAAGAGGATCATAGATCCTGGGGCGCTCACCTGCTAAACATGGCCAAACTTTGAACTCGACCTTAAGGTCATCAAGATAAACATTTTGAATTAACTTGATGAAGGTTAAAGCAAAACTGAGGCCCCCAGAGTGTTAAAAAGGTTTTGCTATTATTTGACATATTGACCTAGTTTTTTAGCCACATGACCCAACTTTTAACTTGACCTTAAAGGTGCTGCCCCACAGATTGGGCTAAAAAATTTGCATATCTTGATTTTCAAACCTAACCAAGTATTGATGTAATAAAAGCCACTGAAGGTTGGTTTATGAAAGATTTGGTGCAAAAAAGTAATTTTATCCACTCCTGATGTCGCCCACTAAGTAGTTATTTCTTGAAAAAAAACCGCTAAGTTTCTTTGCAACAGGCTTTGTGAATTATGTAAGGCACTCATGATCGAACTGTAACATCAACAAACTACAGCGTAAACATCAGTTAGGTAATTTGGTTCGTTTTTTTATTCGTTTTCATCAAATACGAACAAATTTCAGGCAATTTAGGTAATAGTAGCGTTAATTCTATAGGGTATTAATACCCTATAGAATTTTTGATGTAAAAGTACTAGATAACTACAAAATGCCGAAGTTTTTCAAGTTGTTTTATAAGTCAGTGTGGTTGTTTATGGAATATACAGGCAACTATACCAAAATTACGCGAATATTTGACAATTTTATTTTATTTTTGAAATATACCAATATGTGAGGCAGTCCCTTTAAGGTCACCAAGATAAACATTTTGACCAAACTTCATGAAGATTAAAGGAAACATGTGGCCCCCAGAGTGTTAACAAGGTTTTCCTATTATTTGACCTTTTGACCTAGTGTTTGACCCCACATGACCCAACTTCGAACTTGACCTTAAGGTCATCCAGATAAACATTTTGACCAAACTTCATGAAGATTAAAGCAAAAATGTGGCCGCCAGAGTGTTAACAAGGTTTTCCTATTATTTGACCTTTTGACCTAGTTTTTGACCCTGAAATTTGTTTCTGTACAAGAGGTATCAAACACCTGATTTTTATGAAGAACACACTCAGGATAGTGATTGTGCAAACCCATAACAGTTTTGCTCGGCTAGTTTTCAAGATATTTTTAGATTTTTGGGAACCCCCCTAAAAACTGATATTTGCATTTCATCGAAAAAGTTTGACATTTAATTACATGAAACTAGGCATACACAAAATTTCGTATATACGGAATCACACGTTAACATTTGTTTTAGACTATGCATGTTAAATGTATTTTTAAATGATATTTTAAAATACCGTATGTTTTCGTACATGCAACCAGTAGAGTAACTATTATAGAAGTTTTATCCCAAATTTCATGGCAGTTGCTCGGCTAGATTTTTTTTATTGACACTAGTGATTTCGGAAATGTCGAAAACAAGGAGAGTTTACAAAACAAATTAACGTTTTGAATACGTTGTATCTAGTTTTCGCGATAATTTGATTTTAAAAATGTATATATTTTAAGATGAGCCCATGCTCTTTTGCATTAGCTAGTCTATATTCTTACGAAATAAATGCAAAAGAACATTCCTCTAAAGTAAACAAATATTAAAACTTGGATAAAATTTTGTGTGGGCGCTTTATATTACGTTTCACATTACGTTGTAGCTAGTATTCGCAAGTGTTGGTGTTTCAACGTTTGGAATAATTTAAATGGCACATACAATTTCAGCTATAGCTTTATTCTGCAAGCTTATTATAGTATAATATAGTAATAACTTTACAGTAAATTTGCGATTTTAAGACATGAGAACATGCTAACACATCAATTTTAAGTTTTTCGTAATATTTCATCATGGTAGTCAGACGCTTTCAATACGTCTTATTTACTCCGATTTCTAAACTTCCGCTCAACTGAAGAGTTGGGAATCACCTCAATTAATATCAAACTTAACCTAGATTGTGCTGAGATGATCATTAGGACCAAATTTCATAAAGATTAAGTCAAAATTGTGACCTCTGGTGATTACACAGGGTTTTTCTATGATCTGACCTATAATTGCCTCGTACAAATACATACTTCAAAGACAAAACATTACCTAAACACTTAAAAAAAAATATAAAAAATATTATGCTCCCAGTGGGGTTTGAACCCATGACCCTCAGGAATATGTCAATTGACATTGTGACCTTGTTTTTGACCCCAGATGACCCAAAATCGAACTTGGCCTAGATTTTGTTGACATGATCATCGTGACAAAGTTTCATAAAGATTAGGTTGAAAGTGTAACCTCTGGTGACTCCACAAAGTTTTTCTATGATTTGACCTATAATTTAAACAAAATATTTAGGAAAAAATATTTTCCTCCATATAACTGTACAAATACATGCTAGATAGACAAAACAATACCTAAACACTTAAAAAAATAAAAATAAAAATTATGGTTCCAGTAGGGTTTGAACCCTCAGATGACCCAATATCGAACTTGACCTAGATTTTGTTGAGATGATCATTGTGACCAAGTTTCATAAAGATTAGGCCAAAATTGTGACCTCTAGAAAAGACACAACCCAATTGTTGATGGATGGACGGACGGACAGACGACAGACGAAGAGTGATCATAAAGCTCACTCTGTCACTTTGTGACAGGTGAGCTAAAAAAGTACCCAGGTGCGGGCAATACAAGGGGTTTTATGATATTGAAGTTTTACTGTAAAATGATTATTTTCATGGTTTAAAGAAATATATACAAGGAATACTAAGTAGTTTGTATTAGTTTTATTATAAAAACAAAATCACATATAATATACAAGCAATTTTCTACAAACACATGGTCATAACTTTACATCATTTCTTACGTAATACCAGGTACATGTACAATCTCAAATGGTCAAATCATCGACCTAATGTACCGTAGAGTGTTAAATATTACATTTATGTTGGTGAACATTTTAATTGGTATATAATTGCCTGAAGCTAAAATAACTGACAAATTTGGATCTTTGAACTTACACACTGTCAGATAAACCAAGCAAATTACAATATGTCGATCAATTTTAAGTTAAATGTTTTTCAAAACCTGTTTCAGTAGGATATTTCGATCAATTTTAAGTTTAAATATTTTTTCAAAACCTGTTTAACAAGCCATGTATAGGTAAAGGCACATTGACAGCACTGATATATGAACATACTAAAATACTCTTCTAACCGGTCACCTGACATTTCAGCCGTTAACTGCGTAAAATAATGCATGAACAGTTACTGTTGCATGCAAAATACATAGACTTTTGGGTTTTAATATAGTGAAATTATTTTAGAATTTAAAAATTTTTTTTTTACTGGGTTTGTGAACTATGGTAATATGATGAAGAGACCAGCTAGTAAAGTGTTCAAGCATACTTGGCAAACATAAACAACAAATAATATTGGAAATCTTTGATCATTTGTACAATAAACGGTCAGAGCTTAGATCTAGTCGTGTTTCATTTACATATGTAAATTATGGGGTTCCTTATAATGTAGAATGACAATAAAAACTCAGGTAATGAACATTGTTGAAGAAAAACTTATTCCGAATCAAAATATGTACAGAATTTCAGTAAACATACTAGAAAAATATATTTTAACTAAAAATTAGGTGGATACCTTTTATCAAAAAAATGCAAAAATAGTATCCTTGAATTTTATTCAATTTAATGTTCAAAATGTAATATTTTATTGAAATATAAATATGCTAAACAAATCATGTATAATTATTACATACAAATTTATTTTAAATAAAATTAATTTGTACAACAGTTGTAAATATTGTGTCATAGGAAACAAAATATATAATACATTTGTATAAAGAAATATGAACAGTGGATTTTGACGAACATGGAATGTTTGTATAACAGGATTTCACATAAACGGGAATAAAACAAATACATGTATGTACATATCTGAATGGATAAACAACATTCATAAAAAGAATTGTTAACATTTTTTATTTTTAAACAAACTATAATGACCACATGCCACAAGTTAATGATTAAGTCACGGTCATGTAGTATTGCATACCATGTGTGGACTATCACAGAAAACATCTAAACAACTGACTATCAAAGTCCAATATATTATGTAATATTTTGAACATCAAATATAACATGTGGGCCAGCATGTAATCAAGGCTTCCTATTTATTCAAAACAGATTGCAAAGATAGTTACCATCTCTCAATATAAAATCGATAAAATGTCAATAATTTACCATTTACTGAAGGTCTATAAAAACAGAAAAATCGCCCCAGGCAACGGAATATTTATCATATGTTAATCATTAAATGAAGTTTGATAAATTTAGAATGACAGGCAGAAACTTCACAACAGTAAGTTGACAGCAGAGAAAACCAAGGTGTTCCAAACATACTTTGCAAACATCATGTCAACAAGGCGTTCAGGTCGGACAAGGCGCAATGCATACTCTGGTCAAAAGAGAAGCTTGAAATATACAAGATGGTACTATCATTATTAAAGATCAGTTAGAATACATGTATAACTGAATATTGCACATATGATCAGGAATAAGGCATACATTAGTTACTCATGTTTTTGTTATTAAAACAAAGAGTTTTTACTCATACTGGACTAGATTATAACAGTTAAAAAAATTTTTGGAAATTCCAAATTGCGTAACCATGGAAACATTAATCAATATTGTATAACTAAAATTGTATTCTAGTAAATTGCATTCTAGAAAATTATTTTCTAGTAATAAATACTTATCAAATTATATTCTAGTAGTTATTTTCTAGTAAATTATATTCCAGTAAATTAAATTTTTAGTAAATCATTCAAATTATAGGATACCATGGGTAAGATAGTGAAACAGAAAATGTTGTTCAGATTAGTGCATCACATTAAATGATATAACATGGAAAGTATGTGAGCACTTAGCAAAATACTGAATAAGTGGACACTCTGGTAGGAGAACGTGATTATGAAACACCAATTTCTGACAACAAAACACTACTTTCTGACAACAAAACATTACTTTCTGACAACAAAACATTACTTTCTGACAACACCCCATGTCTTCCTTCACATATGTTGATGAACTAGCACACCAACAACAACCGCGAGGCAACCACTGGTGCTAGGTTGTTGGGGGATCTAAGTTCCTGACAGAACATCCTGAGAGTTGGAATGTTTCTTTTTGTTACTTTAACCACTTTGTGTTCATTTCCCGTTCTTTTCTCCCATTTTTTTCATACTTGGGTCCATTATTTTTAGCATTTCGTTGAGGTAAGATTGTACAGCAGTAAGTGAAGCGACGACCGCCGGGGAACCAAAGCCATGTGTAATCAGGCTGAAATGTGAGAGGTTATGTTGCATATTGGGGTCTAGAAGCATCTGTGGCTGAGTGTTGCCCAGTGGAGATCTGTCTTGATTTAATAAGTCCATTAATTCCTTCAATATTTGCCTGAAAATGTAAGAAAATATATGAATTAGAAAACATGACCAGGAACAAATAAGTTTCAGTTTCATTCATAGAAATATAGTCGGATTACCATATGTGTATACTGTATAAGTGGATATGTTTGTAATCGAAAAGTTCGCAAATCCATCATTCTAGGCATTTCACGTACATAAATCTTCCCGAAAATGGAAGAGCATACTAATTACACGTTGTGAAAATCGCTAAGAAATGCTATTTTCCGGTATAAATTACTGTTACTATCTAGGGGATACGTTTTGGTTTGACCTCGTATTTTATGCATATTGTGTGTATTTAGCACGATATGTGTTAAGATACGCTCACAAGAGATAATCTTTATGTATGAAATTAATATTACTGCTACTCATTTATATTGACTCTAATGAATATACATGTAACTGAATAAATCGGAAAAACTTGTCAAGTCTTTGTTTAGTGTCAGTGTTTTCATTGTATTATAATAATTTTTCACACCTAGAACAATAGGTCCCCATTCACAGTTTATGATAAACTGACATAGTACAATGTAAACTCGTATGCATACACACGTCTTTCACCCGTCGTTTTTGCATGTGTGATCAACGAGCTTTTGGCATATTTGATGTTTTCAAGGCAGATCGCTAATGAAGGCACGCCAGTAACTCTGTATTAACACAGATGTAATCCGAAACGCATTCTTGCACGTTAACGAAGGGAAATAAATAGGACTGAATTAAATCAATCATAATAAAGTGTGTTGACACCGGTGAGTCACCCGTGTGTGTATGTAAAATAGCTGTGACAGTTGAAATGTCAATATAATATTTATTCACTGTAATTTTCCAAGTATTCGTCATTTTATAGTTATGTTTTCTTTTATTTTCATATCACATTTCTTTAACATTTCCTATATTGGTTTGTATAATACGAACAAAGTAAGTGGTGAAATCATAGTTGATGGTACATAAACACCGGTTTTTGATGGCCGATATTTACGCGGGAGGAAAACTTCGCGAAAATGTGCCATTCGCGAAAAAACGCGAAGATTTCCATGACGCGAACTTAACCACTTATACAGTATTCCATTGATGTAAGCTACATAAAGACTACATACATATCACAGAATGTTACTAACTGTTCACATTCCATAGATGTAAGCTACATAGAAGACTACATAAATAGCACCAAATGTTACTAACTGTTCACATTCCATTGATGTAAGCTACATAGAAGACTACATAAATATCACAGAATGTTACTAACTGTTTACATATGGCAAGGATTGGTCAGTAAATGAGACATCCACATAAATAAATAGATTACATCAGGCATTGTAGATTACTTCACTTAATCACCTTGCACAGTCATATATGTCTGTTTGTTTGTGCTTCACAGATCACTGAGACAGTCGAAAGAGCATGGTTTCTGGGTATTTTCCCTTCCAGATCGGCAAAATGATATCTGACCTCGATGGAAAAAACAGTGGTGTGATATGTCTTAGTCGAGTACAAACAAACATACATGTCGATTAAGTTCAATAAAGCAATATATAAGGTACCAGTCTGATACATATACAGCTTCACCGCTAACCAAGCTTCTATGCAGGTTCTGTCTAGTTTAATCAACATTATTTCATTTAAATACAATACATACAATACCCATCAGACTCAGCTAGTTGACAAAACCAGTTTTCCTGGAATTTGTTATCAACAAGTACTTGACCAGCAATTGTGAAGTATAACATGACACAACTACACAGTACATAGTCAATGTCACAGAAAAACATGACCTACCCAACCAAGGGATTTAATAAACACCTTCCTTAACTAAACGCAAAAAACAAGTGGAGGAAACAATTAGCAATAGTTCTAACACGATTTTTAAACAGAAAACAGACTTTTGTTGCAGTCCTTCAATACAAATTCACAGACATGTTGCTACAGGCAATAAAACCAGGAATCAAAACTGTTAAAAAACATTAGAAGTCTGTTGTACAATATAACTTGAAAGAACTGTAAAAAATGTGCATACAAAAGTTATTGCCCTAACTATGTAGTAGTCAAATAAGAATAATGAAACAAGGAGAACACTTACTTTGATGCGAGGATCATGTTTTTTCTTGTATTCTGGTCATTAGGATCTGAGTATTTCCGGGAGTTATATTCAGCACAAGCTTTTGATGGGAACTCAGTTTCACAAAGATAACCATAGTCTCTAGCCAATCGAATAGATTCTCCTTCCACTAGTGAGGTGAATAATGTAACATTAGCAGCTTTCCTTCGTCCTGATGGTAAGGTCATACCAAGTTTGTCTAATTTCTCTCTTAGACAACGTCCTCCATTCTTAGCTTTAGCACGACGGAGAATACCGCCAAGCAGGGAAGCATTAATACACTCTGGTGGGTTTAATCTTCTTTGTACTTCAGCAAGAGTTACCTTATATTTAGAAGTTGAGCTAAGTAACGCCAACCGTCCTGGTACAGCACAAAATATGTCCATCTGAGAATTCTGAACCATTCCATTTGTCATAATTGGTTTCGCAAAATCTGTTTTCGGATGAACAACCCGTTTGATAACTGAAGTCTTGTTTCCATCGCTGCTTCCGCTATGTTCACTGTCGCTTCCATCGTCCAAGTAGTCCCCGCCGTTCATGTGGATCATCTCATGTTCATGATCACCGTAAGATATCGCAGGCATCATCTGAAATTCTTGCTTAGATACGATTCCATAATCGCTATGTATATGTCCACCTTGAACATTCTGTAGATCTTCGCGATGTTGTTGTGAGCTTCGTTCAGGTACTGAGGTAACAGGCTGATAATGTTGCTGACTTTGATAAGCTGACAGATGACCATAGGGGTCAGCATTGAACGCATGTGACTGGAACTGTGCTGGTTGATGAGGTATCGGGTTGAACGGAGGAGGAAAGTACGGAGTCTGATAATCTGATATCTGTGGTGGGAATGAAGTGAAGTGAGGCGTCGGCTGTGAATGGATGTATCCAGCATGGTTTCCAAACAGATCTCTTCTATCCTCGCCATTCATGTGTCCGTTCTCAACTCGTTCAAATGCTGATGGAGTACTCTCCTGTTTGTAGTATGATGGTGACGCTCGTCCGATGTCTGTGAAGTGTACATTCCCTTTCATGTCTCCGGGTAATCCGATGTTGTTATTATTATTAGGTAATGGCGTCAACTCGGTTGCCATTTTGCTCAGAGTGCTTTAGATTCACAGATTATATTTTCCAAAACACTTACAGCACTTTGATACCAAGTATATCCAATTAATTATCAAGTTCACTGTCCAAAAACAAAACTAGAATCTAATACACAAAATTTGTAACAAAGTTACAACTCAATCAAAATTCACAAAGTCTTAAGGCAACAGAAATGTACCAACAGTAACTTAAGGCTATTCTATAACACTAGTTACTAGTATCTATACACACAAGAAATGTTGGAAATAGCCACTGGCCAATTTCATTTTATACCATACTAATTGTTTCACTTCAGTGGTCATGACAAGCCAATGAAAATTTCACACCGACGATTGAGAATTGGTTTAATTATGAGTCTACTTAGTTTATTATTTACCAATTAACTGATGATCAAATTCACAAACAATACTTTAATTACTAAATGATATGTAGTTGATTATCTTTAATAGAAACTATCTGAAACTTTTAATCATCAATTTCCATCAATTATAATTTTTAGATAAATATCTTGATAGACATGTTTAACAATGGAAATCCATATTCTTTTGTTGACCATGAAGTAATTAATTGGTAGCAATGGTTACTAATAATTTATAACACTTTAAAACTACTACTACAATTAGACAATTGGACAATATAATTACATTATATTATAAAGGTGACAATGGTGATAAATACCTCAACTTAACCATGACAACTACTATACCAGGAAGTAGATGTGATAATTAAATTAATTTTTGATTGTATTTCCTATTAAATCAATCTTTTGTGACTAGAGAAATAAGTGAGTAAGTAAGTAATAAACTGTAGACATAAGATAATCACAATTATCTAGATTTAGAATCTGAATAATTATTATATTCTTTTTATTTTATTTTTTGAATCTGAATATCATTTTTTGTAGATTTTTTAAATTAAATATTAATGATATTTCATATTGATTTAAAACATTTACTTTGTGATTAGAAAAATTGAGGGGTAAGTAAAGTAACTAAGTTTATACACTGTAGACATACCACATTAAAAACATTTGTCTACATTTATTATCTGAATATCACATAAATTTCCCTTTTCTAGTGCATTTATTGAATAAATTTTAAAAATTATTTTCCTATTAATTGAACAACTTGGATTTACGAGTTCAATATATAATGTCTTTTTGGTCACACATTTTAACATTCATTGATATCTGGAAATCTTTTTACATTTCTGGAACCATCAACCATTCCGCAATATTTCGTGAAAATTTCAATAAAATTTAATTCCCGGATTGTTGTTTCTGGTGTCTTTTTTAAGGGTCAGTAATAGACACTGCGTCTTTTTGAGAATAATTGTCCATTAAAATTTCATTTCGGGAAATAATCTTATTCCACAACTACTATTTTGTGAATAATGTAAATGCCTTTCATAAAAACATGATTTCCTGTACTTGATTGCCATTTTTGTACAAAATAAGATCATTTGAAAGTCGTGAAAATAGGTGTCAAAATTAGTTCAGAAAGCTTGCTATTTTTCAATTCATATTTTAAATTAGTTTTATTGGTTGGAATTTGACATATAATACATTGACTTATGCTGTAGACCATCAACAATAATTTCTGGGAAGAATTTGCGAACAAAATAGAAGTGATATGAAGTTATTGGTGCGTAAACCAACAAGCATCATTTGGTATAAATAAGAGTAGTCTCCCTTGTATTAGACCACCTTACTCGTAGAAAAACATACTTTTGTGTTCATTTTTTGTTCTGGTGGAAACATAAGGATTAAGTTATAGATTGGTATGTTGCAATTAAATGAATACTGCCATTTACTTTTCTAAACCACTACTGCAAAGATAACACATATTTGGCTTAAAATGACAATAAGGCTAGTATACTCGAGTAGACCCTCTTCTAAGTTCAATAAATTACTTAATTATTGACAAAAGGCTATGTAATTTTTCAGATATAGAATAGAAACAAACACCTTTCAGACAGTAGAATCCTTCTAAATACTGTCATAGCAAAATATTAAGGACATGGATATTATATATTGAACGCCCCTCGTATGATTTAAATTATCTGGTGAAGTAACTAAACAGATGAACTTAAGACCCATTATATTTAAAAAAACAAGAGGGCCCAAAGGGTCCTAGGTCGCTCACCTGTCGAACATGACCTAGATTTTGGTGAGATGATCATTGTGACTAAGTTTCGTGAAGATCAGGCCAAAACTGTGACCTCTAGTGACTACACAAAGTTTTTCTATGACATGACCTAGTTTTTGATCCCCGATGACCCTATATCGAACTTGACCTAGATTTTGACAATATGACAAGACACTCATGTAATATCCTCTATATATTCTTTATTTCCATTTTTTTAAATGTTACATTTCTTTTGTTTTGTACATTTGTTATTTTTCTTTCGTAAATACTATTTTCTATTAATTCAACCATTTAGTTTGTGATTGTAGCAGCAAAATAGATGAACTAGAGACCCAACAAATTGATAATTGTAGATTTTTCATACAAATATAATATATTTTTGGTTTTGTGTAAAGATGATATCAATACCTGCTAACATTTTAAATTCACGTAGTAACCACATCAAGGATTTTAAAGATGAAGAACTCTTAAAATATTTTTTTACATGGACATGCCAAACTATCAGGGTCGGTAGGTTGGACAATATTTTTATTTTACAATTCAATAAAATTCAATACTTTCAGTCCAAAAATGGCTTCTATCCATTCAGTTACAAATCAAAAGAAAATACTGATTAGTTAATTTTTATTTATTAAACTAACCTTATTCAAATTAGGCCAAAAAAAAAAAATTTTGGGTTTAGGGTAACGGTCTGAAAAAAGTTAGGTAGGGTAGGCTTTGGGTTTTTTTTTTTTTTTTTTTTTTTGCCTGCCGGGAAACCAGTCATGAATTTGTGGTGGCTTAAGATGATATATCTGTGTAAATTATATGTATATCTAGCTTCATATTTGATTTCAGATCATTCTAGATGACTGTTATTCTGACTGAAAGCACATTTGATATTTTGACTTACAAATACATTCAACTGTACAAGGGTTTTGTTCAAATTTGTTCTGGAAATTTAGTACTGCAGGTCTGTTTAGTTGACATAATATTGACGGACAGGATGCTGTCAAAAAAACGCAACAGCACACTGTGCTCAGATTAGAGCGTATTAAAGAAACACAAACATGAATATACTAAATATGTTCAGTATTTAATGCTGGTTTTGCATTTTATAATAGTAATGTCAGACTTATACAGACTTTCTGTCTTTTACAAAGTATTTTTATCACTAGTCTAGTTTATATCAACAAATGAAAATATATATGAGCTATGTCATGTCAGAAGAAAATATGCCTTTATGACATCTTCAGTATTATGCAACCAGTATGGGTCCAGTCGACCAAAATGAGTTTCACATAGCCAGACCAGGGTCCAAACTATTTACTTCATAGCAACGAAAGAGCTATTTCATTTCAGTATTATAGCTATGTCTTAATTTTACTGTTAGGCCTTCATTGGCACGGAAAGGGGAGGTCAGAATACACTTTCTTGTGACCAGGCGCATATGTACTTTCTTATCTACAAATCATTTTCAGTACTGAAGAGTTTGAACAAATGAGGTTCTACTGTAAATATGATGCAAATAATCTAAAAGTATCTATAAAAATGGTTACATGCTACTCTCATGATTTTGCTCCAACCAGACAAGAAAACATAAGGGTTGACAAACCAACATATACATGTATGATCCTAAAGAAAGTTGACACAAATTGCAGATGACAAAAGTAATGTACTTTATAGTATTAGAAACATCTGAAAACATATTTTGACACAAACATTTATGTTGGATAGAGTTTATGAATGAAAATCTTCAGAATGAAGAAACTTAAAGCGACTTTAGAAAAAGTGACTTCATCCGATAGAACGCGGAAGGTTCGTAATGCGGTCGCATGTTGGCATTTGGGACGAATGATCTGCACAATAGACGCCATGTTCCATACGAAGCCTACCCGATTTTCAATGGACCATATCAGGCTTCGCGAAAACTTTAAAAACCTGTCAGTCATTCAGACTGACAGAAACAAATAAATTGTCAGTCCGAACGAACATTTGTCAGTCCGAAAAAATGAAGAGAGATGTATAGATAATGCATGTTCTACTTAAATTATTCAGTGGTAAATTATTTAGAAATGCATTGTTAGCTTTAACACACAGTTAACAAGTGTTTTCAAATAGGCCTAATTATATAGTTTGCCTTTTCACAATGGGCTCATTCAGCCCATTCAATGAGCATATATCAGACAGGACTCTGTCAAGAGAAATTTTATTTTCATTTTACCATTTAATATCAAACATCTTTAAACTAAATCACGTTTTTTCGTGTTAAAAAGCCCCCTCGGAAATCGTCAAAATAAAAATATATTCAGAAAAAAAATCGCGAACATTCCGGAATCCGTACCGTGTACTACGGGTTTTATCCGCATCCAAAAAATAATCAGTTTTCGCGACCTTCATTTCGCTGAATTATTTTACATTTTTGACGATTTCGGAGGGATATCTTATTGAATCTCGACGAGGATTTACGAAAATACATTCGTGTTACATTCTTTACAATAATCTTCAACTACGATGTGGGAATATCGTCGTCCAGACTTAAAATCTCCGTCGGACCAACCGTCCGACATTCAGTCAAATTTTGCCGGACCAAAGCATAAAATTATCGTTGTGGGAACGTTAAAAAATCGTTAGGGTCGGCGCCTTTCGGCTAGGTAGGGTCGGGTTACCCGAAACACACAATTTTTTTTTTTTGGCCTTACTATAAAATATATGTTACCATAAATAGTTTTTATAAAACATGTGTTTTAATAGCAAATCAAAAACATAAAACTTTAAAAAGTTTTATTACAATGAGCCTAAAGACAAAACAAGAACAAAACACTGTTTTAACTAAGAATAAAATCAACAGATTGCAAAATGTTTAAAAGTGTTGTTGTTGAGTAGTAGTTTAGCATACATAAACAACAACATATGGTGTTATGGTATGTTGTTCTAACTTGTGGTGTTTGTGTGTGTGAACCAGTAATAGCATATAACCTAAAGGGTTTTAGTAAATATATGTCCGCTTTTAAAATAACTTGTTCAACTACTTCACTTTTAAAACATAAAGTACATAATTTTTATACAGTAGCGGACATTGTAACAGGGGAAAGCAAAAATGCATTACTTTGGATTGTAGAGTACCATGATAATAGATAGCCAAACCTGTCTACAACAGTCAGTCAAAGGAGTATTACGCTCAAATTAGACAGGTGATCATATTGCGCAGGTGAATTCAATATAACAAGAGGATCATAGATCCTGGGGCGCTCACCTGCTTAACATGGCCAAACTTTGAACTTGACCTTAAGGTCATCAAAATAAACATTTTGACTAAACTTGATGAAGGTTAAAGCAAAACTGAGGCCTCCGGAGTGTTAAAAAGGTTTTGCTATTATTTGACATATTGACCTAGTTTTTTACCCACATGACCCAACTTCAAACATGACCTTAAGGTCATCAAGATAAACATTTTGACCAAAGTTGATGAAGATTAAAGCAAATATATGGCCTCAAGAGTGTTAATAAGGTTTTTCTATTGTTTGACCTATTGACCTAGTTTTTGACCCCACATGAACCATGAAAAATGTGGCCTCCAGAGTGTTAACAAGGTTTTCCTATTTTTTACCTAGTTTTTGGCCCACATAACCAAACTTCGAACTTGACATTTAGGTCATCAAGATTAACATTTTGACCAAACTTCATGAAGATTAAAGCAAAAATGTGGCCACCAGAGTGTTAACAAGGTTATCCTATTATTTGACCTTTTGACCTAGTTTTTTCCCCACATGACCCAACTTCAAACTTGACCTATATTTCATTGAGATACAACTACTGATCAAGTTTGGTGGAGATCAAAGCAAAATTGAAAGTGCTAGAGTGTTAACGGTGAAAAAGCTAACAGACATACGGACTGACGGACTGACGGACGGACGACGGACAAAAAACAATCACAAATGCTCACCTTGCCATTTTGTGGCAGGTGAGCTAAAAATAGATGTCAGGCCAAAAATAAATTATTGTTTGTTTCCCCTTCCCCACCTACCCAAGCAAAAAGTCCCCTACCCAAAATATTTATTTGACCCTCTGAAAAATAATTTTATTTTATAAAAAAAAACGGTATAGAGGTATGAAGTGCAAATTCAATGTAGTCACAGTGTATTCAAAGTTAATATCATTCAAAACGTAGAACAAGTAAAGCGCATATAGGCAAAAAAAACTTGTTGACAAAAAATATTTAAAATTAAAAAAATATCTTTCAAAGGGGGAGAGGAAACAAACTATTTTATTTTTGACTTGATTGGATTTTAACGACTTGAAACTGGCTACTTTATACAGGTGGTTACTTAATGCTGGTGACACAAAAGATATATTTGACAGAATATCTATCCCAGTGCAGAACAGATATTTGATTGCATTATACATTTGAGTTTAATTTATTCTTTTTTTAACCATTTGTAGTATTTATAAAACTATACATATATTTTTAATCCACTTTCAAATTGACCAGTTTTGCTGTATAATTGATAAATTAGTAATGTCATAAGGGGCATTATCATGGAAAGGTAGGATTTGAACAAATTTAATTGTGTTCGATCATAGCCTAAGGCTCTCCTTAAACATTCTTAGGTGTGTGTAGGTAGGATTTGATTTTCACTTATTTCTTTACCTGAACTCATAGTGTATTTAACATGAATTTCTCCTGAAAGGCTAAAACAAGACTGCATTCAATAAATGCTTATGCCCTGGTGGAAGCTTTGTCCATAAAAACTAGCTAAGTCAATCAGGAGCCATAATTCTGTTGAAATATTGGATAGTGTTATATGGCTTTGACAATGTTTAAGGTGTTTATGATAGTTAACAAATATGCCAAGTTTGAAAGCAATGCCTTGGTGGACTTAAAATATTTGAGTTTCAACTACTTTGATTAACATTTTCGGACAAACGGATAGACGCTCTAACGAAACAGTATTTATGTGGCTACAAAACGGAATGAAGAGTAGTTATGTGTCTAATTTTAGCCACATAGTAGAAAATTTTAGCCAAGTAAAAGAAAATTCTACTTTCGTTTAAACTATTTTCAACTGGTTTGTCCATAAAAAATAGCCGCCTAAGTACCCGTTTGTGGGCGCGGACAAACGGATGGACAGCACGATCACTATATGCATCCTGCATCAGTAGATGCTGGGGCATAAAAATAAACGTCTCCTGAACGGTAAAAATAAGTTCGACTTTTTTGGTGGATTTTTGTCAGAAGGTAGGGCAATTCCAAAACAAAGAATTTACAAAGGTCAGCCTAACTAGGGCATATAACAACAACCACAACAAGCACTGACCTTGCTGTATTCTGTATCAGCTGTTCCTCTATAGCTTGTAGATCAACAGTGACAGGATCTAGGTTCTCTACATCACACACACTATCTGACGAAACTTTGGCAAAGTTGACAGTTTTGTGAAGTCCGCCCGAGGATACTGTTTGTTTACCATGTGGTAGTTTATGACGTGGTGGTTTATCTCGTGGTTGTTTATCATTTGGTGAAGATGCTGGTATATTGTCGATATTGGCATCTATCGAGAGCGGCCATCTTGTCACACATCCTGTCCGTCTGCTCTCATGTACTGACATTACCTTATAGATAATTAACAATAATACACAAGTCAGACTAATTGGTGAGTTTGGCACTTACGACAAAAGTTGACAAAATTGACCTTTTGTTTGTGTTTGAACCAAATGTGTCATATCATGGCAAAAACAACTTTAATTTCAAAGTCTGATGTCAGATAGATGATTTTGGGGCAAATAAAGATCTAATATATATACCCATATACCCAAATAGCCTCATACATTAACTAGATCATTTTAGTGGCATTATAAAGCACACATGCACATTAAACAGTCAGTTTATACTAATTTATTTAAGTACAATAATTAAGGGAGTAAGTGGAACCACAAGATTAAACAACGGAGATGTTTATTATTTTATTATTACCAACATTACAGCTTAACACTTAAGCCTTCATCAGGGTTTATACATAACAAATACAACAAAATGCTGTCTTAAGTACTAAAAAGGGGTGTTTTTTGTCACATGACGTCATGTTGCCATCATATGATGTTGTATTGCCTGATGTTCTAAAAATAGTCTAAATTTCTAAAACTTTAAATTTATTTAAGGTCGATTGTGAAACAAGTTTTTTAAACTTAAATTAATCACTCTCGACACCTCATTCCCGATGAGGCTATTGAGGAAACATGATTTCTAATAAAATCTCACCTGTCTAGATGAGGGTGTATGATGGCCATCAGGTGATGTTACATTGTGTATACATGTATCAGCAGAATCTATACTGGTCAGTTTATCCACAATCTCCTCCTCGTCCATAGAACCATCTCTACACTCCAGTAAATGTCGCATATCTGTCCATACGAGAAAACTATAATGTTCCAATTCAGCAAACACAAACAAATTCAGTAAAACTAGAAGTTTTTTTGACAGAAACATATGTCTTCTACAAAGGGCCATAACCCTGGCGAAAATGATCTGACCTAAAATTCATGACAATATGCACAACTAGGCTTGGTACCAACTAATACGTTTTGATGGGAAGGTTCAATGATATTCAATCAATTATTAGGGAGAACAAGTACAGGCAAACTTTGTGACATCCATCCAAACGTCCAGCACAATATCAACCCATGGAGGGAGACATAATCACGGCGTATAAACCAAATCACTGTATGACTTGTTCGGATACTATACAATTCAACTTGTATGACTTAATGTGATTGAAACATCCGGTGATTTCCTATCACTGTACAACTTATTGCGAGACTCTATTATTCAACATGTACTCCTTATTGCGATTACCTCAAGTTGACTGGTTTATACACCAGGAACTGTTTGGTAAATATAACTAACCTCAACATTGTCTTTATTCTAGACAACAAGACTTTTTAAATAGTGAGGATTTTTCAACAAACAGATATTACCATGCTTTGATCAGCAATCAGTTACTTACCATCTACAAGAGTGACCTTGACATCTGACATCTGACTGAGACATGTCATCAAATGATGCACTTTAGCACACCACAACAGTCTGTACCATAAAACATTGCCATGGTTACCAGTACTTGCTCCATCTAAATCAGTCAAACAAAACTCTGAACTAACAACGAATATAACAACATTAAAACATTTCCAGATTTTTACACAACCTCACAAACCATACATTTCAATCTGTAAATCATAATTCTTTTTTGTAACTTACATTTGAGCCGCGATCTGAGAAAAGGGCCCTTAATGACATTGACATGAAATTGAGAAAATGCAGTTTAAAGTCACGTCATCATTTTCTGTGCATTTCAGTACAGGACAAACAAGAGGGCCCAAAGGGCCCTAGGTCGCTCACCTGTCGTACTAGTGCATGCACACCCCTATGGTGACCCTACACATTTTCTGAATAAAATTTAAGGAAATTCAACCTCTATTGCAAATTTTTTAATGATTTGACCATGTGACCTTGTTATTGACCCCCAGATGACCCCAAATCGAACTTGGCCTAGTTTTTGTTGACATGATCATTGTGACAAAGTTTCATAAAGATTAAGTTGAAATTGTAACCTCTGGTGACTACACAAGGTTTTTCTATGATTTGACCTATAATTTAAACAAAATATTTTGGGAAAAATATTTTCCTCCATATAACTGTACAAATACATGCCATGAAGACAAAACAATACCTAAATACTTAAAAAAATAAAAATTAAAAAAATAAAAATTATGGTTCCAGTGGGGTTTGAACCCACGACCCTCAGGAAAATGTCTACGCTCCCTACAGCGCTTTGATTTCCTCTTAACCATTACAATTCGCACCCTGCTTAAAATACTAGAATATTTTGATATTTGACCTTTACAAAACTGCTGTGAACCCTGATACACATTTTCATTGGTTGATGAAAGTTTACTTGTATGTATACAGAGAGAGTTACAGCAGAGAGTTTAGTGACCATGAAGACTACATGTTGAAAGGATTAAATGAGTACACACACTGCCTGAGGTTTAAATATTTCATGGTTCTACACACTGGTCATTATTAATTTGTTACAATCAGTATGATAAACTGATAGTGCGAGAATATTAATATATAATACAAGTCATTCTTTTAACACACGCGTTTTATATACAATGCAGAGCCTAGACACGATGTAGTTTCGAGCGAGGCAATTGAAGAGTAGAAAATGTCAATTTGTTTACAGGATCATTGTGACAAAGTTCCATAAAGATCAAGTTGAAATTGTAACCTCTGGTGACTACACAAGGTTTTTCTATGATTTGACCTATAATTTAAACAAAATATATCCTCCATATAACTGTACAAATACATGTTATAAAGACGAAACAATACCTAAACACTTAAAAAAAAAAAGTATGGCTCCAGTGGGGTTTGAACCCACGACCCTCAGGAAAATATTAATAGACATTGTGATTTTTGTAATTGACATTGTGACTTTGTTTTTGACCCCAGATGACCCAAAATCGAACTTGACCTAGATTTTGTTAACATGATCATTGTGACAAAGTTTCATAAAGATTAAGTTGAAATTGTAACCTCTGGTGACTACACAAGGTTTTTCTATAATTTGACCTAGTGAGCTAGTTTTTGACCTCAGATGACCCAATATCGAACTTGACCTAGATTTTGTTGAGATGATCATTGTGACCAAGTTTCATAAAGATTAGGCCAAAATTGTGACCTCTAGAGAGGACACAACCCAATTGATGACAGACGGACGGACAGACGGACGGACGGACGGACGACGGACGAAGTGTGATCACAAAAGCTCACTCTGTCACTTTGTGACAGGTGAGCTAAAAATGCACACAAATATTTAATGTTCAATCCCGTCTCGTAACTGTTGCCTCGTAACTTACTTAATATGGAGTTCCATACTAACATGTAAGGTCTGTAATTTTTGGGTTAAACATAACAAAACATAAACAAAAGTGAAGATTTTAGGAATCAGCCGACCATAATGTAATTTATAATCGTATTTTATCAAAAATCATTGCAATAAGACTGTAGCAACTTGTAGTATAATGGATCATACGATTTTATAAGCTTATGTTCAAGATACGATCTATTGGGGTAAAATCATACAAAATAGAAACTGAAATAGTGATTTTTGGAATCGGTTTACAGCAATGCCATTATTCATGTTTTTTTAAAATAAATCCCTTTGATAGGCACATGTTGTCTATCCGCATAAGATATTAATAATTTTGGGTCAAAAGCTTGTGCATCTTGAGTTATTTTTGGGGTAAAACTTAACAAAATATAAACAGAAGTGAGAACTTTTGGAATCGGCAGACCACAGTGTCATTTATAATCGTATTATATAAACAAGAGCTGTCCACGAACAGCGCGATCCACTATTCGCAGCGCCATGCTAGGATAGTACAATCTTTATATATTAAAAACAAAATGCTTCATAACAGCAGCATTACCCTCTGCTGTGTAGAGGTTGGAGCTTGTAAGTCGAAAAAAGGGGATAATTTGGACAAATTATGCAGGACCGTTACCTACTCATGTGTAGGTGCTCTAGGTCATGAAAGTAAACAAATAAGCATTTCTTAGTCCAAAAGGGGGCATAATTTCAACAAAATGCTAAATAGTTATCCTCTCCTGTGGAGGGGTTGGGGTCATGATGGTGAACAAGTATGCAAAGTATCCAAGCAATACTGTAAAAGCATTTATTTTTGCGAGGCTAAATTTTTGCGAATTTCTAATTTGGAAGTAGTTCGAGAGGGTTAATGTTTGTGAATTTCAAATTTCAGAAAAACAAACTTTCTCGGCAATATCCCTGGCGCATTATTTAGTTGCCACGGCATGGTAATCACTCTAATAATTACGACTACTGTTTGTATGATATAATGGTCATCTATCCAAACGTATTAATTCTTAATTGGCCGATTGGCTTAACTTGATGGTATTTACTAGTACTCAATTAAGCCAAACCAGACCATACCATTGTGTAATGAGAAAACTGTGAAAGTATATTGTATTCAGTCCATTGTTTCCGAGCTTATCGGAACAAGCAATAGCCGTGGGTGTTAAACATTGTACCTGTAGACAGAGATTTAATACTGCTACACAGTCATTGAACTATTCAATTGAACTACTAAATGAATTATATTTTTGAAAGACATATTTTATGTTCACATTTTCTGTTGCATATTTAACGTTTTGTAATTATCAATGAAACAAAGTTAGTTTATCAGGCAAAAGTCAGCGTAGTCGTCAGTATTTTATCAATTCCGAGTAGACTGTCATGGCGTCGCTTTGCCGTAATTAATATTGAAGTTCAACATATTTGAAGCTATTTTGAAGGTAATAATTTCACGAGCATCAATTTTCGCGAATTTATCGAACTCGCGAATATAGCGAAAAAAATAAAACCCTCGCGAAATATTCTGCTTTTACAGTATATCAATTCAATTTGAAGATATTAGAGATAAAACAAGAGCTGTCCACGAACAGCGCGCTCCACTATTCGCAGCGCCATGCTAGGATAGTACAATCATTATATATTCAAAACAAAATGCTTCATAACAGCAGCATTACCCTCAGCTGTGTAGAGGTTGGGGCTTCTACGTCGACAAAAGGGGATAATTTGGACAAATTATGCAGGACTGTTACCTACTCATGTGTAGGTCCTCTAGGTCATGATGGCAAATAAATAAGCCTTTCTTAGTCCAAAAGGGGGCATAATTTCAACAAAATGCTAAATAGTTATCTTCTCCAGTGTAGGGGTTGGGGTCATGCTGGTGAACAAGTTTGCGAAGTATCAAAGCAACATATCAATGCACTTTGAAGATATAAGAGGTTAAAAAACCTGTACCTAAACTTTAACATTTGCATTTCCAAGTCCAACAGGGGGCATAATTTCAACAAAATGCTTGATAGAGTTACCCACACCTGTGTAGGGGTTGGGGTCATGATGGTGAACAAGTATGTAAAGCAATATGTGAATGCACTTTGAAAATATTAGAGGTGAAAAAAACCTGTACCTAAACTTTAACATTTGCATTAAGTTGAAAAAAGGGGGCATAATTTCACCAAAATGCTTAATAGAGTTACCTACCCCTGTGTATGGGTTGGGGTCATGATGGTGAACAAGTATCCAAAGTATCAAAGCAATATGTCAATGCACTATGAAGATATTAGAGGTAAAAAAACCTGTACCTAAACTTTAACATTTGCATTTCCAAGTCCAACAGGGGGCATAATTTCAACAAAATGCTTGATAGAGTTACCCACCCCTGTGTAGGGGTTGGGTTCATGAAGGTGAACAAGAATGTAAAGCAATATGTGAATGCACTTTGAAAACATTAGAGGTGAAAAAACCTGTACCTAAACTTTAACATTTGCACTAAGTTGAAAAAAGGGGGCATAATTTCACCAAAATGCTTAATAGAGTTACCTACCCCTGTGTATGGGTTTGGGTCATGATGCAAAGTATGCAAAGTATCAAAGCAATATGTCAATGCACTATGAAGATATTAGAGGTCAAACAAGTAATTAAGAATTGCAAGCAATACAGAAGTCCCCTACCGGTTTTAAGCCATTTTCAATGTTTATGTTGCCATAGCAACCACAATTTTTGTTAGAATCAAAATATTTTTAGACGTGCATACCTATCCACATATCAAGTTTCATAAACCTAGCTTGAAAACTGTTTGAGTTATGGCAGGATCCAGATTTCGAAGTACGCTCGGGTGACCTCAATAGCTCCCCTTATTCTACGAATAGTGGAGCTAAAAATCATTGCAATCTGATTTTATTTACTTATAGTATAATATACACCCTTGTTACCCTGATAAAACAACATGATTGGATATTCCCAACATGATTGAAAAATGTGCAATATTTTCCATATAAACTATCCAGATTGTTTATTTCAATATTACATAATCAACATATGAAGAAAATGTACTATTTGCACTAAACAATTTGCACATAGGTAATATTTTTCACTATGTAAAGCCTTAAAGAATGTGTGGATTTTGCATTTGAGAATGAGTTTTGTACTTAAAAATGTTGTAAAACTCATTTATTTGACTCTATGTAATGAATATCATTTGGGAAGTATTGGCAGTTGTATAAACTATGATTTGGACGTTTCAATTTTTTAAAATCTTAGATAAATTAACGCTCACCAACAATAATTCAAACATGTATAGTATTTTTTGGATACTGACCGACGTGATTGTTAAATTTATGAGGATACTGGCCAACATGATTGTGGATAAAAGCCAACATTACCAATTGAAATCTTGCCAATGGGATTCTCAAGGTACAAATAATTGTACATTAAAGAAGTGTGCTCATGAATTGTGGTAGCAGGTTTATGAGCATACCCGATGTAAGGGATTTCACACCTAGTCTATAGCACATGCTTTTAGGACATTTAATAATCAAAGCACTAAGAGTGCTGTTGGGAGGCGATCTGGTTGCTGCTACTAAAGCTTAAACGACTTTACACGTTTAATGTTCGTTTTCTTACTGCCGATCTTGTCTTGAATGTCTAAATAGGCATATGTGACTATATAGGCATGTTGGGTATCTTTATAATTGTAAAAAGGGGCATATTGATGTATATGTCATACGTGTATTGAATGCGTATATCAAAAGTGGCTTTAAAATAATACTACGCGCCTATTTATCAGATTCTACAGTCCGTCTTGTAATCACTTCCATCACAGCGTGAGACATCTCTAGAAAGCGGCTAGTATAGCCACAACATATGGTTGCATAACATGACGATATACGATTCATTGATAAAACCATCACGTGGCCCTGGTCTGAAGTTTCTAAAAATAGCTATACGGCTGGGACATTTGATGAACACGTCATTTTCATATTCTCACCGGCTGAGTGATTATCTGCAAAAATATCGATTCAACGAACAGTTTCACAATAATTGTTGATCGTAGAATAAACAATTGTTGCTGATTGAATTAAATAAGTTTAAACATTTTAAGAAACATATGTTGCAGTATTGGGAATGTTGACAGTTTCTGGATCTACTTGAATGCGGATTCACATAGCAGCCTAAAGGCGGTCCAGGTTGCATTAAGAAATGGGCAATGGTAGTATAGAGAGGCTTACGCCTACCAAAAATGAGTACAAATGTTCACCACATCAAGACGATGTGCCATGCACAAAACCCAGGTCCCTAGCTTAAAGGTCAAGGTCACACTTAGAGGTCAAAGGTTAAAAGGCTCAAATAGGCATGTGATTCGTGTCCGCTCTGTAATTTTGTCATCTCCTATTGGATATTTATAATATTTGGTACAAATGTTCACCACATCAAGGTGATGTGCCATGTGCAAGACCCAGGTCCCTTACTTAAAGGGCAAGGTCACACTTAGAGATCAAAAGTTAAAATTCTCAAATAGGCATGTGATTCATGTCCGCTCTGTAACTATGTCATTTCGTATTGGATATTTATAACACTTGGTACAAATGTTCACCACATCGAAACGGCGTGTTATGCGCAAGACCTAGGTCCCTTGCTCAAAGGTAAAGGTCACACTTAGAGATCGAAGGTAAAAAGGCTCAAATAGGCATGTGATTCATGTCAGCTCTGTAACTATGTCATTTCTTATTTTATACATTTTTGTATTAATATTACTTGCCACAAATGTTCACATCACCAAGACGAGGTGTCATGCCCAAGACCCAGGTCCCTAACTCAAAGGTCAAGGTCACACTTAGAGATCAAAACTTAAAATTCTCAAATAGGCATATGATTCATGTAAGATCTGTAACTATGTCATTTCTTATTGTTGAGCCCGCTTGCGGTGAGCGAGACTTAGTCGCCACTTTTGGTGTATGTGCGTCCGTCCACGATTTTGTCCGGACCATAACTTTGTCATGCTTTGACTAATGTTGCTTATATTTGGCATGAATGTTCACCTCCTTGAGGAGGAGTGTCATGCCCAACCCTCAGGTTCCTATCTCAAAGGTCAAGGTCACAGTTGGAGGTCAAAGGTCAAATTGAAGCTTGTCCGGACCATAACTTTGTCATGCTTTGACCAATGTTGCTTATATTTGGCATGAATGTTCACCTCCTTGAGGAGGAGTGTCATGCCCAACCCCCAGGTTCCTATCTCAAAGGTCAAGGTCACATTTGGAGGTCAAAGGTCAAATTGAAGCTTGTCCGGACCATACCTTTGTCATACATTGACCAATCTTTCTTGTATTTGGCATGAATGTTAACCTCCATGAGGCGGAGTGTCATGCCCAACCCCCAGGTTCCTATCTCAAAGGTCAAGGTCACAGTTGATGGTCAAAGGTCAAATTGAAGGCTAATTTAAGTTGTAGCCATTTTTCAACGTGCGCCGAGGCTCAACATAATTTGCCCGAGGGCACGAATTTCTAGTTTTATATGTATATTACTTGCCACAAATGTTCACATCATCAAGACGAGGTGACATGCGCAAAACCCAGGTCCCTAACGCAAAGGTCAAGGTCATTCTTAGAGATTTAAAGTTAAAAGGCACAAGTATACGCTTCTGGTCTGCTTTGTTTTTTTGTTATTTCGTTCTGGATTTTAAAATTACTTGGTTACATTCGCATTTACACCCTGTAAAGGTCACACTTATGCACCTATCAATGTTTTCCCCAAGGAGGGGGGCGGCGGGCTGACCCAGGGGAATTTGACATTTTTACTGCTTCAAAGTCTTAATTCCCGCCCTAGAGCAAGGGCAATTTGTCAAAATCCCCTCACTGGGAGATGCTTTACATACCCCCGGGATCAAAATTTTGGCCAGTGTCAAAATTTCTCTGGACTCGGCACCATTCTGTATGTCCAATTCCCACCTATCGGGAACAGCCTTCTGTCAAAAGTCCCGTGTATTCCCTGCCGCTCCCCCCCTTGGGGAAAACATTGATAGGTGCATTACAGACCCAGCTCTTGTCTGCTGTTAAATGTCACATTTAAGCAATTAAAAACTTGTTTCAAGTTATTCCATTTGCATAGCTTTATACTTAGGTGTCTGATGACAGCTATTAGCGGGGGCATCCGTGTCCTGTGGACATATTTCTACTTAAATACTTTTTTCTGCTATATGTTGGTAAAATTCATAATAAGTCAAGACAGGTAAATTTAACACATGTATCTAAATGTGCAAAATTCATCGGGAATAGGAACAGTGAATTATGGGGACCAGGCTAAATGCTGTGAGCATGTCTTGAATGGTGCCAAATTGCATTTCTAATTTAAAAAAGGAGACACAATTTCAACATATATTTGATAGAGTTGCCTATTCATGTGGAGGTCATGGCGTCATGATGGTGAGCAAAGTATCAAAGAGGTTAAAATTGTGTACATAAACTGTAAACTTTTGTATTTCTAAGTACTTACTTACTGCCCGTTATGTCCTCTGGCATGTAGGGCAGCAACTAAGTACATCAGTCCAAATGGGGCATAACATTCAACAACATGCTTGATAGAGTGCAGATGTTGTGGTCAAGACGGTTGACAAGTATGCAAAGTATCACAGCAATATGAACATGCACTTAGATATTATAGGTTAATACCTTGAACGTAAACTTACAAATTTGCACGAAGTTGAAAAAAGGGACATATTTTCCGATAAATACTTCATAGAGCTATCTACTCCTACGTACGTGTTGGGGTCATCCCATTATTCTTCCAATAGTGAAGCTATATATTAAATTCGCACTGCAGTACATCAATGAAAATTCAATGTTGGTCAGTATCCACTTTAAAAGATAAATCATGTTGATCTTTATCCTCAATCATGTTGGTTTTTATCCATTTTTCACACATGGGTTACTTTAAAAAGTTATCACGTAGAAACGGCAAATGTAAATAACTTACTCTAAACTAAGTCTGATATCGAAATGAATGAGCTATATAAACAAAAGATCTTAACCCAAAATAAACAACAATATATATGTTTTATAGACTGTCAAATAAATCCAACACAGATTTTTCTAACCTTTTAACGGATTGTGTATCACATTCACAAAAATACGGATAAATAGTTTTAGTTTCATGGAAGGAATGTACAAGTTTATCTTCATACAGCATCAGAAGGTGGTTAAACCCGTAGATTTTGAAGAATTGGTCGAAAATGCGATGAAAATGTAAACATACATCCGCCATTTTTCAATCATCTTGGGTATATCCAATCATGTTGTTTTATCAGGGTAACAAGGGTGATATATCATAAGATCGTGTAAGCTTTTAGTTGTAATACGATATTTTGGGGTAAAATCTTACAAAATAGAAACTAAAATAGTGATTTTTGGAATCGGTTTATGGCAATGCCATTATTCATGTTTATTTATAATAAATCACTGTGATAGGCACATGTTGTCTTTTCGCTTAAGATATTAATAATTTTTGGTCAAAATCTTGTGCATGATTTATTTTGGAGGTAAAACTTAACAAAATACAAACAAAAGTGAGGTTTTTGGAATCGGCGGATCACAGTGTCATTTATAATCGTATTATATCAACAAGAGTGCCAAAATGTCACAAAATACGCCCGTCTTGGGGCATGGTGAGTCTCAGGGCATGGTGAATGAAAAAAACAATCCAACATCTTTTTTAATTAAAGGACCATAACCCAAGAAGGCCTAGGCTGATTTGGCCTACAATTGAACTTGTCTTAGATATTATATCCATGAACATTGTCACCAAGTTTGAAGATACTCAGATGAAAACTCTTTGCACTAGAGAACAGACAAGGTCAATTTCACATTTATTTTGGTAATTATAGGATCATAACTAAATAAGGCCTAGGCCGATTTGGCCTATAATTAAACTAGGCCTAGATATTATGCCCATAAGCATTGTCAGCAAGTTTGAAGATGATCGGATGAAAACTGTTTGCGCTAGAGTACAAACAAGGCCAATTTCATACTTATTTGGTAATTAAAGGACCATAACCCAATAAAACCTAGGCCGATTTGGCCTATAATCGAACTTGTCCTAGATATTATGCCCATTAGCATTGTCAGCAAGTTTGATGATGATCGGATGAAAACTGTTAGCGTAAGAGTACAGACAAGGCCACTTTCATACTTATTTGGTAATTAAAGGACCATAACCCAATAAGGCCTAGGCCGATTTGGCCTATAATCGAACTTGGCCTAGATATTATGCCCATAAGCATTGTCAGCAAGTTTGAAGATGATCGGATGAAAACTGTTTGCGCTAGAGTACAGACAAATTACTGGACGCCGCCGCTCGCTGCACGCCGCACGCCCGCCAAGGGTGTTCACATAATACGTCCCGTTTTCAACGGGCGTATAAAAAGCATTGCAATCTGATTTTATTTACTTATAGTATAATATATCATAAGATTGTGTAAGCTTTTAGTTGAAATATGATATTTTGGGGTAAAATCTTACAAAATATAAGCTAAAATGGTGATTTTTGGAATCGGTTTACTGCAATGCCATTTATCATGTTATTTGATAACAAATCACTATGATAGGCACATGTTGTCTTTTCGCTTAAGATATTAATAATCTGGTGTCAAAATGTTGTGCAACATGATATATTTTTGAGGCAAAACATAATGAAATATAAACAAAAGTGTGGATTTTTGGAATCGGCAGACCACAATGTCATTAATCAGAGTATTCGTTAATAATTTACTGCAATATGTTAGTAGTAACCTTTTGCTTAATATATAATAACAATTTTGTAGTATCTCGTGTAAAATGAGATATTGTGGTAAAAACCTTCAAAACGAAAACCCTAATTCTTGAAATCTGCTTACTTTAAAGTTATTAATAACTTTATTTGACAATGAAGCATTGTGATATGTACATACTGACTGCAAGTTTACATCATCAAAACTGTAGTGTCAGACAATCAAGAAAATCAGATATTTTTGGGGTACAACATGTTAAACAAGACTGCGTTCAATAAATAAGTCTAAGTCCAAAATTAGGTCAAGGTGAAGGTCAAAATGGGGTTAGGTGATACTGGCGTGTGGAGAGTGTTCATACAAAACATCCATGCAAGTATGAAAGCTTTGTAGCAAGCCATATTAATGCTAGAAGAAACGGTCAATTTGGGTTAACCAGGACGGACGAACGGACAAACGAACGGACGGACGAACGGACAGACAGGTGAATCACTATATGCCTCCCCATCTATCGATAGGGGGGCATAAAAATAAACAAAAAATGAGGATTATTTGGAATCGGATGATCACAAAACCATTAAACTTTATGTTATTTTATTAACAAGAGGGCCCTTTGGGCCCTAGGTCGCTCACCTGTTGTAGCAGTACATGCAAGATCTGTGATTTGACCTAGTGACCTAGTTCTCGGTCCCATATGACGCAATATCGCACTTGACCTAGATGTTGCTGAGATGATTACTCTGACCAAGTTTCATAAGGATTAGGCTAAAATTGTGACCTCTAGTGACTATACAAGGTTTTTCTATGATTTGACCTTGTGACCTAGTATTTTACCCTAGATGACCCAATATCGAACATGACCTAGGTTTTGTTGTGATGATCATTGTGACCAAGTTTCATAAAGATTATGTCAAAATTGTGACCTCTAGTGACTACACAAGGTTTTTCTATGATTTGACCTTGTGACCTAGTTTTTGACACATGATGATGCAATATCTAACTTGACCTAGATTTGTTGAGGTGATCATTGTGACCAAGTTTCATAAAGATTATGTCAAAATTGTGACCTCTAGTGACTACACAAGGTTTTTCTATGATTTGACCTTGTGACCTAGTTTTTGACACATGATGATGCAATATCTAACTTGACCTAGATTTGTTGAGGTGATCATTGTGACCAAGTTTCATAAAGATTAGATCAAAATTGTGACCTCTAGTGACTACACAAGGTTTTTCTATGATTTGACCTTGTGACCTAGTTTTTGACCCCTGATGACCCAATATCGAACTTGACCTAGATTTTGATGTGATGATCATTGTGACCAAGTTTCATAAAGATTAGATCAAAATTGTGACCCTCTAGTGACTACACAAGGTTTTTCTATGATTTGACCTAGTTTTTGACCCCGGATGACCCAATATCGAACTTGACCTAGATTTTGTTGTGATGATCATTGTGACCAAGTTTCATAAAGATGAGGTCAAAATTGTGACCTCTAATGACTACACAAGGTTTTCCCATGATTTGACCTTGTGACCTAGTTTTTGACCCCAGATGACCCAATATCGAACTTGACCTAGATTTTGTTAATATGATCATTGTGACCAAGTTTCATAATGATTAAGCCAAAATTGTGACCTCTAGTGTCTACACAAGCAAATTGTTGACGGACGGACGACGGACGAAGAGTGATCACAAAAGCTCACTCTGTCACTTTGTGACAGGTGAGCTAAAAACAATGTAATTGGTTAGTTATAGTCACTTGTAGTACATTTTTGTATAAAATATCAAAACATTTTATCCTGAGTGTGAAGAATTGTTGTACATTATGTTTGTAATGTAGAAGTCAATATTTTGGTATAAACCCTTACAAAATATAAACTTAAACAAGAGTGCCAAAATGTCACAAAATACGCCCGTCTTGGGGCATGGTGAGTCTCAGGGCATGGTGAATGAAAAAAACAAACAATCCAACATTTTTTTTAATTCAAGGACCATAACACAAGAAGGCCAAGGCTGATTTGGCCTACAATTGAACTTGTCTTAGATATTATATCCGTAAACATTGTCACCAAGTTTGAAGATACTCAGATGAAAACTCTTTGCACTAGAGAACAGACAAGGTAAATTTCACATTTATTTTGGTAATTATAGGATAATAACCAAATAAGGCCTAGGCCAATTTGGCCTATAATCAAACTTGGCCTAGATATTATGCCCATAAGCATTGTCACAAAGTTTGAAGACGATCGCATGAAAACTGTTTGCGTTAGAGCACAGACAAGGCCAATTTCTTACTTATTTGGTAATTAAAGGCCCATAACCCAATAAGGCCTAAGCCGACTTGGCCTATAATCGAACTTGGCCTAGATATTATTCCCATAAGCATTGTCACAAAGTTTGAAGATGATCAGATGAAAACTGTTTGCACTAAAGAACAGACAAGGTAAATTTCACATTTATTTTGGTAATTATAGGACCATAACCCAATAAGGCCTAGGCCGATTTGGCCTAAAATCGAACTTGGCCTAGATATTATGCCCATTAGCATTGTCACAAAGTTTGAAGACGATCGCATGAAAACTGTTAGCGTAAGAGTACAGACAAAGCCAATTTCATACTTATTTGGTAATTAAAGGACCATAACCCAATAAGGCCTGGGTCGATTTGGCCTATAATCGAACTTGGCCTAGATATTATGCCCATAAGCATTGTCAGCAAGTTTGAAGATGATCGGATGAAAACTGTTAGCGTAAGAGTACAGACAAGGCCAATTTCATACTTATTTGGTAATTATAGGACCATAACCCAATAAGGCCTAGGCCGATTTGACCTAAAATCGAACTTGGCCTAGATATTATGCCCATAAGCATTGTCACAAAGTTTGAAGATGATCGGATGAAAACTGTTAGCGTAAGAGTACAGACAAGGCCAATTTCATACTTATTTGGTTATTAAAGGACCATAACCCAATAAGGCCTGGGTCGATTTGGCCTATAATCGAACTTGGCCTAGATATTATGCCCATAAGCATTGTCAGCAAGTTTGAAGATGATCGGATGAAAACTGTTAGCGCTAGAGTACAGACAAACGCCGCCGCCCGCCCGCCCGCACGCCCGCCAAGGGTGTTCACATAATACGTCCCGTTTTCAACGGGCGTATAAAAAGTTTGAAATTGGTTTCAATGCTATAACTCATTAATTTCAATAGTTACTCGTTGTGACTGATGCATATTAGCATGCATCTTTAAATGAAAATGGTGCAATTTCGTGTTGAGAATCTGGCGTTAAATAATAAATCGAATTTAAAGCACTAACACCCTTAGCTTTCGACATGTTTGGCCATATTTATATATATCGGCTTTTTCAAATTAATGTTAAGTATGTGTGTACGTCCGAGTGTATAGCTACGCCCCTGTCTTAGGATATCAAAACTCCTATTCTTTAACAATAGGAAATGTTTGCAGATAAGAGTCTGCCTAGCTAGATAACATCCCGATCATGGCTTGGGATAATAAACCTATGGTGTATGGCATAACTTAATGCTGCTCGGAACAACTATACCAGGCGGTATGGACAGTTGAGCCGCCCGATACCCTATCTATACAGTACAGCCATTCAAGGCCCGGTGTAGTACTCATACCTAATTTTAAAGCCATTTCTTATTCCATGGGTAGTACTTAATACTACAAAGTAGATCCATTCCAGTCTATGTGACACCTAAAACTACCTGATTTAAGCTTTCCCGTCATTAATTGCACCAAAAATCAAACAATTTTGAGCAATTCTAAACTATTTTGGACTTAACGTATATTAATGCAGAGTATTGTTAAATTGGGTAATAAGTACGAATCGTTGCTATGAGTATGACAACAACAATAAGATATATCCAATTAAAAATCCAACTATGCATAGCATGTATTTGTTATTCTTTCAATATGACTACATGTACATAAAACACTAACGTTAAATACACATTAGTGTCACGGCATATTTGAGTACTAGTAATTCAAAATAATTGGTTGCCATGGTATTGAAACGAAAGAAGCAAAACCATTTCAAAATAAATAAAAAAATTTAGTCATAGACTTTATTAATATAAAGTCCATATATGGCATTGGTAATATTTTTATGATAATTAGTAGTAAACAAGATAATTTGGTATATTTTAGTCGTTGAAGAAATGGTTGCTATGGCAACAAAACTAAAATAAAAGCGTAAACTATTTACACAGAAATGTTACGCCTCACAAATAAGTACCATTATTCAAATGATAAGTTGATTCATAGCAGGTGAACGTTTGTTGGATAATGCCACTAACACACAAACAGTACAAAAATATGTCAATGTTGAGATGTGCGTTTTTGCACAAAAACATACATGTCATTGGTTCCATTGGAAGGTCATAACTTTGTGAATATTTGAAATTTTGACAAAAATATTTTTTTATTGTGTGCAGGAAAGACTTTTTCCACAGAAAATGCCAAAAAACAAAATTCCAAAAAATTGTTATAGGGGCCCTTTTCTCAGATCTTGGCTCATTTCCTTTTTCTTTGAACAAATTTATAATATATTGTATATTTTTGTTACGTTTTATATTTATTCAGGATAAATGCTGTTTCTCAACCTGTTTTCAGTATATACGATGGCTGATTTGCCTAACCAGTTTTCCTAGATTGATACTAACCAGTACTAGCTTACCCTTCCACCAGGAACCAGCAAACTTCTCCACATGTGCACGAAAATGGACATTGCTGTGAAATTTTCATGATAGGCAAGACCTGCAATCAGGAATCAAACCGAGATCACCATGTTACAAATCCAGCACAAGAAGCCACTGGACCACAGCCACACTAATAAACTAACACTTTTCTTCACTCAGACTTTTTTTTATATGGTACCGATCTTAGAATAGTGTTTACAAGGGGGAAAAAAATGGAACAGGTGGGGAAAAAAAGGCCCGGGCCAAATCCTTCCGGGGAAAAACTAGGCTGGCCCCTTTTTCCCAGGGAAAGAATAGGCCGGCCCGATTTCCCCCTGGGAAAAACTGGCCAGGGGGAAAAAGACCGCTTCACGGGTAATTAATATAGTAATATATTAATATATATTAACACACAACACTACAAACCTGCCAAATCTTTGATCACCGTGACAACCTGAGGCACCAGTTGACTGACTGTATCCAAGCATTGCCTAACAACTGATCGTTTACCAAGCTCCGTAGATAGTTGTATACCCTGCAAGACTTTCTTCTTCATCACCGCAACATTGTTCATGAACTGTTCCAACAATTGATCAAACTCTAATCTATGGTCATCTCTGTCCACATCTAAGGGAAAAATATCATTGAAGCTAAATATTGTTTTTAAGTCCCACTTGTTAATTCATATTTGTCATTTTCAACTGATATCTGTTAACCCATAATAGCTAAAATAAACAAATATTGAATTTTTCATTAAATATTGTTTTAAGTCCCACTAGTTTTAAGAGTCAACAGTATTTCAGTCATATGGAGACTACCCAGTCACATTATCCTTAGACTGGTCTATATAACCAGCCGTTACCTGGAACTAACTATGCAGAGCAGATATACCAGTACTATATGGAAAAAACTTTGGTATGTTGCGACCAGGGATTAAACCTTTCACACTTAAAGCAGGTGCTTTACTTCAAGGCTATCGAGGCGGGCCAGCAAAAGATCTGCCTTGTGAGCTTATTGCAACCAAAAAGATAATATTAAGTCAGACAGGGAAGGCAGCACTCAACTTAACCAGCCCAGCACAGAAAACATTAAAAACACACAAAGCACAATGCCCAACTGAGCACAGGAAACATAAAACACATACAAGGCACAATGCCCAACCAAACAAGCAAAGACCCAAGCTGTCGAAAAGTACAATACATTAATAGTTTCAGCAGCCAAAAGACTGAATGCCCTAGCTGAATTACCCAGTTTCCAAGTACACTTACCACAGTACGGTCCAATCGGTCTAAATACCGCCCATAGGAAAACAGCAATAAGTGATCTTTGTTGACAGGTGGTCCATGGGTGTCAACAAGGCGTAATTCAAAATCAGGAAAATCGTATGCGGCTGATCATTTTTAACAAGAGGTCTTCAATGACATTGTTTCCATAATTCACTCAGTTTGTGATAAAGAAAATCCTTCAGAGCAGATTACATTTACCAGTACCATAACTTTGCCATTTCTTGAGATATTTCATCAAATAACTTTCATTTTGGTGAGAAGCCATTGCTCTTTCAGGAATGATAAATCCAGAATTTCGGATTAATCAAGAAAATTAACACCCCTGTGGTCCCTCTCATATTAGGTTAAATGTCATTGAAAATGGTGTTATGGGAGATAGAATGGTAAAAGAAATGTTATCACCTACCTACAACAGATTTCAGAACAAATGCTTTCTCTATGATGATATCCAGGACACCACTGTATATAGATGTTTGTTGTCTAGACAAGTCAACACATTGTATGGCCTACAATATAGCAGGTGGGTATCTTATACATGATTTCATGGATAAAACACACAAGGGAACTGATATGTAGGCATGTAGACAACCAAAATGTAACATGTAGTGTTTTGGCGCTTTTTCCCAACAAGAGCTGTCCACGAACAGCGCGATCCACTATTCGCAGCGCCATGCTAGGATAGTACAATCATTATATATTCAAAACAAAATACTTCATAACAGCAGCATTACCCTCAGCTGTGTAGAGGTTGGGGCTTCTAAGTCGAAAAAGGGGGATAATTTGGACAAATTATGCAGGATTGTTACCTACTCATGTGTAGGTCCTCTAGGTCATGATGGCACATAAATAAGCCTTTCTTAGTCCAAAAGGGGGCATAATTTCAAACAAAATGCTCGATAGAGTTACCCACCCCTGTGTAGCGGTTAGGGTCATGATGGAGAACAAGTATGCAAAGCAATATGTGAATGCACTGAAAATATTTGAGGTAAAAAAACCTGTACCTAAACTTTAACATTTGCACTAAGTTGAAAAAAGGGGGGTGTAACTTCACCAAAATGCATAATAGAGTTACCTACCCCTGTGTATGGGTTAGGGTCATGATGGTGAACAAGTATGCAAAGTATCAAAGCAATATGTCAATGCACTTTGAAGCTATTTGAGGTTAAAAAACCTGTACCTAAACTTTAACATTTGCATTTCCAAGTCCAAAAGGGGGCATAGTTTCAACAAAATGCTCGATAGAGTTACCCACCCCTGTGTAGCGGTAGGGGTCATGATGGAGAACAAGTATGCAAAGCAATATGTGAATGCACTTTGAAAATATTTGAGGTAAAAAAACCTGTACCTAAACTTTAACATTTGCACTAAGTTGAAAAAAGGGGGCATAACTTCACCAAAATGCTTAATAGAGTTACCTACCCCTGTGTATGGGTTGGGGTCATGATGGTGAACAAGTATGCAAAGTATCAAAGCAATATGTCAATGCACTTTGAAGATATTAGAGGTTAAAAAACCTGTACCTAAACTTTAACATTTGCATTTCCAAGTCCAAAAGGGGGCATAATTTCAAACAAAATAGAGTTACCCACCCCTGTGTAGCGGTTAGGGTCATGATTGAGAACAAGTATGCAAAGCAATATGTCAATGCACTATGAAGATATTAGAGGTTAAAAAACCTGTACCTAAACTTTAACATTTGCACTATTTGCACTAAGTAGAAAAAAGACATAATTTCAACAAAATGCCTGATACGGTTACCTACTCCTGCATTTAGGTTGGGGTCATGATGGTGAACATGTATGCAAAGTATGAAAGCAATATCTAACAAGACTTAGTGAATATAAGAGGTTAAAAAACCTGTACCTAAACTTTAACAAGTGTTACGCCGACGCTCGGGTGACTGCAATAGCTCCCCTTATTCTACGAATAGTGGAGCTAAAAATAACAATAGGATTTGTATTAAAGATATGACTCATTTCATAGTCGACAGCAATAGCTATTGATAGGCTGTGCCAGGTGTTACCATGGTGTCAAAGTGTATTATTATGAGCATGTTACAGAATGCATTGTATATCGATTTTTTGTATTTGAATTCTGATTCAGAATAATGCAATAATATTTGTATATCATTTACAAGAGGGCCCAAAGGGCCATAGGTCACTCACCTGTCCTAGTAGTTCATGCACCCCTTATGGTAGCCTCTATTCTATGTACAAGGTTTTCATATTGTCTTATGCTTTATAATTTACATCACATTTAGACCCAAAGACAAATTGAAGTGATTTGACATTGTGATCCAGTTTTTGACCCCGGATGACCCAATATCAAACTTGACCTAGATTTTGTTGAGATGATCATTGTGACCAAGTTTCATAAACATTAGGCTCAAATTGTGACCTGTAGTGATTACACAAGTTTTTTCTATGATTTGACCTTGTGACCTAGTTTTTGACATCGGATGACCCAATATCGAACTTGACCAAGATTTTGTTGAGATGATCATTGTGACCAAGTTTCATAAAGATTAGGCCAACATTGTGACCTCTAGTGACTACACAATGTTTTTCTATGATTTGACCTTGTGACCTAGTTTTTGACCCCAGATGACCCAATATCGCACTTGGCCTAGATTTAGTTGAGATGATCATTGTGACCAAGTTTCATAAAGATTAGGCTCAAATTGTGACCTCTAGTGACTACACAAGGTTTTTCTATGATTTGACTTTGTGACCTAGTTTTTGACCCCGGATGACCAAATATTGAACTTGACCTAGATTATGTTGAGATGATCATTGTGACCAAGTTTCATAAAGATTAGGCCAAAATTGTGACCTCTAGTGACTACACAAGGTTTTTCTATGATTTGACCTTGTGACCTAGTTTTTGACCCCGGATGACCCAATATCGAACTTGACCTAGATTTTGTTGAGATGATCATTGTAACCAAGTTTCATAAAGATTAGGCCAAAATTGTGACCTCTAGTGACTACCCAAGGTTTTTCTATGATTTGACCTTGTGACCTAGTTTTTGACCCAGGATGACCCAATATCGAACTTGACCTAGATTTCGTTGAGATGATCATTGTGACCAAGTTTCATAATGATTAAGCTAAAACTGTGACGGACGGACGACGAACAAAGAGTGATCACAAAAGCTCACTCTGTCACTTTGTGACAGGTGAGCTAAAAACTGTACCAGTAAGGGCACCAATCCTGTTTAGTTTTGAACATTCTTTGTATATACCTTCAGTATCCAGACACCTCTGTACAGACCAATATGTATGTGTCTGTAATGTGTTGTAGCCAGTAAGGTATTCTTCCTGAATGTCAGTGCTTTGATGTCCTCCACACAATCACACATATCACCAAGGTAACTTCTATATTGTTCCTTCTTACTCTCATCGCTATAGAATTACAACAAATAATGTAGGATAAAGTCTAAAATAAGTTATTGCTTGTTTCCCACCCCACTGCCTATATGTGATTTTATCACAATTTTCATTTAATTTTATTTTTAAATATCATTTTAAGCCTCACCATCAACTGTATTAAGTGTATTTCAGTCATACAGAGAATACCCAGTCACATTCTCCGGACACCTTGCGAACCAGCAGTTACCTGGAACTAACTATGCTGAGCATCTAGTAAGAGAGATATGTTAGACAAAAGGTGTACGTTTGTCGGACAAAAGCTATACATAGCTTATGTTATTTGTTTGTACCAAATTTCCGACAACAAATAAATTTTGTTAGTACCATGTGCACACATATAGGTAAAGCTTCTGGGTATGTTAGAATGAGTAATAACACATTCGATCATCTAACTCAGAGCATTCTATTTATCTGGATCATTCCACATGCATACAATGATATTAGTATGATACAGGTATTAACATGATTAAAGAAGTAAGATTTACTACTAACCCATAACAAGAGCTCTTCATTAAATCTTTCATTTTTGTGTTTTCATTTTGAAGAGTTTCATAAAGTGCATCTACACCACTGATACGAGACCAGAGACGTCTCTGTAGACCGAGATCTAACAGTTCTAGACAGAGACTATCTAACATACACGTCATACTGTATATCTTCACGCTCCATTCTCGTCCTAACTGTTCTAGTTGGGCTACCTCATCTCTCATACCTGAACAATTCAGTTACATCATGTTATTATAGTAAAGCCAAGGTCCCACTGAGGAATTCCACATCGGGGATGTTCTCCCTATTTCTTCAGATACCACCTAATTCATCACAATTCCTTCCAATATCACAAACTGCCTCATAACTTCCCCAAAGCTTCCCCAAGACCATGAGGATCCTGCTCCCGATGTCCTAATAGCTCATTCATTTCAACTGGTAGTACATCGTCGAGGCATAAAATGCTCAGTGGGACCTAGGCTTAAGATAATTACGGCCGGGAATTCACATTCAAAGTTAAACAAGAGCACCGCGTACAAGTGCTGGGCGCTCTATTTTCTCGTACTTGACAATAGCACACCATAAGTGAAAATTCTAAGAGTAACAAGGGCAGATAAGTCATAAATATAGGTCACAGTGTTACCACCAATGTCAGTACAGACTCCCTTGAGATGGTGAATAACTATCAGGGGTCCCAATCCTGAAAATGAGATGCCAATCTTTTTCTAGTGCCATTAGCACACATCCCTACATCAAACCTATGTTTCAAACTTTGTTCTAATGTTAAAATTCAGCATATCAAACTTCAAATGACCATTTCTCAGTCAAAACTTGGTAATATTTTATCAAATAACTTTTATTTTCTGCAGATATGTTCATTCTTTCTAATGTAGCAAATCTGCATTTCCAGATTATTCTGGAATTATAGGACCCCTGACAACATGTATGTCATTACAGTAAAATAACAATGGCCAAGAATTCTCATTCAAAAAGGGGGATTATTTGGTGACAATGCCTAATAGCGTTACCTTTTCCTGCATTGAAGTTAGGGTCATGATGGTGAACAAGTGTGCATACAATCAAAGTAATAAGTTAATGGATGTGGTTATTATACTTTAACATGTTTTTCTAAGTAGAAAATGGGTTTGACAAAATGCTTGACAGAGTTAAAGGGGCATGCCCAGAAACTGGAGTGTCTTGGTTTGCATACATCAAGAGGATCATAGATCCTGTATCGCTCACCTGCTAAACATGGTCAAACTTTAAAATTGACCTTAAGGTGATCAAGATAAACATTTTGACCAAACTTCATGAAGATTGAAGCAAAAATGTGACCCCTAGAGTGCTAACAAGGCTTTCCTATTATTTGACCTTTTGACCTAGTTTTTGACCCAACTTCAAACTTGACCTAAAGGTCACCAAGATAAACATTTTGACCAAACTTTATGAAGATTAAATAAAAAATGTGGCCACCAGAGTGTTAACAAGGTTTTCCTATTACTTGACCTTTTGACCTAGTTTTTGACCCACATGACCCAAATTCGAACTTGACCTATATTTCATTGAGATGAAGATCAAAGCAAAATGAAAGTGCTAGAGTGTTGACGGTGAAATGTCTAACGGACGGCTGACGACAGACAAAAAACAATCACAAAAGCTCACCTTGCCACTTTGTGGCAGGTGAGCTAACAAAATTGCATTTATCACTTGTAAAACCAACTATTATCGAAAAGTCAAAGAAGAATTTGACTAAGAAATTTACTATGTAACGAGCGCTTCGATATTTTGTCTATCGTTTTGAATAAAAGGCTGTCAGCCTTTTATTGACGTCAACGATATTTACTTATTCTTGAAATATTTTTTTTATAAAACTAGCGGGATATTTTGTAACATTTTTACAGGGTTTTCATTATTTGACTTAGGTATTAAAATGATACCAATTTGATTGCTATTCGAGTCACTTTAGTTCCAGGGCATGCCCCTTTAACTACACCTGTGTTAACCTGAAGTTGCAGTCATGATGATGAACAAGTGTGTAATTGAATCTCAAATACAAATTTAATATAATCAGAATATCAAATTCAGAATGACATCACATATTGGACAATTGTATCAGACAATAATATCTTGGTGTAAGAAGCTACTAGGTGTAAGAAGCTACTAGGTGTAAGAAGCTACTAGGTGTAAGAAGCTACTAGGTGTAAGAAGCTACTAGGTGTAAGAAGCTACTAGGAGTAAAATAACCTCATACTCTAAAATCATCATTTTTCGAGGGAGTTTAATTTTCATTGATTTCGTTGTCAAAAAATGCTCGACAGAGTTACCTACTCCTGTGAAGAGGTTGGAGTCATGATGGTGAAATAGTGTGCAATTGAATCTCAAACTCATTTCAATTCATTACAAACTTAATATAATCAGAAATATCCAATTCAGAATGACATCACATATTGGACAAAAATATCTAGGTGTAAAAAGCTGCTTGGTGTAAAATAACCTCATAACCCGAACTCACCGTGTTCTGTGACCATTTCAGCAGTTGTTTTAAATGTTACTGTAAGATTCTCTATTTCCTTTTTATCTTCCCACAATGCTTCGATCTTGTCCTGACCTTTGACCTGATTTTCCCACCTCAATCGTTCCGTTACTGATACTATCTCACTGATACGTTCTAGATGACTTTCTATCAATTTTATCTACAAGGAAAACAACATGAAACTCAATTGCAGTTCTCATTTTTTCTAAACAAGAGAGCCATTGGCCCTAAAGCGCTCACCTGATGACTAGCAGTTTAGGCAGAATCAGTATTTGTTATGATAGGACCCTAATATTTTATTTAGATTTTACACTGACCAGGTTTAATATAGATGAGGTGAAAATGTGACCTCTAGAGTTTAAACAATGTTTCCTTCAATGTGACCTGGTGACCTAGTTTTTTACCTAAGATGACCCAATTACGAACTTGACCTAGATTTCATAGAGACAAACATTTTGACCAAGGTTCATTAAGATTATGTCAAAAATATGACCTCTAGAATGTTAACAAGGTTTTTCTTCAATGTGACCTAGTTTTTGACCCCAGATGACCCAATTACGAACTTGGCCTAGATTTTATAAAGACATACATTGTGACCAAGTTTCATTAAGATTATGTCAAAAATGTGACCTCTAGAGTGTTAAAAGTTTTTCTGTGATGTGACCTTGTGACCTAGTTTTTTACCCCAAATGACCCAATTTTGAACTTGACCTAGATTTAATAGAGACATACATTGTGACCAAGTTTCATTACGATTATGTAAAAAATGTGACCTCTAGAGTGTTAACAAGGTTTTTCTTCAATTTGACCTGGTTTCATTAAGATTAAGTGAAAATTATGACCTCTAGACTGTTAACAGTCCAATTGTTGACGGTGGACGGCGGACGACGGACAAAAGGGTGATCACAATAGCTCACCTTAAGCACTTCATGCTCAGGTGAGCTAAAAAATACATGTATATCATTTTTCCCCCGGAAAGGTAGTAAAGTAAGGCTATTATATACAAGAGATGACCTAATGACTTCAAAATCGATAGCCTTTATTATAGGGGTCATTTGGTGTTGTTGAACAGAAACCATTTGGTATACCGACTGACAGACACCCAGACTAACCGACAGACAAGTGCAAAGCAATATACCCCCTCTTCAAAGACGGAGGCATATTTAATTGCTATAAACCATCACAATTTTTCTGAAAGACATTTGGGGTATGGATTGTTATCCAAAAGCTGGTCTAACAACAGACAAACAGACGGACATACGTGTGCAAAGTAATATAACTTCACACGTGGTGAGCGGCAGCCTAGAGACAGGGCGCATGTTTCGAGAGGTCCAGGGTTCGATCCCGGACTGCGCCACTGCTTTATTTCTCTGAGCATGAACAACCTACAATGCTGCATTCAACTTAGGTGTAAATTGGTACCTGTGAGGGCGGTGTCTGTACCTGTTTGATATTCCTGGGCGCCGTATCTCCATGTTGGTGGCACACCAACCTAGAGAGAAATAGTATCCACAGGGGACTCAAACGCACATTCCCTTAGGTAACCCAATGACCAGGGGAAGTTACATGCCAAAGTGGTTGAATTGCTGAAAGCGACCCTTTGAAAACAGGTAACTGAACTTAACTTATAACTTGTTTGAAGGGGCCTAGATACCTTACCTGTTCATGTACAGAATTGGTTCTACCTAGTTTAGCAGCATCTACAGTCTTATCACAGGATTTCTTCCATTCATCAACAGTGATATCAACAAACACTCGAACTTGTTCAACCTACAAATATAATACACAAAATATTGTTCTAAGTAGGGAGCTTTGGCCTTGAGGTATGGCTCACGCTTCGAAAGCGAGAGGTCACGGGTTCAATCCCCCTCTGTGTAACTGCTTAATTTTTGTGAGCAAGAATAACCCACAAGGTTCCAATCAACCAAGGTATGAATTGGTACCTGTGAGGTCGTTGTCTGTACATGCTCAATATATACTGGGCGCCATATCTCCATGTTGGCAGCACACAAATCAGGGGAAAAATAGTGACTCAAAAGCAGGTTTCCTTAGGTTGAAGTTAAATGTCAAGGGGTGGCTGAATGGCTGAATTGCTGAAAGTTGCCCTCGAGAACTAGTAACTTAACTTTTTAGTCTCACTGGTGAACAGTATTAATTTTGAGTCATATGGAGACTTCCCAGTGACGAGTCACATTATCCTGACATCGGCCGAACCAGCAGTTAGCTGGAATGAACTATGCTGAACATTAAGCAATGGAATCATGACATTTGATGACAAATGGTCTCTATATACTGGTTAAATTACAGATTGTAGATCAAATTAGTGGTTTATTTATTCAGGGTTAACGCCATTTCTCAACAATTTTTCAGTTATATACAGGAGATGATTTACCTTACGAGATTGTTGTTAAATTTTCATGAATCTAACTTTTGACACCTGGGTTAGAAATCCAGCGAGCTTACCACTGTACCAGGGCAGTAGTAAATAAAATCGTAATTGTTATTAAAAGTAATAAATAAAATATCAGTACCTTAGATGCCCACTCATTGCCGTGTGACTTCAATGTATTCAGCTCACTAAAATCTCCGTGTAACACAACTTTGGCCTGTTCTAACAATTCAGATGTTATCTGATCTACATCAAAACAAAGGGCCTGGATTTCACTACAATATATGTAGACATACTGAGATTGTATCATATGTCACAGACTACAGATTGGTATAGTACAGAGTAGACATACTGAGATTGTATCATATGCCACAGACTACAGATTGGTATAGTACAGAGTAGACATACTGAGATTGTATCATATGCCACAGACTACAGATTGGTATAGTACAGAGTAGACATACTGAGATTGTATCATATGCCACAGACTACAGATTGGTATAGTACAGAGTAGACATACTGAGATTGTATTATATGCCACAGACTACAGATTGGTATAGTACAGAGTAGACATACTGAGATTGTATCATATGCCACAGACTACAGATTGGTATAGTACAGAGTAGACATACTGAGATTGTATTATATGCCACAGACTACAGATTGGTATAGTACAGAGTAGACATACTGAGATTGTATTATATGCCACAGACTACAGATTGGTATAGTACAGAGTAGACATACTGAGATTGTATCATATGCCACAGACTACAGATTGGTATAGTACAGAGTAGACATACTGAGATTGTATCATATGCCACAGACTACAGATTGGTATAGTACAGAGTAGACATACTGAGATTGTATCATATGCCACAGACTACAGATTGGTATAGTACAGAGTAGACATACTGAGATTGTATTATATGCCACAGACTACAGATTGGTATAGTACAGAGAATTTGAACTGACCTTGACCATCTATTAGCATAATTTAACAGCCGACATCTTTTTATATTTATAACCTCGGTTGAATTGTTTCTTAAAAGGGAGTATCAGGAAGATGCTCGATGAGTAATACAAACACCAAGTTAAAGGACTGAAATTGCGCGGTTACTGTCTGAATTTTCATGAAAGAGATTCTCAGAATGATCTGCTGTGACAAGTAATCTGCGACCAGTAATCTACGACCAGTAATCTACAACCAGTAATCTGCGACCAGTAATCTACCACCAGTAATCTGCGACCAGTAATCTACGACCAATAATCTGCGACCAGTAATCTGCAACTAGTAATCTGTGACCAGTAATCTGCGACCAGTAATCTGTGACCTGTAATCTGCGACCAGTAATCTACGACCAGTAATCTGCGACCAGTAATCTGCGACCAGTAATCTACAACCAGTAATCTGCGACCAGTAATCTGCGACCAGTAATCTACGACCATTAATCTGCAACCAGTAATCTGCAACTAGTAATCTGAGACCAGTAATCTGCGACCAGTAATCTGTGACCAGTAATCTACGACCAGTAATCTGTGACCAGTAATCTGCGACCAGTAATCTGCGACCAGTAATCTGCAACCAGTAATATATGACCAGTAATCTACGACCAGTAATCTGTGACCAGTCCAGTAATCTGCGACCAGTAATCTATGACCAGTAATCTATGACCAGTAATCTGCGACCAGTAATCTACGACCAGTAATCTGCAACTACAAAATGTAGTTATCTGCGACCAGTAATCTACGACCAGTAATTAATATGGGATCACTGGGTTACCTTACAATTCTAGCACACTAACTACACTTGACGAATGTTCTAAGTACACACTTTTAGAACAAGAATAAATCAGGAACATAATCATCGCAACTGAATAAAACTGTTAAGATAGCATATGTTGGTGATTGTCAGTAATACAGAAAAAGAAAAACCAAGATCTACGTGAAAATCATTGATGCGTGACAAAAATGACAAAATCACATTTTTCTCGTGCTCACACCTCAAATATGTGTAAATGTGTTTAAATCATTTCATACACGATTAACATTCGACCCCCAAATATAAAGCCATAAAAATAGTTCGTATCATTTGACGCAAATGACGCGTGAGGAGTGCGCAAGTGCGACATGAATGCTTGAAATTGGCATGCCAATAAGACTGGTAAGATTTAATTCATTAATTGGCTGTTTTGGGGTTCTTAGCACATGCACAAACTTTTTATTATGGTTTTTGCATTGAATTCTCGAAAAAGCTCCATGTTTCTATTGACTCGATTTAAAATTGAGACGTCACATGGCGTCATTTACATTTAGTCCTTAAATTCGTCAAAAGACGTTTATGACAACATCTGACTGATGGTTGTTTCACTTAAAGATTGTGAAATAATGTGGAATCGTTGAATTCATCAGAATAAATCCATTTATTTGTATGGAGCAATTTGAAGTTGAGCATGGAAGTTACTTTCAATAGGCATTTGTCATCCGAATTACTACTACAATTTAACAAAAACTCACTATTTTCGATCAATCATGTATTTTGTAAGATATGAGCACATTCTCATCACATGGAATTTGATTTTGATGCAATTTCCTATTTAGGTTGCACGACTGAATGCCCGCCTTGTAGCCCGGACCAAAATCCGATATAATACGTCTGGGATAAGTTTGGGCTACGCATCCGAGCACGACGGTTACACCAGAACGTACAGGAACTCACAACGAACCCTTTACTAGAATGGAATGCACTCCAGCAGCAATTGGTACACATCATTATCAATATAATGCATCAGAGGATGTCAGGCTATCATCAGGGCAGACGATGGTCATACATAATATTGATGTGCGACTTTGTTGTTTTAAGCAGTGAACTAAATGGTCATTTTCTAGTATGTTGTTATTATATTTCAGAATGGTGATTAACTAAATTTGATAGACAATAGTTTCCTGATTTCAATGGTATATTCGATTCACTGATAGGTCTAATACTTTTCCTATTAAATGAAAATTACAAAGTGTGTACTTAGAACATTCGACTAGTGTACTGTGGCAGCTCCCAACTGATTTTATATACATGAACATATTTTTACCTTTTTTTCTTCCGATCTTCAGTGTACACCAACACTGTCTGTGTTACATCCATGATATGATTGGTCCAACACAGTAGGTCACCGCATAACTGGTTTACCTTGTCACGATCACCCTTGGTTGCCCATGACAACAAGTCAGACCAGAGTTTCAAAGAAAAACTTTGAGGGCATACTGCAACACATAAAACAAAATCTCAGGACAGATAGTTACACTGTAACTTGAATAGAAAATATAATATAACTTCACATTGATTTCAAATCACAGAACAATAACTGTTCCACATGTGGAGGATACAACCATAGCCAATGTTGTGGAAGAAAATATCCAGAACGACGTTTCCAGATACAATTTGAATTGATTTGACACTGGAGTCTAAATTTTTCAAAAAATGAAAACAATAACCAGGGGTTGCATTTGACCCAGGAGTAGGGGGTTTGATTCTTGATATTTCCAAAAAGTCACATTTAGATTTTGGTTTGAAGAGTCATTTTCTCTTAAGATCTTGGGTATTTTGCCTGGTGGTAACATTTAGTCAAAAGTATCTAAATGACTCTTCAGATTCAAAAGGTAGTGAAACCCCTGAATAATTACATACTGTATACCTACCTGATGTAATCTGAGATGCACTTTTACTTCGTATAATATCTGAGTGAAGATTTGTAGCAGAGTGTGGAGTTATAGCATCATCCCTGGTGATAGAATCAAGGTTCAGCTTTGGTACGGATGTGGCAGCTATAATATGTTCACCACTAGCGCGAGGAAGTCGGGACACCTTCGGTATGTTAGTCACATTCACTGACTTCTTCGTAAAATTGTTTTCTGCAAAACAATTTAAGATTTTTAACTACTGGTACACACCTGTGGAGAGCACACATCTAATTGTTTGGTATGGTTCTGGGTTGATATTTGGCAGGCTATTATAACTTCTCAAGTTGAACATATACAGAGGTGTCAACAGAGTCAAATTAAAAATCCTGAAAAAATCATATGCGACCAAAATCCCCTTTGGACAAAATCCCCTTCATGCCTTATAGAGAAAACGGACAAAATCCCCTTCATGATTTTTTCAGGCCGGACAAAATCCCCTTCATGCTTTTTTCAGACCGGACAAAATCCCCTTCAGTCAAATCCCCTTCAGACCAAATCCCCTCTTACTCATTAAAACTGGCACATAAAATATATATTTTAGTCTTAATTATGCTCTGACGTGTGAGACGAAAATAAACTATAAAACCTGTATTGCTTTTGTAGTTGTGTAGATTTGTATGTCTTCAATTTTACTTCCAGTTAAACCGGATTTGGTTACATTCTTCCAATGTGTGCATCATGTATTGCAATTATTGCATATTTATTAAATATAAAAGTGAAGCATCTTTTGATAACATCTTTTTATTTCATATACAGTATATACATAACAGAAAATAAATATTATAAAGCACATTTCATCTATTTCTTGTTTGTCATGGTTTCAATACCTAACGACAAATTGTAATAATTAATAAAGAATTTGATTAATATAATTGCACATTTATCTTGTTTGCAAACACAAATAAAGCAATTCAATGTTTAAATTGACTAAAATTACATGTACATTGTATGTAATTGATTTGTTTGGCAGTTAATTGAAACTGAGATATAATTAAAAGATCAAAGTTAATGCATTTATACAACAGAACATTAATTAATATGTACACAGAACAGGGACAAATAGACAAATAAAGGGTGATGTTATTATATACATTATACTTTTACATATATATTCACAATATAACAATATATTTTCTGCAATCATTTCACAACCAGTACTCAATTCCTGGTTATTTCAGGTAACTACATGTACAACAGAACACATTTTAATGTACATTCACAATATAACAATGTATTGTCTGCAATCATTTCACAACCAGTACTTAATTCCTGGAGATTTGAGTAATTTGCATTTAATGCAGTCGAATACAGTTGCCAATAGACTCCATGAACTCAAATAATGTCTTCTCACCATTGGAATATTGGATACAGAGTGTTTTCAGACGTTTCTGTTGATTCACACTCTTTTTTGTCTTTCTACGTTTAGGAGGAAGACCTATCCTATGTTGTTCATGTATGGTTTCCACATCACAATTGTCCTTCTGTATGCAACAAGGCAGTCCAAAAGACGACTATAATCCCCCGCTGCATTAATGAACAGTGGAATTGTCCAATAAGTTAAACATTTGCTATGAGTACATGCAATTTGGCCCATGCGTTAAAAAAATAAGAAGCGGATGGGAAATGTAAGGTTCAAACCTTTGACCTTTTAACTGTGACCTTGCCCTTGAACCGGCATGGTTGGAATGTGGGTTCTGTATTTCATCTTTATTAGTTACACATTTGGCATCAGTTTCATGCAATTGGGCTTAGGCGTTAATGTAAGATTTAAACCTCTGACCTTGAACTGTGTTCTTAACCCCACATGGTTGAAATGTTGGTTCTACATGTCGGCTTTATTATTTATACATTTGGTATGAGTTTCATGCAATTCCGCCCAGCCATATAAAAGTTAAAGAGCGGACATAAAATGTAAGATTTAAACTTTTGACCTTGAACTGTGACCTTGACTTTGAACCAGCAAGGTCGGAATATGGGTTCTGCACGCCGTCATCATTAGTTACATATTTGGTATCAGTTTCATGCAATTCGGCCGAGGCATTAAAAGGTTATGGAGTGGACACGGAATGCAAGATTCAAACTTTTGACCTTGAATTGTGACCTTGACCTTGAACCGGCATGGTTGGACTGTGGGTTCTGTATGTCATCTTTATTAGTTACACATTTGGTATGAGTTTCATGGAATTCGGCCCAGGCATTAAAAAGTTATGGAACGGACACGAATGTAACATTCAAACCTTGAATTGTGACCTTGACCTAGAACCGGCATGGTTGGAATGTTGGTTCTGCACGTCGTCATCATTAGTTACATATTTGGTATCAGTTTCATGCAATTCGGCCGAGGCATTAAAAGGTTATGGAGTGGACACGGAATGCAAGATTCAAACTTTTGACCTTGAATTGTGACCTTGACCTTGAACCGGCATAGTTGTAATGTTGGTTCTGCACGTCCTCTTTATTAGTTACACATTTGGTATGAGTTTCATGCAATTCGGCACAGGCATTAAAAAGTTATGGAACAGACACGGATGTAACATTCAAACCTTTGACCTTGAATTGTGACCTTGAACTTGAACCGGCATAGTTGAAATGTTGGTTCTGCATGTCCTCTTTATTAGTTACACATTAGGTATGAGTTTCATGCAATTCGACACAGGCATTAAAAAGTTATGGAGCGGACACGAAATGTAAGATTCAAACCTTTGACCTTGAATTGTGACCTTGACCTTGAACTGGCAGGGTTGGAACGTAAGTTCTGCACGTCGTCTTTATTAGTTATACATTTGATATGAGTTTCATGCAATTCGGCCAAGGCATTTTAAAACAAGTTAGAGAGCGGGCACGATTTTGTTACGGACGGACGGACTGACGGATTAACGGACGTACGAATGAGGGTATACTTGTGGGGATTGCAACTTGTGGGTTGCAAAAATGTAAGAAGGTATCTTGTGTGGTGCATCTTACGTGGTCGTCATGACTTTTTTTGTGAGGATATACATCCAACTTGTGAGGTTGATCAACCGTATTTGCATAAACACCAACACATGTATTGAAAACTTGTGGAAGTAAATTCCAGTTTTAATTAAATTACAAGTAGGAGAACAATTGTGTAACTGTGTAATATATGTAATTTGAATTTTTGTTCATATATACAACTAGTAAGGAGCACCCCACAAATCAACTCATTAAAGCACACACATTTGGTCATTTAAGCTCCAAAGTATTGGCAAAAATAGAATACCGAAAATCGCAAAAGTAACGTTTCAACTTGTGGTAAAATTTTTGACTTGCTGGTGGCACTCCAAAAATGACATTGAAGCACACAAACGTGCAGTTAAAAATTATTTTAGCTTAAAAGTAATAGATAAAATCAAAATCCTGTTGCCTTGGAACAGATGTAAACAATATTGTCAGAGTCTGTGTCCTAATAGTGAAGGTAGTTTAGAGGTTACTCCTATACGGTATGTGATATTTACAACTTGCGTTTTCCTGCCTACTATGATTAAACACACAAATTTGGCCAATTACGCTCATAAGAAATGGCTATGATAATCATAACCCCACAAGTTTTTGAACGGACATCAAGTGTGAGTCTCTCGACTATAAATTTGCATTAAACAAATATATGGTCAATAGCAGCTATTCACATTCAATGCTATTGAAATTTGCATTAAACAAACATTTCCACCGGTAAGTGAGGCATGGTAGCGAAACCATCAGGTGGTGCTATGTGGGGTGTTCCAAAAGTAATGTCACTGATGCTATTACATCGTCCACAATGTAAGTAAACCGACCAAATTGTTACCAAGTTGTGATGAAATCCAGTCTGCAGATAAAAGTCTTCACTATTTATATATAGGGGTAAACGAGCCCCACCCACTGGCGGCCATGTTTTTAGACGATAAACGAGCCCCACCCAATGGCGGCCATGTTTTTAGACGAATCATGACAAAAATGTCAATTTCGTAAGAGGGTCACCTAACAAGTACTTCTGTAAAATTATTTTGAAATCTGGCCAGTGGTTGATTTTATATGGGTTTTTAAGTTTTTCCAATCGGTTGCCATGGCAACCAGAGTTATTTATAGATTTCAATTATTTGAGCTATTTTTATAGAGGATTAGCAAATGAACATGGTTAATAATTCATAATGAAATTCAACCAGTACTTTTAGAAGAAGATTTTTAAAGACTTTACTTTTTATATATAGGGGAAAATGAGCCCCACCCACTGGCGGCCATGTTTTTTGACAAATCATGATAAAAATGTCAATTTTGTAAGAAGGTCACCCAACAACTATTTCTGTAAAATTATTTTGAAATCTGGCCCGTGGTTGATTTTTTATGAATTTTTTAAGTTTTTCCAATCGGTTGCCATGGCAACCAGAGTTATTTATTGATCAGAAAAAAAACTTGACGGGCATCATCCCAGTATGCTAGTTCACATTTAGTTTATGTTTCATGAAATTCTACCAGCTAGTTACAGAGAAATGGCTGCGGATGGACGGAAGGACGGACGTACTCATGAGACGGTATTTGTGGGGTTTTCTTTTGTTCTTTCTTTTGTTTGGTTGCAACCCACAAGTAGCATTTTGCACCCCACAAGTGACAGAAAGAATGGAATCTAAAAATAGCCTATTGTTCCACACCCCACAACTACCGGTGCATTTGTACGGACAGACGGACGGACGGACTGACGGACAACGCCATTTCAATACCCCCCTACCGATTTCATCGGCGGGGGATAATTACTAAATTATTTAATTAGGCCAAACAAATATTTAAGCCTATGATTGTACTGATTACTTGTAAATTTTCACAAACATGTACAGTAGAACTTCGATGCCTCGAACAGTACTTGCCTCGAACACCCTAGATGCCTCGAACTAGTTATTCGGTCCCGTCAAAATTCCTTCTGTATTCATATGGTAAACAGTAGATGACTCGAACAGTATCTAGGTCGAACACTCGAACTGATTGGACAGTCCCTCGCTATGATTTACCCGTAGATGAGTCGAACAATACAAGTTTTCGCACCTTTCATTGACTGTTGAAATCCATTGTTCGAACGCGGGTAGTCGGCGACAAGTTGTGATAATTACTGTACCAAACAATTGTTTGTGTTCGACTTCATTGAATAACACGTTTTTAAACATTTATACATCCATTAAATGGTTAATGAAGGCCGTCCAGGAAATTGTAACTTATTTATTTTTAAAAAGATCGGAATAAAATAATTAACGTATTTTTCAACGTTTGTCAAAATAATCTGTTATATTTCCATTTATTGAGGAGATAAGTAAGAAATCATGTCAATTTGGTCATATATTGTTACATTAGTGTTATGAATAAAATTACAAAAAATTATAGACCTATATTAGTTATACAAATAAATTATGCAATATACACACACGATTTGTAAATTTACACGGACCAACATCAGTTCGAACTTATACCCATGCATATTCTTGGATACCATAGATGCCTCGAACACCTAGATGCCTCGAACTATTTTCCCGGTCCGAAGGTAGTTCGAGGCATCGAAGTTCTACTGTATTTGGATTAAAGTATCTGTATCTAAGAAATAATATTGTGAACTTTGTCATTTATTATGGTATTTTATTAAGAAGGGGATTATGTCTGAAGGGGATTTTGTCCAACTATGAAATTATATGAAGGGGATTTTGTCCACCTAGAAAAAACTATGAAGGGGATTATGTCCGGGTAGGTGAAGGGGATTTTGTCCGAGGGGGATTATGTCCTACAATCGGCCGACCATTTTTGGCCAAACAAGAGGCCTTCAACCACAATGTTTCCATATTTAACTCAGTTTGTTTGAATAAAATCCTTCAGAGCAGATTAAATTGACCATAACTTTGCCATTTATTGAGATATTTGCACAAAATAGCTTTTATTTTGGTAATAAATCATAGCTCTTTCAGGCTAGAAAAATCCAGAATTCAGGAAAAATCATGAAAATTTGACAGCCCTGCATATAACAACCCACTATAACGGTTAATGTCCGTATCATTGTGATGCCACCTTTCTACAACCCATTAGGACATAGATATGACAATCACCCAATTATTTTACCTACATTGACACAAATCTGTCATAAGTATACTAAGTATAATAGATCATGGGTTGTATAGAGGAAAGGGTTAGGCATTTATGTCACATTATTATGTGACAAAGCTAGCAAAATATTCAATTTATTAAAAAAAACTGGATTTTTAAAAAATCAATTGATGTTTTGTCATGGAAATATGTGACACAGACATGCTAACATAGATATCAGAAATACGAGACACATCAAACCACAGGTCCATGAAAAGTGACCTAGCCCACCTATATATACATATTTAGACGGTATTGGACACTTTTCATGGAACTGTGCATCAAACGGACACTTACTGTCGTCATACACTGACGTCGTTCTTACGTTCCGTCTGACTGGACTCAGCATATGTGGATGGTGTGAATCACTGAGACCAGATTTCAGTTTGATCAAGGCGTCCTGAAGTTGTGTGAATCTTTTCCTCATCATCTCCTCATGCCGCTTGTTGGTAAACTCACATTTCACATTTTCACCTGATGTCCGAACAGCCATAATAGCTAAAATAAACAAAAACACTGTAAACCAATTTACTTTTGTGATTACTAACTTTCGCGTTTTGTTGATCGTCGGCATATTCCCGACTACAAATTTTCTGTTTCCCACAATGTCCATATTAATGTTTTTAGCACTTCTTCTTCTCGTTCACTGCCTACACTACCACCCCGGTCATAGCGATAAAGGAAGCAGTCCTCTTGAGGTCATCTTTCTTACCATGGAGCTTCTTATCTAGGGTGGTTGTAACTGGCCTTATATGCTTTCTTGTTATTTCATACAGGTGGCACTGCTGGAGTATGTGCTCTGGTCTGCCACACCACATGAGCACTTTGGTGTTTCAGACAGCTTCAGTTTTTCATACATATGGGCATTGAGCCTGTTGTGTCCTGTACGAAGTCTGAAAATTATCACTTGTTCCCATTGTTCAAGTAAATGGTAGTCATCTTTCAGTGACTGTGCTCTTGCAAGTGTCTTAATCATGGTGAGCTTTTCTTCATGCAACATGTTATTCAGCAGTTGGTTACCTTGTGATCCTTGTCTGCAGTCTCATTACCAGCAATACCACAGTGTGTGGCTATTGTAGAGACACTCTTCGTTTCTTGCCAAGTATGTGTAGTTTCCTGGCAAGTGAAGGGAGTTTGGTACTTGTAAGGGCATCAAGGACTGATAAAGCGTCAGTCAGTATTACCACCTGTTGACAGTTCTCTTCTGACTCTTCAATAGATATGATTGCTTGTATGATGGCTTCCACTTCTGCCTGTTGTTGGTACAGTGCTTCCCTGTTGGTAGACTTACTGTCTCGGACACACCCGATGTGTTTAGGATGAAGACTTCAGCACCTCCATCTTGTATAGCAGCTGTTGCTGAGCCATCCGTATATACATGGGTCCATGTCTCAGATGGGTATTCTTCGGAGATCATGGTTTGTGTCAGGCGTTTTCTGGATTCTTCATCTTCCACAACCGACTGTAGCCCTTGCACCTTTTTGCGGATATTGACATTTGACAGGTCATACTTCGAGGTTCCAATGTTTTCGACCAATCCAGAGGAGACGTTGGGGGTTCAAGGCTGACAGCATGCTTTCTTGTCAACTTCTTTGTTTCATGTACAAAACTTCCCCTTTTTAGACGATTTTTGGTTTGTGCTTCAAGTCTTGATTTCAAGGGGTGGTCTGGTAAGAATTGGTATTTGCTGCCTTGCATTAGAGCTTTTGCATCCCTTCTTTTACTTAGAGGTGGAATGGCAGTGATCGACTTCTTCCATGGCCTTAATTGGAGTTGTTCGCATTGCTCCAGTGATGATTCTTAGGGCCTGGTTCTTGATCTTGTCTAGCGCTTGTTGGTTTGTCTTGGCTGCAGTCATCCAAGCTGTGGAGCCATGTTCCAGGTGGGGTCTGACTGTTCCAGTTTTTAGCACTGTCGTGGCGACTTAATTTCGTGAAATTTTACTTGCAAACTTTAATTGTGCAAAATAATTTCTTGGCTTACAGTATTGTTGTTTTAAAAATATTGTTTTGTAATGTACCCAAGATATTGTAATGTTTACAATCACGAACCGGTTTAGTCAACTGTTGCAAAATAGGTTACTGAAGCAAACACACATGGTCAATTTTATACTAAAGATCACTGATAAATCACGCTGACTTGATTAATCCACCTAACTTAGCAAGTTAAGTAAATTCTCAAAATGTTGCCAATATTTCTGTCGCTAATTACCGTAAAATCCCATGTAAAAGTCGCGGTCGTGTATTGCCGCAGCAGGGCTCACGCTGATAATTTTATCAAAGTGGCGATTATTATTTCAATTTGGCGATGAAAAATGGCGATAATTTTATCAAACTGCAAAAAAAATATCTCCGTAACTTCTTATTTTATCTATCTGCTACGTATCGAGTGTCACACATTTTCAAGTTCACACTTCAAACTGGACCCCTATAATCTTCATTGTTAATTACCATTAGCCCCAGGAGGTCTAATTACTGATAAATTGTTGTGATAACATCTTTTAATCCCCATTTAATTGGTGTAATCAACGGTCAACAACGTTCGTGGAACAGGTCTAAAATACTGACGAACATGTCTAAAATACTGACGAATCCGGGACATGGGATGCAGACAAGATTAATTGCAATTTAGGGTTAATTATAGTTAATAATAGGTGATTTGATTTATAATCTATCGACTAATGACTGCTTTGACCAAAAAATGAACATACTATTCTATAAAACTTATTTTTACCAGCTGTTTGAAAAACGTAAGTTGACTAGTATTCGGACATGCAAAATTCGAATATTTGTAATTTGTAAAATATAAGTGCTTATTTTTTTAAAAAATTATCCATTTTAAAATGTTGAAATCCTGCATTCAAGCATTCATGAGGCTTCAGCTTGTTTCTTGAGCTATAAGTCTTGGTCAAAAGAAAGGTTTTATCATGACATATTTTAACAATCAATTCATATCTTTTCTTATATTTATAAAATCACTGCAACTGCTTTATATGGATATCTTGCTGCTATATTGGCCATTTTCTAGCTTTTAGAAGATAATGGTTATCAAGAAATGACAATTTGATTGACCAAGCTGTTTGACTGTCCCTTTTGTAATGGCATCAATTTGCTCAGCTGTCAGTGTCATGTAAATGGACAATGTACTTATCAGAGTAATAAAGCAAAGTAAACTAATTAAGTGCAAGGTAATATTATTATAAATTGCACATGGTGTATTTTTAAGAGCTGGTGCATAGCTTTCTATAGGCGTATGCCTAGACAATTATTGATTTACCCCAGGTATGAAAAAATGCAAAACAAAATGATTGTCTCAATGCTGCCCTTAACTCACAGTCACATGCGACAGTGTAGAATTCAAAAGCATTGAACTTGGGGAGCATACCTCTGGACCCACCCTAGTACAATGGTGCCTATTTGTATGAAGACAATTCTTAATTAAGTTAAATGATGATCAATTTGTCTTTGACCTGTCACTAGACTGAGTCATAATTAGTCAGGATTTCTAGATTGAAAACTGCCCAGAAGGCACCTGAAGCCCTATCAAATTAAAAATTTTGCCAGTGGGGTATGTGCCAAACTTCCTAGCATAAGCTGCCACACTTATTCATTTTGATCAAGCTATGTACCATGCGTTAAGTTCGAGTCACCATGCATAGATTATAAGTTCGCGTCAATTTTGGCTATAATTTTTGTTGGGCAAAAATAAATGGCTATTATTTTAAAATGGCCAGTGTGAGCCCTGCCGCAGGTAAAAAAATGAGAGAAGAATCAGAGGAAAATAATTTGAAGGAAATCGAGCAATAATTGTGAAAATACGAGTAAAAAGAGTAAAAAACGTATTTTCGGCGCTACGTAAAAATTACCAAATCGTGTTAATAACTATTTAACTGGTGTCAAAATTAAATATAGGACAACTGCAATTGTTTTTATTTATTTACAACCAAGAATGGTGAATAGTGTTGTTAATATATTGACAACAGAGAAGCATGTTTGTGACATGTGTCAAAAGTTTATTATGAGTAAGCATTGAAATCTCCACTCTATTATCACAACGGGTCACAAATTTTCAACACAAGTTTGCAAACACCTTCTCAACATCATGTCAACACCTTCTCCAACTTATCAATGGATGTTTATTGCCTGGTCAATTAGCATACATGGCTCATTTTCATATTTTCATCCAACTCAAAATCGGTAATTAGACTGTTTGCAAAACTTGCTAAGTAGGGCCATTTAATGGGAAACAGTATTGATTGCTTTTAATAAAACATTATTTTATTTTCTTAAAGCTTTCATTAATATTATTTTTGGAAAAATGTATAAATTATCTAGTTATAAATTTTCTTATTTAACGTAAATACAACAGTATTAAAATCCGCAAAATGTACGGAACAGTATGGCACTTAGCCATTACCAAACCAGTACAAATTATTTCCCCTTTATTACAAATGGCAGACTTTATGAAAGTTCGTTTTTTACCGATGGAGACTTGGAAAATGGCTATATCATTGTAAAAGACGCATCAAACTTTTGGTTTCGATTCTGGGATGAAAAATGTGCGTGTTATACATGGTTAAATACGGTAAGACCACTTGTACCGTACCTTTCTTCAGTTTGAGAATGAAGACCATCAGACCGTTCCTATAAATTGGATCTTCATGTGCATCAACGATTCTTTCAGCCACTTGTACAACACGACGTGATCTACCTATCACAGACTGTAACACCACAGTAAATCCAGCCTGATCTTGTATCAACATACAACCATTACATGTGTTTATATCGTCTTCTATCTTACGTTCTACAACACATAATGTAAACAATTTATTCATTCAGGGTTACAACATTTTTCAGTAGTGTATGGAGACTAGCATGAACATTTAATGGCCTTACCCGAGACTAACAATTTAGGGTCTTACCTGAGAGTAGCATGAACATTTAATGGCCTTACCCGAGACTAACAATTTAGGGTCTTACCTGAGAGTAGCATGAACATTTAATGGCCTTACCCGAGACTAACAATTTAGGGTCTTACCTGAGAGTAGCATGAACATTTAATGGCCTTACCCGAGACTAACAATTTAGGGTCTTACCTGAGAGTAGCATGAACATTTAATGGCCTTGCCCGAGACTAACAATTAAGGGTCTTACCTGAGAGTAGCATGAACATTTAATTGCCTTACCCGAGACTAACAATTTAGGGTCTTACCTGATAGTAGCATGAACATTTAATGGCCTAACCGAGACTAACAATTTAGGGTCTTACCTGAGAGTAGCATGAACATTTAATGGCCTTGCCCGAGACTAACAATTTAGGGTCTTACCTGAGAGTAGCATGAACATTTAATGGCCTTGCCAGAGACTAACAATTTAGGGTCTTACCTGAGAGTAGCATGAACATTTAATGGCCTTGCCCGAGACTAACAATTTAGGGTCTTACCCGAGAGTAGCATGAACATTTTATGGCCTTGCCCGAGACTAACATTTTAGGGTCTTACCTGAGAGTAGCATGGAGTTTTATGGCCTTGCCAGAGACTAACATTTAAGGGTCTTACCTAAGTCTAGCATGAAGATTTAAGGGTCTTACCTAAGACTAGCATGAACATTTCTGGGTCTTACCTGAGACAAGCATGAACATTTTAGGGTCTTACCTGAGACTAGTATGAACATTCTAGGGTCTTACCTGAGACTAGTATGAACATTCTAGGGTCTTACCTGAGACTAGTATGAACATTCTAGGGTCTTACCTGAGACTAGTATGAATATTTTAGGGTCTTACCTGAGACTAGTATGAACATTCTAGGGTCTTACCTGAGACTAGTATGAACATTCTAGGGTCTTACCTGAGACTAGTATGAACATTCTAGGGTCTTACCTGAGACTAGTATGAACATTCTAGGGTCTTACCTGAGACTAGTATGAACATTTTAGGGTCTTACCTGAGACTAGCATGAACATTTTAGGGTCTGTCATTTCATCCAGGACTCGAACAACATTGTTCAGTTGAAAGGTCCATTCCTTCATTAGCAACTTTAGGTGTCTCATTACACTTTTATCATGTGGTGTTTTAGAGATAGACATCACAGCTGGTATAATCTCAGGATCAAGTCGTTCCAAACTTAGAACACTGAGTCGAATATCGTGTACACCTGAAGTACAATGTATACTTTGAAGTGGGTATGTTCGTATTTCTACCAATATTTAAAGTGCAACTTAACCTTATAGTATGGATAACTTGACCTAATCCTGACCTTTATGCATGAAGTACAAGGTTCTTGCGTTGAATTTATAAATTTCCGCAAGCAAATCTTGCAATATCGGTTCTTTACATTTGTATAGGTATTACACCTCAAGTGTCTTTGTGATACTTCCCGCTAATGAAAACATACAACCGGGATTACAAATATAGACCATATATCAGCTGTTAAATTATGCAAAGAGAAGGTCAAGAATTGTGTCCAATTTCGTACTATATTATTAGTTTACATTCTTAAGCAAAAAATACAGACAAAATTTCTGCCTAAAAATGTACAAATCATTTATTACAAATGCTTTAAAAACATTACAGTAGAACCCAGCTAATAAGACTACAATCTGTTCTTTCTAAAAGTGGTCTTAATAATGGGGTAGTCTCATTAGCGAGGAAGACCACTTATAGTAGAGCAGCATTTTGACTCAAAGTAGAGTGAACTTTGCAAAAAAAGTACACAAGCTGAGTCATATACCAAAATGTTCCTGAGACATTCAGGATTACTGTACTAAAGGTAAAAGTTGCCGTCCTTGGGAGGAAAGTTTGAAAAGGTCAAGTTCAAGGTCACATAGTGCTTCAAAATAAGAAACAAACTACAGTTTACTTGACCTGCATTAATACCCCAAACTTGCATGTAATAGTAAAATGGTTCACTGACTTTGATACATCTTTACTAATTGCACAATTTTAATTCCAATTTGTAGTCCAACAATGTCAAGGTCAAGGTCAGTTCAAGGTCAAATTGTAAAAATGTACTAAAAATGGATGTGCACCAGATATTAAATGTCATAAATAGTACAAATGATGCTAAAACACATGCACCTGCACATGATAGTAAATATTAGATGTAAAAGACTTGAAATATATCAATTCCAATAGATATTCCGAGTCTGAGAGGCAATTTAGTGTAATAAACAATTACCCCACCCCCTTTCAAAACATTAAATGTAGTTGATTCACACATAATAGCCTGTAGTATTTGAATTATCATTATCGAATGTTTGACTGAATATATATAAGTTCTAATACTGCCAATGCTAAAGGCCATTTACTGAGGTCATCATGAATGAAGGTCAAGGTCATTTCAAGGTCAAATGGTAAAAAGTACAAAAAAACGGGTATACAATAGATATCGAATGTACCAGTTGTAGAAATGATGCTTAAACACAATTCATTTACACATGGAAGTCAATTTCGAGTCAATATGATTTGAAATGTACCAATTTAAAGGGGAAATTAGAGATTTAAGTGGCGACTAGCTGTAATTAAAAATTACCCCACCCACTTTCATAACATTCATTGCAGCTGATTTATTTTAAATCCCAATAGCAATAGTCTTAATCAAGAAAATGTGTCAACAAATGTTTCTTATGGTTCTCTCAAGTGTAAGGATCATGAATGTTTAAGGGTAGTAAAATCAGCTTTAATAATCATTGTGCAGAGAAAATGTCCAGGTAAAGATTACTTTTTGGGATACTCAACACTATCAAATACGACAATAATACTAGCCACAGAAGAATAAGATCATCACCTAGTATAGCTATTCTTCGTTCCATAGGGCATCTACAACTGTCTAACACAGTCATCCAGTGTTCAGTGGGATATCTAATAATGTATGACAATGGCTCTCATGACAACACGGGGTACCATCAACTGTCTTGCACAGCAATTCGAGGCTCTATGGGAAACCAACAACTGTATATCACGGCATTTCATGGCTGTATGGGGTACCAACAACTGTGTAACACAGCATTTCATAGCTCTATGGGACACCAACAACTGTCTATCACAGCATTTCATGGCTCCAAGGGGTACCAACAACTGTCTATCACAGCATTTCATGACTCTATGGGGCACCAACAACTGTCTTTCACAGCATTTTGTGGCTCTATGGGGCACCAACAACTGTCTATCACAGCATTTCATGGCTGTATGGAGTACCAACAACTGTCTAACACAGCATTTCATAGCTGTATGTGGTACCAACAACTGTCTTACACAGCACTTCGTGGCTCTATGGGACAACAACAACTGTCTATCACAGCATTCGATGGCTCTATGGGACACCAACAACTGTCTATCATAGCATTTCGTGGCTCTATGGGACACAAACAACTGTCTATCATAGCATTTCATGGCTCTATGGGACACCAACAACTGTCTATCACAGCATTTCATGGATGTATGGAGTACCAACAACTGTCTAACACAGCATTTCATGGCTGTATTGGGTACCAACAACTGTCTAACACAGCACTTTGTGACTCTATGGGACACCAACGACTGTCTATCACAGCATTTCGTGGCTCTATGGGACACCAACGACTGTCTATCACAGCACTTCGTGACTCTATGGGACACCAACGACTGTCTATCACAGCATTTCGTGGCTCTATGGGGCACCAACAACTGTCTATCACAGCATTTCATGGCTCTATGGGGTACCAACAACTGTCTATCACAGCATTTCATGGCTCAATGGGACACCAACATCTGTCTATCACAGCATTTCATGGCTCAATGGGACACCAACAACTGTCTACCACAGCATTTCATGGCTCAATGGGACACCAACAACTGCCTATCACAGCATTTCATAGCTGTATGGGGCACCAACAACTGTCTATCACAGCATTTCATGGCTGTATGGGGCACCAACAACTGTCCATCACAGCATTTCATGGCTGTATGGGGCACCAACAACTGTCTATCACAGCATTTCATGGCTTTATGGGATTCCAACAACTGTCTATCACAGCATTTCATGGCTCAATGGGACACCAACATTTGTCTATCACAGCATTTCATGGCTCTATGGGACACCAACAACTGTCTATCACAGCATTTCATGGCTCTATGGGACACCAACAACTGTCTATCACAGCATTTCATGGCTGTATGGGGCACCAACAACTGTCTATCACAGCATTTCATGGCTGTATGGGGCACCAACAACTGTCTATCACAGCATTTCATGGCTGTATGGGGCACCAACAAATGTCTATCACAGCATTTCATGGCTGTATGGGGCACCAACAACTGTCTATCACAGCATTTCATGGCTTTATGGGGCACCAACAACTGTCTATCACAGCATTTCATGGCTCTATGGACACCAACAGCTGTCCAACACAGCATTTCGTGGCTCTGTGGGGTACCAACAACTGTCTAACACAGCATTGCATGGCTCTATGGGGCACCAACAACTGTCTATCACAGCATTTCATGGCTCTATGGGACACCAACAGCTGTCTATCACAGCATTGTGTGGCACTATGGGACACCAACAACTGTCTAACACAGCATTTCATAGTACCGTGGGGTACCAACAACTGTCTAACATAGCATTTTATAGCTCCATGGGGTACTAACAACGGTCTAACACAGCATTTCATAGCTCCATGGGGTACCAACAACTGTCTAAGCAGCATTTCATATCTCCATGGGGTACCAACAACTGTCTAACATAGTATTTTTAGCATCATGGGGTACCAACAAATGTTTAACACAGCATTTGATGTCTTTTTGGGGTACCAACCTATCCTTGTATAACTGCTAGGAACAGCTTTACATTTGTTACATTGGATATCTAACCCTGCCTGAAACATCCTTAAATGGTTCCATGTGGTACCAAACATTACCTTATACTGGCTTTTATTACAATATGAGCTTCTAAAAACTGTATGAAAAGGCCATTCATGGCTTCATTTATTAACAAGCTATGCCTGGTACAATGTACATCCTTTCATAGAGCCATGGAATACCAGAAACTGCCTAGCAAACCCTTTCTTAACAACACTTTGTCAGGTACTGACATTAATGGTCACCAGTGATACAGTTGTATGTCCTTCTTCACACTGTCAGATAAAACTATTCTTGTGTTTGAAATGGGTGACTAAGCAATTCTTGGCATTATAGGGTACCTAACAGTTTCTGTTATCCTTTTTTGCCTCTATGTGGTAACTATTACTGTAAAATACAGCCATTCCTGGTTCTGTGTAGTACTAAATACTGCATGGTACAGCAATTCCTAGAACTATGGAATACCTAACACTGCTAGACATGATAATTCCTGTCCCCGTAGAGCTCCTGCATGATACTTAATGATACACCAATTCCTGACTAGATTGGTTACCTCATGCTGCCTAGCAAGCAATTTCGGGCTCTATTGGATTACCTAACACTGCTTAATACAGCCATTCATGGATTGGCTCTATCGAGTATCTATATGGAGTACATAACACGGCTTGATGAAGAAATTCCTGACTAGTTAGACATGTAGAGAGAAAATAACAATTTTGTAGTACTTTTCATACTTTGACCTTGAAATGACCTTGAACCTGACCTCAAAGTGGTCAGTGTAGTATATCAATAGTATGTACACTATCAAATAAGTACTTTGCATGTAACCATTTAACAACACAAATGTGTAAGAATCTGCCATATTCGAACACACATAATATATGGGCAAAGAATGGCAGCCATCTTGGATGCTATCTTAGAGTGCTTTGTCTGTACCTAAAATGGACAGTTTAAGCCAGCTATTTTATATACTACTGACATAGACACCCATATTTGAATATAAAATTGATTGTTCAACTTGTGATACCACCTTCTTTTGAGTTGTTGTCCCTGAACATGAATACCAACTGCTTTTAGAAATGCTGTATAACATGGTGGGTGGGGTAAATTAACACGATATGCATTTTCCCACACTTTTTTCATAAATAAGAAGGTAATAAGCTTAAGTCATATTGAAAATAGCTTTTCTTTTTATATTACAAAACACAAGTTCTATTCATCTATATAAATCTGCAAATATTATACCATTATGACAAATACCACTTAGAATATAGGTTTGTTCGAAACAATATGTACTAACTGAACTGTGATTGACTACAATTTCAGATTATTACAGGCATGAAATATACACTTATTTGGTATGGATTCAAAGATAATGAATAGAGGATTATGAAAAAGTGCCCTAAATACATATTTATACATTGTGCATTAAGCCAGGAAAAGTGTAAGTTACATAAACAGTAAATTTTGGATATTTTTTTTACTTTGACCTTAAAACGACCTTGACCTTAACATTTGGGACCCAAAATATGGACATCAATTAATAGCTTAAGTACTAAGGTATAATATAATAACAAACATTATGCAATAACAAGTATTTTTATAATGTTATTTTGAGACCAAATACACTATGGTCTGCATCATATTTTGCTTTTCAGTATGACCTTGACCTTTAATTATTCCAACTTTCCTCCCAAGGTTGGCAACTTTGGTTCACTGTTTGATAAACTTCGAAAGTATTCCGAACATTTTGGTATATGACTCAGCTTGTGTCTTTTTATTGCAATGTTACTCCTTAAATAAGCCACTTTTCAGGCTTTTGCTGCTCTACTATTAGGGTATTTATCAGTGGGAGGTTTCACATTAAAAGTGCAAACTATTAAGGGATCTACTAACTACACTTACAGACTTTGAAAACGCACCACTTTTCAATAAACCGTATTGTTTTGTTTGAACTATTTAGCTGACTTTACACAAATGCATTGATGTTCCTAGTTAATAACCTTGTCAGTAGAAAACATCTGACACATGTTTTACCAAGCAAATTACACAAGAAAAACCACGTGGCTAAATATTTTTCGCTCTTGGATCTCGCGTGAATGAAAATATCCGAATTGTGTAAATGATTATGAGTACACGATACATTGACATGCACATAAATCATAGTTTCAATCATGCAAAGCATTAGTTGGCATGTCACGCTTACCCGAAAACAAAGATCATATCCATATTCTTTGCCGAAAATGATGTGTCTAGAGGTGTAGAAATGTTACATACCGGAAGTAGCTACCACCCCATTTTCCCACAATTCGATTGTCATAATATAAATAATATTCGTCCACATGAATGTTTTATGCACACTGACATCGTCACTGACCATCAAAGGCAGGATAAAAGGCCGAAAACTGCTTTTTATATGGATGAATTAATGTGCATGTGCAGCAGACGAAACAGCTTCAGGTCTGCCACCATGACTGTCCGATAAATTCTTGTTAACCATGGGTATGCAAAATGATCAAATGAAAGTTTACATACGTTCGATTTTTTTCTAAAAGACATTTTGATTTAGTACAGTTCGCCAGTTTGTGTTCAATCTTCTGTCAAAGACGTTCTACAATATGTGGACATTCCCTTCTTGTATCACGGTTTTCGGCGACAACTATGTTAACTTTCAACAGCTCGATAATTATCATTTGCATAAATTACAGAAAATAATCACTTTTATGGACGAAAAAATATCAATGTGATGGATACTCCAGTTTTATCCTCAGATTTTGCTCTCATTGAAAAAATATGACATGCTCTTACAAAGACGTGTCCACGGGTGAGTGTCGGTTCTCGACCTGCTCGCGAGCTTCTCCAGACCTTTGTCCATGAACATTCCCTCAGCAGCACATTTAAAAGTTGATGTTGTTTATAAGTAGCCGTTGTGAATGCATCACGAACAAATCGTTATACACAAACTACTAAATTGTGAATTTGGAGTTTGAGACTTGAACACATCGATGTCACGTGACTTTGCTATTTTGTTCACTTTTATTAGGAAATTTTGCTAGTTTATTAAATATAAAATAGGCTTTCTATATACCAATTTTTGTTTCAAAAGAATATTGTTTACTATATATTAGCGCGGTTTGAATAAGTGGTGCGTTTTCAAAGTCTTTAAGTGTATGCCTGGTGGGTTTACAAATTGTTTAATTTGAGAACCAATCATTCTCGAGCAAATTGTCACACAGATGCTTGGCCATCCAAGTTATATTTCTCTAACCAATTTAAAACAGTTGAAATTAAATGGTTATAATACTAACGCCTAGCATCCGTCGAGCTGGCAGCAGCTAACCCAGCTATCTGACAAACCTTTTCTGCATGATCTTCAAACTGTGTAACAGTTGAATCATCACGATCCATAGATGTACACTGTAATAGAGACAAATACTATATATATACACACAACTCCTAATCAATTGCCAGGCCATATTTTCATGGGTGCAAGTATAAAAATTCTGAAAACCCTGAAATCCTGAAAAATTGTCAATTTACATAGAGAAAATAAAGAAAAACAGACTTTTTGGTACACTCAAAAACCTGAAATCAGGTGTATACCTGAAAACTCGCACCCATGTATAATTCTGCACTTCAAAATATAAGCAAATTCTGAATTCCAGACATTTGGTGTGCAGAAATTAATAACGATTTTTAAAACTTGCAAGGAGAGCTTTATGTTGGTACAAATTATGCTAGATAAAATATTAGCAAATTTAGTATAATCCCAAAATTCACCATTATTTCAAAGAAATCTCATAAAAAACAGACCCTTCACTACTTTACGCGGATATAGGATGTCGATGTGAACTTTATGTCATCCATTCAAATCGCTGCTTTCACAAATCTGAAAGTGCAGTGAAACACTGCTGAGGCTATGTGACGTCATTGTGCGCTGAAGAGGTCATTTGAACAGCCTCTCTAACAGCCTAGAGAAATGGAGCAAATGTAAGGATCTGATTTTAATGAGATTGATTTCCATGGTATGTCCTGACTTAACTACCTATACACTTATCATTTTACAGCTCACCGTATCAGAGTAAACAGCTTTCTTGACCAGTCTCTCTAAAGGTTCAGTGGTCTCTTTGAAGTACTCGACAACAAAATGTAAGAGGGATATGTTTACAATTTTCTCGAGTTCACAGAATTCATCGGTCAAGTTCTCACAAGCCTCGTTGTAGTCCTCTCTCGCGTCAGACAGAGTTGTGTTGGATAGTATCATCTTGTATAGAGATATCACACGACCCTTGACTTGTATCACCTACAATTATATTACAATTGTAAGTAGGAAACCCAAGAAACAATCATCATGAGTAATCAATGTATGTTAACAGTAAGATTACTGCAATGTACAGTATTCTTCCTAGTAATGCCCACACTTCTATCTACCCAGAATCACAACCAAAAATTGGATGCAATATTTACATAGATTTAGACATTTTCCGTGTCTCTGATGGGCAAAACAGGAATAGCCCTATTGTTCTTTCGTTGTATTTTACTGAGTATTTGTATCTGACTTTTTCTCTTACAACCTTCTTCTATCTTTTATCTGCATTCAATACACAGCTGTAGCGATTACTTGAGTGAATACAGTAAGTAGTACCTACCTGTTGACATGTATGTATGATAATATCTCGGTGACTGTCATAACATTGATGTGCTACAGTCATACTGTGCTGTACCTACCTGTTGACATGTATGTATAATACTATCTCTGTGACTGTCGTAACATTGACGTGCTACAGTCATACTGTGCTGTACCTACCTGTTGACATGTATGTATGATACTATCTCTGTGACTGTCGTAACATTGATGTGCTACAGTCATACTGTGCTGTACCTACCTGTTGACATGTATGTATAATACTATCTCGGTGACTGTCATAACATTGATGTGCTACAGTCATACTGTGTCGTACCTCATACCTACCTGTTGACATGTATGTATGATACTATCTCTGTGACTGTCGTAACATTGATGTGCTACAGTCATACTGTGCTGTACCTACCTGTTGACATGTATGTATGATAATATCTCGGTGACTGTCGTAACATTGATGTGCTACAGTCATACTGTGCTGTACCTACCTGTTGACATGTATGTATGATACTATCTCTGTGACTGTCGTAACATTGATGTGCTACAGTCATACTGTGCTGTACCTACCTGTTGACATGTATGTATGATACTATCTCTGTGACTGTTGTAACATTGATGTGCTACAGTCATACTGTGCTGTACCTACCTGTTGACATGTATGTATGATACTATCTCTGTGACTGTCGTAACATTGATGTGCTACAGCCATACTGTGTCGTACCTCGTACCTACCTGTTGACATGTATGTATGATACTATCTCTGTGACTGTCGTAACATTGATGTGCTACAGTCATACTGTGCTGTACCTACCTGTTGACATGTATGTATGATACTATCTCTGTGACTGTCGTAACATTGATGTGCTACAGTCATACTGTGTCGTACCTCGTACCTACCTGTTGACATGTATGTATGATACTATCTCTGTGACTGTTGTAACATTGATGTGCTACAGTCATACTGTGCTGTACCTACCTGTTGACATGTATGTATGATACTATCTCTGTGACTGTCGTAACATTGATGTGCTACAGTCATACTGTGTCGTACCTCGTACCTACCTGTTGACATGTATGTATGATACTATCTCTGTGACTGTCGTAACATTGATGTGCTACAGTCATACTGTGCTGTACCTACCTGTTGACATGTATGTATGATACTATCTCTGTGACTGTCGTAACATTGATGTGCTACAGTCATACTGTGCTGTACCTACCTGTTGACATGTATGTATGATACTATCTCTGTGACTGTTGTAACATTGATGTGCTACAGTCATACTGTGCTGTACCTACCTGTTGACATGTATGTATGATACTATCTCTGTGACTGTCGTAACATTGATGTCCTACTGTCATACTGTGCTGTACCTCGTACCTACCTGTTGACATGTATGTATGATACTATCTCTGTGACTGTCGTAACATTGATGTGCTACAGTCATACTGTGCTGTACCTCGTTCCTACCTGTTGACATGTATGTATGATACTATCTCTGTGACTGTCGTAACATTGATGTGCTACAGTCATACTGTGTCGTACCTTGTACCTACCTGTTGACATGTATGTATGATACTATCTCTGTGACTGTCGTAACATTGATGTGCTACAGTCATACTGTGCTGTACCTACCTGTTGACATGTATGTATGATACTATCTCGGTGACTGTCATAACATTGATGTGCTACAGTCATACTGTGCTGTACCTACCTGTTGACATGTATGTATGATACTATCTCGGTGACTGTCGTAACATTGATGTGCTACAGTCATACTGTGCTGTACCTACCTGTTGACATGCATGAATGATACTATCTCTGTGACTGTCGTAACATTGATGTGCTACAGTCATATTGTGCTGTACCTCGTACCTACCTGTTGACATGTATGTATGATACTATCTCTGTGACTGTCGTAACATTGATGTGCTACAGTCATACTGTGCTGTACCTCGTACCTACCTGTTGACATGTATGTATGATACTATCTCTGTGACTGTCGTAACATTGATGTGCTACAGTCATACTGTGTCGTACCCGGTACCTACCTGTTGACATGTATGTATGATACTATCTCTGTGACTGTCGTAACATTGATGTGCCACTGTCATACTGTGTCGTATCGCTTCTTCAGTCCACATTTCAATATCCATGTTGAGCTCACACCGAGCTTCATCTGTCAGAGCTTCAAGAGCCTTCAATATAACACAAAATGATGAGTATGTATTGTGTAAGAATAACAGGTTTCAGTAATAAACATGTCTTTATTTTTATCCTTTCATGGGTTCTACTTATACAAGATGCCAAATCCTGAAAATAAGACACAAGGCTGCTTTGTGCCATTTGTAGCACACATCCCTGTACCAAACCTGTTACAAACAGTGTTCTGTTGTTAAACTAAAGAATGAAATTTCAAATGACCATAACTCAGTCAATACTTGGTATTTTTTCACCAAATGACTTTTATGTTGTGCAGAAAAGCTATTTTTTTCTAGCACAATAAATCCAAAATCTGGATTATTCTGGAATTGTATGAACCCTGTCCTTTACGTTCATACCATGTTCATGGTCATACAATTTAATGCATTTTTGTAACAAGAGGGCCATTGGCCCTAAAGCACTCACCTGGTGACTAGCAGTATAGGCAGAATCAATATTTTTTATGATATGACCTAAATATTTGATTTAGATTTTACAGTGACACACTTTGTGCCAGGTTTAATAAAGATGAGGTGAAAATGTGACCTCTTGAATATAAACAATGTTTTCTTTGATGCGACCGGGTGACATAGTTTTTTACCCCCAGATGACCTAATTTCAAACTTGACCTGGATGCTACAGAGACAAACATTATGACCAAGTTTCATAAAGATTAGGTAAAACTTGTCACCTCTAGAGTGTAAACAAGGTTTTCCTTCAATGTGACCTGGTGACCTAGTTTTTGACCCCAGATGACACAATTATGAACTTGACCTAGATTTCATAGAGACATACATTGTGACCAAGTTTCATTAAGATTCTAATATGAACTAAGGCACAGCCTATTTTAGCGAATTATATCTTAACTATTAAAGAACAGCTCAGCTATATCATTTACACTAGGCAAGTTGATTTAACCTAGAAGTTATTATGAAATGTCATTACTTTCTGGTCCGACTCCATGTACTGTACGATTGTAAGTTGTTGAGGTTCAAAAACGCCAGAAAAAGTAAAATGATCATCCGGTACTGATGATTGCTGATCATACATGTATGATTCATAAATGCACAGTCAGTAGAAAATTTGTGACATTTTTGGGTACGAAGTAACGAAGGACGATACAGTATGATTACGAACCTGCTTTTGTTTTTAAGTTCACTGTACTGTATAACTACGTTGATTATGTCTATAAAATACGACTTTCCTTGTTTAAAACAAGTACTTTCATGGCGAAATCAGTTGATCAATAACTGCTTATAGGCAGGCTGTCACGTCCAGTGTTTTCTCTTCCAAGCGTTCCTTTTCCAAGATGGCGGTCGATCAAAGTGCTATACTAAGCAACTGAGCATTTATCTCCCTTATTTTAAAATGTGTTCTAGATAGACCTACTAGAATTTTTGGAAAATTTTAAACATCATTAAAATATAAAAGAAAATTTATGAGCTACAGAATAACGCATTTTAGGAAACTTTTGATATTCTAGTGGCGGCCATTTTTCAGTATCTTTTTGTAACTGCAAAACTGTAACACAAATTTTCAGATCCATTAGTGAATTGAAACTCTGACCAAACCACGTGACACGTTGACTTAATGCGAATTTTTTTCGGGCGCTTTGCGCCAAATAATTCACTATCAACAAGAGGATCATAGATCCTGTGTCGCTCACCTGCTGAAACTTTGAAATTGACCTCAAGGTGATCAAGATAAACATTTTGACCAAACTTCATGAAGATTGAAGCATGTGGCCTCCAGAGTGTTAACAAGGTTTTCTTATTGTTTGACCTATTGACCTAGTTTTTGACCCCACATGACCCAACTTCAAACTTGACCTAGATTTCATTGAGATAACCTCGAAGGTCATCATTCCGTGATAGTCGGATTCCGGTGACACCTCATTTCTCGTGTGTTCCGATGACGTCATCATCGTGCACTTCAGTAAAAATCAACAAAAGCTTTTTGTAATTGACAGACGAAACAAAATGCTAAAATTGTATCTAACAAGAGCTGTCCACAAACAGCGCACTCCACTATTCGCAGCGCCATGCTAGGATAGTACAATCATTATATATTCAAAACAAAATGCTTCATAACAGCAGCATTACCCTCAGCTGTGTAGAGGTTGGGGCTTCTAAGTCGAAAAAGGGGGATAATTTGGACAAATTATGCAGGACTGTTACCTACTCATGTGTAGGTCCTCTAGGTCATGATGGCAAATAAATAAGCCTTTCTTAGTCCAAAACGGGGCATTATTTCAACAAAATGCTAAATAGTTATCTTCTCCAGTGTAGGGGTTGGGGTCATGCTGGTGAACAAGTTTGCGAAGTATCAAAGCAATATATCAATGCACTTTGAAGAATGATATAAGAGGTTAAAAAACCTGTACCTAAACTTTAACATTTCCAAGTCCAAAAGGGGGCATAATTTCAACAAAATGCTCGATAGAGTTACCCACCCCTGTGTAGCGGTTGGGGTCATGATGGAGAACAAGTATGCAAAGCAATATGTGAATGCACTTTGAAAATATTTGAGGTAAAAAACCTGTACCTAAACTTTAACATTTGCACTAAGTTGAAAAAAGGGGGCATAACTTCACCAAAATGCTTAATCGAGTTACCTACCCCTGTGTATGGGTTGGGGTCATGATGGGGAACAAGTATGCAAAGTATCAAAGCAATATGTCAATGCACTTTGAAGATATTAGAAGTTTAAAAAACCTGTACCTAAACTTTAACATTTGCACTATTTTTTTTTTTTTTTTTTTTTTCATAAGTAGAAAAAAAGGCATAATTTCAATTTCATGCCGGAGGTAGAGAAATTGACACTAAATCTTGTAAGATTTACTTCCCTTGACAAAATGTCACCGGAATGAGGAACATCTAAAAAATGGCGGTCAATTTTGACTGTATTGGTTATTTAATGTCAATCATTCGTCAATATTATTGCATCTACGATAAAAGATGATGCAATATGTTGGAAAAGGATGGTTCTATCAAAGTATGAGTAGTTTCTTGCAGAATGTTTTCGTTTTTGAGCATTTTTTTGCAAATTAAGGCTTATCCCACCAGAATGAGGACCTTCGAGGCTACAACTACTGACCAAGTTTGGTGAAGATCAAAGCAAAAATGTGGCCTCCAGAATGTTAACAAGGTTTTTCTATTACTTGACTTATTGACCTAGTTTTTGACTCCACATTAACCAACTTCGAAGTTGACCTTAGGGTCACCAAGCTTAACATTTTGACCGAATTTCATTAAGATTGAAGCAAAAATGTGACCGCCAAAGTGTTAACAAGGTTTTCCTATTATTTGAACTTTTGACCTAGTTTTTGACCCAACATGACCCAACTTTGAACTTGACCTTTAGGTCACCAAGATAAACATTTTGACCAAATTTATGAAGATTAAAGCAAAAATGTGGCCTCCAGAGTGTTAACAAGGTTTTCCTATTATTTGACCTTCTGACCTAGTTTTCGACCCCACATGACCCAAATTCGAACTTGAGATACAACTACTGACCAAGTTTGATGAAGATCAAAGCAAAATTGAAAGTGTTAGAGTGTTAACGGTGAAATGTCTAACGAACGGACGGACTGACAGACGGACGACGGACAAAAACAATCACAAAAGCTCATCTTGCCACTTTGTGTTAGGTGAGCTAAAAATGTGACCTCTAGTGTTAAATATGTTTTTCTTTGATGTGACCAGGTGACCTTATTTTTTTGAACCCAGATGACCCCATTACGAACTTGACCTAGATTATATAGAGACATACATAGTGACTAAGTTTCATTAAGATTATGTCAAAAATGTGACCTCTAGAGTGTTAACAAGGTTTTTCTTTGATGTGACCTAATGACCTGGTTTTTGACCCCAGATGACCCAATTAAAAACTTGACCTAGTTTTATAGAGACATACATTGTGACCAAGTTTCCATAAAATTATGTCAAAAATGTGACCTCTAGAGAGTTAACAAGGTTTTTCTTTGATGTGACCTTGTGACCTAGTTTTTGACCCCATATGACCCAGTTACAAACTTGACCTAGATTTCATAGAAACAAACATTATGACCAAGTTTAAAAAAGATTAAGTGAAAATTATGACCTCTAGAGTGTTAACAGTCCAATTGTTGACGGTGGAAGGCGCACGACAGACGACGGACAAAAAGGTGATCACAATAGCTCACCTTGAGCACTTCGTGCTCAGGTGAGCTAAAAAGAGATATTTGGTGGTTTGTGGATATAAAGCAAGACTGCGTCCAGTAAATGTTTATGCCCCGGTGGAAAACTTGTCCATACTAACTAGCTAAGTCAATCATCCAGGGGTTTCAACAGAGCCAAATTAAAAATCCTGAAAATCATATGCTGCCGACCATTTTTGCCAAACAAGAGGCCTTCAACCACATTGTTTCCCTTTTTAACTCAGTTTTTATTGAATAAATTCCTTCAGAGCAGATTAAATTGACCATAACTTTGCCATTTCTTGAGATATTTTCATCAAATAACTTTTATTGTGGTCAGAATGCATAGCTCTTTCAGGATGGATAAATCCGGAATTCCGGATAAATCAGGAATATTGACACCACTGATCATCTAATATGGGCCATAATTCTGCAGAAATGTTGGATTGTGTTACATGGCATTGACAATGTAAGGTATTTAGGATGGTTAACAAGTATGCCAAGTTTAAAAGCAATGCCTTGACAGACTTTGAAAATATTTGAGTTTCAAGAACTTGAAAGTTTTTGTTAGCATTTTCAATGGAACAGACACACGAACGTGGCAATCAGCATATGCCTCCCGCATCAGTAGATACCGGGGAATAAAAATGAGAATTTCAAAAGAAACTGTTATGTGCAGCAAATGACTCATGAGGAACTGGATTGTGTAAACGATAATCCAGAAATTAATTTATTTTTGGTTTATTCAAATTATAATTATCATGTGTTCCACTAGCTTCTGAATCTGAAGGGTTGTTTTGATACCTTTAACTAAATTTGACCATTTCATAGGCAAAATACTAGGGGTGGACCGATGCATCGAAATATCGATGCATTGCGATCCCGAGTGTCCCGATAGTATGGATCGATAGTAAAAGTCTCGATTCAATAACTATCGCCGATAGTTAGCTCAACTTTCGATAGTTTCCTTTTTATAATTAAAGTTTATTATAATTTAAAACAACTAATTGTTAATAACCAAAAGCATCAAAACAGCCATAATTTTATGAATCTATTTCTGTCAAATTCATTTTAAATCCTTTCCACAAATAGTATATTTGTATATTGTACAACAATGTAATATCTTACACAGTGCAAATTTGCATTTACAAGTTAATCTCTAGTTTTCAAATCATGGCAATAACTATTGCAATAGTATCGCAATAGTCTCCAGCAATACAATAGTATCGCAATAGTACTTTCAGCAATAGCAATAGTATTGCAATAGTCAAAATTTGACTGAATAGTCACCCCTACAAAATACCCATGATTTTAAGAGAAAATAACCCTTCAAACCATAATCTTGAGTGTCAAAATGTGGTGTTTTGGAAACTGCAACTGTCAAAAGTCCTACTCCCCAGTCCCATGGAATTCCTGCTTATACATACCATATCAATGCAGGAGACAAATCTGCCGGGCTGTATAAGATCAATGTCTTCCTCGTCTGTATCTCTGTTCTGTATGGCATCTATGATGTTACTTAACGCTGTTTGTACTTCATTCACAACATACGACTTTCCCATCTAAAGTGAAACACTAGAAAAATGGATGTACCATGAAAATTGTATTTGGGAGGCGTTGAGCCTCTCATTACTACCACTGCCCATTTCTTAATGCAACCTGAACCGCCTTTAGGCTGCTATGTGAATCCGCATTCAAGTAGTTCCAGAAACTGTCAACATTCCCAGTACTGCTACATATGTTTCTCCATATTTTTAAACTGATTTAAGGTAATTCCATACTCTTAATTTTTTCTGTACAAGATGTATCAAACACCTGATTTTTATGAAGAACACACTCATGATAGTGATTGTGCAAACCCGTAACAGTTTTGCTCGGGTAGTTTTCAAGATATTTTTAGATTTTGGGGAACCCCCCTAAAAACGGATACTTGCATTTCACCGAAAAAGTTGGACATATACAGTAAACTTCCGTCTAACGACCGGTCGCGTAATACGACCACTTTTCCGTGGTCCCGAATATTTTGCTCTATATTTCAATGGTCGCAGGTCCCGATAATGCGACCGACTCGATATTACGTAATACGACCAGTATTTCTGGTCCCAACGACCAGTTTATTGCAGTTTTAGGTCGCGATAAACAGACCACATACCGCGCGTGTCATTTTGTATAATTAATTTTACGACACGGAGACTTGTTTACGGCAATCAGCAAGGTGTAAACAATAAACATGTATACTGATAAATTGACACTTGTTGGGGTATACGCAGGGATTAAAACCAAATTCTATTGTTTATCAATGACAATAGATCGATTGGAACTATTGGCGACAATTTACTCAACCATAATTAAATATTAGTGGAGAATAAGACCGATGGCTGTTAGTCGCACGTTTTCGGATGATGCGTAATTTTGGACGTTGTTGTTAGTTTATGTAAAAAATTTCTTTAACTGATAATTACCATAGTGCGTTTGTACATCAAATTACACAGCTACAAAATCATAACTTCAGGTAATTCTAATAAATAAAACAAAATTTGACAAACCATTTGATCTGAATAAAGACCCTGTATAAAGACCACGTACGTAAGTGGTCTTTATACAGATCAACTAGTTTGTTAAATAACGGTCACATTTGTACTGTATCAGTTGTACAGTGAAAATTAATAAATTTTAGAATAATTAAAAAAGGTATTGCAGCTTTAATGGCCATGGGTATACATGCTTAATTTGTACAGTATGCATTGTACATGTACATAGAGGTCATAGGTCAGGTGAAATTATTTATTTTTAGTTAAATATTGATGAAACTTCTCTATCTGGATGATCAACATGATTGAAGTTGAAATATAGAACGGAATAAAAATCCGCCAAGTTATGCGACAATTAACGGTACCCTTGGCAACGTTACTACACGTGGTTGCCGCACACCAAAATTGCTACATTTTCATCTTTCGTTCTCCTGAAACAATGCCGTTTTTAAAGTCTTATGTGTGACTAAAATTCACGCAAATATAACACATCATACATCGACGTCATGGGGTCATTTCCATAAAATATAATGTTGTTTACTACATCCGCTATCAAATTAGCACTGTGTTTATCTGAACAGATAATGAAACGGAAACAACGTTATGACGTCAACGGGTGACACTGAATTGAGGCGCGTTACAGAATGTTGCGTGGGAATATGAATAAAAACTCTTACTGAAACAAATGAAAAGATGAAAATGTGCAATAATTTAAAACGCATAGTCCGGCAGTTACCAACAAACAACACAGACGATTCAAAGTACACAGAAGATCGACTGAAGTCAACAATAGAGAAAGGTTGCCATCGACAGTGATTCCGTGTGTACGTGAAAAGTGCGAGGAATCATCCGAAAAGACAGACGAAAAATCATTAGACTGATAGTCAGGGAGCTCGAGAAATCTCATTTAACTATGTATGGGTTCTGTACGAAAGAACCAGGTATGACGAAAATCAGACATTCGTAGCCTTGTGTTGTGACTTCGTGGGGAAAGTGCTCCATACAGTGGACCTACATTGCGTTTAACTTTATGTGACGTCGTTTAGTTTTCTGGTGTGCGGCGTCTATGCAAAGTGACTGTTTAGGAATCGTCGTAACTATGTAACTGTTTGATGTATTTTTCTCATTTTTATTAGAGAGTTTGATAATGCATAGAAGATTGTGATGGTATTATTTATTATTCTTTATGAGCAAAACAACTCGATTCACAACAAAATTACACGAACTTCCCGATCAACCCTCGTACATGCACATGTAAATTAGGAGTTCAATGTCTCAGCTATTTTGGTCGGTCTCGCTAATAAGACCGACTCTATAATAAGACCACTTTATGGCGGGCCCAGTGGTGGTCTTAATAGCGGGACTTTACTGTAATTTCATGAAATTTGGCATGCACGAAATTTCGTATATACGGAATCACACGATAACGTTTGTTTTAGACTATGCACCTCATATATATTTTTAAATGATATTTTAAAATATGTGATTTTTCATTTTTAAGTTATACGAAAAAAATAGTTGAACAACATACTGATTTCGTAAATGCATCCAGTAGAGTAACTATTATAGAAGTTTTGTCCCAAATTTCATGGCAGTTGCTCGGCTAGATTTTTTTAACTGACACTTTAGTGATTTCGGAAATGTCGAAAACCAGGAGAGTTTACAAAATACATCAACGTTTTGAATACGTTGTATCCAGTTTTCCTGATAATTTGTTTTTGAAAAATGTGTATATTTAAAGATTAACCAATGTTCTTTTGTATTAGCTAGTCTATACTATTACCAAATAAATGCAAACTAACCTTCCTCTAAAGTAGTCGGGATGCTTGCTAAACAAATGTTAAAACTTGGATAAAACGTTGTGTGGGCGCATAATATTACTTTCACATACGTTGTAGCTAGTATTCGCAAGTGTTGGTGTTTCAATGTTTGGAATAAATGGCACTTAAAATTTCAGCTATAGTTTTACTCTGCAAGCTTATTATAGAATAATATAGTAACAACTATACAGTAAATGCGCGATTTTAAGACATGAGAACATGCTGACACATTAATTTTAAGTATTTCTTATTTTAACATCATGGTAGTCAGACGCTTTCATTACGTCTAATTTACACCGATTTCTAAACTTCCGCTCAACTAAAGAGTATCCAATCACCTTAATTCAATCAGCAACATTTGTTTATTCTAAGATCAACAATTATTTTGAAACTGTTCGTTACATCGATATTTTTGCAGATAATCACTACGCCGGGTCGATATCGAACTTGTTCCATAATATGAAAATGACGTGTTCATCAAATGTCCCGACTGTATAGCTATTTTTAGAAACTTCAGACCAGGGTCACGTGATGGTTTTATCAATGAATCGTATAGGAGAAACTTCAGACCAGGGTCACGTGATGGTTTTATCAATGAATCGTATAGGAGAAACTTCAGACCAGGGTCACGTGATGGTTTTATCAATGAACCGTATAATATCGTCTGTAAAGTACTGTTATGCAATCATATGGTGAGACTATTCTAGCCGTTTTCTATTGATGTCTCACGCTGTGAGGGAAGTGATTACAAGACAGTACTGTAGAATCTGATAAATAGGCGCTTAGTATTATTTTAAAGCCACTTTTGATATACGCATTCAATACACGTAATATATTTAAATTAATATGCCCCTTTTTACAATTATTTAAATACCCAACATGCCTATATAGTCACATATGCCCATCTTGACATTCAAGACAAGATCGGCAGTAAGAAAACGAACCATAAACGTGTAAAGTCGGTTTAAGCTTAAGTAGCAGCAAACAGATCGCCTCCCATTAGCACTCTCAGTGCTTTGATTCATAATAGGCCTGTAACTCCAGAATAAAACAAGCAAGAGGGCAATGGTGACCCTATATAGCTCACCTGAGTACCGCTAAACAACAACAACAGCACAGTGCTGGTATTCACAAAGCATCTTAGTGGAAAACTAACGATTTTGACTTAAGTTGGTATTCACAAAGCATCTTTAAGTTAGTGCAAAACTAAATATTTTGACTTAGTTTGGTATTCACAGAAAACTTACTATTTTGACATAAGTAAAACATTTATGCTGCATATATTTCTCGCCATGTTTTCCTAGTCGTTATTGTAGTTCTTTACATACATAATGTCAAACTTTAACTCGTAATCTAGAGTGCTCAACAGTATGGTGGAGACTTCTGCTTTAACTGGAACACATTTCTCCTATAGGTAGTGAAAGTGGCGGCCCTGATCCAGTGGTTAGAGTGCTGGATTGGTAACCCAGCAATCCTGGTTTGATTCCCAGTCGGTGCAGGACATACCCTTCCTTGATGATTTTATACAATAAACTATTGAATGATGATGAATTTCCTCCACATATGGAGAAGTTGCTAGTTCCTTGTCTAAGGCTAAGTTAGTAATGGTTAGGATACTGTCCAAGAAAACTGGTTTGGTGAATCAGCTACAAGATATAACAGAACAAGAAGGCCATTGGCCCTAAAGTGCTCACCTGATGACTAGCAGTTTAGACAGAATCAGTATTTATTATGATATATGACCTTGATATTTTATTTAGATGTTACAGTGACACACTTTGTGGCCAGGTCTGATAAAGATGAGGTAAAAAATGTGACCTCTAAAATATAAACAAGATTTTTCTTTGATGTGACCTGGTGACCTATATCTTTACTCCAGAAGACCTAATTTCGAACTAGACCTAGATTCTACAGATACACACATTGTGACCAAGTTTCATAAATATTACGCAAAAAACATGACCCCTAGAGTGTTAACAATGTTTTTCTTTGATGTGACTAAGTGACCTAGATTTTGACCCCAGATGACCCAGTTATGAACTTGACCTAGATGTCATAGAGACAAACATTGTGACCAAGTTTCATTAAGATTATGTCAAAAATGTGACCTCTAGAGTGTTAACAAGGTTTTTCTTTGATGTGACCTAGTTTTTGACCTAGATTTCATAGAGACAAACATTGTGACCAAGTCTCATTAAGATAAAGTGAAAATTATGACCTCTAGAGTGTTAACAGTTCAATTGTTGATGGTGGACGGCGGACAGCGAAAGACGGACAAAAGGGTGATCACAATAGCTCACCTTGAGCACAAAGTGCTCAGGTGAGCTAAAAATCAATGAGAAAACAGACAGTCACACAATACATTTGATAGCATGTAGTCAACTTTTAATAGATAAGTAATTTCTGTAAAATATACCTGCGCTTGTGGGTTATGTCCATACTTGACTGAATTCTGCATAGCAATACTTAATGATGATATACATTTCTTCAGTATATTAAGAGATGTAATGATTCTCTCCCTTTGTTTGGAATGGATTAAGTCCCTTTGTCTCCGATCAGCTCGACAAGTCATTACAGCCAAGGCATCGGTGAATTCCTGAATAAATGTTTACATGTTCTCATAATAATAATACAATCATTATAAAACTTGTCACAATAATACTATACTATCAGTCAAGACAAACAACCAGTTTTATACCATTAAGCCTGTGCAGGCCTCAACAAATATTTTTAAAAGCACGCGTCCTGCAATATAGACATAGAAGAAAAACCCAAAATCTTACTTGTCCTGCTATGTAAATAAAGAAGGAAACAAGAGCTGTCCGCGAACAGCGCGCTCCACTATTCGCAGCGCCATGCTAGGATAGTACAATTATCATATATTCAAAACAAAATGCTTCATAACAGCAGCATTACCCTCTGCTGTGTAGAGGTTGGGGCTTCTAAGTCGAAAAAGGGGGATAATTTGGACAAATTATGCAGGACCGTTACCTACTCATGTGTAGGCCCTCTTGGTCATGAAGGTAAACAAATAAGCATTTCTTAGTCCAAAAGGGGCATAATTTCAACAAAATGCTTGATAGAGTTACCCATCCCAGTGCAAGGGTTGGGGTCATGATGAAGAACAAGTATGCATAGCATAACGTGAATGCACTGTGAAAGTATCAGAGGTGAAAAAACCTGTACCTAAACTTTAACATTTACACTAAGTTGATAAAGGGGGTATAATTTTACCAAAATGCTTGAACAAGTTACCTACCCCTGTTTATTGGTTGGGGTCATGATGGTGAACAAGTATGTAAAGTATCAAAGCAATATGTCAATGCACTTTGAAGATATAAGGGGTAAAAAAACCTGTACCTAAACTTTAACATTTGCATTTCCAAGTCCAACAGGGGGCATAGTTTCAACAAAATGCTTGATAGAGTTACCTACCCCTGTGTAGGTGTTGGAGTCATGATGGAGAACAAGCATCCATAGCAATATGTGAATGCACTTTGAAAATATTAAAGGTAAAAAAACCTGTACCTAAACTTTAACATTTGCACTAAGTTAAAAAGGGGGCATAATTTCACCAAAATGCTTAATAGAGTTACCTACCCCTGTGTATGGGTTGTGGGCATGATGGTGAACAAGTATGCAAAGTATCAAAGCAATATGTCAATGCACTATGAAGATATAAGAGGTTAAAAAACCTGTACCAAAACTTTAACATTTGCATTTCCAAGTCCAACAGGGGGCATAATTTCACCAAAATGTTTGATAGAGTTACCCACCCCTGTGTATGAGTTGGGGTCATGATGGTGAACAAGTATGTGAAGCAATATGTGAATGCACTTTGAAAATATTAGAGGTGAAAAAACCTGTACCTAAACTTTAACATTTGCACTAAGTTGAAAAAAGGGGGCATAATTTTACCAAAATACTTAATAGAGTTACCTACTCCTGCATATGGGTTGGGGTCATGATGGCAAATAAGTATGCAAAGTATGAAAGCAACATCTCAAAGGACTTAGAGGATATAAGAGGTTAAAAAACCTGTGCCTAAACTTTAACAAAAGTGTTACGCCGACGCTCAGGTGACTGCAATAGCTCCCCTTATTCTACGAATAGTGGAGCTAAAAATTGTGCAGGACGAGCAGACGATTAGATTTTTTGAGGCCTGCTGTGTCACGTCAGCTTTGCAACAGCCGTACATCTGTCTACAATCACTTTTTAAGGTACCTTTTTAAACAGGAAATTACTGGTTCTTGTGTGGGCCAGTGTGGCAGCTGTAAGACTATCCTTTGACAGCCATTAATAAATGTTCTGTGATTTGCTTACAATGTAAACCGTAATAGTAATAAATTGTGCGACCAAATAATCATGCAGCTGATGTTACACAGACCTTCCTTGTACATGTAGGTAAACCAACTGCTGTGAATTTATCATCGTTTGTATGAATACAAAACTATATGTGTTTTAAAACGATATGTTATTGAAGAAGCAAATTTGATAAAATGATAAAGCAGCCAGAGCTAAATATAGATGAGCTAAAATAACTTGACGGGCATCATCACAGTATGGTTGTTTTTTTTAAATTCTCCCAGCTAGTTACAGAGCAATGGCTGCAGACAGACAGACAACACCATTTCAATATCCCCTACCGATTTCATCGGCGTGAGTTAAAAAGACAGTATAAGAATGTTGAACATCACATAAACGATAAAGCCTCACCTTAAACCTATGAACAAGTTGAGTCATATCTGAACAAGTATCAAGAGCGGCTAGCTTCTCAGTTACAATATGTGTAGCTGTAATCAACCTACGTATTTCAGCATCGTCCGCCACCAGCAACACCTAAAATCAATACTAGAAGGGTTTTGACACAAAAACATGCATGTATGTCTCCCACAAAGGGCCACAACTCTGGGAAAATTCATTTGATATAAACAGGCCTGGTAATTAGCAATCATTCTCAAGCCTGAAAATCCAGGTTTCAAAGTCTGAAATTCCACTTTTCAATATAGACAAAGTAGGAAAATTCAGAATTTAAAAACCTGAAATCAGACAGAAGTCTGAAAAATACCAGGCCTGATAAAATTCCTTTCAATATGTACAACTAGGCTTGGTAGTAATTATTCATTACAAGTTTTTTTTAAAGCAGACCAATGGTTAATGAGAATTAGCGCGAACATGGTGACATCCATCTAGAGATCTAGTGCAAATCAATGTGTCTCCCCAAAATATAGTGGGGAAGACAAAATAACAAAACTTGAATATGCATTGGCACACTTTATCTGGCTTAAATATTCCTATAGTTACATTAGTATTGACCTTTTACATTATTTACTATTTTAATGATAACTTTTCACATTTTGTATTCCGCAAATTTACAACCCCAAGAAAATCGCATTTTACTAAAATTATAGAAATTTATAATGCCCAAAAAATTAAGTAATATTACAGTGAACACCACAAACCTTCATAGTTCCCTGCAAGACATCTTTACTGGCCTGTACTAACTTATTTCTTGCCTCCTTGCTAGAATTGGATGCTTCAAGTCTCTCTGATGCTATATATAAGTTCGAACTTGAAAGTTCGAGAACTTCGCAAGCACTCACAGTTAGCACCTTAAATTCCTGAAATAATATATAAAAAAGTTAATGTACACACACTCAAAATATATCAGGGCCTGTTTTATTATAGACATATCTTTAATAGCTAAGATCAACCTTTTCATGTACAGTCTAACTTGTACTAGCGACCACGTGTATTAGGCGTCCTTTGTCTTAAACGACCGGTTTCAATTCCTCTCGACCATATTTGCTCTATTTTTCTACTGTATTAAGCGACTTTTGTCTTACGCGACCAGCGACCACTGTTTACCTAAGCACAAAATTGATTGGTAAAATTGCATTAAGCGACCAAAAAATTATGTGTTAATCACTGATCGTCTGTAGTGACAGGTTGTTAATTACTTTATACCTTGCCTTAAACCATTGTTTGTTCACACTTCGGAGTTTGTCTTTTGTGAACTGGGACCCAATTAACAGCATTGATAATCACCATTGTGTCCGTAGGGCATGTCATTAAGATGATTTTAATCTGATTACACACATTATTACGGATTAATTGTTGTATCTTTTCCTGCAATCAGCTTGATGTCACCGTCCATTTAGATTGGGCTAAAACCCGGTATTCATTTTTTTTCTTCGAGTACAACAACAACAACAACGTGCAAGCAAAATAGATTTAATTTAAGAGCATTGTGTAATATATGAGTAAGTTTATTAAAATGATAAATTAAATGTTTATGAAGACAATGCATACAAGTATAGAATGATCATAAAACACATTTACACACTAATGTTTATCAATTAAAGTTGAATAGTTTTCGGACAGCCTAAAGTCGGAAATTTGTTAATTACACTCGATGTTTCTAACATTTGTGTTAAACGACCATTCCGTTAAGCGACCGTTTTCAGACCTATCCTATACAGTCTAACTTGTATTAAGCGACCACCCTGGGAAAGGTCTGAAAACGGTTGCTTAATACAAGTTAGACTGTATAATTAAGAACACATTAAGTGAACGTTCAACCCATACATTTTGGACGAGTTAGAATAGTTATTTACGATAATTCTAGTTCACTTAACTTTGCTTGACTGCACTAGTTATCTTAGATACAATGTAGCTCAAAATATCATAGGAAAAAGTCAAATCTTAGCTAAAATATGGTTATAAAACGGACCCGACTTTCCTATGGAAGAACTGGTAAATATTGTTTTTTGTGTATTATTGCAATGTTTTATATTTGCTATTATCTGTGAATTGAATTCCTCACAAATTCATAAATCTGCATTAATATACTTCAAACACATCATGTGAAATTCATGATTTTGCAAAATAAATCTGTTATTGAAAATCACACAGGAAAATGCCCTGTTAGATCATTTTGGGCAACATACGACAATGCATTACTTTAGCAAACTTAATATTTAATTGTTTTTAATGACCATATTGATAAAGTTAAGCTGCGCAATTCGTATACAGTCAGGTCTAGATACAATGACACTGTTTGTTCCCAAGCAATTTGTATACAGTCAGGTCTAGATACAATGATACTGTTTGTTCCCGAGCAATTTGTATACAGTCAGGTCTAGATACAATGACACTGTTTGTTCCCGAGCAAAATGTCGTTATAACGAATTTGTCAGTATTCTGATGGTGACTAGAATTTTGATTTGGAGATTGTTTCATAGAAATCAATTAATGATGCATATATAATCAATTATGTCATAAACCTAACATAATCAGCAAAATCAGCAGTATGACATTATCATAAATACGAGGGTTGTCCACAAAAGTCGGGAACTTTGCCTCCCATTTCAACACTACGCATAATTTTCAAGAAATTCTTCCACATATTATACATTAGTTGTTTCTTTACATGTGAATGGTATTGAAAATTCATTTCCTTCTTAATTTTGGTAGTTATACTTGATTAACGAATGCGGGTGGGGGTAGAGTCGGCGCATGCCCTTTTATATTTTGTAAAAACGTATAGGCTTTTATTCAAGAGCTTATAACTTAATAAGTGTTCTTATTTGTGCATTAAAAAATATGCCGATGTCGACACCATAGTTTCGCACGTTTTTTGCGAAATTTAAGGTCGATAATGTCATTAACAGCAAAACTATGAATTAATTTGCACCGCTCAAGTTTTGTCGTCATTCAAAAATGGCGACGTCACGGAAAAGTGCAGCGCAAAGAATTACTGCCGAACTATGGTCTTACACCCGCATAATCAAACACAGAAGTCAAACATACAAATAATCGAGGGAATGTATGCAGGACTCTTGTCTACACCTCGTGTAAATGTTTTCAAGGGAATTTGGTGACAAAATGAAGACTGCCAAGCCTAAAAGAAAAACTTGGCCCTAGTTAACAGAGCGAAAAACGTCATCCGATAAGACTGGCGTCAGACGATAAAATGTGAAGGCTAAACATGGTATGTGTTAAACTGTTGCACATAAAACCTTTCCGGAAAGTTAATGTATGTGTCGGGATATCTCTCTGAACTTTAACTGTCATGTTTGATTTACGAGAATGCGTCGAATTTATCCAAAATTGCATCAGTCAATGAAGCCAAGGTGCTGAAACAAAAGAAACGACGTCGTTGACGTCGTAGAGAGTGCGCCGATTGGACCTACTACAGGTGCAATAAAACCATGCAGATTTTTAATACTTTAAGATATCAACATCAAATTAAGCAATTACAATGATAACATATCCCTTAAAAAGGCAATGTATGCAAATTGTGAATATAATGGATGACAGTTCAATAAAAATCAATGTTCGCGACTTTTGCGGACCACCCACGTACATAACAATTATATTTAAAATGATATAAAATGTTTTGAGAGAGCTCCAAATAAAGTGCTTCCAAAGGACAAGGTTCATTTATGGCTTAATTTGGCCCTGAGTTTTATCGAAAAATAGAAATGCATCTTCCTATAAATCTGTCCAATGTTTCTAATAGCCTAACATTGTCTTTCAAAAAATGAAGCATACTTTTCCAAATTTCCCTCGTAATATGTCGACAAATCTACTTGAAATAGGTTAAGTTTACCAAAAAAATGTCATTTTTAGCCATTTTCATGGCTTTTTATGTCGTAAAACCTTACCAAAAAGCACGATGGCACTCTGGCGACACTTTGATATTTTGTACATGTATAAAGACTTGCAGAACACTGGTTATGTGAAAATATAAAAGTGTCTCAAGAGTGCCATCATGGTTTTTGGGAAGGATTTACGTCGTTAATAGTCGTGAAAATGGCCAAAAAGACATTTTGGGCTAAACATGACATAAACGTCATATTCTTGGCAGTTTTGTCAACAAATTACAAGGGAAATGTGGATATGTATTCTTATTTTTTACACAGGAAATGTTAAGTTATTTGAATTATCGGACAGACTTATAGGAACATGCATTTTTATTTTTTGAAAAATCACAGGGCCAAACTAAGCCATTAGTGAACCCTGTCCTTTAAAGGTGTTTGGATCCTACTACAGTATCTTATAAAATATATCGCTCTAGAGAATAAATTGGTAATTCATTTTGTTATAAGTGTTACCCTTTCGTCTTTATGAACGGATGAATTAATAAATCAAGTTGAGAAATCTCGATTAACATTGTTTAATTCGAAAATACAAATATATGCGATGACTTCGCTGATCTCCCTTGATTACTAATGCACGAGGCGTAGTACACAAACTGTGATTCGACAGTGAAAGGTTCCACTAGTCTATTATAATTATAGCAATTGAGATATTTTTCACAAGTATAATTACATAATTAGGCTCCATGCTTAGGCAGTAGCGCTGTGTAAAGCCGATAGATATTTCAAGTGTGAAAAATAGTCCCTGGTCAGTGTCAGTATATTGAGTATTAATTACTGTGTAAACTATCGATTTGTTCCCTATTTTTTGCTGTTGGTGTCGGTAAGTGAATATGTTGTTATAACGGATACAATTGACGTTGTATAGAATTCGTCCCCACCAATTGACGTCGTTAAAACAAAATTGTCAGTATATCAGGTGTCGTTGTAATGAGACCTGACTGTATTTCAATACTTAAGGTGAGTCGCTACCATTGCGCGACGTCATATAAAAATTGTCGACTTCGCACCGATTTATATGAAATTTTGATGGCTAAAAGTACAAAAACTGTGGTTTCCAAAGATATATTTTTAAAATAAATATATTGAAGAATTTTATAATTATATAACGTCCTGTACGGGAATGGCGACGTTAGCGCGTTTTGAAGGTTTTGTCAAGCGTCAGGTGTATACACTTATCGATTGCTTTATAAAGGTAATCAATGGAAAGCCCAGCTCACGGCCTTTAACGTGAATATAAATTAAACTGTCAATTAAGCACGCCGCGATAACGCGGTGCATTTTTATTGCGACTGAGTGCCGTTTTTTGTTGTTTTTATAACGTCAGTACGCTAACGTTATATCAATGCCATGCAACATTTTGCATTGTGACCCTATAATTTTATTATATTAAAACACTGCTGAATTATTTCTCTTTCCATCGACTTAAAAATATCAAGGGGTCTCACCGCAAAATGTTGACCAAAAATCGACTTGAAATGAAAATTTACGCTATATTTTACGTCGTCTTTTGAGCGACGCCGTGATAATTATGCGTCGTTTTACGCTGTTTTAATAACGCCACTGGACTGACGTTATATCAATGTTATGCAACAATTTGTACGATGACCCTATAGTTTTATTATATTAAGACACTGCTGGATAATTTCTCCATCAATTGATGTACAATTATTAAGGGGTCTCACCACGAAATGTTGACCCAAAATAGACGTGAAATGAAAATTTACGCTATATTTTACTTCATTTTTATACGACGTTTTGACGTTGTGAGTCTGTTTAGAAACCACGCCGTAGTGTTACAGAGATACGAGTGAACCGACTAGAATTTTATGGAGATGGCACTACGAGGGTTGTTCAAATTGGAATGCAAGTGATGCTATATCTTTTTTGTATCAATGAATTTTTAAAATTAATGATCTGTATATTAAAGATCATTGTATTAGCTTCATATTGATACCTCACATTTGAAAATCCGTTCAGTGTAGCTGTAACAATACGCCATTTAACACTGTCTACTCATGTATACTAATGCTAAAATAATTGGGAAATTGTCATTTTTTTCTGACCAAATTCGGTCTCATTTAATAATCGTTGTTTTCTTAATGCAGGAGCAAATACAATATTTAAAATAACTTGTATGGTAAAATGGTGTCATGTAATGTCATATTCATCAAGGTTTTGATAGTTTAAGAACTTCAAAAGTGGTGTAATTTTATTTGGAAATGAACCCCATGCACGCAATCAGAATACCGCAACATTCTAGAAAAGGGTTGAGAAAATCAAATATTTTTTTGGAAACTGGTGAAGTATTTACAGTTAGGCATATAGCTCAATGTGTTGGGACATCATTAGGAGCGATTCATACAATTATCAAGTATATTACAAAAATTAGGACGATTAGTATAGTTTGGGTACCCCTATCTGCTTTGAGACGCCAGCATATATGCCCTTGCAAACTGTCCAAAAATAGCAAAAACAAGTTTCTAGATAACATAAATCGACCATTTACAAATGTAATGACTACAAACTAGACATGGGTTCATTTTGTCACCAATGCGACAGATCCATAAACAAATATGGGCCAGCAAAGACATAACAAAAGTATGCATTGCAAAACGTACCATGGACGCCCGTAGAAATGTACACTTTTTTCCATTTAAACCAAGTTTTACCATTACATTTGGTGTATAAAACGGAGAATGAGTAAATGCCAAGCTTAACAAAGGTAAATTCCTTCAGAAATTGAAGCAATACTCCGACAATCGCTATCAAGCCAAATATTTAAAGGATAGCATGCTATTGCAGAGCAATTGGCCTCCACCTGCAGCAGCCATTAACGCGGCGTTTTGAGAAGCGTAAATGTTTTTGAGCTTTCCGACCATCCTTATTTGTCAAGCATTGTCCCTTGTGATCTTTATTTGTTTCAAACAACTCTTAAATCGCATTGTCAGAAAAAATATCAGGCACGTTAAGATCTCAGTTTGGCTCATGTCCAGTATATGCATAGTGTACCTAGGAATGATAACAAAATCGCATTTAAAAAAAGGAATAACTGAATGAAACTTCGCATACATATCGGAGATGAATACTGCAATGGGATCAAAGGCTTGTTTCATTAGAATCTATCAAGGATACTTTTTTATGTGCTTATATGCACAACCCTCGTATATTTACTTTCATTTGGAGTTTTTCTCATAAGGATCGTACACGACACAAGAGACTAAACATCACCACACGCATTAAGTTGCGTAACTGCCGCTATGTCATTAGCATAGGGACTTTACAAGATTGCACAAGTTTTGTTACTTCTGAAGAACTCTGAAGAACTAAATATAGGCAAACAAGAGGGCCCAAAGGGCCCTAGGTCGCTCACCTGTCGTATTAGTGCATGCACACCCCTATGGTGATCCTACACATTTTCTGAATAAAATTTAAGGAAATTCAGCCTCTATTGCAAGTTTGTGTATGATTTGACCATGTGACCTAGCGTTTGACCCCAGATGACTTAATTAATATCAAACTTAACCTAGATTGTGTTGAGATGATTATTAGGACCAAATTTCATAAAGATTAAGTCGAACTTGTAACCTCTGGTGACTACACAGGGTTTTTTTATGATCTGACCTATAATTTAAACAAAATATTTCCTCCATATAACTGTACAAATACATGCTATAAAGACAGAACAATACCTAAACACTCAAAAAAATAATTATGGTTCCAGTGGGGTTTAAACCCACGACCCTCAGGAAAATGTCAATTGACATTGTGACCTTGTTTTTGACACCAGATGACCCAAAATCGAACTTGGCCTAGATTTTGTTGACAGGATCATTGTGACAAAGTTTCATAAAGATTAAGTTGAAATTGTAACCTCTGGTGACTGACTACACAAGGTTTTTCTATGATTTGACCTTTATTTTAAACAAAATATTTTGGTATTTTTCCTCCATATAACTGTACAAATACATGCTATAAAGACAAAACAATACCTAAACACTTAAAAAAATAAAAATTATGGTTCCAGTGGGGGTTGAACCCACGACCATCAGGAAAATGTACAAATACATGTTATAAAGACAAAACAATGCCTAAACATTTAAAAAAAAAAAAAAAATTATGGTTCCAGTGGGGGTTGAACCCACGACCATCAGGAAAATGTACAAATACATGCTATAAAGACAAAACAATACCTAAACACTTAAAAAAATAAAAATAAAAAAATAAAAATTATGGTTCCAGTGGGGTTTGAACCCACGACCCTCAGGAAAATGTCTACGCTCCCTACAGCGCTTTGATTTCCACTTAACCAGTACAATTCACACCCTGGTTTAAATACTAGAATATTTTGATATTTGACCTTTACAAAACTGCTGTGAACCCTGATACACACTTTCATTGGTTGATGAAAGTTTATTGTATGTATAGAGAGTAGAGAGTTACTGCAGAGAGTTTAGTGACTATGAAGACTACATGTTGAAAGGTTTAAAACAAGGTTTTTTCTATAATTTGACCTAGTGAGCTAGTTTTTGACCTCAGATGACCCAATATCGAACTTGACCTAGATTTTGTTGAGATGATTATTGTGACCAAGTTTCATAAAGATTAGGCCAAAATTGTGACCTCTAGAGGACACCACCCAATTGTTGACGGACGGACAGACGGACGGACGGACAGACGGACGACGGACGAAGTGTGATCACAAAAGCTCACTCTGTCACTTTGTGACAGGTGAGCTAAAAAGCACAACAGGCTACTTTCAATTAAAAAACAAAACTATTCCGATTGGGCATGGCCAATAGAATTGGGCCTACACGTCAAAATGTCTAGGTACGTCCCTGGTGTCATTGTGTGCGTTATCAATTATTTCGATTATAGGCTACTTTTCACACGCACACTATTTGTACTGAGTAGCGAGCGCATGAAAGCTCCCAGTTCCTAAGTACAGTCAGTGTTGTCCACAGCTAATTACGGGTGTGTTGAGATGAAATCATATTGCATGTGTCAATGTTAGATAGCTTTTTGCTTTATACCTAGCTTTTTTTTAATTTAATAGTACATATACAAGTTCTACACCATATACGAGTTTTGAGTAATTGTGAGGGTAAATTATTACATCACATAAATAATAAAACGATACATTACTGGTAGATTCTTACTTTCACGCAATATACATGCATAATTTTACTGCTAATGATATATTAGGTATACAAGAGGGCCCAAAGGGCCCTAGGTCGCTCACCTGTCGAACTTGACCTAGATTTTGTTGAGATGATCATTGTGTCTAAGTTTCATACAGATAAGGCTAATATTGAGACCTCAAGTGACTACAAAAGGTTTTTGTATGATTTCACCTAATGACCTAGTTTTTGATCTGGATGACCCAATATCAAACTTGACCTAGATTTTGTCGTGATGATCGTTGTGACTTAAATTCATAAAGAACAGGCAAAAACTGTGACCTCTAGTGACTACACAAAGTTTTTCTATTATTTTCCCTTGTGACCTAGTTTTTGACCACGGCTGACCCAATATCGAACTTGACCTAGGTTTTGGTGAAATGATCATTGTGACCGATTTTCATAAAGATTAGACCAAAATTGTGACCTCTAGTGACTACACAAGGTTTTTCTATGATTTGACCTTGTGACCTAGTTTTTGACTCCGGATGACCCAATATCGAACTTGACCTAGATTTTGTTGAGATGATCATTCATTGTGACCAAGTTTCATAAAGATTAAGTCAAAATTGTGACCTGTAGTGACTACACAAGTTTTTTCTATGATTTGACCTTGTGACCTAGTTTTTGACCCCAGATGACCCAATATCGAACTTGACCTAGATTTTGTTGGGATAATCATTGTGACCAAGTTTTATAAAGACTAAGTCAAAATTGTGACCTCTAGTGACTACACAAGGTTTTTCTATGATTTGACCTTTTGACCTAGTTTTTGACCCCAGATGACCCAATATTGAACTTGACCTAGATTTTGTTGAGATGATCATTGTGACCAAGTTTCATGAAGATTAAGTCATAATTGTGACCTCTAGTGTCTACACAAGCCAATTGTTGACGGACGGACGACGGACGAAGAGTGATCACAAAAGCTCACTCTGTCACTTTGTGACAGGTGAGCTAAAAAGTGAACCGTATAGAGTAAATATCTTAAAATTAAAACCCATGTTTGCCGTTCTATAAAATTTGATACTAACCAAACATGTAAAATTGTTTAGACTGAATCTATATGCATGTCTGTGTTCCAGTAGTAAGAAGGTGGTGGGTTCGATCCCAACTCCAGCCGGATAAAAACAGAAATACTTGCCGAGTTTCTCGATTTACAACGTACTTCACCAACAGTCTCATTCAAAGCCTAGTTCTTGTGCAGAAAGCTTTACAATAAAAGCATCAGGGATGCATCTGGAACTCAGCCGCCTTCAGTTTTATGACATACCGTAAAATTAAATTTCGCGGGTATTAAATTTCATGGATTTTGGTAAAACGGCAAATTGGTGGTTTCTTAAATTCATGGATTTTAGATATTGAAAGAAAGATCTCTTGTCACGTATTTTGAGACATTCGAGGGAATTTAATTTCACGATCTAGTTCGTCATCGAAATCAACGAAAATTTATCACCGAGAATAATAATGACCTTACAATATCCCCCCAAAACTAAAGTCACTTTAAACTCTATTTGGGTCGTAATCCGTATGTGTGTCTGGAATAAATACAAGTATACATGTAATGATATTTTCCTGGCGGCACCAGACACAAACCAAATACAACACAACCTCTGTAGAGCAACACACTTAGGAAGCGGCTAATATTGATAACAGGTTGTTGCTCTACAGAGGTGAAATTGTAGAGGTGCTCGGTATGAACGGTAAATCGGTAACTGTGGTATAATTTTCTCGCTGTACGATACCGCGGTACCATCTGAAATACCGGTATATTATCAACATTATACCTTCTCTGCTTCTTATAATTTTGAATATACCAGCCGTAACAGCAGATTATACCATATATGAGTGAAAGCCTTGAAATTGCCATGCTGCTATAATTATATTTTTTCGCCATTGCTGACCTTCTCACTTCAAGTTATTATTTTACATAGTCTTAATATTTCTCTAATCCTAGTCAAGTAACGGGTCTTTGTCGTCGTTCTTAGCCTGGCTGAGTTTTCAATCATATTCTAACCACTATAACATAGCTGTTAGACATAGTAACAAGATAACCATTGATGCAAAGCATCAAAGGGCGCCATTAAAGAAGTTCTGAAAACTGTAGACATATATGATTGATCTTTATAAGAAACAGCAGGTGTTGTATTTTTCAAAATATAATGGCAAAAGTGAAATACAAAAAATATATTTTCATCTTGAATATTAAGGATCTTAGTTTGTACCTTAATCCTCTTGTACAAGCATGTTTTATAAATATACGCATGCTATTCATTTAATATTATCAAATGGCAAACAATGCAGATTCACATCATTTACAACGCATTTCAGTGTGATGTGATGTGTAGTAACTTCATAATGCTAATTTCAGTTTATTGGCAATTAGTATAATGTAATAGTCAAATGGTGTATTGTGTGTAAAGTTTGTATAGCTATATATCCGATAGCAATTCAGTATGTGCAAATTCCATATTTGGTGCATACTATTTCATTGGTTGTATAAATTTAACAAACAAAGCTGAGTGTAAAGGCATTGCTATCAATTTGAAAGTTTCCATATGATAAGTTAAAAAAAACAAGAATAAAATACAACAGGTATATGAACTTTGTTTTATTTATAATCAGAAAACTATTAACAATACAAGACATATGTGTTGCATAACCATGACACATAGAACGTGCCAAATCTGTATAGACAACCAAATGTATTTGTTTAGAAGCAACATTATTTAAATCTTTATAGACACTAGAATCAATTGCTTTCTAGACACTAAATCTATACAGATGTCAAGTTTATTCATGAGTCTATACGCTTAGATGTATTCAAATACGTATAGCAAGAATCGAGAACAATTGATGTAGAAGATGAGTCTACCAAGACTCAAAAACTTTACCGAGCACCAGTGAGTTACCAGCTAATTCAAATCTGTATAGAAACCATTTTAAGTGTCTAGATACCTGTAAAAGCAAATGCGTTCAAATCTGTATAGACACATCTCTCCATTGGCAGAACGACTGAAATCTATATATCTAAGACAAGTTTTAGTTATTCCAAAAATAGTTTCCAGGGCATATCCATTTACCATGAAATGTTTTAAGATATAGCATTTCAATGTAGACTGCAGGGTCGGTCAAAGTTGTGCATTAAAAAGCTGGATAGCTATAATGTCGCTGATATGCAGTACGTACGGGTCATTCAATTTATATCGCATTGTATATTGAATGACCCTCAATTAAACAAATAGTCGGTATCAATTTTTCATTTGTTACTTTGTACGTGGTTTTCAAAATTGGTACCGACTATTTTGTTTCATTGAATAATCTTTTCAGAGAAACCTGAACGTGGCACATCTTAATCCATACGCTGCACTTCTTGGGTTTTATAGTTACAATGTGGTAGATACATGTATTTATAGAAACTCTAATACGCCATTCAAGAGCCGTGCCGAGTAACGGTTTTTCCTGTTCTAAAAATAGACGGTGTACCCAGTGTATTTACTGATATGAAGCCGCTGTTCGTAAGCGATACGCTGATTGGTTGTTTATTTGCTGTGGACACTGGGTGTAATGCAGAGCAATGAATTGTGGGGAGTAGGATATGTAAGATTACGTAAGGTCTGTTGGTCAGCCGGTACCTTCATGTTAATGAGATATTGGCCGGGGGCGACACAATTAGCTTTATGCAAATAAGTAATTTCGCCGGCCGGATCAGCGAGGTTCGTAAGGGGAATTTATGTATGTAAATCAAATAAAGTTATATTATATAGTTAAATTGAGGCTCCACGCGGGAAATTATTTATGAACTTCTTACGAATTGAGGCTCAACACGGGGAAGTGTTCATAAACTTCATACAAGTTGAGGCTCACGGGGACACCATGGGGGAATTGTCTTCCAGCTCATTATAACAAAGTCCTCCAATACAGACGCCCCGATCCATCGGGGCGCCAATAAAGTTGGTCGTATACTGTGTTACTGTATACTAGTATAGGGCATACCGTAGAATTTGAGGAAAACCCGTGCCATGGTATACCCCGGTATATTTTTCTTTGCTGTACCCAGCCCTATTAAATTGACAGTGAGTGTTGGCTAAGGGAATTTTTGAAGGTGTTGTTATAGTGGGGTTGTTGCTCTACAGAGGTCCGCTCTTGATTCCATAAACTTCACACCCAGTGGATAGCGAAACGGACTTGAACATATTTGTGTCTAGTTTTGTCGTAGATGGGAATCATACATAGGGAATCATTGCTATCATTTATATTTTGTGGGGTTTATTGTGTTGTGGTCCCGGAATGCAAATTTTAAACATAATACTAGTAAGTTACGATCCTTGATAACATTCTGTTTGGGTTGGGACTCTATCGGAACATTTTCACTTAGTTTCTCATTTAGTGATTTACCTACTTTCCGTTCAAACATTCAATTAATATTTTCTCAGGCCTTAGAAATTATATCACAAAATACAGAGTTTTAAAATTCCCCATCATCCGGTCATTACTATATATAATTCTCTTATACATGTATATAGTAATGACCGGATGATCAAGAATTTTAAAATTCAGTTTTCGTGATATAATTTCTTAGGCCTGTGATATTTCGTATAGCTCCGTTAAAGGGTACAAGAACAGTACGTGTCTCAAATTTATTTCACCGGAGTATTTTGTCTTCCACAGAGACCAGACTAATTCAAATCGGAATGTATTTAAGAAAAAAGTTTATTAATTTAAGAAATATGTTGGCATCTTTTGATGCCTTAGACTTTAACAATGTAGTAATTACTAGAGTAGATTACTAAAATACTGAATAATCTATGGCCGAGAATGTACAGATCTTGAAAACCAAAGTCGCGAAAACTGGTTAGCTAAGAGTATCCTAATCTTTCAAGCGCATATGACACTGGTAAGAATATTCAGAGGTTGCGTAAATGCAACAAGATACTGGCCTTGAACATTGATCCTTAATCAGTACGCATAATTATCACGACGCTGCTCAAAAATGACGTAAAATTTAGCGTAAATTTTCATTTCTAGTCGATTTTGGGTCATCATTTCGCGGTGAGACCCCTTAATATTTATACATCGATGGATGGAGAAATTATCCAGCAGTGTTTTGATATAATAAAATTATAGCGTCACCGTACAAATTGTTACATAACATTGATATAACGTCAGTCCAGTGGCGTTATTAAAACAGCGTAAAACGACGCATAATTATCACGACGTCGCTCAAAGAACGACGTAAAATATAGCGTTTATTTTCATTTTAAGTCGATTTTTGGTCAACATTTTGCGGTGAGACCCCTTGATATTTTTACGTCGATGGAAAGAGAAATAATTCAGCAGTGTTTTAATATAATAAAATTATAGGGTCACCGTGCAAAATGTTGCATGACATTGGTATAATGTTAGCGTACTGACGTTATAAAAACAACGAAAAACGGCACTCAGTCGCAATAAAAATGCACAGCGTTATCGCGACGTGCTGTATTGACAGTTTAATTTATATTCATGTTAAAGGCCGTGAGCTGGGCTTTCCATTGATTACCTTTATAAAGCGATCGATAAGTGTATACACCCGACGCTTGACAAAACCTTCAAAACGCGCTAACGTCGCCATTCCCGTACAGGACGTTATATAATTATAAAATTCATCAATATGTTTTTTTTAAAAATATATCTTTGGAAACTACAGATTTTGTACTTTTAGCCATCAAAATTTCATATAAATCGGTGCGAAGTCGACAAATTTTATATGACGTCGCGCAATGGTAGCGACTCACCTTAAATCAAATAAGCTCCAATATTTACCTCATCTGAAGTTGTGAGAGCCTGTTGCTTAGCAACCGTTACCAATCTATGAGCTGCTTGCATCACCATTTTAGCACAGGGTACCATTTCTCCATGCTGCATTTGAGAACCATGGTCTGATTCATTCAATATGATCAGCAATGAAATCTGAAACAGAAGAACAAATTAATACCTGGCTGATGGTCAAGGAAGGAAGGAAAAGTATACCAGTTACACACTCTTCAACTAGGTCCTACTGAGACATATTATGCCCAATCCTGAAAATAAGATGCAACTCTGTTTCGGGTGCCAATAGCACACATCAGTCATCCCTACACCAAACCTATGATTCAAACAATTACATAGTTCTTTTGGTAAAATTCAGTTTATGAAATTTTAAATAACCATAACTTAGTCAATACTTTGAATTTTTTCATCAAATAACTTTTTGTGTAGAAAAGTTCATCCTGTCGCAGCAATTTTCTAGATATTTCCGGAACAGTAGGACCCCTGTAGGCTATCTCTTCTTCTTCTTCTTCCATTTATTTGCAGGACCCAATCTGAGGCATTGTCTCAAATTAATTTTATTTTATTTATTTTTTAAAAAACATTTTTGTCTGACAAGGCCAGACTTATATATCAACGGAGAGACAGAGGTGAGATACAAGGAATCCGGGTGCGTTACCCTAGCTCGTTTCAAATAGACTCCTTGGTTCTTTAACGTGCTTGGTGTATAGCACCGATACACGCGAGACTACCTCTGGGTTTCCAACCAGTTCATCTCTAGTTGGGTGGGAAACACTGAAAAGCGTTTTAGAAACCAAGTGCCCCGGCCGAGATTCGAACCAGGGACCTCTCGATCAGTAGTCTAGTGCGTTACCACTCGACCACTGTGCCACCCATCTAAGCGGCCTATGAGTTTATTAATTAAACAGGTAAAAATTGAAGTGATTTTAGATGCCCAGTAAAACAAGAGCTGTCCAGGAACAGCGCGCTCCACTATTCGGAGCGCCATGCTAGGATAGTACAATCATTATATATTCAAAACAAAATGCTTCATAACAGCAGCATTACCCACAGCTGTGTAGAGGTTGGGGCTTCTAAGTAAAAAAGGGGGGGATAATTTGGACAAATTATGCAGGACTGTTACCTACTCATGTGTAGGTCCTCTAGGTCAAAATGGCAAATAAATAAGCCTTTCTTAGTCCAAAACGGGGCACAATTTCAACAAAATGCTAAATAGTTATCTTCTCCAGTGTAGGGGTTGGGGTCATGCTGGTGAACAAGTTTGCAAAGTATCAAAGCAATATATCAATGCACTTTGAAGATATAAGAGGTTAAAAAACCTGTACCTAAACTTTAACATTTTCAAGTCCAAAAGGGGGCATAATTTCAACAAAATGCTTGTGGGTTGGGGTCATGATGGAGAACAAGTATGCATAGCAATATATGAATGCACTTTGAAAATATTAGAGGTGAAAAAACCTGTACCTAAACTTTAACATTTGCACTAAGTTGAAAAAGGGGGCATAATTTCACCAAAATGCTTAACAGAGTTACCTACCCCTGTGTATGGGTTCAGGTCATGATGGTGAACAAACAAGTATGCAAAGTATCAAAGCAATATATCGATGCACTTTGAAGATATTTGAGGTTAAAAAACCTGTACCTAAACTTTAACAATTGCATTTCCAAGTCCAAAAGGGGGCATAATTTCAACAAAATGCTCGATAGAGTTACCCACCCCTATGTAGGGGTCATGATGGAGAACAAGTATGCAAAGCAATACTGTAAAATCAATCATATTCGTGGGGGATTAAATTTCGTGGATTTCGTGGATGACCTCAACCACAAAATCAAATCCCAACGAATAATTTTACCAACTAATATGTAAATTGACAATGTGCAAATTTACCGCGGCCGCCATTTTTGTTTACAAATTACAGGTTTAAATTATAAAATTAGTCCCTTTAAATTATGAGTCTAGGATTTTGGTAGTATACTTACAGCATAAAATAATATAATTAATTTTATCAGACTGTCAATTCATTACCTGATCAAAGCTTATTACGTTTCCAATACGGGATTTTTTTCTGAATTGTGACTTCATAAACTATGCATGGTTTAAACTGTGTATGTCCTAATAACTGGGTGTAAGCAGCTTCCACTAAATCTGCACACAGGTAAACTTACACAGTACCACTATGTCTATTTTTAGACGTGTCAAATACTGCAATCATTTTCAGCTTGACCCAAAGTGTTTAGCACAAATTTATAAATTACATGCGCTATATAAACAATAGAAATGATGACACTTGTGGATTTTAAAATGGAGTGTTAGGTAATCGTTATATCGTATATTGTGTAGCCACACATTGCAATAAACAGTTTGACATATTAGTATGATCATCACTATGAATTGCGATCTAAATGAGAAGCAATGATAATCTATGCTATTTAAAGAATATGACGGCGTATTAGAGGGTTTATGCATCAATCCATGTTTGCTTGTCAGTTCATTAACAGACTTACGTAAATTAACAATATTATTTATTAGCATTGATTGATGTTTAAGTATTGTAATTCTGATAATAAGTGCAGGTTTTGACCCGATTTTATTTTACTGAAATACGAAATCCACGAATTTACGTCCCCACGAAATGGTCTTTTTCAACAAAACCACGAAATTTCATCCCATCGAAATTAAATGATTTTACAGTATGTGAATGCACTTCGAAAATATTTGAGGTAAAAAAACCTGTACCTAAACTTTAACATTTGCACTAAGTTGAAAAAAAGGGGCATAACTTCACCAAAATGCTTAATAGAGTTACCTACCCCTGTGTATGGGTTCAGGTCATGATGGTGAACAAGTATGCAAAGTATTAAAGCAATATGTCAATGCACTTTGAAGATATTAGAGGTTAAAAAACCTGTACCTAAACTTTAACAATTGCATTTCCAAGTCCAAAAGGGGGCATAATTTCAACAAAATGCTCGATAGAGTTACCCACCCCTGTCTAGGGGTTGGGGTCATGATGGAGAACAAGTATGCAAAGCAATATGTGAATGCACTTTGAAAATATTTGAGGTAAAAAAACCTGTACCTAAACTTAAACATTTGCATTAACTTCTAAGTTGAAAAAAGGGGACATAACTTCACCAAAATGCTTAATAGAGTTACCTACCCCTGTGTATGGATTGGGGTCATGATGGTGAACAAGTATGCAAAGTATTAAAGCAATATGTCAATGCACTATGAAGATATTAGAGGTTAAAAAACCTGTACCTAAACTTTAACATTTGCACTATTTACACTAAGTAGAAAAAAAGGCATAATTTCAACAAAATGCCTGATACAGTTACCTACTCCTGCATATTGTTGGGGTCATGATGGTGAACATGTATGCAAAGTATGAAAGCAATACCTTAAAAGACTTAGTGAATATAAGAGGTTAAAAAACCTGTACCTAAACTTTAACAAAAGTGTTACGCCGACGCTCGGGTGACTGCAATAGCTCCCCTTTGTGGAGCTAAAAAGGCCAGGATTTGCTGGTCCATGGCGGATGAACCACAAAAAGTCAGACGGGGCGTTAATACTAGTGTGTAATATTGACATTTAGTATATTGTTGAGTAAGATAGGATTCCAGTTAGCTCAGTCTGTATATTGTTGAATCATTTGAATGTACTACTTCAATTGTTAACGGGTAGTAGGTTAGATCCTAGCATGTACAGGGGTGTCAACAGAGCCAAATTAAAAATCCTGAAAATCATATGCGGCCGACCATTTTTGCCAAACAAGAGGCCTTCATCCACTTAGTTTCCATATTTAACAAGTTTTTATTGAGTAAAATCCTTCAGTGCAGATTAAAATGACCACAACTTTGCCATTTGTTGATGTATTTTCATCAAATAACTTTTATTTTTATCAGAAATCATAGCTTTTTCAGGATGGACAAATCCGGAGTTCCGGATTTATCAGGAATATTGACATCTCTGCATGTATCAGGTCAATTTTTCTCCCTCACCTTAGTTTGTTCAAAACATAAACTTTGTTTATTACATAAATTTGTGACAAGATCAAATATGCAAGTTTCATTTCCAGCAAAGGAGTTTCACTGAGTCTCTAGATGTAGTCAAACTCAAAGATCAAATAAAGAAAATCAATAAATTCTGTAAAATACAAAAATATTTGATATCATCCATGCATGTTGTCTTTGATGATGTGATGCATAGTGTTTGAAACTTAACTGTTAAAAGTGTTTCAGAAATGACCAAGTGCCCTGTCAGAGCCTCTTGAATCTCAGTAGAATTTACTAGAAAAGAGCTCGACTACCTGTTTGTTTTCTGGACCAAATGTTCAAACTAGTTCTGGATAAAAAAAACTAAATGGTCTTTTGTTTATACTGACGTCAACCTTTTTGACGATGTTGTGAATGAAATTATCATTGTCAAAACTCAAAGGCCCTTTGACCAACATCACTGAACATCTTGGAAAATTGTCACTGTTTTACTTTTAGTTCTGAACATTGATAGTAATCATTTGATGGCAGTAAATACAAGCAAAATAAAGAGCAAGTTTTTATCGTTAAGTACTAATATTTCTTGATTCTTGTAATTTTCTTTTCGATATTTTCCATTTTGCACGAATAAATCAAATTAGGTCGAATCGACAAAGGTACGAAAACAGGATGTAATTTCGTACTGACAGGTTACCTGACTCGCAATTGGCGCTAAAACACGCTGAATAGCGCGTGTTTTAACTAAATTTGATAGGAGTCCATATGTTACATCCATCGTGTGGGTCTGTAACGACTTAGCACGAGTGACAAACAAGCAAACCAAAAGAAAACGTAGTTAAACTTGTTTAAGCTGCAACGACGACGTCCATATTTGTTTACGGTTATGGCTAAAACTTACACCAACTGCGGCCACAGAATGGGTTGGCCGAGGTACCTGCGGCCAAAAGTTTAACGGCTATATATCAGTATTTTAGCAAACTTTAGTGATATTTTGTTGTTTATTTTGGTTGTATAAGTAATTTTCTAATGTTATGAACAATATATTGATGATTTTAAAGTTGCTGTTGCATACATTGTCATTGATTTGCGGCCACAGAATGGGTTGGCCGAGTTACTTGCGGCCCAAAGTTTCACGGTATTTAAGCAATTATTGTGATATTTTGTTGTTTATTTTGGTTGAATAAGTGAGTATAATGATATAGAATGCATTTGTTTTTTTATATATTTATTATTCATATGATAAAATTATGAAGTAGATAATGTATAATACGAAGCGTGATGTACGGACATAATTATGCGATCAAGCTTGTGCAGTAATCTTGTATCATTGTAGGCCTATATCGTTTTTTGTGTGTTTGATATAGAATAAACGGATTTTAAATTAATGTCCATGTTATGTCTATTACATGCACCGAAGCATGTAATTTACCTAATAAATGACCACGCTTTTATAACGTTTCTAATAACTATTGAGTTAACTTGAGTTGAGAAGTAAAATGTAATATATATTTCATGCTGCTTAAAAATGAACAAATATAAACTCATGACCGACTATTTTTTACATTTTCTTTCGACATGCATGAATTCAATGATACATCATTGTTGGGACTGATAAATAGAGTCCCTGATATTTGGTAAAATAATTTATTTTGAGATTTTGAATTTCCATAATTAATTACATTTTCAATACATTCAGACAGTTTACACGCACAATAGGTAATTATCTTTTGTATATTGTCGTCAGAACATGACATCTTTGTAAGTTTCGGGAATGGTAAATTTTTTTTTATTTTCAATCGGTTCAGAGGGGGTCCTGACCTCAGAGAAGTTTTAAAACGAACATTTTTGTCAAAATCAAAATGATGGAAAAGAAAATACACCACAGTCGGAAGTGTGTGTTTGTTGTTGAACGGTCGGAATCTTTTTAACAACTACACCCCTGAGCCTTTAAAGCATTTAAATTTTGTTTCGCTATTTTTTGCCTTCATAGGAATTGATCCCCGTTCCTCATTTAATTCAATTAAACAATGTTCGCATAGGGTGTCTATTGACGGCTCGTGTACATTAATGAAGTGCTAATCGGATTAACGATGTATCATTATTAAATAAATACATTGCGCGTGTCAATGTTGACCGTATATTAAATGTATATATTTTTTTGAACATTTAACTTACGACTATCAATGATCACTGAAACAAGATATTTCACGGTCCTGGTCTCAGAGAAATTTTATAACGAACATTTTTGTCAAAATCAAAATGATGGAAAAGTAACTCTGAAATATTTATTATAGAAAAAACACCACAGTCGGAAGTGTGTGTTTGTTGTTGAACGGTCGGAATCTTTTTAACAACTACACTCCTGAGCCTTTAAATTTTGTTTCGCTATTTTTTGCCTTCATAGGAATTGATCCCCGTTCCTCATTTAATTTAATTAAACAATGTTCGCATATTGTCGATTAAAATTCCCTAGGGTGTCTATTGAGAGCTCGTGTACATTAATGAAGTGCTAATCGGATTAACGATGTATCATTATTATATAAATACATTGCGCGTGTCAATGTTGACCGTAAATAATATGTATACATTTTTTTGAACATTTAACTAACGACTATTAATGATCACTGAAACAAGATATTTCACGGTCCTATTTGATCATTTCATTAACACATTGCTATCAACACCTTATACCAGTGTTCGTGTTTAACTACCAATTATACAACTTAATAGCGGACAATACGCAGGCCGTAAGGCCTGCGGATGTCGTTCCGCTTTACGATAACACATGTCACGTGATTTGGTCAGAGTTCGACACTAATGGATTTGGAAATTTGTGTTAAAATCCCGCACTGAAGCAAAGATACTGAAAATTTACATAAATTTTCTTTTATTTTTTAATGATGTTTAAAAATATTCCAAAAACTAGTGTAGGCCCCTGTCTTAAAAAGAAAATATATTAATTATCAGTCTTCCATGGTTGCTGTGCAACCCATCTTCTAGATGGGGAGGGTCATTTCCTAAATGTTTGGAAACAAAAACGGCAGCCATTTTTTCCCCGCTTCGGAAGGAAATTTTAACATTTTCAGTGCATAAACGATGCTACAAACTGTTATGAGACACATGATTAATCTGAGATAACGAAGTAAGTCGAGCGGGAATCGTTCATATGTGCGAAATATCAACCAATCTTAAGAAAATCTAATAAAAACGACACATGTTTCGGTTACTTGAAGTGAAGTTGACATGTTCCGTTTACTTCCCTTTGCAAAGCGATTACTTCCCTTTGCAATACAATTAGTATAAATTCCGTTTCGGGTCTTTACGTATCCAGACCGGACTGATAATTCCACATCGTAGTTGTAGGTTATTGTAAAGAAAGAAAAACGAATGCATTTTCGTAATTCCTCGCCGAGATGTAATAAAAAATCCCAACAAAATAGTCAACAAATGTAAAAATATTCGCGGGATAAAGGTCGCGAAAACTAATTACATGTTGCTGTTATTGGATCCAATAAAACCCAGAATATTCCGTCTGAATATCTTTTATGTTTTGACGATTTGCAACAGGATTTATTTAACTAGAAAAGATGATTAAGATTAAAGATGTTTGATATTTAATCGTAATAGGATTAATTGAAATGAAAATAGCCTTTTCTCTTGAACAAAAGTACTGTCTGATATACTCATGCAACCCATTGCTGTATAAAAAGGTAAACTATCAAATTAGGCCTATTTGAAATCAGTTGTTATCTGTGTTTATATCTAATTATGCATTTTTAAATTAGTTACCCCTGAATTAAGTAGACCTAGAATTAAACAAATTGAAAAACGTGCATTATCCACAGACAGATATATTTTCATTTTGATCGGGCTGACAAATTGTTATTCGGACTGACAAACGATAGCAGGTTCATATCGTCCTTCGTTACTTCGTACCCAATATTTCGTATCAAACCGCTATCGAGCGCTTTCTTGTGCAACGGACCGCTTCTGTAGGTTGCATAAACGTAGAAAAGCGCTCGGTAGCGCCTTTTAGAAACGGCTTGGTTAGGTAACGGGCTCCAGGTTCGTAACTTCGTAATCGAACAATTTATTGTAAAGTTATGCATCATCAAAAAAATCCAGTACTAGATGAGCATGATTGTTACAAATAATGTAGGTCCGTTAAAAATATGCTGTGCATTAGTTCATATTAGGATTATCGATAACCCTTTAACAACCAATTATACAGATTAACGGGATTACCTAATGTACAATATACAGCATACTTTGATTTGTACACTTAATCACACTCCAAACGCAACACCTGTATTTTTATTATTTCTCAACTATTTCTTATGCGACTTGGTTAAAATGTGGCATATTAATAGATACGAGCCAGTCTCAATGAAAAACTGTTATTTTGATATTTTCCAAAGTCTTACAGGATCATGTTAATGCAGCAAAATGCAAAATAAATTTTGTAAACGCATACATCAAAATCAAAATGGTTTGCATTTAGAGAAATGCTATTACTGCTTTATACAACTAACTCCTAGTTTTTCTCAATCGGAGTACTTTTCCAGAATTTGTAACCGTAGCAACGAATTATATATATAGTATTTCTAGAGAAAGCCCCTGAAGGGAGAGAGATATATAATACAGGCATGTCCGGCGCTACAGAAGTGCGTCTAGGTCTTATTTCGAATAGACAGCCTGGTTCTTTAATGTGCCCGGTGTATAGCACCGATACACAGCTTCCTGTCACTTCCAGATACTTTGCAGACCACACGGTCAGATATAGCGGGAAATATCATAAATATTTCAGAAATGTCAAGTTCCGATGCCAGGGATTGAACCTACGACCTATGGACTGACAGCCCAGTGCGTTTCCACAGAGCTAAATCTGCTTAAAGCTAATATATAGTACTATATTCGTAAATTACTTAAAGTAGAATCAATAGATCTATATGAGTCAGTCTCCAGGAAAACCTGCTATTTTGACATTATGTAATTACTAGATGTAACAAGGTTTTTTTTTAAAAAGCTTTGAAATAAGAAAACAATACATATCTATTGATTCCATTTTAAGTAATTTATCCATATATTACTATATCTTAGTTTTAAAATTTCTTATGAATTATGTCGAAATCATTTACTTCGTTGCTATGGTGACAAATTTCAGAAAAGTACTCTGATTGAGTAAAACGCGGAGTTTGTTGTTTAAAACAGTTGCAGCCTTTCTCTAAATGTGAACATTTACAATTTGGAAATATAGTTTAAGACTCAAAACATCATTCTAAAACCTGATACCATTTTGAACAGTTAATGTCAATAATCGATCAAATACTGTATTTATAAAGTACCTGTTACAACGCAATCGAATAACGTTTGAATGGCCTTTGCGACGTCACACAGGTTGAACTCTACTACAAAGAACGTATTCTAGTAGACTACTACAGGCTTTTGTTATAGAGAGGTGATTAATAGATTACAGTTTTATTGGTTTAATCGGCACCTTTTGTTATTTCTGAAACGATTTGTTTAATAATGTTGTTAAAGAAAATTGATTGTTCAAGGGAGGGCCGCTCCACATTTTGAATCGTAGTATAGTAGATCTACATGTCAAACTCTGCATTTATTTTCATGTACAGGATGACATAGCCAACCATGGGAGAAATGACATTATAATGCATAGAAAATCCAATTTCGAATTTAAAAAACGCTCCTCATACTGTATTAAATTAAAAATAATTTCTTTCAATTCCCTAAAATTTACAAACCAGGCGTCAAATTATTAAAATTCACGCTACATAATCAGACATCGGAAATGTTTTATGCAATTATTTAAACAAATGTTTACCCCATTGAAGATTTTTTTCAAATAAGAACTTTAATTTTTTAAGTTAGACGTTAAATTATTGAAAGTGTAGGTCTACTGCTACAAATCAAAATACATAACCCATGAAACAAACAATATAAAATCTATACTGTAAGTTTCCAGAAGTTCAGATCGATTTTTTGTAACATTTTAATAAAAAAATCATGAAATTTCCGCTCTGTAACTTTTAAAAAATAAAAAAATATATTCAACGCTAGACACATGAACTTTAAAAATGTGCCCCTCCCCCTTGCGAATATTTTTGTCAATTTTGCATTAAAATCGTTTTTGCAGCTTTTATATTCTAAAAACTTAGACAAAAGAGACCCTTTATCGTATAGAGGAATTTCACTAGCATCTAGTATGTACAAGTTATATTGTGATATTTTAAATAGTCGTTATCCAAATGGTCAGAGGATAATGACAAAATCTGCGACGAACAGAATGGTTTTAGAAAGAGTAGAAGTACTACTGATCACATTCTATCTCTAACTAATATCATTGATACAAGGAAACAATTAAAGCTGTCAAGTTATTGTGCTTTCATCAATTTTAAAAAAGCTTATGATACTATTAATAGGAATATATTATGGAAGAGGTTAGACGAAATTGGTATCACTGGTAAGATGTTCAGTGCTATTAAATCATTATATGTATCTGTTATGTCTTGTGTACGTGTAAATAACCTAACCACTGAATGGTTCGATGTTAAGTGTGGTTTGCGACAAGGATGTATTTTGTCTCCACTTTTGTTTAATTTGTTCATTAATGATTTGACTATTTATTTAAAGTCTTTTGGTATTGGTGTGTCTATTGGAGATGAAAAGATATGCATTTTATTATCTGCAGATGGTATTGTATTGTTATGTGAATCTGCGTCTGATCTACAAGTTTTGTTAAATGCGTTAAATGATTGGTGCCGTTTGAATGACATGAATGTAAATGCAAACAAAAGTAACGTAATTTATTTTCGCCCAAATCAATTTCAAGAACGACTGAACTGTTTAGTTGTGGAAATGATGTTATTAATATTGTAGACAGATATACTTATCTTGGTATTGTTTTAGACGAGCATTTAGATTATAATGTTATGGTTAAAGCTGTTTCACAGAGTGCTAGTCGTGCATTGGATCTTTTGATTGCCAAATGCAAGCATATAGGTGGAGTACCATATGATGTCTTTACCAAGCTATACGACACAGTAGTGTGGCCTGTTATAAACTATAGTGCTCCTTTATGGGGGTTCCGCCATTATTCATGTATTGAAGCCGTTTCTTTTTAGGGGTAGGGAAATATACTCCTAACAATGCAGTTTTAGGAGATATGGGTTGGAAACCCCCCTTTGTCCGGCAATGGAAAAGCATATCTCTATACTGGTCCAAACTAAGCACCATGACTGACTCAAGAACCAATAAGCGAATAGCACACTGGGTATCTTTGAAATCACGTGACTCCTGCGCTAATTGGATGTTTATTGTACAAAGGTTTTTAAGAGATCATAATTTACCAGAATTTACTAATATTGATGTTGCTATTTCAAAGACATTTGTGGAACAGATAGAAAATGTATTATTTCACGAGTTTGTTGCAAACTGGTATACTAGTATAAATCATGTTGTTGGTTCCTCCGGACGAGGACGCAATAAGCTTCGAATATACATGTATAAGTCTTTTAAATCGGAATATGCAGCTGAACAGTACTGTAAATTAATAATGCCTGTAAAACACAGGTCTGCATTGAGTAAATTTCGCTGCGGGGTTGCCCCAATTCGTATAGAAACTGGTAGGTTCGAAAATTTAACCGAGGAGGAACGTACATATCCTTTTTGTAGTAATGTGGAAAATGAGTACCATGTGATATTACACTGTCATGTACGCTAGTCGAATGTTCTAAGTACACACTTTGTAATTTTAATTTAACAGGAAAAGTATTAGACCTATCAGTGAATCGAATATACCATTGGAATCAGGAAACTATTGTCTAGCAAGTTGAGTTAGTCACCATTCTGAAATATAATAACCACATACTAGAAAATGGCCATTTAGTTCACTGCTTAAAAAAATAAAGTCGCACATCAATATTATGTATAACCACCGTCTGCCTTGATGATAGCCTGACATCCTCTCAGGCATTAAATTGATAATGATGTGTACCAATTGCTGCTGGAGTGCATTCCGTTCTAGTAAAGGGTTCTTTGTGAGTTCCTGTACGTTCTGGTGTTGCCGTCGTGCTCGGATGCGTCGCCCCAACACATCCCAGACGTACTATTTTGGTCCGGGCTACAAGGCGGGCATTCAATAGTGCAACCTAAATAGGAAATTGCATCAAAATCAAATTCCATGTGATAAGAATGTGCTCATATCTTACAAAATACATGATTGATCGAAAATAGTGAGTTTTTGTTAAATTGTAGTAGTAATTCGGATGACAAATGCCTATTGAAAGTTACTTCCATGCTCAACTTCAAATTGCTCCATACAAATAAATGGACTTATTCTGTTGAAATCAACGATTCCACATTATTTCACAATCTTTAGGAGATACAACCATCAGTCATATGTTGTCATAAACGTGTTTTGAAGAATTTAAGGACTAAATGTAAATGACGCCATATGACGTCTCAATTTTAAATCGAGTCAATAGAAACATGCAGCTTTTTCGAGAATTCAATGCAACAACCATAATAAAAAGTTTGTGCATGTGTTAAGAGCCCCCAAACCGCCAATTAATGAATTAAATCTTGCCCGACTTATTGGCATGCCAATTTCAAGCATTAATACCGCACTTGCGCACTCCTCAAGCGTCATTTGCTTGAAATAATACGAACTATTTTTATGGCTTTATGTTTGGGGGTCGAATGTTAATCGTGTATGAAATGATTTAAACACATTTACACATATTTGAGGCGTGAGCACGAGAAAAATGTCATTTTGTCATTTTCGTCACGCATCAATGATTGTCGCGTAGATCTTGGTTTTTCTTCTTCTGTATTAAAGACAATCACCAACATATGCTATCTTAACAGTTTTATTGAGTTGAGATGAGTATGTTCCTGATTTATTCTAGTTCTAAAAGTGTGTACTTAGAACATTCGTCAAGTGTATATAATGATTTAAGAGCATCTCTTCTTGATAAAGCCAATAACTGTGTACCACTTTTTAACGTTATGTCTGATGCTGAGAAATTTTCATGTTTATTTTCCAATTGTGATTTAGTAAGAATTTGTGCCAAAACCCGCTTTTTAATACTGCAAAGAAGACAATTAACAGGCAATTTTAAAGGATAATGCAATTGATTTTTATACATATTTATGTAAATTTTTATTTGTTTAATTCTGTTTTATGGTTGTGCAGACTACGTTTTGCGCGACTATGTTCTCTTGCAAGAATATAGTTCTGCTTTTATTGATATGTATATAATATATGAATTATCTAGTCTCTTATAGCTCCAGTGTGGAGCGGCAAAGTACTTTTATAATTGTTCAATATGTAATGTAAATATTGTAAGAATGTACATTGATGAGACTTTAATAAAGATTATCTCTCTATAAAAATATCGCAGTTAGCTGACGACACAACTCTTTTCGTTACATCCGAACAAGAAGTTAATACCTCTTTGTCGATTATCGACAATTTTGGCAAACTGTCTGGGCTAAACTGAATAAGAATAAAACAATAGGTGTTTTTTATGAAGACATTGTAAATGTATGGTTAGATTTAAATAATAGAAATTGTCAAGACATCACACATTTCCGAGAAATACGTAAAGAAATAATATGGGGAAACAAACATATAAAATATAACGGGAAAAGTATTGTATTCCCAAATTGGATAAACTCTAACATACTTTTTATCAATGAGTTGCTCGACGCAAACGGAAATCTAAACTCACATACAATTCGGGACAAACTTATACACACACTCAATTGGATATCAGAATATAGCAAACTATTACAATCGATTCCTAAAACTTGGAAACAAAGCCTAAAATCCACAGACTCAAGACAAACATTAGTTAATACCTCTCTTGAAATAAAATTAAATAATTTAAAACTAGAAAACATTAAAAGCAACGACATATATAATAATGGTTCAAGTGCTGTCGATTCATAGCGATTTTGATTATATTACTTATTTTAGCATTAATATCCCAAATGAATTCTCAGATCATTGCCCATTAAATTTTTGTATTAAACGCAAAAATATCACAACCAAATCACGCGATCATTTTAACTCAACTGAGGAACTATTTATTTCCTGGGATGAAACGCGTACTTATACATTTGAGGCGGGGTTATTAAACAATATTGACACGCTTCAACGATTAACCGATAATCTGAATAAAAATACTATAACAGAAATTGTACGAGAATTTACACAATTCGTGCAAGAAAACGCCTTAAATACATTTGGTAAAAAATATGATAATACTATTAATCGTAAAAAGGTAAGCACAAATGGTAAAAAGAAATGGTTCAACAAAGAATGTTTTGATGCACGTAAAGTTTTTAACACAACTAGAAACATATTTTTACGAAATCAGTCTGACGATAATAAAAATGCACATTTAAACGCAAAACGAAATTATACAAAAATTAAACGCAAGCACAAGCGTTTATTTAAAAGAAAAGAAGGTGAACGTATATCTAAGTTAGCAAAGTCAAATCCTAAACAATTCTGGAAAAACATTAAAAATCAAAATAAAACCAATTCTTCTGATCCTAATATTGCTATTGATGATATGTTTACTCATTTTAATAATTTATATGGATCGGAACAAACAAATTAACAAACTAGAGATAACCCAAATATAAATGTGAATGATGAGGAATTAAATTCTAATTTCACAACACTAGAGGTAAAAATGCAGTATTTGCACAAAACAACTCAAAGAGCCCAGGGTCCAATCAGCTAATAGCTGAAGTTTTTAAATCCTCATTTAACATAATCTCTGGTTTTTAGTCAAGCTTGATAACGAAATATTTACCCACAAAGTTGTGGTGAAGGTATAATTGTACCGATTTTCAAGGGAGGTAATCATGAAGCGAAAAACTTTCGTGGAATAACCTTAAATAATATAATTCCAAAAATATACTCTAAACTTCTTGTTACACGATTAGCAAATTGGTCCGAAAAGTATAATAAGCTAATAGATAATCAGTTTGGGTTTCAAAAGAATAAATCGACTTTAGACTGTATATATATATTACACGCTATTATTTCAAAAATTCTTTCAAACAACCAAAAAGTTATATGTTGCATTTCTCGACTGGGAAAAAATGTTTGATAAAATAGACATGGTTTATATATGGCAAAAATTACTAAATGCTAATGTTAGCTCTAAATTCGTTACAGCTTTAAAATCGATGTATTCCGTTGTTAAATCGTGTGTACGTAACGAAACCGATGTATCGGGTTTTATAAACTCTAATATTGGAGTTAAACAAGCTGTATTCTTTGTCTTTTTTTCCTAAATGATGTATTAAATAATATGAATACAAATATAAATGGCATTGTAAATATTGATGACTTAAAACTCTTCATATTGTTGTTCGCAGATGATGCAGTATTATTCTCGCATGACCCTGCGTCGTTACAATCTATGCTTAATGATGTGGAATTATACAGTAATACATGGGGCTTACGCCTGAATGCAAACAAAACAAAAGTCATGATATTTGAAAATGGCCGTCACATGTCTCACGATTTTTATCTATATAATCAGCACATTGAATTAGTTAATACATTTAAATATTTAGGTAAACACTTCTATAAAAATGGAAGCTGGAATCGAACACAGAAAAAAAAATCCCAACATGCATCATTCTCATTGCATAATGTCTTTGTCATATGTAACCAAATTGATTTACCAGTATCTCAAAAAGTAACACTTTTTGATTCCCTAGTAGCATCGACGCTTAATTATGGCGCTGAAATTTGGGGTTATCATGTTGCTCCAGATATTGAATCTATTCATAACAAATTTTGTAGAAAAATATTGTGTGTAAAACGTTGTAGTAATCTGTTATCATTATACGGCGAACTTGGTCGAGTACCGATGCATATTCACAGAAAACTTATCATGATAAAATACTGGATCAAGTTATTAACTTTAAACAATGATTGTATATTGTCTAAGACATATCAAATGTTAAGAAACGATATAAATGTTAATCCAATATTCAACAAAAACAATTGGGCATACCAGATACAATTAATATTGGATGAATCTGGATTATCACATATTTGGATGGACCAAAATAATATGCTTATAAATTATCCTGCAATAAAACAACGTATATTAGATATTTACTATCAAACTTGGTACACAGCTATGAATAATTCTAACCGTCTTGAAACGTATTGTCTCTTTTAACATACATTTAATTTCGAACATTATCTCAATTATATCGAGGAACGTAAATTTAGGATTGCTTTAACACAATTTAGGATATCATCCCATAAATTAAATATTGAACAAGGACGCTATACCAATCAACCAAGAAATGAAAGAACTTGTAATAATTGCAATTATCAAGTCGTAGAAAATGAGTACCATTTCTTACTAATATGTCCGAAATAGTCCAAATTACGACGTAAATATTTAAAACGATATTATTATACATGGTCTACTATACAAAAGTTTACCAATTTATTAACATCGACATCAAAATTAACTGTAATAAATCTTTCTAAATTCATATACTTCGGAAATCTCAATAGATCTACAAACCAATAACATTCCATGCATGTATTTATTTCACCATTCTTGTTTTACATGCTCTTCCGAAAATATGTTTACTTCTGCCTACTGTCTGTTTGTTTATAATATTGTTTTGCTATATATATATATCTTTATTTCCCCCGTTTTCCGGAGATATACATTTGAATAATAATTACAAACAGAGACATATTATGTAGAAACATGTATACAATTTGCAAACAAAAATATACATTCAAGAACATGCATAGACAAAATATTCTTGCATACATACCGACTCACAATACAGAATGTATCTAGACCCACACATTCACGACCGCACGCACGCACGCACGCACGCACGCACGCACGCACGCACGCACGCACGCACGCACGCACGCACGCACGCACGCACGCACGCACGCACGCACGCACGCACGCACGCACGCACGCACGCACGCACGCACGCACGCACGCACGCACGCACGCACGCACACGCACACGCACACGCCTACAAACGCACGCACACACACCTACACGCACACACATGGACACCAACACTCAAAGCGCCTGTTAGGATACATCTCATGCAATTATTGTAATTGTCTGATAAATATGTATGGCATGATCATCAACAGTACAGAGATTTTACAAATTTTGCACAGCATATGAAAAACATCGGATAAAGTTCGACATCCAATATTTCACACAATTGTAAGTCCACCCTACCAAGTAGGTACTGGGTAAAGCGCGGTCTGTCTACATTATTCAACAGGTCGCTTACATTATCATTAAAGTCCTTAGATACTTGTTCTAGAAGAAACCTTCGTTTAAAAGTAGCGTTGTTGTTCAGACAGTTGTACATAAAATGTTCTAGTTCGTCAGTATAGTAAAGCTGACATCTAACACACGAAACTGGATGTTCTAAAGCAGTTTGACAACAGAGTTTAGCAATAAATTTCATGAGGGAAAGGCTATTTGGTATTTCCTTCGAGACTTTCCAAATGTTTGATATCGTGAGTTCAGCGTGAATTTCTCGAAAACACAAGAAGTCATTACAGGTCAACCTTCTGGCTTTCCAGGCCGACGATTCACAGTCATGCACTCTAGATTTTACTTTATTTTTCCACAAGTGTTTAGCAGGGAAAGTCCCTTCTGCAATATATTTCTCAATATATGTACACAGATCATACTTTTTTAGAATTCGATATGTATCCGGAATAAAAGCGTAAGTCTTTAGCGTAGTTCGTGATCCATACTGGAAAAGTCTGTATGTAAACAATTTGTTAAGATCGGCACGTGGGTTCGAATTGCACAAAGTACCCAGGAATAACAATTTCTGGGAGTCTATATAGGCTTCAATGGATGTAAAGCCTAAAAGTCCAGTCACCATATCCGACCGGGTTAGTCGCGGCAGACCCTGTGCATGTTTAAGGCAGAAGTGGTGGGTTGCTTCAAGTTTCTGTATGTCAGCTCGTGTAATCGTGTTCCATAACTCGCAGCCGTAGAAAGCACGTGGAAGCACACACGTGATATATATCCTGGCGATTGTTGTCGGGTTAGCGCCTGAGTTACTGGCTAGACTGTCCGACAGACTGAAGTATGATCCACGCATGCGCTGTCGTATGTCATCAATATTGAATGGGTGTTTACCGGTTGTAGATTGTAAAATTCCGAGGTGAGTATATGAAATTGTTTCTATAATAGGAGTGTCACCGTAGACCAACTGCACTGGGGTATTATGTGCAAGTTGCTTCCGGTCCATCGTCATTGTTGCACACTTGGCTGCATTGTAGGTATATCTCCACTTGTTTGCGTAGGTATTACAGATGTTTAGAAGTTCCTGTAGACCGTGTCTTGTTAGCGACGACAACACAATATCATCAGCTTGGGTTGGAGCTGACAATGACAGGTCTCCGATATGAAGGCCATGTGGTGAGTTCTGCAAGAAGTGTAGTAAGTCGTTGATGAATACGGTGTAGAAAAAGGGCGCACAAATACTGCCCTGTCTGGTCCCTTGTTGTATAGTAAACGCCTCAGAGAGATGTCCGTTTGATAGAACACGACTTGATGAACCACGGAGAAAGTTGTTGATAATACGGAGAGGTTTTCCTTGCACCCCAATATTGTGTAGCTTGTAGACCAGTCCGGAAATCCATACTTTATCGAATGCAGATTTTGCGTCGAGGAAGCAGGCCTGAAGTTGGCTACCACGTTCACAGCAAAAGTCACGTGTTTCCTGTAGTAAGAATGATACCATCTTGCTGCTTTTGCCTTTCTGGAAGCCATGTTGTTGACTGTTCATTTCAATTTTCGGAATGCTTAAATCCAAGCGACTAAGAGTGAGTTTTTCGAATAACTTGAAGACCACTGGAAGAAGTGATATAGCACGATAGTTACTGGGTTCGGTAAGAGATTTCCCTTTTCCTTTGTGAAGCGTGACAGTTATACCAGTTTTGAAGTTCACAGGAATACGTTCAGTACTGATAATGTGATTAAATAGTTTGGTAAGTGCATTTATAAGTGAGTAACCACCATATTTGATGTGTTCGTACGTTATATTGTCAGCCGAACCGCTTTTATTGTTTGGTAGAATCCGTATTAACTTATGCAGTTCATGAGTAGTCACTGGCGTATTGAATATTGTACATTCGTTTACTGAGTTAACACTGTCTTTATCAATGTAGTCTTTCACAGAGGTCTCTATCAGCCGCTTAAAATCCTTGTCGAAACAGGAGTCATCCGAGTAGGAATATAAAGTTCCAAAGTAGGAATGCCAGCCGGACAGGATATTATCATCGGTTGTCTCCCTTCTTCCATTAAAGTTCATTTCACAACCCTGTTTTTTACGCTGCTTTTTCGACTTGAGCGTTTTCCAGAACCCCGTTTGATCTAGTTCAGATAGTTTGTTGATTCTTTCGAACTCATCTTGGTCAAATTGGTGCGCGGCAGCTCTTAAGTGTCTACGATAGTCCCGTTTGTCTGATTTGTACTTGTCGTATACAGTACCACAACGCGGTTTACCAGCCGTAATCCATAATTGCCTTGATAACATGAGTGTTCGGTGATGAGTCCGTAGTGTCTCTGACCAGTATGGTTTGAGGAATTTGTTGAAGCGACGGACAGACAGGGAGGTTTCTGCAGCAGATGACATTGACGACACTATATGGTTGTATGCTGAGTCCACGTTATTGTAATCAACAGTTTTGGAGTTCAGAGTGTTCGACAGAGATGTTCGATAGTTAATTATCTCTTGTTGTTTCTTCCATATGTAGCACTGTTTTGAAAATGAATTCTGTGTTGGCTTCACAGTAACGTTGACGGTAAGTTCCAGAGAAATGAACACAGGTAAGTGGCGTGAAACGTTTAAGGGTACGTCTGAAACCACTGTTATTTTCGACGAACTTTGCGTTGAAGTCTCCTATGACCGTGATATGGCTGTAAGCGCAGTGGATAGCACAGAAATCCGAAAGTTTATCGACCACATCTTTAAACGTGTCCAGGTTATGGTTAGCGGAAGGGAGATACACTTGTACAATGATTATCGATACATTAGGTAAACACAGCCGGATGGCAACCAGTCTATCGCTATCGATGTCCAATGTTTCAACATATTTGTCCAGAGACTTATGCCATAGTAAGGAAACACCGCCTTTACCAAGCAGTCGGCCATTAAATACACTTGGTGAAGCACACGTCACTGTATGACATGAATAGTCAGGATCAATTTTGTCCAAAATATGAGCATTATGGGCAAGTAGCCAGTGTTCCGATAGTCCACAGATCGACACTTTTTTACGTTTAAGTTCATGCGCTAAATACGGTATGCCTGTCATAATGCCTGTTGCATTCCATGACATAATATTCAGTTTCATTTCATTGCGGTTATTCCACATCGTAGTCTTTATCGCGATAATCGTTGTTGTATCGTTGGCGTCGAGCAATATAATCAGAGTGTTTGAGCCATTGTCGACAGGACACCCCTTCGGGCCAGTTATCTGCGTCTTCGACAATATCTGCCTGGTCAGCATTAACAACAATTTGTGCGACCTGGCAATCAGTACGTCGTGTATATATGAATTTTGCGGATTTGAATGTAATGTCTATATCATTAAGGAAATCTTTCAATCCTTCTTCGTTACTGTCGAGAGCGATTCCAGTCACTATGTAAGTTCTTGCACGTTTACGTAGCACACCAGTGAAACTGCCGGAACTGTGCTTGTGTCTTGCCCTTTCATCGTTATCTACAACAGCGTTAATTTCCAAGCAATCGTTTTCCGGTTCGTGGTTGATAACAGTTTGTGAGGGATAACTAGCAGGTTCCCCTTGTTCTTCACAAGAATGCGGATGTGTACGTTGAGGAGACCGGTCCCCTGTTGATGTAGCATAAGAACGCTTGGAGCCAGTACTATCTTGTGGGCGATCTACGATAGTGCTTGTTGAAGGTTTTCTGATAACGTTCCATCTGCTATCCGGCTCACGGTTAATGTTATATGTCGAGAGTACAGATGCGTTACTATCGTGAGCCTGTACTGGATGGTACTGTGTTGGACTTGGTCCTGCTGTACATGATCGAGTTACAAGATTACTTAGCGAGGATTCCATCGTTGAGCACAATGTATCAAATTTGGAGCCCAGCTCTTTTGTAAACCCATGAAATAGTTTCTCCAGGTTAGTCTCACTAGTTTCAGACTGTACTTTATGTTCTAGCGATTTAATTTTTGCATTCATTACTTTCACTGTTGCTTCATGTTCAGTTGTTTTCACAAACGCTGAAGTTGCACTGTTAATGTTTTCGTTCATTTCGTTGAAACGCATTTTGCAGGTATTATTTTCAGAGGTTTTTGAATCGTTTAATTTCTCTATATTGGAACTATTGTCTCTCACAGAAATCCGAATATCATTTAGGTCACGCACAAATGATTGTCTTGATATGTCCAGTTTTGAGACCGTTCGTGACACGGCTTTTAGAGCAGACGATAATTTCATTTTATCGCCTTCGTCCTTATTGTTACTGATACTAGACGCTAAAACGTCGGCACATGTATCTAACTCTGATTTGAGATCGTATATGTCTGATTTCAAATGTTCACACAGCTTTGTATAGCTTTGGTCATTTGCCGCCACGGTGCGTTTGAGTGAATGCATTTCAGCTTTGAGAGCTGCCACAGATTCTTTCAAAGTCACAAATTCGTTTTCGTCCTGAAGTTGGGTACATGGTGTTGTTTGAGACCTTAAAGGCATCGGAGTGGACGAAGGACGTCGGTATAAACTGTCTATATGAGTAATGTTTGAGCTAAGGAATTGTTGCAAGAGAAAACAGTCTGTGGCGTATTTCTCAGCAAGTGAAGCTTTATTCGTTTTACGCCTGTCTTTAAGAATGCCAATCGGGGGGTGTTCATATTTATCGTTCTTTGCACGTTTCGATAGTTCAATTCGATAGTTTCCTATAATCTCGTCCGATGAGTCGGTAGTATCTAAAAGAGTCCGAATATAAGCGTCTCTTGGAATGCCATGTAGCTCTTTATCAAATCTGTCGATGACAACATCATCTAAAATGAATGTTGTCGTACAATTCGATTCATTGTCAACAATCGGTTGACCACAATGTAAAAAACCTTCACTGTCTAACTGCGGCGAAGAAAGATAAATCGAACTCGACGCAGTATTAGGAACGACGCAGTTTTCTCCCGTTGTCTGTTCCTCACAGTTTGAGAATACTGATTTTAGGAACGTTACATCCGTATCGTGATCAGTATAATCTTCGACGGCCGTTGTGAAGTTGACATTGTATTCTTGTTGTCCATTCATGGTTGACCGTGGTTCTAATCCAGTAGTATTCGATCTTGTTTAAGACGAATCATGGGTGTTAATCATCCACACTTATGAAATACCAGTAGCCTCGCGGCTCGTTCAAGCGTGACGAACCGAGAGTTATGTCAGGTGAGCGAATCTCACTATTCAAAATTTACGGACCAAACTCTTTATCAAGTTCATAAATAAGTCATTTCAAATTTCAAAAGTTTGTATGATTAAAGAAAAAACCTTCCTCGTTCAAATATCCAAACACTAAGTCCGTAAATCCTTCATGTCCTTCATAAATCACAATATAATCACAAACATTTTTTTTTTCAGACCCGCGAGCCGCTATTGAAATTAATTCAATCTGAAATATTTTGTATTGTATATAAATACCTATCTCATCTAAATTCACAAAACCGTATATGCACAAGCATTGGGAATCAGTAATAAACTTACATATCGACTGGTATACAGTATATTCCTTTTTACATACCATCCCAGACAATAGAGTTAAACAATTCAAGTATAGAATCCTTCAATTTTTTTACCACAAATGAATTAAGATACAGATGGAAAATTTCCGAAACAGAAAATTGTCATGTTTGCAACGTACCTGAAACATATAACCATCTCTTTATTGAATGTCCACAAGCAAACAAACTTTGGATTTAAATCCAAACGGTTTTTAATATCTGCGGTATAAACACAAACATACGAACTCTTAAACATATTGTTATTGGATACAAAATAAGTAACGCCAAATATTTCTATATGAATCAAATACTTTCGCTAATAGGTTTCTGCATCAGCAAAGCATATTTTCTAAGTGACAATTGGACAAAGACAAACAACATGTAACACATCTTCACATACGAATATAATACGTTGGCCATATACCTAAACAAACCAAAGGTCAAAGATCATTTCATAACACTATTTAACAAACACCTTCCCCTAACCTAATAACATTTGAACTTCAACATCAACTCGCCCCCTTCTTTAGTATCCATATCAATTGTTACATGCTTAATTCTTCAGCGTTAATAGTTGTTATTCCTTATTCAACCTATAACTACACACCGAGCTAATCTAGACTACTTTCGCTTTCGACGTTATATTTTTAGCTAGATTAACTCAATGATGTGATTGGCTTAAACACTTTCAATTATCATTACATGTGTACATGCTATGTACTTTCATAAGTAAGCAAAAACATAATATATGTGTCTTGTTTCATGTATATGTTTATATATATGTATACTGTATATACTCGTATGTACATGTATTCTATCTGATATAAGATATATTCCTTAAAACACTTGAAAATTATAATTATAACCACTTATATAATTACAGATACATTTATAATAACTATGTGAAACAACCATTACTATAGACGTTCATATGTTAAAATTGACTATCTTCTCTTGTTTATTGTTCTCTCTTTTCAGCATATTGTACAGTTATGTCAAAGTAGTTCAATTACCGAATGTTAAGATAGTCTTTGCAAAAGCCCCAGAGCTTGTCTGTAACTTATTTTTATGAGCTATTAAAATAAAATTTACCAAAAAAAGGAGAATTTTTATACATTTCTACATGTTTCTGGATGAAGATAAAAAACTTTTTTTTGTGATTATTTATTTCACTGCTGATATAACACATGATAAACATGAACACAAACAGAGCATAACATGTATATTGATACAGAGCATGAATTTCACAAATAATAAATAAGATCTTATGGTGCACCCAGGATAATGTGAAAGGCGGGACGATTTTGTATATTCCACAAAGGTGGACTTATCAGATGTGTACGATTTATCAGTGATGATTTGAGTACAATATTGTCCTTATCTGTTTACTTTATTAATTTGTAAAACCAATTTTGCAATAGTTGACCAAACCGATCTATGTTTGTAGATATCACATTATCCTGGGAGCACTATAGTAAGCTACAATCCGGTTTCAAATTTAAGTTCACAAAACACAAATGTTTACAAGATAAGTTGGTATATTTACTCAGCTAAAAAGGCAAAATAAAGGTATGTTAAGTTTTGTCTGACTGTTTTGACGTGTCATGTAATTTTAAATTTAGAAAAACTGTCTATTTTTTAATGAAATTTGTACTTTGTGAACTTCAATTCGGCACGAATGTATAATAAGTTATAAACAATAGTTTGTTTTGGTGTTCATCACGCCAATGTCAGCAACTTAAATTACCAATATATTTTTTACAAAATGTTACTGTATATCCTCTTTTCCTATGGTTTCAGCCACTTAAGAATCAACATTCTATGTTTGCCAAAATATGTTTTTGCCAGCTTGAAAAATGTTTAGAGTGTTATAGTTAGTCTTTTATCTTAACAAATTGACCAAATTATTTGGTCTGGGTAGTCTATTTGTAAAAATATAGCTATTTAACTGACCAGGGGTAGGTTTGTCTTAATTTTATAGTGTTTCCTATGGTTTCGGCCACTCTAGTTGAACGTCCAAGAAATTGTTTTTTTTGAAGGATTCAAAGTGAAATATTTTTAGGTAATGTACATCAACATGTCAACTAATGTTTTACATAAATTTATTTACACGCAATGCCTGCAGAGAGTGAAGCACCCTGTTTTTTCAAGAGGCCCACAAAAAAAGTCACATTTTTTCTACTTTTTGTTACAAAATCACTTAAAACGGCTTAATTTCATAAAAATTGATACATGAACAAAATTGGGAAGTGTATCCTAGTTTTTTCATGCAATCCACATACTGGAGTAAAAATTTCCATTCTTTGGGCTATATTTTTCAAAATAAGGGGGTGGCTGAAACCATAGGAAAGGATGAAACCATAGGAAAGAAGGATATATAACGACAAATTTTGGAAAAAAAAGAATAAAAAAACTGGAAAAAATTAAAAGGCAATGGTTAGGTATGGTGTTGTGTTTTCAATTGCTGTTAAAATAGGAAACACAAAAACATGTTTGCATTTAATACTTACACGATCTTATCGTTATACAGTTTTGTGATATTTGTGATAAGGAGATTAATTTATGAAGGGTCTCCCTCCAGTGCTGCCATGTAACAGTTCCATATCTTATTGAAGTTGTGTGTAGAAAAAGTCTTTTTGGCTATGTATTGTTCTTAAGTGAGATAGTAAATATTTTTTGAAGTTTGTCAGGTTAGGTATGCACGATTTCATTTTACATGTATAGATATATTGTTTTGCTATTAATAATAAAGTATTTAATACTACATTTGTTGCTGTCTGGATATTTAGGCAACCAAGAGAATGTCACACTGTGACCAATTTATTCTTATTTCTGGGTTAGTATTGTTTGCCCATTGTTTCAGTGATTGCCAAAATTGGGACACAAAATGACATTCGTAAAATAAGTGGCATAAAGTTTCTTCTTCTTGATTACAAAAAGTGCAAATATCATTAATACAGAGATTCATTTTAAATAACAATGAGTTAGTGCCTAGTATCCTATGGATTATTCTGTATTGAAAGCATTGTATGTTTGAATCTTTAGTAATTTTGAAAGGGGATTTAAAAATATATTTCCATCCAAATTCTTCTGGTAGATTTAACTCTGTTTCCCATTTTGATTATGATGTTATAGTCTCTTCTTTGCTGACTAAGGAGTCATATATATTTCTACAGCCCTTCTTAATGTTTAATGTGCAAAGGTTGGTTAATATGCACTTTTTCAGTTTGTTTATGAGTAATTGCAAAACGTGCATTTAATCCCATTTATATGCTATATTTAATCACCTTTAAATGCAACTTAAATGTGACTAAACTTGTAGGAATAATTCGACTTAAATATAGTATTAAACTTAAATTAAATGTGGAATTTAATGGCTACTTTTTCTGATTAAATGTATTTAAATTACGAATATAATTACATTTCGTAAGTTTAATAGTAAATTAAACGTAACTTTTCATGCTGTGACGTGTTATGACAAAGGCTAACAGTAGTATAATAGGAGCGCATGTAAGTCGGATTACAACCTCGTGCATCGGTCTATCTGGGTAGGACAGAGCTGGTCACGGTTTTCACGTGAACACCGAGAGCGCGTAGCGCTACGCGCTCTCGGTGTGTCGTGAATACCGTGACCAGGTCTGTCCTGTACAGATAGACCGATGCACGAGGTTGTTATCCGACTTACATGCCATACGACCAATTGATATGTCGGACATGTCACTGGCATTAGACTTTTGTGAAGAGTGTCGTAAGGAACAAGTAAATATAACGTTTATAATTAACTAAAATTAAAAGCTAAACCTAATATTATAGCAATAGTTTAGCAACGCATAACGCTTGATGGCTTGCAGTATTTTGATTTGTAATCGTAATTTATCGCGCTCATGGAACACGTCTGTACGAGCGAAAATTACTCAACAATACAGAATATTAAACAAGTCATTAAACAAGTAGCTTCTACATTGTTCAATTATTATTGCAATGGTAAATGTAAGGTTCAAATACATGTACACCAAAATACTCGACTGTTTTATATTTACCGAATGTTCAATTACCCCTGTTCATTTTCTGTTGTTTTCATTAGGTGGGATAGAGGAAAATCTATTGTTGGATAGTGCATGTTTGTCAATTGTTTTTTTCTTCAAATTGAAATTTATATGTATGCTGTCATACACTGATTTGAAACAAATTAAATTATCAAATCATTACTTTTAAGTTTGTATTGATATGACACATTTAGTTTTTACTATGTCGTATATTTTAATACACGTGCTATCTTAGTACCGAAAGTGCTTAATTGCTATTTAACGGCTAATTACGCTTTTTGAAATGAACGTTGGCGAAATTCACTGAACGCATACAAGTATTACGATTACACAGTGTTTATACAAACGATAAAATCGGTTACACACGAATAGGTCATCGCTAAGCGGCGTCCATACAACCGAGGCATCCATATAATGTAAGTTTTCCGGTGAACTTCGTAATCCCACCTTTTAGACTTATAGGCGTGGCTTGTGCTATTGGATTGCCCGTAGAAGGATTTCAAATAGTTGTACCGTATTGGGACGACATCCGTAGGTGTACATGTATTATACGCCGTATGTAGCGTTGATATAGACATGTTAGGGTGGCATCCATAGAATGTAGGTGTTATCCATGTATATAAAGACACCATTCGTAGAATGTAGTTGTATTCTATGCTGTATATATTGTTGTTTTATACATAAAAAGACGGCATCCACAGAATGTAGGTGTAGTTTATGCTGAATGCAGTGTTGCTTAAGTTATGATAGGGTGGCATCCGTATACTGTTTTGTTATAAATAATGCATATAGTGTTGTATAGACATGTAAGCTTGCGCGGCGTCCATAGAACGTAGGTTTATTTTATGTTGTATATGGTGGTTATAGACATGTTAGCGCGGCAACCATATAATGTAGGTTTATTCATGTTGTATACAGTGTTGTTGCGGCATCCATAGAGCGTAGGTGTATTATAGGTGATTCAGATAACGGCATCGCGTGTCGGGCGAGTTTTTAGCCAAGCCGAATTTTGGTCAACCTTAATGCTTTGAAATTTGTGTTTCCGTAGTTCGATGGTAACTAGTGTAATTGTTCGGGTACCTTGAAGACGTGAATATGGAATTGACAAAATGATTTGAAAATCATTTAATTTTAAAAAAAATATTGCCCATAAATTATTTATTATGTTTTTATGATTTTTAAAATGAATCCGTAAGATTATCAAACACTCCAGACTATCTATAGAAAACATTAATGAAAAGGGAGATAAAAAATGCGGTTGCTAAGGAAGTAGTTTGGACAGCCAAAAATTAGTTCAATAACTGATTTTACGATCGAAGTACTTGTTTAAAACAAGGAAAATGGTATTTGATACATATTGTTAACGTAAGTATACAATGAACTCAACTTCCGATGTCGATTTTCAACAAAAACGAGTTCGGACCAAAACAATTCGTACCTGAACAAATTTGTCAATTTATTGTAAGTTGTAACTGAATCTGTCAATCATCAACAATGATCCTGTACTGGATGATCATGTTACTAAGATTGTAGGACAACTGTCCACTACTGTTTTCAATATATTACATATCCGTAGCTACGCAGATGATACTGTATGAGAATTAACCCAAATGTGCACTTTTTTTGGAAAAAAATATAGCATAGACCACTTTGGATATGGACCTGCCATAGCATTAAGTACGTTATATGTTTTCAAGTTACATTTCGATAATCAATGTTGATTTGCAAAGCCACAGTCCCATGGTATATGAACCAGACTGCAGAAAGGAGCCTGTTTCCTAACCAAATGGCTACCGAGCGCTCGCTTGCTTGCTTCAAAAGAATTTAGCGCTATCAAGGTGACAAAGCGAAAAAATTGTATGCTACCAGTGAGCGGTCGTGGATAGCAGACGGTTGAACAGCAAAGCGCGACCAAAACGGTCTGTTTGCAAGAAAGTGCTCAGTAGCACTAGACAGTGTGTGGCGGCCAAGTGACCGCAGGTGTGATGCTGATCGTTGTGTGAGTGTTGACGCTCAAAAATAACCAGGGCACCAAAGCTCCTGAGGCCAGTGAGGGACTCTGCATTCGTTATAACATGAAAAACATGTGTAAACGTTATAAAGCCTATTATAATTTATAGCATTTGATTATCAATTTATGCATTTGTATTTAAAAATAATGGCTGGAGACATTGTGGGGAAGTCGCGTAAACAAACTTACTTCCCACCAATTTTAGATGAGTCTCGGCTTCCCAGATGGGCAAATACCAAGAAAACATTGATAAAATAATAATATAACTTTGTTTAATTACACCAATAGTAATACACGCACACCACCTCTGGATATGGTAAACCAAACTTGGCATACGTGACAAACATGTTTTTTTAAACATACCGTTCAACGAATAACAAGTGCGTACTAGGTGTGAAACATACGTCACATAATGTTTCCTTGAACGCAAGGCTGGTGTTTGGTCAGGGAAATATCAGGACATTTTGTGTCAAAATATTTGTGAGAACCCTGAAATAATGCTTTAAGGATGAATACCACAGTTGTTTGTGAGCATATTTCTGCGCATATTCTGAAAACATTGTTAAAAGTCTGTTTGTTGTTGTCATCAGTCAACTCTTGTTATCTCGAATTTTTCAGGACCAGGAAAATCATTTTGACATAACGAAAATTCGAGATATTCGAGAAGTTTGAAAGCTATTTTGTTCCGTTCCAAGTCACGGTACGGGATTACACGGGTTTTATCGTGTCCGGGATATCTCGTATTTTGAAGCAAATTCCGCGAACATAAGTTTGCATGTTTGGCTTTCTGACGTGACTTTGGTTACTAGCTTTAAGGTAACATACACATTGTAATATTTGAAATTCAAAATAAGTTAGAGAACCACTTTTGCTGTCGAAGTCACAGTACAGGTTATAAGGGGGTTTATCATGTCCAGGATTGCCCCGTATTTTCAGTAGTTTTTATTCGAAGCTACATGAGATATGTTTGCGCAAATTGATGCTCACACTTAATTGATTAACAATGGAAGTTGTAAAAATTACAGGTAAATCGAAGAATGCATACAGGTGAGGCGTGAAAACATTTGGCGCCAAAGTTTGAATTAAACAATAGATTTTAAGTGCCAGTTAGACTATCAGGACCAAAAATAAAATTCGACATAACGAAAAACTTCTATACAAACTTCTAGATAGGTGGCCAGATGTCATAATATTTATGTTTGTTTTAGATGACAACGCAAAAAATGACGCAACGTTTTATTCATGACATTTATGACGTTACACATATATTAAACTCGTATTAATACTAATGTGTATCAGAATTAGGACTGGGACAATTTCAATAATATTTTGAAATCGGTTAATCTATGGTATTAAATCCAATCGAACCGGTTAATTGGCCGCCATATTGAAAATGGTGTTTTTCTTTCATAAGGACCAATATATCCAGGTACTTTCAGCAGCAGAATTCATGTGTGTTTATTTTATCATTCGAGGTATACAATACCAAAATAAGATTTAATGGCATTGTAGGGTGTGTAATTGTTTTCGAACGATTAGCGAAACTGGTTTCAACTTGCAATCGAATTGTATCAGATTAACGTCTGGGAATAAACAGAATAAACAAAAACTATTTTATCATTTGTTGTTTTTTTCTGGTTATTTTTTATAAGTTTGAGTCTGATTTCAGTATTTTTTAACAGAGTTGTCCCCTTGCTTACCAATAACTCAAATTAATGATAATAAACATAATATTATTGTTGCACAATTAGATATTTTTAACTTTTTATTTTTTTGCATGTATGAAAAGTGGGTGGGGAACGGCAAAATTGTGAATAATATGGGTTCACAATAAGTCCCTACAATTGTTCAAATACATATGCTTATATATAATATGTAGTGCATGATTTAGTTATAAGAGGTAGCCACACTTTGAAATATTTTTAATAAAAAATTATGTCATTACAATATGCAAATTAGGTTAATTTTTTGTAAATTTATTCATAATTAGTACTTTTTTATGCACAGCACCGCAAAAAGGCTGGTGACCCCTATTTTTTATTTGACTAAACTGGTGTTCTATTTGATACTAAACTTAGGGCCAATTCTTAATCTTTTTCGATCGTTAGGTATTTTTTGACGTTCATTTCAAATCGTTTGAAAATCACACTTTTTTGCAAGTGAGTGGGGTAACTATTTATCATGTTCAAATACTGAATTTGTTCACCAGGCAGCCGGAATTGTGACTAATGTCAATAGGAATGACCATTGAACACATAAAATATCATGCATTGCTTAAAAGTGGTTTCGTATAGTACTTAATAATCTTAAAAAGAACATAATGGTGCCATAAATGCTGGAAATAGATAAAATGAACAAAATACAATGGTAGGTCATTAGAAAGCCATGTATGTCGAAAACGAGCCTGGTGACATATCATTTTTATGATTTCAATGTTGTTCTAGAAGAGTGTTCTGTCATTTTAAGATGTTTCAAGGAAAATTCGATCGTTAGATCAAAGGTGCGCGTACCTCCTTAATTCATAAAATTTGCTTTGGTTGTAGCAAATGAAAAGCAACTAATTTTCTCATTTTAAAATACCTACTCATTAATAATTAATTTATTATCTTTGGATGAATGAATCACCTTTTTAGGCAATGCCTTAGTTCATATTATATTGTATATAGTGTTGATATAGGAAAATTAGAGCTGCATCCATAAAATGTCGGTTTATCCAATGTTGCATAAAGTGTTGTCATAGACATGTACGCGCGGCATCCATAGAACGTGTTATGAATATTATTATATTATTTTATTTTATTTTATTTTTTTTTATGTTTTTATATTGTTATGAACGCGATTTCATGTTAAAATTGTCTCCCGAACACCAATCTGAGGAAATTACAGCGTTCAATAATACGTCCCGATACCTTGATGACATTTTAAATATTGACAATCCTTACTTTTCTCATAAGATCGTAGAAATTTACCCAGCCGAATTAACACTAAATAAAGCTAATTCATCTGATACACGCGCATCATTCCTAGACCTTGACCTTGCTATAGAAGCAGGTCAAATTGTTAGTAAAATTTACGACAAGAGAGATGATTTTAACTTCGATATTGTAAATTACCCACACTTGGATGGAGATATTCCACGGTCAACTTCATATGGTGTTTACGCTTCTCAATTAATCCGTTTTGCTAGAGCTTGCTCTCGGGTGGAGGACTTTAATACTCGAAATCTTTGTATTACTAATAAGTTACTGCAACAAGGCTATCGCTTCCATAAACTTCGTAAAACGTTTGCAAAATTCTATAGGCGTAATTCAGATCTCATTTCTAAATATGGTACTAATTTAAAGACACTTCTGCGACAAGGTCTGTCTCAGCCTGAATTTTATGGTGATGTGCTTTACAAATTTCGAAGGATTCTGGGTCATAGCCACTTTCATGATGTGTTTCTCAAGATCATAAAACGTTTTCTGAGTAGAGGATATGACCCTTTAATTTTGCAACGGACTGCATGCTTAGCAGTGGGTCCATCTACAGCTCACCGCTATGCTTCTTATTTCATTGTGCGATGACCGGAAAATATACAGACTCTATGATATGCCTAACCTCAAGCCTTTGTGGACGGCTGGCATTGATGCCCGTCTGTTACATTGTCTTGTCGTACCCTTAAATGTTTTGCTCTCTTGTTGCTCTGACTTCTGATAGGTCATTGAGTACTTTCTGTGCTACTCGATGGTTGTATTTTATATAATGTTTCATGTTTTACATTCTTTTATTACCGGTCACTGTGGTCTTTTTGTTAGGGGGCATTACATGGCGGGAAACATTTATTTACACTGTCCTGTTCTATAAAGTTGTCTATTGGGTAAGTGTGAGGTTTGGTGCACTGTAAAACGTTTAAGCCCCCAGTGACAAGTGTTACTGTCCGTTCCAAGGCGGAAGCCCTTTAGTCAACCTTCCTCTGTGTATGTACTGTCCACTTTATAGTATAATTGGAAAAAATACAAAAATATTTGGCCACTGTGCCTTTTGTTAAACTTTATTAATTTTGTATGTGCCATTCTGCAATTGCGTTGTCCAGCACAAGGCTGCTTCGTATCTTTCAAAATTGCATATACTCAGTGTATGTTGTGGATTGTCCTTGTAGTGTATGTTTTGTCCGGTTGTTAATTTCTTACCAACTGGCTCTTGTTCCGTTTTGGTTTGACTGGCTTAAGCAGCAGACTTTCGGAATTGGATGCCCGGTTTTGTATTACATGTTCCTGTGCTAGTTTTTTATGTATGTTCCGCGCCTTTTCGAGTGAAGTTGTATATTTTCTGTGCCTTTTTGTTCTCGCGTGTCCCGCGGTTTCTGTTGGGGTCGGTGCTACTTCCGGTAGTTTCGTATTTTGTTTATTTATTATAATATGGGTTTGTATCTGGATTTAAACGCCAATTCCGTTTATAATCGAGTTTTTCATTTTTAAATAATCGATAATATGCCATAATTTCTCAGTATTTAATTTTTTGACCGGGGCCAAAAGGAGCTAGGAGTTAACTATTTATTCGTATTTGCCGGTTGTCCTCTTACTATTTCGTCCCAGCGGTTCGCATCCTACCGGGTTCGTTCATGAGTCTATGTACAGCTGTGGAGTTATGGATGTAGTGTTCTGTCCCCTGAGGTCATTTATTGTAGTTTTAAGTCCCCTACCGGTTTTTGACCGGAGGGGACTATTGGTTTGTTGATATGGCAACATACATATTGACAATGGCTTTACACCGGTGGGGGACTTCTGTATTGCTTGCAATTCAGTACGTCATATCTCGATTTGTTCAATTACGTCATTTTACTTAATGAAACTGGGTCACTCGTTTTAAGGTTTTCAGATTTTTTTGTTGCTGAAATCGGGCCTTTCAACGTTTTAATACTGTTACTTAACTTTTAGACTGTAGGCTGCTAAAACTATGTAGTTCAGCAGTTTTACTGTTGTTACTAGGTCATTCAGCGTGGGCTTTCTGCCTTTTGTTTGCTGAATCTTTTTTATTCAGTTTTTAACAATGAGACTAGGGGCGTTTAATTTTCTTGGTCGGTAGTGTGTTGGGCACTTCTTCGTTTTAAGATTTCTTACAGCTAAAGCGGGGCAATATAGTCCTTTTGCTGTGGAAACTGGGTCATTCAGCTTGTTAGTAGGTCATCCCACTATACGGGCCTTTCAACGTTTTAATACTGTTATTTAACTTTGAGACTAAAGGCTGCTATAACTATGTAGTTCAGCAGTTTTACTGTTGTTACTAGGTCATTCAGCGTAGGCATTCCGCCTTTTGGTTGCTGTATCTTTTCTACTGGGTCATTCAGCTAGTTATAATTTATTATACTTTTCGACAGCTTGGACTTGGGCGGATCTGCGCTTGTTTAGTTGGGCATTGTGCTTTGTGTGTTTTTAATGTTTTCTGTGCTCGGCTGGTTAAGTTGAGTGCTGCCTTCCCTGTCTGACTTAATATACTCTTTATCCATAGAACGTAGGTGTATTGAATGTTGTATATAGTGTTGTTATGGATATGTAAGGGCGGCATCCATATAATGTAGGTTTATTCGTTGTTGTATAAAGTGTTGTTATAGGTATTTTAAGGCGGTATCCATAGAACGTAGGTGCATTGTACGTTGTATATAATGTTGTTATAGACATGTAAGCGCGGCACCCATAGAATGTAGGTTTATTCTATGTCCAAGATACGGTTGTTATAGGTATTTTAAGGCGGTATACATAGATCGTAGGTGTATTATTTATTTTATATAGTGTTGATATAGGCATGTTAGGGCGGCATCCATAGAATGTAGGTGTATTCTATGTCAAAGATAGTGTTGTTATAGGTATTTTAAGGTGGCATCCATACAACGTAGGTGTATTTTTTATTTTATATAGTGTTGATATAGACATGTTAGGGCGGCATCCATAGAATGTAGGTTTATTCTATGTTGCATAATTATAGTGTTGTTATTGACACGTTAGCGCGGCATCCATAGAATGTACGGTTTTTCACTGTTATATATACATGTACTATTGTTATAGGCATGTAAGCGCGGCATCCATTGAATGTAGGTGTATGTATATTGTATATATTGTTATGGGTAAATAACATTGAATGTAGGTGTATGTATATTGTATATAGTGCTGTTATGGGCATATAAGCGCGGCATCGACAGATTGCAGGTTTATTCTATGTTGTATATAGTGTTGTTATGGGTATATTACGGCGGCATCAATAAATCATAGGTACATTGTGCGTTGTACATAGTGTTCTTATGGTTTTTTAGGGCGCTATCTATATAATGTAGGTTTCTATTCTATGTTGTATATAATGTTGTTATAGACATGTAAGCGCGGCATCCATAGAACGTATGTGTAGTGTATGCTGTATATAGTGTTGTTATGGGTATGTAAGGGCGGCATCCATAGAATGTAGGTTTATGATATGTTGTTATAGACATATAAGCGCGGCATACATAGAATGTAGATTTATTCTATGGTGTATATAGTGTTGATATAGGCATGTTCGGGCAGCATCCATAGAATGTAGGTTTATTCTATGTTGCATATAGTGTTGTTATAGACATGTAAGCGCGGCATCCATAGAATGTAGGTGTATTGTATGTTGTATATAATGTTATTACGGGTATGTAAGGGTGGCATCCATAGAATGTAGGTGTATTGTATGTTGTATATAATGTTATTACGGGTATGTAAGGGTGGCATCCATAGAATGTAGGTGTATTGTATGTTGTATATAATGTTATTACGGGTATGTAAGGGTGGCATCCATAGAATGTAGGTGTATTGTATGTTGTATATAATGTTATTACGGGTATGTAAGGGTGGCATCCATAGAATGTAGGTGTATTGTATGTTGTATATAATGTTATTACGGGTATGTAAGGGTGGCATCCATAGAATGTCGGTTTATTCTATGTTCTATAATTTATAGTGTTGTTATAGGTATTTTAAGGCGGTATCCATAGAACGTAGGTGTATTGTACGTTGTATAAAATGTTGTTTAAGACATGTAAGCGCGGCATCCATAGAATGTAGGTGTATTCTATGTCCAAGATAGTGTTGTTATGGGTATGTAAGGGCAGCATCCACATAATGTAGGTTTATTCTATGTTGTATATTGAATTGTTATAGGTATCTTAAGACGGCATCTATAGAGTCTAGGTATATTGTATTTAAGGACGCTATCCTTACAATGTAGGATTCTATGTTGTATATAATCATATTATAATGCTGTTATAGAGATGTAAGCGCGACATCCATAGAACGTAGGTGTATTGTATGTTGTATATAGTGTTGTTTTGGGTATGTAAGGGCGGCATCAATATAATGAAGGTATATTCTATGTTGTACATATTATAATGTTGTTATAGACATACAAGTCATGTACAAGCGCGGCATCCATAGAATGTAGGTTTATTCACTGTTTTATATAGTGTTGTTATAGCCATGTAAGCGCGGCATCCACAGAACGTAGGTTTATTCTATGTTGTATATAGTGTTTTATAGGTCTTTTAGGCGGCATCCATAGAACGTAATAATATTGTACGTTGTACATAGTGTTGTTATGGGTATGTATGGGCAGTATTCATATAATGTAGGTTTCTATTATATGTTGTATATGATATTGTAATAGACATGTAAGCGCGGCATCCATAGAACGTATGTGTATTGTATGTTGTATATAGTGTTGTTATGGGTATGTAAGGGCGGCATCCTTAGAATGAAGGACTGTTCTATGTTGTGTATGGTGTAGTTATAGACATAAAAGCGCGGCATTCATAGAATGTAGGTTTATTCATGTTGTGTATAGTGTTGTTATAGACCTGTTAGGGCGGCATCTATAGAATGTAGGTTTATTCCATGTTGTATACAGTGTTGTTATTGACGTGTTAGGGTGGCATCCATAAAATGTAGTTTCATTCTACGTTGTGTATAGTGTTTTTATGGACATGTTAGAGTGGCATCCATAGAATGTACGTTAATTCTATGTTGTGTATATTGTTGTTATAGACATGTAAGGGCGGCATACAGAGAATGTAGGTTTATTCTACGTCGTGTATAGTTTCTTATGGACATGTTAGGGTTGCATCCATAGAATGTAGGTTTATTCTACGTCGTGTATAGTTTTTTATGGACATGTTAGGGTGGCATCCATAGAATGTAGGTTTATTCTACGTCGTGTATAGTTTTTTACGGACATGTTAGGGTGGCATCCATAGAATTTAAGTCTATTCGATGTTGTATAAAGTGTTGTTATAGACATGTTTGGGCTGCATGCATAGAATGTAGATTCATTCTTTGTTGTGAATAGTGTTGTTATAGTCATATAAGGACGGCATCCATAGAACGTAGGTTTATTCTATTTGTATATAGTATTGTTATAGACATGTTAGGGCGGCATCCATAGAGTGTAGGTTTATTCATGTTGTGTATACACTAGTCGAATGTTCTAAGTACACACTTTGAAATTTTCATTTAACAGGAAAAGTATTAGACCTATCAGTGAATCGAATATACCATTGGAATAAGGAAACTATTGTCTATCAAATTGAGTTAATCGCCATTCTGAAATATAATAACAACATACTAGAAAATGACCATTTAGTTCACTGCCTAAAACAACAAAGTCGCACATCAATATTATGTATGACCACCGTCGGCCCTGACATCCTCTGAGGCATTAAATTGATAATGATGTGTACCAATTGCTGCTGGAGTGCATTCCGTTCTAGTAAAGGGTTCGTTGTGAGTTCCTGTACGTTCTGGTGTTGCCGTCGTGCTCGGATGCGTCGCCCCAACTTATCCCAGACGTATTATATCGGATTTTGGTCCGGGCTACAAGGCGGGCATTCAATCTTGCAACCTAAATAGGAAATTGCATCAACATCAAATTCCATGTGATGAGAATGTGCTCATATCTTACAAAATACATGATTGATCGAAAATAGTGAGTTTTTGTTAAATTGTAGTAGTAATTCGGATGATAAATGCCTATTGAAAGTTACTTCCACGCTCAACTTTAAATTGCTCCATACAAATAAATGGACTTATTCTGTTGAATTCAACGATTCCACATTATGTCACAATCTTTAAGTGATACAACCATCAGTCAGATGTTGTCATAAACGTGTTTTGACGAATTTAAGGACTAAATGTAAATGACGCCATGTGACGTCTCAATTTTAAATCGAGTCAATAGAAACATGCAGATTTCGAGAATTCAATGCAACAATCATAATAAAACGTTTGTGCATGTGTTAAGAACCCCAAAACAGCCAATTAATGAATTAAATCTTACCAATCTTATTGGCATGCCAATTTCAAGCATTCATATCGCACTTGCGCACTCATCAAGCGTCATTTGCGTCAACTGATACGAACTATTTTTATGGCTTTATGTTTGGGGGTCGAATGTTAATCAGGTATGAAATGATTTAAACACATTTACACATATTTGAGGTGTGAGCACGAGAAAAATGTGATTTTGTCATTTTCGTCACGCATCAATGATTGTCACGTAGATCTTGGTTTTTCTTCTTCTGTATTAAAGACAATCACCAACATATGGTATCTTAACAGTTTTATTGAGTTTAGATGATTATGTTCCTGATTTATTCTAGTTCTAAAAGTGTGTACTTAGAACATTCGTCAAGTGTAGTAAGGTTGTAGACATGTTAGGCCGGCATCTATAGAATGTAGGTTTATTCCGTGTTGTAAAAAGTGTTTTTATAGATATGTTAGGACGGCATGTGTATTCTATGTTGTGCATAGTGTTGTTAGAGACACGTAAGAATGGCATCCATAGAGCGTAGGTTTATTTTATGTTATAAAGTGTGGTTATAGGCGTACACGTACAGTACAACATAGAATAAACCTTCATTCTATGGATGCCGCCCCAACATGCCTATAACAACACGTACAGTACAACATAGAATAAATCTACATTCTATAGATGCCGCCCTAACATGTCTATAACAACACTACATACTACATAGAACAAACCTTCATTCTATAGATGCAACCATTACATGTACATAACAACATGTCCTGTACAACATAAAATGAACCTACATTATATCGATGCAACCATTACATGCATATAGCAACACTATATGCAACATAGACAAAACCTACATTCTATTGATGCCGCCCTAACATGTCTATAACAACACAACATACAACATAGAACAAACCTACAATCTATGGATGTCGCCCTAACGTGTCTATAACAACACTACATACTACATAGAACAAACCTTCATTCTATAGATGCCGCCCTATCATGTCTATAGCAACACTACATACTACATGTACATAGAACAAACCTACAATCTATGGATGCCGCCCTAACATGTCTATAACAGCACTACATACTACATAGAACAAACCTTCATTCTATAGATGCCGCCCTAACATGTCCATAACAACGCTAAATAAAACAGAATAAACCTACAATCTATGGATGCCGCCCTAACATGTCTATAACAACACTACATACAACATAGAATAAACCTACATTCTATAGATGCCGCCCTAACATGTCTATAACAACGCTAAAAAAACATAGAACAAACCTACAATCTATGGATGTCGCCCTAACATGTCTATAACAACACTACATACAACATAGCATAAACCTACATTCTATAGATGCCGCCTTAACATGTCTATAACAACACTACATACAACATAGGATAAACCTAAATTCTATAGATGCCGCCCAAACATGCATATAACAACACTCTATACAACATAGAAACAACCTAAATTCTATAGATGCCGCCTTAACATGTCTATAACAACACTACATACAACATAGAATAAACCTAAATTCTATAGATGCCGCCTTAACATGTCTATAACAACACTACATACAACATAGAATAAACCTACATTCTATAGATGCCGCCTTAACATGTCTATAACAACACTACATACAACATAGGATAAACCTAAATTCTGTAGATGCCGCCCAAACATGCTTAAACAACACTACATACAACATAGAATAAACCTACATTCTAATGATGCCACCCTAACATGTCTATAACAACACTATAAACAACACAGAATAAACCTACATTCTATAGATGCCGCCGTAACATGCCTATAACAACGCCAAATACAACATAGAATAAACCTACAATCTATAGATGCCGCCCTAATATGTCCATAACAACACTTGATACAACATAGAATAAACCTACCTTCTATAGATGCCGCCCTAACATGCCTAGAACAACACTACATACAACATAGAATAGACCTAAATTCTATAGAAGCCGCCCAAATATGCTTATAAATAACAACACTACATACAACATAGAATAAACCTACAATCTATGGATGCCACCCTAACATGTCTATAACAACGCTAAATAAAACATAGAATAAACCTACATTCTATAGATGCCGCCTTAACGTCTATAACAACACTACATACAACATAGAATAAACCTACATTCTGTAGATGCCGCCCTAACATGCATATAACAACACTATATACAACATAGAATAAACCTACATTCTGTAGATGCCGCCCTAACATGCCTATGACAAGACTACATACAACATAGAATAAACCTAAATTCTATAGATGCCGCCTTAACATGTCTATAACAACACTACATACAACATAGAATAAACCTACATTCTATAGATGCCACCGTAACATGCCTATAACAACACTATATACATCATAGAATAAACCTACATTCTTAGATGCCGCCCTAACATGCTTATAACAACACTACATACAACAAAGAATAAACCTACAATATATAGATGCCGCCCTAACATGCTTATAACAACACTACATACAGCATAGAATAAACCAATATTCTATAGATGCCGCCCTGATATTGATATAACAACATTATATGCAACATAACTTATAAACCTATATTCTTTGGATGTCGCCCTTATATGTCTATATTAACACTATAAACCACAAAGAATAAACCTACATTCTATGGATGCCCCCTTACACGAGGTCGGAACAGCTAGAATCTAGTATTTGTAGTCCAAACGTTTGTCACTAAGCCATGCCACTCTGACAGTTACAGGCTGGGTTACGAAAATTACCGTAACCTACGTAATATAGATGCCTCGGTTATATGGATGCCGCCACAACCGCGTTAACAAACATTCGACACGATCGATTATTACAGGTGTGTCAGGACTAAGGCCTAACATCATTAGTACATTTAAATGAAAAAATATTTAACTGCCCTATAGCGGAGTATTTAACGGTTATGGTTTTGTGAGTCTTATTTTAAAAATGTATACAATTCACTGCGAGTTCAAACCCCAATAATGCCTAGATTTTTAAAAAAAAATTGAGATAGTTTCCATGCGAAATTATACTGGTATAACAAAACAGAAACATCATTCTGAGTTTATTACAATAAAATTTACTTCAGATGCTTCGAGAGATCGGGGCCAGGATTGAGTTCATCCTACGAAGCTGGAAATTTCTTCAATTTTTGCATTCAATGTACTAGTAAATATAAAAAAAACATAGCGTATATATATCAAGCCAGCTACCTTTTTCGCAAAGAAAAGTATGATGAAATAAATTTGTCGATATAAAAACATCAGATAAAAATATATTTTAAAAGAGCATGACAAAGAAAAAGCGTATCAGACTGGATTCGAACCTTTACATGTACTTCACCAATGATTTATGCTGATACGATGCATTTAATGCACTACGCTAAGAACGCTAATGAAATATACAACGCTTATTTTGATACATAAAGCTATGGTCAAAGATGGAATGAGAAAAATAAGAGCGCTGATTGGTCAATACATACAATTACCTATTAAGAAATGGAACATTCTGGCGGTTTTGACAGATATCTTTGAATCGACAGTAGTAGATATACCTTGCCTTAGTGATTATAAACACAAAGATTCACCATAGTTTAATAACATGTAATGTGACCCCACATATCTTAAAACTGTTTTTTCGCCCCCCCCCCCCCTCCAAAATGTTTGGCCCCCCAATGTTGAAGACGCTCCTACGCCCATGCCTCCAGCTCCACGTGGTGTACCCCAGGTTGAAGTCACATTCGATATTGACGCTAACGGTACACTGAATGTCTCCGCTCCACGTGGTGTACCCCAGGTTGAAGTCAAATTCGATATTGACGCTAACGGTACACTGAATGCCTCCAGCTCCACGTGGTGTACCCCAGGTTGAAGTCACATTCGATATTGACGCTAACTGTACACTGAATGTCTCCAGCTCCACGCGGTGTACCCCAGATTGAAGTCACATTTGATATTGACGCTAATGGTACACTGAATGTCTTCGCTCAAGATAAGAGCAATGGAAAATTAAAAAACATCACAATTACCAATGACAGAGGTCGTTTGTCAAAGGACAATATTGACAGAATGGTGAACAAGGCCGAAAAATACAGAAGAAGATGAGAAACAACTTACGATCGAAGCTAGAAATAAGCTAGAGAATTACGTGTTTAGCCGACTTTGCTCTTCTCGACACTTGTGAACCACTCATACGCATTTGCTGTTTTAGACTTAAAATTTTACATTGGAAGCAAAAGCAAAGTACACTTTTCGGTGGATAAAAAAATCTGTTTTATTTTATGAGAGTTGGCCCAGTTGATTTATGAAGATATACCAATTTGTATTCTAATCGGCATTGTACTTTAAGATAATTAAGGTTTATGGGTACCCAGTGTGATCGCTGACGGACTATATCTAGAACTCATGTGAATGAGTGACGAGGAATATGTAGTGATGATTGGGATGTGAGCGGGCTGTACACTTAACCGATTTAGAAACGCAACAATTTTGGGGGTTGGTCTTTTTTGTAAAACTTATGATTTAATTTGTATTGGGAGTATAAACTAATGACTGGGACGCTAGTTTTCTGCCTGGTACGATTTTCCACGAATAAATATTTAGCCCATTACGTCATATTGGCGTCATTTTTATTTACACGTGCCGCGCGAGCAAAACCACTGGGCGTGACGATTTGACCAACAATTTGTAGGGCAACGATACCCCAACAAATAAAAACATTAAATTTTGGAGTGCGATGTAAACGGTGCCATGCTTTTAGGATACAGAACATCCTGGCGCCATCGACTTGCTTTAAGCAGATATGTGACGTTTTATCATGGCAAAGTAGTTTAACTGTCGTCTGTCGACGATATTTAAACTTGCAGTGTTTTACATCTACGATTGTCTGCGTCAGGTATGCCGATGATACAAGCGTAAACACGATGGCCACTTCCGGTCAAAAATATTTTCTGTTATACCTACCATTTGAAGGCAAGATGCGTACGATTAAGTAATTTCGCTAAAATATACATTCCGTAACATTTTGATCAACGTTAATTTTGGCCGATGTTGAAAATCGTTTCATTTTTTCAGTCTTCTTATTTATCCTGACACATTCCATTATCGACTTCTGCTTACGGGTTTGAGATGCCATACACATAAGAAATGTACATTCTTAACCATCGGACACAATATAGCGTATGTTAGATGGACAGAAACTTGCTGACAGCTCATGTTAAGACTGTGGAGGTCATTGCATTTTTACTCGTAAAACTAAATTTGAAGAAACTTCTGAGCGTTTGGATTGTTACGCGTTTGCCTTATATATGTGTGGGACACCATTCTACAACCCTGTATATTACCGCCAATGAGGCACAGACGCCTCATTTGAATAGCAGGTTGCAGCTTATAAATAAATTATTAATTTTGTGAATTTGACATTGTCGATCAATACTTTTGGTGGTCTGGTTTTGTGACTATCTGAACCTTGATTACAATGAAATTAGCATATATTTAACTTAATGTATTGATTTTATTACATGCAAAATTTCAATAGCATTGAAGCGCCATAACTGGTTAAATTGATCAAAAACCTACTGTTGCGTTTTTAAATCGGTTAAGTGTATTTCCACCTTATCTACTGCGACATGCACTGCAGATGTTTCACTCTTCTTGCAGTTGAAGGTTACTGCGACATGCACTGCAGATGTTTCACTCTTCTTGCAGTTGAAGGTTACTGCGACATGTATTGCAGATGTTTCACTCTTCTTGCAGTTGAAGGTTACTGCGACATGCACTGCAGATGTTTCACTCTTCTTGCAGTTGAAGGTTACTGCGACATGCACTGCAGATGTTTCACTCTTCTTGCAGTTGAAGGTTACTGCGACATGTATTGCAGATGTTTCACTCTTCTTGCAGTTGAAGGTTACTGCGACATGCACTGCAGATGTTTCCCTCTTCATGCAGTTGAAGGTTACTGTGACATGCACTGCAGATGTTTCCCTCTTCATGCAGTTGAAGGTTACTGTGACATGCACTGCAGATGTTTCCCTCTTCTTGCAGTTGAAGGTTACTGTGACATGCACTGCAGATGTTTCCCTCTTCTTGCAGTTGAAGGTTACTGTGACATGCACTGCAGATGTTTCCCTCTTCTTGCAGTTGAAGGTTACTGTGACATGCACTGCAGATGTTTCCCTCTTCTTGCAGTTGAAGGTTACTGCGACATGCACTGCAGATGTTTCACTCTTCTTGCAGTTGAAGGTTACTGCGACATGCACTGCAGATGTTTCCCTCTTCTTGCAGTTGAAGGTTACTGCGACATGCACTGCAGATGTTTCACTCTTGCAGTTGAAGGCATATGTTCGGGTTACCTGCTTCCCATGCTGAGGTTTGAGTATGTTTGTTACACAGCTTTTCTATGGTGTATTAGGCTGTGACTGGTTCGCAATATCAGAAAAGGGTTCCAACACACTGGATGTGATTTTTATTCTACACTTAGTCGCAAAAGAAAGTATACATTGTTCATACTTTCAAATTGTATCCTTTGGCGTTGACAGAACTAAACGAAATTTTGTATTAACAGAACTGTATGATTATCTGACATTTTGAGATCAAACAATAACATGTCAATAAATACAATATCCCACAAATGAAGTGAACAGCGTCGGTACCTAGAAAATCGAATTAACAAAAATGTGCAATATTTATATGTCCGCCTCCGACGTAAAATGTACGAGACATTTACGCAGTGGTGCAAATTATGTTTATGTATGTTAAATTTGACTAGGTATATCGTCAAATTAAACAAAAACACCCAAAAAATGGGAATTTTCTCTGAACAGCATGATGGTTGTGATTTTTGTAAAAAACTTGTCATTTTGCTTGGTCAAGGGGGGGTAACCATGTGAAAAAAAGTTGTTTTTATGAGGTGATAAGTTCTAAACCTGAATTGGGCTTTGTTGTTAACGCTTTTTTCCTTATTTATGTCTCCGTGATAAGTACATACACTTGAAAACGAACCCCATCAGCAAATCGGGCATCTAGCTGCATTAAACAATTGACAAACGTCCGATGAACACACCGTGACAAATGTATGACATTAGCTCACGTTGATGTCATCATTTTTTATTCTGTTTGTTACAATTGCAATCAGATGTAACAAATTCGATTGAATTGTAGTGCCTCATATCCAAGCTACATATGTTGAAAATTTCAGCAAGATCAAATTCCTATTGACCGAGCTATGGGTAAATGTATCCATGTACACATTTGTGTTAAGTGTATGACCATTTGTGTGAATTTAATTTTTCAAGTCCCAAAGCTTTGACTCTGTGCAGTATTGTATTTGTTGACATGTTGTCGCTTGATCTTAAAATGTCAGATAAACATACTATTTAGTAAATATTAACATTATGACTGTTTCTGTAAACCCCTCGCGATATAATTTCATTCATGCACAATGTAAACTTTCTTTTGCGAGTGTAGATACATTTCAAGTTTATCCTGGAATAACAGAGAACGATGATTGTTTGCCAGACAATAGAGACATATATTTAGCCTTACATTTCCACAAACAATCATCGTTCGTAGAAAGTAATCGATAAGACAGCAGTTCTTAATATAAATTTATTTTCATTGTTACCACATTTAGGGTTTGGCTTTATATGGGCGCGACCGAATGCATTTGACATTAACAAATTGGGCTAATGCAAATACGCGTGAGCTGACGAGTAATTAGCATAATGAGTTAGCTCCAAATTAATTAATTCATCAAATAATAATAGCCTCCAATATAATTATATTGTTTCAAATTTCAGATCAAGCAAATATATAAATACTTAATTTGCCCCCCAATTCGGAGGGGCAAAATAAATTTCCGATTGCGCTAAAATAAAAGAGTGAGCCACGAACCAAGTAGGTTTGAAATAAATAAATAGAGTGGCCCCAGAGCGCTAAATGCAGTCTAACTTGTACTAGCGACCACGCGTATTAAGCGACCTTTGTCTTAAGTGACCGGTTTAAACTCCTCCCGATCGTTTTTCTTCTATTTTCCTATTGTATTACTCTATCTAACTTAAAATGTCGAGTGGGCTAAAATAAAAGAGTTCGGTTTGAAATAAATAAATGAGTCGGCCCCAGAGCCCTTAATACTCGTACATGTATAAATATTATTTTTATTTCAGAGTAGGCTATTACAAGAGTGAGCTACAGATCAAATTGGTATAAATTGGCTAGCTCCCGAAGTAAATACATATAAAAGCATTGGCCCCAAATGTTCAAATTGATACACAAGTAGTGGCCCCTGGGAAACAGTGGTCTTTAATTACAACAAACTGTTGGCATAAAACAGCAATGCTGTTCTGTAATGAGAGCACAAGTTCAATTTTAATTGGTTTTGAGATCCGCTGTATGCCACATTGGCAGTTTGAATGCAATGAGAACGGCCAACCGCCAAAAGTAGGAACCAACTACATTTGTGGTAGCGGGTCTCAATCCAATTATATTTGTTTTGTTTATTATTATAATATTTGTTTTGATAACCTGTGTAAACTGCACCTATCAAAAGCATATATATTTAAATAAGCAAATGCAACATACCGTTCTCCTTTTTTAAGAATTCGACCAACTAATTAAGTGTGTATATAAAATATAGAATATTTTACAATATTATCCCATTCCTACTAGTATAATATGATTGATAAATACATATTAACAACAACTTAGTACCACATAGTCAATTTCTTCATTATTCACATGACCATTGACAATAAGGCTCGGAATTTTAGTAATATTAAATTGATCAAGCATGTACTTAATATATTTCAGAGATGTTTGAAGTAAAACCAGCCCCAACGCCAACTATCATAGTACTATTCGCAATTCAAATTTTCCAGGAGGACAAAACAATATATCAGAGCGAACTGCCAACCAAACAGGGAACAAAACCATAATTAATTATACATGTAGTTAATTATTATAAAATTATAAATTAATTTCAATTTCCATATGGCAAACAAAAATATATAAGTGAACCGCCAACCAACAGGTTTTTCATGGGCAGCCTGAACTTTAAATACTCGGTACATATCTTATTTCAGCAATGTGGACTGAATACAATTGTGCCATAAATTCAACTCATGCAACACAGGTAATGTTCTTTCGTTAACCTAGGCATGACATTACTTCTAATTCTCACAAAAACACACACACATCGTCAATTCAAATTACTTTGTGAACATACTTGGTGTTATGACCGTAACCTCCTCTATCTTAAAATTCAACAACAAAGAAATGCACCGTTGTCAACAGCAAGAAATATATATATTCAAGAAAATGACAGGTTAATGGTCCAAATGGAAAATTCATAACAATGGGGTTATTAATGTTTGTAATATATGTAAATGCCTTTCTGTTGAATTTTACCGAATCACCAATATTACTTTCTACAACAACATCTTTATTATAAACCAGACCATCCAATAAGAAAGGCGTTGCATAATATAATGTAATAATCTCCGCTGACTGTGGTATATATCATCAACCGTCGAAACCTACTGATACCAACATATGAATATGCTAGAAATTTAGCTAAGCATTGCTTATTAATGACGACATATGAACAATAACATTTCTAGACGTCTTGCTTCATGAACAACATACCAAGTGCATATTTTTTTTATCGATATTTTACATCCACGCTGCTTTAAAAACACGTCTCTAATTCCTCTAAGACTTCAAAAAGCATGCCCAACTGCATTAATTGATAATTAGCCCTTTATTTACTCAACCTTGCAGAAATAACTGTATAACATGCACTACTCGAATATAAACATACAATTGTAAACTGACATTCATGTTGTTCAAATTTCGATATTCTCTGTATCATCATTTTAACCATAATAAGTCTACATACTACTAAACCCCCTTTTTTATCAAAATTGCTGCTTAATTTGATGCTATAGAAATTGATTTTAATTAGCATGCGGAACATTGCAACTCTGTTACTTAAAAATTGTTATTGTTATTTTCAATCAGTTATGAAAAAATATATCATTATTCACACTCAATAAAAATTGTTAATTTTATTTCTGCTGATGTATGTACATATCATTTATGAACAAACAGCATAATTATGACAAAACCATTAAAATTGTATAAAAATATATTCTACACTGGGTTATGATAAAATACGTTAATACCCAAGTCAAAAACACCCATTGGGCAGCAATAACTATATTTCCTATCTCCTAACATAATGTTGTCAAAGGAGGTATTTGCTTTTCTATAATGAAACTACCTTACTCATATATAAAATTAACTAACTCATATTTAATTGACACCCTCTCATACCAAACTGAAATAGAGTTCAAGGCCGGTACCGGATGCTGTAGTTGAAAGACCATGTCACTTAAAAATACAAATGTTTTTGTTTCTTGATTAAAATTAAATGGCTACATGCAACATATTTTCATTCACTTTTACCCTCCAAGATATTGAACCTTGAATCAATGTTAACCATTGCATATGAACCTATCGTATATTACAATGGATCGTGACTTTATTTCCCCACGGATATCTGAACGTATGAACGTTGTACACACATATATAATACCAAGTTAACATAGAATGTATTCTTTATTATTCGTTTCTTATTAATAATTCATATTGTATATAAATGTTTTGTTATACATAGTTTTATTATATCTGTAACATTTAATGTTTCTTCCAGAAGTAAGCGTGCAATTACATAAACAAAGTCGTAATATTTTAATTATTGAAATTAAATGGCAACAAGTATAAACGCAAAATAGTAGCCTTCTATTCAATCATTTTATCAATATCAAGGCAGTTATGAGACATGAACAAGATACATCGACAGACCTTTAAAGGAACAATCAATCAGCCTTACAAAGAATCTAATGTTTCAATTGTTGCCAAAGAGTCCTAACTATTTTAAAATAACTTATTTAAGTATGTGATTATTTAATGCACATTGTACATGTAAATCTATTGGTTAATAAAAGCTATCATTGAAACCTTGGACATATTTCGTCTACAGCACCATCTATGCTAAGCCTCAAAGTGTTTGCTAAGTTTCCTGTATTTTATTCAACACATGTGTATAATTACAATTTGAATTAAATTAAATGAATAGTAATTGTAACAGTAACATTTCCTGTACAATTGTTACCTATTCAGACATTTGTAACGTAACATTACACCGGTTTCTACTTTACCTTGCGCCTTTATTATCTCATTGGTAATATTTGACTGAATTTAATCATTCTAATATTTGACTGAATTTAAGCATTCTATTACATTTATCGAAAGAAACAATATTATTTTGCTATTTACCATTAGGTCTAAATCACACTGACCAAAACGTGGCTTTTTAGATATAAGGGGGCTAACTTATAAGGTGAACTTAAGTTTCCCCCAGCTTCTTAAAACTATCCATTCTATAAAATCCGCTATGAACTAATATGAGAACTAGAATAAAGTGATAAAAACTCTATAAACCCTATATAGCAGGACATGTTTTCAACCTTTATAATTACAAAATGTATGACGCTCTGCTTATACATGTATTACCACCGTGTTCTTAATTACACACGTGTACTCCATGACAAGCTGGATGTAGGTAACAAACATAACAAATATACTGCTAATATTATTAACATAACGTTGTTAAATTAATAACAGTCCATAGTTAAAATAGTGTCCCTTATATCTAGTAATTTTAACTTATTTGAAACTGAATTATTGATTCCGAAATAAATTTAAGTTTAGGACATCCATGTTAAAGCTGATGTTAAGTTTTATTACCAGACTCCTCAGTGCAAACCTTTCCCAACTGCGTTATACTACCTTCACCAACAGAGCTCTTTCCAAACCACGTCACCGTAGCTGTTAACATGTGGCTGGTAAAATACTTCTCTGAAAAATAAAATGGCAACAACGAGCAAACAAGTCTTTATATTTTACATTTGTTAAAATAAACAAAATGACGTCGTTCAACATTATTTTCAACACCGCAACGCATAAAACGACTTTAACCATTCAACCGCCCTTCACGTGATTTGGTTCACGTACCCAATCAAGTCCACGTGTTTCTACCTCAACTTGCTAAATACTACAAATGTGTCCGTGTATTTTTAAACCATAGTACTATATTATCTAATTATAACCAGTTTCTATACTACAACAAAAGCATGCTTTCCGTGGAATAACTTTACATTCTTATCGATTTATTTCGCTAACACAGCTATCTACCTGTCCGCCTCGTGCGACAAATTCAATAAACATAAAAGTGATAAATTTTACACACGGCTATTCATATTTTCTGCTTTTAGACCACAACATTAAACTATTCACCAAATATTTCGCTCGTTTGTCATCACGTGAAAGATTAAATAATACAAAATAAATTTCCACCTATATAATTCACAATACATATAAATGTGTTCGTATATTCTCAATTTATTCAAATAAATGCATAAACACTATATTTAAGACATTCAATGTATATTTCAATGCTTTAAAATCCGTTTCAATTAATAATCAAGTAAATAAATCATTTAAAATAACCCGACCTGAAATTACAACCAACCTTGTGTCTCCAACGTTTTGACCAAAAGTGATGCACGAGGCTTTGGCCAAAGCAAAAAGTGATGCATAATATCCAAAAGCCGTGAGAATTGCTATAAGGTATACGGGTACTAAATGTTTCATATTTTCAAGGGCGGCATGAAGCCGCTATAATCTATGTCACCCCGGATAACGTCGACTATAGGTAAACCATAGTCTTTATTGTTTTTATCGTTTGTGCCGAGTCGTTTGTGCCGAGTGTCTCCATCGTAAAACAATCGATGTGTAGTTGTAAAAGTCAGCGGTACTAAAATGAAACTTGAGAATCGTCTCGACGAAACCGAATGTCATTCACCAATATTCAAATACTGCCATTATTTGGTCCAAGTAAGGAAAGTACACGCGTGTAGTAGCTTACCTAACGGCAAGTATAGATGGACCAAGCTAAATTGGCAAATGCTTTGTTGTGAAACGTGTCAACGGCATTATCTTGAGGTATCCTATTTCAAGAGAAGGTAGTGTAGCAGCCATGTTTAGCCGTAACCGGCATACCGTAACAGGAATTGGTACCAGCGTTCGTAATGGCATGCGGCTAAACATGACTGATGCACTACAGTCTTTATATTTGGTAGATTCTACTTCGATGTGTTACAATACCGACTTGGCAAATACCGAAACCATGTGCATATGCATATAGCCACCTACAATCAATGGTTGTTCTCGGTGTTATCTTTCCAGAACAACCTTTGTTTTATTTCAAAGGCGTTGGTCACGGGGGTTCTATTGTATAATAAAATGCATTAATTTTTGGATTTGATATTAATTGGCATAATGTATAAGCTACTTATTACAAAATCTAACGAAATACCGATGTAACAATGTACAAGTTCATTCCGGTAGTTTATAGACTCCATCTTTCAATGAGTTCTTCAGCGAATTCTACAGCTGATACTTGTGGGGCTTGTAGACGATAACGATAATTACTGAGGTATCTCACTGGACCTTCTGGTGTTATGGCTGTAATGTAGACCCTTCCAAACGACATGGATGATAGTTGGAAATCTGTAGAATCATATTCGATCTGTGGAAGAATTAGAATATCAATCAAATATTTTGTTTTGAATATTTGATATTGCTAAATTGAAATGACTTGTTTCAGATCGATGTTGCCATAGAATATCAAGAATAGCTTCAGCTGTATTGTAGAAAACTGAAACAGGAACCGATAAATGTTTGCACTTATCTGTCGTCCCAGATTTGTTATTTTTATCCAGTCAATATAGTAACTAAGGTATAATGAAAACACGACCGTACATTGTTATTTATACAAGGCTAGAATCATCGTCTGTGAGCTGTAGTTAGAGGGAACTACATAGAAACTGAACCAGGTGCTATCAGTTGTATCTTAATACGGTAGGGACAAACTACCACGCCAAGAAGTAGCTATGTTGCGTATATGTAACGTTATACTTAAAATGTACAGGGATGGCAGCACTCAACAGAAACGACAGAGAGACCCCACACAAACATTCATAAACTATGTACCCTCGGAAAGAATTGGTTCTCCATCATGTGGATGATCATTGGCAATGTGAAGTTCACTAAATTCTCCCATTGTTGCTTGCATGTTTGCTTGATCCATTATTACTTGATCTCCACATACTGAAAAACAAAGAAAAATAAAAGACGTAACAGTGTGGTCACATGATAACTACATGAGGAATCTAGCTATGACACGGTTGTTGTTCACGAGGGAGTGCGCATGATTAACAGGAAGGCGATACTACGATAGTAAAAGTCGAAACTACGATAGTGAAAAGTCGAAACTAGGATGATGGAAAGTCGATAATACGATAATGAAAAGTCAATACTACGATAGTGAAAACTCGAAATAATATCGACTTTTCACTATCGTACTGTCGTTGTTTCGAGTTTTCATTATCGTACTATCGACTTTTCACTATCGTAGTATCGACTTTTCACTATCGTAGTATCGACTTTTCACTATCGTAGTATCGTTGTTTCGTGTTTGGACTTCTATGCAGCGATGGCCCTAACGGGAAACCGTAGATTATAGAGAAATGTGTCCCGATTGTATTTGACGGTTGAAATTCGGTTACAAGTTATTACTGGTTTCAAAATCACCTTAAAGAGATTTAACAAATACTGCGTCCTACCTAAATTGATCAAGTCATTCACGACATTGACAAGAGATTATGTCGACGATACGGATCAAGGACATGTATCTTGACATCCGTTTTGGAAGTATCAGGGAGGTTATTTAGGCCGGATTTGGAAAATCCCGAAAACTTGCGTCATTTAACATTTTAGGTTTCAAGCTTCAATTTGATAATGTGCCGTGAAAATCGAGCATGTACAAAAACCTACCTCCAGCTATCATTGCAGTTTGATCACCAAGGAATGGTGTACATGTAGAACATCTCTCCATACATTGTCGAGCCTCTGGACTAATCTCTTCCATACGTTTAGCAAGGTATTTATGTCTGAGCAGAGCAAATCGTCGGGCAGACATTCCTAGCCCGTTCACATCACAACGCTTTCGTCCAAGGAAACGTAATGTGAAATATTAATCGAGATTGAACAGACGCAAACAAATTGACTAAATATGATTAAATAAGACTGCGTTCAATAAACGCGTATGTCCCCATGGAAGCCTTACTCATAAGCTAAGTCAATCAGGGGTCATAATTATGTTAAAATGTGTTTGTTTAGTATAGTGTCACAGTGTTACATGACTTTGACAATGTAAGGGGCTTATGATGGTTAACAAGTATGCTAAGTTTGAAAGCAATGCCTTGATGGACTTGGTGTAAGACGAAACGGTCAACTTGGGTGGACCAACAAATTGGCCCTTCAATACTGAGTCAAGCCCAAAACTGTCAATATGAAGCAAAATGAGACCAGGGGTGGTATTCAATATTTGTCTTACTTAATTGGATAATAAGGATAGCCAATCATATCGCCTGTTACTGAGCAAGCGTTTAATAAGGGGTGGTCTGATTGGTTGTCCTTATCCTTAAGTCAAGTAAGATCAATACTGAATACTATAGATGTACAACGACCTTCGAAATATGACCTTTGGACGAGTTCATTTGCTAAGGTTGAAACGATATTTACCGTTATTTTTCCAATATATTATGAATATATCTTATAAATTCACGTTATCTTTCAAGTTGACAGCGTGGCCTAGTGGTTAAGATGATCTATACTCTGAACTAGTCTGTACTCAGAACATTCGTTTTATATGGGCTGTGGGTTCGAGTCCGCTGCTAAACTCTTTTTCAATAATTTTATTATCATAATACATGAGTGTTTTTTCATATATTTTATTACTTAATGACTAATAAAATTATGTTTAACGTTAAATACAAAGTTACTTTGTTTCGTTTATTTTACGATTTTAGCCTGCCCTGGATATTGTATTTATTGCTCAGATGACAATCGGGTTGAATTACAAAATATTTTCATCATTGGTTTCGCTGGAATTCGAATTGGAATCACCACTCTAAGAATATTCTTTAGAAACTTCAACATTAATAAGCGTTTACTCAGGTAATACAGGGAGCACAGTTCGGGTGACCGTTGACCGATATCTCTGTTCAACAGTCTTGACGTGGGAGTGTTTTCAAGGATTAAAATACAGAAAAAATGTACAAAGGAAATAGATATATTTTAGAAATATATATAAAATAGACATGCACGCGAATGTTTTATTTAGCAAAATTTAAAAAATATTCAAAATAGGAGGGATTCGAACCCAGACAAAAAGTCTATTTAGTTTCATAAGCAGTAGCTTAGCCTACTGCGCCATGGAGGACGATGTAAGCTATAATTTCAAATAATATATTTCTTTTCCGAATACACCCCTTTACCTGGATTATTTCATTATTAAAAGTACAGTTACGCCCGAACGATTGTGGTTTATCTATACCTCTGGTGATGATTTGTGTGAAAAGTGTTCACATACAACATCCATGCAAGTATGAACACTGTACATAGCAAGCCGTATTAATGGTAGACGAAACGGTCATTTTGGTTTCACCAGGGACGGACGGACAGGTCAATTACTATGTGCCTCCAGATGTATCGATACGGGGGCATAACAAACCCATAATTAAAATGTTACCTACGAAATGTCACATGACTGGTGCAAGTTATGCACGTGATATTGGACCGAGAGTGAGAAAGTATCGAAGGTTTATATCATGAAAGTTCAAAACGTTTAAACGACAGTTACAAAACTACGCCAGTTATGGTGTACACTAAAATAAAATTAAGCAATGGCATGTACTAACTGAATGAATTTCCGAGATAATTACCCCAGCTGTTGAATGTGTTTCCAATACCACTGCCTAAATCCCCCATGAAGTTAGAGAATCCATTCCAGCCAGACGAGAAAGTATTCCCCATATCACCGAAAAGGTTGCCCATACCATTGAAAGCGCCTGAAAAAATGCTTACAATAGTGAAATTATCAAATATATTGAGATAATATCATTGAGTTGAACTAAGTCGTTTTACTTGGAATTCATACTATACCATGGGCAGTGGAGAATGTCAAAACGTGTGTATAATCCAGAAAGGAGAGGATTAATGATCTGTATTTTGACGGTAAAAAACAAAATCATGCAATGACAGTGATTACTTCGCAGTATGCAAGACATAAACTCATGTTAGAACTATTACCTATGTTAAGTACATTATGGATTAAGTTTTATAAAGATTTGTAAATTACACATGTATTGTCCAGTTAGGATATTGTGATAGTGACGTTGTCGTTTCATTGATGTTTACACAATATATTACAACTATTGTCTGAACAGGTAGAGCGAATACAGTATTTTAGTTAAGCATTGAAATTATACGAAATTCGGTATGTGTCCGTATAAGTCTTTATAAGTGGTTTCACACTACACTCCAAAAGTTCTAACCCGCCATTTTATATTTCATTCCCGTTTTGTAAAAAATGCGTGTATTCACCTGAAATTTCGCATACCGATACATGATTAAGAGATGCAGCTGAGTATTGGTTTATTTTGACCGTTTTGCAGTTGATTTCAGTGCATTCGGTGTATTGCGTAAAAAATACTAAAAATGCATTTTTGCACGTGCAATGCATGTTGACCAGAATTCACGCGCCCATAAACAAAATCGGCATTACTGATGACTGTTCATCTTGAAAACACATAAAATGCCGAAACTGACTCGAGAGGAACACTCATGAGATTACGAAAAACCACTGTGAACACAATTTCTTGTTGACATTTTTTATTTTATTAATATTTTTTTAATTATGCATTTATTAACACGAAATTTCACATAATGACATATGAATATCCAATGAAGCCAACTATTTGTTTATTTTGGCCTACTTACGGTCTAATTCACCGTTTTAGACTTGTTACGTAATCTAGAATAATTTACACGTGTAATGCATGCGCGTCGAAAAATCACGTGTTTATGTACGGTTTTGGTGTTAGTGAAGATTATCATACGCGAAAAACACCTAACATGTTGAATTTGGCACGAACAGAACGCGGTGGACCTGTCGGGGTGTCATCAGTTTTGATAGAGTTGCGGCCCTTAGTTTTGCTTTTTATTACAAAAATGATTTTCTGTTTCGTTTGTAATTGTTATTTTAAGGATTATTTCCGTTTTTTCGTTCACAGGAACCTTCAATTTTTAATTCAACACTCCAGAAAAAATTGCAAAATTGCCATTTCATTGAAATAGCCTAAAATGTGAAATTTTGGTGTAAGATTCTTACACTTCATCCAAGGTAGTTTTGCGTCAACCTTGGCATGTTACGTGTTTTTCTGGGAGGGCAGACATCGGTTGTGCTAAATGTTAATAAAGACGTGTTTGTTGGGTTGCAATACGCACGTGTTCATGAACAATTTGGGTGAAATACGAGGGTCGTTCATTTAATACCCGGACTATCTCCATAGCGCTTGACTGAAACATGCAATAGTAATGAATTTTCGTTTAATGAGACTTACACACCAACTTGATTATTTGACAAAACTTTGTATAATTTCATCCAACCGAACACAAACTGTTGTTACTATAGTAACCCAACAAAGATCTACCCGGCCCAACCCAAGTTCTTTGTGAACTGTAGAGTGTTGATGTGGCAGGGTTCGTGGTATAATTGCCTATTTTCAACTGAAAATATTTGATAATGTTATGTCTACATCTACATAACGTTTTTATAACGTTTGTTGTAATTTCTGTACTGTTACTGTGTTTGAAACGTTGTTTAGTGACAACGGGTGTGTTTCCATTAATAATGCAATGGAATCGAATTTATTAGAAAAAAATGGATTATGATACAATTTCGTAAAAGTATTGGTCATACACCTATAAAACTAAAGATTCTATCTTAGAGAAGCCTTATGAGAATATTTGTATCGGTGGATTTCTGCTTTTAAACGGTTCCATGATGACAAGAATCATTCCGCGATGATCCGAGGCCCGGCCAATCTTACGTCAGAAACAGGAAAGTGTCGTCGGTTAAACACCTGTTGGATGGTAAACATTACTTGAAGAAAAACTCATAATGTAAATACGAGATCATGCGAAATTATCGTGGATATAGCATTTAACATCACTACTGAACATCTTAAAATGTTAAATTGGTGTGCTCGCATGCCTTTATTGCTCCAAAACGATGATCAAATGGAGAAACAGTGTCGCGTTTTAGGAGCGAAAATGGCGTAACATCACACTTTTTTGACGTCGACTTAGGCCGACTCGCGTTACACGTACTTATTAAAACACTAATAGTATGTAAACCCTTCGTCGCAACAAGTTGAAATTTCGTATGCGAATAAAGGAATAGTTTGAATGTATTCCTGTAAGTTTTCATCAATATCAGCTCATGAGTTTTCCAGCAATAACGATCGTCCGGGTATTAAATGAACGACCCTCGTATGTTGTGACTTTTATAAAATCGACTTCATTACGTAACGCGCCTGTAACGAGTTACATGGCCGTTTATCTGCGATAATGAATCAAAAATTAAATGCAAGTATTATTCAAGTATTAATATGCAAAATTTCATTACAGAACGTGCAGTATTAACAAAATTATAACACATTATATATGGTGGCGGGTTAGAACTTTTGGGTAGTATATACTAGTCGACTCGACCATTGCATCACTCTTCTTACCCTAACTGGACAGTAAATGTATAAAGGCATCACACCCAAATGCACACAAAGATCGAAGACATAAGTTACAGTATACAAGGAATAAGTCCAGACTTACTGTTAAATCCGGACCCGATGGAACCAAAGTCGAATGTATTTTCGAACCAATTACCAACATCACCAAAGAAGCCACCAATGTCTTGCCATCCCTGCCAGTCAACGAAAGACTCTCCAACATTGGAGAACCAGTTATCTACCACACCAAGTGAAGCCGTGAAAAAGTTGCCAGAATCCCCGAAAAAAGTGAAATTAATACAGCGGAGTGTTATTTTGATGTACAATACACAGGTGACACAGCGATGACGGAAGCAAAACGCTTACAAAGTGCTTATGTCAAAGTCATAATGTAGTTAATAAATGTCCAATCTTGAATGCTCGACCATTTCCGTTTGTCTCCGGTAAATATGCATAAGAGGGAGGTGATCAGAATGCGGTAAACGGTGTAGTATTGACCCGTTTATCTATATGTGTTATGGAACAATACATGTACATAATTTCAAGAATCAAACAGCAATTAAATTCAAACAGGGTGTTGCAGTGGCACAGGACTGTCAAACGTTCCTGAAATGAAGCATAATTTTCAATTATCTTAGGACAGTAAGTGGTATAGTGCGGTCATAATGTAATGTTACTGTTCTGTACTGAAAAAATCAGTGATGAATCGTGCACATCTGATTAATACACCTTTGTGGAATATACCAGTTTTTCGCGTCTCCTTACATACCCTTCACATCTGCTCCTGGCACACGATTGACATTCTCCTTGTCTGGCGACAATGTCTCCTCTACATTCCTTCATTGTTTCATTTTGTCTGGCGATAGCTGGCTGAAAAAGTCGATACTCGGACTACAGGTGACCGTGTTGACCAATTGTTTGGTAAAATACACCCTGGAATCCTGAAATAGAAACAAGACTGTTCAATAAACGCTTATAAATGCCCCATGGAAGCATTGTCCATAAAAAAGCTAAGTCAATCAGGGGCCATAATTCTGTTAAAATATTGGATCGAGTTACATGAGTGACAATGTAAGGGGTTTATGGTTGTAAACAAGTATGAATGCAATGCCTTGATGGATTTGATGTATGACGAAACGTTCAATTTGGGTTACCAAGGAATTTGGCCCTTAATGAGTACAAGTCCAAAATTAGGTCACTGTGAAGGTCAAAATCAGGTCAGGTGATAACGGTGTGTGGAGAGTGTTCGAATACAACATCCATGCAAGTATAAAAGCTTTGTAGCAAGCCATATTGATGTAAGACGAAACAGGACAGTTTGGGTGAACCTCGTATGGGCGGACGGACAGACGGCAAAGCCCTATTTATTCCGATCTATGGATACCAAGGTGTAAAAATATAATGGAACCTTTATAATGACTATCACGTTTTTATTAGTTTATAATATTACGGAAGATCAACTTAGCGACAATGCATTTTCAATGTCCATATTTGTTCAATCTTGTGCATAATCACTTTAAATGCATTTATACTCCGACACGCCCACTGATTCCATTAAAAAAGTGTACATTATTTTCGTAAGCGGACACTTTTGTGAGCTATAAGAAAACTGTTTCACTCATAAAATAATTGCCATAAATGGTCAATTAGACGAAAACTGACAAATCTGTCACAGTTAAATAAACGACATAGTAACTGATTGCCTAAAGCATAAAACTTGGAGCTAGGAAATTGTATAAACACACATCATGGATTAATATGCTGCATTACTGTAAAAAACATCAAGTTTGTGGTGTTAAATTATATTCAATGTCTTGGTTGAACTATATCATAAAATTCAATCCTCACAATTTATCTACACCCAAACAACTATACAACAATGGCTTATTTTTTATAATCCCCAGAGTAAAACTTCTCTAAATTGAATGATTTTACAGTATTATTATCGGTAGCAATTGAAACAGAACTACAAACCATTTGTAAGCTTGAAACATGTATTGTGCAAATTGACAAATCAATTGCACGAAACCGGAATTATATACTAGTACATCAACCTTTTTTCCATTTTTTTCATGAGAATTGGTGATGCCATTAAGTATCACTTCAATACAACACTATATCAATAAATAAATGTGAAAAATGTATGTTAAACTAGAAAATATGTCATTTTGTTAAGGATCATATCATAATACAATAAGTTTTTTCAAGTATAAATCAATTACATTGTCTTAACATTCACAAAACAGTTAACAATCTATAAGAAGCTTTTTATATGAACCTGTTTGAAAATATTTTCATGGATTGTCTATTTTAAATACAAAATAAAAGACAAATAATATGCACAGATATGTACCTTGATAACAAGCGGTCCGTCGTACGTGTAGTGTTATCCATGTTTATTTATTGATAAGGCAATAGAGTTATCTCCAGCTAGCTATACAAATAATTTCAGTCCGGTTCAAATGTGCTTGAATTGTAAGGTTTGGCATGTTTATATTTGCCGAGTTTGTCGAAGTCGTACGCCACGATGGCATGTGCCGATATGGGCAATGCTAATAATGAATGCTTACCTTGTTTACCTTGCTTACCTGAAATAAACAATGTTTTACTGAGACAAAAAAGATGTATGTTTCGGTCCAATTCGGACAGTGACCATGTGGAAAGTATACTCAAACGCAAAAGAAACTGTGCATGGGGTTTTCACTTATTTTTTCAGACATCTATAAAATAAAGTATATAGTGTTTGTTGTCAAATTTTAGCTCATTCAATTGCCTATAAAACAGAACACGTTTCATTTAAATAGCGCAGTAAAATGAATCGCGTTTTTCGTTTAAGCGTGGTAGGGGTCAAAATAAAAATTGCATAAATTGTGATATCGGTGTTTTTGAGAATAAAATTAAGGTGCAAGATTCTCTAAATTGTTTAATTGTGATAATTTCATTAATATCGGCTATGATCTCCATTTTGACGTATAACCTGTACGATACGACGTCTCATGGAATTGACGTCACGTTGTACGATGTGCAGGGGAGGGGAATTACATTCCATTCGACATGAAGAGGATTCTGCAGGTCGTACAAATTGTTGACATCATGTCGTGATCGTACCTTTCTACCGAGAAGGCCCGTGGAACATTACCAATAGAGATACCTCTAATGAGTATCATTAACGCCCCAATTAGCTGACGTTTCGATAATCTTGGCATAGCAAGTTCTGATCTTACATAAATTTGTTTTGTGTTTTTCTTACTCCTTGTGGTTGCGAAAAATGAATGAGCGGTTATTTGATCGATTTCACCTTTATCAAGCGTCTGTACGCGCAAATCATGCGAATATCCTGTTTTGTGACGTTACATAACATCTAATCCGATAGGGCCTATTTGTGTCCATTGTTCGACAAAGTAACACACATGCTTTATATGGTACACAAATGAAATGCCTACGACAGATATTTATATAGTTATCCCAATTTGAAACATGCACAGTTTCTTTTGTTGCGTATGAGTATATTAAGTCAGACAGGGAAGACAGCACTCAACTTAACCAGCCGAGCACAGAAAACATTAAAAACACACAAAGCACAATGCCCAACTGAACCAACCGTTTTGCGTTTGAGTATATAAATGGACACATCTTGGACGAATTAATGTAACTTGTTAGCTGAAACTAAGTAAGTGTAACCGTGTCAGGAAACGTTTTTGATTTTAGTCTGAATCATATTTTTACAAAAATCCATTGCTTAATTAAGTGTTTTATCGAAATGAAATTCATTTTGTGGTAAAACGCACTCGCTTAGTTCAATAAAAACAAACATTGCTATATGTTCTCCAAGCTCACAGCGTATAAACCAAATCACTGACTTGCTGTGGAAACTGGGTCATTTAGCTTGGGCATTCAGTCTTTTGGGTGCTGAAACTTCATTTATTATACTTTTTGACAGCTTGGATTTGGGCGGATCTTTGCTTGTTTAGTTGTATGTGTTTTATGTTTCCTTTGCTCGGTTGGTTCAGTTGGGCATTGTGCTTTGTGTGTTTTTTATGTTTTCTGTGCTCGGCTGGTTAAGTTGAGTGCTGTCTTCCCTGTCTGACTTAATATACTCATACGCAACAAAAGAAACTGTGCATGTTTCAAATTGGGATAACTATAGAAATATCTGTCGTAGGCATTTCATTTTTGTACCATGTAAAGCATGTGTGTCACGTTTTCACACAATGGACACAAATGGACCCCATCTGATTAGATGTTAGGTAACGTCACAAGACAGGATATTCGCATGATTTGCGCGTACTGAGGCTTGATAAAAATGAAGTCGGTCAAATAACCCCTCATTTTTCGCAACTCCAAACAATAAGAAAAATTTAAACAATCTCTGTAAAATTTGAACTTGCTATACAAAGATTATCGGAACGTCAGTTAATTGAAACGTTGATGATGCTCATTAGAGGTACCTCTATTGATAATGTTCCACGGGCCTTCTCGGTAGAAAGGTACGATCACGACAGGATGTCAACAGTTTGTACGACCTGCAGAGTCCTCTTCATGTCCGAACGTCGTACAACGTGACGTCAATTCGATGAGACGTCGTATCGTACAGGTTATATGTCACAATGAAGATCATACCCGATATTAATGAAATTATCACAATTAAACAATAAAGAGAATCTTACTCCTTAATTTTATTCTCAAAAACATCGGTATCACAATTTATGCAATTGTTTTTACCCCTACCACTAAAACGAAAAACAAGATTCTTTTCACTGCGCTATTTAAATTATATGTGTTCTGTTTTGTAGACAATTAAATGAGCTAAATTTTACTCCAAACCCTACTTTCTTTAATGGATGTCTGAAAAAATAAAGGAAAATCCCATGCACAGTTTCTTTTGCGTTCGAGTATATTAGTATTTATGTAATACGGTTAAGAAAACCCTCTTAAATAACAAAAAAGTCATGCTCTTTGATTTAAGTTTCAGTTCTTGGATAATATAGAACTACGTCTGAGATTTTTTTTTCTCATGAATCATGATAACATATCTTCTGTCGTTGCTATGGTGACCCATTTCTGAAGAGTATCCATATCGAGAAAACGAGTGGTTAGTGGTTGAAAAGCCAAAATTCACGATTTAGGTATGTTTTTATCAAAAAGGGAATATAATTCTAAAATGTGATACACTGAGTTTTGATGTACGTGTAACTAAATGCCATGCTTAGAAAATGTCTTCACAAATGCTATATTGAAAGTGGACATACTCGCATGTTTCAGTGTATGTGACGTAATCAACTTTGCAGACGTTAAAATTTGTTCTGATGCGGTTACACTTTGATTTAAATTTCAGCTAAGCAAGTTTTTTCCACCTGTTGCAGGTACTTTTGACATCCAATATTCACTGGATGGACTTATTATATATAACAATGAAATTCGTATCAGTCAATTACAATTCAATTTAACAGTGTGTACGGACACACCCGTAATTGAAATGGGAATTATAGAAGCGGTTAAGCAGATGACCTGCGACAGTTCAGAAATTTTGACTTTATCTTAATGCAATAGATTTGTTAAATCACCATAGCCATAACTGAAACGGCTACTGTGGAAGGGCGTTATTCTACAGTAACTCGAGTATACTAAAAATACAAACAATAGCCAAGCGAGAGTAAACAGCTGGTAAAGAGCAAACAGGATGTTAAGTAAAAAATAAATTGCTTTCGAATTCAACCTGAAAAACGCATATGAAATACTTCAACCAGGAACAAAATGCAATTTAACCATGTCTAGATAGAAATAAAGTATAAAGTCACCAAAAATGAACAAAAATTTAAGAAAATTTAGAGAATAAATAGCTTACCTTTCTGTGATGTTCAGCAACGACTTCAGTAGGCTGTGGGTGACCACACTACACACTGGGTGCCTTTATATACCATCCACAGAAACCCCGTGAAATGTGCACGGAATCTCCGTGTATCTCGCAAAACATGCTGGTATGTCGCTGTATTTGTTGTAGCAAACGTTAAGGTAGTCAAACACGGTAGTGGTTCTAAAATTGTATTTACACAAACAAACGTACTCATGTTTGCCAATTCTAAACATTTAGGAGCATGCGAACTTTATTTTAAGTTGTGTCGTATGTTTGAAAACAAAAGATAATAATAACAAATCGGACATGGGCGGCAAGAGCATAGCACGAAATGCACAAACTACACACACGCACAAAAAAGCGTAACTGGAAAGACTACGTACTCAGGCAGTCTGTCGCAACAGTAAGTGAAACAAACCCGAAGTAAGATCCTGCCGATAAAAACGAATCACAAGGACGATCACATTTAGCAACATTTAACAGAAACTCTTATAATATTTACGAATCAGCCTTATGGTGGACAGCATAGTAGCTAAAAGGCACATACAGTCACTAAAGTAAAACAAACAAAAAACAGCACATTGATATTTGTTGTATTTTTTGTTTGTAATTCTCCGAATAAAAATTGTCAAATCAGAAACTTGCACCAAAGTTAGTCATATGACCGAATATTCGGAAAATCCATTTCTTACATATTTTCTCTTTCACAACGCTTCAGAATCCAAGATGACTTCCAATATTGTTGTTGGTTTATGATGCGGTTGGTGAGTTACGTTTTATTTTATGTGTTCACAAAATATTAATTACAACCATTGTCTGAACAGGTACAGTATTTTAGTTTAGCATGGAAATTATAGATACCTGGATAAGCATTAATGATTGGTTTTACACCAGTGGACTCGACGACTGCGTCACTCTATTATCATTCTAACTGGACAGTAGACTAAATCTAATTTTATTTCCAAAACGATAAGTTAACAAAACATTATATAAATGTCTGTTTCCGAACACCCTACCTCAAGGTCACAGAGTCCAATCTATAATGGGAAAGTGCATGCTTTTTCAAAAGTATTTCTTTCTGTTGGACACAGTACTAGCTCGGTGAAGGTGTGTATAGAGAGTACATCTTGATGTAAGAAAACACGTACCGTGTAGTTACGAGTAGTACACTTCTACCACAGACATTCGGGAGATATACGACATAGTCAGTTGATAGTCGCCACAGCACAGAAATGGCTTGGTGTAACACCGAAACAGGGTCTTAACCCCTCAAATTATCCCTTCTATTTTTCTTTCAATAACGATACAAAACATTAAAACACACATCCCTAACAATATTTTTCTTCAATCGAATCCATTGTTTACAAATGTTTGGAGAGAAATAACGTGTGATTTATAAGTCATGAATTACTGTGTAGTTAGGCAAGATGTACATCTTGTGTGAAGTGTATATACACCAAGATGTACTGTCTAGACGCACCTTTAGCGATTTTTCACGCAAGTGGACGCAATATACGGACGTCACTCCAGTAAGAATTGCTTCTGTCATTGTTTGTTGTTCACCATATGGGTCTGTAACGATTGTAAGAAGTTTTAAGAACGCACACTGTATGTGTTTACCATTTCTTGTTTGACCACCAAATCCAAATGCCCAACACCACCGAACCAATATAGAACGTTGCAATGTTTCATACCAACACAGCACCAAAATGCCCATTGGTGTTAAAAGTTTAAAAAGGAACAAATTTCATTGCACAGAATACACCGGTATGGTTACACGGAAAGGCTAGTCAGCGGATACTAGTACATTAAGGCCGATATTCCGTGTGCACGCGTCAGTGGTCCGTTTTCGTGTTCCGCTTAGGCTGCGTTCCGCATCCGGACACAGACACCCTGTTCCATGTACCCGCCAACTGACCTTGTTGAAAATGTTCTACTATACTACGAATACATGCGTTTAGGTATATTACAACGTCTTATGAAGAATATTAGTTTTGAAACACTTGAAACACAAAAACTTGGTATAGTTGTTGCTATGGAAAAGTACAATTAAAGAGTTGCTCAAGTGAGGTTGTTGCTCACGACAGGGCCGATATGGAGAATGCAATTTGTAATATTAACTGTTCTATCCAGGAGTGTATAGAATGACAATCAATGTATTCTAATTATTTATTACAAATCACTAAGAACAAGCTAGCATCAAAGAGACAGAGTGCACGCAGGATAGGGTATTTATTAGTCTGTCTATACATACCCTATGTTTAATTAAAGGAGACAACTCTTCAGTCTACTCATTTTTCATGAAATTAATTCCCTTTGCACCCTCTATATTGTGGCTATTGAACTTTTCCTGAGGTCAAGTAATTGCAGCTGATAATGATCTTGTTATGTGAGTTGGTCAGTCTAGAATATTTATGGTTCCTGGTGGGTACTTGTGATAGCCCCAGCTGTTTTAAAACCCTGATTTGGTAGGGAATCCCTTGATGTTATGAGATAATTTTAAGAAACTTTACTTTGTGTATAAGCAGTGATTTTTAGGAACAGATATATTTTCTAAGTATTTGTCTGGTGTAAAATATAAATAAGCGTATGATATAAAATATGTATATACATGTAGTATATAAATAAGTGTTAGATATGGAATATGTGTATGATATAATATAAGCGTTTAATAATTTATTACTCAAAAGGGTTTATAAATGACGGAGAAAACATTCTTTTAATTAGTTATGAGAAAACAATAGTCACTCAGTACAGTACATTTAGTGAGTTAATTTGACATCATGAATTTGATAATACCATTTTTATGCTCCCCGAAGAAATTCGGGGGAGCATATAGTCGCCAAAGTGTCCGTTTGTGTGTGCGTCCGTCCGTCCGTCGCACTTTCTTGTCCGGGCTTCATGGATAGCTTCACTACCTCCAGCTTCCAAGCTTGCAAGAGTTGCTTCCCTTGTCATATATAAATACCTAGTCTGGCTACCCGACTAGATAATATATTTTTTTCAATCGATTATCATAATTTCGTTTTCAATTTTAGCTAGATTTTATTTTTGGCTTGATTATCTATGTTTGAGGGTGCAAAGGGAATTAATTTCATGAAAAATGAGTAGACTGAAGAGTTGTCTCCTTTAATTAAACATAGGGTATGTATAGACAGACTACATGGATAACTGTGCAGGAGAATACCCTGACTGGAGTGGAGTGGTCCTATATTCTAAATGGGTCCCGCCCAGTTTCCTTAGCTTTTCATGTTCGTCTACTATTTATAACTATGTCAACTAAGTCATGATATCATGATATCAGTAATGAAATACTACTATTATTCCATAAATATCACATATATCCGAACGAATAAATACGGAAATAAGAGTACAAATACCACGTGGTCAACATTTACGAGTAAATATTAGTGTGTAAAGCCTTTCATTCATTAACCACTATACTACGTAAACACCTACTCTGACCAGCAGTGAGTTCTCGCGCTAAACCACACCACGTGCGCTCTTACTACCACGATGTCATGTTTGATCATTGCTATTGTACTGTCGGTTCAATAAGTAATACTAATGAGGGAACTATCCCATTCAAAAGAACAGGGGGGCTTACGTTTTATATATTAAAAGAGTTACCTTCAATCAATAGTATAATACTTGAAACTTAGTTTTTCATATCGTCTCGTTAGTCGAGTGGATAAGCATGCCGCTGTTATCCAACTGATTTCGTTGAGATTTTGTTCAATCTCGCCACTGGTTCGACACCCATCCAAGTTACATAAATTTTAAAGTTTTTACAAGTATCTTATTTTGTATTTGTAAGTAATATTATAATAACGTACGTAGTAAGTATATTTATTGGTGTGTTATGATTTTCATTCTATATCTATCCAATTGTATCTTTTCAATTATTTTATTTCTATCTACAGTACAATAATCATACACTTATATAATATATTCCCTGCAACATAAAATATGTAGCATTTAAAGTATCGATTCATTAAAGGAGTAGTATAATATGAAACTTTGTATCATGGATACATGCAATAAAAAAAGTTGACCGAAGTGGGGATCGAACCTACAACTGAGAATAAAATAGATATTGATATATGGAATGAGATTTGCACACTATTTGATATCGAACCAATATAAAGTTTACCTGACGGGCGAGTTTATGTTTATAACCGTTATCATTTGACTTTGAACGCACTATACAAACATTGCCTTCTCGTAACCATTGTATATACGTAATAATGATCCATCAATGTTTGCCTTTTATGGATTACTAGCATCACACAAACTACTACCAATGAATTAATTAGAAATATACATTTGCTGAATCTTCTCAGATAAGAAGTTGTTATCATGTTTTATGTTTACATACATTGTTGTATTGATTGACTATAAATTGTATGTATGCAATTTAATGTTAATAAAATATATGTTATGTTACGTTTGGTCAGAACTTTCTTACAAACTGACACATATTTCTCTGCTAAACCGTTTGATCGACTATGATAAGGGCTAATGGTTTGGTGATTAAAATCCCATTCACATTGGAGAAGTCGGCAAATTCTTGAGATTACTTTCTCGCTAATTCTGGCTGATGAGCAGGATGATAACATAAATATGGAAAACATTCCAAATGAAAATAACCTAGAATTGAATAGCCCATTCACAGCTGAAGAAATTGAAAAATGCATCAAAAAATTACAAAATAACAAATCACCTGGCATAGACAATATCATAAATGAATACATCAAATCATCTTGCCCCAAAATGCTACCTATGTATGTCAAACTGTTCAACATAATTCTCAACACTGGTATAGTGCCAGCCAACTGGTCAGAAGGTATAATCATCCCAATATATAAACATAAAGGTGACCAAAATGACCCTAATAATTATAGACCTATTACACTGTTATCATGTATCAGCAAGCTATTTACCTCAGTCTTAAACAACAGACTCAATACATTCTTAGATGAAAACAACATAATGAAAGAAAATCAAGCAGGTTTTAGGAAAAATTATTCAACAACTGATCATATATTTACCCTAAATTCCATCATAGAAATCCTAAGGCATCACAAATTAAAATTATTCTGTGCTTTCATTGACTTTAGCAAAGCTTTTGACTCAGTTTGGAAATTTGGAATGTGGAAAAAACTGCTAAGCTATAATATCAAGGGTAAATCTTTTAGTGTAATATGCAACCTGTACCAGAATGTTAAATCATGTATACAAGTAAATGACTCTGAAAGTAAACAATCAGTTAGGTCTGAATTTTTCCAATGTGGCATTGGAGTAAGACAAGGGGAAAATATCTCCCCTATCTTATTTACCCTCTTTCTAAATGACCTAGAAGACTACTTAGTACAACATAACAATCATGGTATAGATGTAAACCAGTTCACACCTGACATCTTACCCATTCTACACATTATGCTTCTTTTATATGCAGATGATACCATCCTTATAAGTGATAATGTTATTTCGCTCCAAAAATGTTTAGATGATTTCCTGGCTTACTGTAATCAGTGGAAACTTAAGGTCAATATAAGTAAAACTAAAATAATTGTATTTGGATGTAGGAACACACAACAATACTCTTTTACTATGGGTGGGACAAATATTGATATTGTAGACAGTTACAAGTATCTGGGTTTATTTTTCACTAAGACATGCAATTTTGCCAAAGCTAAAAAACATCTTGTTGAGCAATCAGAGAAAGCTATGCACTTATTAATACTCCAGAATAAAAAACTGTAAACTTCCAGTTGATCTAATACTGAAACTATTTGACCACACAATAGTACCAATTCTTATAATTGTGAAGTTTGGGGTTATGAAAATATCAATATGATAGAACAGGTCCATAGTAAATTCCTAAGATATGTTACTGCTTTAAGAAAGAATACTCCATTATACATGTTAAGGGTCGAATTAGGTAGATATCCATTAGAAATCATCATTAAGAGCAAAATGATAGGGTACTGGACTAGACTTGTAACAGGGAATCAAAATAAACTCTCATATAAACTATATACAATAATGCTGAATATACCAAAGTTTACATCAAAATGGATCAATCACATTAAAAGCATCTTCACTGAGACAGGCAGAATGGATATGTGGAATAATCAAAATACATTACAACCTAACAACATAAAATATCACATTAAACAAATACTAATAGATCAATACTTTCAACACTGGAATGCATCTTTACAATTATCATCAAAGGGAATTAACTATTCTATATTTAAAGAATCTGTTAGTTTAGAGCAGTATCTGTTAGACCTAAAAAGAAATGATTATCTTCAACTACTTAAATTTCGCACAAGTAACCATTATTTACCAATTGAAGTTGGCAGATGGGAAGGAATTGTTCTCGAAGAAAGGTTATGCACCCTCTGTGATACAAATGAAATAGGCCATGAGCAACATTATTTATTAGTTTATCAATGTACCTAGAACTAAATACATTCCAAGTTATTACTACCAAAACTCAAGTATCCAAAAATTTATAGAACTATTGAACAGCCACAACAAAAAACTATTAGGACAATTATGTCGGTTTATTAAAATTATCCTTGATGTTTTTAACCCAAGAATATAGTTGGTGCACTTTTATATACAAAAACATGCAAGTTTTAAACTAGGTCAAGACTTTACTCACCGTCTGAAGACTGTTTTTATTCCAATTACAATAGAATAATAAATCACACATGTATATTTGCTTAAAAAACACGCACATTTGAAAAATGTATCCATTTTATTCCAATGAAAACTACAACAGCGAGAATTTATCCTCGACACATATTCGTAGAGCACATGCTTCTCTATTTTTTCATTGATGAAATTGGCAAGGTTTCTAGTCAATATCAGTCAAGCGGTGACTTTTTTGACAGGTGCAAAATATAAACATTGAAACTTATTTAAAAAAAATATAGCCTTTTTCAAAATTCGTTATTTTTTCTGTAGGACTTTCAATTTAATGACGATTGTTCTAGTGATGAAAAAAAAAAACCTTATTGTCTGTAGTGTTATTGTAATTATGTGTGTGAAACAATGATTGCTTGTGTGTGCGTGCGTTTGCGAATGAGTGTATTTCGATCGATGGTCAAGAAACCAAATATTGTGTACAATAATTGCTATTATAAACACAAAATGTATTGCTCCTTTTATCCAAGCTAATAAAAAAAACCTACTAATTCGCCATCAAATCTAGACACATAGATTCTACACTCATTTTATTTAGACTATGTTTCGACACACTATTTCAAATTATATTCAATTTGCCTCATAAGTACTGTGTAGACCTACTCTCTTTATATACTATACTTTATTTTGGCTTTTTATTACATAAAATATAATTATATATAAATTCTATTAAATAATAATAACAATACAAGTGAGCCATACATATTGTTAACATATGTTAGGATTTCCGTTATACGTTTACCATGACTGGGTTATGTTTATTATGTTGTATTGTATTCTGTATACTCATGTGTCGTTTTTACGATTTGAGTTAATAAAGATATGTTCTGTTCTGTTCTAATTCCCCATCTGGCCATTATCCCTATTATCCTGCTAATGACGGTTGAGCTCCTCATGTTAGGTAACTCCTTTACCTCAAAGTACTTGCTGTAGTAATCAACTTCGACTAAGTAGCTTTTGTTATCCCATGTGCATAGATCAGTACTTTGCCATGGATAATCAGGAATTTCGGTGGGAATTAATGGTTCTCTTGGATTTGAATTTCTGTGTTTAGGCATGTGTTACAATTTAGAACAATATTCTCAACATCGGCAGAAATTCCTGGCCAAAACATAACATCCCGTGCCCTTCTTTGACATTTTTCTATACCCATGTGACCAGAGTGAATAAGTTGAAACATTTCTGACTGCAATGATTTGGGAATTATCATTTTATTACCCTTCATGAGTAATCCATCGACAACTGTCAATTCATCACGGTAATTCCAATAGGGTAAGATTACTGTAGGACATATGTTTCTTATGTTTGACCAACCATCGAGTATTGTCCACACTGTATCGGCAAAACGCAAAGGATCCGGTTTAACGACGCGGGTTCGGCTAACGTAGCGAAAATGATCCGGCTAAAAATGGTGGATATCAACAATAATACGCTGGTGAGTGTAACAATTTTGCGTATTTTGTATGGTTATTCTTGAATTCTGAAGACAGGAATACTCTTACGGAATGCCCACGTTTGTCCTGCATGCTCGTAGCTACTTGGTTTTGTCTTGCATCAATGCATATGCACGTAATACACGTTGAAAGTTATGATTAAATCGAAAACAATGCAAAACAGACATGAAATGCGGACATTTTAGACAAATTAGACAAAGTAAGAGCTTACCGAGTCTAAACTATGTACTTGCATGTATTGTAGGGTTACATTTCTTTCCCAGATACTCATCTTTTATTAATTATGTATTTATGTAGGCCAAAATCTAACATTTTCAAAGAATAAAATAGTTACGTTATTTGCGTTAAATTCTGAACCCCCAAAATTATGCCACATACCACATGGTATGATCACATTTTTCCTGGGATAAACGTATTATAATATTCAGATTATTGAAAAGAATAATGCACAAATCGAACATTAACAGTTTACAGTTTATTTGAAATACATCAGGCATTATGCCGATGAGTAAACAAAGATACAAAATGTACAGGAAAAAATAATAACATATAAATACATGGTCAACAGTCAATTAATATTCTAATTATGTAACATATACACCTATTAAAACCCCATCACACTAGACCTGGTCTTGTTTTGTTCTATGTTCCTTATTTTTATTATTTTATTAGTATAGCGCTCTATCCACTTATCAATGTTTTCACTAATAGGGGGGGGGGGTTATATAATTATGAGAATTATACGGTCCGAATTATACTTGGATTGATTGAATGTTGGAAATTGGTCGTCAATTTCCCTCCCATGTGCAGATAGTCCTGTCTAATTCCTTGTGGTGTGGTTGTTTCCCTATAGTAGATTTTCACTACTAAACATACATGGGGAAAACATTGCATTGCACTACGACTTATTGTGGCGACAGTAAAAATAAACTGTTAGCAAATTATATTCATTCATAATTCTTGAAGAATACTATGAATGCATTGGATATTTTGTTCGTTAAAGTTGCTGAAATATAGGAACTTCGGGAACGTTTTAAATGAAGGTTTGAAAGGCTCATGCAATCTCATTTACGTCGAATAGTTTTGTTATATCACCATTGTACTTGGTTCGCACGTATAATGGAATTATAGTATGTCAATATATACTTTATGAAATATGTGCAGTGGTTTTAAAAATAGAAGTCCCAACGCATGTCACATAAGCCATGCCCCTCTGACAGTTGTAGGCGGTGTTACGGAAATTACCGTAACCTACGTTATATATGATTGTCTCGGCTGTATGGATGCCGCTTATGGATTACCGCCATGGGTCATAAACATGGCAGCTGCGCAACCTTCTTTCTATATAGGGACCCTTTGTATTAGACAAACGTTCTTGTGTCGAAACGATATTTTAGCAGGAATTACAAACATGTACCGTTTGTTAACATACTAGTATGTTATTATATTTTATCTACAGTGGAGAAGTGTTTATTTTACTGTGATTCTGATGTATAGTATTTAACAACTGAAGCAAGAAATGCAAAATAAATAATATGCATATTCCAACTTTGTGTTAACTAGTAGTATCCATACAGTACATGTACTTTGTACGTGGTTTCTAAGTTGATATCCTGCTCGTTTTAACTAGCGGGTCAATTTAGGATTCATCACATTTAAAATATTTTTTTCCGCACGGGGCTTCATCCAAATTCCTGTTCACTGTTCCAGTCTTTCTGTGTGGTTTAGTCATTCTTTTATTACACTAGCCGAAGCTGCGATCCCTACAAAATATAAACAAAAACAGGTAGAGCATTTAATTTAGCTCAATATCTCGTAAAAATGTCAATACGTGTACAGGTATTTGTTATTATCCATGGGGTTTTGAAAGACGTTTTTAAAAAAAAACTATCAGAGGTGTCCTTTAAATAAACTAAATAAATATAGTAGATTTATATAGCGCCCTTTTCATGCGAACCCACGTACAAGGCGCTTCACATAGAGTGTTGCAGTCACTAGGGCGCAGGTACATCCCGGGGCCTACCGGTGCAGATACAGCATGCTCGGACCAGAGGGACAGACTGAGAGAAAGCACCCGAAGGGAAAGAGAGATACATCAGATAAAGGCATGTCCGGTGCTGCAGACATGCGCCTAGCTCTTATTTCGAACAGACAGTCTGGTTCTTTAATGTGTCCGGTGTATAGCACCGATACACAGCTTACTAGCACTTTTCACCAGATAATGTGCAGTAAATATGGTCCGATATAGCGGAAAATTACTACGAGTAGAAGTTCAGAAATGTCAAGTTCAAATGCCGGGAATTGAACCCACACGACCTCTGGATAGACAGTCCAGTGTGTTACCACTGAGCTAAGTCCTCTGAGAAGACGTTTAGTTCAAAATATTCCTACTACGTGAGAAATGAAGTGATATACGTGTATTTCAAAAATTGCTAAAATATTAATGTCCGTATCTGTACATAATGCCGATGCAAATATAATTGTAAAAGCGAACCGGATCATTTGCGCTGTATCGACAACCGGACCCTGATTCGTTCAACTTTGAAAATGTTAGATTTTGGCCTACATAAATACATAATTAATGAAAGATGAGTATGTGGAAAAGTAATATAACCCTACAATACATGCAAGTACATAGTTTAGACTCGGTAAGCTCTTACTTTGTCTAATTTGTCTAAAATGTCCGCATTTCATGTCTGTTTTGCATTGTTTACGATTGAATCATAACTTTCAACGTACAATACGTGCATATGCATTGATGCAAGACAAAACCAAATAGCTACGAGCATGCAGGACAAACGTGGGCATTCCGTAAGAGTATTCCTGTCTTCAGAATTCAAGAATAACCATACAAAATACGCAAAAATGTTACACTCACCAGCGTATTATTGTTGATATCCACCATTTTTAGCCGGATCATTTTCGCTACGTTAGCCGAACCCGCGTCGTTAAACCGGATCCATTGCGTTTTGCCGATACAGTGTGTTGTCTGTTTCAACACTTCCAATGACTCATCTTTACCTGTTTTCTCTTTGAGTATCTTAAGTTTTCGGTCAGAAATAGGTAAACTTGACATAACAATGTGTACTTGAATGTCCATTCCTAGCGATATTTCAGGGTATGTGTTGTCTAAGAAGTGTCTGCTCAAAGTAACAGCAACGGGTACTTGCTTAGAAGGATAATGTTTGAGCTACGCCAGTTAATAAGGAACAACCGTAACGATACAAACAACTTTTATTGGCAGAGAAACTTGAATCAACTTCTCGTGACTACAAAAGGCGTAATAATAACTAAGGGAGATAACTCTTACAACATTAATAGCAATAGACTAAACGCCGTAGCGGCCGTACCAATAACGTACCAACGGTACATAGTGGCGCTATAAGTCATATCTTTGCAATTGCAACAGCATGCGCTGCAAACGTGCAGGGTCGGAGTTTATTGGTTTCTTGAAAATCAAAACTAATGACAAGTGATCTGTTTGCACATTAACCTATTGACTTTAAACAAAATGATGAAAACGCTTACAACCAAACAAAATCGCAAACATTTCTTTCTCAATTTGGGCATGGTTAACCTCATAACGTTAAGGATTTAGATGCGTATAGGCCATGGGTTTACCTTCTTGCATAATGGCTGCTCCTAGACCAAATTTGGAGGCATCCATTTGCAGTGTTAAGGGTTTAATTTGATCATAATAAACTAAGACCTTGTTTGGGGCTGTGATGATTTCCTTCATCTTAACAAATGCATCATCTTGAGGTTTTTCCCACGAGAACTCTATAACCTTTGATAACAGACGTCTCATAGGGGCAGTAACCTCGGACAGATTAGGCGCGAATCTAGATAGGTAATTAACCAGACCTAAAATAGTTTCAAGCTCCATTTTGTTTGGGGGCTGCATTTTCTCAACTGCCTCAATCTTTGAGGGTGAGGGTTTGAGCCCATCAGTGGTTAGCAAATGGCCAAAATACTCAACTTGAGACATTCCTACATGCATTGAGCTTATCTTCATTGAAACGAATCCCGTTTTCATGTGACCTTTGCAAAACTGCTCTAAGATTTGCATCATGTTCTTCCCTAGATGACCCGTATACAAGTATGTCATCAACAATGGCTGCAACCCCACCTAACCCCTCAAAACACTCATCAATCTTTTGAACAAACATGTCCCCGAGCATTTTAACCCAAACGGCAAACGAATATATCTATAACGCCCATACATGGTATTGAAGCAGGTGAGGAACGATGATCCTGTGTCCAGTTGTAAAGCCCAATAACCTGCCCTTGCGTCTAATTTAGTGAAGTACTTTGCTCATGTGAGCTGTGGCAATATATCGTCAAGTGTTCTCAATGGGTAGTGTGGACGTTGAATTGCTTTGTTCAAGTCACGGGGATCTAGACAGATCCTAATTTGGCCATTGGCCTTTTCAGCAACTACCATTGAACTCACCCAGTCTGTGGGTTGGTCCACCTTAACAATAACACCTAAGTGTTCCATGCGTGACAGTTCATCTTTGACCTTGGTTTGTAGAGCAACTGGAACCTTACGAGGGGGGTGCACAACTGGCGCTACAGTGTGATCAATGTGAATTTTGCATTCACCGGGAAATAAACCGATACCATTAAAAGCATCCCTGTGAGATTTTAGCACATTCTCCTTATTCATAGGCGATGTGTCTGTTGGATTCTTAGTATCCACTGAACATGTGATATTAATTTGGCCAAAATCTATGCTTGACTTCAGGCCAAACAATGGTTTAGACTTTGTCTCTACGACATAGAAGCACACATCTTGTGTCTTACCGGTTCCTTGGTGATTACACCTTAAGGTAATACAACCCTTCAAATCAAGCTCACTGCCATCATAAGCAGAAAGTGTTGCTAGTGAAGTTTCTAAAGCTGTCCTTATACCTAGTTCTTAAATACTCGACATGGCAAAACATTGACTTTGCTCCCAGTATCAATCTTAAACTGTACGTTTGTAAAGGAAGTACCTACCTTAATCTGTGTGAACGCCTGCCCGTTATGAATTTTAGAATCCACACTGTCAATGAATAAATTCCGTATAATATCATCACTATTCGTATTATTGTCTGTCATTTTAATTTCGTGAACACTTTTACAAACAGAACTGAAGTGGTTCCACTTGCTGCATTTAAAACATTGTTTTCCTTTAGCTGGACAAACTTGATTGCGATAATGTTGTCTATTGCAGTTTTGACATCTGTTCTTTCTTGGTGTAGCTTGAACACTCTTCCCTCCCTGGCCTGAGGAGTTATGACCAGAATTCCCCTGTTTGATTGTGTCAACTGTATTGACTGCCGAGCTTAAAGATTCTGTCTCCATTTCCCCTATTTGCTTTTGTGCATATTCAAATGATTGACATATGTGTATAGCTTTGGTTAGAGTCAAGGTTTCTCCTTCATTAATCAATTTCTCTCTGATTTTTCGGGATGCTACACCAAACACAAGTCTATCTTGGATCATTTCATCCTTGTCTCTATACATATATACCCGCATTCGTTGGCTATAAGTTTGATCTTCGTTAAGAAGTTTTCAAATATCTGCTCTCCTTGCTTTTCATTATTAAAACGATATCTGGTGAAACTACGATTGACCGTCGGCTGCAAGTGATTTTTCACATGTTCATATATAGCCTTGGTGCTTTTCTTGTCCTGATCCGATAATCCCAGAGTCGAGAAAATATCTCTACCTCTCTCTCCCATCTACAGCTGGAGATATGTCACATGGACACTGCCCTCCTACTCATTGAGTGGTCCAGTGAATATAAGCTGACAATGTTCAACAAACTTTCTCCAAGCCTCTGTGAGATTTGTACTGTCCCAATTCATGGATGGCACTGGCACACCCCTTAAATCCATACTTGTAAAATTCCAACTTTTGTTTAAACTATACTAAGTAAAACAAGTCCTCAAAGAATGTTTACAATTTATAAATTTAATCCCAGTTCTGACACCATATAATATTAACTGTTCTATCCAGGAGTATATAAAATGACAATCAATGTATTCTAATTATTTATTACAAATCACTAAGAACAAGTTAACATCAAAGAGACAGAGTGCATGCAGGATAGGGTATTTATATATGACAAGGGAAGCAACTCTTGCAAGCTTGGAAGCTGGAGTATCATGTTATACAATTAAGATTACAATCCTTTCAAAATGCGTTATAACCTTAAATAAACACTTCCTTGATATTAATTAAATACAATTCTAAATTAAGACCAAGTTAGTCATTCATCTTGGTGTGATATCCGTGAAATGTGTCCGCATACGTTAAAAATCGCTCTCCGAGCGATGTTTTTGCGAACACGTTATGCGGATAACGCATGTGGACACGAAACATGGAATAGACCCAACAGCTTTCAACCAATTCATTTTTTTTGGCGGACGCGGACATGCGGGTGCGGAACACGGACGCGGAGACATGTAATACCGGTACCGGCCATACGGAACGCGGACCCCGCATTGTGAACGCGTGCACCTGGAATACCGACCTAATCAGTTTAGAACAGCTTAGGGTCTGAGAATACATATTCTTCAAAACTGTGAAAGTGTACTGGAACCAGAATTTGAGAGTTGGTTTATAATCCAGGATACCCTTCCTGGGGATCCGTTTTTACTTAAGTTTGACCTTGCCGCAATTCTTGCGTGCTTTTTAAATGTTTTTACGGTACTTTCGTGTCTTTACGATTCCCCGAAGAAAGTTTTGCGCTCCGCAACGTGTCTGATTTCAATGGCATTATTTAGCCTTGTAGCCTCACATTATGTAAGTTGTTTGTTTGAATATGATGTAATTGATTGCTACCTTCATTTTAAAACCACTGTCCGATTTCTATAGATATTTTAAAGCAGTTAGAATTCTTGATGAAAATTTAGGTCATATGTTTTCGCAATTTGTCTTTCGTACCAGTGAGGTTTTCTATTATTGTCAAAGTCAACTTTTCGCTCACTTTAAGTCTATTGTAACATTCGTTTGGATAACTTAATAATTTCTTCATCGTTTGCTGATTGTTGTTGTACAATTTATCGTTTTATTAGTCTGATTCAACGGTGAAGAGTTTTTACTATTACTGCATGTCTTATTTTTGTGTTTCAGTCTTTTACCAAATGTATGGGGAAACAACCACATTAAAGGTTATAACTTCGTGCAATCTCATTAAAATCAGACCCTAACATTAGCTACGCTGTTATATATCAGTGTAAAGTAGTGAAGCGTTATATGGATTTGATTTAAATGAGATTAAACTTCTTGCAGTTTCGTTTTCTCTAAACCGAAGACACGACAGAAAGTATCCAGTGTATTGCATTGTGCTTGTCTGAGTGTTTGTATCCAGTGTATAACATTGTGCTTGTCTGAGTGTTTGTATTCAGTGTATTGCATTGTGCTTGCCTGAGTGTTTGTATCCAGTGTATTACATTGTGCTTGTCTGAGTGTTTGTATCCAGTGTATTGCATTGTGCTTGTCTGAGTGTTTGTATCCAGTGTATTACATTGTGCTTGTCTGAGTGTTTGTATTCAGTGTATTGCATTGTGCTTGTCTGAGTGTTTGTATCCAGTGTATTGCATTGTGCTTGTCTGAGTGTTTGTATCCAGTGTATTGCATTGTGCTTGTCTGAGTGTTTGTATCCAGTGTATTGCATTGAGCTTGTCTAAGTGTTTGTATCCAGTGTATTACATTGTGCTTGTCTGAGTGTTTGTATTCAGTGTATTGCATTGTGCTTGTCTGAGTGTTTGTATCCAGTGTATTACATTGTGCTTGTCTGAGTGTTTGTATTCAGTGTATTGCATTGTGCTTGTCTGAGTGTTTGTATCCAGTGTATTGCACTGTGCTTGTCTGAGTGTTTGTATCCAGTGTATTGCATTGTGCTTGTCTGAGTGTTTGTATCCAGTGTATTGCATTGTGCTTGTCTGAGTGTTTGTATCCAGTGTATTGCATTGTGCTTGTCTGAGTGTTTGTATCCAGTGTATTGCATTGTGCTTGTCTGAGTGTTTGTATCCAGTGTATTGCATTGTGCTTGTCTGAGTGTTTGTATCCAGTGTATTGCATTGTGCTTGTCTGAGTGTTTGTATCCAGTGTATTGCATTGTGCTTGTCTGAGTGTTTGTATCCAGTGTATTGCATTGTGCTTGTCTGAGTGTTTGTATCCAGTGTATTGCATTGTGCTTGTCTGAGTGTTGGTATCCAGTGTATTGCATTGTGCTTGTCTGAGTGTTTGTATCCAGTGTATTGCATTGTGCTTGTCTGAGTGTTTGTATTCTATTTACATATTTATCTCCAGCAATCGCTATATTGCCATTGCTTGCTAGTCAGAGCCCCGAGCAGCAGCTATGTGGACGATTGCATACAAACTTTAGTCGTGTGTACAAACTAAATTATAATCGGAAAAAGATAAATTGACCGGGTTATAATCAGGACCAGACCATAAACACGCGTGTTTACCGCACCTAATATAAATATACAAATACTGTATACCAGATTTATATAGCGCCTTTTTCATGCGAACACACACTCAAAGGCACTTTACATTATTGTGCTGCAGCCACAAGGGCTATGATTTTGTGGATTATTGTACAAAATATTTGTATTTTTAGCGTTCGACAGAGACGGCCGTGCGTAGTGCGTTGTCATTCAGTTTTATCCAATGACTCCCAACTTCGAGGGAACAGGCACCGATACACGCGACTACCCCAGGTATCAAACCAGTTCATCTTTATTTGGATGTGAAACACTGAACAACGTTTCTGAAATTTTAGTGGCCTGGTCGAGATTCGAACCAGGGACCTCATGATAGGTAGTCGAGAGCGCTAACCATTCATTGTTCAGTAAGTTTCGAACCTGCGACCACTGGCGTTAAAGGCGCAAACGTTTCTACTGCGCTAATATTCATGCTTGATGTTTTCTCCGATTTTGTTACAAATGCAGAGATTACTTCACATGTTGTAAATACACATACGAATCGAAAACAGCCGAGTACAACCGGGCTCTAATGGGCTTTGATTAGAGTGTCTCATTGGCGTCTGTATTGGAGGACTTTGTTATAATGAGCTGGAAGACAATTCCCCCATGGTTTCCCCGTGAGCCTCAACTTGTATGAAGTTTATGAACACTTCCCCGTGTTGAGCCTCAATTCGTAAGAAGTTCATAAATAATTTCCCGCGTGGAGCCTCAATTTAACTATATAATATAACTTTTTGCTTTTACAGGTATCTAGACACTTAAAATGGTTTCTATACAGATTTGAATTAGCTGGTAACTCACTGGTCCTCGGTAAAGTTTTTGAGTCTTGGTAGACTCATCTTCTACATCAATTGTTCTCGATTCTTGCTATACGTATTTGAATACATCTAAGCGTATAGACTCATGAATAAACTTGACATCTGTATTAGCCTAAGAGCTGAGGGCGATTTATTCAAAATTGGAGTCCATCTCTTAAACTTGCACCACAGTTGGACATATGACCGAACATTAAGAAAAACCATTTCTTACAAATTTCCTCTTTCACAACCGCTCAGCATCCAAGATGGCGTCCAAGATGGCCGCCATTTTTACGCGAAAATGGTACTGAACGCTTATTTGTGCATGAAATGAACTGTTTTCTCACAAATATGTTTCAAAATGTACTTATAAGTTGAAAAATGAATGGAAGACACACTTCTATCTGTTTTAATAGTAAATTTCGACATTTTGGAAAAGCTATGACCCATATAGAGGCCCAAAATTGGCTATTTTTAGGGTATTTTTCTTAATTTTGTATTGTCAATAACTTAAAAGTACATTTATGACTGTAAATTTTACCTTTAATTGGTTTCATTTATTCTATATATTTAGTGTGAAAAATATGAGGGTGTAAGATGTACAACTTTTTTAGTTTTATGCGTTCCCTAAGGGTGTGAAGTGGGTGGGGTAAATTCACATCAAAAGTGAAAAAATAAGAAACTGCCTCTTTTTAACTAATTATTTATGTATTTAGACCATATTGGGTTGACTTATATAATGTGAATGAAATTATGCATTTTGAAATCAGTTTTGGTTGCTCGTGCTCTATTTTACGAAGTGGGTGGGGTAAAATTTCATAAATAGTTTTAAAGATTTAATAACGAGATTAACCAATGATTGTTTTTAAACTCTGAGCTCTGTTTTTCTTCTGACCTATGATAAACTATTCTGAAATGTTCTTCAAGTTACTTTTGTATATAATAAATGAGAGATTGTACAAATAAACACGTTACATGACTTCACCTGTTAAAAGTGGGTGGGGTAAAAAACTGCAAAAATGAGAATAATGACATATTTGCTGAAATTGCATTCTATGAATTATTTTGATTAATATAGACAGTACAAGTCTCTTTGGTTTTATAAGATATATTTATTGCAGCATTTCGCTGTTTTAAAATTGGTCATGCTTAATATTGTGAAGTGGGTGGGGTAAAATCACGTAAATAGTGAAACTTCATAATGGGCGCCATTATAAGCTAAAACCAATGGGTATGCGATCAGACGAACTTTCATACACACCGTCATCAGTAGTACAACCGCCACAATTGACAATAAACCGAATCAAATGAGACTTAAATTTCATACATGTAAATGATGTTGAATATTTGCATTCTGGTATATCTCATGATATGCAGCAAATTGCCTTGCAACACTGACAATTTCAAGGTCAAGGTTACGGTCAATGTAAAGACGCCTTTGTTCGTACTACAACTAGAAAAGTCATAATTATCCCATGTCATGAACTCCCAACAAGCATATAAAGCCATTTCTAGCCTTTAGTAGTAGTAACCACCGGTGGATGAAGCCATTTCTAGCCAAATGGAGTAGTCACCACCAGTGGATGAAGCCATTTCTAGCCTTATGGAGGAGTCACCACCAGTGAATGAAGCCATTTCTAGCCATATGGAGGAGTCACCACCAGTGGATGAAGCCATTTCTAGCCTGATGGAGAAGTCACCATCATCAGATAGGGCCATTCTAGCCCGATGGAGTACTCCCCTTCTGCGTATGAAGACATTTCTAGCCTTATGAACTACTCCCCTACTGCGTATGAAGCCATTTCTAGCCTTATGGAGTACTCCTCTACTGCGTATGAAGACATTTCTAGCCTTATGGAGTACTCCCCTACTGCGTATGAAGACATTTCTAGCCTTATGGAGTACTCCCCTACTGCGTATGAAGACAGTTCTTGCGTTATAGAGTACTCCCCTTCTGCGTATGAAGACATTTCTTGCCTTATGGAGTACTACCCTACTGTGTATGAAGACATTTCTAGCCTTATGGAGTACTCCCGTACTGCGAATGAAGACATTTCTAGCCTTATGGAGTACTCCCCTACTGCGTATGAAGACATTTCTAGCCTTATGGAGTACTCCCCTACTGCGAATTAAGACATTTCTAGTCTTATGGACTACTCTCCTACTGCGTATGAAGACATTTCTAGCCTTATGGAGTACTCCTGTACTGCGAATGAAGACATTTCTTGCCTTATGGAGTTCTCCCCTACTGCGTATGAAGACATTTCTAGCCTTATGGAGTACTCCCGTACTGCGAATGTAGACATTTCTTGCCTTATGGAGTACTCCCCTACTGGATTTGAAGACATTTCTTGCCTTATGGAGTACTCCCCTACTGCGTATGAAGACATTTCTAGCCTTATGGAGTACTCCCCTACTGAGAATGAAGACATTTCTTGCCTAATGGAGTACTCCTCTACTGCGTATGAAGACATTTCTTGCCTTATGGAGTACTCCCCTACTGCGAATGTAGACATTTCTTGCCTTATGGAGTACTCCCCTACTGGGTTTGAAGACATTTCTTGCATTATGGAGTACTCCCCTACAGCGTATGAAGACATTTCTAGCCTTACGGAGTACTCACCTACTGCGAATGAAGACATTTCATGTCTTATGGGGTACTCCCCTACTGCGTATGAAGACATTTCTTGCATTATGGAGTACTCCCCTACTGCGTATGAAGACATTTCTTGCCTTATGGAGTACTCCCCTACTGCGAAAAAAGCAGTTGATAGCCTTATGGGGTACATGTACTCTCAATCAGCGGATAAAGCCCATGCCAGATAGAGCACTTGTCACAAGTGGATATGTCATTCCAATGCCTATAAGAAACTCAATACTGCCAGAAAAAGCCATTCATATCCATTTGTAGAACTCTCAACCAGTGGTAAACTGATTCCCAGTCATGTTAGGGTATGCACCACAACTAGAATAACCATTCCTAGCAGTATGAAGTACTCACCACCAACGTATCAAGCAATTACTAGCCAAATGTTTACTTACTACTCCTAGCAAAAGCCATTCTTAGCCATATTAAGTAAGGAGTATGTATATGAAAACGCTAGTTTTACTCTTATGTTTGTCTATCTATTGGTTTTAGCCTATACAGTTGCCACACTATACCGGTGAACGCTCCTATTATCAGATATTTTACCCCACCCACCCATAAACTAAGCATGATGGATACACATCTAGTTTAAAAACAACAATAGGTCATAACAAATAAGTCTTTTATAAAGAAAGAGATGTGTACTGTTTATATTGAGCAAAATAATACAAAGAATGCAATTTCTGCATATATCCATTATTCTCATTTTTTTCAGTTTTTTACCCCAGCCACTTTCAACAGGCAAAGTCATGTAACATACTTAATTTTAAAAACTCTCATCTATTTTCTACAAAAGAAACTTATTGAACATTTCAGAATAGTTTATCATAGGTAAGAAGAAAAACAGAGGTCAGAGTTTAAACAACCTTCGGTTTATCTTGTTGTTTAGTTTTTTTTATTATTTGTGAAATTTTACCCCACCCACTTCGTAAAAAAGAGCAAGAGCAACCAAAACTAATTTCAAAAACACATCATTCCATGCACATTGTACAGCAAGTTCACCTATGATGCTCTTAATACATAAAGGAAGTCAAAATTATGTAATTCCTTATTTTTTTCACTTTGGGGTATATTTACCCCACCCACTTCAAACCCTTAGCGATAGCATACAACTAAAAAAGTTGTAAATCTTACACCCTCATTTTCTTCATACTAAATTTACGAAATAAATAAAATCATTTAAATGCAAAAATTTATAGTCATAAATGTACTTTTAAGTTATTGACAATACAAAATATAGAAAAATACCCCAAAATAGCCAATTTTGGGCCTCTATATGGGTCATAGCTTTTCCAAAATGTCGAAATTTACTATCAAAACAGATAAAAGTGTGTCTTCCATTCATTTTTCAACTCATAAGTCCATTTTAAAACATATTTGTGAGAAAACAATTAATTTCATGCACAAATAAGCGTTCAGTACCGTTTTCGCGTAAAAATGACGGCCATCTTGGACGCCATCTTGGATGCTGAGCGGTTGTGAAAGAGGAAATTTGTAAGAAATGGATTTTCTTAATGTTCGGTCATATGTCCAACTGTGGTGCAAGTTTAAGAGATGGACTCCAATTTTGAATAAATCGCCCTCAGCTCTTAGGCTATATAGATTTAGTGTCTAGAAAGCAATTGATTCTAGTGTCTATAAAGATTTAAATAATGTTGCTTCTAAACAAATACATTTGGTTGTCTATACAGATTTGGCACGTTCTATGTGTCATGGTTATGCAACACATATGTCTTGTATTGTTAATAGTTTTCTGATTATAAATAAAACAAAGTTCATATACCTGTTGTATTTTATTCTTGTTTTTTTTAACTTATCATATGGAAACTTTCAAATTGATAGCAATGCCTTTACACTCAGCTTTGTTTGTTAAATTTATACAACCAATGAAATAGTATGCACCAAATATGGAATTTGCACATACTGAATTGCTATCGGATATATAGCTATACAAACTTTACACACAATACACCATTTGACTATTACATTATACTAATTGCCAATAAACTGAAATTAGCATTATGAAGTTACTACACATCACATCACATTGAAATGTGTTGTAAATGATGTGAATCTGCATTGTTTGCCATTTGATAAAATTAAATGAATAGCATGCGTATATTTATAAAACATGCTTGTACAAGAGGATTAAGGTACAAACTAAGATCCTTAATATTCAAGATGAAAATATATTTTTTGTATTTCACTTTTGCCATTATATTTTGAAAAATACAACACCTGCTGTTTCTTATAAAGATCAATCATATATGTCTTTACAGTTTTCAGAACTTCTTTTATGGCGCCCTTTGATGCTTTGCATCAATGGTTATCTTGGTTTAATCTGGTCAGACAATAAGGTAAGTTATCAGTATTTAAGACAACCTTTGACCTTTAACCCATGGGTATTCGAGCTTATCAAAACATTCTTACTGTACAGTAACGAGAACACACGAGGATTTTAGTGCGCCCAGGATAACATGAACGGCGGGAAATTTTGGTATAATCCATTTAGGTGGATTAATCAGGTGTGAATGATTTATCCGTTATGTTTATAGAACAAAACTGACCTTATCTGTTTTATTTAGTAATGTGGAAAACCAACTTTCCAATAGTTGACAAAACCGATTCATGTTTGTAAACATCACGTTATCCTGGGCGCACTATAATTAGTTCTTGACCAAATGTTTTCTACGACGCGTATTGTAACTCAACATAGATGTTTCATCAAGACAAATAATCTGACCCTCTTTTCTGATGAAAATTCAGTGAAAAATACAGCGGCTTTATATCATACACACTGGTTTTTATGATTCAGACCGAGTGACCTAGTTTTTCCCCCTACACGATCCAATATCAAACATGTTTACAAAAATAACATAACATAAACAATGAACAGTCTATGTCTAAAATATCTAGATGTACTGTAAACCAACTTTATTTCGCGTATAAAAATGTTCGCGTTTTTCCGATTGCCTATTCGCGTCTACAAAAGTTAGCGTTTGAAGTTTACCATAAACGAGACATGTTCGTGTTTTTCAATTTTGGAACATATTAATATTTAATTTCGCGAATTCATACCACTCGCGAATTCCGCGAACTTAGATCGCGCGAGATAATTTGTTGGTTTACAGTATATCAATCTGTAGTTTAACCCCATCCCCACATCTTCTTCAGCTTTGCTATAAGCCTTAATAAATCTGCCAGCGACGGTTGTACATTTGTTGGTGGTGGTGCAGTGGTTGTTGTTGTTGTTGGAGGCGGAGTTTGTGGCGGGGTTGTTGTTGTTACGACAGGCTTTGGAGTGTCGGTTCCTCTGATGGCACCGTCCTCGGTAAACCAATTCCTTCGTTCTATGTAGTCTGGCCTGGAGATAACGAAAGTACAATTACTGTAAAATCACATATTTCCGTGAGTATTAAATTTCGTGAATTTTGATAAAATTCATTTTCGCGGGGTCGTATATTCATCGATTACAATATACAAAGAAGGGTTTAATCCATGTTTTGTATTTGGGAGTTCGATAAATCGTGTGCATTAGATTTCGTGGTCGAGTTTAACAACGAAATAAACGAAGTCAACTCCCTCGAAAAATAATGATTTAACAGTACTATGCAATCGGTGTGTCAGTCTATTAGTAAACCAAATAAAGCAATAAAATAACTGTGGAAGAAGAATGGTAGCGATTACATGAGACAATGGTAATACAACCAAAATGAAAATAGAGCACAACCTCTATAGAGCAACACCCTTTGGCTGTTTTAAATTGTGGCCGTTATTTTGAGGTCGATGCTGTACAGAGGTTAGATTCATAGTTAAAGCCGGCTTAGGTGTTGTTGGCCACAATGCGTCTGTGACCTGTAGACATTTCGCTGGCTTACAATGAGAAGTTCGGTAGCACAAAATCGATATTTTGAGAAAACAGGATAATACTGTATGAAAGCCTGCACTCTTTATTTATGGAAAAACAAGATTTGTCAACCTCCGTTTGGTCATCATGACCTGTTCCGATTTCCATGATTATAGGCGCATAAGAAGCGCCTTGTGGTGCAGATTTAAATATGCATGAGCTACTCTCTTCAGTACCCGGGTCGACAGTGACTAGGACAAATCATTAATTTACGACGAGTTGAAACCAAATGCCTATGATCTGAAGAACCGATATTGAACGATTTGCACGCGAAAATTTATATATTTAACGCAAGAACCTTGTAATATACTCATGCTTTAATGTCAGGGCAGGTCAAATTCTCCGTGCTATACATGTACTTTTAACTTACTGTAACAGCAGATTCGTCAACATAGCCAAATCTTCTTTCTTATATCCGTCGTTTCCAGAAAACAATCTTCTCAAAATACTAGTATGTATGGATGGTTTTGGTGGTCCGTAATTCACATTACGCTTCTGTGCGGATGAGTACAGTTTGGGTCGTTCGCTCACACCTTGTTCAATGTCGCCTAGCAGTCGAAACAACAAATCTGAGAATAAATGTTTAACCGTTAGTATTATACATGATTTAAAATTACTGTCAAGAATCGACGAGGCTTACACTCAAGCTATGCAGTGAGCTAAGATTATTTTTAGTTATTGTGATTGTTTCTTAATCATTTTTAGTGCATAAAGTAGCTTTGAATTTTAAAGATCACTTCTTCAAATATTGAAGTCATCGTTGGCAAACATTTGTCATGTAAGTAAACTGAAAGTGGAAAACGCCGTAAAATTTGGCCAAAGTTATCTTGTTTATTCAATAGCGTATAGTGTAATATTTCACACATTGATGGAACCAGCAAAGTAAGCATTCTGATCACATCGGCCTTTATGGATCGCATATTTATCGGAGACAAACGGAAATGGCCGAGATTTCACGATTGCATGAAATATATGATGCGGCAGAAAAAATGTAAAGAAGTCCTTTCAAAAATGTGTTCGCAAAATCCAGTATTACCGACTTCTTTGCGCCACGTTGCATTATGCATGTAGATTGAATAAATTAAAATGACCGTGTAAAATAACTAATAATACATTGCAAAATTATGACGAATTAAGTCATTGAATAGTTTTCTTGTATACTGGATAACATCTTAAATAAAACCCAAATCATATTATAGCATATACATGTACATATTATTACATGTATTTTGAGATTCAAAATACTCCAAATAAAACAAGAAATGTGTCATTAGGACACGGCTGTCCCAACTTGTCATTTGAACATGCCAAGGGCCATAACTAAAATGCACATATTGACTTATATTCCTACAAAGTGTGATGATTGTAGCTCAAATACGTATAGAGTTATGAGAAACAAAAGCAAAACTTCATCATTCGAAGGACCACAACTCTGCTTAGACAGGTCAGATCCGAATTAAAACATTAAGTTATTTGGACATATCTGAAGTGATATTTTCAGCAGCAATTTCGTCACAATTGTTCTATTTATGAATGATTTAGCTGATATGTTCACAAACTGGACTAATACCGCTTTTTAGAAAAGCTGAACTATTTTTTAAAAAGTTAAATATTCTGATTCTTGGTGCTTTTATACTGAAGCCCTGGAGGGACATTTTTTGTTACTTGTTAATACTTACTTGTTATTACTTACTTGTTATTACTTACTTGTTACTACTTAATACTTAATAGTTAATAGTTAGTAGTTATTGTGTTGCTCGACCATTTCCAACATCGACAGTCAAGACGGTGTGCATGGGATTCGATTTATAAGGTAATCTTTATTATTTTATTGTAAGCTTAGAGCGTGAACTGGTCGCATTGTTTAATGGATGGTCGCTTATTTCCTGTGTTTCAGTTCCTGAGCTGGTTTGAGTAATGATGCAGTGTCCCTTTGGTCGTTTAGCTTTCATGTAACTTAATGTAAAATGCTTGCATGCATTTGAGTTATGTGTGTTTAATATCTCAAGTATACTAATTATTGTTCATTTTCAGGGATTCCCACATTTTTCAAAGTGTCAAAAGAAGCAGAGAGATCGAAAACTGTCCTGTGCCGCTTTATACGCATACCATCTGATCTGGAAAAATACTGTGTTCTGTTTTCAAATCCAGACTTGATACGTAGTTGTGCCAAAACCTGTTGTTTTATATTACAAAGACGTCAATTTTTTTTGACTAAATAGTAATAATAATAGCTGTAAATATTTTGTACATGTGCTAAGCAGATGTCCTGAATTCATTTTAGATCGCAAATTACTTTTAAAACTGTAGATAATGTCAATGTGTCTTAATTAGTTGTATATTCTCTTCTTATTTCTCACCTAAAACACCTCCGTTAATCAAACTACATATGATCTGATCAAATGTAGATACGTTTTCTTACACTCATTTTCTAATTAGTGCAATAGTACCATATTTACAAAATTCAGTTTTTTACTAGTGTTTTAATGCAGCTTTTAAGGATAGATTAACGTTGGTGTTTTGGATTTAAACTATGGGATTAAGTTAAACTGTGATAATATGTAAGATAATTATGTACCACTGTCTCTTATAATTCTGTATAGAATGGCAATGTATATATAACTATATGGATTTTTATGATGTTTTATAATAATTGTATAATGTACATTGTTGAGACATTAATAAAGGATAATATAATATATACCATGGCCAATATAGTCTTCACGATGCTGCTATATAGTTTAGTTTCTTGCGCAGCGTGCGCAGTGCCGTCAAATATTCCAAATTCTGACAATGGTATCACCAGCAATGAATTGATTAAAATATACTTTATGGAAGGTCTAAAGTATGTGGAAATAGTGTTATTTTTGTTCTGTCACCATAACATTAAAATTAGTGTTCAACAATTAAAGCGTATCTTGCGAAGTTTAAATCTTCGGAGACGCCCTACCCATTACTCATCTGTGCACAATGCAATACATGTTGTAAGACAAAAATGGTTATTGGGGCGTGTATAGGTTATAGGACCATGTGGAAAAACACTCATGCAGGATCATGGATTGTCCGTTAAAAGATCCGAAGTCATGGAAATAATGAAACATACATGTCCACGAGCAACAGAATAACGAAAAGCACATATGTTAAAACGAAGGTTATATGCAATCAAAGGACCTAATCATTTGTGGCATGTTGACAGATATGATAAGTTAAAACCGTTTGGCTTTTGCATTCATGGATGCGTCGACGGTTATAGTAGAAAAATTATGTGACTGGAAGTAGCCTCTACAAATAACGATCCAGCTGTTATAGCAAAATACTGTCTAGACTGTTTAATTGACTTTAAACATACTCCAAGAATTGTGAGGGCAGATAATGGAACAGAAAACAGCAGCTTTCTACAGCCATTGTTTAGTTATAGTTCGACTGACAGTATGGCTGGCATTAAACGTTTTATGTATGGAAAGAGCACGGTAAACCAAAGGATAGGAGTATGGTGGGATCGGAAGCTTGGTATTCATTGAAGGGTTAACTTGTTCAAAGATATTAGGGATTCAGGATTGTTTGATATACAAAACCCAGCGTGTTTGAGATTTTGTTTTACGGATGCTAAATACTGACATATTTAGATAGAACTGATCAGCACTGGAGTTCTCATCAGCCGCGGAATCGAACCTGGATCGCCGGGTTACACATTCAGTGCAGAAGCACTAACCACTGGACCACAGTCGTGGCTCTGTCGTTCACTCTGAGGCTGATAATACAATGGTCTTACCTCAGGATCTGAACAGTTTTCCATCGCTTTGATTATATTGTATGGTTGATTCTTTGATGTATACAATGCTATTGCTGTCTTGGTTTAGCTGCGGTTTGTGATTATGTAACAATATACAAATTTACGAAATGTTGTTGTTCTTTTCCATATTAATTGTCCTCTCTCGTACGCCGTTTAGTAAAAAGCAACTACAAAAGACTTTACTTTACAAAAACACCAACTTAAAAACCATTATACAACGCCTTATTCCACACATGCTGAATATTGCATGCAATACTATGGCAATCGATTATACTAGTATGCTGTTTGAGTGCCAATCGTTCACAAAATACGCCCGTTTATGGGCCATAATCAAGGAAGGCCTGGGGCAATCTGGCTGATAATCGAAAACGACCGAGATAATAAGGGGGGGGGGCACTCTCTAAATTACAATTCATGCCCATGTAGGTAAGTAATGGTTACGGATTCAGCTCAGTGGTAACGCACTTGACTGTCGATCCAGAGGTCGTGTGTTCAATCCCCGGCATCGGAACTTGACATTTCTGAAATATTTATAATATGTCCCGCTATATCTGACCGTGTGTCATGCAAAGTATCTGGGTAAAGGTACCAGTAAGATGCGTATCGGTGCAATACAACGGGCACATTAAAGAACCAGGCTGTCTATTCGAAATAAGAGCTAGGCGCACTGCGCCGAACATGCCTGTATCTAATGTCTCTCTCTCCCTTCAGGGGCTTTCTCTCAGTCTGTCCCTCTGGTCAGATCATGCTGTGTATGCACTGGTAGAGGATGCACCTGCGCCCTTGTGACTGCAACACTAAAATGTAAAGTGCCTTTGAACGTGTGTTCGCATGACAAAGGCGCTATATAAATCTGGTATATTTTACTGACCGAACAAGGGGTATAGTGAATTTTTTGGACCTGTCAAAATAAACCTGATTATACTGTAGCTGCATACTTAGTAATCCCCATCTTTCTGATGATGACTTTTCTATAATGTGTTTTGACAGGTCCAGCTCTATATTACTGTATATGAAAACCTGTGCACATGAAAAACGTGTGCTGTTTTTATAATCAGAAATTACCAAACTACGAGGTCAGTAATTGACTAACAAAAATGTGGACAACCACGAACAAAACACCATGTCTGACAAAGAATAGAATTCAGATAATTCTTGTCACTGAATACGCAGAGATAAATATAATTATAATAAGTAATGAACATATTGTAATTTTAATATGATTATATGTAACCGTGTACGTTGCCACTGGACCAGTTGTTAGAGTTCTATATAATGTTTGAACCACATATATGTACATCCAAATATGTCTGAAGATACAACCAAAAGGAACAGCAAAATAATAATAATAATAATAACAAATAAGTAATAACTAATAAAGATTAATTTCTAATAATTAATCTAAGTTATTTTGCTCAGTCATTTAGTGTCTCGGGTCGTGTAAATTTTCTGTGATTATTATCTACCTTACTATCTGTGTCAGCCTGTATTTACAAATTACTCAACCGGTGATTCGGTGACGTGGCAAGGCTAGGCTATTTAAACCATCGATCGGTTCTCGTCCGGTGTCATTAAATTTATTACACTTCAAAAGACAACTGTTCACACCTTGGATGGCGTGGTTTCGAGGTAAAATGAATGTGCAACGGCGAATTGGAACACAACTATTGCTGCGACACACCGAAGATGGTAGAAAAGATAAGTAATGCGTTTATTGTTTGTGTAGTCATTGCATGACACGTGGAACAGGTCATATAGCCATAACATAACAATAAAACGGAGAAATTTGACAAGCAGGTATTGAATAATTTGAATTCATGCAGCAAGCATGAAGCTTGAAGCGCAATTTTGTGCCTTACGGAATAAGTTCAATTTATAAGTTCAATTTATATTGCTTTGGTAAATATTGAACATTCATAATAGTATTGTCACGAGTCCGTAATGAATATGTTCATGTGTAATGATAGCGATGGCATGAGCCTGTTCATAGCACAAGTTAATCGTGGTATATTTATATAAACACATGAGTCGGTTGGTTATTTCAACATTTATGTATTGACAACTGATAAATATCTATTATAATAATTCATTTGAGTTAATGGTGAAGCGGGTCATGCACATCCTAAGTACTGTTTGTCGCCTAGACGCCACGTGGTAAGAAGTTACTGTTACCATTTTTATTTTGTCTTCAATACAACAGCACAGCTTAGCGCGTTTTGTCTCGGAAGGGAAATGTTTTATTGTTGTGGGCAATATGGCTGACCCATTGCAAATAACATTTAACATATGTGCTTATACATTGTCAAATGTGAGTCTTAAAATTAACTAATCGAATCATGCTTATGGTACCGTAGCGAAAACACACGAATACTAATTAGGGACAGGTCAAATGTTGTCGGCTGTACTTCTTATAGCACAGGGTGAAGCCACGTGGTGAGGCTTTGTTTGTTTGACTACTTGGTTTCTTACAGTTATCGACCCGGGACTAATATACATAATTATACTAGTTTGTCCCAGACAGTGATAGGGGGGTATCTGGCGTAAAGGTATGAGTTTGTATTAGCCAGCAGGTGGATTAATTAGCGGACTCGATGAACAATCGTTAACTTTGACTGATCTGTACTTATGTAGCTTGCCACTGTCACGTTTGACGATTTGACACTTGGTTTGTAAAGATAAAACATTGTTTTGGTTTTATTGTAATATGTGTACCGGTATTCACGTGCATTTCTAGTGTACTTTAGAATGGAATTATGATCGACAAATGTGTCACTATGTTTAGTGTTTAAAAGCCGCCGGTGTTTTTATAAGCCACATACAATTAACTGTCGAGCACGAGATTGTAGCTAGTACTTTATTATGTCTTCAACGGCACGACTTTCCCACTTTTAGTAGGGGATGACTGATCACTGCTTTTGCAAAACTAGTTATGTTAACAATAAGGACAGTCCGGCGAGTTTGACATGCCTCTCGAACTTTTATTAGCATAATTTAACAGTTGATACGCTGGTTATATTTATAGTTGCGTTGGTTGTCATGGCGGGAAGTGTCAGAGGACGCTTAGATGTGATGCCAACATAAAGCTAGGGCACTGATATTGCAAGTTTACTCATAGAAATTCATATATTCAATACAATGACATTATGGTGTGCGTGCACAGGGGTCGGGATCATGTCAATTTATCCGAGCTATAGCAAGATTCAAAAATTACTCGTGGTACAGTAAGCATTTTAAGTGGGTTTATCCACGGTGTTCAATTAACACATACTTGCATTCTACTGCCATTGGCCTGTACTGAAATAGAATATAGGGTCATGTGGTCCTGAGCCGACTATACTATTAGGGTTTTTGTTCAACTTACCGAATAACTAAATTTATACAAACGTTCTACAATCCCTTATAGTTTAGTTGATGAAACTACTTTTCTTCCAACGCCGTCACCAGGCGGCGCCATCTTTGCAATAGTAAACCGGTCAGCCAGTAATGTTGCATAACAAACTATGCGGATGTAAACCGGTCATGCAAACCAGTACTAATTATTTCATGCGGACCACATCGGTCTTTGTCGCATCGCAGTATTTTATTGACCGAAGAAAGCCAAAACATCCCGCAATAGAATCAAGACCATGTCACACTCCTGAATGAACTGCATGTGTCTATATCCCGGTCTAAAGAGATCGATTTATATTTACTAGTTATAGACCATGTATATGTTTACTTCTGCTTGGGGCAAAACATTGACTGATAAGCAATGGGGAAAAATAGTAAATTATCCCCCCTTACTACTCTCTAAAACTCCACCGGTCATATCATGCGGATTACTCTGTTTTTATCCCTGTTTTGTTTATTGCACATGGTGGTAATTAGGCTGAAATATTTGCAACATTAATTATCAGATCAAATAATAAATCTGGCTACATGTTGTTTACACACCATGGTATATAAATTTTTATGGCCCTAACATATTAGGTAATACAGAAGTGAGAAATTTCATACCTAAAAGCAATGATATTTCAGTTAAAAAACAAGGATAAAGTCCAAGGATCTGAACTAGTTAGGACCTGTATGCTAATTGGTCTACCTCGGGCTTTATCTTACAAGGGAGATAATTTATATGTCACTTATGTCTCTCATTATATCTGTGTAGTTGGTATGTGAATGTCACTTTATTTGTGGCATATTTAAATGATCTTAACTTGTAGATTGACATATATTTTCAGCATGTCAGAAGCTACATATATCTTCCAGTCCTAGTTTATACGGATAGAAGTTTACATCAAGGCATTCACGCATGTATTATTAAAGAGTATACATTAGTATAAATGTACAAATAAATCAGTAGAAAAATAAAGTTACATCATCTTTAACTTATGACTTCCCCTACAGTCATTTGAACAACTTTAGCGCTTTCAGCGCTTCGATTAAATAGAAGGAATTATGTATATTTTGTATAATTATCACGATAAGTAAAATTGTCAAGTGCATACATTTTTATTACACATCTATATGTTTATTTTACTACATGGACACCAGACATACAGTTCCAGGACACTTATTTGTTCATGCAAACACAAACCCGTCACTCGATATCAATTTTCAGCGGTTATTAGGAAATGCTTATTACAAATGAAATTTAAGGCTAAAAAATTAGAGTCGTATCCAAATATACATTGTATTAAAAACAAAATAAGTGTCGATTAAGTTGTATATATTTGCAGATATATGGATCCTGGATGATTCGATCCCATACTGGGCATGAGCTAGTGCCAATGAACGCGGCAGGCCTAATCTACGACTTCCGGAAGGGCTTGGTGTTACATGGTGGAGTGGGTTGTTTGGGCTGGAGCGACTTACAGCACTGCATTCGGCTTCCCATGGATCTACGACCCGAGCCAACGGTAATAGTTTTCCATTTGTGGGGGAATGACGTGATAAACAATTCCCTCCGCTTTATTTTCAAAATGGTAGAAGGCATAGAGCTTGTGCACCGGGCACTTCCGGGGTCTCACATCGTATGGAATAGCCGCTGAAGCGCTTAAAGCTATTGATAGGAAACGACGGTGTATTAACAGATTTGGCCACAAAATTATAGATCGTTTACCAAAACATACAAGTCTGCGTATGGACATTGATTAAAAAACACATGGATTCTTTGGAGAGGGCAGGTGCACCTTTTCATTGTCGGTTTAGATTTGTACTTTATTTACATTAGAAGAGAAATTGATTTTAAAATAAGAATTGGCGGAAATTAAATGTTACATTTAATTTTGTGGCGGAATTCTTATTGAAGGAGCGACCAGGGGTTCTGAAGCGTTAGGATTTTATCCTTCTAAAAAACGGGATAATGGTGATGTTAAAGATATGAAATATGGCAGCCTGTGATTGTTTACCGCTACCTGTTTTAACTGTCGGTCTACGATTCTTGGCTTGCTTCCAAAAAATATTATTTGGGTTAAAGGAGCGGTTACTGATGTGCTCGATAGATTAGCGTCTTAGGCGGTCTCTAATTGGCTCACACTTTTAGTTAGGATCTTGTTTAGTTAAGCTGTATTATACATTATGTTGCACTGGTAGTCGAATAATTAGGTACAGCGTACCATGCGGACTTATTTCTCGCCGTGCGGCGATAGCTTAAAATTATATGGCACCAGCGGTGCCTTCCCAGGGTCTAAACGCATCAGGTGATGCGCTTGCTTTTATATCGCACCAGCGGTGCAATTATATATATACGCCAGCGGCGTTTGCAGAAATTATATGGCACCAGCGGTGCCTTCCCAGGGTCTAAACGCATCAGGCGATGCGCTTGCTTTTATATAGCACCAGCGGTGCGATTATATACGCCAGCGGCGTTTGCATAAATTATATGGCACCAGCGGTGCCTTTCCAGGGTCTAAACGCATCAGGCGATGCGCTTGCTTTTATATAGCACCAGCGGTGCGATTATATACGCCAGCGGCGTTTGCATAAATTATATGGCACCAGCGGTGCCTTTCCAGGGTCTAAACGCATCAGGCGATGCGCTTGCTTTTATGTAGCACCAGCGGTGCGATTATATACGCCAGCGGCGTTTGCAGTATGGCTTCATAGTGCAACTGGGTGGGCGATTTCCGGTTACGTTCATGTTTGCTCCTGGTCGCTCCTTCTCATGTCTGGTCGGCAGTAAATTCAACTCCACTCTGGCGTTTAACCAATGGAGTTCCTCCTCTGCTGTCATGGCCGTATCCGCCAACTCATTAAATTAAATAACTTCTGTTAAAGAATTACACTTACATTTATTGAATATATATATTTATATAGAATACTTTTCGGGAAGAATATTAGATAATAGATTATCAAACTCAAACAGCTTTGTTGTTTTGTCAGGACTGAGTCCTAAAATAATAAAGATTAATTTCTAATAATTAATCTAAGTTATTTTGCTCAGTCATTTAGTGTCTCGGGTCGTGTAAATTTTCTGTGATTATTATCTACCTTACTATCTGTGTCAGCCTGTATTTACAAATTACTCAACCGGTGATTCGGTGACGTAGCAAGGCTAGGCTATTTAAACCATCGATCGGTTCTCGTCCGGTGTCATTAAATTTATTACACTTCAAAAGCCCACCCACCGCTCCCTATTTGTAATTTTGTGTAGACTGTTTATTTTGCACGATGTCTTTAATAACATTATTGCCGTGTCTAACGTTATATTTTGCAGTTGGTTATCATATATGTGTACGAATTGGCATCTTCATTGATACATGGTTTACAAACATCGTCATGCGACATGGAACGAATTACGTGACAGAGTTGTCAACAACCCTCCTTCAAATAGAAATGAACAACAACGGTTGCAGAGGTACAGTCGTTCTACGTTAACTGATGCTCCTACAAGGAACTAACTATAAATCAACGAAGCGTATATAGTGCGTGATTCTTGCGATAAGTGAACTTTGGAATGCATGTGGAATGTTGTGCCTTAAGATTCTACTACGGGAAGATTGTAGTGTATGTAGGCAGTGGTCGATGTAACTTGTGACTATGTGTACATTATAGTTGTGTAACTATTTATAAGGTTTGATTTGTAAACCTGTGACTATTCATATATTTATTATAAAGGGATGCATATTTACTACAATGCTTATCATGTAAAATTGTGATTAGAGTTAATTAATTTGTCGTGACAGCAGCACTATTAGAGCTAGGAATGACCAGGGGAACTGAAGCGTTAGGATTTTATCCTTCTAAAAAACGGGATAATGGTGATGTTAAAGATATGAAATATGGCAGCCTGTGATTGTTTACCGCTACCTGTTTTAACTGTCGGTCTACGATTCTTGGCTTGCTTCCAAAAAATATTATTTGGGTTAAAGGAGCGGTTACTGATGTGCTCGATAGATTAGCGTCTTAGGCGGTCTCTAATTGGCTCACACTTTTAGTTAGGATCTTGTTTAGTTAAGCTGTATTATACATTATGTTGCACTGGTAGTCGAATAATTAGGTACAGCGTACCATGCGGACTTATTTCTCGCCGTGCGGCGATAGCTTAAAATTATATGGCACCAGCGGTGCCTTCCCAGGGTCTAAACGCATCAGGTGATGCGCTTGCTTTTATATCGCACCAGTGGTGCAATTATATATATACGCCAGCGGCGTTTGCAGAAATTATATGGCACCAGCGGTGCCTTCCCAGGGTCTAAACGCATCAGGCGATGCGCTTGCTTTTATATAGCACCAGCGGTGCGATTATATACGCCAGCGGCGTTTGCATAAATTATATGGCACCAGCGGTGCCTTTCCAGGGTCTAAACGCATCAGGCGATGCGCTTGCTTTTATATAGCACCAGCGGTGCGATTATATACGCCAGCGGCGTTTGCATAAATTATATGGCACCAGCGGTGCCTTTCCAGGGTCTAAACGCATCAGGCGATGCGCTTGCTTTTATGTAGCACCAGCGGTGCGATTATATACGCCAGCGGCGTTTGCAGTATGGCTACATAGTGCAACTGGGTGGGCGATTTCCGGTTACGTTCATGTTTGCTCCTGGTCGCTCCTTCTCATGTCTGGTCGGCAGTAAATTCAACTCCACTCTGGCGTTTAACCAATGGAGTTCCTCCTCTGCTGTCATGGCCGTATCCGCCAACTCATTAAATTAAATAACTTCTGTTAAAGAATTACACTTACATTTATTGAATATATATATTTATATAGAATACTTTTCGGGAAGAATATTAGATAATAGATTATCAAACTCAAACAGCTTTGTTGTTTTGTCAGGACTGAGTCCTAAAATAATAAGTATTAACAACTAAGTAATAACAAGTAAGTAATAAGTAATAACAAATAAGTAATAACAAGTAAGTAATAACAAATAAATAAAACACCTGGGACGGTCACAGGATTTGGTGTTGAAATATCCCCTCCATGAAACGTTTGCGGGTTAAGATGCATTCTTTATATTTTAACCATACAAACTCGTTCTCTACTTGATAAAAAAGTACTAATAAACATGCATCATTCATCTGAGCAGCATACCAAACAAAATCGTTCCCTGACTTGATAATATATATATATTCACTAATAAAATTAATGAGCAAGAAAAGTGTTTTATGTTTCACCTGGAACTAAATGCACATTAGCTATCTTCAGGCGATTTGGCGGGGGGCGGATACACCATTGTCTACCCCCTCAATCCGCCCTCTTTGCAAAGAAATAACTATTAAGTATTAAGTAGTAACAAGTAAGTAATAACAAATAAGTATTAACAAGTAACAAAAAATGTCCCCCCAGGGCTTCCGTACTTTTAAGATACTACTAAATATTATTTGAAAAATGCCTACCCTTAGTACCCGAAAGTTCACTGGCTCCACAACAGCAAACACATGTAATATATAATACAACACTGAACTTCACAAACATATCCATCTTGATATTCAAACTTACACCGATTTTAACTTAACAAATCCTTGTGCAATTTTATTACAATGGACCAAGACAACGGTTATATATATACCCAAACATTGCCATAGTCTTGCGGCTATTTATGTCGTTACTGTTTGTCATCAAGGTTACGTAGGCGTTAAAACTTGCCTAATTCGGACTAGTAAATAGCTGTTGCCGTGATAAAATCTCTAGCCAACAGGATATATGTCTTTGTATACGCACTTGACCAGTTCGTGACTGAACCATAAATTTTTCCACCGAAAGCACAACCATGGTCATGTTTACGTTAATTTAACAATAACTTTTCAATTATCAATTTTTGTGAAACGTCGTAAATGGTATTTTAATGTACGGTGTTCGTCACGAAGTTTTGAAATCACGTACGTCTTTATTACATGTTGATAAAGGTAAATTGTTTATGTATAATTTCACCACTATTAAAAAGGTCAGTCAATTTGATTTCGATTTATATGCTTTTTATATATCCTCGCCACCGGAAATTCATTTGGGCGAGGTCCCGGCCAAAATAGTTTAGTCACTTTAGTTTTGGGGGATAGTGCATGATACAGAATTAAGATGCCAAGGTCCAGAAGCATCACTGGTTCTTTTACGTGCCTGATGCAAAGCGTCTTACACGGGACCTCGGTTTTATAGTCTCGTCCGAAAGACTGTTAGTAATTTTAGTTATGTTGGGTGGGAAACACTGAAAACCATTTATGTTTTAATCCGGCTGGAGGTGGGATCGAACGGACAACATTCGGATCAGCAGTTGGTTGCTCTTACCACTAGACCACTTGTCCACCCCTAGTCAATTTGAGTGATGAAATTCCTACTTTATGAGCGAATTCTATCCACGAATACCCGACCAGCTGTTCGCAGTGACCTCTCTTACGCCGCTACGCTAGGTTTTACCAGTAACAATTAATTAATCACTTTTGAAGTTAAGATATAATTGAATGACAATTGACGACCAACCGACTACCAATGTTTCAATACCATCGACACACTGGTATGCCGTAGACTTGAGTAATGCGAGTAAATTGACGGTAATGCAGCCAAACGTAGTTGTTCAATACTCCGTTCACAAAATTAATGATATACTTAGCATTACTCTGTACACTAAAGAACAATACTTAGTCGATTTACTTCTGTTTTAGACTGTATCTTTTTGCACTCTCACCAGTTCTTCTGAAATGTGGATCTAAACACATTTCGTTAAATGACGAGAAGAATGCTCAATTCCAAAATTACATAAGCATAAAAAATATGTATTATCACTGTGCAAAATACAAAATGTTTAAACTAATCCAAAGAAAGAAGTGATAGTATTGTTTACAAAAATAATTTAAACTAATCCAAAGAAAGAAGTGATAGTATTATTTAAAAAAATGTTTCAAATGATACAATAATGTACATATACGAGGGATGTTCCAGAGCTTCTTACTCAACACTTACATTTTAATGAAATTTATCTCATATCTGTAGCATTTTATGCTCTATATACTGACAGCAACATATTTTCATTCTTATTGGTGATGCTTATACAAACCGTTGTCATAGAAACCATGTAACGCACAGGCGGGTCACACTGTAAATTTTCATTATTAACCATACTAAACACATGCATATCTCAGTAACCACTGGATAAATAATATTGGCAAATTATGTGGCAATACATTGATTTCACTGACATGTGCATGCAAACTTACGAAGCAATCGCTGTTTGTTTATGATCACAACTGAGTAAACAAGTATATATATCGAAGCGTGTCATGGACGAAACGACGACAACGTCAAATACTAGAAACCGCGCGATTGTTAAATCATGTTACAAATTGGAAATAAACCAAAAATACAAACCACTGAAATAAACCTTCCTTTTATCCATATCAATTGTTACATGCTTAATTCTTAAGCGTTAATAGTTGTTATTCCTCATTCAACCTATAACCACACATCGAGCTAATCTAGACTGCTTTCGCTTTCGACTTATACTTTAGCTAGACTAACTCAAGATGTGATTGGCTTAAACACTTTCAATTATAATTATATTTGTATACGCTCTATGCTTTCACAAGTAAGCAACATAATGATTATTTGCCCATAGCTCGGTCAATGCGTGTTTGATCTTGCTCAAAATTTCAACATATGTAGATTGGAGGTGTGGAATTACAATACAATCGATGTCTTAAACATCTGATTGATATTGTCACAAACAGAATAAAATAATGATGACATCAGCAGAATCTAAAATAACACAATAATGCATTGTGTTCATCGGGTGATTGTCAGGTTGCTAATGCTCATATGGCCCCGCTGCGCTGATACAGTTCGTTGCTAAGTCTACGTTCTTATCACGGACACAGAAATAAAGAAAACAATGATAGGAACTAGCACAATTTAGGTTTAGAAATATCGACTTTGGATAAAAATGCAATTTTGGACATGGTTAACTCCCTTTGACCATAACAATAAAAAATAAGTTTAAAAGTAAAAAACCACCATGTTGTTCTGTGATAAATGAAATTATTTTGTGTTTTTTTAATTTGACAATAAATCTAAAATTCAAATTAACCATACATAAAAATGATTTGCACCTACGCGTCAATTTCTCGGGCATTTTACGGTTTTTGATGTTTCATGGTTCAATAAACCGCTATAATACTTATGTTACTATATATAGTAACAAATTTGCATCGAAAAAAATGTATTATGCGCCCTTTTAAATTATTATCAGCTTTTGGCCCGCCTCGCGCAGGGCTATTATCAGTGATAATAGCCCTTGGAATACGTACACGCGCAACGTTACGTCATTTGCGTCTCAAAAGTGACCAGCGCCGAGCGTAACGTAGACCTTCTGGAATCACTTGCAAACCAGATTGATAGATTTGGACATGCTGGATAGCACATTTCAAAATTTTATCAATCCTTGATCAGATGGATCTAAATCTACACTTATTTTCTAAAATTTAGACATTAAATCTGTGTTTACTAGATCTAGACAGATCTACGCGAATAGATCCAAGTTTGACAATTTTTAAAACGACGATGGGTTTGTCGATCAATTACGGAACATGTTATGTCTTGTAAATGTTTTCTTAAATGAGTAGTTTTATTGAAAACAACAACATATAAATATTATACAGAACAATGAATGGCTGAGCAGTGCCATTGAATGATAATCGCCCCGGTAGATTATAATTGCCCTCGGGCTAGCGCCCTCTGGCAATTATCAACCTACCGGGGCGATTATCACTCACTGGCACTGCTCAGCCATGTATTATTCTATAAGTATTTAATTTTGAAATTTTTTTATTCATCTAGTGCTGTGATAATCAATACCATGTACACAGAATTTCATGCAAAAATAAAAAAGTTATAACGGTAAAACCAGGTGTGTACTTATAAGTTCTGCCTAGTGTATATATGTCTTGTTTCATGTATATGTTTATATATGTGTAATGTACATGTATTCTATATGATGTAATATATAATACTTACATCACTTGAAAATTATAATTATAACCACTTATACAATTACAGATACATTTATAATAACTATGTGAAACAACCATTACTATATACGTTCATATGTTTAAATTGACTATCTTCTCTTGTTTATTGTTCTCTCTTTTCAGCATATTATACAGTTTATGTCAAAGTAGTCCAATTACCAAATGTTAAGATAGTCTTTGCAAAAGCCCTAGAGCTTGTCTGTAATTTATTTTTATGAGCTATTAAAATTTACCAAAAAGATAAAACAAACCACTGAAATAATAAAATAAGCAGAATGTAATGGCATCCAGCATCCATTCTCGTTCTTTTGGAACAAATTGTTCACAGATGGCGAAAGGTATGAACTAAGAAGTGGACACAGGTCAAGTCACAGAAAAAGTAGTTTTCAAGACGTTATAGACACCGTTTGTACACTGAAAGACGCTTCAAGGTTAAAGCAATTTCTAACATCACTGTAACCCATATTTGGGAACAGTGGTACAGAGACACATTTAAACAATAGGGACAGTAACATTAGATCTATATTGAAATTCAGGGTGACTACATATAAAACATATTTAGGGTGTCTTTCGGCTAAAATACTGCGTTTGAAAGGCGACGTCATTATAACTTCACAGCGCCACCTGCCTCCATGGTACATGGTAATTTAATGTTTAATAGATTGTTTACTGTTTAACCAATTTATTTGATATTTCGCACATTTGTCAGTGATAGATGAAGTTTTATTTACAGCAAATTCGTTTTTTAAATTTCTGATTTACCGCGCTGCTATGAAAAAAGTCCTATTATTTCTGAAACACCCTACGTATGTACATAAAATCGGGGTGAAAAGAATGGTAAAACACGAGTCGGTACATTTTCGTTGCATCGACAACCGGAGTCTCTGCGCAAGGAATGTAACCCTACAACACATGCTAGTGCGTGTATACAGTAGGACATATATATGTAGGAGGAACGTGGGCATTCTATAAGAGTATGCCTGTCTTCAGAATTCAAGAGTAACTACATATACGAAAAACATAAAAAAATGTTACCCTCACCTGCTGATTGTTATTGAAATCCGCCATTTTGCCGGACCGGCATCGTTAAACCGGAGTCAGTTTGCGTTTTGTAGAAACAGTTTGTGGACAGTCGGAGTTTTTTCTAAACATGGATGAAAGTTTTTCTATCATTCCTTTAAACAGAACACGAATGTGTTTGATGTACACATTGATAATTAATACAAAGTTAATAGTTATTTTTTCGCTTATGTGTGAAATCTATTGGACGTGGTTCCCATAGTCAAAACAAAAACAAAAAAGGGATAGATATCGAACTAGGTTAACAGGACGACGGACAAGTTGTCGATACTGAACGACTTTTGACAGCAATCCATTAAGTACCCAATAAGACATGCCACATGAGACATAGTATACACATATATGGGGGCCGTTGAATAAGTAGTGCTGCTTTGCCTGTAAAACACTACACGAATAAAAGAGTATTTTTGAAATTGATATAAGTTGTATTCCTTGATGCACAATCGACCTATAATATTTTGACAGGCATTTAAGTTGCTAGCAATGTTGTCACTAAACTGTTCAATAAAGAGTGTTGGTTATCATGCGTGCCAATGATAATTAAACAATTAGACATATGTTAAACAAATAGCACTTGAACCTCAATCACTATAGCATAGATATTCTAACTGTATCGCCATTATGGTTTGCAACGGTCAGATACATAGACCCACATTCACATGTCGGTCCTCCACTCCAACTCGACTTACACTAACCTAAGGTAGCCTCAAGTGTAGCTGGAGTGACGGTCAAGTTAGTGAAAGTCGAGTGGGGATTTGGTATTCACATGGGTAACTCACCCTCGACCTTCCTGAGTGTGTGACCGTTATGATATATGGTAGGATATTACACTGTACAAACACTCTGTGCTTTATTATTGAATTGAGTGGTTGGGTTTGGATGGATTTTCGTAATATACGAGGGATGATCCATATATAACGAGAACATGCTTATAATTTTGTTATTACTTAGTATTTTCTAAAAATATTTTATGTGGTGGTTAATACATATATTAGGAGAAGATGTACGGAATATTTTTAAAATTCGAAAAATAAATTATTAGGAACATTTTTGCCGACCTATGAAACCGGTAGGCGGGGCAACGTCGTATTTGCACCTTTTAACGTTATTCAGAATTGAACTTTGATCAATTTGACGATCACATTCCTAAGGCCTTACTGTATTAATTTTTAAAAACTTTTCAGATTATCATCCTTCAATATTTATACGTCTTCGCCAATGCCATACAAAGTTCAAAAAGAACCACGATAGTCATCTTTCGGAATTTCATTCAAAACATCCAACATTTCCGTGCGTAGTTCTGACGTTGACGTCACGTTACGTCCACTTTGCGTTAGATCTCTAGCCTTTTTCCAGTCCATGTTTAATATGTTATTATGTTCACAAATCGCAGCTTTTGACATGACATCATCACGAAATGTTTACTGAATATCTTGTACAATTTTATTATTACTTGTTTTCTTCAAAACTAAATATTTTATTGAAACCCTTTTGTCGTCGGTATTTTTTGCTATCACGGAACGATAACACGTGCGCGACGAAACAAATGACAACATAACCCGTGTGTGACGTCATCATCAGTCAGGCGAGTCTTATGTGACCCCGAGTACTAATTGTCATCACATTGCTGTTGCTTACATGAAAACTGTGAGGGTTTGAATTTGCGTGACAATTGTTAAAACTCCGAAAAATGCCCCGCCTTGGCGTATCAAGAGTTACCTTAGCAACCATAGATTGTAACATGATGTCGCTGGTATCATGAACATTCAGGGAAACATTGCTAATGTATGTTATTACTACCAGCTAAAGTTTGAGTAAAATTTAACGGATCATAACAAAATTATAAGCATTTTCTCGTTATATATGGATCATCCCTCGTATATAAATAAAGTCAAACTATAATTCTGATGATTTTTATGCTACATTCTTAATATTTCTTTGAACTTGCTCACATAAAACATTCATTCAAATAATCACCAATAGAGAGTATGATTATTGTAAAGATAATAGAGGATCAGTTAACATAAAACTTCGATGAAATAAACGTTAAATGAACGTATCTGCTTACAATGATATATTCCAACAAAACATTTAAGCAAGACAATCATACGAGTTTTAAATGAATAAAGGTGCACATTTCGAAGAAGACATGCATTATGTTTTCGGCGTGAACTCAGTATTAAATATCATATCACATCAATATGAATTCCACCGACCGCCAAGCAGGTTATGCCATGTTAATAATTTAGAAGTCAGAGGAGTTGAATTCAGTTTACTTTTGTAAGCAGATTCACTGTGAGATAATTTTGCAAACTCATTACTACACCGTACATCGTACAGACCTTTCCAGAGAAGCCCGACTAACTAGAAAGCCATTATTCCTAGAATGCTATTTAATCAGCGACATGTATTAAAAATATTACATCGCTTTGCACAGGTAATGTTTTTGTTAGCACAAGCTGTGCACGATGAGGTATACGCGGTATTGGGACCTATGCCAGGGAGACCAGGTATAAATGTATAGTGATATTGGAAAAGGGATTATCTTTACAACGAGTCCCTAAATTTAAATTTATTTGGTGAATAAAAGTGAACATTTCTTACATCTGATAAAATAGCTTAGTTGTTTAGCTATGGGGAAATAGTAATGCAGACACAAGTTCGAGCCCTACATATATATATATTTTTATTATTTTTAAATCGGAAATTAAATGTGAAGCAAAAATATGTTTGTGTAATATTTATTTATCATTGTATTTAATTATTATTTTCACATTAATCAAATGCATTATGCAAGTATTGTTTTATTTCTTAAAATCTGCCTTCCCATTTTATAACAATATATAAGATGAGCAAATCTAACTATAAGATAGTTGATACTGCGACACGCAGCATAGGCAATAATAGAGAGGTTGCGAAAGTCAACGTGTAACGTGTACGTCAATACTGCTTTCGAGTATTTCGTCATCCAGGTTTGTGTAGTTTCTACAAGTAACCGACGTGTGACAGACGAAAATTTAATGTGTTCTATGTCACACAGGTATGCATATGCACGGGAAACCCAATAATTCATCGCCCGTGATTTCATTGAGTTTATATAAACACTCATTATCGATTCACGAAGAAATCATGTTACGACTGTCATGTGACGTTACACGCACACGTTGTCTTTTGCAAGCCAATTGTAATTGCAACGCGTACGTATTAGACACGTACGGGTAGCTACACGTACACGTAGTCCTACACGTTCGAATCGTAACCTCTCTAATGTTTAATCTCCCGAAACTTCAATCATGTAGAAGATCACGAGAAAATTGTGAATCAAATGTATCAAATTTATAAGTAAGTACATAAAAGGATAAAAAAACGAAGAATCGAACGCCACTCATAGAGATATAACACATGCGAAGATACACACTACACTTGACGAATATTCTAAGTACACACTTTTAGAACTAGAATAAATCAGGAACATAATCATCTAAACTCAATAAAACAGTTAAGATACCATATGTTGGTGATTGTCTTTAATACAGAAGCAGAAAAAACCAAGATCTACATGAAAATCGTTGACGCGAGACGAAAAGGACAAAATCACATTTTGCTCGTGCACACATCTCAAATATGTGTAAATGTGTTTAAATCATTTCATACACGATTAACAATCGATCCCAAAACATAAAGCCATAAAAATATTTGGTATCATATGACGCAATTGACGCTTGAGGAGTGCGCAAGTGCGATAGGAATGCTTGAAACTGGCATGCCAATAAGACGGGTAAGATTTAATTCATTAATTGGCTGTTTTCGGGTTCTTAACACACGCACACACTTATTATGCCCCCAATCTTTGATGAGGGGGTATATTGCTTTGCACATGTCTGTCTGTCGGTCGGTCGGTCGTATAAAATGGTTTCCGTTCAATAACTCAAGAACGCTTTGCCCTAGGATCTTCAAACTTACATAGAGGTTGATCAGCAACAGTAGGTGACCCCTATTTATTTTGAGGTCAGTAGGTCAAAGGTCAAGGTCACTGTGACCTTCACCATTTCTGACTATTTAAATGGTTTCCGTTCAATAACTCAAGAACGCTTCGACCTAGGATCTTTTAACTTTACATGGAGGTTGGTCAGCAACAGTAGATGACCCCTATTGATTTTGAAATCAGTAGGTCAAAGGTCAATGGTCAAGGTCACTGTAACCTTCACCATTTTTGACTATTTAAATGATTTCCATTCAATAACTCAAGAACGCTTTGACCTAGGATCTTCAATCTTTACATGGAGGTTGATCAGCAACAGTATATGACCCCTACAGATTATGAGGTCAGTAGGTCAAAGGTCAAGGTCACTGTGACATTCACCATTTCTGACTATTTAAATGGTTTCCGTTCAATTACTCAAGAACGCTTCGACCTAGGATCTTTTAACTTTACATGGAGGTTGGTCAGCAACAGTAGATGACCCCTAATGATTTTGAGATCAGTAGGTCAAAGGTCAATGGTCAAGGTCACTGTAACCTTCACCATTTTTGACTATTTAAATGATTTCCATTCAATAACTCAAGAACGCTTTGACCTAGGATCATTTAACTTTACATGGGTGTTGGTCAGCAACAATAGATGACCCCTAAATATTATGAGGTCAGTAGGTCAAAGGTCAAGGTCACTGTGACCTTCACCATTTCTGACTATTTTAATGGTTTCCGTTCAATTACTCAAGAACGCTTCGACCTAGGATCTTTTAACTTTACATGGAGGTTGGTCAGCAACAGTAGATGACCCCTATTGATTTTGAGGTCAGTAGGTCAAAGGTCAAGGTCACTGTGACCTTCACCATTTCTGACTATTTAAATGATTTCCATTCGATAACTCAAGAACGCTTTGAGCTAGGATCTTCAAACTTTACATGGAGGTTGATCAGCAACAGTAGATGACCCCTATTGATTTTGAGGTCAAAGGTCAAGGTCACTGTGACCTTCACCATTTTTTACTATTGTGCTGCCATGGGGGCATATGTGTTTTACAAACATCTCTTGTTATTATAGTAGTTACATTGGATTCAGGAAAAAACTGCATGTTTCTATTGACTCGATTTAAAATTGAGACGTCACATGGCGTCATTTACATTTAGTCCTTAAATGCGTCACAGCACGTTTATGACAACATCTGACTAATGGTTGTATCACTTAAAGATCGTGAAATAATGTGGAATCGTTGAATTGAACGGAATATGTCCAGTTATTTGTATGGAGCAATTTGAGGTTGAGCATGGAAGTAACTTTCGATAGGCATTTGTCATCCGAATTACTACTACAATTTAACAAAACTTACTATTTTCGATCTATCATGTCTTTTGTAAGAAACGAGCACATTCTCATCACATGGAATTTGATTTTGATGCAATTTCCAATTTAGGTTGCACGATTGAATGACCGCCTTGTAGCCCGGACCTAAATTCGATATGATACGTCTGGGATGAGTTGGGGCGACGCATCCGAGCACGACGGCTACACCAGAACGTACAGAAACTCTCCACGAATCCTTTACTAGAATTGAATGCACACCGCAGCGATTGGTACACATCAATGCCTCAGAGGATGTCAGGCTAGCATCAGGGCAGACGGTGGTCATACATGCTATTGATGTGCGATTTTTTTGTTTTAAGCCGTGAAATAAATTGTCGTTTTCTAGGATGTTGTTATTATATTTCAGAATGGTGATTAACTCAACTCGATAGACGATAGTTTCCTGATTCAAATGGTATATTTGGTTCACTGATAGGTCTAATACTTTTTCAGTTAAATGAAAATTACAAAGTGTGTACTTAGAACATTCGACTAGTGTAGTTATGGTCAAAATACCTTTTCCTATATATCAATGAAATTATGGAACAGCATACCTCTTTCTGTTAGAAATTTAAATTCTTTATCAGCTTTAAAACATAAATATAAGAAATATCTGATGTAAAAAAATTAGTCAACATGTTCATTTTACTATTATAATCATTCTATTTTAATTACTGTTGAGATGGGTGTGTCTGTCTATTATATAATGTAATTGTATTGTATTGCATGTATGAATGTCTGTTTATATGTATGAATGATTTATTTGAATGTATTTCGTTATTTCAGATAGAAGACCACATTGTAAAAAAGATAATCATTTTGTATAATTTGTACGATCTTAATGTGGCATCTTCTTTAAATAAAGCACCCTGTCTAAGCGTATTTTCGAGCATGGAGATTGAATACGACGGAGCAATGCGAGAAAGGTGGATCGTTAGGAGTGTCAAGGTAATGTTTTGCTTAACCATTCTTTTAATTTTAATACTAGGAGATCGGGAAATGGCTGAGGATGACCTACACTTAATGTCCCTTGATAGTGATACATTGAAATATTCATAGCATTCGTATTTTTTCTAACATTCGGGAAAACCCCAGCGAAATGCGTCTATGTTGCTACCGTCCCGTTGTTTTCTCGTCGTAAATAGATCAAATATCCCAAATAATCCTCTTTTCATCGTTATACATCAACCAATACCTCACCGCTCAAGCAGTTTAAAACTAACTGAAGTCTCGAATACCCGGCCGTCAGCGAGACATGTTTTTATACGACCGAGGGGCGGGATCGGAGTGTATTTTCGAGCCGGTGGATTTTACGGAAAACGTTTTTCACACGGCTTTTGATGGTCGGGCCGCGGACATAAGTCATTTTAACTATATGTATGATATTATTTCGTGTTTTTAAATGTTTACCGCCGATTTAACATTTAATCGCTTTCTTATAACGAAGTACATGCCCCTCGATATCGTTAGCCCATTTGTAATAATCCAACAACTTCTCTTACACACCATTTCGGATGCTTTGCATATCACGAGGGTATTTCCCACCGAAGGGGATAGGGTAGTTGTAGGTGCCCTTTCGTCCGTCGGGTCCGTCCTCCCGAGTCTGTGTGCAACTTCTCATACATTTCTAAAGGAATTTTGGAGAAATGTTCACAGAATTTATACTATAAGGTGCCCCAATCGTGAAAGCTCGGTCATTTCCGTTTGTCTCCGGTAAATATACCTCGTGTCTAAGTGTAGTATACACCAACGTGAGTTATAAGTCCAGCTACCTTCGCGTGAAAGTAACAAATTATGTATCCGTCAATGAGATGGTTATTTTTTCTTTCCCTATCAGTTTTCTTATTTTTACGACCACAAGAAACCATATCATGACAGAAAATCCAACATATTTAAATGTTATTCATAATTTATATTTTCCACGCACGTGTTGAAAACATCAACAAACATGACCAATATTTAATTTCGGAAAAGCGGATTTGTTTACAAATATGCTGCTTGACTTTCGGTTCATAACAAGTCAATATATCGCCTGCATACATGTGATTCTTTCGCTGCGTGGAATTTCATAGTGTATATTTGCTGGTAAAATATGTCTATATAGATCTATATATTTGTGTGAACGTGCAAATTGTCATAATGTGTACTGATGACAGGGTGCTGCCATTTCTTATCATGTGACTGAAAATATTCAATATGGCGCCTTGTTTTTTCAGAGGTCTATTGCAATGCATAAAGACCGACGTGATCAGAATGTAAGGTGCCCCAGTGCATATTGGCAGGATTTTGGGTGATAACGGAGTTATTGCCCTTAGTTGATTTTGACAGTGGGCTTATCGGGGTCAATGTCATAGTTTGAGACCCATATGGAAAATTGCATTATAATATTAGCCTCGTAAAATAAATACTTACTTACTAAAATATATTGTTTTTCCAGACTAACATTAGTTAGGAATGAGATAGAGTTGTGCGGTCTAGGTTTGAATTTGAAAATGAACTGTGAAGTTTGAGTAAATTAAGAGGGGTTTTCTCAAACAAAAGAACATTACTGTAAGGCAGTTAATATCCGTAACAATGTATTTCATCTTTTTATTGAAAATATGTAAAAGTCGGACGTTTTACACATGTGTCTCGGTCGCGGTTGGCCATATGCATACCCTTTCATGAATATTAAACAATATTGGATAAAGTCCAACAAAACAGCTCAGATGAATCCGCCGCCGTATATAACTTACAAAATGCTGAGAAACATAAACATAACTGCATGTATTTTAAAAATAACGCAGTGTCACGTTAAACTTGCGATGAGATTTTGAACTTTAAATCACGTCTTGACAATTAAATCTCACATCGTCATTTTATATATTATACTGACGTCAAGAAAAAACGTTACATTAAAAAGTGAATAACTTTTTTATTTTCCAAAATATTCCCGTGATTATCGACACATCATCGATCAAGCTAATAACGCGCCTACCGAAGCGAAGAGAAAATCCCGATCTGGTCCCGATGTGCCCATGTATGGTACAACGCATGATTCGCACGTGCGCCTCCTGCTCATTTACCAGGAGGTGTTTCCAGTCGACAAAGTACAGTTACATGCTGATGTTAATTTATAAGGTGAAATTCACAATGAAATCGATAATCACGGGAATATTTTGGAAAATAAAAAAGTTATTCACTTTTTAATGTAACGTTTTTTCTTAACGTCAGTATAATATTATATAAAATGACGATGTGAGATTTAATTTACAAGACGTGATTTAAAGTTCAAAATCTCATCGCAAGTTTAACGTGACACTGCGTTATTTTTAAAATACATGCAGTTATGTTTATGTTTCTCAGCATTTTGTAGGTTATAAACGGCGGCAGATTCATCTGAGCTGTTTTGTTGGACTTTATCCAATATTGTTCAATATTCATGAAAGGGTATGCATATGGCCAACCGCGACCGAGACACATGTGTAAAACGTCCGACTTTTACATTTTTTCAATAAAAAGATGAAATACATTGTTACGGATATTAACTGCCTTACAGTAATGTTCTTTTGTTTTATGTTGAGAAAACCCCTCTTAATTTACTCAAACTTCACAGTTCATTTTCAAATTCAAACCTAGACCGCACAACTCTATCATGGGAAAGGCACAGGCCGAAAGTTTGCGGCACAGTCTTAAAGTTTTGGAAGGGCCACTCAAAGTAATTACAGGTTACATCACTTACATTAGATTCAATAAAATGGGCCGCAAATGCGTAAAAAGTAATTAACAATCAAGTTCAGATAGCTCCTGCCAGTGCCGGATTCAATTAGAAAGTAATTAGCACATTGTCCAAGAAGCTGTATCAGAATTTGCGGCTCTTCCAGGTAACCGATAAAAGTAATTAATAAGTAATTAGTCTGTAAGAATAATACTACTATTATCTTGAATAGTAATTAATGCTTATGAGCAATATGAACAATATATATTGACTTAACTTATACCAAAAGGTTCTTAAAAAGAGTTCCTTGTAAAAAATACTACAATAATAATGGCATAATAAAAAATGCAACAATACAAACAGTGTCAGTCTGTTAATTTCATATCTGATATGAGGTGATACGCTTTTTAGCACGCTTTTAATCGTCGGCTTTTGCTATACATTTCCTCTCAGTTTTTTATTTAATTTTTCTTGCTTTAACAAACTCTTAGGATGATTGCCATCCATTTGATTGACACTGGTTGTATGCGCTTTTATGTTGTTTTTTTTGTCGTTGCTTTCATGTATGCCGTCATTTTCAAGGAATGAATGCCTCTTTTGCTGCTTGTTATTGCTTTGCGTGCATGTTTATTTTCATTAAGCTGAAATCAGTTTTATTCAGTACCGCTTACTGTTTAACCCGAAACTTGTACCTATATATGCTGCTCATGTCTGTTTTATGTATGTAAATATGATTTAACTATGATGCCTGTTGTATTTTTCTAAAATAGTTTAAATAATATTATGTGATTCTATTTATACTTCTCATGAATGTTATATAAATGTGCTTTAATGTCTGGCTGCTTGTATATTCCTTTATTCTAGTTATGTCCGATAAGTTTGTTTAGGTCTTGTACATATTATATTATATTTCTCTTAACTTCTTTATACTGCTTTGCAAACTTTTCTTTTTATGCATTGAATGTGATACTGTGCTTACTATGTATAATTATATTTATGTGATACTTCTTTTATTATATAGATTGTTTGCATGTTACTGTTAGTCAATGTTTATATCGGTATTTGTATTACATACAATCCTGAAATCACTACGATTTTAACGATGTAATTTCTCCACGACCAATTCATCCGAGCAAGAAAGAAGTGCCTGCAAATCTCAACCAATATCGTAATTTTCGACCATTTATGAGAACATTTGTTTTCAACAATTTAATATATAATTATTTGTTCGTATTGTGAACTTTTTGAAAGCTTATTTGGATGAGAAAATGTATTTGTGCGAATAAATTCCTACGCGCTGTAAAATGACTAATGATTTTTGAGGGGCGATAAAAATGTCACTGTTAAAAGTTACCCGTTGAGCAGACGAACTTTTCACATTTCGTGGTTTTAACATTCATATTACAGTTTAGCTAGAAACTCCTAATCTAACGTGCGCTTGTTCTTTACTATTTACAATATTTTGCATTTGTTGATAATATTAATCCACGTTTCGTCCTTTAACTTACCAGAGATCTTCAGCTAAATAGTTTGGATCTACCGTTAGATCAACCCTTTTCCTAGCGCTGTTACATAAATTTTCCCGCCGAAAGTCGAGACCATGGGCATGTTCGTAGCGTCTGTTCCGCACATGTGCGGGATGTTCTACTCCGAACAACTTACGAACAAAACGGAACTGTCCTGCACAGTGTGCCGAATGTTCTACTCCTAACACCTTACGAACAAAACGGAACAGAAAGTAAAATGTTTAAGACGACCAAAATTGTAGTTGCAGCCGTAATATTGGAGAAAAAACATGCATAATTATATATTTGAATGTGACTGTTTGCCCGCAATGCCCCATAATTGGAAAATAAATTTATTATATTCTATTTTATGACACAAGCGACCATTGTTCTTGCTGTAATCACGTGACTGTTCTGGCTGCACCACCTCTGTGGCGGGCACAGAAAGAACATGTTCCGAACAGTGTTCCGGTTTGTTCGTAAGTGTGTTCCATTGTCCGGAATGTGCGGAACAGCCTTACGAATGCGCCCCATATGAGTTATTTATGTTTCGTCCCCATCTTATTCGTTCGCGCTATTCGTACCATATCCAGTTCGTACCCAGGTATAATTATGGAATAAGTTTTTAGTTTCTAGTTTTTTTCTATTTTCTTGCGCCTGTGTTAATGGTATTGATCGACGTTTGGCCCATTGAATTGCCCTAGATCATCAGTTAACTTGAATAGTTTGCGTCTGTCGTTAGGCCAACCCTTGTCCGTGCGCTGCTGTGTATACAATTTACGTTGAAAATCCAGACCATATCGTCTTTTGTGTTTCGACCCCTATCGTATTCGTTCTCGCGAATCGTATCCTATCCGGATGGTTTATAATTTACATAATTATGCAGCTGAAGAGTTGTGGAATTATGACTTTGTGAAGTTTTAGACGTTAGCTTATATTTTCTTGCGCCCAATGATGCATTATTCCATTTCTTGCATTCTTTTGGTTTACTACCATCAAAATGATTAGCACGGAAACGTTAAATCAAATGTTTTTTATTCTATTTATTACGCGAGTCTGACCTGCAAAAATATATATCAGGACTGGTACGTCTTGATGTCCGCAGGTACATTCGAGGTTTGATAATTCATTTAACGAGCATCTTATGAAACTATGTCAGTGAAGAACGAAAAACACGATGAAACACGTTGGAATCGAACACACATTGTGACATATTACTTAGAACTACAGCAGGTGCATTGCCTTCATGAGTTCTAGCATTGTGATGGGTCCGTTGAGGTGTGATTTGAATGATTCAGCTGCTATCGCGTCTCAGAAACCTTGTCACAATATTAACATTTGTTTTGAAATTCAGTACCATAAATGTGAAACCCTATAACACCCAGAATTGCGATTTCCCCCAGTAAGAGTACTTCAGTACTTTGATCTTATCTAAAACGCCCATTTCATTTTCGCGCGCGCACACACACACACAATTTGGTTTAAGAATATTAACAAATAAAACGTTTGAAAGTTGATTTTATAAGTGTTGCGTTTTCAAAGCCGCTAATTAGTGTATCTTGCGATACATTGTGTTTTATATCCATATGACCACATCAATTGATAGACTAAATTTTTATTTATTTGTTGTAAATTTTATATTATCTACATGGCCGTAACTAGGATTTTTCAAGAGGGTGCGAAATCGGACAGGGAGTGACAGGGAATGCTTGGATAATGAGGGGATGTAGCTGCTCATCCTGTTAACGGAGGTTGTGGCTCATCGCACAGTTCATTCAATGTGTAAGCGAGATGTCTCAACAAGTCATTGTTGAAGGACAATCTTCTGACCGTGTATCTGTGATCAGCGGCGTCCCTCAGGGCTCTGTCCTTGGCCCACTTCTCATCCTTCTCTTCATCAATGATCTCCCAGACAGTGTAGTTTCATCAACACGTCTCTTCGCAGATGACTGTATACAGATACATCAGATCACCAGAAGACCAAGCAATACTACAGCGAGATGTTGATGCCTTGGCAGAGTGGGAGAGAAAGTGGGGCATGGATTTTCATCCACAGAAATGTAGCTTCCTGTGAGTCACCAAAAGTCGCAAACCATTTGAGTTCAATTACTATCTGAAAGGCATCACCCTCCAAGAACACATCTTCACCAAGTACGTGGGAGTAGATCTACAATCCTACCTAGGCTGGACCTCACACACCAACAAGAAAATAAAAAAAAGTATCATTGGCTTCCTCAAAAGAAATCTCACAAAAAACTTCCGAACAAACAAAGACCAACGCATATTTTTCACTAGTACAACAGAACCCTGACTACTGCGCCACCATCTAGAATCCTCAACATCAAAATCTCTCAAAAACATCGAAATGGTACAACGACGAGCTGCTAGATTTACAGCAATCAGACTACAAGCAGCGTAACTGATATGATAGATCACCTGAATTGGGAAAGCCTAGAGTCGAGTCGTACGTCAGAAACAACAACTCACGATGTTCTACAAGATTGTCAAAAACGAAGTAGACATCCCACCTGACAAGTACCTCCAGAAGCCAGATCCATGCCCAGAGCCCCTCACAACAACAGATTTCTCCAACATCACTCATCTACAGATACCTACAAATTCAGTTTCTTCCCACGGACCATTCCTGTGTGGAACAATTTACTAGCCCCTGTGGCTGAGGCTCCTCCTCTGGCATCTTTCAAGCAGGTGCTTGATAAACTCTCATTCTAAGGGACCACTTCGCTCAGATATGAAGTACAGCAATGTGATAGGTGTTGAACTATGTCAGCTGGGGCTCAGTCCGTGTCACCGCCACGAAAGCTGGACAGGTCAAGTGCCTTGATGGTCAAAAAATATCTGAGCATATCTTTTCTTATACTAGTAGTTCTATCCTTTTCTATCATGCATATCTCCATCGTCTTGAACGAGTCTATTCTTCTATACATATTCTATTACTCTCTTTCCTTTTCTATCTAGCTCACCGTTAAATTATTGCCAAGTCCAAAGATCTAGGTCTTTGTCATATATACATGTAATTACCTTTTATATTCTAAATGTATTTATTGACAATTTTTTCAAAGTGAAATTTTTTAAATGCCGAGCATAGCCTTTATTTGCCAGTAAGCTTTATGCTGAAATATGACAGGCATATATGTGTGCCCCCCACCCGGATTTGAACTCGGGTCGCAAGATTACACGACAAGCGCGCTAACCATTGAGCTAACCATTGAGCTACGGAGGCCACACGAATGAACACACGTATCAAAAAATTGCAGTTCGAGGAGTCCTTTTGTAATTGAAATTCCTTTGTAATTATCATTATAACTTATATAAAGTCAACCGGCCAACATGACAGGAATGACTGATGTCTTTGAAATATAATGTGATAATTAATCTTCTTCGTAATATAGACATTATCATTGTACTGTAACTTTGAGTAAAGAAATTACAGTTAATTTTCGACCTGTACCTTAACAAAAGAATGTTAAATAACTTTAGGTGTTAAATTTCTAGTCTGTTCCACGGAGCTGAATAGCAAACAGTAAATTCGTCGTATAACGCGTGGAAGAGTAAATTTTAAATATATCTTTATATCTTTATTTACAAACTCGGCACATACGTGCCTTTGGTAATATAACACAAAACAGCACAAATACATTCAATACATACATACTCTCATACATTCAAGAACATTCATGTAAATACATACAAACAAAAAGTACATGAAAACAAACATGATTAAATGGTGGTCGGTAAATACAATTAAATACCGTGGTTGGTTATAAAGACTTTAAAAAAAGAAATTTTAGTTATTTAATTTAGATTTTTCAACTGGTCATTTCTGATAGAAAAGGCTTCTCTTAAAAAAGTAGCAATTTTATATAAATGTTTTTTATTCTTTGAGGACATTATGTTAATAAATTTGTTCAAAGTAGGCCATGGTGTATTTCCTAGATATTTATTTCGAATATTACTGTATAGAGGACAACACATTACAAAGTGGAATTCAGATTCAACCTGATTAAGCGGACACAATTTACATATACGATTTTCTCTTGGAATATTGTTTGCTCTACCCGTTTCTATATTAAGGGAATGTGAAGATAGTCTAATAGATGTCATATGTTTTCGCAAATTATCATTATCAATTAATCGAATGTAATCATAACACTCAAAGACGCTCTTAACTTTTTTAAAATTTTCTAGTCTTGACATATCGTTTACAGTTGATTGCCATTCCTGAATAAATTGATCACGAAGTCGTCGTTTAAGCAAAGGGAGATAATTCATATTTATGTCAAAGTTTTCAAAGATATTTGTACATCCTAATTCATCAAAGATTCTTTTCATTTTATTAGCCCAACAGTTCGTATTATTTGTTTGGCGTTGTTCATCAAAAACCTGTCGAATAAAAGATTCATTGTCTGACATAATTTTAAACAAGAATTTTAATGACCTCTCTTTTGCTAAAACGTATAAGGGATATCTACCCAGCTCTCCAAGAACAGCAAAATTTGGTGTATTCGCACGCACACCTAATATCTTTTTGCAAAATTTGATATGTAATTTATCAATTTCTTTATACTGATATACCCCCCAAACTTCTGAACCGTATAATAATATTGGTACAACCATTGTGTCAAATAGATGCAATTTAGTTTTTATATTTAAATTTATTCTGCCAAATAGTGATAGCAAATTATGGTACGCTTTTAATGCTTGATCGCACAACGTTTTTACTGCATGCTTCAAATTACCATTGCTAGTGAAATAGATACCAAGGTAAGTAAAGTGATCAACAATCTCAAGCGCATCATTATTGATGAAAAATTGTTTGTTATGTAATTGTTTTCTTTTTTCAAAAACACAAATTTTAGTTTTATTTACATTTATTTTCAATCCCCATTTAATCGAGTAAGTATTAATATGATTAATTTGAGCTTGTAAGCTTAGAGGGTCGGTCGTTAACAAAACGATGTCATCCGCGAAGAGGATTAAATACCTTGAGAGTAGACTTATGTCGTTCTCTGTTAATTAGTCAATGTTTATACAATTGGTAATGTCATTTATAAATAGGATGAATAAAAACGGAGATAAGGGCTCACCTTGTCTCAGGCCTACGGTTACATCGAAAAAATCAGATATGTTCATGTGAGAAGACAACTTTACGCATGATTTAACCGATGTGTACATAGCTTTAAGAATATTTAAAATTTTACAGCTGATTCCAGATTCCAACAATTTTACCCATAATCCATCACGAATTACCGTATCGAAAGCACGTTCGTAGTCAATGAAAACACACCATAGTTTTTTATTTTTCGATAATATTTTTTGAATAACACTGTGTAAAATAAAAACTGCGTCTGTAGTAGATTTTTTATCCGGAAAACCAAATTGAGAGTCATTAAATAAATGCTCATTATCGCACCACTTGTTAATCCTGTTTCTTAATAATAATGCAAAAATTTTGGCAATAACATTAATGAGCGTAATGCCACGATAGTTCGCAGGACACCTTACATCACCTTTCTTAAAAATTGGTACTATTGCCCCTTTTGACCAGTTTTCTGGGTAAACACCGGAGTCGAATATATGATTAAAAACATTACATAGATAAGGAGAAATAAAGTCACAGGAGTCTATGAAAAAATCAGCAACATTATTATTGATATCGCAACTTTTATTGCGCTTCAGCTGATGGATTGTTTTTCTCACTTCTTCGATAGACAATGGAGAATCAAGTTGATCGATATAAAGCGTAGAGTCACGCTCATTTATATATTCGTTTTTATTAAAATCGCAATGTGGTGTATTTGAGATATTTTCAAAATGTTGTAAGAATTCTTCCATTCCTACGTTTGTAATATCTTGTTTTTTCTTATTTTTGAATTTATTGATATATTTCCAGAATTTCCTTGGTGAGGTTTTACTCATGTTCTCCAATTTAATCGATTCTTTACAGAAATGTCTGTTCTTACATTTACGTTTCACTTTTGCATAATTTGCTCGGCAGTTTAAAAATGAAATTTTATTAAGATTTGTGGGGTTAGATTTAAATTTTCTTTTTGCGTTTAGAAAACAGCATTTAGAAAATCGACATTCCTCATTAAACCAGTCCGCCTTATTTTTAAGAGGCTTACGTGTGTTAGAACAAGTTTTGCCGAAGTGTGTGAATGATATTTTGGAAATGGTATTTGTAAATTGATCAATACATTGATTAATATCAATTTCATTGGATGAAAGGTTATTAAAAATATCGTCAAATATATGACGCTGGGATTCAAGGTTGGTAAGAAATTCTTCTCTACGGGAACTATCTCATACAATTCTGTCAGTCGTATTATTAACACTATTTGGTAAATCATTATAATTACATGCTAAAGAAAATATCAACGGACAGTGGTCTGAAAACTCGGTCATATCCATAACAAACATGCTGGATATATATTGAAAATTATCGTATTGTGAGATTAAATAATCAACAGTACTAGAAATAGTTTTATTTCTGCATACAGAATTATAAGTAAATGATCCCTCCTCTAATCTGCCATTTGTAATAATAATATCATTGCTTTTGCACAAATTTAGTAGTTTTAATCCGAAAGAATTTACTACACTATCGCAGTTTTTACGATCAGGTAAATTAGCTGGTGGCTTGTCATCACAAGGTAAGTCAACAAATCTACCAAGGTTAAGATCAATCACGTGATCGGGTAGAATACCCGTGCGAGAATTGAGATCTCCAGTTAGGTAAATTGTGCCTAACTCACTATAATGGCGTATATCGCTATTCAGTGTATCAAAGAAGTCAAAATTATGTAAATTTGACCTGGGATTGGTATAAACAGGTGAGTTTTCTGGAGGTATGTTACATAAACATATAAATACATCAGAGTCATGCAAGGTGAGTTGTTTACTAATTTTAAACCACAATATACCGTTGCTATTGTGGCTTGAAAGAGTAATATAATTACGGTATTTATTTTTAATATACTGCTAAACCGCCACTAAACCGTTTCGAAGAACGGTTAGTCTTCGGACTAGGACATGATAAATAATCAAAACCATCAATCGACAGATTCGAAATGTCCGAGCTCCAGGTCTCGGTGAATAGTAACACATCAAAATCACTTACAAAGTTCAAGAAGTCACAATCATTGATCTTCGATTTAAGTCCTTGGACATTCCAAAGCAAAAACGATAACTGTTCTGTGTTCGAACCCTATTTCGGGTCGCCCTGGGACAGGAGGTGAACATTTTCTACCGTGAATGCCTGATTATTGACATAAAGTTTATCGTAGGCAAGTGTAGCTGGTTTGTTCTGTCTTTTAGCCTCCACATAGGCTGGAATGAGTTTTTTTCTACGGTCTTGGATAGCCTTGGGGAATTGGTCCGATACGCCATATTGCGATTCTCTATTTAATGTTTCATATGCCCGATGTTTCACGGCTAGCTTATCCTGGTGGAAATTAAACTTCACAACTATCTGACGAGTTGTTCCAGGTTGGAATTTGCCAATTCTGTGGGCCCTATCAATTTTGATTAATGATTTAGCATTTTCTATTTGAGATCATTCTCACAAAAGTCTAATATACGTATCGTACAATTCTCCGACTTGCGTTCTTCGGGTAAGTTCAATTCTGATATCCCATGGAATAGGAGATTATCACGCATTGACCTGGATTGCAGATAAATAATTTGTTCCGCCATATCGGACTTTTCTGATTGCATAGATTTTAAATCACGTTGCATTTCTTCCAATTTTTTGGATTCTTGTTTTAATTGTTTGTCCATGGATGTTTGTTTGTTTTGTAGGGATGTCGTCACAGGTTTTAGCGTCCATAGTTCGGCTGATTTCCAGATCACTGATTTTTGTGTTTGTAACTGATAGCGTAGATTCAATGGTTGATACGCGGTTGTCTAGGAGGGTCATTTTCTGAGACATTGATACCAGTTGTTGCTCAATATTGTCTAGTTTATTTAGCCTTTTGTCCATATATTTTTTTTAGTAATTTGTCTAGTATCATTTGTTGAACGTTATTATTCGTTATTTAAAATTCCTAGATTTTGAGCAACTGTGTAGTGGGTGCATATAATCTAAACGGAAAATATACGCTTTATCACTATAATAACGACTACGGCTTCCTCCTTAATTTCGTGATTGGAGAAAAATCCTCGTTTTCCGAAGACTTAGAAAGGGTTACAGTTGGATTCATGGAGGCAGAGATCGAGTTCCGGTCATAGACATTCAAAGTAAGTCACTGTTTTTATTATACATCGTAGGAGCGATAATTTAATACCAAATGTTAATTAACATTCTATTGTTAGGGTACAGATCGAACATTACTTAAAGGAGATCGGTACAATAACATTTAAATAAAACAGCCGTAAGAATAGTCATTCGCGGGTGGTATCGCTCGTAAGAATAGTCACTTCCTAAATATTAACATGACTCTGTACAGTATCGTGGTGGTATGGGTTGTGGCGCGGTATCAGAAATGGCGCACCTGAGATTAGTGGTCTTTTCTACTGTAGTCATCTGTGAGTCAATATAACTAACGTTATAATTTGATAATTTGTGTCGACTCAATTCATTCAAAGATAACTCGGAATTTTGACAAGTGGTGAGCGTGGTCAAATAATGTTTATGTTATGTACAGTGCTTTTAATATTAAATACTTACTGGTGTAAGGGAAGTAACTGCCGCGAAGAATTGGCAGGTTGTTGTTCTTGGTATAACAAAATTCTACTGCAAACGAAAACAGTTTGATTTGGGTTCATAGTAATTTTGCATTTATGCAAGTTATTAGAAATAACCAATAGCACCAATTGAAAGAAAACAAAAAAACGAATAGCATAATAGATATAGTTCAGCTCAACGCACTTTGAACATAATTTTCATTAAAAATATCCTTTTTCGTTTAAAGTTAGTTCGTACAATTTATTTCGTAGTAACGTAAACAATATGGCGGATGTCCTGGGTTTGTGATTGAGCTTAATGTTTTGGACAATCCTATTTTTTACCACGGGATACGGGATTCCTTTTCAATCTTAAATGTATGTATATTCATTAATCTTGTCCAAGTCTTTGGCAATCACTAAATTATTCATTTATTCTCTGAGATTTTGTCATTTTTAAATTTCTTATTTTGTGTCATGACAGAACTTGCTCACTAAGTTCATCAGTATTTGGAACAATTCCTGGGGAAAGACCCTAGTTCTTGACTCATTCTCCATTTAATACTCATAAATGTGCATTTTGTTTATTTATCTGTTTATAAGACGTACTGAAGACAGAATGAACATGAGTATAATTTTCTGGTTCTGCTCACAGGCCTTGGCTGGATGCGATTTTTATGGTCCGGAAAAAAATATATTACTCTATAACTAAAATGACATCGAGGGCCTGTGCTTGGTTCCATATTTATAAACTAAATGGTCTTTTATTAGGGCCCGCAAATTTTTTTTTCGTGCCCTATAGTAATCACCCTGTCTGTCCGTCCACATTTTTCATGTTTTTTCTTTAAAACCATTAAAGGTATCAACTTGAAACTTTAAACAAACTGGCATGCGAGGTATCGTGGTGGTATGGGTTGTGGCGCGGTATCAGAAATGGCGCACCTGAGATTAGTAGTCTTTTCTTGAGTTTAAGACCCAAAATGACATACATTTCCAGTATATTTTTGGAAGGATGTATGGTTTTGGTCTGTAATGCAAATAAACAATGTTCAAAGTAAAATTTGGTGCTTTTAGAACTCGAAAGGTATGCTGAACCCATATTTGTTGTTATTTTCTTATGTCACTTTATTCCTCAAATATCGTAATCCCACAAATTTGTAAAATGAAATTTTAACTTCAAATTTTTTTTGTTAAGAGCACTGGCATCCATGTTAACACCATGTAACATGATTAAAATGTCCTACACACTGTCAAACACAGGAAATGGTGTCCAGAAGGATGTAACTTTCTTATTAAGAAAAACTGAAAAAACTAGTCAAAATCTGAAATAATATGTTTTGAAAATTTGTTAATATTAACTGTCATTGATATTTTCGGCATTCCCAAGTCAAGTTGGTGACAGATCAGACTATGCAAATGCCATGAATGATTCTTACATGACAGTAATAGATGATTTAACACTTGTTTGGACATCTTCAAGTTGTCTTGGTGACTCAAAAAGTATAATGGCAATTAGTAACCAGTGCAATTCTGTCTCGGTACTAATTATTGATTTATTATCTAAGAAGTAAACAAAGTAAGCTAACTATTATATGAATATGGACTATATAGCCATAAAATAAAATTGGAAACAACTACATCATGAATCCTTTTATTTTTTACCACTAGGGACCTACAGGATAGGTGCGCCATTTCATATCACGCGGACTTGACATAATAAGCTGAGCGTGTCTTTCATTGTAATGGTCATACAACATGCATTGAAGGAATTGACTATTGATATTTAGTGTCAACATGTTCCCATTGAATTGCCCTATCATTGCTAAATCACTTTAATTATGAACGTTTTATATTTATAACAAAATAATGACATAAACTGTTAAGTGCGCCATTTCCAATACCACGGGGATATTACCGGACAGCAGGTATTACCGGACAAACGGTCCTAGACGCTTATTTTCTGGACATATGTATTGAAATTTGTACCTAATCACTCTGAAGCTTGTTTTGAATAAATCTAGAAGAAAAAAATTATTCAAGATTAACAAGACATCGTCTATTTATCCAAAATGTCGTCCGCGGCTGTGTGTTTACGTTAGCGGCGCTTGGGGAAATCATCATCGTCTGCGCATGCGCAAAATAACACGAGCTGAGCGCGTGCGTCATTGATTTTATACAGTTAAATTAATTAACTTTGTTTGTAGCAAAGAATGAATAGCCGAGTGGTTAACGTCTTAGATTGTGAAGCGAGAGGACCCGCGATCGGTTTCTCGCGGCATCAAATTATTTTTCTTTTTTTTTTAATTTAATTTCGTCCAATTATACCAGCTCTAATTTCAGCAGGGTATTGTTAATTACGAAATTTGTCAACGGATATCAGTTGAGTAACCCTTTTTAAGGTATTATCCATAAGTCTGAAATACTTTGAGTTGATTTTTAATCGACTTTTGATCGGTAAATTATGTTACGGTATATTAGGGCATTTGACCTATCATACAGCGCCACCTGGCAGGAAAACATGGCGCGTTACGGGTTGTTATCACGAAAATCGTGACATATTTTTGCATAAATAGGAAGTACCAACCCTGTTCTAATCATTTACCATAATAATATTCCAAATTTTAAGTTAAAAATGGTTGAAAACGACTGTCCGGTAATACCTGCTGTACGCCGTTGAAAAAAGCGTAAAAAGTGCCCCTGTTTGGGCCCCTAAATTTGGATGTTCTTATGACGTCATTTTTCGGGAATTCTATTTTTAGGAAGGCCTTGAACCCAGGTATGTGTCAACATAAAAAATTCTGACTAAAAATCGATTTTTAACTTGACATGAAGCTTTTTATGCCATTTCTGTCCGGTAAAACCTCGCATGCCAGTAAGCTTACATCAACAGTATGCTATTATATTGCAAGTAACATAACTCAAGCTACAATATTGGAAGAGTAACGGCCCTTTGTAAAATTCAAATTTTCCTCATTTTTCAGCTTTTTTCTTAATTAAAGATTAAAGAACCATTAGAGTTTTTGATTTCAAACTTTAAACCAAAGCTCACCACAACAGTACGCTAATTTATGACAAGTTACACAACTCTAGCTACATTATTAGAAGAATTATGGCCCTTTGTTCAATTCCAATTTTCCTCATTTTTCATGTTTTTTTCTTCATAACTTCAAAACCATAATAGAAATTTATATGAAACTTCAGGGCTCACACTGGCCATTTTAAAATTATAGCCATTTATTTTTGCCCAACAAAAATTATAGCCAAAATTGACGCGAACATATTTACGCATGGTGACACAAACTTAATGCATGGTACTTAAGGCATTTCATGAATCATAGTCAGGGCCATAGCTTGATCAAAATAAATATGTTGGCATCTTATTCTAGGGGGTTTGGCACATACTCCCCTGCAAATTTTTTGAATTTGATAGGGCTGCAGGTGCATTCTAGGCAGTTTTCAATCTAAAAATCCTGACTAATTACTAGTGACAGGTCAAAGACAAATTGCATGATTATCATTCAAATTAATTAAGAATTGTCTTCATACAAATAGGCACCATTGTTCTAGGTTGGGTCCAGGTATGCTCCCCAGGTTCAATAATTTTGAATTCTACACTGTTGCAGGTGAGTTAAGAGTAGCATTGAGAGTATCAATTTTATTGCATTTTTTTCATACCTGAGGTAAATCAATAAATATGTAGGCATATTCCTATAGAAAGCTAGGCACATGCTCTTTAAAATACAACATGTGCAATTTATAATGATATTACCTTGCACTAAATTTGTTTATTAAGCTTTATTACACTGATAAGTACACTGTCCATTTGCATGACAAGGTCTGACAGCTGAGGAAATTGATGCCATTATAAAAGGGACAGTCGAACAGATTGGTCACTAAATAAGAATCAACTCTCTTTGGTCAGGACTATATTTTAATATTGTGTTCCATCACAATCTCCAAACTGGAAATACATAATGAATACAACATAAACGGTACATAAATGGATCATAATGAAATACATGATTCAATGAACTCCACTACTTATTACTGATTGATTGGCAATACATCATAAATGATTAACGTGTACTTACAATGCTATAAAGATCATACAGCCAGGGATAATAGTTGGTTTGATTATGTATTACAAATGGCGTATTTTTATTAAGGGGCAACAACTGTGTGAAAATATATAAAGGGAAGTAACTGTACATAGTAAATGATCATTATCATATATCTCCTCCCGAGTCTTTTGTAATGTACAAATTAACTTAGTACAAATGAAACAAAGGCTGATCAATAAAATGTTCAAAGTCACTTCTTAATGTCTTGAGTGTAGTAACATGTTAACCAATGCAGTATCCGTAAATACACTAAGTAACACTTTAATTCCTCTAGCAGTATTACTTTAATCTATCGGCTCATATCATAGTCAGCGTGCCATTCGGGAGGGTGGGTGTATCTAGACGGTCTGCTCTGGATGGGCGGTGCGTAATCCGCATTTGGATCTGGGGTAGGGTCCTTTCCAACAGGACTCGGCCCACTTTCATTGGGGGCACCTTCGATTAGACCATCAGGGGTCGACGACTGATGGAATGGAAGGCAGCGACGAAGATTCTTACCAACAGTATTAGACCCTATAGCAGGAAGCTGTGGAGTTTGTAGGGGTTCCTTTAGCATGGGGGATGCTGCCTGCCAATGTTTTGGGGTGGTGGGTTGTGTATCAACATCATGTCTGGGTGAAGCAACATGCACGCTAGGATTTTTAGGTACTGATAGTGTAGGCCTCAGCATCTCAAAGTCTAAGTGTCGATGGTAAGTTTCCTGGGAGGAGGTTGTACGGGAGAGTACTTGCGGAGAAACTTGCGGTTACGGATTGTAACCCGACGAGAACCATCAACCCGAATAGCGTATTGGTCATACTGTCTTACTTCTATTACCTCTCCAGTCTTGTCCCATTTTAGTGGATGAGGACCTGTTTGATTTTGAATTCGGACGTAATCTCCTACAATAAGGGGTAATAGTCGCCTGGTGTGTTCGGATAGTCGTTCAGGCATCTCATATGTCTGTTTCTAAGAGCCTCTTCCCGTGCCATCGCTGTGGATTGCCATGTATTATGGGGCTTGTATCTGCCTGGGGGAATAGGGATAAAGTCTTTAATTGGGTGTCAAAATAAACACTGTGGGGAGAGTTTGGTGTCTCTGTCTGGTGTATTCCTCAATTGGAGCATCGCACGCTGCACCTTGTCTGTGTCAATGTCACCAGATGCAGTTGTGTTGTCCATCAATAGACACTTGACAGTCTTCACACCGAGTTCAGCGCGAGAGTTGCTGTGAGGGAATGCCACCGATGACAATCTGTGATGGACACCCCAATCCTGTAGGAACTTCCTTGTAAGGGTAGCGACAAATTCAGGTCCACCATCACAAGCAAGCTCATCTAAGATGCCAAATGTAACAAAGATGCGCCATAAGCAGGATACAAGGCCCTCTGCACCATTTGAAGCTCTTTCTACAATAGGCCAGTTTGAATACCGATCGACAACAACCAAATAGTGGTGGCCTTTGTAGGTAAAGTAATCAGCACATATGCACTGAAATGGGTATTCGGGGATGTTGGTGGGATTGGTGGGGCGCTTGGGTTAGAGGGAGAGTTGCAGTTGCAATGGTTGCAAACAGATCTCAGGTCACTGATTGCCTGGGTTATGCCTGGCCAGAATACAGAAGCCTCAGCCCTTGATGTCATAGATGTGACACCTTGGTGTGCTGCATGTAATGCCGAGAGAACCTTGTCCCTAAGTGACACTGGGACAATCACGCGGTCTTTATAAATGATAACGCCATCTACATTGGATATGTCATCGTGAAATTGGTAGAACTCATGGATGTTCTCCGGCATGTCGCTGCGAGTCATGGGAAATCCATCTTCTATCAGGTCAGATAGATTGAGCAAGTCATGGTCGCTGGCAGTGGCTGTTCTTACTCTATCCCAAGTGACAGATCGGATTTCTATGGCGTTCAATATTGATATGGCTGTTGAAATCACACTTATCTTCTGCATCTATCATGGCAACATCATCAGGTAGGATAAGTTGGATAACCTCATTAGTGGGATGTCTCGACAGGCAATCTGTTGATCTATGTTTTACCCCAGGTATGTGAATCATCCTGAATTTGTATCTCAAGGTCTTCTCCTTAAGGTTGCGGAGCCACGTGTTTGAGATATCTTCCAGGGATCTGTCATTAAATATCTTGAGAAGGGGTTTATGATCTACCGCAACCACCAGGTTTGCACATCCTAGGACAAAGTACCGTGCCTTCTCGAGTGCATCAACGACAGCCAGTGCCTCGCCTTCAATGGGAGCATATCGAGATTCGGCTGAATGAGTGAACCTACTACCTACTAGCGTAACTTTCCAACCAGTCGGGCAACAGAATGGTTTCACCTCAGGACATGTGCAGTGCTTTTGTAACAGCCAAAATCCAATTCCTGTTTTGGACCAGTCAGTGGCAAGACATGTGGGCCTTTCTGGATCAAAGATTGTGACACCCTCTTCAATCTCGCGTGCGATTACATGCTTTGATTCTTCAAAGATCTCTTGAAGTTCATCGTTCCACTTAAAGTGCACATCTGGTTTGAGTAAATCCCGAAATGGCTGCATGCGGTTAGCCATGCTGAATGCATACGAAACCTGGTTTACCAAACCATGACCTGACATCTGTGAGATTTTTCGGGCTAGGGAAGTCAGTGATGGCTCTCACATATCTTTGACTTGGGCGAACTTCAGAGGGGGTTATGACAAAACCTGCGAATTCCACTGTATCAGCGCCAAAAACAAACTTCTCAGGATTCAGGACAATACCGTTCCTACCACAGACATCAAGCCAATTAGCTGCCTGGTGGAAACTTTCATGGATATAGTCTGACCAGAGCAAAGGGTCATCAACACATTTGGTTTTGTTACCAATGTCAGCTAAGATCTCGTCATAACGTCTGGTATAGCCGTCACCGGATGCTATGTATCCTTGAGGGGCTGTTCGGTAACGGTATCTACCCCAGGGTCTAATGAAAGTAGTGAAATGGCGGTCTTCTTCACGGATGGGGACACTGTGGTACCCGTTCCAAGCGTCAAAGATTGTCTTCTTTTTGCCAGCCGGGACGGATCTAGCTTGTAAGAATGGTGATGCCGTGTGATGCGTCTCTCTGGTGGCAAAAGCATTCAAAGCCTGCAAGTCGACAGTACGTCTAGGCTTTCCATTCTTCTTGGCACATACAACCATCCTATGGCACCATGTAACAGGTTCGCCGCTTGGAACTTTCTCTAGTACACCTAAGCGGACGTCCTGGTCAAGACCGTCTTTGACGGCATCTCTCCAGAGAAGTGGAACCGGTACAGGTGTGTGGTGAGCAACTGGTCTGGCATTCTGGTCTATCATGAGTTTCATGGGTGGGCTCTCCATGAGGGGTAACTGTTGGTGTGCACATGTGTTAAAGGTGGAGGACCCGTAGTAATTCATGAGGTACCGCTCAAGCTTTTCACCGTTTTCATTAGTGGCGGGGTAAGGGACAGACTCTGGCAATGGGGGAGGGGATTGGCGCTGTGGACAACCACAAGGTGCTTAATGGTCATTCTTTGATAATCATTATCTTCTAAAGGCTAGAAGATGGCCAATCTAACAGTAAGGTATCGATATAAAGGCTTAAGCAGCTGTAGTGCTTAAATAAATATAAGAAAAAAGATATGAATTGATTGTTAAAATATGGCATGATAAAATCTTTTTTTTACCAAGACTTACAGCTCAAGCAACAAACTGAAGCCTCATGAATGCTTGAATGCAGGATTTCAACCTTTTGTGACACTGGATACGTTGTTGATAGATAAAATAAGAAGTTATGCAGATATTGTTTTTGTATTTTGATAAAATTATCGCCATTTTTCATCGCCAAATCGAAGTAAATATCGCCACTTTGATAAAATTATCGCAAATGACGATAATGTCGATTGACAGCGTGAGCCCTGAACTTGCTGTATTTATTACCAGTGATATCATAATACACATATCTGAAGCAAAGACCTAATATACAAAGATTGGAAAAATCTACCAAATCCCGCAATATCTCGCGGCACTCTTCTGAAATCCCGCGAAATCTCGTTTGTTTTTAATTCCTTATATCTCCTGTTTTCTTGTACATAGGAAAAAACTAATAAGTTTATGCAATAGATTTATTATTCTGCTTTAAAATTAACAAAATTTATTGAAATCAGTCAAGAAATAAAACATTAGACCTCAAAGGGCCAGACCTACTCTCATTTTAATGGAAATTCCAATTTTATCAGAAAATACCCAATTTGCCTCATTCAAACAATAATTTTCTGAATTCTATAAGAGATAGAAAAAAATAAGTTACATCATGCAGTAAAAGAAACCTAGCTCTTCAAAATGAGATATTGGTCATTAAAAAAGAATGACAAACAAAAGCGTTCATGCAAAATATCAGCATCTGCTGCATGTCATTTTGCTTTTTCTCCCCGTTTTCAATAAAGTGTCCAATCTGTGTATATTAAGGTCTTTGTCTGAAGTAAAGGGCAACAACTCTAGCTTTGATAAATTTGACTTACACCTCTTTTTCAGCTTCAAAAACTTTAACAGTGGCCATAGTTCAAAAACTCTCAAAGATATTCAAATAAAGTGTCCAATCTGTGTATATTAAGGTCTTTGTCTGAAGTAAAGGGCAACAACTCTAGCTTTGATAAATTTGACTTACACCTCTTTATCAGCTTCAAAAACTTCAACAGTGGCCATAGTTCAAAACTCTCAAAGATATTCAAATGAAACTTACTGGTATTGACTATATGACAATAAGTACATGTCTGTGAGGCAAAAAAACAAAAATACTCACATTGGTAGCAAAGGGCAACAACTCTAGCTATAGTAAATTTTGGCTGATTCATTCACACAAAACAAACATATCAATGCAGTTCTGTTTGTGTATTTCCATCTTGCAATTATTATTGCAGGCCTCAACAATTTTTTTTCAAAGCACTCGTCCTGCAATATAGTTCAAATAATTAAAGTCTAAGTTTATCATTCTATTTTGGAAATTAAACCTTTGCTTGACATTTTAGAAGGAAGTGAATTACTTTATTTCAGGCATCAGCACATGTATAGATACAACTGTGTTTTAGTACAGAAAATTGCAACTAATAGCACTGATAATTATGCAACCCTTTTATACTTCTATACTTCTCCAAAATTGGTCAAAAACAATTTGAACAACACAGGCCTAGACACTAACTATTTTGGCCACTGGTCCGACAGGGCAAAAGCGCCAAATTTGTAAATAGGACAGTTACTGGTCCTCCAGAATTTTCACTGGTCCTGGATTTTCACTGGTCTCGGACCAGCGGACCAGTGTTAGTGTCGAGCCCTGCAACACCAATCATAAAATGTACACAGAACAGTTGAACATGATTTGATTCATTATTGTGATATTTCTTCTGATTGTAAATGAAATGTCAGGTCAAACAACAGGATTGTAGTCAAAAGACTCAGTCTCATAATCATTGATAGTCTTCAGGAGCTTCCACTCAACAAAAAAACTCAAATAAAGTAATTTTTTTACTTGTTTCAAGTAAAATTTCAAGTAAAAATAGTTGTCAGAAAATCAAGTAATACTTAGTTATTAATTACTTATGAATTACTTATTAATTACTGAGTAAAAGAATTACTACCCAAATAATTACTAAGTAAATAATTTACTTAGTAAATGTAAATTACTCAGTAAATTAATTACTAAGTAATTATTTAACTAACCAATTACTTGTTAATTACTAAGTAAATATAAATTACTCAGTAAATTAATTACTAAGTAATTATTTAACTAACCAATTACTTGTTAATTACTAAGTAAATAATTTACTTAGTAAATATAGAATACTTAGTAAAGCAATTACCAGCATCATAAATAATCAAGATACTGATTGATTTAATGTCTGTTGATAAAAACTTCCTATATGTACAGATTCATAAAGTAAAAGAAACATTTAAGTTTCTTTTTTACAATAGCAATTTAAGTTTATAGCTATGTTTTATTCTTCTATAGCTTTGGAAAAGATAAATTATTAACTTTTTTGAATGTATTTTAAGTGTGTTAAAGGCAATTTAATGGTATAATTTTTAAATTACCTCCCTTTAATAATAATAAAATAGCATTAATATAATATCTCAGATATATATTGTCCATCAAAATTTGCTTTATTAAGTTAGGCTGAGAAATTGTTAACAGACTGCATGTATGTAGTCACTACGGACAAGCAGTGATCATGGTCTATACTCCTCAAACTGGGTGTGGAGGTTGGTGGTGACCAGTAAATGACCCTATTGATTTGGACCATGGTCTACCATGGTGGACTGAATTGAAGTGCTGTGTTGATCATTGTTGACCCTGGTCAACAAAATTCTTTACAACTGTCAACCATGGTCAACTATGGTGTCATGATTAAATACAGCTGTTGACCAATCCATGGTCGGACTGGTTACTCTAACTCGACAATGGTGAACCATGGTCGACTAGGCTCTCACCTTGATTTTTTCATGGTATTTGATGGCTGACCACAATAAAACATAGTTGACTATAAAAAATCATGGTGACCATGGTGGACCATGGTCATCCTTTTGTCTGGGATCGGTCGGATTTCAACGAAACTTTGCATGACTTGTCAGAACCAAGTCTTGTTGTAAATGTCATCCACAAACTTTGATCAGATAAATTTTAAGGAGTTATGGTCCTTTGTTTTTTAGACATATAAATGTTGTCCGCTCTTGCACACTTGCAGACTTCTGAATATTAGCCCTTGCATTTTTCAAGCTTGTTGCAGCATACATTTTGGTTTTGGATTCTTTTCTTTTTTGAAATACAATTTTTCTAAGTTATTTTCATGTAAAAATAGACTAAGTTCCCCTAAAAATTGGACTCTAAAATTTCCACATTAGTATTTTTCCATGTTTTTCCAGCATCTAAAATTTCTAAGTTCCAATGTCCATGCTGTCTGACAAAAAATTCCAGGGTTTTCCAGACTTTTACCAGCGTTGTACAGCCTTTCACCCTACTTTATCCAAGGGGGCATAAGCGTATATTGAACGCAGTCTTGTTTTGTCTGGTATATATAGTACATACCAGTACATTCAATAACAAATCTCTTGAAGTGATCAAGAATGTGTCAAATATATACAGCCAGCTTTTTAGCTCTACTGTTCCAAGAATAATGAGAACTATACTGCAAGTGTCGTCTGTTCACGTTAAAGTTTATGACGAGTTTGTATTTCAGAGTATACATGTATCTTAACATACTGTTCAAGGTACACCAATAAAAATGAACCCACCAAGCACAGGAACATAAAACCCATACCAGGCACAATGCCCAACTAAACAAGCAAAGATTCGCCCAAGTCCAAGATGTCGAAAAAAGTATAATAAATTATTACTAGCTGAATGACCCAGAACACCAGTTCTATAAAAAATGTTACATGAAACGTGTTCATGTTTACCGTACGTTGAAAATTGCGACTCAATGATTAGGGTGTTAATGTACAGACTGTATAATTACTGTATAGTCGGCAGAACGGATATATGTCTGAAAATAGCTTGGTACTTTCTAAAGTTTTTTTCAAATCTTCCATTTTAATCAAATGTTTTGATTACAACTCAAACTCTTAATTTCCAGTCCAAACTGTTAATTTTCATTTACAGGCAACTCAGTTTGTTTCTGTTTGTGTGACAACTTTTTCACAGTTTGATAGAATAAATACTTACTGAAATTGTTGTTGTCAATTTTACTTAATATTAAAGCTCTTGGAACCTTTTTGATTCATACTGTTTATGAACCATTAAACAAGTGCATATTTATAAATAAATAATTTTTACATTTGGAACTGGTGATTGTCTCAATGATACTGCCAGAATAAGTACAATGTTTTGTTGCTCATTTGCACTGGTTTTAGCTTCGATTCAAACTGTATTTATTTAAATTTTAAGCAAACATTTTGACTAAATAAAGTGTGAAAATTTTTTTTTACTTATCTAAAATGCAGATGGATTATGTTGATGCACCATATATGACAATGAAACAGCGGCAACAAAAGCCAGCTGATTCATTTCAAAGTGAACTAAGACAGAAGATGCGGCAGAGAAAGAGTCTGGGATTAACCACTGATGTTACAAGCGAAGAATCCGAGGGGTTTGATGATGGTCATGATAGCGAAGAAGAGAATAGTAAGCTTCTATTGTTTAACATATTGTACCATCTATAAGACTTTAAGTCTTAGTCATATTACAATTGGGTGATTGCACTGATTGGCGACAGTTTTTATCACTGGGAGTGGGTACTTGACACTCCGGAAGGATTTCTACCCGTTAATGGGAAGAAGAAGAAGTAGGTACAGCAAAGTGGGCGAGCACGGGCTGTGACAGTATTCTATTGCTCAGTACTATTATATGCCTCTGTAAGCTTTATATTATATACCCTGCTATATGAATTTGAAAATTTAAAACAAAGTCTAATTGTCTGTTATATCTTTATTTTGGATGAGGCGATGAAGTGCGTCTTTTTCTGTAGGTTGATGGCATTTCCCTACCACTTGATATTTAAGGATGTGTCTATAGGCCAAACTTTCGGTCATGCTTCCTCCAGATTGGGGCAGATTTGCAGTATATTAAATGGTGTCTGCTCCTCTGCCCTGCACTCACATCCAGTTGTCTCAGCAAGACCCTGTCTTTTCATATGATTTGCACACCACAGTGCCCATTATACATAGACTGAAGATGATAGTATGAATGTGTCTGTTGCTTTAAATGCTAATCACATTGTCATCATAAAAAAGAAACTCAATGTTCATTTCAGGTCTGACTATGAAGTACCGCATGGCTCACAAAAGGACAGACCGACCAACATCGGCAAAGAGACGTGGTAATCCAGACCTCGGAGAAACTCTGAGAGCTGATGATGCTAATAAATGGCTCAAGTCAAATAAACATCAGAAAGACACTAGGTCCAGTACTTTACGTGAAACTCCACCTCTAAAAGAATCCCCAAGATTCTCAAAACAGCAACCATCAAGAAGTGAAATCGATCAAATGTTTGGGACACCAAGATCGCAAACGTCACCTTTAGATAAGAAGTTACGACAGTCACCTGTTGAAAGTCCAGGCAGAGCATCCCCTGGATCTTCTCTACCTAAGTCATTGTTTGGTGGTAAAACTAGTGGTAAAGCTTCTCCTAATACAACCAGAGAACTTACTGCTGAGGAAAAAATATTTGGAAGAAAAACACCTACAAATGAAAGTCAAAGGTACACAGACTGTTTACATTGTTTATGTTATTATTGTGAAGGTTTTTTTTACCTGTCAAAGTCATCATATTTACACAGTATTTGCGCACTATAGATTTGTAATTATCAGCTAGTGTGTACATACCATGTATTTTTGACATGTCAATGAAACTGCACAATATTAATCCTTTTACTTCTAAAGGGAAAGATCTGGGATAAATTGAACTGATGTTTATTGGGGTATTCTCACCGTTTCTAAAAAATATTTTAGTTATATACAGAGGCCGATTAACTTAACCAGTGTTCCTGGACTGTTTCCTTATCAGTACCCTTCCACATTGAACTGGCAACTTCTCAACATGTGGAGGAAATTGTTGTCCCATTTTAAAGGATGGCTGATAGGGTAACCTTTAACATTAATGGCTGCAATGGGGCTACCATGGGTATACATGTTTTACAAACATCTCTTGTTCCTTTTAGCCCTGTAGAAAAAGAATGGAGAGCTCCATCCTTCAAGAAAGCCCCATTTGGAGAACAAGAGAGAACTTCACCTAGTGCTGAACTTGAGAGTAAGTGATTGTCTCATTTCAACATCTTGTATTATGGTATTGTGTTGTACGGCAACAGTACCACATGAAGGCACGTTCACATGTAGAGAGTCTGCTATCCAGATATGAGATATCCTATAAATTGTGAGATTTGTTCATGTTATAATGATCTTGTATACAGTATCAACATTGAGCATTTCTATGGTATAGTCAGATTTTGAGACACGCCTAAAACTAAAAGTCTGTCTATACATGCCCTATGTTAATTAAAGCCATTCATGTGCCTTTTCTTTTAATGCCCCCATATCCATAGATCGGGAGGCATTTTCTTAAAAAATGTTCTCACAAACGTATTAAAGCCGTAACACAAAAGTTATACTGCCATAATTAGGATCTTTCAATGACTTCATACATGGGCTCCTACTGAAAAAAGGAGCTCGAACACATATTCATTTTTTATGCCCCCGTATCGATAGATCGGGAGGCATATAGTGATTCACCTGTCCGTCTGTTCGTCCGTTCGTCCGTCCTGGTTAACCCAAATTGACCGTTTCTTCTAGCATTAATATGGCTTGCTACAAAGCTTTCATACTTGCATGGATGTTGTATATGAACACTCTCCACGCGCCTGTATCACCTGACCCCATTTTGACCTTCACCTTGACCAAATTTTGGACTTAGACTTATTGAAGGGCCTAATTCTTGGTTAACCCAAATTGACCGTTTCTTCTAGCATTAATATGGCTTGCTACAAAGCTTTCATACTTGCATGGATGTTGTATATGAACACTCTCCACACGCCTGTATCTACTAATCCCATTCTGACCTTCACCTTGACCCAATTTTGGACTTAGACTTATTTATGGAAAAGGCTTCCACAGGGGGCATAAGCGTTTATTGAACGCAGTTTTGTTTCTGACGTAATTTTTCTGCTAGGTTACAGACGTCAAAACAACGTTCATAGTAGTGCAGTCACTTAAGGTATAATGTGTCAGAGTTTCACAACGTTCCGATAATTTTTTTCGTTTTTATGCAACCAACACCGCAAACCACCTTATAGAAGACCACATTGTAAAAAAGATAATCATTTTGTATAATTTGTTTGATCTTAATGTGTCATCTTCTTTAAATAAAGATATTATTATTACAAAATTAACTGTATCATTAATACTTCATTCATGATTTATGACTCTTCAGGAAGGGGAGGTAGAAAAACTCCAGTCGATTCGAGTTTACAGCCTATAGATGAAAGTCCTCGACCACAGCCTAGATCAAGATTTGGTAAAACTACGAGTCCTAAAGACTCCAGACTGAGAGGACGAGATTCTTCTCCAAGGTAATTTATATTAATATGAGATCCCGGGTTTGATCCCTGACCACTTCATGCCAAAGACAAAATAAAAATGGTACCAGTAATTCCTTTGCTAGACGCTTAGCATGAACAGGAAACTGGCTTCTCTACTCTCAATACCATCATGGCGATGGATAACATCAGGAATGAGGTGTTGAGAGTGATTATTATTAGTTGGAAAAACTTGTTCCACAATCAACTTAAGATAAATTAGTACCGGTATAAATTATTACTAGAACTACATGTATGCGTCAGAAATAAAAGTGTTTTAAGTGTTTTAACTGCTTCCTCAATATGCTTGTGGTTGAGCCTTTACTTTGAGATTGGGGGGGGGGGGGTCCCAGCTTTTATCCGAGGTCATGTTAAACCAAAGATATACTAAAAATGGTACCAGTAATTCCCTTGCTGTAGCATAAAAGGGATGCTGGCTTATCTCTCTCATACCGTCATGACAATGGATAACATCAGGAATGAGGTGTTGATTCAATTGTTAAAACTTGTTTCACTATCAACCTAAAATTAGATAAATAAGTATAACAGGGGTCCTAAAATTCCGGAATAATCCGGAAATCCGGATTTGCTGCATTAGGAAGAATGATCTTTTCTGCTTAAAATGAAAGTTATTTGATGAAAATATTCAAAGAATTGACAAAGTTATGGTTATTTGAAGTTCAAGAATCAGAATTTTTATAATAAAACAATGTTTGACACCTATTTAAGGTGTAGGGATGTGTGCTAATGGCACCGGAAACAGACTTTCCACTCATTTTCAGGATTGGGCATTATGCCGCAGTAGAAGCCCTGGTATAAACTAAACTGGTTCTCTATTGAGACTGTAATGTATTAGTTTTGAGTAATATAAGTTCTGAAATGATTCCAATCTTAGTTAGAATATCACCATTTTGAAGTATCTTACTCAGATAAACATTTGTTCTGAAGGACTGAGAGGTGGAAAATTGTTTTGGGAGTGGTTACAAGAAGTTGTCTTGATTGATGTTTTGCATGAAAAAGGGAACCTGACTTCTGTTGTCACATATCCTCAGGTTGATGTATATCATCACAAATTAAGGGCCGAGGTCCAGTTGTTGGTGTGCTGGATTTGTTACCACTGGGTTCTGTTCCAATTTACATCATGTCATACATAACGTTTGTTCTTGATGGAAGGGAAAATTAGTACTGGTTAGAATACAGTCCAGGAGAACTGGTTAGGTGAATCTGTTGTTGAATATAACTTAAAAATTGTTGAGAAATGGTGTTGAGTCCAAATAAAAAAACTGAATACTGTAAACTAATTTTTTTTCGAGGGAGTTGAATATTTGATGAATTCGTTGTTAAACAAAAATATGTGGTTTTACAGTTACTATGTTATCTTCATTGAATAGGGAGCTATCTCTTGAATCCCTAGAGTGGAGCATCCTAAACCATGTGGTTTTACAGTTACTATGTTATCTTCTTTGAATAGGGAGCTATCTCTTGAATCCCCTAGAGAGGAGCATCCTAAACCATGTGGTTTTACAGTTACTATGTTATCTTCTTTGAATTGGGAGCTATCTCTTGAATCCCCCAGAGTGGAGCATCCTAAACCATGTGATTTTACAGTTACTATGTTATCTTCTTTGAGTAGGGAGCTATCTCTTGAATCCCCCAGAGAGGAGCATTCTAAACCATGTGGTTTTACAGTTACTATGTTATCTTCTTTGAAAAGGGAGCTATCTCTTGAATCCCCTAGAGAGGAGCATCCTAAACCATGTGGTTTTACAGTTACTATGTTATCTTCTTTGAATAGGGAGCTATCTCTTGAATCCCCTAGAGTGGAGCGCCCTAAACCAAAGGTAGATTTGTTCGGAAGGAAAGAGAAACATGTTGAATTGGATGATGACGATGTTGAGAAAACACCGAGTAGAGAACGTCGTAGATTTCAGAGAGATGATAAACAGTCTGAACAAAGAGTTACTACTGGTAGACAAACCCCTACTGGCAGAAAAACTCCCACTGGACGAGAGACCCCTACTGGTCGTACCACACCTACTGGCCGTCAAACCCCTACAGGCCGTCAGACTCCGACAGGAAGACAGTTTCGCAAGGAAGAGAAAGGTATGTGGTAACACTTACTAACTACAAGCACTTTCATTGTTGTCATGAACATTCTGTAACACAGAATTATATGTTGTTTTATGGACTACTAGCAGGTTACATGTATGTGATGCATTGTGCATGTTTTTTCCCTTGAAGTTATATATGGAGAGTCTTAGAAAATATGTTTGAAAGAAGTCCACAACAGTTGGATCAAACGGCAGGCCTGTAGCCACACTGAGGCATATGAAGAAAAGAAAACCCCAAATATACCCCAGGAAAGGTTTGCCTCTGTGCTTTTTTGTCTCTGGATATGGATCCTTAAAGAGGTAATTCTTCTGTTTAGATGATAAAAAGAAAAAAGAGGAGCCTAAAGAGCGAGGATTGTTTGACTTTTTGACTGACGATAAACCGAAGGCACCAAGAAGGGCTGGTCAATCAGCTGACCGGACTGACAAGAGGAAAGTGATGAGGGATGACTATGATGATGAGGACGATGACTTTACTGAAAGAAGGAATGGTTTCGGGACTGACAGGAAAAAATCTAGTCTTAGAAAATCTACGTCTCACGATTCTATTACTCAAGAATTACAAGGTACATTTATTGTTGACGTTTAAACCTTTGCTCCATGGCAATACTCTCTCATGCATCTGTCAGACTCGTTGTAAAACAGTTGACTTATTTCATTATTATAGAAGACCAATTACCCAATTAGTTTTATTAAATACCAAATTAAAATTTGTTAAAACCCAAATTAAATTGACACTTAGGGGTAAAATACCCAATGGCCTAAAACCTTATCTGTTGCTCTGACCTTTTTGTTAATTTAACCAAAAAAACATTTTCTTACTTTGTGGAATACATGTAATTGATACCAGGTTAGTATGGCTATGTTACACTCATTGATTTTAGTTACTAGTGGACAAACACAAGATACATGGGTTAAAAGTGTAATTTTAAAAGATTTTGTACTGTCATGCTGGTTGGTAAGAAATATTGAGATGTTTTGTGTTTTTTTGTTTACCAAAACAATTATGGACAGGTCAAGGTTGCAGTGACCAGGCTCTGATATCCTGAAGCATCTCTAGTAGAAATCTCAGCTCAAATAGACATAAAGACACGTAGCAATATATGAGATGAGATTAAGCTCAGATTGAGATGCTTTGGAAGACTGGGGCCTGACCGTGCCATTATGCTGATTTTGTGCTGGAAAGATTGAATCTGATGAAATTAAGTTTTTCCATGCCTGTTCTCCTTAACCACTGGTTGGATTTATTAAATGAAACTAAATTTGATTTTATATTAGGTTGAGTAAATAGTATGCTTCGTCAGAGACATACATTTTTGGGTCCAAATCCCTTCTAATTTGTGTGTATGAATTATCTTTGATTCTCTTAGATCAACCAAGTATGTTAGAAGCTTCAAGTAGGGATGATACCAGTAAGAAGATTCCATCTGACCAGAGTTCTGTGTGCTTTGAACTTGATGAGGATCCAGATAAAAAATTTGACAGAGAAAAACAAAAGGAAGCACGCGTGCTGTAAGTACATGTATATAGGTGTGAACTTTCTATCAGGTCTTAGCTGTTTGTATGCCCCAATCAAAATCATTTGGGAGAACATAAAGATTTGCCTATTCATCCCAAAATTTTGTGTTTTGCACTACAGTCATCAAACTTCATAGTACTGTTAGTCTAAATCTTACATGTGTGACTGACAGTGGCTCATAGATTCATAAAAGTATTTGAACAACAAGTGTAAATCTTTGTAGGAATATTATTCATCATATGTAGTTGAGTTATGGCCCTTGAAAAGTATGGGGCCTCTGTGTCCTATTGACGCATTTCTAGTTGTTCCATTTTACCAAATGCATGTACTGAGTCAGATAATAGTATCTATACAGTACAACCTCTCCAGAATGGCCCACTGTAAATCAACAACCTCTCTATAACATACAGTACAACCTCTCCAGAATGGCCCACTGTAAATCAACAACCTCTCTATAACATACAGTACAACCTCTCCAGAACAGCCTACTGTAGATCAACAACCTCTCTATAACATACAGTACAACCTCTCCAGAACAGCCTACTGTAGACCAACAACCTCTATAACATACAGTACAACCTCTCCAGAACGGCCTACTGTAAATCAACAACCTCTCTATAACATACAGTACAACCTCTCCAGAACAGCCTACTGTAGATCAACAACCTCTCTATAACATACAGTACAACCTCTCCAGAACAGCCTACTGTAGACCAACAACCTCTATAACATACAGTTCAACCTCTCCAGAACAGCCTACTGTAGATCAACAACCTCTATATAATATACAGTACAACCTCTCCAGAACGGCCTACTGTAGATCAACAACCTCTCTATAACATACAGTACAACCTCTCCAGAACAGCCTACTGTAGATCAACAACCTCTTTATAATATACAGTACAACCTCTCCAGAACAGCCTACTGTAGATCAACAACCTCTATAACATACAGTACAACCTCTCCAGAACAGCCTACTGTAGATCAACAACCTCTATAACATACAGTACAACCTCTCCAGAACGGCCTACTGTAGATCAACAACCTCTCTATAACATACAGTACAACCTCTCCAGAACAGCCTACTGTAAATCAACAACCTCTCTATAACATACAGTACAACCTCTCCAGAACAGCCTACTGTAGATCAACAACCTCTCTATAACATACAGTACAACCTCTCCAGAACAGCCTACTGTAGACCAACAACCTCTATAACATACAGTACAACCTCTCCAGAACAGCCTACTGTAGATCAACAACCTCTATATAATATACAGTACAACCTCTCCAGAACGGCCTACTGTAGATCAACAACCTCTCTATAACATACAGTACAACCTCTCCAGAACAGCCTACTGTAGATCAACAACCTCTTTATAATATACAGTACAACCTCTCCAGAACAGCCTACTGTAGATCAACAACCTCTATAACATACAGTACAACCTCTCCAGAACAGCCTACTGTAGATCAACAACCTCTATAACATACAGTACAACCTCTCCAGAACGGCCTACTGTAGATCAACAACCTCTATATAATATACAGTACAACCTCTCCAGAACGGCCTACTGTAGATCAACAACCTCTTTATAATATACAGTACAACCTCTCCAGAACGGCCTACTGTAGATCAACAACCTCTATATAATATACAGTACAACCTCTCCAGAACGGCCTACTGTAGATCAACAACCTCTCTATAATACACAGTACAACCTCTCCAGAACGGCCTACTGTAGATCAACAACCTCTTTATAATATACAGTACAACCTCTCCAGAACGGCCTACTGTAGATCAACAACCTCTATATAATATACAGTACAACCTCTCCAGAACAGCCTACTGTAGATCAACAACTTCTCTATAACATACAGTACAACCTCTCCAGAACGGCCCACTGTAGATCAACAACCTCTTTATAATATACAGTACAACCTCTCCAGAACAGCCTACTGTAGATCAACAACCTCTATAATATACAGTACAACCTCTCTAGAGCGGCCTACTGTAGATCAACAACCTTTTTATAATATACAGTACAACCTCTCTAGAACAGCCTACTGTAGATCAACAACCTCTATAATATACAGTACAACCTCTCTAGAGCGGCCTACTGTAGATCAACAACCTCTTTATAATATACAGTACAACCTCTCTAGAGCGGCCTACTGTAGATCAACAACCTCTTTATAATATACAGTACAACCTCTCTAGAACAGCCTACTGTAGATCAACAACCTCTTTATAATATACAGTACAACCTCTCTAGAGCGGCCTACTGTAGATCAACAACCTCTTTATAATATACAGTACAACCTCTCCAGAACAGCCTACTGTAGATCAACAACCTCTATAATATACAGTACAACCTCTCTAGAACAGCCTACTGTAGATCAACAACCTCTTTATAATATACAGTACAACCTCTCTAGAACGGCCTACTGTAGATCAACAACCTTTCTATAACAATATCTTCAAAATTTCAGTAAACTGATGTTTTACTATTTTACTAAATTTAATCTCTGTTGAGCAACAGCCTCTTAACAGCAGCCAATATTTGCAGTTATCAAAGGGTGTTGCTTTACAGATGAAGTACTGTATTTATAGTATCTATAGCCCTTTCCCGAAACTAGGTTACCTCCCTTGGTAAATCCTCGATAACGTCCCCTGTTTTCAATAATTCCACTTCCGGGGTGTCCTGATAAGATCGGTATATAGTAACATAGAACAAATTGCAGTTACTTTAAGTATTTAGCTTACAAAAGTGTTCTTTTTTGTTATGTTTTTGGTATTATCTGTTAGAACTTTTAATTTTGTATCCCATACTGCTGTATTACATTAGAATACTGCGAAATTAATTAAATCTATTCGAAACAAAGTATAGAATCTACGGCGGTAAACAAAAAAAATTGAAATTAAAGAAAACATACAAATGATATTGTTTGTTCGCTTATTGAATGTATGCAATTTAATGTTAATAAAAAAATATATATATGCTTATCACGATAATAATCGTTGAAAGTATCTGGTAAAATTAAGCAAACTGTATTATGTTTCGTGTGCTCCATAGTTTTTTTTAATTATTAAAAGTGAAGTAATTAAATTATTCAACGTCAATCTCTCCTGCGTACTTCTACTTTAATATATGTTAAGTTTTATATTATGGTATTTGTGAAATTGTACAATATACATTGTCAACGTGGTTGTAAGATGTTGGCATATTCGTATAAGATACCCGCGAATTTGTAAACACTATAGTGTGATAGGGTGTTGGCATAGTACCCCAATCCCGCGAATGAGTCACACAATGCATGTATTAATTTATGCGCGGCTCAGACCCACTTGAATATGGTTGTCCTGTAAATATAAATACATGAGTTGTGCAGGGCTTCGAATTTGATCAGGATATCCCACTGAGAACACAAAACTGGTTGATCCGTTTGAGCAAATGGTGGCCCGACTCGGACGATCTTTCTTGAGAATAAATTATTAGGATGCCCACCCACTCCCTTCCCCTGAAAAAATGTGCTGCGACTGCGCATGTTAAAAGTTAATTTAATTTCACTGAACACAAAAAAAACAACTGTCAATACTTCAAAACAAACGGGAAGTACAAAACGTGAATTTATACGAACGCAACGTAAACTATACATGAATACAAGTGTCTGCATGGACGTAAATATTCATCCAAAGAATACTTGGATTTTATATGATCTAACAGTCACCGGGATAAGAGCTGTTTCATTACCCTAATATTAATCTCCCGCTGATATTATATAGATCTTTCATCAGAAGGGATGCATCTATTTGTCCAATTAAATAGCCACCGCGGTGACATATGTTGCATTATACAATGTGTCAGACACGTAGATGACCAATTACATAGCAGAGGGTCTTTTCCACTGATTACTAATTCAGATTATGGGTTTTATGACACTTATTTGGTTTTGAAAATATGTTTTTATATGGGTATTTATAGGGGCACTTTAAACGAATACCGGACTGTCATTTAATTTTCTCTATATACATGAATTAGGCATTTAATATTTTCAGAACGCGAACACCAGTGCGTTCATTTTCGCTACAAAATTCCCTCTTTATAGCCTTAAATTAAAATACTTATTGTTTAAATCTAATATAATTAGTGTAATATTAATTTTTGCATTTAATACCACGAACACTATTGTGAATAAGCATGCCATGATATGTCTGCGTGGTGGTGGATTTATTTAGTACTTATATGTGCAAGTTTATGTCTACGTGTGTTATGGATGATTGTCAAAATAATTTAGTTGGTGAGTATCTTCATAAAAATATTGCAGATTAATTCGTATTTTATAAGGTTACCGAAAATAATATTTGAACGAATATTTAATAATATTGCTGTATAATCATAATCATTATTGAATAGTCTTTTCAACTTATAAATATTGAAAGCGCTCGTGAATAAGATATTTTACTGAGAAATATATTTAAATCTTAATGAAACTTCACTATCCCAATAAGAATTTTAGGCCTGGTAATCACTTCCCTACATGTTCGTTCAACTGACAACAAAAGAAAAGCAAAACCATCGTTAACAAAGTATTTTTATCTCAAGTATAACGGATCTTTAATGCTAGGAGTAATGGCTGAATAACGATTGCATCGATATACAGACACCCCGGAAGTTGAGATATTGATCTGGCGCATGCGCATATGCGTCAAGGGAAGACAATTTCAAAGGGAAAGGCCTATAGAGATAAGTTGCTTAGTGACAAACAATCTATATCAAATCAATTAAATGAATTACCAGTTTTTGAGGGCAGCTTTTAGCAATTCAGCCATTCAGCCACCCTTTGATATTTAAATGTGTTTCTTATTCACAGTTCTAAGAATCAGAGAAGTGACCGTAAGGAAGCAGACGACATCATATCGCGTGTTGAAGACGCTCAGACTGATCCTAAACCAATTAGGGAGAGACCTGCTAGTGCTAAGTATGAACCTTCTTGTTTGTCTTATCAGCAATATGGTCTTGCTACTATAATTCACTCAGGGGTCCTAAAATTTGGGAATAATCTGAAAATCTGGATTTGCTGCACTAGAAAGAATTAACTTCTCTGCTGAAAATAAAAGTTGTTAGATGAAAATATTCAAAGTATTGACTAAAGTATTGTCATTTGAAGTAACATTTGCTAATTTTATGCAATAGAACAGTGTTTCAACTAAAAACAGATTTACATCTCATTTTCAGGATGGGCAATAAGACACGTAGAGCCCCTGTTTATTATAATGTTAATTCATTGCTAATCAGTTTTTCTTCTCCTTTTACTCTCTTTCTCCTAGAATCTTAGTTCATTTGAAGGTTTGAAATGGGTATATAAATTAAGAGGTTCCTACAAAGTCAGATCACTGGAGAGAAACAAACGTTTCTGCAGATAAATAAAAGTAATTTGTTGAAAACAAAATCAAAGTATTGCCTAAGTTATGATCATTTTAAATTTCATAGTCTGAATTTGAACAATAGAACAATGTTTGAAACAGAGTTTTGGTACATATGTATTGGGTTGTGTGCTGATGGTACTCAAAAGGCAAAACAGGCTTGCATCTTATTTTTAGGACTGACCTTTATGCCTCAGTAGGGCCCTGTATAAAATCAAATAAAATGATTGTGAATATTTGTGAAGATTTTATGCTTGCAAGTGTGCTGATGTTTCTCAAAGCATGCTTGCAACTTATTCTAAGGGCTGACCTTTATGTCTCAGTAGGGCCACTGTATAAAATCATATAACAATTTATTGTGATGATTTTATTCTTGTTAGTGAATGTTTACATATTGTACATATCACAGGACAGCAGACAAAGTGCTGAAACCTAAACCACGACATAGCCTACCTGGATCCCGGCCCAGTTCAGCAGCCACTGAAAGATCTGACGATTTGTTTAACAGCACTATGTCAATTAGACAAACTATATTTGAAGAGTGGAGGAAAGTCAAAAGTAAAGAGATTAAAGAGAAAACATTGGAACAGAAGAAGAAGGAAGAAGAAGCAAAGAAGAAGAAACAGAAGGTAAAATATCACCAAATACTAAATAACAATAACAGGGGTCTTATATTCCAAGAATAACCAGGATTTCCTGCACACAAAAAAATTAATTATTTTTCTGCCGAAAATAAAAGTTGTTTGATGAAAAGTATTGACTAAGTTATGGTAATTTGAAATTTTAAACAATGATTGAAACAGGTTTTTATATTTTGGTGTAGAGAACTGTACAGTGTACATAAGTACACGTTATGAAACCCGAAACAGGCTTGCATCTTATTTCCTGGATTGGCCATTACGCCCAAGTTGGACCCCTGGGTATATATACACTAATTAGTTCCATTAGTCCAAGATTCATGGAAAGTTGGGTACATGGTGGTCTGAGTGTATCCCTTACTTGACAAAATGAGGCAGTTGATTTGTTACATAACATATATTTTGGGATGGCACATATAGTTGGAGAGACATATGGATGTTGTTCTGGATGGATGGATGTCACAAAGTTTGTCTGCACTTGTACACCTTAAGCACCAGTTTCGAAGAAACTAAACATGGCCAGTTGATACTAGGCACCAATCTCCCGAAGCATCTTAAGTAGAAATCTCAACTCAAATTGAGATTTTGCTAAAATCAGAGTCGGAATTAGAGATAAATCTGAAGCTTAAGCTCTTGAAATTTTACTGTAATAAACTCAGAATAACATTTCAGTTTAGTGATGCTAATTTTGAGTCCATCCTCTCATGGAAATTAACATTAAGACAATGCCAATATTTGAGATGAGATCTTGCTCCGATTGAGATGCCATGGGAGATCGGGGCCAGGCCTAGTTGTGCAAAATGTCAAAATTTCCAGACTTATGGCCCTTTGTGTGAGGCATTCGTTTTTGTGTCACAAATCCTTCAAGTCAATTATCTTAATATTAAGTTCAACAATAAATCCATATCATAAAAGTTAATCTAAACGTTTTTTGTTGATGTGTCTAGGAAGAACAAGACAAAAAGTTGGAATCATTAGCATCATATCAAGCTTGGATGAAGCAGAAAGAATCAACGTTTGTTAAGGATAAACATAAACAGAAGCAAGAAGAAGAAAAGAAGAAAAAGGAAGAAGAAAGGGAAAAACATCAACAAAAGAAAGAAGCTGTTAAGGTCAGACATTGAGGTCACATTTTTAGCTCACCTGTCACAAAGTGACAGAGTGAGCTTTTGTGATCACTCTTCGTCTGTCGTCCGTCCGTCTGTCCACAATTACTTGTGTAGACTAGAGGTCACAGTTTTAGCTTAATCATTATGAAACTTGGTCACAATGATTGTCTAAACAAAATCTAGGTCAAGTTCGATATTGGGTCATCCGGGGTCAAAAACTAGGTCACAAGGTCAAATCATAGAGAAACCTTGTGTAGTCTGTAGAGGTCACAACTTTGACCTAATCTTTATGAAATTTAGTCACAATAATCATCTCAACAAGATCATGGTCAAGTTCGATATTGTGTCATCTGGGGTCAAAAACTAGGTCACAAGGTCAAATCATAGAAAAACCTTGTGTAGTGACTAGAGGTCACAATTTTGGCCTAATCTTAATGAAAATTGGTCACAATGATCGTCTCAACAAAATCTAGGTCAAGTTCGATATTGGGTCATCCGGGGTCAAAAACTAGGTCACAATGTCAAATCATAGAAAAACCTTGTTTAGTCACTAGAGGTCACAATTTTAACTTAATCTTTATGAAACTTGGTCACAATGATCATCTCAACAAAATCTAGGACAATATCGATATCGGGTCATTCTGGATCAAAAACTAGGTCACAAGGTCAAATCATAGAAAAACCTTGTTTAGTCACTAGAGGTCACAAATTTGGCCTTATCTTTATGAAACTTGGTCACAATGCTCATCTCAACAAATCTAGGTCAAGTTCGATATTGGGTCATCCGGTGTCAAAAAACTAGGTCACAAGGTCAAATCGTAGAAAAACCTTGTGTAGTCCATAGAGGTCAAAATTTTGACTTAAACTTTATGAAACTTTGTCACAATAATCATGTCAACAAAATCTAGGTCAAGTTCGATATTGGGTCATCAGGGATCAAAAACTGGGTCACAAGGTCAAATCATAGAAAAACCTTGTGTAGTCTGTTGAGGTCACAATTTTGACTTAATCTTTATGAAACTTGGTCACAATGATCATGTCAACAAAATCTAGGTCAAGTTTGATATTGGGTCATCGGTGGTCAAAAACTAGGACACAAGGTCAAATAATAGAAAAACTAAGTTTGATATTGGGTCATCTAGGGTCAAAAACTAGGTCATTAGGTCAAATCATAGACAAAACTTGGCTTAAACTTCAATATGCCATTGGGTCTATGAGATGTAAATTACAAGGTCGCTTTATAAGACAATATGAAAACCTTGTACATGCAATAAGAGGCTACCATTAGGGGGTCTGCATGAACTACTAGGACAGGTGAGCGACCTATGGCCCTTTGGGCCCTCTTGTTTTAGGTTTACAAAATTTGTTGAAAATTTTGCAGTTGGGAGTAGATTGGTAATGGAAAAATGTTTTTGAAACTTATATTAAGGACGTTTGATACAGTTGTTTATGCGCATCATTTCTGCGCATATACCTTAAACAGGAATAGAGGCCGTGTTTTGCAATGGATCGTCTTGAAAATTGGACAAAATGTTTGTCGTGATATTATCTAGGGTTAGAATAAATATGGATATTTTGGGGTAAACAAATAATTTCACTGAGCAAATAATATGAAAACACTCAGTGTGAAATAGCGGTTACATTTTCATTCATCTTTGGTGAAATTAGAAATTATTACTTGGGTCACCCGTACCAATTTATAATGAGTGTTTGTATTGCCTAGGACTACACAGTTAAAATAATTTCCATGGGTTTGTATGAACAAACACATATTATTCAAACATTCCTATACACTTTTGGTATAAATAAGAAAATTCACAAATTTTTGACGAAACAAGAATTGTCAAAGTTTCCGAAAAATGACTGCTAAAAAAGACCAAAAAATACACAAAATCTGCCATAGCTAAAAAACGACCTTCAAGTTGATGACCAATATGATTTATATTGCTAATTTTGTTGATAAAAGTGTACTCAATCCAAATATTAAATAAAAAGATAGGTCACGGGACTACTTTTTGTGCTATGACGTCATTTTTGTCCCCCTATATCATAAAAACCTTAGTGAAATTGCGTTAAAGTAACGCATTATCTGTGCGGAAACAATATTCTAATACAGATGGGCCCTGAATCGCTCACTTGAATAATCTTTACAATTTTAGTCAAGAGATCATTAATTTATTCCCTATATATCAGTAAAAGGGGATCTGTGTAGTCCCATGCAATACGAACACTCATTATAAATGGGTACAGGTAACCCAAGTAATAATTTAAGTAATAAAGTTATAATTTTACAAAAAATGAATGAAAATGTTACTGCTATTTCACGCAGAGTTTTTCATATTATTTGCTCAGTGAATATATATTTTTTACCCCCCAAAGTACCCATATTTATACTAACCCTAGATAGTATCAAGACAAACATTTTGCCCAATTTTCATGACGATCCAGTGCGAAACGTAGCCTCTCTTCCCGTTTAAGGTATATGCGTAGAAATGATGCGCATAAACAACTGTATCAAATGTCCTTAATCACTCAAGACACCTTGTTTCGGATGTTATCCATTGCCACAAGTGTATGAGAGAAGAAAAGCCACTTTCCCTTTTATTCTGATCATATAGCAAGGGTATTACTAGTACCATTTAGTTTCATCTTTGGTATGACAATGTGTGGGATTGAATCTGGGACCAAGTGGATGCTCAACCTCTTGGTTATCAACACGTTAATTGTTTAACTTTTTGAAAACATTCAAAGAAAGTAGGTTACATGCAAAAAATCCTGAAAATACAATGAATGGGTAATCATGGTCTTACAATGAATGGATAATCATGGTCTTACAATGAATGGATAATCATGGTCTTACAATGAATGGATAATCATGGTCTTTTTGGATATGCCCATTGGAGACTTGTCTAAAGTAAAGGAGGCATCCAATTTTTTTAAACAATTGATTGTCAGTATAGCATATTAATTATTATACTAAATTTTCCATTTTAGAATTTCAATAAATGGAAAGAAGGAAAAGATGAGAAATTGATTGAAGAACATAAGAAGAAGGTGGAACAACAACACAGAAAGAAACAAGAGGAGCGACAAGTCAAGAAGGAAAAGGAAAAAGATAATGAAACTGCATTCAAGAGATGGTAAATACAAAAACTCAAGATAATATTCAGTGTTTTCTTTTCGGGGGATTTTATAGCCGTTTATGGGCTATGTTCCCAATTAAAAATCATACCATTTTTGCTGATTTCATACAAAAAGTTCCCAATTCAGAGTAAAAAATAATTCACAAAAATCTACGGTACAAAACAGCAAGTGCAACTAAACATGGGTATGAAAAACAGTAAGTTACTGTTAATCATTTAATTAATAAAGTTATTTTATACCTTTTGGCTTGAACAGGTTTGGGTATTGAAATTGTACTGTTCCAAATGTTGACCTAAAACTGCTGCTGATGCTGCTACATAAGTACAACTCAATGAAAACAAGACCCTATTACAAATAGTTGTAAACCGCATCAGAACTATTAAGATGGGCTTTGTCTATTCCATAAATCTTCTGACAGTCGTTGAGGGACATCAGCAATTTCTTTTTGAAGCCTAGGTCCCACTGAGGAAATGCACATTGGCAGTTCTCCTGATTTCTTCTGATACTACCTGATTCATCAAAATTCCTTCCTATATCACGAACTGTCTAATGACTTCCCAAAAGCTTCCACTGGGCCACGAAGAACCTGTTTCTGATGTCATGAATGCTCATTAATTTCAATAGGGAGTACATCGCCAAGGCAAAAAATTGGTCAAGTAATTGGCTTAAGTAATATGTATGGAATCTCATGGTTTTTCACATTATTTTATGTGGATTGCTCTTCAGGAAATCTAAAAAGGAGGAAAAATTAGAAGAGAACCATCAAAAGCAACATGAGGAGAAACTAAAGACACAGAAAATGTTGATAAAAACACAGAAGCAAAAAGAACAAGATTCAATCAAGGAATACAATGAGTGGATTAAAAAGAAGGTACATATTTAATGAGGTTTCTTTTTTGTTGTGCATGTATACAGAGGTCCAACAATTCCGAAATAATCCGGAAATCCGGATAAAAATAAAAATTATTATTTGATGAAAAAATTCAAAGAATTGACAAAGATATGGTCATTTGAAGTTCCATTATCTGATTTTTTACAATAAAACAATGTTTGAGACCTAGTTATGGTGTAGGGATGTGTGCTAATTACAGGAGACCTGTTGAGGACAGACAATTCCGTGATATTCTATAGAAATTGTTTTCATAGTGATTTGTATGCCTAGTTTTGTGATTTTAGTTTTGAAATATTATTGCATCCCACCATATACTGAATCATAATTCATTGAAAATTCATGTTTGTTAATGAATTTTGTTACAGTATATGTTATCATATCAAAAACATTTAATTATGTCCTACTTCTAACATCTAGCAGGTCCTTGCATGTTATAATTCATAACAATTGGTTATATGCCCAGAAGTATTGTATTATGTACTTGTTAGAACTTCTTTTCGAAATAGATCTTTATACAGTGAGGTCTGGATATTTGAAATAGATCATTATACAGTGAGGTCTGGATAAAAAGATGCTTGTTCCCAAGCAAATTGTCAAGGTGATGATAGTGAATGCACTTACTGTACTGTATGTTATCTTTATACCACACGGCCGTATCCAGAGATACAAAAAACTGAGGCAAATATATTCTAGGCTATATTTTAAGCGTTATTGTCCTTTAAAGACATGCTTATTAGTCCCCTACCGGTTTTTGACCGGAGGGGACTATAGGTTTGCCCTCCGTCAGTCAGTCCGTCAAAAAATCTGGATCCTGACATAACTCAAACAGTTTCCAAGCTAGGTTTATGAAACTTGGTATGTGGATAGGGGGCAATAAGGGGATAATGCAGGTCCTAAAATATTTTGATTTCGACCAAAATTGTGGTTGCTATGGCAACAGAAACATTGAAAATGGCTTAAAACCGTTAGGGGACTTCTGTATTGCTTGCAATTCTTAATGACTTGTTTTGGTAACTTCCCAAATTTTCACCGAGGTGACTGCTTTGGTGTGCCTTTTTGTGGCTGTGGGCCTGTACCTTAACTATAATTATGTTCATATTGTACTGATGCCGACTTGTGTGTAAGGAGCACATGGTGGCAGCACAGAGTTCTTTCTATGTATAAATTTGTTGGCCTATAACACATACACTAACTATAATATTCAGGAACAGCAGAAAGAATATGATGCTTTGAGAAAACAACAACTTAATGATGATTATTATGATGAGTACAAACCAGCATGGAGTCCTGCCAGTAAACTGATACCTTGTGGCAGATAAGATCTACTCTCATACCATCCAATGTTTGTATTTTATACCAACTTCTTTCTGATATCTATTACGGCACATCATTTGGACTTCTAGCATGTTTCAGCTTTTTTTGTTGTAAAATTTGAATAAAAAAAAATTACCAAGCAGGTTTTTGGGGTAAAATTTGAGAAAAAACATGACCAAGCTGGTTTTTGGGGTAAAATTTGAGAAAAAAATGACCAAGCAGGTTTTTTGGGGAAATTTGAGTAATAAAAAATGACCAAGCAGGTTTTTGGGTAAAATTTTAGTAAAAAAATAACCTAGCAGGTTTTTTGGGTAAACTTTTAGTAAAAAAATGACCAAGCAGGTTTTTTGGGGAAATTTGAGTAATAAAACATGACCAAGCAGGTTTTTTGGGGAAATTTGAGTAAAAAATGACCAAGCAGGTTTTTTGGGGAAATTTGAGTAATAAAAAATGACCAAGCAGGTTTTTGGGTAAAATTTTAGTAAAAAAATGACCTAGCAGGTTTTTTGGGTAAACTTTTAGTAAAAAAATGACCAAGCAGGTTTTTTGGGGAAATTTGAGTAATAAAACATGACCAAGCAGGTTTTTGGGGAAATTTGAGTAATAAAAAATGACCAAGCAGGTTTTTTGGGTAAAATTTTATTTAAAAAATGACCAAGCAGGTTTTTTGGGGAAATTTGAGTAATAAAAAATGACCAAGCAGGTTTTTTGGGGAAATTTGAGTAATAAAAAATGACCAAGCAGGTTTTTTGGCTGGTTACTAAAACACGGAACGGAACAAGGAACAGAGATTGAAAACTTGCTAAAACCCGGAACGGAACAGAAATGTTTTTAAAAAATAGAACAAAACTTGCTAAAACCAGGAACGGAACAGTTAATGTTCTAAAAATAGAACAAAATTTACTAAAACCCGGAACGAAACCGGCACAATTATTCTAAAAATAGATCAAAAATTACTAAAACCTGGAACGGAATAGAATAGTTCTTAAATAAAAGATTGATTGAGCAGGACCATGTATCAGATCTCCTCTCCTTTGCCATTGGCTACTCATTTTGTTAACCTACCATGACAATAAGATTGTTTTGCCTTAAACTTTTCTTTGAACCTTCTCTCATTTGCCAATCATTGAATGGGATAGTAATCATATTGATGGAACTTTAAAATTATTGTCAATATTAAAGTGAATAACGGAGCTTGTTGGTCAATTAGACAGGGTTAAAACCCAATGGCCATGCACTATGACTGTTTCGGTTGAATGCAAAAAAGTTAAAAATACTAAGTACCAGTGTAATTAATGGTATGATTGTAAAAGTATTTGTATTTGATTGTATTTGTTTCATGTAGACAATAACAGATATAAAATATAATATTTGAAATAAGTTAGTTTTATGATGAACAATACAAAACATTTTCTTTGTATGCAAGACCTGATATCTGATCTGCCCGTATTGATGATGCAATTCTATATAAAACTTGTGTGTACATACTGATATACATTGTATTTAGTAATCTTGTAGTCCGGCACATTTAGCCTTGATTTTTATGCCCCCGTATCGATAGATCGGGAGGCATATAGTGATTCACCTGTCGGTCCGTACGCACCCACTTGTAGTTGTGGGGTGTGGAACAATAGGCTATATTTAGATTCTATTCATTCCGTTGCTTAAGGGGTGCAAAATGTTGCTGGTGGGGTTTTACAAACAAAAGAAAGAACAAAAGAAAACCCCAAAACGTCAAGTCAGTGAGAACGTCCGTTCGTCCGTCCATCTGTCCGCTTAACCCAAATAGACTGTTTCTTCTAGCATCATTATGGTTTGCTACAAAGCTTTCATTCTTGCATGGATGTTGTATATGAACACTCTCCACACACCTGTATCACCTAACCCCATTTTGACCTTCACCTTGACCTAATTTTGGACTTAGACTTATTCATTGACAAGGCTTCCACAGGGGGCATAAGGGTTTATTGAACGCAGTCTTGTTTCAGAATGTTTCTTAGATTCTGTCCCCATTTCTCAAAAAATCTCAACCTGACCCCTTTATCATTGACATCTATAATATTATATGGCAACATGGAAACATTGTGTGGAGTTTATTACAGCAAAATTCAAGAGCTACATTTTGAAATTGATCAATTTAAAATTACAATCAGATGCTGATTTGAGCAAAATAAGATTTCTGTGTTGAGATATTGTTGGAGAGTGGCACCAGGTGTAATCAAAGGCAACTGTATCATTGATTTTTTTAATTTAAAAAAAAAAATTGTTCCATATTGTTCTGCGATGGTACAGTTACCTGTGGGTAATAGAGTGACTAATTATACACTATGTAGACTAATTGACTATTATACTTGTTCGAGAGGTGATCAACAAATAGGTACATTTATTTCAAATTGATTCATCACTGAACGTTTTTATTAACCAATGTGTGAACAAACAAGGTTTCCTATGGCAGCATCACTCGATGTCATGCAACCTAAATTTTCTTATTTTCCAAAGTTGCATGTAGCAAACGATGACATACTATTTGTATGTTTGTAATACTATGATTTGCTAAATGATGGCTTTTATATTTACATTCATATACCATTACACACATGATTTTGACCGAGCATTTGATGTCTAAATCCTGTTTTGGAGCTTGTTTCTTCTAAGTTTTCTGAATATGAGTGTTCTGAAGAAATTGGTGACGAAAAGTTGTGTTGTAAATGAAATATCACAAAGTACCAATGGAGCGAAATGAATCATAAATATATTGACATTTAAAACATTGGTGTGTATTGCAAAGGGATTCGACCCGTTAAAAATATCTTTCACATCTATACTATGAATACGTAAGACAGGGGTCTTTCTTTATGACTGGCCCTCATATACCCAACTCAACATTATGTCCAATATTTTAAACAAGCCGAATACAATCATTTAATTTGTACTGCACACTTCAAGACAATATAATATTATACATAAAAAATACAACTTTTATCAATACACGTACACAATGTCGCCTGTGCCGAGCATAGAATGTTCACAAAATGCGTAAAACCCGGTTTGACGACATAACCCTGCACAGGCAGAAACTAGAAAACGGCCTTCGATAAAGAAGAGAAATCATTATTTACACACGATCTCAGGAAATAAGTATGACGATTTAGTAGAGGAACATATTTGGATTAACTCACCGACACTCGTCCGTTTCTGTACAGCTTAGCTAGACGAAAGCAGCAATTCAACAACATTGACTGAAAACAATTCGCCGACTTTTGCCATTTTGACAGTGACAGCACGGCTTTTGTTACGAGTAATTTGATTGGCTGAAGAGTTGCATGGTATTACCCGAACACCAATCATTTTCTATATTGTCACATGATTCGTCACGTGATACTGCAATGGTCGAAATGAATGTAAATATTAGAAATTGAATATCAGTTCTCCCTGAACTCGGATTATCGTCTATTTAAGCGGAACAGAAACATATAGGTGGCGGTAAGTTGCTAAACATATGTCCCACTATCAAATCGTCGTACTAATATCCTGAGATCATGTGTAAATAATGATTTCTCTTCTTTATCGAAGGCCGTTTTCTAGTTTCTGTCTGTGCAGGGTTATGTCGTCAAACCGGGTTTTACGCATTTTGTGAACATTCTATGCTCGACACAGGCGACATTGTGTACGTGTATTGATAAAAGTTGTATTTTTTATGTATAATATTATATTGTCTTGAAGTGTGCAGTACAAATTTAATGATTGTATTCGGCTTGTTTAAAATATTGGACATAATGTTAAGTTGGGTATATGAGGGCCAGTCATAAAGAAAGACCCCTGTCTTATGTATTCATAGTATAGATGTGAAAGATATTTTATCGGGTCGAATCCCTTTGGTGTATTGCATATTCTCTAATACACAGGCATGGGAAGTTTAACACCGAGATGTGAATGGACCACCTGAAGTCAATAACGTCAAATTACATCATCAATATTATAGCATTTCTGTGGCTAATTTATAAAATTCCATGCCAAGGCATACCTTTGGTTTCCGGTTGACAGGTTTATGAAGTGTATCTTATTGTATAGCTAGCTTTTTATTAAATCATTGTACTCATCTTGCACTATGATTATGCCCACGAAAGAGTATGAATATGTTACATGTAATGACATCATGATAACATTGGGTCGGTGTAGTCATACTGACCTTTTGGTTTCTATGATTATTCTACCAAAAACGGTTTCAGCAATATTAGTATAGTAAAAAACTTTTTGAGCATTTGTCCATGGACGTATTTGTTGATCACCCCACGTACATAGTTTGACTCTAGTTTGACATTATTACTATGTCTCTGTATAGAGTATAGACCTTAATCATTACTTGTTTATATATACAGTGTGCTTGAGCACATTTATATCAAATACAGTAGAATATCAATGCCTCGAACTGCCTTAATTGGGACCAGGAAAATAGTTTGATACATCTATTTTATACTAGTACATCATTATTTTGTCAATGTTGAAGGTCTCTTGGGTGTTTAGGCAAAAACTGTTCAAGACATCAAAGTTCTACTGTATCACTTGTATTGAATGACTAATCTGGCCTTTTTAGACAAATTAAGGTTTGGATGTTATTGTAATAGGTATTCTGGTTGTTTATCATCATATAGATATATTTATGTAGATATATTTCCATCAACAGTTTACGTAATAGCTTCGCTGATATCTGCTGGGTAGTTTTGAAATTTTCGTACGTATACAATGCGCTTGTATTTCATTAAACACAAACAGTTGAGCTTATATTGTAAAATCATTATTTTTCGTGGAAGTTGAATTTTCGTTGATTTCATTGTTGAACTCCACCACAAAATATAATCCACATGATTGATTGACCTCACAAAGTCAGACATGGGTTAGCACTTCCATGTTCTGTAATCCTCATATTTACGACCCCACAAAAAGCATTTTTATCACAATCCACGAAATTTAATACCCACGAAATTGTGTGATTTTTAAGTATTATAGTCTGATATATTGCACTGTGTATAATAACAGCACACATTTATACCAGTTTGTTCTCCTCTATCTTTCATATGTGGTGGCTTTTCTTCCAGATGTTTGACTAGCTTGCTTGATTGCCTGTATATATTGGCACTAATATTGTAACTTACTAGTATTTGATTCAAGGTGGAATGTTGGTCGAATGGTTAGAACTCTCAACTACCAGTCTGGAGTTTCCTGGTTGGAATCTCAGCCTAGGCACTGGAAATTTCAGAAACACTTTAGAGTGTTTCCCACCCAACTAGAGATGAAATGGCAGGAAACCCAGTGATAGTCTCTTGTGTATTTGTACTTATATACACCGGACACATTAAAGAACCAAGGCATTTATTTGGAAAAAGCTAGGGCAGCGCGGCAGGATTCTTTGTATCACAAAATTAATTTTCTGTCTCGTCCCTCGAAGCCAGAGGTTATTAGCCAATTAGACAGGGATAAAGCCAAATGGTCACACACTATGACTGTCTCAGTCAAACACACACAAAAAACTCAAAACACCCTTTTTCCAATACAAGGAATACACTATTAACATGCAACATTGAATTACTGCATTCTCAACTGATTGCTTGGAGAGAACTTGTTACAAATTTATCCATACAAAGTGAGAGAACTTGTTACAAATTCACCCATACAAAGGGAGAGAACTTGTTACAAATTTATCCATACAAAGTGAGAGAACTTGTTACAAATTTACCCATAAAAGGGAGAAAACTTGCTATAAACTATCAATATAAAGGGAAAGAGTTTGTGGCAAATTCATGAATATAAGGGGAAGTACTTAAGCCAAATTTTTAAACATAAAACCCATTCACTAATGTTTTCATATTTGCTTCTGGTCATTTATATGTTTAATGTTTATTGTAGCATTGCGCTGATTTGTGTTCCTCACACTATAGTTTTAGCTGTATTATATATCTCTATGATTTTGTTGTTTAGTGTTGTAACAGGTGGATGAACTTATCCATCAAGCACTTAATATTAACCATTTTTATTAAGCTAGGCCAATATGTCTTTTGCACTGACTTTTCTAGTGGTCAAATATTTGCCATTCATATTGCATACACCAACACAATGTCAATGACCATACTATTGAGTGATAGTGTCTTGTTGTATTGGGCGTTATTATGGACAGTTTTATGCCGACTGCTTATTGATGGCCTATCATTGATTATAACCAAGGTCATTTACATAACATAATCAATTAATTACTCAATGTCACATCATATTGTTTACAGCTGTTTATTGATATCATCGGTGTGATCAATATATAGCATGGAGAATTTGACGTAATCTTTACCTTTATGCATGAATATATTACATAGTTCTTGCGTTGAATATTTAAATTTCGGCAAGCAAATCTACAATATCAGTCCTTTAGCAGTCTTTAGCTGTGTTTGTATTACTCCTCGAGCATCTTCGTGATACCCCGCTTATAAAAAGAAGGTTGAGGATCATGTCAAATTCTCTGTACTATATCAAATTTGTTTTTTAGTGCAGAGATATTAACGTGATCCTCTTACCATTTATTATCTGCATAATTTAACAACTGATTTCTTGTCTTTATTTAAATCTGGTTGTATATTTGCAAAACAGGAATTATTGCAAATATGCTCCAAGGTGTAATACAAACACAAATCTAACAAACAGATAATGCACACTTTGCTTGCAGAATTCATGTATATTGTCATAAACAGAAAGTATTACGAATATACAAACACAAATCTAAAGGACCGCTAATACTGTAAATCAAATTTTTTTCGTGAGTTTTATTTTCGCTAATATTCGCGAGGGTTGTTGACACGCGAAATCATGATTCTTGCGAAAAATCAGTTACAAATTTATTTTATTTTCGCGTATCCGATATTGAGTACATCCGAAGCTACGTTCAGTTTATCTTACTTAAAATGATTGTAGGGGCCTACTTACATTATTTAAATTGGATAGCATTCGTATCCCCTTTCATGTTAGTACATAGTGCTTTTGTAAAATAAAGATACGTCTTGGAACGTCTTAAAAGCTTGAAGTATACCAGAGATATCCTCAGAAAAACATTTTGCATTCGTAAAAACTCGACAACATATTTGCAGAACATGCAGCGTCATGTGACGTGTCATTTTTATCGGCATATATTCTAGCAAGTCGAATATGCATTGTGTTTTTAACCAGGTTTTTAAAAAAAATCCTGGTTATTGGATTGGCGATTTCGTCGGGCAGGCGGACGTCAACATTTGGTGTCCGTTGGATAACTTCAGTTAGGAATGAGATATCATAATGAAACTTGCTGTGTATGTAGCTTGTGTGAAAACCCCGCTTGGGATTGAAAGTGGAGCTGGTGGGGTCAAGGTCACCGTTACTAAAAATAGAAAAACAGTTTCCGCTCAATAACTTAAGTTAGGAATGAGATATCATAATGAAACTTGCTGTGTAGGTAGCTTGTGTGAAGACCCTGCTTGGGATTGAAAGTTGGGGTGGTGGGGTCAAGGTCACCATTACTAAAAATAGAAAAACAGTTTCCGCTTAATAACTTAAGTTAGGAATGAGAAATCATGATGAAACTTGCTGTGTACATAGCTTGTGTGAAGACCCCGCTTGGGATTGAAAGTGGGGATGCCGGGGTCAAGGTCACCGTTACTAAAAATAGAAAAACAGTTTCCGCTCAATAACTTAAGTTAGGAATGAGATATCATAATGAAACTTGCTGTGTAGGTAGCTTGTGTGAAGACCCTGCTTGGGATTGAAAGTTGGGGTGGTGGGGTCAAGGTCACCATTACTAAAAATAGAAAAACAGTTTCCGCTTAATAACTTAAGTTAGGAATGAGAAATCATGATGAAACTTGCTGTGTACATAGCTTGTGTGAAGACCCCGCTTGGGATTGAAAGTGGGGATGCCGGGGTCAAGGTCACCGTTACTAAAAATAGAAAAACAGTTTCCGCTCAATAACTAAAGTTAGGAATGAGATATCATGATGAAGCTTGCTGTGTAGGTAGCTTGTGTGAAGACACCGCTTGGGATTGAAAGTGGGAATGGTGGGGTCAAGGTCACCGTTACTAAAAATAGAAAAACAGTTTCCGCTCAATAACTTAAGTTAGGAATGAGATATCATGATGAAGCTTGCTGTGTAGGTAGCTTATATGAAAACCTTGCCTGGGATTGAAAGTGGGATCATGGGGTCAAGGTCACTGTTACTAAAAATAGAATTAGACTTGGCTGCCACAAAAACCTGGTTTTCATGGAATTTCCATGTCTTGTTAATTTATTCATTTATTTTTATCGCAAAAGATATGCATTGATGCGATTTTACATTATATTCAGGCCTCTGGATTACCGTTTAAAATGCCTTTTTCACAGATCGTCTATAAACGTTTGTGACTGATTTGGACATCAACGCAGGCTCGCATGTAAGCTTATTATTTTAATAATTAAGTAGCAAGTTTTATCGATGGGGCATAATTTTGACACTTTACATTGATAAAAAATAGTTGTTTGTACCAGCGCAATACGTATAATATGTGTTACTCTATAAAACTGCTAATTGGCGGACTACACGGCGGCTTGATAGTTTGTTGCCTTGTTTGATGTTCAAGTGACACCATGCTAATTATGATTTCCAGTAAACAAACAGTAAACAGATGTAGGTATATACGCTTGAAGCATATAGCGTCATTAAGACTTGCGAATTAAATATTTTCGGCACTACAAATTCGCGAATTTGACATTTTCAATGACGCAAATTCAACATTCTTGCGGAAAATAAAATTTAGATTTTTTCGGAAAGATCGCGAAATAAAGGTTACACGAAAAATTAAGTGATTTACAGTAGGTGATTTGCATATGGAAATTGTTATTGATGTATTCAACAAAGGTATTTTGTAATACAGAGCAACACCTTTAGGTTTCCCTTACCCCAAAATTTACTTTACATTTAACCTCAAACAAAGGCAAATAATTGCTACTCCGGATGGGTGCTGCCATACAGAGGTTGTAATGTATATTCATACAGGTCAGGATGAGGTATATATCTCTGAACTACACAGCATGAATAATGTCATCACTATAAATATATCCGTATAAATTTCAGGAACAGCAGGAGAAAAAGGAACAGCATTTGAAAAAAGTTAGGAAGATGCACGAAGATCATGGTGATGGAGACTTCCGCCCACCCTGGAGCCCGGCTAGTAAAATCATACCTTGCGGCAGATAGCAGTAGTCAACATGATTTCTGTCGCTATCTATTTTCATTTTAGTTACTTTTATGTGAATATGTATATGTACTTATTTTCTTGTGTCTAAGTCTGCCAGAATATTGAACATTTAAACAGAGATTTTGTATAGCTGCATGATAACAGGATCATAAATGTGGACATTTTAACTTATTCTGATAATATGGCCCTAATTTCACCCAAAATCCAAATTGAGATCCTTTGCAAAAAAAGCTCCGCTTTTATATGAAAGTTTAGTACTTTTTGAATATAGAACACTTGGCCTATGTTTGTGTGCATCATCTTTATCAGATGACATTCCTTGTATTTGGATTCATATAACGAGTATGTATATTCTTATACTATACTAGTGTAACATTTAAATGATAATACTTTGTCTCCTAAATGTCATCATTATGTCCCATTAATGATGTTATTTTTGGCATCATTTATATAAGTTAACAGAGTCTTTTTTTAACAGAAAAATGTGCATTTTTATACGCCTGTTGAAAACAGGACGTATTATGTGAACACCCTTGGCGGGCGGGCGGTGGCATCCAGTAATTTGTTAACTCAAACAGTTTTCGTGCGATCGTCTTCAAACTTGCTGACTATGCTTATGGTCGTAATATCTAGGCCAAGTTCGATTATAGGCCAAATCGGCCTAGGCCTTCTTGGGTTATGGTCCTTCATTTACCAAAAAAAGTGAAATTGGCCTTGTTAAAGCGTTAGTTCCTCAAAAATATGTGTGTTGTACATAAACAAACATTGTCTATCAAACTTATCATGAATTAATATTAAATTTAACACATCTTCGTGTTGTGTGTACTTTTTGGTGCATAATAAAATAATGACATTATTGCACCTGTGTTGAGTCATTGGTGTGTACTAAATCTTGCTATGCATCTTACTTGACTTGTGGTCTTGCAAGATACAGATAAATCAAGCAAAAGCATTCCTATAAATTAGTATGAATATAGGAAACAACTGATATGGTGCATTTGTCAAAACCGTATATATAGTTTGTGATTATAAAGATTAGTTTAAAGATAATTGTTTAAAAATGTTTTGACATAATATGGGCTTTTATTTCACAATCAATATTTTTTGTCACTAGCACAACCAAGACGGGGGTATTTTGTGACATTTTGGCACTCCTGTTGTGCTATTAGTGTCATATATTAAAAAGACAACTTGTTCCAGAATAAAAGCTTGCTTAATCAAATTTCCAGAACTTAGTTATTATAAGTTTTTATCAATTGATGACTAGTAATAGATCCTCTATATATATTATATTTGGCATGATTTGGCATATTTTTAGCTCACCTGTCACATAGTGACAGAGTGAGCTATTTGTGATCATTTTTCATCCGTCAACAATTGGTTTGTGTAGACACTAGAGGTCACAATTTTAGCCTAATCTTTATGAAACTTGGTCGCAATGATCATCTCAACAAAATCTAGGCCAAGTTTGATATTGGGTCATCTGGGGTCAAAAACTAGGTCACTAAGTCAAATCATAGAAAAACCTTGTGTAGTCACTAGAGGTCACAATTTTGACATAATCTTTATGAAACTTGATCACAATGATCATCTTAACAAAATCTAGGTCAAGTTCATCGTTGGGTCATCCGGGGTCAAAATCTTGGTCACAAGGTCAAATCATATAAAAACCTTGTTTAGTCACTAGAGATCACAATTCTGACTTACTTAATCTTTATGAAACTTGGTCACAATGATCATCTCAACAAAATCTAGGTTAAGTTTGATATTGGGTCATCAGGAGTCATAAACTAGGTCACAAGGTCAAATCGTAGAAAACCCTTGTGTAGTCACTAGTGGTCACAATTTGTGCCTTATCTTTATGAAACTTGGTCACAATGATAATCTCAACAAAATCTAGGTCAATGTTGATATTGTGTCATCCGGGGTCGAAAACTAGGTCACTCGGTCAAACCATTGAAAAACCTTTTGTAGTCACTAGAGGTTTTAATTTCGACCTCATCTTTATATGAAACTTGGTCACAATGATCATCTCAATAAAATCTATTTCCAGTTTGATACTTGGTCATCCGGGAACAAAAACTAGGTCACAAGGTCAAATCATAGAAACACCTTGTGTAGTCACTAAAGGAAACAATTTTGACCTATTCTTTATGAATCTCGGTCACAATGAACATCTCAGCAAATTTAGGTCAAGTTCGATATTGGGTCATCCGGCATAAAAAACTAGGTCACAAGGTCAAATCATAGAAAAACCTTGCGTAGTCACTAGAGGTCTCCATTTTTACCTAATCATTATAAAACTCAGTCACAATAATCATCTCAACAAAATCTAGGTCAAGTTCGTTATTGGGTCATCCGGGTCAAAAACTAGGCTACAAGGTCATGCGGATAACATTGGTCTTTGTCGCATTGCAATAGTTTATTTACCGAAGAAATCAGAACTGTCCGAAATTTCAGTGAGCGCTAGGCAATATTGAGACCATGGATCTAAACAGCAGGTGACTGCAGCTGCATAAGCACAGCGCTTCCCAGTCAATTGTCATTGAATTATCGGAATTGATTTATGATCTTTGATATTGTTGAACACTGAAAACATGTCTTATGATAATACCTTTTAATGAACTGATACGAGGTTTTATTTTAAGCATATAAATATTATATGGAACAAGGGAGTCATAATATGCAATTAAGTGTCTTGAAAATTGGTTTGTTATACATGAAATTATTTAACAATTTGTTGATAAATTTCGTATGTCAAATTATCGTGCATATAGTTTTCCCAATTTGAAACCTACCGGCCTATCGCACTTATTTTTTGCTCACAATGTTGAGATTTTCATGTTTATTTTTATACACATCAGCTGTTGAATTATGCAGATAGAAGGTCGAGGATCCTGTCAATTCTCTGTCGAATGAAGTCGGTACATCATTTGCTTGCAGGAACTATTTGACTTGTTTATAGTTGATAGTATTTATACTGTTTTACATTATTGTATTTCATTGAAGGGACATCAATGTGGTTACTGTATAAGTGCCTATTTCTTTGAGATGAAACATGAAGTGAATAGTTTTATATCTTTCTAGGCTAAATTTACGCTATAGAAAATGAGATTTTTTTTAAATTCACGAATTTGCCAATATTTCCATGTCGCCATTTTACCCACTTATATAGTAACACTAAAAATTTATGTCTTGTTTTATTATTTCAAACACCAGTTTATTTTTATCATTTTGCCATTCAGTGTTTTATTGAAAAAAACAACAAATACAATATTTATTTATTGAGCATGTAACTTTAAGTTTGATTTTGAATCTTTTACCTAGCAATTTGATTTTAAAATTGTTGAAAATTTACTCATATACAGCCTAAAGATGATTTTGAATTTACTAGTTTGAATCTATTTGACTGCTCATCAATGCAAGTACAGTACAACCTCTCCAGAGCCGCCCTCTGTAGACCATCAACCTCTCTACAACAACACCATCAAAAAGTCCCTTAGGTGATATTTAATCTGAATTTAACCTCTGTAGGGCAACAATCTCTCTACAACAACACTGTAAATAATTCCCTTAAGTGATATTTATTCTCAATTTAACCTCAGGAACAACCTCTACACAGTGGCCTATATTTGCACCTCTACACAGTGGCCTATATTTGCACCTCTACACATTGGCCTAAGTTGCACCTCTACACAGTGGCCTATATTTGCACCTCTACACAGTGGCCTATATTTGCACCTCTACACAGTGGCCTATATTTGCACCTCTACACAGTGGCCTATATTTGCACCTCTACACAGTGGCCTATATTTGCACCTCTACACAATGGCCTATATTTGCACCTCTACACAATGGCCTATATTTGCACCTCTACACAATGGCCTATATTTGCACCTCTACACAATGGCCTATGTTTGCACCTCTACACAATGGCCTATATATTTGCACCTCTACACAGTGGCCTATATTTGCACCTCTACACAATGGCCTATATTTGCACCTCTACACAGTGGCCTATATATTTTCATTTCCCAAAGGGTGTTGCTCTACAGAGGTTGTGCTGTATAACTTTTTATAGGTAGTATAAATATTAAATGAAAATTTAATTAAAATGCTCAAAAAAGCGACACAATATTTAGTAAAGGGTAGTAGCTGTATGTGATGTTAAGCCAGGTCCCACGGAGCACTTTTTGCCTCGGCAATGTTCTCCAGATTGAAATTAATAAGCTAAGAGGACATCGGGAACAGGGTCCTCGTGGTCTAAGAGAATCCTCCGGAAAGTTATTAGACAGTTTATAGGAATTTTGATGAATCGTGTGGTATCTGAAGAAATCAGGAGAACATCGCCGATGTGGAATTCCTCAGTGGCTTAAACTATCCATAATATCTTATTATAACATTATTGTGTGACTGATGTTGTTTTGCAAAGTCTGTGATAAATTCTAAACATATGTGTAATGTATATCATAGTGTTGTTTTCATTATTACTGTTGTTATGTCTGTGTATACGAGGAACAATCAACAATTTATGTACATATTAAATTATTTGTAGAAATTGTCTCCCTTAATTATTTTGAATATTTCTGTTGTATTTGAATATTTCTGATGTATTTGAATATTTCTGTGTATTTGAATAATTTTGTTTATTAATGCTACTCGTGTGTTTGTCATTAACATGTGTATATAATATCCATTCATCAAAGCTTAACATGTGCATAAGAAATGTGTATAACTGAACTTGTGAATTGAGGGTAATATTCTGCCATAGTGTATATACCCATCCACCCCCATTCCCTGTCTCAATTGTTGTTTTATTTGTGTCTGATAGTTTACCAAGAATGGTGTCGCTGGGCCTTATTGACTTTGATTGGTCTCAATTTCGGGTTTATTTGAGGCTGATTCTGTTTCTAAATTGATGTCAATGGTTGTTATTAAATAGTTGCCATGGTGACTTAGATTTATTCTTATGAAATGTGTACATAAATATCCTGCCAGTCTGAATTTTTTTATGTCAAATTAGGAGCTAAACTGTTTGTATAATTTTGAGTATGGGTATAAAATACATGTTTGTGCTAGATTTTATATGATACATTTGGCCTAATGGTTTCTCTTATCACATTGATACTGTCTTATCAAAGCACTTACGATAATATGAAAGTTACGTCCAAATTTAAATTGTAATTCTTTAACAACGGCAAATTTGGTAAAGATATAGATTGTAGAAGTTCTTTTACTGAATCTTTACTAATATTGCATCTCCATTTACCACACTTTATAGTTGTATACAAATTATAAAGAATTTAAATTTGATCTTAAGTTTACGATTTCCGTAAGTGCTTTGATAAAACAGTACCCGGAATAGTTTAAACATATTTTATTGCCATATAACTTCAAACAGCACAATTATATGCAACATAGATATCAGCATATCGTATAATTATATATTCCCTGATTTAGCTACAGTATTTCACCTAGTATTGCCTACAACTGTGTATTGGACGCAGTTTAAAAATAAAAATGAGAGAAGATTCAAAGAAAAAGTTTGATGAAAAAATTTGTTAAAAAAATGACAAAAGAATATAGCTGTTCCCGATTTGCCCATCAGAGACATTAAAAATGACTAAATCTGTGTACAGGATGCATCCAATATTTGGTTATGATTCTGAGTTGCTAACAGTGTGGGCAATACTCTGTAGAATCAGTAATCAAGAAGCACATTAAAATTTTGTACTATCATTATCCAGATATTACATCTGAAAGTTTTTCATTGTTAAGTTGTTTTGCTTGTATTGTAGTATTTTAGATTTTATTTCAATGTTTCTGTATGTATATGTAGATAATAAAATTAGAGAATGAAAAATGTATGATCATTGTTTGGTTTTCACTTACTTGCTTTACATCAGTAGTGATCAGATTTAATGTTTTTGAGGGTTTAATGCTGTTTCTCAACAGTTTTTCTGTTAAATATGGCGGCAGATTAACCTTATCAGTTTTCCTGGACTGTATCCTAACCAATAATAACTTAAGCCTAGGTTTAACTGAGGGATTCCACATTGGCGATGTTCTCCTGATTTACCACCCGATTCATCACAATTCCTTCCGAATTCACAAACTGTCTCATGACTTACCAGAAGCTTCTAGACCATGCGGAACCTGTTCCTGATGTCCTGATAGCTAATTAATTTCCATTGGGAGTACATCGCCGATGAAAAAAAAGCTCAGTGGGACCTAGGCTTTACCCTTCCACCAGGACAGGAACCAGCAACTTCTCCACATGTGGAGGAAAATCAATACTGTCAATAATGAATATTGATGAAAAAATTTCAACAGATTCATTATACATTAACCCTTTTCTCCATGAACACACATTTTGAAGTATTTACCCAATGTCCATGTATATACTGCCTTGATAGCCAAGTGGTAGAGCATACAGTCAGTTTAAAAATATGGTACTTTTATCAGTACGATTATTATTATATTGTGTAAAAATTAAGGCGGAAAACAGTGCAATAACTACAATATTGCACTTAATGTTCATTTTGTACCACAACACCCAACTCCGCCCTCAGTTCAACTATGATACAAAATAGAGAACTAACACTGATATATCGTTAAATGACGGGCTATGACATTGTCAATGAAGCCTACCACCCTCATTTGCAGAAACTAATACAGATTACAGAGCTGAAATACTTTGAAGCCATCATCACAGCTGTACTCCAACAGTCTGAGCAAAGGGAAACAAAATGTATTTCTAACAGACTCAATGCCAACACTTCAGACGCTCTCAACAGGACCATTGGATACCCTTACAAGACAGCTGCAGCCAAACACCAGTTTCCCGTCTCCAACACCAACCCCCAACCTTATATGTTATAATGTAGAAGCAAAGACACTGCTGAAGAACACTTACATATTATAATGGAAGATCATGAAGTCCATAAACATGTATCCTTGATAGATTTTAATGAAACAAGATTTTGATCCCTTGCAGTATTCATCAATACATATGTGAAGTTTACAATCTATTCTAACACGATCTGCGGATTAATCATTTAAATATAGAGCGGACCTAACAATGTATTATTACCCCCATAAAACATACCTATCAAATTGGCTGTTTCTATTTACGCCCAGTATCACGTGACATATTTATGAATGAATGAACGTAAACTTTATAGTAAAATTTTCTACGAGTCACGATGACAAGGGGAGTTGCACGAGAATCCAGTGTTACAGCTATGACGCATCTATTTTTAGAAACTCCAATATACTCTAGAAACCCAGTTTTATTAAAGCTTCTGATAATCAATTCATTTATATTTTTCATTTTATGAAATAGATACCATATACTCGTGTTATTAAAATTGTTCCAATGTTTAAAATGTGGTATTTCCTTCAGAAAATTACGAAGGTCGTTTTCATTAACGAGGGAGGTAATTGTACCAGCTAATAAGCCACTCAATTTCAGCGTGAAATTATGTTCAATGTCAAATGGGTGAAAATGGAATGCGCACAGTTAAATAGTGCGGGATATTATCGTATTTAGAATCGAAATAAAAACTCTGTTCTTGTATATTGTCGGTGAATAAAACACGGGCACTCGTTCGGATGCGGAAAATTAAATCACTCGTGCTACGCACTCGTGATTTAATTTTTCCACATCCGAACTCCTGCCCGTGTTTTATTCACCGACAATAAACGCGAACAGATTTTTATATCTTAAATAAATCCATTTTAAAATGCGATTTGATTGTCATTCCTAGGTACACTGTGATTATACTGGACAAGAGTCATGAGATATCATGATGTAACTTGCTGTGTACCTAGCTTGTGTGAAGACCCCGCTTGGGATTGAAAGTGGAGCTAGTGGGGTCAAGGTCACCATTACTAAAAATAGAAAAACAGTTTCCGCTCAATAACTTAAGTTAGGAATGAGATATCATGATGAAACTTGCTGTGTACCTAGCTTGTGTGAAGACCCCGCTTGGGATTGAAAGTGGAGCTAGTGGGGTCAAGGTCACCGTTACTAAAAATAGAAAAACAGTTTCCGCTCAATAACTTAAGTTAGGAATGAGATATCATGATGAAACTTGCTGTGTACCTAGCTTGTGTGAAGACCCCGCTTGGGATTGAAAGTGTAGCTGGTGGGGTCAAGGTCACCATTACTAAAAATAGAAAAACGGTTTCTGCTCAATAATGAGATATCATGATGAAACTTGCTGTGTACGTAGCTTGTGTGAAGACCCCATTTAGGATTGAAAGTGGGGCTGGTGGGGTCAAGGTCAATGTTACTAAAAATAAAAAAACAGTTTCCGCTCAATAACTTAAGTTAAGAATGAGATATCATGATGAAACTTGCTGTGTACCTAGCTTGTGTGAAGACCCCACTTGGGATTGAAAATGGAGCTGGTGGGGTCAAGGTCAAGGTCACCATTACTAAAACTAGAAAAACAGTCTCTGCTCAATAACTTAAGTTAGGAATGAGATATCATGATGAAACTTGCTGTGTACGTAGCTTGTGTGAAGACCCCGCTTGTGATTGAAAAAGGGGCTGGTGGGGTCAAGGTCACCATTACTAAAAATAGAAAAACGGTTTCTGCTCAATAATGAGATATCATGATGAAACTTGCTGTGTACGTAGCTTGTGTAAAGACCCCGCTTGGGATTGAAATTGGGGCTGGTGGGGTCAAGGTCAAGGTAATTATAATAGAATTAAACTTGGCTGCCACAAAAACCTGATTTTCATGGAATTTCCATGTCTTGTTGTAATATGCTTGATAATTATATGAATTGCTCCTAATGATGTACCAACACATTGAGCAACTTGCCTAATTGTAAATACTCCACTAGTTTCCAAAAAATATTTGATTTTCGCAACCCTTTTGTACTATGTTGCGGTATTTGAATGACATGCATTTCCAAATAAAATAACACCACTTTTAAATTTCTTAAACTATCAAGTAGTGTGACTGTGACGGTGGGTGTGACTGTGGCTGTCACTGGCTGTGACTGTGTGTGTGACTGTGACTGTGGGTGTGACTGTGGGTTTGACTGTGACTGTTGGTGTGACGTGGCTGTAACTGGGTGTGAACGTGGCTATGGTGTGGGTATGGGTGTGACTGTGGTTGGCTGTGGCTGTGGGTGTGACTGTGACTGAGGCTGTGGGTATGACTGTGGGTGTGAATGTGGCTGTGACTGTGGGTGTGGGTGTGACTGTTGGTGTGGGTGTGGGTGTGACTGTGGGTGTGACTGTGGATGTGGCTGTGACTGTGACTGTGGATATGACTGTGGGTGCGACTGTAGGTGTGGGTGTGACTTTGGGTATGACTGTGAATGTGGCTGTGGATGTGGCTGTGGCTGTGACTGTCGGTGGAATTGTGGGTGTGGCTGTGGTGTGGGTGTGACTGTGGGTATGACTGTGAATTTGGGTGTGATTGTGGTTGCAGCTGGGAATGCGGGTGTGGCAGTGGGTGTGGATGTGGCTGTGGGTGTGGGTGTTGATGTGACTGAGGGTGTGGCTGTGGGTGTGTCTGTAGGTGTGGATGTGACTGTGGGTATGATTGAGGGTGTGGCTGTGGGTGTGACTGTGGGTATGACTGTGAATGTGGGTGTGGGTGTGATTGTGGGTGTGGCTGGGAATGTGGGTGTGGCAGTTGGTGTGACTATGGATGTGGCTGTGAGTGTGGGTGTTGATGTGACTGAGGGTGTGTCTGTGACTGTGGGTGAGTCTGTGACTGTGGGTGTGGGTGTGAATGTGACTGTGGGTGTGACTGTGGGTGTGACTGTGGGTGTGACTGGGTGTGGGTGTGTCTGTGAGTGTGGGTGTGACTGTGGGTGCGACTGTGGTTGTGACTGTGGTTGTGACTGTGGGTGCGACTGTGGGTGTGACTGTGGTTGTGACTGTGGGTGTGACTATGACTGTGGTTGTGACTGTGGGTGTGGCTGTGGGTATGACTGTTGCTGTGGATGTGACTGTGGCTGTGGGTGTGACATAGGGTATGACTGTGGGTGTGACTGGGACTGTGGTTGTGACTGTGGATGTGGGTGTGACTGTGGGTAACACTGTGGATGTGGGTGAGACTGTGACTGTGGTTGTGACTGTGGATGTGACTGTGGGTGTGACTGTGGGTGTGACTGTGGGTGTGAGTGTGGCTGTGTGTATGACTGTGTGGGTGGGTGAGACTTTGGCTGTGACTGTGACTGTGGTTGTGACTGTGGGTATGACTGTGTGTGTGACTGTAGGTGTGGGTGTGGCTGTGGTTGTGACTGTGGGTGTGGCTGTGGGTATGACTGTGTGTGTGACTGTGAGTATGACTGTGGGTGTTACTGTGGGTGTGACTGTGGTGTGACCGTGGGTGTGGGTGTGACTATGGGTGTGACTATAGGTGCGGGTGTGACTGTGGATGTGGGTGTGACTGTAGGTGTGGCTGTAGGTGTTGGTGTGGCTGTGGGTGTGACTTTGGGTATGACTGTGGATGTGGGGGTGTGGCTGTGGTGTGGGTGTGACTGTGGGTGTGAATGTGGGTGTGATTGTGGGTGTGGCTGGGAATGCGGGTGTGGCAGTGGGTGTGACTGTGGATGTGACTGTGGGTGTGGCTGTGAGTGTGGGTGTGACTGTGGGTATGACTGTGAATGTGGGTGTGATTGTGGGTGGGTGTGGCTGTGGGTGTGACTGTGGCTGTGGCTGTGACTGTGACTGTGGCTGTGGGTATGACTGTGGTTGTGGGTGTGACTGTGGATGTGGCTGTGACTTAGGGTATGACTGTGGGTGTCACTGTGAGTGTGGCTGTGGGTGTGACTGTGGGTGTGGTTGTGACTGTGGGTGTGGCTGTCGGTATGACTGTGGGTGTGACTGTGGCTGTGGGTGTGGCTTTGGGTATGACTGTGTTTGTGACTGTGGGTGTGATAGTGGGTGTGGATGTGGGTGTGGCTCTGGGTGTGCCTGTGGTGTGACTTTGGGTGTGGATGTGGGTGTGACTGTGGTGTGACTGTGGATGTGGATGTGGGTGTGACTGTTGGTATGGGTGTGGCTGTGGTGTGACTGTGGGTGTGACTGTTGTGTGGCCCTGGGTGTGACTGGGGGTGTGACTGTGGCTGTGGGTGTGGCTGTGGTGTGGCTGTGAGTGTGACTGTGGTGTGACTGTAGGTGTGGGTGTGACTGTGGCTGTGGCTGTTTCTGGTTGGATCATTGTTGTTAAACCAATGTTTTGTACACCGTAACTTTCGATTCTGACTGCATTCAACAGCGTGCGTCAATTGTGAAATACGCAATGTGTAAATGCAATTCTTCCAAGTTAAAACTATATTTTAATATGGACAGGTAATGTTCTGCCATGCCTTTGGTATAGGGTCCTATCTCTCTCACACGATGAATCGGACGCCTGTTAAGTCAGTTAACACCTTGAAACCTGAAACTTTGACTTTCAGCGATTAAGTTCATTTTCTCGTTCAGTAGTGTGTTGGGCATTGTGCCGTGCAACTGTGGTCTGTGTGTTTTTTATTATTTCTGTGCTTAAGTCGAGATTAAGTCGAGTGCTGCCTTCCCTGTCTGAGTATTAGTATCTTGTTTCGTGCCGACTCCCATTGACACTCGATACGCTGCGATGATCCAACCAATTCTCGTGTGACAGGTGGGTCCCTGTGATTGATTGCTAATTCCATGTGATGAATAACTATCTATTATCGCACTCATGGAAGAGCAAATAAGTTCTGATTTTAATTAATTACATGAAACCCGATGTACTTAAATGTTCGCCGCATAAAAACGCAACAACATTTAACGACGCGATACAGTAAGTGCCTGTCTGGTTCTGATTGTTTGGTTGGCGACCACACACCAGTCATAGAAGATATTTTTGCGTTATTGGCATACATACATGTGTCATTAATAATAAGTGCATGAAAATGTTCATATAACCAAATAAACATACATAAAAGCGTTAAAACACAAGTTCGTCAATCCAAGGTCTTGTTTTTCTGTGAAAGGAATACATAAACAATACGGTCTGGCATGTCATTAAAAATATGTACCGCACGTAAAAATCGAATTACCGTCCATATTTTATGGTGGATAATTAACATATGTGGTCATAGTACATATCTTGTAAGACATTAATACTGACCAATGACTGGAGTAACATGTTGGTCAAACGATCATTGTATGATATATAACCTGTATAATAAATTATTGTTATTATTACCCGGCCTTATAAAACTCATCAGACGTCATTCAAAACACAACATTTGCTTTGAACTGTTACTCGTCCCCAACTAAAGGTATGTACACTTATAATATTTCTGGGCTGGTATTCACAAAGCCTCCTAAGTGAAAAATTAAAAAGTTAAAATCTTAAATTTCCTTTAAGTGTTTCAACTAAACAGGAAAATCAAGATTATCAATTCTTTACTTAGTTTAGAAGCATTTTGTCAAGAGCTACAATAATCACAAAGAAAACATTGGTTATTCTTCGTTTCTTAGGAAATAAGCGCAGGTGGATTTTTTAAGTCCACATATTTGAGTTACACTTTAAGATGCATTGTGAATACCAGCCATGTTACGTTTCTTTTTTATTTTGTACACATTGTATAACACTGGGTGTCATTTTATTATTCTTTTTCTTATTTTATAAGTAAATTTCAAACATTGGTCTGAAATGTTCTGATTAAAATAGGGAAAAGAAACGCAACCATTTTTATTTCGTTCTTTTTCATTAACATAAGACTGAACGCATTATTTCGTGATTGTGAAGCATACGTCATAGTAGATTCTATTGTCGATTGTGCAGTGCCACTTAAATATTGGATCAATAACCAATTCAAAATTATGATAAAACACCAATTGATCATACCTTAATGACGCCGAATTGAAAACGCTTGAAAACTCAATAAACACGCATAATGTATTCAAAGAACTTGGTTTCGGACATGTAGATCTAGATCTACCAAAATGAATCCACTTTAAATTAGTTTTCTTGTAATAACTGAAACAAAATAAATACTTATGTACATCTGTTAAAAAAAACACGCCAAACGTCATCTTATTCGATGTTTCGCGTAATATTTGACTTTTTCTGCATTTTTATGGCGTCTTGAAAAAAATCTACAACGCTTTAATAAATACGTACTACATTTTGTACATTGTAATGATAAAAGAATGTTCAGGGTGGCGCTGTACATATTAATGACACGTTTTTCGAGGGAAATTATGGTTAGTTTTGAAAAATTCTAAATGTTACTTCCACGAGGAAAGTTTCAATATTAGTATGAATACATGTAAATAAATTATAATTATAAACTATACGAGCGTTGGTCAATTGTATGATATGACGTTTCGCTGAACTGTTAGCGTACATTAGCATTATAACCGATTCCGACGTTATGGTCGTGTTTACGGGTTTTTTACATTGCAAGCATTGATTGGGGTACAGTTTTCTTAAATTATGTCGAGGACCTCTTATTTTCGTCTGTGAAATATTAAGAAATTGCTTTAGAAAATATTGTTGTAAAATATAAAAGATTTTGAACGTACCGCTTTTCGATTATATGTATTTTACTGAGACTGGGAAACACTTGCAGAAGCTAAATAAATGGTTTCCATTTTATCGCGTTTCTATGGTTACGAACTGGAAATGATATCAACCATTTACTTATTATCAGAATTGCAACATGAAATCAGGCGCCTTACTTCTGCTAACTGTACTGTACTTTTCGATTATATGTATTTTACTGAGACTGGGAAACACTTGCAGAAGCTAAATAAATGACTTCCATTTTATCTCGTTTCTATGGTTACGAACTGGAAATGATATCAACCATTTACTTATTTCAGAATTGCAACATGAAATCAGGCGCCTTACTTCTGCTAACTGTACTGTTGTTGTCAGCTGTAACAACGAACGCTCAGTGGAGATGTAAGTTAAAATCCGATTCTCTCATGATCCGATTAGCATAGTCCGACACAACATACATAAATATGTCACTTCTAGCTCTATTCGCTTTCAGTATGGGTTTAATGTTAATATTTGGATTAAAAGTAATAATAATAATATTAATAATAAATACTTTAATTCCTTTTCTCAACAATTTTTCAGTTATATGCTGCGGTTGATTCGCCTAACCAGATTTCTGGGACTAACTAAGCCTTCCAGCTGGAAGCAGCAACTATAGTAGTTCATGTTCTGAAAATATTCATCCCGCACAAAGTGACTCGATTGTGCCATTTTCGATTTTATAAAAACATTATAATTTATACATTTAGCGCATTACTACGGTATGATTACGTGTCTGAAACGCATTTACTATTTAGTATGACTGACCCCTATTTCATTATGATCGCTTCAAGAAATTAGTATGACTGACCCCTATTTCATTAGGATCGCTTCAAGAAATTAGTATGACTGACCCCTGTTTCATTAGGATCGTTTCAAGAAATTACATGTAGTATGACTGACCCCTATTTCATTAGGATCGTTTCAAGAAATTACATGTAGTATGACTGACCCCTATTTCATTAGGATCGTTTCAAGAAATTACATGTAGTATGACTGACCCCTATTTCATTAGGATCGTTTCAAGAAATTAGTATGACTGACCCCTATTTCATTAGGATCGTTTCAAGAAATTACATGTAGTATGACTGACCCCTATTTCATTGGGATCGTTTCAAGAAATTAGTATGACTGACCCCTATTTCATTAGGATCGTTTCAAGAAATTAGTATGACTGACCCCTATTTCATTAGGATCGTTTCAAGAAATTACATGTAGTATGACTGACCCCTATTTCATTAGGATCGTTTCAAGAAATTACATGTAGTATGACTGACCCCTATTTCATTAGGATCGTTTCAAGAAATTACATGTAGTATGACTGACCCCTATTTCATTAGGATCGTTTCAAGAAATTAGTATGACTGACCCCTATTTCATTAGGATCGTTTCAAGAAATTACATGTAGTATGACTGACCCCTATTTCATTGGGATCGTTTCAAGAAATTAGTATGACTGACCCCTATTTCATTAGGATCGTTTCAAGAAATTACATGTAGTATGACTGACCCCTATTTTATTAGGATCGTTTCAAGAAATTAGTATGACTGGCCCCTATTTCATTAGGATCGTTTCAAGAAATTACATGTAGTATGACTGACCCCTATTTCATTAGGATCGTTTCAAGAAATTAGTATGACTGACCCCTATGTCATTATGATCGTTTCAAGAAATTACATGTAGTTTGACTGACCCCTATTTCATTAGGATCGTTTCAAGAAATTAGTATGACTGACCCCTATTTCATTATGATCGCTTCAAGAAATTAGTATGACTGACCCCAATTGCATTAGGATCGTTTCAAGAAATTACATGTAGTATGACTGACCCCAATTATATTAGGATCACTTCAAGAAATTAGTATGACTGACCCTAATGTCATTAGTGCCCTTTCAAGAATACAGCATGGTTGACTCCAGTGCCATTAGGGCCCTTTCAAGAATTTAGTATGTCTGACTCCTGTGCCATTAGGGCTCTTTCAAGAATTAAGTATGTCTGACTCCAGTGCCATTAGGGCCCTTTTAAGAATTTAGTATGTCTGACTCCAGTGCCATTAGGGCTCTTTCAAGAATTTAGTATGTCTAACTCCAGTGCCATTAGGGCCCTTTCAAGAATTTAGTATGTCTGACTCCAGTGCCATCAGGGCCCTTTCAAGAATTTAGTATGTCTGACTCCAGTGCCATTAGGGCCCTTTCAAGAATTTAGTATGTCTGACTCCAGTGCCATTAGGGCCCTTTCAAGAATTTAGTATGTCTGACTCCAGTGCCATTAGGGCCCTTTCAAGAATTTAGTATGTCTGACCCAGTGCCATTAGGGCCCTTTCAAGAATTTAGTATGTCTGACTCCAGTGCCATTAGGGCCCTTTCAAGAATTTAGTATGTCTGACTCCAGTGCCATTAGGGCCCTTTCAAGAATTTAGTATGTCTGACTCCAGTGCCATTAGGGCCCTTTCAAGAATTTAGTATGTCTGACTCCAGTGCCATTAGGGCCCTTTCAAGAATTTAGTATGTCTGACCCAGTGCCATTAGGGCCCTTTCAAGAATTTAGTATGTCTGACCCAGTGCCATTAGGGCCCTTTCAAGAATTTAGTATTGTCCGCAGTGATAATAGATTCTGTTATCACTCAAATCAGAAATCACCGCTTTACTCTGTTTAAGGGATTCATTTAGTGCCTCACATAGTTGGATACTGTTGGATACCGAACACCGGACAATGTTCGTCTATCCGATGTGTACCTGATGTTATAATGCATTGTGTGGACGCCGGACATTGTTCGTCTATCCGATGTGTACCTGATGTTATAATGCATTGTGTGGACGCCGGACAATGTTCGACTATCCGATGTGTACCTGATGTTATAATGCATTGTGTGGACGCCGGCCAATGAGTAGCAAAGCAAATTTAAAAAAGATTATTATTACTCTGGCCGCCAGCCGATATCTGGCCCGATCAGACCAATGTACGCCGTCCGACCATTTTATGACAATCTGATAATATTTGTGACCATTGCATTACAAACAGGGGCGTGTTGGGAGTAGTTATTGAGTCTGGGGTGTGACATTAAACTTATTTATATACAATTAAATGTACAATTAACAACTGTTAAAGTCTAATACTATTAAACTGTTCTTACAGTTGGCGGCGGTTACCCGTATGGTGGCTATTATCGACCTTATTATGGTGGATTTGGACGTGGATTCGGAGGTGGATTTGGAGGTGGATTTGGTGGTGGATTTGGTGGTGGAAGGGGTCTCGCTTTACTGGGCTCAGCGGCGCTCCTAGGTTCCGGTAATCCATTGGGTCGAGCTGTTGGTGGTCTCGGAATTCTCGGTATTGTAGGATAAGCAGTTCTTAGGTGAGTCTATCACGCGTTGAAGATAGCAAATTGTGAATGGAAAGTTCACCACAAACAAACTGTTGACGACAGAAACCGCGCCTGATTGAATTGTTTAACAGAAAATAAAAATAAGTATCGAAATAAAAGACACAAGAAATAAATCACTTATACATGTAGACCCGATTGACCGTCAGTCAATAAAACCAATTATTGCCTACCGACCTGTCAATTAGATATTCAACCTGTCATGTATCGATGATTGATTGAACATGTACGCAATATAACCTCGTTCATGTATGTGTACATGCATGCATATATTCACTTACTCTTCCCATTGGTCAAACGTTCGAAGTAATTACAGCAAAATGTACAAATGTTCTTTGTTTAAAATAGTTTTGACCGAGAAGTTACGAGATTCTGTCTATCTAACAAAAAAAACTCGAGTTCAGGCCGTGAACTTATATCAACTAAAACTCAACTTATATCAGAATAATATCATGTTGTCTTCACGATGATTATACCCACAGGTAACTGTATCATTAGTAAAGAGTAAACTAACAAAAATATTTTTATAAAATTTACAATATCTAAGATAACATGGATTTTATAAAAGCATTTTTTTACTCTTTATCCATGATACAGTAACCTGTGCTTGTATCTTTTGATGTTGCATTTATTCGGGTTTACCGACGTATCACAATAATTTTTCAGTTATACATTTGTATACCGATTCATCTAACCAGTTTTCATAAACTGTATCCTTATCAGTTATAACTTGTAAACTAGCCCACAAGGAAGCAGTAACTTCTCCACGTGTGGAGAAAACTCGAACTTGTCAAATTTCATGGAAGATTTTGAACTTGCCGCGAGCCGTGTTACAAATAATTAATTCAGCACACTAAACACTGGACCATGGCTGCGGCCTCAGGTGACCAGATTAAACTGAGACTCCTTGCATAATTCGGTCAAGTCCGGAAAATTCCGAAGTTATAAAAACATATAATTACATTTATCTATATATCTGGCTTTATTGAGTTGCTACTAGTTAACAATCTGTGATGGCTCAGTGGTTAAGTCTGCGGTGTGAAGACCACAAGGTATTGGGTTCGAGGCTAACTAAAATATTTTTTATTTAACATTTTTATCTTTTTATGCAAGTATGCTAGTTGTGAATTATAATCCTCCCTATGTTCACATATCCATTACACAATTCAGTCATACATTAAATTTATAATGGCCAAGTCGTTGAAGCATTTTTCATGTACTTGGAATAAAACAATTCGCAATTGGAATATTACAAAAACCGAAAATAAAGACAAAATAATATAAGAACGTACGGTGAATAGTTTTAAACATAAACCCCTTAAATCAAGGATAGATAGTTGAAATAAAAATATTAATGACAAAAAGCTTGCAGTAAGTTTCGAACCTGCAAGCACTTGCGTTAAAGGCGCAAACGTTTCCACTGCGCTACAATTCATGCTTGATTTTTCTTTCGTTTTTGTTACAAATGCGGAGATTACTGCACATGTAGTAAATAAACATACGAATCGAAAACAGCCGAGTACAGCCGGGGGTATACGGATTTTGATCAGAGTCGCAGTTTAATCTGGTCAGACAATACGGTTACTTGTGTGTATATCTACTATAGCTTCTTAGATTTATTTACCGGTATATTTGTGTGTTTCAGCTACCCAGCAAATCCGGACAATCTGACGGAAGTCAACCTCATAAACAGGTATTTGGCCAATGCCACACACCGGTATTCAACATCAGACCATGTTATGTATTTTAATTGTTATACTTTACAAATAAAACAAACAAACAAACCAGTACTATAGTCTTTATTTGAATATCATTGCGCTATCCAAATTGTACCATGAATAGTGCACGTACCCTATTGAAGCCAAACACTCCTCCACACTATTTTACATTATTGAATAATTCTAAATTTGAATTATAAACATGTACATATGTATATGATATAGACAAGCTCCTTCCGCGCCGTTGGCGAAGTTTTGAAGGTCAACATTAATTTTGATATCGTGTAAACTATCGCACATTTAGTTATGGCATTATATCAGTTAGCAGTAAAATTAGGGTAGACGAAATCAATCAGTGTAAAATAGGATATTGACGGATCGGCAATCGCGCTGAGGTTTGATTTCAATTATTAGAAAGGCACTCGCAATTATATTTTTGTAATATACTTGTTTTTTTAATTGGTGCTTTAAAATGTAATGGTCGCATTCAAATGAAATTTCGTACATACAGACAAAGACCGGAATGATTGTACCTATGGATTTATAAGGAGCTTACTCAAATTAGGCAGTCACTCGCGGCACGTACCCTATTTGGACATAACACGTGTCAGTGGAGCAATAGCTAATTTGAAACCGGTTGATACCATATTTCAGGAATAGAAGATTATAATTGAAACGGCCGTCATTATAGTATCAGTGTAGCAATACCACGTGACTTTTGACTACAGTTACAAGAAGAAGTTTGTAAACATTGGAAAATAAATTAGTCATAAATATTTTATTTCTACATCGATTTCTATGAAATATACACCACGCTAAGGAGACAATTATTTGCTTTCCATGACATATAAAATCTTTTTCAGCGGCTGTGCCGTTTTGTCCATTACCTTGTGAAACCGTGGAACGTGTATGTTTCACAGAGTAATGGAAACATCGGTAGTACTCCTGAAAAAGATATTATATATCACGGAAAGCAAATGCTTTTCCCCTTAGCGTGGCGTACATTATAGAAATCGATGAAGAAATAAAATACTTATGGCTATATCTGTGATCCAATGTTTACAAATTTCTACTTGAAACTGTAGTCAAAAGCCACGTGGTATTGCTACCCTGAGTATGGTGCCTGGCTAGAGGTTCGGTATCAGAATTTGGCTTCGGTTTTGTTTTACACATAGGGACCTGATAATATTAATATGTGGAATTATAACTAAATGGAAGCACTTTGGGTGGGTGGCGGTGGCTTAGATGTATTACGCGCTTTTTGGGATCGAGAGGCCCCGGGTTCAATCCCCGTCGAGGCAACTGTTTCATTTCTCTGAACAAGAATAACCGACATGCTCCACTCGACCAAGGTGTGAATCTGCTAGGGCGATATTCATGGGCACCGTATCTCGATGTTGGTTGCAAATACACCAGGAGAGAAATAGTATACACAGGGAGACTCGAACGCAGGATTTCCTTAAGTAACCCGATAACCAGGGGTAGGTGAACGGATAAATTGCTGAAAGCGGTACTCGAATACTGGTACCTTTTTCAGACATATATATTTGACATAACAAGGTGGCCGTCTAAGCAAAAGGGACAAAGCAGCGATAAATGACTATATTAATTAAAACATTTGTAGTGCACATTTAAAATCTTACCCCCCCCCCCCCTCCCCCGACCATCAAAAACAACAATGACGACAAACCTACGGATGACATTGCAAATCTCCATAGTCTATATGATCATGTTAATGACATGATTTAGTTTGAATAAGAACACTCAATGACAGTCAAAATATAGTCATACGATGATTAATTAACTTGTGTTCGACATCAAACACACGAGAAATGTCAGGCTGACTGACCACTTAACCGGTCCTCTTTACCGATATACATGTATTTGTACGCACATAGATCGCTTTATACATGCATTCCATTCCTTTTTCGAAAGTTCAATTTAAACAAAAGTAAGTTAAAAATCGCGGAATAATCGGAAAGTAACAAACTGCCGTAATATTTAGAGACTTTTAACACAAGAGTTAGACAGTACTTAACGTCGATGCCTTACCAACTATGTACATTGACTAGTCACATAGTCCATTGATTCATGATTCCCAGTGTACTATTTTTTTCAAAGCACTTACGGAAATCTTAAGTTTACGCTCAAATTTAAATTCTATATAATTTTTTAACAACTGCACATTGGGGACAGGCATGGTGTGTATGAGTTCATTTTAATGTAAACTAAATAATCATTAGTAGGCCTATTGCAGACCGTTTACGACGCTTTGTAGATGTAAGAGAATTACATAGAGTTTAAATCGGGATGGTATACAATATTGATCTTACTTGACTTAAAGATAAGGACAACCAATAAGATTACAACATACTAAACTCTTGGTCAGTAACAGGCGATATGGTTGGCTATCCTTATTCTCCAATTAAATAAATTCAATATTGAATACCACTTCTGAACATAAGTTTAAGATTTCCGTCAGTGTTTGACAAAACAGTACCATGGCAGCCACTCTGGTCTATAGCAATCTCTATGACTAGCAATATGTATTCATTTGTTTGTTTTATATTGACAAGGAATGAATGTTTATGTTAATATGAGCTACCAAGACAGCTCCACCTTTATTTAAATGTTAAGTGACTAATGTAGCCAAGTTAAGAAAAGGATGACCTTCACTCCATCGCAGACCAGAACAAGATCTTGAAAATGGTGAGGCTAAGAACAAGACACAGCTGAATAATGTCATCCAATAGCTGGCTGTCCACGTGGTAAGGACGATCAAACCAATATGCAGTTACAGGTGCCCCAATTCTGTACACGATACAATCAAGAGAGAACTGCAACATTGCCAACCGAGACGACACTTCAGAACAAACTACATGGTTATCTAGAGGACCTTAGACGGACAAGAAAATGCATCATTGAAACTGAACTGACTGTGATAGCAAACTAGACGACACTAAATCAGAAACTACATGGTGATTGAGAGGACCTCAGTTGGACAAAGGAGTTCGTCCTTGCAACTGGACTGGGCTTCAATGAATGAGTATTAACAAAATAATTCATGATCAAGCAAAAATCAACGCTTCTAATAGTATGAAAAGTAAACCGGTGCTTAAATTACAGACAGATAGTGAGGCCAGCATAAACGATCATTTCAAAGGCAATTGTATCATTTTAAAAAAAAAATTGTAAAATTAATTGGATTATGCATCATTAAAATTGTTTGATTAAAACATTGATATGTTTTACAAAAAGCAACTTTTTTCAATACACAGTACCTATGCACGATTTGTACCAATTGTACGCCATTCACAAATGCAGAAATAAATCATAGGCACGTGGTTTCAATTTTTCTGAGTGTACTCTTTGTATACAGAAGGTTGAGCAGCGGCCATGTATAGCCGCAACGGATATGACATATCAACTCGTATCCGTGTTTGCTTTGACAACTGTATAAAAACTGGATACCAGCTTGCTTAACGTAATATACGTTGCGGCTTACATGGCCGCTGTCCAACCTTCTCTATCATAGGGTGCACTCAGATAATTTGAAACCATGTGCCTATCAAATAAATATAATGACTATAACTTCAACTGTATTTATAATTTTTAGGTGCTAATGTCGACGTTATTGCCATTGTTGCTGTTGCTGCTGCTGCAGCTAGGCTTCGTGTTTAGTACCGTTGGTTCCTGGGCAAGCTCCAACCCGAGTAAGTTTTATCGGTTTTACAGACGGGTACCCGTTCGAATATTGAGTAGTTTGTGATAGTCAAAATCGGACCGAGGTACCAGTTTTAAGCATTCTGATCACCTCGGTCTTTATGGAGAAGACGGAAATGGCTGATGTTTTACGATTGAGATTTTAGATTTTTTTCAATTTATATTAATCACTCTCGACACCCATTTTTATTTCGTCTTTATAATGTCACGGCCTGGGATCGAACCCGGAACACACCGCACTCGAAGCGGACGCTAGGTTATCGAGGAGGTGGAAAGTGCGATTTTATGTAGACTGGTACCACTAAGTCTTGTCTTATTTCCCGACACCGTCTATAATAATTTGATTTTAGGTCATGGAACCTGTTAAATTTAATGTGATTCTGAGTCTTTGGCTCTAGCTGTACAACTTAGAGGTATCAATCATTTATAACTGAGTCTAATGTTGGGACGGATAAAGATAATTCTAACATAATCGGCGATTTTTCCTATATAGACAAAAACAAACTATAGCGTTGTATATCGGCCGATATACAATGAAAGTGACGTCATGCAGGTAAACAAGTAACCTAAGCAACATAGATCTCGCAAAATAACACTGGCTTTATATATAATTCCGGTATTAAATCATGTTAGAATCGAAATAAACTATTCAAAAGCCGTTGTCGTTCTGACGCTTGTTATTAACCACTCAGGCCTACGGCCTTCGTGGTTAATTCCTACGCGTCAGAACTCCAAACCATTGTATAACAGCCGGTATACAACGGGTTTTCATAGTTTATTTCTTAATTATAAAACTTATGAATTTGCCAAGCAGCTAAACACTGCGCATTGGTATTTATGTTACACCTTAAATGACGTTCTTGTGACGTTCTTCGTCGTAAAATTATGTATATTAATTAATTATATATAACGATTAACGACTTAACGATTTCTACTTAATAGGTTTCTACAAAAGGTCACAGTTCTTGCCCGAAATCGACTCAACTACCTGCAAAATAATTGACTCAATTTCGGACGGAAGACTGTGGCCTATTGCACAAACATATTAGCGGACAATACGCAGGCTGTTCCGCTTTACGATAACACATGTCACGTGATTTGGTCAGAGTTCGACACTAATGGATTTGGAAACTTGTGTTAAAATCCCGCACTGAAGCAAAGATACTGAAAAATGGCTGCCAATAGAATAACAACATTTTTTAAAATGCGATATTCGGCAGCTCATAAATTTTCTTTTATTTTTTAATGATGTTTAAAAATATTCTAGTGTAGGCCCCTGTCTAAAAAAGAAAAGATAATAATAATCCGTCTTCCTTGGTTGCTGTGCAACCCATCTTCTAGATGGGGAGGGCTATTTCCTAAATGTTTGGAAACAAAAACGCCAGCCATTTTTTCCCCGCTTCGGAAGGAAATTTTAACATTTTCAGTGCATAAACGATGCTACAAACTGTTATGAGACACCTGATTACTCTGAGATAACGAAGTAAGTCGAGCGGGAATCGTTCATATGTGCGAAATATCAACCAATCTTAAGAAAATCTAATAAAAACGACACATGTTTCGGTTACTTGAAGTGAAGTGTTCCGTTTATATGTAACTTCCCTTTGCAAAGCGGTTACTTGCCTTTGCAATACAATTAGTATAAATTCATTTCGTATCCGGACCGGACTGATAATTCCACATCGTAGTTTTAGGTTATTGTAAAGAAAGAAAACGAATGCATTTTCGTAATTCCTCGCCGAGATGTAATAAAAAATCCCTCCAAAATAGTCAACAAATGTAAAAATATTCGCGGGATAAAGGTCGCGAAAACTAATTACATGTTGTTGTTATTGCATACAATAAAACCCGGAATTTTCCGTCTGAATATCTTTTATGTTTTGACGATTTGCAACAGGATTTATTTAACAAGAAAAGGTGATTAAGATTAAAGATGTTTGATATTTAATCGTAATATGATTAATTGAAATGAAAATAGCCTTTTCTCTTGAACAAAAGTACTGTCTGATATATCAAAATATCAAATTAGGCCTATTTGAAATCAGTTGTTATCTGTGTTTATATCTAATTATGCATTTTTTAATTAGTTACCCATGAATTAAGTAGACCTAGAATTAAACAAATTGAAAAACGTGCATTATCCACAGACATATATATTTTCATTTTAATCAGGCTGACAACTGTTCATGCGGACTGACGAACGATAGCAGGTTCATATCGTCCTTCGTTACTTGTACCCAATATTTCGTATCAAACCGCTATCGAGCGCTTTCTTGTGCAACGGACCGCTTCTGTAGGTTGCATAGACGTAGAAAACCGCTCGGTAGCGCCTTTTGGAAACGGCTTGGTTAGGTAACGGGCTCCAGGTTCGTAACTTCGTAACCGAACAATTTATTGTAAAGTTATGCATCATCAAAAAAATCCAGTACTAGATGAGCATGATTGTTACAAATAATGTAGGACAACTGACAGTCCGCTAAAATATGCTGTGCATTAGTTCATATTAAGGTGTATGGATTGTTTTCATTCTCTGTTTGAGCGTCGAAGGTGTCTCGTTAAAATTGGTCAAAGAATAAAATACTTATGGTCGTTTTAACTTTTTGTTTACATATTTTTACTTCCGTTCGTAGTACAAAATTACGCCACATACCACGTGGTATGACCACACTGGAGTAGTACATGGTTTCATTCAATCTTTTTCAGGTAGACAACTACGCTATATTACTGCAACGCAGTTCCAACAACAACAAGGTCAACCCACAGAGGGCGAAGACCTCGGTTGGACTGGACCGAAAGAGGACCGTATACTGGACTTACTTATGAACCTGACTTTAATGTTATCCAATAGTATGATAGATAGAATGTTCGGATTTTTTGGCTTTATAAGAGCTTTATAATGTTATTAGTTATATAAGTTACAACATTTGGCTTTCTAAGAGCTAAAATATATTAGTTACAATATCTGTATTAGTGAAAATGTTTAGTTAAACATATTAGTTCCCAACATTTACAACATATTTTCAGCAAATTATGCAATGGCAGATGAGTAATTATCGTGCGCATTTTGGAACAAAGCAAACTTGCGAACCCCATCTCAGTATGTACGGTAGAAAAAAATCATTGAAAGCCGATTCTGGAGCACTATGCAGCACGAGATCTGCGAGAGGCCATGGAACATTTCAAATTTTAAGAAACATGGTCTCAATAAAACGTCTAGTATGAAAACAAATAAACAAATTGGAAAACATGTAATGTGTCATCAAATTTCCATGATTATCCAACATCAAATGTTGGTTGTTGGTGCCATTATCTTTCGTTAAAGACATTATGTTTAAAGGTATACTATGCCCTTTTGAACAGTTTCAGCAAAAATATGTCAAAGCTTATTTAGCATTGGGTATTAAAACATCCGTAATTAGAACCATTCTGTTATTAGATTTGGACAAGTTCACTAAGGCCTTCATTGACCCTGTGATTTTTCAAAAAAGAAAGATGCATGTTCCTACTAATCTGTTCTATAATTCAAATAACTTAACATTTCCAGTGTAAAAATGAGCATACATATCCAAATTTCCCTTGTAGTTTGTTAACATAACTGCCAAGAATATATCATGTTTTGCCCAAACTGTCATTTTTGCCATTTTGACGACTTTTAAAAACGTGAAACCTTCAGAAAAACCACGATGACATTCTTGCAACACTTTAATATTTTGACATAACCAGTATTCTGCAAAATATCAAAGTGTCGCAAGATAGCCATAGTGTTTTTGGGAAGGTTGTACGTCATGAAAAGCCATAAAATAGATAAAACTCAGGGCTTATTAAGCCATAAATGAACATTGTCCTTTTAGCTGCAAGTATCTTTCTATGCTGCATTATTATCAGACAATACTTGCAAAATAATATGAGCTGCAATTTCATAACAAGTGTTGCATTTACCGATGTACAAGCCAATGCGGAGTTAAACAATTGCAGTTACTTGAGATGGTCAGTCCTAGTATATCTTTAACGAATAAAACATCATAAAGACACATCGCTTTCATCGTTTTGCACGGTATCTAGGTACCAACATATTAAAAAGTTACACCGTCGATCGTGAGGGGTTATGACATATCAACGCAAAAGATGACTGCCCCGAGACCTTCATCACCATGATTTGATAGTTCCACGATAGGACGATAGCACATGATCAAAATAGCATGCTTCTTGTCGGCAATGGTGTTAAACAGGGTTGCGTCCTAATGCCGATACTCTTCTGAATAACATGCATCCAAAAAGTTGCCTGTTAGCAATGAGGTCAAACAGGGCTGCGTGTTCTAGCACCGACACTCTTCTCAATAATGTTCTCGGCAAAGTTCACCGATGCCCTTACTCAAGAATAACGTAGTCTAGAAATCCGTTACAGAACGTCGAACTGTACAACCAAGACACCATCTGTGACCGACGTAGCTCAATGGTTAGCGCGCTTGCCGTCTAATCTGGCGACCCGGGTTCAATCCCGGAGGAGGCACACATATATATGCCTGCCATATTTCAGCAGAAAGCTGACTGGCAAATAAAGGCTATGCTCGGCATCGGCATCGACTCTTTGTCGATAATACGAGGTAATGTTTACCCAGCAGCTCATGTACTTGCTTGTTACTGCTGCTAAGTCTAATAGTGTTGCTACAGCTGATATAATGTGACTAATTCTAAGTCGGTAAGAGTGACTTCCCCCGAAAATCAGGGGAGAGAACTATGCAGTGCAAGCGTTACTTCCCTTTGTATCAGGGGAAGGAACTCGGTTTAGACTTTAAGTCGGTATGAGTGACTTCCCCTGAAAATAGCGAAGATAACTGTAATTCAAGAGTTACTTCCCTTGATATTAGGGAAGGGAACACCATTTGACTAATTTTAAGTGGGCAGGAGTTACTTCCCCTGATTTTCAGGAAAGGGAACTATGTTTGAGTCGGTAAGAGTGACTTCCCCTGAATATAGGGAATATAATTATGTTGTGCAAGAGTTACTTCCCTTGGTATTAGGGGAGGGAACTCCGTTTAACTGATTTTAAGTCAGTAAGAGTGACTTCCCCTGTAAATAAGGGGAAAGAACTCTGTAGTGCAATAGTTACTTCCATTTATAGCAGGGAGCGAACTCCGTTTAGCTATTTTTTAAGTAGGCAAGAGTTCTTCTTCTAATTTTCAGGGGAAGGAACTCCGTTTGAGTCGGTAAGAGTGACTACCCCTGGAAATAGGGAAGATAACTGTAGTTCAAGAGTTACTTCCCTTGATATTAGGGAAGGGAACACCATTTGACTAATTTTAAGTGGGCAGGAGTTACTGCCCCTGATTTTCAGGAACGGGAACTATGTTTGAGTCGGTAAGAGTGACTTCCCCTGAATATAGGGAAGATACTCTGTAGCGCAAGAGTAATTTCCCTCGATATTAGGTGAGGGAACTCCGTTTGACCGATTTTAAGTCAGTAAGAGTGACTTCCCTAGTAAATTAGGGAAGAGAACTCTGTAGTGCAATAGTTACTTCCATTTATAGCAGGGGAGGGAACTCCATTTGGCTAATTTTTAAGTAGGCAAGAATTCTTCTTCTAATGTTCAGGGGAATGAACTCCGTTTGAGTCGGTAAAAGTGACTTGCCCTGGAAATAGGGAAGATAACTCTGTAGTACAGGAGTAATTTACCTTGCTATTAGGGGAAGGAACTCCGTTTGACTTATCATAAGTCAGTTAAGTGTTACTTCTCTGTGCTTACATAACGTGGTGTACCTGTTGCACAACTCGGAACTTACGCAATATGAGAATGAAAATGCTATTATTGACACCTGGGCCAAAAAGTTACCGGGCAAACGACGACATCGAGTCAATGCATGCCAAATACATCACATGAAGTTTTGTGAATTTAGCAGCAGAGCAAACTAGATTTTTGTATGTAAGTTTATTCATTCAGGTTTTAATACGACTGCCGATTCTCAGTCACCGAACCAGTTTTGTAAGAATGTATTTTTCGCAGTGGTACTAACTTTCGGGGGGTATAATTTTATTGATAAAGCACATTTGCTGTATATTGGTACGGTCAGGACAAAAAAATAACGTGTGTCATTTAAGCTGGAAGAGGAACGATACGTATATTTTTTATACACCTCAAACACACCAAACTATTATTGTTGGGATTAATGTATGGTATATGTATACACAATGATGATATAAATATATTCAGCCGTCCAGACCCCCAGTATATGTGCGTCATAATGGCAAATTAGTGTATTTCAAGTGGATTTTTCAGCGTTAGCTGTCTAGCTTAAATGTTTACCTTCTTTAACAACCAATGAAATGTTTATAAATATCTCCGGGGTGAATCAAATGCCAAAAATTGATTCAATAGAATATTGTATTCTTTTCACAAGAGGTTATGCCCGATTTTAAATAATTGCATTTTTCTCTTGTGCTAAACTTATAGTACTGTACTCGCCTGTCTGCTATACCATAACTTGCACAAGACAATACAAGACTAATTTTGATGCATAGCATCAAATATGGCGCACATGTTTTTTTCAACGGTAATACTTATATGTCAAGACTGATTAGTGTTTATAACGAAGCATGTATAGTGCTAACAAGATTTCACTTTTAGGCCTTTTTGGTTAATAAAAGCCAGTAGTGAATATGAATTATAATACTTGAACAGAAAGTGTGTATCAGTATTATAACCATAAAGTTGTTCTTTTCGTCTTGCTTGAAAAATTTCCTTTATCAATATGAAGGGTAAATGTGGTGAATTTGCTTAATGTGTTTAAGATTATGGTAACTGCGTCTAAAAAATTTCAATTTAAAGAAAACAAGTCACTGAGAATTGCAACAAATACAGTGCTTCTGTTGCCATGGCAACCACACTTCCTGTCAAAGTGAAGCATTAATTATCAGGAGTCATCCCAACATTGATCTCTATGCATATACCATAAACAGTCAACATAGCATTGATAATGTTTGGTTTATACAAAGATCCAGTTAAAGTTTAACTGTTTCTGTATCCATAGCCACCACATGTTTTGTCCGAATAAAAAAAAAATTAAGTGTACACGTTCATACTTATTAAAACTGATGAATACCAATTTGCTTTCCGGTACAAAAATTAATGTTTAATTGATCACCGATAGAGCCAAAAAGCAAAATACTGATATGAATTTTCATGATATTCGACTTTGACTGGTACACTTAGCCAGACTAATACCTATATGTTGGATACATAAAACTTGCTTTCCGGTACAAAATATATTGTTTAATTGATCACCGGTAAAGCCGGAAAGCAAATTACTGATATAATGTTTCATGATATTCGACTGGTGCACTTAGTATGTGTAACTTTTTATTACATGTCATGCACCCATACCTGCAAATATAAATTAATGCATATACAAATGTATACTATATTATGTTGAGACACATACAGTAACGTAGTAATTACATGAAAGTTCTTTAGACCAACTTGCTTCACAGTACAAAAATTAACGTTTAATTGATCATCGAAGGAGCCGGAAAGCAAATTACTGATATAATAGTTTATGATATTCGACTGGTACTCTTAGACAGGCATACATGTACACTTTAATACTAATATGTTGGATACATAAAACTTGCTTGTTTAATTGATCACCGGAAAGCAAATTAATGATCTAATTTTTCTTGGGATTCGACTTGTGCTCGGCTGGTTACGTAGAGTGCTACCTTCCCTGTCTGACTTAATATTATCCTCTAGTATGTGTAACTTTTCATTACATGCCAGGCATCCATACCTGCAAATATAAACTATTGCATATAAGTATATACTATATTAAGTTGAGACTCATGTAGTGGTGTAGTAATTATTTCTTTAAACAAATTGGCACACCAGCCGAAAAGCAAATTACTCGGATGGACATCAGCTATTTATTCTACTGGTACAATATGTATCAATTTATTCATTCGCTTCTTTATATTTATCATACGTGTTAATCATATAACACAGCAGTTTGTGACCTAAAATATGCGTGTATAACATGTTATGGCCTAGGAATGAAAACAGTTAAAGTTATACTTCATTACACATTCAGTGACGTAGTAATTACTTGAACAGTATTTAAACTAATTTGCTTTCCGGTACAAACATTAATGTTTAATTGATCACCGCTAGAGTCGGAAAGCGAATTACTGATCTTCTTTTTCAGGACTGGTACTCCTAGACAGACATATATGTATACTTTAAAATGTTGATACTAATAAATGTAATATGCTTTACGGCACACCATTTACTCTAATAGAAGTATGTATACATGATCACCGGTAGAGCCGAAAAGCAAATTACTCTGATGGACATCAGCTATTTATTCGACTGGTACATTTATATTGTATCAATTTATTCATTCGCTTATTTGTGTAATCACATAACATAGGGAGCAGTTTGTAACATAAAATATGCGCATAATTATATAGATCTAACACGTTATGACATAGGAATGAAAACAGTTAAAATTAAAGAAATGTTCACGTTCGCCGTTTTCATGCCGGAACGCATTCGGATAGACATCAATATCTCTACTTGATGAGGTTTGTATTTTTCTTTTGTAAATATAGCACATATAGGTGCATAAGCCCTTATTTAATGATACGAATCCCCGAATGCGTCCCTAAAACCAACTCTTACTAAAATATATACAGAAATTAATTGCTTTCCGGCATTTTGGTGCTTTCCAGTCTTTCCGGCAATTCGGTGAATCGTTTCCAATTGGTCGGTTGATAGCGTTGGTTTTGGCCGGCGGGATATTTACTGCGGACAGATTTTATCGCGAAACGGGGACAAACGGAATGGTAAATAATTATAAACATAAAACGTAAATTAGCGATTCACTTAACGAAATTTATCAAACCGTTCAAAATATTTATTTTGGTTCAAACCATTAACATTTTATGTCTATTATGCTGTTAATTATTATTGTTTTGAACTTTCATTTTATATTTTGTAAGGGAGGTAACTACAGCTATGATGTTTCCGGTTCTGTTAAAACCCATTTCGTTTTTAGTAACATAAAATGGTACGGAGTAAATGAATAACCCAAATTCAATTGGCTGGTATTTCTGTTTACAAATTAATGACTAGGATGCTATTTAGGCCACGCTTATTGCACAGTTTATTCATTGTAATTACAGGTTTTTCATTGTCACGTCTTGTAGGAATTGAATAAAGCCAATTGTCGTATTCTTCGTTTGTTAAAAATCTATTTTGTAAATAGCTTTATCGGTGTTCGCATCCGTTTTCGAGACATTTGGTGAATTGGATAATTGTTTTAAGCACCTTTAAATGTATTCGTAAGCGTTTTAGAGACATTAATGAAAAGAGGTAACAAAGTTTAGAAACGAAGCTATAAAAAGGCGTAGCCTAATAACACGGTTACGTAATTACATGGACACATTTACGGTTGGGTAATTACATGGACACATTTTTAAACTTATACCATATGATCGCGCCATCAATAATATTAATATAATATTACAGTGTTGAACTTAAATTTATGCGACATTTTGCTACACCAGTCAGAAGGAGAAGCTAGCAACTATTAGAGGAATTCGCAATATATAGTATACGTCACCAGTACAGTCTGCTGCAGATTAACTCAAGACCTGTTCTATAAATAGTATGTAAACTCCCTGGTTATCTGAAGGTCGGTCAAGCAATGTAAACAAGGGCTGTTCAGTGTTAAAAGTACCATTGTTTTGAATTGGTTTTAAACTTCTAAACACAAAATAAAATGCAAATAATTAGTTTGTTGAAAAAAAAGTTTTGTCACATGAATACTCTGATTCTGAATATAAAATATATTATTTTGTATCTTGTAAAACAACATGCATAATTAGCAATATCTGTGACCATGTTTTATCCACGGAAATACATTAGACCGTGGTTTTATCCTAAGCTTTCATTAAACTTCTTGACATCGATAGATCATGTACTTCAAAACTCAACACAAAACATAATATTTTATTATTCTGATAAAATTAGGGCGTGCACTTTAGTTTTTAATGAGAAGAATACAACAACGTGAAAATGCATGTTCCAATGGTAAACTGAACAAATGTCATGGAACATTCTTTATTTCGTATATTAAGTGTGGAGTCAACTTAATTGTAAATTAATTGAAAAAATCAAGTAACAATCGTAGACTGTCATTAAACTCAACGCTGTATATCTTTTTTAAAGATATTTCTTGTTTAAGATTTCTAACTTCCAAGGAATAAGTTTCGCGTGTACAGAAACTTGTTTTATAAGGTGCCATATAACTATGTTTAAGTAACGTATTCATTTATTTTTTATAAACTAATTCTAATTTTCTTGGGGGTATACTGCCCTTGTAGTTGTGATTGAATGATTTGCCACGTGTTACATAAAGTTGCATACTTCGCATAAAATGACCAGTGTTGCTAACCGCTGTCATGGTAGAACATTAATACATAATATATTGTTACATTTTTTGCGTAAATCATTATGTTATACAAAGAGAATATTTATTATTCTTCTTCGAAAAACACCCAGCTGTTACCGGTATTCTTACGAAAAAACAAGCGGTCTCGGTGTGTATAGGCAATAAAAGGTCGCCATCAGATCATTTTTGTAATAAATCCATCGAAGTATATGTTACACATATGACAATAATTAGGAATAAAAGTCAGTCGATCGGAGACAAATTATTTGTATATAAATAATCGATATTTCTCGTGTTTATATGGACATTAATCAAAGTAAGGAGTTAGCTGGTTCAGTGCGATGAGTCAAAAACTGTACATAAGGTACACGTACTAAGTATGTATTATACCTGGCTCACAAATCCAATCCGACTGTCCGACGAAATTTACGAAAGGTGGTCAACTAATACACATATAGTTTACCCGCTCCTAGGAAGCCTACCCTCGGTCATGGGAGCTAGTAGGTTTGGTCATACGCCGCCGTTATACACCAAAAGCGCTCGACGTGTAAGACCTCTGGATAATATGGCGTACCATTTGGGTCAAACGTCTATACATGCATACGGTAAGCTATGATATATACGTGCACGTATAAATATTTTTATTCGTGCACATACAATTTCGCTAAATTATCCTCAAACGCATAAAAGTATACGTGCACGTTTAAAATTGTACGTGCACGTATAATTTTATACGTGCACGTACATTATCGCTGACCCAAACGCTTATTTATGATCAACCAATCAAAGCCGATCATACATAGGATTCAATGACATTTTTTTAATGTATCAAGATAATGTATGTGAAGATGGTGTACTAGATTTTAGTTGATCTATTTCAAACCATTTACAACTGTATCTTAATCGAGTGTTAGCTAACATGGTTAAGATACTATTGATTTTATTAGGCCCGGGTAATGTACAGGAACCTCAGAACAGATCATAATAAATCGAATTAACATATTTTACAAGGCTATGTTTGCATAAGGGTCATAAATTTTGGCACATTGGGGGTACATTGTAGACCACTTGCTGTGATGAGGGACCATCGTGTTACTGTAATATACAGGAAGGACAGCAATCTGATTAAAATCAGACCCTAATATTTAGCTACGCTGTTTGGATCTCCTATATATCAGTGTAAAGTAGTGAAGCGTTATATGGATTTGGTTTAAATGAGATTGGAAGGAATGACATGTGTCACATGTCACCACTTTAATAAAATTGTACTTTTAATAAGAAACGGTACAACGGTCTATCTATATAAAACATTTGCCTTTGGCCAATAACAAAGACATGATAAATCATGGCAAAGACAACATATTTACAAAAACAAACAAAAAGTGAAAATATAAACAAACATAAAGAACATTAATACATATTCATACATACATGATCATAAAACATTCAAGAATTCAAGGGAAGATTTACGTAATTGTTGGGCTTCTTTTATAAATTTTGTACATTTTTTACTTTTTGATGACATGATAGATATGAATTTTTGGGCACTAGGCCAGGAGCAATTTCCAAAGTAATTTAGTCGTAAGTCTCTGTATAGTGAGCAGCACATGATAAAATGGTATTCCGATTCCGGTACATTTTGATTACATAATTTACATAGTCTGTTTTCTCTATCAATATTATTATATCTACCTAATTCTATTTCTAAACAGTGAGAACTTAATCTGATGTTAGATAATTGTCTTCTGAGATTTTCATTTTTAATATTATAAAGTATATTCAATGAGTTCGTATTATAAAATACAATAATGATAACGTTTGACATTTTGAAAAAAATGCTGTATTTTTCAGTCAAAAATCGCCTTTATTTTAGTGTTAGCATTTGAATAAGGCGACTATATGGCACATTTCACATCACAAGCAAGTGCTACAATGGTTTCCTATAATATATGATAAAATCAGATGGCATACGCTGTTTGAAATAGTTTTTTTCAAGTGTAAGTTTTTCAAGCATTTTCAAGGGGTAGGATCTACCTTAAGTGATCTGTTGACAGAACCCATGTCTGCATCAAATGATGTTAAGCAGGTGAAGTTGTTGAAAGTGTTTCTGTAGAGTGTTGGTTTTAGACATGTTTTATCGCGTTAATCTTTAAAGATTAGAATCAAAGATCATACACCAATAATTCCATGACATAACCTAAGATACACTGAACGTTATATCATACACGAACAAGGAGTAGTTAAGGTACCCTGCCACTCGGCAATTGACCCAGAAATATTCCATAATTAGTCAACGCACTTTATCGACTGAACTAAAGCTAGATGAAATGTTTGTTGTGAATGGAGTAAAACCTGCAGATCGATACGGTTGACGGCTGGGGTCCGGACGTTGGGGCCAAAAATATGGTTATCTTATATGACATGAGAAGTATGATTGGGATAAGAGTCATACATGTAGTTGTATACTCACTCTGTGAAAGGTAGCGGGTGAAGCCCGCTTGACGAAAAGCAGATCGGACCAACCTGAGAGAAAGTAGGCTGGATAAAGTGCATATACCCCAGAATAACAGCAGAATCTCTGCATGAGAGTATCTTTCCAGACTGATTTATCAGGAATGCTTTGGACATAATATATGAAGAGTTATCACGTTCATCAGTTGATAGATTGTCATCCGGTTGTCAGTTGTTGAGGTAGAGCAAGTTCCTTGTGGACGAACATCTATAAACGCTTATAAGCAATATAGTGATAAACTTGTTCAAATGATTTGTTCAATTATTTTCATGTTGTACCATGAAAATGTGCATAACACATGTGGAAACAACAATGAGATTTAGTTTAATCACAAACACAACTTATTACACTCTTTTTCAACAGGAAATTGATTGGTTTCAGTTTCCATTTGTCTCACTTTGAATGTTTTTTTATAACAAACTCCTACATGTTTATACACTCGGTTGATATCATTAAGAAAGAAAGAAAATAAATAAGATTTGTTGAGTGTAATTTTGTTAATCAGATGGACTCGCTCTTAACTACCAAAAGCCTACATGTGTTGAAAATTCAATGTTGAAATAATTATGTTGTACACTTTTTCACATGAACAGCAGCACAATGTACCAAACGACTGCAGCTGGAATGTCTGTCTAGCTAGGCTACTGTATTTATAATCAAACAGTAGACAAAAGTTAAGAGTATAAATAAAGGCACAACATGTCAACCCAGAGGAATAAATCCAATTGTACGGTCGGAACTTGCAGTCAAACCGTTCGGTCACCATGGTATCAAACACTGCATTTTAATAATATAGTGTACAGGCTTGAGGATTTTTTGGTTTAGTAATATAGCAATTATTCTGAGGTTGTGGTAGAGTAAAATAAATCAACGTTCAGTGTACAGGCTAATATAATTTACTTAAAACTTGTTATTCCTCATTATGATAAACTTTGAAACTTGAGTTTTTGAATGATGCAGCAATATAATGTACATGTACTATGTAATTCTCATTAATTTTGTCTTTTGGTATTGCTATTAGCCTATATTAATGGTGAATTTATTATTTACTGCTATTGCAAGAATAATTTACCTGGTATATAATTGCAAATTCAAAGATTTTCAGCATAAAACAATTCAAGTATTTTTTTTTGGTTTCCATGGCAACATAATTAACTGTAATCGTTACTGAGCATGCAAGTCATTGTTATACAAATTGAATAATATTCGCTTATAGTAATTCTTTATACATGTAAACATCCATCAAAGTGACTGAAATATCAATCTTCGTCGTTAGAATATTTGTAGAGATCTACACACTTCGAAGGAAATATTGTTTTCTACATACATGTTTACTTTTAAACTTCAGCATTGCTTGAACAACCCTCATTAGAAATATATATATTTATTTACTGTTATTGTAAGATTGTGTAAATGATGTATTTGGTAAATAAACGAAGTTTTTCAGCAAAAATAACAGATCAGCACATTATTTGTTTTTTTTTTGTTTCCATGGCAACAGATTTACTTATTAACTGTAATCATTTCTGTACATGCGATACATTATTATACAAGTTAAATGTTCCCTTGCAGTAATTCTTTATACATGTATACATCCATCAAAGTGACTGAAATATCAATCTACATCGTCAGAATATTTGTAGAGATCTACACATTTCAAATGAAATAGTGTTTTCTACATACATTTTTATTTTATTTTAAACTCCAGTATTGTTTGAACAACCCTAATTAGAAATATATACATATATATTTACTGCTATTGTAAGATAATGTAAATGATGTGCTTGGTAAATAAACGTTTTTCAGCATAAATAACAAATCACCACATTATTTTATTTGTTTTGGTTTCCATGGCAACATAATTTATTCTTTTAAAACTTCAGTAGTTACATTTCTATACATAAAGAGCATATTGCAGTTATGCAGGTGAAAGCTTGGCACTAATTTTTAATTTTGATATATATTAATCACAATGCAATGTATATACATGTACATCAAATATGTAGAGTCATAGTCTATCGTCAGCTACACATTTTGGACAAACGTCGTTATCTACATACATTTTTAAAATCATCATTTCACCACTTTTTTGTCAACCCTCATTAAAATAATTTACATTTCTGTGATCAGAATGGATGGAATTATCAGAAAATGTGATAATATAAAAATCGAAAAAAATGTGACAAGGGTGAAAATCGCAGAGCCTGGCTCATATATAATTTGAAAGGTTATATGATAAAGTATTATATGTAATGAACTAAAAGAATGATGTTGGCATCATGGTGTCAAGAATGATGTCATAAACATATACGCAATTTCGAAGCATAATTAAACACAGCATAATTTTGATCATCATCGGCCAAATTGACGTCACATTGAATATATGACATAAAATACAATTCCATTTGTAGATTATTTGGTGAAGGCGGACAAAGAGTGACCAATGTGTACAGCCACAAAGCTCCAAATATACTCACAAACAAGATGACTGATTAAGATAAATTTAATGTTAAGTTTGGCAATGTTTGGCCACGGCTTACAAATTCGGGCTGCCGACAATACAAAGGGCTAGCCCTAACAACAACACCAACAACTTCAATAAATCAAGATATTCACAATGAACAGATATAATTGGTATTGAGCCAACTCTGGGTAACAGGTGTTGGGCTCACCTTATTTTATTATTATATATAATAAATGGATTAAGCTGTCTGCCATATAACGGTCCAGGTACGCCATGGACCGGTGTGCAGGGACCACCGCCACGAATGGTTTGGGCCAGCGAAATCCGCCGTGCAACAAAACCAAACATTGCCGAGTGCCGTGAGCAAAATATCAACGGCTTATTGCTATAAAATAGTTCAATTTAATTCAATATTCAATTCTATTCAGTTCAACTTAACTCAGTTCCATTTAATTCAACCAATTCAATTCAATCCAACTCAATTCAGTTCAACTTAACTCAATTCCATTCAATTCAACTCAGTTCAATACACTCAATTCAATTCAATCCAACTCAACTCAATTCAATCCCAATTTATTAGCATATAATCAGTCATCGTTGTACTTAAACATGGGTAGCCGAGAGCAAATTACAACCGTTAAATCTGCAAACGTGAATTGCCGTGAGCAAAACAACAACGGCTTGATTATTAAATAATTAATGTATTCTATATAGCAACAGTCCAGTTTGTAGTTCGTTTGACTTTCAATGGCTTAGTAGCTGTACACTATACCACCCTCAAGGTTGTACCAAAATTGATTGCTGCTTAATGCAAAACAGCAGTCGCTTAAATGCTGTACAATATAGTCATATCCATAGTTTTACTTGATATTTGCTCGGCAAAGTAAATTGACAGACAAGTGGTTTTACAATACCACAAGACATGACCGTGTACAAAACTAAACCACTTGCATCTTGTATTTGTTCTGATCAATCGGTTAATGTATGCCATTACTGCGAAACAACCTTTTGTCAAGAGAGCGCAGATAAACATATATAATATAGGCCCCAACGGGTCGACAAATTTTCGTACCAGCACATGATAATAAGTTAAACAAAAACTTTGAAAAAATAAATAAATAGAACAAATTAAACTATATAGAGTCTACTTCCACTCGCAACTAATGACACACTGGATAGCCAATTACCTTAAAGGGAGATAGTATCAGCACAATGATATCCATACAATATCCAAGCATTTTGCCAGTATGGAAGACCTTTTTGGTAGCCACTTAATTAACAGGACACAGCAACCTTGATCTTAGCAAGCCTACAGCAAATGCAACTGACAAAGGATGGTTATGAAAGCATAGTAGATGTTACATTACAGCACAAGTTGAAGTTCTATAAAAACTAAGCCTTGTAGATATGCCACAAAACTGTGTACTAAACTAATCCAATTGATCTACTGTATCAAACTATGAAGGCAAGCCCTAAATTGAATCTACCAGCAAACCATGAACTAACCAGAAATAGATGCCAACTTGTCACCTCTTATCATTCAATGGAGTTGTACAACTAACACATAATGGACTGCGTGGAACCATGTTCAATGTTCTAAATGATAGAACTTGCAAGCAATATGATAGTAGGAGCAATAGTAACAGAAAAGCACTCTTAACATTTTATAATATTAATATAACGTATAATTATGTACATATGCACAGGTGATTTAACTAACAACATGAATTTAGAGAAGATATTTTATTGAGACAACAATAAACCAAGAATAACAAAATGTCTCATGACCTGTGGTAACAAGCCATCAACTGCTATGAACTAACAAATTGTTCTAGATGCATAATTTGGTAAAATGTAAGGGATAATGAAGTAAATACATATAACTCCACCATGACTACTGGATTTCACGAGACAATCCCCAATTTGGTCTATACAATTCATCTATTAATCCTGGCAATTATCACATAACCCTAAACTAACAAACATTTCCTACCTGGATCATTTACTACCTCAAGTCTGGCAAATGTCCCTACCAGATTAATATCACTTTACTCACCACTTTTGCTTAGCATGTGCATAATAATAGCTTAATGAACATCACATGGGCTTTAGACCAGATACATTCCCTATTCTTATAACCTAACTATTTACAAGTTGAAGATAATGCGTAATCACACCAATGCCGAAATAAAATTGGTATCAGTAACTCTTTTTCACTCAGCAAAATAGGAAATACCATTGTGGTGATAGCTATTGTCAGGAAAAAAGGTGCTGAGAATGATTTTAAACGAGTTGCAAGAACTTGTTTTACACACAACCTAAAATTATTAGTATTACAACCCAATACCACAAACAGTTTTATGTACACACTTCCCAGATACACAGGGGACTAAATAATTCATTTATAACTAGAAATTACACTAAATAATCTAAATCTTTAAAAATTACCACTACAATATCCATAGCTATGCAACTTAAAATATGCTGAAAGATTGCAACTTGACCCATTACCACAGTTAGGCAAAGCACACTAATTAATTTCAAATTCCAGTATGTGAACCAACTTTGCTTGAACTAACTATATTTGTAATGGAGTTGCTGTATGTTATAATCACTGCATAATATTAAGCACTGAAAATACACCTGTCCCATACCAACATGAGTATGGGTGATTTCACCACAGAAACATCTTCAATTGATTTAATAAAAACAATCTTTAATTTGGTTCAATCCCAGCGCTGTTAATTATACTGACTGCAAACAAGCATGTCCACAAAATTTTCTCTATACAAACTCTGATTGTACATTCTGAGTAAAACTTACATTTAATGTACTTATGTGACACTCATATCACAATTCCTTATTAAAAATTAAATATACCACCTGGTTAACGATACTGTTAATTCTACCTGATTGTCTCCTGACTGACTCAAGATACCCACACTTCCTGACATAAAAGCCATCAAACAGTCCACACGATTCCTGCTGACTTATACATGATACATCACACAAGTAGTACTTTAAACCATTTCCTTTACATTGTGATTAGAACACATTCATGACATTCCCAGAAAAAGATTAGTAGTTGATATTCACAGTACTCGATTTATAATGATTGAATTACAGTTTCTACCATTAACACATTCCGTAACACTGCCGAAATTGTTGATATATCCAATCAGACAAGACCCCCAAGCTTAACAGTAACTAAATGGTTAGAGACTGATTCACTTATACGTATTAATGCAATGAAATTTATAACAAAATTGATGGCATTAATTTTTCGAATTACCATCATAAACATCACAATATACAATTTAACTAATTTGAATGCAGAAAAATATGTCGGTTAAATATCCCTGCTGTCTATGCACGATTAATAAAATGTTGCAACAGCCCTTCAATGCGGTACGTGCATATATTTATCAAATTTATCAATCTTAAAATAAGATGACAAGGTATCAATATGAAATTGATTAGTTATTTTCTAAATCCATAACGATGTTACAAGGATGCATTCCACTAACTCAAAATCACACTTATATTTTGTTCCGCAAGTGGAACCATTCGGTAATTGGCAAACTGGCTCTATGTATGTCACTGTTACTAGCCATATGATACCATATATTGATATAACTTAAGTATCACTTAACACATGCAAGTGTAGATACAGCCCGAGTTAATGTGCACAAGCCAAGGGCTCTTTTTCAGTCAACAATTCAGGATAGACAATATATGTACAAACTGACTCCAATGGGAAAAAGAAATATAAAGTATACGCCATATCCTTCAATTTAATAGATTCTATCCTCCATGATCATTGATGTCATATCTCTGCATTCCGAGTTTCCATCACAATCCACAATAAAGCCTCCGTTCAGTATGCACCATAATCTAAAGTCTTGGCCAAATTGTGAAAGAAGAAAAATATAAAGAGAGCTACAAAAGTATAATTATCGTAACAATAATGAATACATATTTAATAAGTTATTTCTCATATGCATAATAAAACTTTATACACATTAGCCTGATTAGGTGGCCTGCACGAAGGTAATGATATGATTACAGATAATAATATCTAAGACAGACCCGTCGATATATCGCCAACTTTCCCAAAAGTTCACCTGTGGCAATGCTCGGGGTAAAAACACTTAGTCTGAATAACTCGCACCTACACCTGGCTGCAGGCACTACATCCACCAGGCGCTCTTCGATTGTTCATGGCAGAATTTATTCTATATATATAAATCCCAAAGTAGGCTATGCCTTAGTTCATATTATCCAAACATCATTGACTTGATTTGAATCAGTATAGCCTTCTAAGGCCTAGATGCATTTACCTTCAAGTTCAAGCTTGGACGGACTGTTAATACCAAGTCGGAATCAAATAACACTAGGGCCTTATATGCAGTATATACTCGATTGTACGAACACGAATATCATACAACTTCTAATGCCAACCAGTCAACAGCTTAGAGATATGGAAAGATGTTCCCAGTTCCTGTGTTACAATCTCCACAAAGAGAGGTCACAATGTTTAACTATTAGCTCACCTAGTAGACAAAAAGCCCATGATACACTGTAATATATGCAGATATTTTCGCGTTATATATACGTTAATAGAGAGGTTGCGATTCGAACGTGTACGACTACGTGTACGTGTAGCTACCCGTACATGTATACGTACACGTTGCAATTAAAATTGGCTTGCGAAACACAACGTGTGCGTGTAACATCACATGGCAGTTGTAACATGATTTCTTCGTGAATCGATAATGAGTGTTTATATAAACTTACTGAGTCTACCGGCGATAAAATCTTGGGGTTCCCGTGCATACGCATACCTGTGTGACGTAGTACACATTATATTTTCGTCTGTCACACGTCCGTTACTTGTAGAAACTACACATACCTGGATGACGAAATACCCCAAAATAGTATTCACGTACACGTACACGTTACACGTTGCCTTTCACAACCTCTCTATTAATATTAATTTAACCATAACGTGATGAAGGCTATATGAAATTAAGCCAGAACTGTTACAGTTTACAGTTTACAGTTTAATTGGTATAATCGGCATTTGAAATGACTTTGACCATTTACATAATAAAAAAGATGATCAAGACAAAATATATACATACATTTACATTACATACAGTGTAAGCATACACAGCATATCAAAAAAGCAACTACACGTATATATGTGCATAATTTATATCGATGTTCTAGTCCGTTTATTTGTGCCGACGCGAGGAACTATTCTGCAGACAAGTAAATATATAATTAGAAGGTATGATGGTTCATCAAATTGGAAGTTATGTGTACAACAAATTTAGAATCAAGAATATATATTGAAATGGATGGCATGTAGATACATATACAACAAATTTAGGATCAAGAATATATATTAAAATGGATGGCATGTAGATACATATACAACACATTTAGAACCAAGAATATATATTAAATTGGATGGCATGTAAGTACATATACAATGGGACAAAAATTCGAGACAATACGTATATACAGATGCTGATAGACAGGCGAATATGTCCAACAGGAAGATATATCTTCATAAAAAACATGCAGATACATAAAAGAAAAACACTTGTATATATACATCATAACTTACATAAGGCTGTCGGTAAGTTAATATTTACAATAGGGCGAGTCTATTTTCTCTTACAAACTATATGTTATGTTACGTTATACATATGCATAAATTAACTTTGATTGAGACATATGCGTATATAATACAAATATGCTCGTTTGTTATAAATTAACAAATTAAACTGAATATGATTGAACGTTAGTGCAAATTTTGATTTGACTTTATCAATATGTATTCATATGGATGAAAATTAGTGCAAATGTTGATTTGACATTATTAACATGTATTTAATTGGAATGCCATTGAAAGACACCTCCAATGTGCCTCGACGTCTAGCGGGGGACCATACCAAGAAACAGGAAAAGGGTAGTTGTGTTTGGGGTCCTCATTATTGTAAAAATGTGCGACTTTAATGTCATTTTGGCCAAATTTATAATTTTACTTTCCAAATAAATTAATGTACGCACGTGTGTACGTCGCATCGCTGGCTACGCCACTGAATAATGTAATAAAATGACAATTCAGCGTGTCATTTCTTTAGAATGTTCAGATCTACCGTACTAAACAATAGCTATATGCATGTAAACATGTTCACAACTACATGTCAACCACCATCTAAACAGACAGTCAAAAACCTTGACCATGAATGATGCAATCGAATTCGTCTGTTCCATCTCGATTGTTGAAATCATCTAAAATCAGATATAAAATAATACCATCCAGACCTCAACCTGACACATCAGTTGTCACCAAACCTTCATCTAGCAGCATCCACAATTTACAGTAACAAGCAGGATTCAGATCATATTAAAGAAATGAAAGACCAGTCTCTCATTTTTATTTTAAAGGTGCTGCCTCACAGATTGGACTAAAATTTTTGTATATCGTGATTTTCCAACATAACCAAGTATTAATGTAATAGAAAGCCACTGACGGTTGCTTTATGAAAGATTTGGTGCAGATAAGCAATTTTAACCACTTTCGATTTCGCCCACTGAGTATTTTTTTCTTGAAAAAAAATCGCTAAGTTTCCCTCCAACATGTTTTGAGGATTATGTAATTCACACATGATTGAACTGTAACATCAACAAACTACAGCGTAAACATCAGTAAGGTATTTGGTTCGTTTTTCAATTCGTTTTCATCAACTGCGAACAAATTGCAGGCAATTTAAGTAATAGTAGTGTTAATTCTTTAGGGTATTAATACCCTATAGAATTTTTGATGTAAAAATACTAAATAACTACAAAATGCCGAAGCTTCTCAAGTTATTTTAGATGTCAGTGTGGTTGTTTATGGGCTTTACAGGCAACTATACCAAAATTACGCGAATATTTGACAATTTTATTTTATTTTTGAAATACACCAATACGTGAAGAAGTCCCTTTAAGAAAGGAAAGCGGTGCGCATGCAACTTACGCAATTTTTGTGAAAATCACTAAAGGTTAAAACCGGGCAAGTATAAAACATGGCGCCTCTCTAGATTTTAGTACAAAAAGGAAGGAAAACATGACCCACAATTAATAATTTTGATATCATATTAAAGCTAACCCTCTGAAGTTTTTGAATATTTAATAAAATATTGAAATCCGTGTTGTATTTATGCATTTATTTCTTGTTAAAAATAGGTAAATAAATGTATTTTTTATCACATAATTTTGTGTTCGGAAAACATGGCGCCCCCTCTAAACTTCTTTTTTTCATAATAATTTTTAAAAATAATAAAACTGCTGTAAACCTAAAGCTCTCTAGTTTTTAAAGCTGCAAAAAATATTGAAATGTAGTAATTAGAACGTAATTTATCGCATGTTGAATTCGACTTGATAATCGGTTTTTGTGATGATATAAACAGTGTAAGTACACTGTATGTATATCGGTAAATGTATATTATAGTGGCCATGATAGTAAAAATTTAATAATAATTTAGGTAATTAATTCTTATGTACATGTAGTTGAATATTATAGAAATTAAGATTAGATATCATCATTATATACATGTACATATGTTCACAGAAGATTTAATAAAATTAATAGAAGATGAGTTGATAGCAGTCTAGTTCAAGACAATAAATGTTTGGCCGCCTCAAAATAAAATCACCTATCCTGAAGTGATAGCTGCCAGTTATATTGTATATCAAATAAAACTTTCAAATGTAAGTGTTGTAGATGTACAAACTACTTGTGGTTATACTTAAACATATAAAAACTGTTTCATTTGAAAATTGTAACAGATATTATGAATCACCCTGTATTATATGTTTTGTATTTTGCGGTCTGAGATTGAAACCGATACATCTCACGCTCGAAGTTGACACGCTACCACTAGGCTATCGAAGGGGGAGAGAAATTCACGACGATTTGTGAAATGAAACAGACGCAGGAAATGTATTTGATGTTAATGTACAAGCATGTTTGATGGCACATAAATGTCAATCCTTGTTAGTCCCATACACTCACCCATTTGCCCGGTTGATTACTTTAATAAATAAATGTCACGAAAGTGTTCTAGTTTCGTTTTGATATGTTAAAATACCGGTATGATACTTTCGGTTTATAAGCGCGTATAGTACAGACATTTTTAGTTGAATAATTTGTATACATGTACATGCAGTTAATATTTTCAAACAATTTGTCATTGTGATGTGTGTCGGCTGTTTGTTACATTCTTGTCACCTGGCTCTTACTCCGGTTTAGTTTAACTGACTGACGGTTTAGGCGGCAGACTCTCGGTGTGAAATGTCTAGATTTTGTAGTAGCGTTGGGCATTGTCTGTGCCTTTTTGTTATAAAGTCGTTTTTGGGAGGCGTTAAGCCTCTCAATACTACCATTGCCCATTACTTAACGTAACCTGAACCGCCTTTAGGCTACTATGTGAATCCGCATTCAAGTAGTTCCAGAAACTGCCAACATTCCCAATACTGCTACATACGTTTCTCCAAATTGTTAAACTGATGTTATTAAATCAGCAACATTTGTTTATTCTAAGATCAACAATTATTGTGAAACTGTTCGTTAAATTGATATTTTTGCAGATAATCACTCCGCCGGGGCGATATCGAACTTGTTTCGTAATATGAAAATGACGTATTCATCAAATGTCCCGTCTGAAAAGTACTGTTATGCAATCATATGGTGAGGCTATACTAGCCGCTTTCTATAGATGGCTCACGCTGTGAGGGAAGTGATTACAGAAGACGGTACTGTAGAATCTGATAAATAGGCGCGAAATATTATTTAAAGCCATTTTTGATATACGCATTCAATACACGTATTACGTATGAATTAATATGCCCTTTTTACATACATAGTCACAAATGCCTATTTTGACATTCAAGACAAGATCGGCAGTAAGAAAACGAACATAAAACGTGAAAAGTCGGTTTAAGCTTTAGTAGCAGCAACCAGATCGCCTCCCATCAGCACTCTCAGTGCTTTGATTTCTTGTTTTCTCAAAATATCGATTGTGTACTTACGATATTCTCATTCTAAGCCAGCGATACCCCCTTGTACCAACGATATTTAAAAAATGGCGAACTGTATTGGAACGATGCTTGCGTTAGCTGTAAATTGATACATCACCTGTGACACACTTGCACGTTTGTCAAGTGTAGAATGATAGGACCAGGTTTTTAGTCCTGGAACAAAACGTTACGACGGACAGCAATTTTCCAATTTACTTCAATCTGCTTACTTCAAGATGGATCTTTTCGTTGTCTTGTGGTCAACAGTTACCATATAGGCGTGGGTTCAAAATAAATGATGGCACTAGATAGGAGTTGTAAAGCCTTTTTCTACCATGGTGGGGGCTTCCTGATGAATATCAATTCTATACTTTGGAACATTTTTTTGCTGACTAGCACTCATAACTTTGTTGAAACCAAATCGTTCCTAGAATCACTGTAAGGTGGGTTTTTTATCCACACAAACAAAAAGGGTTCGATGTCCAACATTAAAATGCCGCACAAAGGAAATAAATGTCAGTTTTAGGAAACACAAACATGGTGCAATGCCCGATTGGTACATTATATGCCCCCTATAATAGCATCACTATATTTAATGTGATTTGTATTGACAACTCAATGACTGATAGTCATTGATCGACCAGTAAACATTTAGTCATATTTGGTCATATAATCGTACGTGTCTATATAAACTTACTGCCTACAACAGTCACCGTCAAACCTCAGCTCAACTGTCGAACAACAACTTATGTAAGATTTACTTTTGTATTTTATTTCTTTAGATGTCAACAAATATCATATATTTGTTATATTTTGTTAAATTTTGTATGTGTCTCAAATCAATTTGTTTTTATTCGAGTGTTTTGTTCAAATAGTTTGGTGTTTAAGTAATTTATAATGCGTCATTACTATTTCTTCTTTGTCAAATTGTAAAAAAATCATACAATTAATTACATGTACGTATTAATTTAATTACAAAATATAAATACACATGTATCAAGACAAGAAATGCTGATTCGGAGGAAACGTAGATTTTCTTGTTAAAAACGAACACGACTAAATATTAAAGTGGATAATATAATGACGATTTAAAATCGACTATGAATCTCTAGCACTCGTATAGCACGGAGAGTTTGACATGATCTTGACCTTTATGCATGAATATATTACAAGGTATAGCACAGTGAATTTGACATGATCCTGACCTTTATGCATGAATATATAACAAGGTAATTGCGTTGAATATATAAATTTCCGCGAGCAAATCGTGCAATATCGGTTCTTTAGGTTTGTGTTGGTATTACACCTCGAGCGTATTCGTGATACTCTCCGCTTATGAAAACATACGACCGGGGTTATAAATATAGACAATATATCGGCTGTTAAATTATGCTAATTGAAGGTCGAGAGTCGTGTCAAATTCTCTGGACTATACACACAGGTATAGTTCGATTTCGAGCATTGAGCCGTGACTGCACTTTTGAAGTTTTAACCATAAATCGATATAGGTTGGTATAGGTTTAATGGAAAATATAAGTAATATAATTAAGGCCAACTATTCCGTGTGTCTGAATGGTCCTGACGGTATAGCGCTTGATACATTGCAAAATAACTTTTGCCTGACCAGGGCAAGTTCGAATCTCACCAAAAAAATATATTTTTCTTTTTTTAATTTTTATTTACACATTTTTTAATTAATAAATGCACATAACTTGCAATATCCGTGTTATAACAGTATGTGACAAGTCATATTTGTTACATGCTTCAAAATATTTTTAGATCTTGCATGTGTATTGTGTATAAGTGAAAATGAAAAATAAAATGTATCAACACATTTTCATGGATTAATTAAAAAAAAGAAACTTTAGTTTATATACTCTTTAAATGACATAAAATAATGAATTAAAAATATGAGCGAATTGGGAATTTGAACCACCGAAGTTGGGGTTAGAAATCCTGAACGTTGCCGACTGCACTAAACTGTAATCCAATAACAAACAGATATATGTAAGAATACTATAATTAAATAATGACCTGCGAACGTAATAAACCATGGTCTACCAGCCAAAATGGACTAGTCCGATAGGTCATGGCTCAGAGTTCAAAATTGAACTATAGGCCTAACTGTATCATTAATAATGAGTAAACAAAACAATTTTTTTTTATAAAATTTATAAATTTAATTAATTTATTTTTAAATTTTTATCAATGATACAGTTACCTGTGCTCGTACAACGTCATATGCATTTATCGTATATTAGTATGTTAACAACATTTTTGCTTAATATGTGTTCGGTAACCGCCTTGTAACAAATTAAGGGGACTTTTTCAATCTCTCGAAATAAATGGACTTAGTGTCGCAGACATGGTGACCGGAGATGTTACCGAATGTATCCTTGAAGTACACGTAATCTACGTTATTGTGTCTCAAGATAGTAAATTAATGAGTGATACCGGGGGTAGAACATTCTCATTGGTGTTTTTGAAATTAAATCATTTTTGGATAAAAATTTTTATCCAGCTTACTACTTACGGCTTCAGTTTTTTTACAAATGTGTCACATTGAAGTTGTTTGTCATATCCATTTCCAAAAATGTTTAATGCTTTCTGGGTACCATATTTAACCTCACAACTGTATTATGTCTGACAGTAGCTATACATATATAGTGTTGCTTTGTTTGTACATGTGTCCGACTCAAAAATAAAGAGTATGTGTATAATATATTGAAGATTTGGAATTGGTTGGCAAAGGTTAATGAAATAAGAAGTACTAGACGTATAATATTACCGCTCAATATTTTGAATAGTTCCCATGTGTGATTCATATTTTGATTTTTTTGTTTCAGAATACAACATGAAGGTGGAGTGTCTTGTCCTATCGCTTCTAGTGGCCTGTGGTAAGTATTTGTTCTGATCTCTGTTTCATGTTTGCGATCAACCAGGCATGTTCGGTTTGTGGTCAGCGCTAGGTCGCCATCAGGCTGTCGGGCTCGAGCGAGCCGGAGTTAACCTAGTTAATTTACATTCCACTGTGACAGTCAGTGGTTGTTGTACATTGATGAATGAATTAGGCGGAGAGACATGGATGACCATGTTCTTATGACTTCCAAAGTCGAACACAAACAACAAACGTAAGGGATACGTTGTTGGAGATAAGCAGCAAAAGTTCTATATCAGAAATATTCATCTCATGTTTATACTCATATAGATGTATTGTAATAATGTCAAAAAGCATACTTAAGGGACTAAGTTGCAGATATTTCATTATTCATGTGACCCCGTCCCCGTCTTAATCACACGAGAATAGGATGCATTTTTAAGTCAACACTCTGATTAGACAGGCATCCACTTATCCTTTGACTCACATAGCTACTCAACGGGCATCCAATTCTTCATTTGACTGCTGCAGACACTCAACATGCATCAAATTCTCGTGCGACAGAGATGAGAACCTGCGATATAAAACAAAAGTGCGCCATCAACTAGCTTAAATTAAATAGTTGCCTTGTTTGTTTCAGCCCAAGCTCATTTCTACGGTGGTGGTTGGGGAGGAGTTGGTTACGGCGGCGGCGGCGGCGGCTATGGTGGACTCGGTTATGGCGGCGGTTATGGTGGAATAGGTTACGGAGGTTATGGTGGCGGTTATGGTGGCGGTTATGGCGGAGTTGGTTTCGGTGGGATGGGATATGGCGGATTAGGATATGGCGGACTCGGATACGGTGGAATGGGATATGGTGGTGGTTATGGTGGTGGTTATGGTGGACGTTGGGGTGGCGGTCTTGGCTGGGGTTCCAGAGGTGGTAAAAAATACGGCCGTTACTAGAAGGTATGTTTAAAAGTTTTAAAGTAAACTTTGTTTTCATTTATTTTAGCTACGATCGTTGTTATCAATTATCTAAGTTTAGTTGTATTTTGGTACAGTGGTCAAATTTTAGTTGAACGAGCGCTAGGTCGATTTTGTTCTTGTTTAGTCTGTGCCATTTTGAAACGATCCAAACGCAAATTTATGTCGGTTTTGGCGACTGGAGAAACCAGACATATGCAGATAATCGAACCAGACTAGGACATAGTTGGCGCCAAAACACAACCTATGACACAACGATAACTTAACGTTATTAGCCCCTGGGTAGTTGCCATGGCTGAAAATATATCGCTTCAACGAAAATATAATATCGTAGCCATTGTAGCGGTAAAGCGCCGGTTTGCACATTCTGATCACCTCAGACTTTATGCATAGCAATCGATGCCGGAGATAAACGGAAATGCAGTGAGAGTCCATTATGCGCTCCTTGGCCGTGTCATGCCAAGGACGAACAAAATTGGCAACAGTCATGAACAGTGTTCATTGCTTGTAGTTGAGCATTACAAGCGAACTAGCATCTCTTTACTCACATTCTCATGGAGAATGAGCGCGATTAATATAGTTTACAGTTTATTGAATGGCCTTTGGTCTTATACAAAACAAACAAAAAGTGCAATAGAAACATTCATATAAGTGGTATTATCTGACGTGGTTTACTACTAGGACTTTTATCACAATAGACATAAAATATATTGATATAAACTGAAACGTTTCTTTTCTTTCAGGTGCGTTAGAAGATAAAAGAGATTTTGTCTCGCTTTAAATTATTTTTACGATTGTGATGAATTAAACGAATACTATTTGCATTTCATATATGACTTTGTTTGTGTTTGTCAGTCTATATCTGATTGTATGATGTGCGGCTCTTGATTGTTAGTAAAGTTTCTGTCTCAATCACATATACTAGTATACAAATTCAACCACATTATATATCACATAAACATTATTATGTGACCATTCTAATACAGAATTATGAGAGGCAATTAAATATTTACAGCAAGTACACAGTAAAATACATTATATGAATATTTGCATATACACTTTGTGTAATAAGCAAAGTACACGATTTACTGGAACAACCCTCGAACATATAGCTGTATAATAGCATAAATAAATGTGCATTTGAACATTTTAAAGCAATACACTATTTATACATTGTATGCTTTCAAAATAGTTTTGTCCAGTCGAGCTAGATACTACTTCTTCCGGGTGAGTACAAAATCTCATCTGGCACATCGTCGTACAAATAAGGTCGAAATGTGAAGCAAATACGTGTATACATAGGCTAAAAGCAATAAAATCAGGATGCCTTTAGGTACTACAGCATGTTTGACAGTGCTCCAGTGAAGGCCTCTATGAAGTTGACCGTGGCGATGCACTCTGGTAGGCTGTTCCACAGTCGTATTTCCGAGGAAGGAAGTAGTGCCGATAAATGTCTAGTCTGCAGAAGGGTACCAGGAACGGTTGAGTGATGGTAGTATGTACATGGAATATGGACGAGCCCATGTACTATCCTGTACACCATCACCAGCTTGTGGTAATACCTGCATATTAAGATACATGACTTGTATTAAGTGATGTGAAACAATGTCACATTAGACATAAACGTGCCAATACAATTTGTATTTAAGTTTTCAACATTATTTTGGTGAGCATAATGGTATAAATCAACCAGACCCGTCATCTATATGTATGAACCTCAGGCCAGATGTAACTGAATCATTCATACTGTTTACTGTTTATTCAGAAATATGTTTTAAGCCACCGGCCCATACACAACATACACAACATACACAACATACATAACATACACAACATACACAACATACATACACAACATACACAACATACATAACATACACAACATACACAACATACATACACAACATACACAACATACATACACAACATACACAACATACATAACATACATACACAACATACACAACATGCACAACATACACAACATACACAACATACACAACATACACAACATACATACACAACATACACAACATACATAACATACACAACATACACAACATACATACACAACATACACAACATACATACACAACATACACAACATACATAACATACATACACAACATACACAACATACACAACAAACACAACATACACAACATACACAACATACATAACATACACAACATACATAACATACATAACATACACAACATACATAACATACGTATATTAACATTTAGTGGTTGCAGTGTGATATACATACATGAAAGCAAACAATGTTTTAAGTTATAGCATGTATAAAAACAACATTTATAATTATATATATTATCTTTTATTCCTCCAATTCTGAAGAGCATAATACATATCATATACATTTATGTACAACAGTATAATATAGATAACATGGCAACAATACAATGATACGATTGAGATATATACATCTGTAAATGACAAACATGTATAATAATCACAGAAGAACTTTAACATTTTCAGTTATTCCGACATGTAACATTTTCATTACGACTATTTCGTAATACAAGGTATCGAATACATGTAATGACGAAAGCATAAATAATATAATTTACAAGCTTGTTATACCACTCTATATCCAGCCTTGTCCATATGTACAAGGAAGAATTAATGGTAACTATGTGCATAAATACATATGAGCCAGTCTCCAGGAAAACCTGCTATAATGACATTATGTAATTACTGCATGTAACACGGTTTAAAAAAGCTTTCAAATAAGAAAAAATGACAAATCTATAGATTCAATTTTAAGTCATTTATCCATATTTTACTATATCTTAGCTTTAAAATTTCTTATGAATTATGTCGAAATCATTTACTTCGTTGCTATGGTGACCAATTTCAGTAAAGTACTCTGATTGAGAAAAATGAGGATATAGTTGTTTAAAACAGTACAAGCCTTTCTCTAAATGTTAACATTTACAATGTGGATGTATATTTTAAAACTTAAAAAATCATTCTAAAACTTGATACCATTTTGACCAGTTTATGTCAGGAATTGATCAATTGCAGTATTTATAAAGTACTTGTTACAACGACGTCAAATAACGTTTGAATGACGTTTGCGACGTCACTCAAAAAGGGTCTGAATAAGGCCTCAACAAAACAGCTGTAAATTCCTTAAAAATCAAGATACTAACAAAATTTCTTTTGCATTTTGCTTCTTTAAGATTACTCTTTTAAATAATAAAAAATCTCAAATCATTTTTTTTGGTCAAAATAGCAGGTTTTCCTGGAGACTGGCTCATATATACGAGACATTGAATATAGACAGCTACAAGTAACATAAATCACATACAAGGTATCGAATATAGGTACAGACGAAAGCATAAATACTATAATGTAATAGCATGTTATACCACTTGATATCCATCCTTGTCCGAAATCGAAATACAAGGAAGAATTAATGACAACTATTATCATACATACCTACGCGAGACAATAAATATAAACAGCATTAATTTTATCGGTTCTGTTTATAACATGTCACATACAAGCTGAAGTAGGTTGAAATTGCAGAAGTATTTGTTTTCTGCAGTATGCAGAACACGATAGACCAGTCGCCTACTCATTTCAAAGGTGGGTAAATGTAAGAATGGATAAAAGTCATTCATTCCTATTACCTTCGAATGTTCAATGATCATTTTCACTCTTTTCTCCTCAGAGGTTTCACAGAACCATAAAAATGGTCCACAAGACATTCTGTATAGCGTTCACATTTCATACATTTTGTGACAAACTGTCTCGACACTATCCAACTGAGCATTCTCATAATCTTATTACACAGTACATTTACCGATGGAGTTGATCTCGCAATCGTAAATAAGATAAAATGCTGGTCATTTGGCAATAAATATGGAACATCACATTTTATTTGTGCACGCACGATTTCTGTCCGTTTACGTCTATTCCTTATCTTAACCTTCATCTTAATTGTTCGTTTCCAACACAATTTACCCGGAAATACACCACTAGAAAAGTACACCCGTATTATTGGCAATAAATCATACTTCTGTAAAAGTCTATATATATTGGAAACAAACCCAAGCGTATTGTCATTACTCGCATAAAATCGCACGAAACTGTGAATGAAAAGTTTCTTGGCTAGGAATTGTTCGGGAAGCCTGCACAACTGACCAAGAAACTGCAATTGTTCATAGTCTACAAGTTCTTCCGCAGATTCGATATTTAAACATGATAATGAGAAGTCTGTATTTGTATATCGACCAACCCGAAGTATCTGTTTCACACAACGTGTGTGTGAAATCTCAAGTTGTCTCAAGTCGCCTTGAGAGTAATTGGACCATAATGGCGAGCCATAAAGAGCCTTCGGCAAAACAATATTATGATAAATTTTCAGAGTAGTAATCGGATTAAGATCGCTCGGACTAAATCCACTGTTTATGATTGAATTGAGCGTTCCTCTTAACTTCAATGAGGCGTCACACATGAGTGTACCGGCGGACATGTAATTGTCACATCGTAGTCCAAGATGTGTGTACGACTCAGCTTCCTGTATAAGCTCTGGTCCAAGTAACCAAGTACGGTTCGATTCAGTATCCCGCGGTTCATTAAACACGATAACTGCACATTTGGATGAATTATAATCAAACCGCCATTTACATGAATAGTTATAACATATTTGCAGCATTCCTTCAAGCGCTTTCCGTGAATATGCAACGAGTACCATATCGTCCGCTACTGTTGGACTGTTCATATTTAAATCATACATACAAAAACCAAGCCCAGATTGTTCTAATTCACATATAAGTCCATTTATATAGACAAGGTAACAGTTCGGGGAGCTCTTACCACCTTGACGTGTACCTTGACGTACTGGAAACCATTGGGATGTATGACCTCGATTCCTAACACAACTTGTCATGTTTGAATACAGTTCCATAAAGGCAAGAAGTGATGTAGAGTCTATACTAGCACTAAGTTTGTAAAAGAGTCCGTGATGCCAGACTCTGTCAAAGGCTTGCTTGCCATCAAGGAAACACACAAATAGTTTTGAGCCATGTTCTCGCGCGAAGTAAACACTTTCCCGAAGCATAAATGATGTCATAAGGCAACCCAATCCTTCTTGGAAACCACATTACTGTATATTGAGACCTGTCATCATAGCCGTTCTGCATCGTTGTAACACAACAGCTTCAAACAATTTTAACACTACAGAAGTCAACGTTATCGCTCTGTAACTGTTCGGATTATCCTTACGTTTCGAGCCGCCTTTAAACAATGTTATAATTATTCCGCGCTTGAGAGCATCCGGTATACACGCTATGCGTAACATACATGTAAATAGTTCTGCAAGTTTTTTAGACACAACACTAGCCACACATTTTAAATACAAGTTTTACAAGTTTATTATTACGTAAATAAAGGCCACGGGCCCAAAATACAAACACATGCATGTTCACATAATAATTTCAAAAATAATAAGTTGTGTCCATTGCAATTTTTTAGGAATAAGTCAATGATACTAAACAACATTAACAATAGTGTATACATATAATGATATCATGAAATAGGAAATTGGTCAAAATTTGCTCACAAAAGTAAAATAAGTATGATTCTAACAAAGTAAAGGTGATTAATGCGCTCATATAAAATGTTCTATCGTAAATTGTCAATGCACTGCATTAAGTTTGATACATATAGTGATACTCGTTTTAAAATAATATGACACTCATTTCTCATTAAATTTTCAAAATCAGAAGTATCACATCTTCCAGTATACCAACTAAACAAGTATCGTTCTCTTATTTCAGAATATTTTGGACATATAACGAATGCGTGATATTCATTTTCTAATATTAAATGATTGAAGTGAATGAAACAATATAGACATATTCTATCGGATCTTTCTATTCCATAATGTCTTCCTAGTTCAATGTTAAGTTTATGGTTTGAGCATCTGAAACGTGCGAGGGATTTCCTAAACGAGAAAGGTATATCGATGCATAGATATTTTTCAATATTCAATAAGGATTTAAACGTTACATATGTATCACATCTAGAAGATGCTGATATTTCACCTGACCAGTTTTGCTTCATACAGTCATTTATACGTTGTTTAAACGAAGAGATAAACATGTTTAAATCACCAATATCTTGATTTATCCAAACATAACCAAAGCCGTATTTATATAGTAGTTCTTTTATATTTGTAGCCCAATTTGTTCGACCTAAAGCATCATGCGACATTAACATTTTATAACAATTTTTTGGATAACGCGAATTTGACATATGTAACAATTTACACCAATATTTGATATTTTTGGTGTAATAAATTGTTCATATGAAACACCATCACATCCACACGCTTTACCCTGTGGAAATGCAGTGATGATTTTCTCCACATTATCAGGCAAAACCGTCACAGTTTCGTCAGGAACTAGATTTTCCTTTAACTTTCTGACTTCGTTAGTCACGTGTTCACACCATTGTCCATCATATTGGTCCGAATTCGAAGGAGAATACAGCCGTTCAAAGTAAAATCCCCATTGTTCTGTTATAGCTGACTGGTCGCGGTACGTATTGTCATTAAACTTTATACCCGATGACGTTGGATTGCAATTATACACTCTACGACGTTTATTAACATGCTTCCAGAAATCGTTAGAATTCATTTCTACAGACTCGTCAATTTGCTTATTCAACTGCATCATATGTTCGTTTACATATTTGCTATGGGCACGCCTAAATTGTCTCTTTGCCGACTTGTATGTGGTGTATGTAATGTCTGTACGACATCGCGGACGACCAGCTCGACACCAATCATCACGCTGATTTCTCATCTCCTTGTGATATGCACCCAATTCACTGTTCCAAAACGGTTTCAAGTGAGGTTTAAATGGTTTGTGACCTAAACAAGTTATTGCAGCACCGGTCAGAACATCACAAATATTGCTATATGTTGAGTCAACACTCTCTGTGGTTTCTAGAGCCGGTGGACACAATTCCATAGAATACGTAACGCGTTCCACATAAGCATTTATCTGAACATCTCTGGCCCTTTTCCAGTTTACCCTTTTAATACTATCAGTTTCTGTAGAAGGATTACATTTCAACATGGGTATAATAATACGAGCAGCGACTGGTCTATGTCTGGATACATTAAGTCAATCATCATCTAATATTTCACAATGAGCAACAAGATCAACACAGTCCTTTGGTAAGCATACATAATCAATCATTGTAGCATATACATTATCATATGAAACAAATGTGTCCTTTGCGCCATAACATGTAGGCAATGTATTAATGGGTATGGTTTGAGTGTCCGAAAAAAACCGCCTCAATAATAAAGTTCTTTGCTTATCAGCAAATAATGAGCTGTTGAAATCACCCATGATAATTACCATACCTAAGTCAGAGTAACCATACCACAGTTCATACAATTTCTGAACATATTCTCTATAAATATCAATTGAGTGGTTAGTGCAAGGCAAATACACCTGAAAAATAAATACATAATTATTTGGTGATAATTGCAACTGAATACCGATAATCCTATCATCGTCAATATCAAGGGGCGAAACTCTGTCATCAATGTCATATTTCCACAGTAGGGATACTCCCCCTTTACCAACCTCCCTCTTACTGGGTAATAACAAGTCACCATCACACTTTGTGACATATCGATAGTTATTAAAAACAGAGTCCAAGAAATGAATACTATTATGAAACAACCAATGCTCAGATATACCACAAACATGTATGTCATAATCAGTCAATGTTTTACGCAGATACGATGCGCTCGACATTATGCCCGAGGCATTCCAAGTCAACATATTTCAATGAAAATTGGCCATAAATAAATACTGACAAACAAATCGTCCAAAGCTATACATGATACAAAACCCAAAAGTCAAATCAGTATTGACCGTCGATTCCAGCACTATCAGATTGACTGTTCGTATATCTGCGCCGATTATGAAATCTAGGTGGCACATCACTCACTGCCCGCGCACGCCATTGTCTGCATGAAACGTAACTCGGCCAAAAGTTTCTGTCCATCAACCGATCAGCATATTCATCGTAATAATAATATATAAACATTGCTAGATTTCTAATAGGTTTTGTATTAGTACATGACATTAACAAAAATAACTAGTGTATTGTAGCATTGTTAATATAGTGCTCTGATATATATGTATCTATTATATGTAGATCTAATTTCGGAATATAAGGACACACCATAAGGAAATGATACTCATCTTCAACAAAACGTTCACAGTATGGACATATTCTATGTTCCTTCGTGATATTAAAGTATACCTGCCTTGTTCTATCATAAGACTATGAATAAAGAATTTAAAATACACAGTATACAGAAAAAGATTTGCAATTTTATTTTATTGTTTTTCGACGATATCTGTGCCTCGGACAGCAAATATTTCAAATATCTGTTGCAACTGATGTCTACTACGGTGTTGTCAACCAAGCAGGGGATTCCAATTTGCTCAGTTGGTCTTTGGAGAATGCAATATCTCAAGCAATATTAAGCCATGGTGCATTTATATTTACAGCAGCAGAAAGATCAAGTTCAGTTTTTCATAGGGATGGTTTATTTTATATCTTTGATTCGCACGCTAGAGATGCATTCGGTAATGTTGCTAGTAATGGTGCAACTATTGTTATGGAATTTAATTCGATCTTTGAGGTGATAGGCTTCTTTAACCGTGCATATCCCGCTGCTGTGTATAATGTGTCCCCTGTTGTAGTAAATGCAGTACCATGCAATTTTCAATCAAACATGGAACAATCTTGTATCGCATCAGAACATCCTACTACTAGTACTGGCAATATGAATATGTGTAAGGACAGTTCCCTTATGAATGGTTGTATGACGGAGACAGGACTCAATTTGAGGGGCTTATTTTTCTGTGTTAAACGTAATACCTAATTTTACGGACGATATTTCTGGCCATGACTTTTCTGACAGCCTGCGTTTCTCAAATGAGACAGACCAGAATATGAATATCTGTAATGACATTTCCATTATGCACATGAAGTGTTCTATGAGGGAGACCAGTACTCGATTTGAGGGGCTCATTTCTTTTGTAGCAACTAAATTACGAGGTCCTGAACCTTTTGTAGCAACTAAATTACGAGGTCCTATGTTGAACTCGATGCCTAATTCTACGGACATTATTTATGGCCGTGACTTTCCTGACAGCATGCGCTTTACAAATGATGCAGATCAGTTACTCGGTTTAGTAAGCAATGAAAGCAGTACTGCTATAAACAATGAACATTGCTATTGTAAGATAAGTGTTGATGAAACAGCAATGTCCAACAAAGACGTTATCGATAGTCTGACTGTTGTAGCAAGTCCAAACATGATGCCCCACAAGAAGCTTTAAACTGTTTTTTTCGAAAGACCAAATACACATGTATGTGAAAACAGAAATGATGTTCAGCATACAATGGTTAGTGTTGAGAAGCGTAGTATCAAATCACCAGGTATTAATAGTAATTATATGAAAGAAATATAAATGATACCAAACTTTAGTTGTTCGCTTTGTACACGATTTCTTTTTGCAGACCAAAAAAGGTAAACAGACGACATTTGCCATCATTGGGCGTGCATGACGGAGATATACTCTGCCAATTATGTTACAATAAAATGCTAAAAAAACTCTCCTTCCTACAAAAGTCTGCATGGAAATAATCTATGGTGTGGAAGTGTTCCACCAATGTTATTGCAATTGACTTTGGTTGAAAAAAGGATGATTGCGTTGGTCAATACGTTTTTCACTCTGATTGTTTTGCCTGGTTATCCCGTTGGGCAATTAGCGCACTGTTCACTTAAATACAAACATTTCTTGTGTTGCTAAAACGTTGCCTCGTCTGGACAACAGTGAAAATTGTGTTGCTTTTCGTTCAGCAAATTGCAAGGAAAAAATATACCAATTCAGAGCTAGTGTTGTTCAAAGTGCATTGATGTGGCTTCAAATAAATAATCACTTTTACAATGATGTAACCATACATTCAGACTTAGCTGCATTTATTGAAAATTTCAACAACTTCTGTGAAGATGTTGACTTCCTTGAATTTGGATCAGCTTCCATAGACATGCATCTTTTAAATAGAACTTGCGGTGAACTTGTTGACAGGCAAAATGTTACTGTTACATTTGATAGTAAACCAGTACAAGATTTTGCTTATGTAAACTTGGAGGAAAAGGCTTTCCCGTGGTTATTTCCAACTGGTCACGGTGGTTTTGATGCAGAAAGGCCACACAAATTTACTCTTAGTCAGTATTACAGGATTCGGTTGTTTGCTGCTGATGGAAGATGGAGAAAAGATGTGCCATATTTCATGAGTTCTCTTAATTTGTTTGAGAAAACAATTTTGCAGTCGCTTGTAAGTATTTACATGAGAGTTTCTAAAGGTCCAGACCTCAGTAATGCTTTGTTTCGAGTTGAGTGTGTGCGCAACTCTTCTAGTACATCTTATCAAGATAACTCTTTCATGTTTATGAAGAAGTTACGCGGAACTGTTGCCTATTGGTAAAATACACTGCTGAATCTTTTAGCAATGGTCAGAAATATTGGACCACCATCTATATTCATGACGCTGTCTGCAAATGATAATCATTGGGAAGCTACATCGTTTCTAGGCTCTGCATTATCGCTAGTGTATTAGCGCTATTGCTATTTTTAGACAGGAGAATCCAAAACCAGCGTACAGCGAGGCAAATTTGATAATGTAAACGGGTTTTTAAATGCATTGTATATAAAACGCTCATGTGTTAAAAGAATGACTTGTATTATATATTAAAACTCTCGCACTATCGGTTTATCATATTGATTGAAACAAAAAAACAATGACCAGTCAATAGAACCATGAAATATTTAAACCTCAGACAGAGTGTGTACTCGTTTAAACATTTCAACACGTAATGGTCACTAAACTCTCTTCTATACCTCTCTCTCTATACAAAGAAGTAAACTTTCATCAGCCAATGAAAATGTGTATCAGGGTTCGCAGCAGTTTTGTAAAGGTCAAATATCAAAATATTCTAGAATTTTAAGCAGCGTGTGAATTGTAACGGTTAAGTGGAAATCAAAGCGCTGTAAAGAGCGTTCTATTCACTTTGAAAGGAGGTGACGAGCTCTCCTAAAACATGTTCTTAAAAGTGGGCCTGCTCCTTTAGGTTACATCACAGATTACTTTGTTCGAATAGAATTTCAAGCACGAGGAAGTCCACATTTACATTTATTTCTTTGGGTCGAAGAGGCACCTTATTTTCCTGTAACAGACCAGGAAAGTGCTGTCAAATACATAGATAAAATTATTTGCACTCAGATACCGCAGGAAACTGTTGATCCGCACCTACACAAGCTAGTAACTACATTACAAATGCATAACCACAGGTCATATTGTTTAAGGCGAGGATCATGTCGGTTCCATTTTCCATTTAAAGTTTGTGAATTTACTAGCAGACTTGGGTATTAAGAAAAGGAATCGATTCTATGAAACAAAACGGAATAAAGGAGATGAAATGGTTATCCCATACAATCCAGTCATACTGAAACATTGGGAAGCTAACATGGGCATACAGCTTGTTGGTGGTGTGTATGGTAAAGCATGTTACGTTTGCAGTTACATGTGTAAAGCTGAGCCTGACAGTTTAAGAAATGCACTGTCAGAGGTGTATGCTTCATTTCAGGCTCAGGCCAATCCTTCACCCCTAAGAGACAGAGTGTTAAAAATAGGTATGTGTGTTCTTAAACATAGAACTTTATCAGCACAAGAAGCTGCATACAGGCTTAGTGGTTTGCCATTGATAATGACAAGCAGAGAAACAGTATATGTGTCTGCACTTCCTGTTCAAAAGCAATATAGGAAATTAAGACCTCAGAGAGAACTTGATGCTTTAGATATTGGAAGTACAAACATTTTCTGTGACAATATTATATCTGACTACCATAGAAGACCAATTTGTATGGCTGATGTCTGTCTATTTAGATATGCACAACAATACAAGAAATGTGACCTGTCAGTTCATTCTGCTGTTCTTTCTTCAGATGGGAAACATCGTGTTAAAAAGCGTGCTAAAATGCTGTTGTTCGAATAGGCATTGGGTCTTTCAATACAGATGACTATTATCATGGGTTAGTAATGCTTTATTATCCACACAGGAGCTGGCAGGATATTGTTTCAGAATCTAGTCCAAGGACGACTTTTATAACGAAAGAGCCACACTTTGATAAACTTGGGTTAGCCTCCAGTTACATGTCACCTAATTTGGAAAATGCTTTGAAGGCAGTCCATTTTGCTTCTGATCAGTGGAAGTCGGCGACTTTTTCCCATTGACTGAGGAAGATCCACAAATGGATCGCACTTCCAAGTTTGAGAGTGAGTTGAATATATCTGATGATGCTTACAGCCACAGTTGTACTGGTACATCTGTAGTGGAGTGCAGTGTATATGATATACGCAATTGCAATGCAGATTCTTTAGAATGGGAGTCTGCTAAGGTTGGTGATAGTATTCATGAATTCATTCATACCATTCAGCAATTCACTATGGATCAGAGAAAAGTCTTCGCTTATATTCAAAGTAGATTTCATGAGGGACACCTTGTAACAGGCCAGTTCTTAGTTCATGTAACTGGAGGTGCTGGAGTTGGAAAAAAAGTTTCTTGATTTCGGCCATTGTGAAATGGCTCAGATGGTGTACTTCAACTGCTGCTAGCATTGATCCTGTCTGTTTATGTGCACCCACAGGTATTGCTGCTTACAACATTCGTGGCCTGACCATACATAGTGCTTTTCATTTGCCTGTGCAACATTCTTACAGCAATTCATATCTAGACTTAAGTATGAAGTCTTTGAAAGAAATGCAAAAGAAATTTATGCATGTGTAACTATTATTATAGATGAAATCAGTATGGTCAGTACAACTATATTAAATCACATCCACTGCCGACTTGTTTCTATAAAACAGAACAATTCACCATTTGGGGGATTAAATGTCATTGCAGTTGGGGATTTCTGTCAATACAAACGTTCCCCTGACAGGCCGCACTTTCATGGCCAGTACATGTGGCCATTATTTCAGCACTACATTCTGTCAGAAAATGTTCGACAACGTTGTGATCATGTGTATGCTTCACTCCTAAACAGAAGTTGATGTTAGTCTTCTGAAAAGTCGTTTGTATAAAGCTGAAGATTTACCTAACCCTTTTATGATACATATTTTCCCAACACGTGATGAGGTTAATGCTCATAATAATAAAATGCAAGGATTGCTCAAGGTGAGAGCTTTTCTTTTCAAAGCTAAGCACCATTTTTCTGTCAATGACATTGGGTCAGCAGTGAGTCAAGTTACTGATGAATACAATCCATTAGATGACAGAGATGCAGATGGATTACCCTTGGAATTGCATTTTTCAATTGGTACCAAGGTTATGCTTTTAAGAAACTTTTTTATCTAGGTTAAAATGGATACATGGATAATAATTTTCTTAAACAATTTTATCTGTATAAGTTATTCATTCTGTAATTGTCTAGTATGTATGTATGATCTAAAAGTTTATACTTAGTCACAGTATTTCAGTTGGTCATATGATTTATCACTTTAAAGTTTCATATTAAAAATATATACATACATGGATTGTCTACATGTACTTGCTTAATTCAAAGACTCCTTATTACAAAATCACTTATGTGATAGAAAAAATATCATTGGATACTTTTGTTTATTGTTTTCATGGAATCACAGCAACGCGATGAGTGGCATAAAATGCTACACTACAGTGAGTGAAGAAAAACAGTGATATTGTTCATCATGTAATTTATTGAGTTGTACATTAATATACATCAAAATGGAGTTGAAAGTATGGTTCAAGTCAAACATTTACGATTGTGGTAGCAATTACTATTTGTTAAATGGCGCCATAGATTTTGTATATCTTGAAGCAACAATGGTGTAAAGGTACATTCAGCCTATCTAGTAAAGGTTAAAGAAAGCCATTTTTAGCTCGACTTTTCGAAGAAGAAAAATAGAGTTATTGTGACGAGCTCGTGTGCATGTGCTAGGTTAAGTTTATTGTCCGAGTCATTTTCTCAAAGGTATCAACTTGAAATTCAACATAGTTATTCACCATCACAACAAGGTCCATACTTACATGGCTTACCATTGGCTGATAACTCCGTGACCTTTATATTTATGGAGTTATGTGCCCTTGTTTGAACTTGGTAAATAGAAATAGTGGCACATTTACACATAAACTCAATTTTCTCAAACACTAAGCTTTCAACTTGAAAGTCAGTTCACATGTGACATGACTGTGCTGACCTACATCTACTATCAAGAGGAAACAAATATGTCCAGCATTTTATGACGGTTATACTTTGAATCTTTACACAAAAATGTCAATTACTCAAAGAGTATCCAGTTGAAATTATACCTAGTTATTCGCCATCACTAAGGGAGTTCTTACATACAATGCTGGTAACCCTGTGACCTATATTTATGAGTTTTCTGCCTTGTTATTCTTAGAATTTTGACTCACAAATGAGCCAGGTTACTATCAATTACACGACAATCCAGCGTCCAGCACTAATAGGCAACTCTGTTTGTTAAGCATGACTTTTCAAATATGACAAAGCTGACTATAGACTGAGAAGAACGGTTTGACTCTGCAGTCTACATTGATATGCTATATCTTGAAACATTTCTTAAAAATGGATATGCCCTGCAAACGATTTTTAGAAAAGCTAAAACTTGTCATAGAAAGGAGCATCCAGCACATTCAAAATGCATTAATTGGCGAATGCTCTGATAATTTCTAATTACCTGCTAGCCTTGAGCGAGCAGGTATATTGGATAGCATAAAGTAAAAAGTCCAAAGTGACCTGTTCTCGATGGTTTACGATTTCAAAAAAAAAATCCAAAAAAAGATGCATTTTGTAAGAATGTCGTGAACCAGACTAATTCCAATATTCCATGCGGATTACATCGCGGTAGCGTTTTGGTCAGGCAACGTTATAATACAGATGTTGTTTGGAGATGGTTTGTTTCTGTTATTTGGGGTTGGAGTTACATAAACAGACAACAGTGGAATGTCGAATGTTGTAACACTCGGGTGAAACATTGGAAAAGGGGAGAGATATCCGAACTATGTAAGGGCGGAAAACGTCACCTGTGCATATCAAGACAGGAGGCCCAAGATGAAAATACTAATCGGCAATTTAAGCCAATCAAAGCACTCATTCACTGATCAAACAATCCTCTTGCCTAAAACTGTTCACTTCATGTATTGTCACCAACCACGTGTCCCGTAACCATGTGATAATAACTCCTAGCTTAATTGACATGACACGACAACACAATGAAATCGTTCTATAAAACCAAAGGCACATGGTTTCAATTTATCAGGTAACTGTATCATTAATAAAGAGTACACAACAAAAAAAATTAATATCTTAAATAACATAGATTTTATAAAAGAAATTTATCAATGATACAGTTACTTGTGAGTTTACCTTATGCTTAATGGATACATTAAGATAATTGAATACATATGGTATAGATGTACAACGACCTTCGAAATATGACCCTAGGACGAGTTCATTTGCTAAGGTTGAAACGATATTTACCGTTATTTTTCTGAGAGTATGGATATAAAAATATTTAAAAAAATAATTATATTAAAAATCACGTTAACTTTCAAGTTGACAGCGTGGCCTAGTGGTGAAGATGATCTATACTTGGAACTTTCGCATACTTTTTATATTGGTTGTGGGTTCGAGTCCGCTGCTAAACTCTTTTTTTATAATTGTATTATCATAAAACATGAGTTTTTTAAAATATACTTTATTACTTAATGAAGAACAAAATTATGTTTTAGGTTTAATACAAATTTGCTTTGTTTAGTTTATTTTATGATTTTAGTCCGCCCTGGATATTGTATTTATTGCTCAGATGACAATGGGGTTGAATTACAAACTATTTTCATCATTGGTTTCGCTGGAATCACCATTCTAAGAATATTCTGTAGAAACGACTAAATCAATAAGCGTTTTCTCTGGTAATATAAGGAGCACAGTTTAGGTGACCGTTGACCGATATTTCTGTTCAACAGTCTTGACGTGGGAATGTTTTTAAGGATTAAAATACAAAGGAAATATATATATTTTAGAAGTATAAGTAAAATAGACGTGCACGCGCATGTTTTATCTAGCAAAATTAAAAAAATACTCAAAATGGGTGGGATTCGAACTCGAGCAAAACATATATTTAGATCCATAAGCAGTAGCTTAGCCATTTTAAATAATTGTGTATATTCCGAATACACCCCTTTTACCTGGATTATTTCATTATTAAAAGTACAGTTACGCCCGAACGATTGTGGTTTATCTACATTGTACACACCATGTGCCTATGTATCAATAATAAATGATTATTATGTAAAAAGTTCCAAAATGTTCTGCAAAGGTTCCATCATGTTCGTTGTTACTATAAAAGCAACATTCTACTCGCTGTACAGTATACAGGGTATTGACGCATATTCGTATATGAGATATAAGGCGGTCGCACACGCATAAAATGATATGCGTCAATACACAAACACTGCAGAGAATAGATTATGGCAGTTTTCTTACAGTATGCGTCTTTGAAAAATCAATACATCAAATAGCAGAATAACATGAAACGATTCTATCGAAGAAACAAACACAGCGTCTATGATGCTGAGAATCGCTCGTGTAACAAACAGCGGGAAAATCATGGAGCTAGTCTATTTCAGCATGTGCCAACTATAGAGCGTTTATAATGCCGTGATTTTCTGCCGTCTGCTTCAGTAGAGTAGTGAATATGCTGTAGTAAACATCTACACGGCTTTTTTTGGAGTTTTAATATCCTCGATGGAATCGTGTCATTCTGTTTTACCACCCATCTCGAGGAAAGTGCCCCACCCACCCACATATCGTCGCCTGCCACCCAAGATTTACTCTACTCTTGGACATCTAATCGAAATTGTGAGTATTCAAATATTTTAGATATAAACGTTTAGCACGAATTTAGTGAGAACTTGATTCATGGAGCGAGTGGTGTTGATTGATTGGTTCTATAATTTACATTGTAATGTTCACAAGTTTAGTTCAGGCGGTTATACACAAAGATAGTCCTACACATGACACAAATATGACTTGGTTGTACCCAAACTGTCGATAAATCAAAGCACAGAGAGTGCTGGTGGGAGGCTTTCTGGTTGCTGCTATTAAAGCTCAAACCTACTTTACACGTTTTATGTTCGTTTTCTTACTGCCGCTCTTGTCAAACATCAAAATAGGCTTATGTGACTTTATAGGCATGTTGCATATATAAACGATTGCAAAGGGGTACATTTTATTTGGCAAACATGTCTTTTATGCGAATATCAAAATCGGCAGTAAAAAATTATAAGCCCCTATTTATCAGATTCTACAGTACGCTTACAGTAAACACTGACCGAGCGCTGGTGTATTCTGATACCGAGACGCTAGTTTATATCTGGTCAGTACTATGCTATAAGCTTACATAACAGGCATTGCAGACGATACGAGGGTAAAACAAAGCTATTCATTCATAATAGCAAATTGATCACGTGACTCTGTTCTGGAAGTAGTAATTTTCTGGACTGGTATTTGGTTAAAACAATTACGTCTACATTGTATTATTTACGTTTAGTCAAAATTAACACGGTGTTTATTTATATAGGCCCTATATTTCAGTGTCTTCTAGTTGGTTGCTGGTGTAATACGTTTAAATTACATGTAAATACTTCGGAACTGCTTCGCTTAGTCAATAGTGTATATTCTAAAAATAGCTTCTTACAGAACCTTCAATATAAGTTCTAAAAAAAGCTATAGAGGCGGGACATATGATGAACACGTCATTTTCATATTATGAAACGAGTCTGTTATGGCTTCAGTGTAGTAATTTTCTACAAAAATATCGATTTAACGAACAGTTTCACAATAAGTGTTGATCTTAGAATAAACTAATGTTGCTGATTGAATTAAATAATATTTAATTCAATCAGCAACATTAGTTTATTCATAAGTTTAAAAATTTGGAGAAACATATGTAGCAGTATTGGGAATATTGACAGTTTCTGGAACTACTTGAATGCGGATTCACATAGCAGCCTAAAGGCGGTTAATTTTGTATTAAGAAATGGACAATGGTAGTAATGAGAGGCTTAAACGCCTCCCAAAAACTAGCTCAGTGTCCATTACGTCTAGATAGCTGGACTGGTGCAAAGAATGGCTTGTTTAAACAAAGATTAGTTGCTTTTGGAATTAATCATGACATATTGCTCATTCGTTTGTTAGTCGCTGTGCTGTGTTTATGCTATTGAATCATCATGTTGGAACAAACATGCATTTGACATAGATGTTGAGACAGAAAGATTTTGAATGAATGGAGCTATATTACATCTATAGTTATCCTTTTATCATAAAAAACATGTCAATAAACTTAAAGTCAGTACAGTATAACCTGGTTTATCCGGAACCTGTTTTTACCGGCAACCTGTCTTAACCGGCATGGTTGGTCGGTCCCGGCAGAACTCCACTATATTTCTATTAGATGGACCCTCTTTTTAACTGAACCTGCTTTATCCGTTATCCAGCATAGTTTGTCAGTCCCTACAATTGATAAAAAGTGTGTTTTAGCACTTAATTAACCGGCATTATATATAACACAAAGAAGATTTGTATCATTAGCAAATGTTTTAGCACAGAATCTTTAAGAAAACCAAACAAACAACAATTACAACTATTTTATGACTAACTAACACCATTTGTACAATGACATGTAAATGTGCCTAGATATTGATATATCCTCACACAGTACCACAATGGTTATAAATCTTTCAGCTACAGTAGAATATCATCATCCCAAAGTATCCTTTATGGTTTCAGTAGAATTCACAACTTACTATCAGTTCAATATAATTGGTTACAAGCTGTGAATACATGAATCTACTATGTTTCAATGTATGTTAGTCAGATTGGGTGTTGGTTAGTTTTCGCCAGATCTATGCCTGTCCAAATCATGCTACTAAGGGACACATGGGTCTGATTGAGGTTCTACCATATTGCTGTTTTTAAGTATTAATCCAAATTGCACCATAGATACACCACATTATGCACCTATAATGCCTGGTCCAGAACCAATTATTTTCCAATTATGTGCACCATGAGGGAAGACAATTCAGTTACAGCATTGGACTTAACAGAAGACACCTTACCAATGGAGATCACTTGTGACATATTTGTAGGACATCTCTTATCAGCGTAGTGTAGGGGTTGATGGAGAAAAGAAGGGGCTTTCTAAAATTTTAGGGCTTTAAATGGGTAAAACAGAAGTTGAGAACAGTTTAAAAATAAATGTTTTGGAGGCTCAATGTATAAAAGTTAAGATATTATATTGCAATATAATTCTGTTTTGAACATTGTAATTTAACCTTTTCCAAGGGTTTCGGTACATCTGATTTTGAATTGAGTGCTTTCCTGCCAAGTACATTGATATATTCCTTTGAAAAATGTTCTGTATAGACGTTCACTTACTTAATTTCTCCCAAAATGAAGCAGAAACCTCACTCACCTTCGCAAAATCAATTTCCATTAATATTACCAGAAAAATGTTCTCATCCAAATTGACTATACCATCCCCCAAAAAAAACACTGTTAAAAATGTTAACTTTGTTAAATGTTAGGGTAACCAACATAAATATGTCTTCAGAGGATTGATATATAAGAACCATTACTCAAAATCGGAATACACAATACTCTGTAGCTTATATCAAGTATAGGTTTTTCCTCATTCGCTGTGAACATAGAACATAATTATGTGTTGAATGAGAAATTCTGATGTTGTTACCGATGTGTTTCTGTAATTACCTACTTCATGTGTTGCTTGAATATAAATATACACCAGTTTGTACTTAGCCAATTAGGGTAGAATTTAATCTGTAATAACTGAAAATTAACTTATACATTCCTTAATGAAGACAGGAATTATATGTGTTGATTAACTACCGACCAATAAGCTGAACTTTATGGTTTATTAACCAGTATTCATAAAAAAACAGAATTCTTGCCAAGAACAAATATATTGATCTATGAGAGGAAACACATGGCAGCTTTCCTACCTTGCCTGTTTCTATGTTCTCTTTATTACTGTAGGGAATAATTTTGAAGTCAAGTGATCATAGTTGTATACATGTATCTGTTTCCATTCAGTTTTCTAAGCATACCAAGAATATGCTTGTTTGCATTTTATTGTTAAAAACATTTTCCTGTTTGACATTACAATGAGATGTTGGTAGTAACTAATAGTAAGGTGAATTCCATTCCTTTGTTTTGATAGTCTTCAAAAGTCATTTTAATATCAGCACAATGCCAATGAGAAGGTAACAGACATTAGTTTCAGGGTGCTGGGATACATTGAGATGGGAATACAAAGTATCCCTATTGCTTAATTGTCACCAACATCATCAGCTGAATACCTATTCTTCTATGAGTACCCATCGTCCTATGAGTGTTTCGCGCCTTACCTTAGAACACTTTCCAGATGTAGGGACAACACTGCTTGTTTGTGTTTTGTTACAACGTAACCATAACCTGTCTTAACATGACACTCTGCAGCGTCTGCTTGTGCCGGGATTCCTGTTTTTTTCCTTTGATGCTTACAGGTCTCTGAACATCTTCCACATTGACACATGTCTCCAAACATCTTCAACATAATGGGCACACAGGTCTCCGAACATCTTCCACATTGACACACAGGTCTCCGAACATCTTCCACATTGACACAGGTCTCTAAACATCTTCCACATTGACACAGAGGTCTCCAAACATCTTCCACATAATTGGCACACATGTCTCCCAACATCCTCCACATTGACACACAGGTCTCCGAACATCTTCCACATTGACACAGGTCTTTGAACATGTTCCACACAATTGGCACACAGGTCTCCGAAAATCTTCCACATTGACACACATGTCTCCTAACATCTTCCACATAATTGGCACACAGGTCTCCGAACATCTTCCACATTGACACAAAGGTCTCCCAACATCTTCCACATTGACACAGGTCTCCGAACATCTTCCACATAATTGACACATGTCTCCGAACATCAGTTATTCTTTCACATAATTGACACATGTCTCCGAACATCTGCCACATTGACACAAAGCTCTGAAAATCTTCCACATAATAGGCACATATGTCTCTGAACATCTTCCACATAATTGAGACACAGGTCTCCGAACATCTTCCACATTGACACAAAGGTCTCCGAACATCTTCCACATTGACACAGGTCTCCGAACATCTTCCACATAATTGGCACACAGGTCTTCGAACATCATCAACATTGACACAGGTCTCCGAACGTCTTCCACATTGACACAGGTCTCCGAACATCTTCCACATAATTGACACATGTCTCCGAACACTTCCACATTGACACACAGCTCTGAAAATCTTCCACATAATAGGCACACAGGTCTCTGAACATCTTCCACATAATTGGCACACAGGTCTCTGAACATCTTCCACATAATTGGCACACAGGTCTCTGAACATCTTCCACATAATTGACACAGGTCTCTGAACATCTTCCACATAATTGACACAGCTCCCGGAACATCTTCCACATAATAGGCACACAGGTCTCTGAACATCTTCCACATAATTGACACAGGTCTCCAAACATTTTCCACATTGACACAGCTCCCTGAACAGCTTCCACATAATTGACACAGATCTCTGAACATCTTCCACATAATTGACACAGATCTCTGAACATCTTCCACATAATTGACACAGGTCTCTGAACATCTTCCACATAACTGACACAGATCTCCGAACATCTTCCACATTGACACAGCTCCCTGAACATCTTCCACATAATTGACACAGGTCTCCAAACATTTTCCACATTGACACAGCTCCCTGAACAGCTTCCACATTGACACAAAGATCTCTGAACATCTTCCACATAATTGACACAGATCTCTGAACATCTTCCACATAATTGACACAGGTCTCTGAACATCTTCCACATAACTGACACAGATCTCCGAACATCTTCCACATTGACACAGCTCCCTGAACATCTTCCACATAATTGACACAGGTCTCCAAACATTTTCCACATTGACACAGCTCCCTGAACAGCTTCCACATTGACACAAAGATCTCTGAACATCTTTCACATATTTGACACAGCTCTCGGAACATCTTCCACATAATTGACACAGCTCTCGGAACGTCTTCCACATAATTGACACAGGTCTCCAAACATCTTCTATATAATTGTCACAGGTCTCTGAACATCTTCCACATAATTGACACAGGTCTCCAAACATCTTCTATATAATTGTCACAGGTCTCTGAACATCTTACACATAATTGACACAGCTCTCGGAACGTCTTCCACATAATTGACACAGGTCTCCAAACATCTTCTATATAATTGTCACAGGTCTCTGAACATCTTCCACATAATTGACTCAGGTCTCCGAACATCTTCCACATAATTGACTCTGCTGGGCCATCACCATAGTCTTTTATTATAAGGCCAATAATAAAATATTGTTTGTTTCCCCTCCCCCGACCAACTGTTGAAAATGGTCCCGACCGTAAATATTTTTTTGAAGCTGGCCAAAAAAAATTTTTTTTTCGTAAAAAAACAACCGGGTGCGAATATTTTAGGTATGATTATTATTGGGTACGAAACATTCCGACCGGCCTGGTACGGTTTTTAGTAGCTGCTCGCTGGTTCCTGTTATTTCAGCGTAGATATTAATGCGTTGAAGTAGGGAACCTTCGTCAAGCATGGCGGCGCAGCACACAGTTGGTGTTTCAGAGCGTGTTAAAAACGATGTTTTTACACGGATGCTTGTTAAAAAGTGCATTATCAAAGCTTCGCCTAAATAAATATTTTATGATCTATTGAATGAAGTTATTTGCAAAACTCACAGCCATCTGAATGAGAACGATGCCTTGAATAAAGGCTTAGTAACATGCGAAGTGTCAGCTTGAGAAAATGATACTCAGCCATAGTCCATACAGTATGCGGTCGACAAAGATGACGTAATTTCCACAGTATTGGACTTCATTACGAACAGCATTTCAAACATTTGCAAAAATTGACAACACACTTATGACAACCAGTTAAGATAGCTTCTTAGCACTTAATCAGGGCCGGAGGAGGTCCAACTGGGGGGGGGGGGATGAGATGGGGTGGGCACGGCCGGCCGGGAGGGGTGTTCGATTTTTGACTAAAAATAGTGCCATTTCCTGCACTTTTAGCTTTAAGAAATCCAAATTTATAGGAACACAGATTTTTTTTAATGAAAGGCAATTTCCTGCACTATATAAATTTTTAACTTAAATATTCGGATATAAAATTTACTTCTTCATCATCAAATTTCAATGTAATGGATTGCATGTTTAAAAAAGTTCTATAATGTGACCATAATTACTTTCCACTCAAACATTTAATACTACACTATATAGTATATAGTGATCCAAACTAATCACTCCAACAGGGAATTAAATAATATACATATTTTTTCTTACCGTAATGATTAAATGTAAGTTTTATTTAACCATCAATTCTTCAAGTCAAACTTTAATTTCACCCATCATGCTCTAATTAATTGGGACTAAATGGTGATAACCATTCACATCATTATGTGATCTCTGACTGACCTTCTTTAATCAACATTAACACACTACTTTCTTATCAGTTGCACACATCACACCTCCATCAGCAGTAGGTTTTATTGAATGCTTGAATTGTCATGACTGGGGGCTATGCAATCTACACACAGGATGTCATAATGAAAGTCCAATATACAGATCACTATCACTATGGTAGATGCCAAGATATTTAGTTAGCCCCCAATTAATTCATTCAAAATGGTATCTAGCCAGCCACCTGGTGTACCATTTACTCAGCATTAATGATTAAGTTTATAAAAAAAATATTTCAATAAAAAAAATATTTTCCCTACCTACCTTCCCTACCCTAGCTGGTTAGGGTCGCGGGAGGGGAAACAAACATATTTTTAAAGTCGGCCTAATGATGGCCCCAAAGAAACCCTATTTCATAAACTTGAGAAAAATTTGAAATACCATATGGCTTTTAAATATTAAATAAAACACATTTGTAAGGTGTACCTGTGTGTTACTATATAATACATCTTAGTTTTGTAACATTGTCATAATCCTGGCTTGTTGCCTCATTTTGTCTGGCATGTATGAAGATAATGCACAGTATTATGCAATTGTTTACTAGACAAAAACTCCGTTCTTCTTCTTCCTTGTACAGAGCATGAGTCCTATCAGACTGTATTAAGCTCTGCGACTAATTACACATACGTAAAACTAAAACTGTCTCAGATTTTGCTCTTTAAAAACTGTTAAAACAATATACATATGTAGCCAAATATCTCCGGCTCGGAGAAGAGTCTGGAAGCTCTCCAGTGTGCTTGCTGTCGTGACCTTTGTTGGAAGCTGATTCCTGTCTCTGACAGTTCCTGATGATCGCATTTTTAGCTCACCTGTCACAAAGTGACAGAGTGAGCTTTTGTGATCACTCTTCGTCCGTCGTCCGTCCGTCCGTCGTCCGTCCGCCGTCCGTCCGTCAACAATTGGCTTGTGTAGACACTAGAGATCACAATTTTAGCCTAATCTTTATGAAACTTGGTCACAATGATCATCTCAACAAAATCTTGGCCAAGTTCGATATTGGGTCATCTGGGGTCAAAAACTAGGTCACTAGGTCAAATTATGGAAAAACCTTGTGTAGTCACTAGAGGTCACAATTTTGACTTAATCATTATGAAACTTGGCCACAATAATCATCCTAACAAAATCTAGGTCAAGTTCGATATTGGGTCATCCGGGGTCAAAAACTAGGTCACAAGGTCAAATCTTAGAAAAATCTTGTGTAGTCACTAGAGGTCATAATTTTGACTTAATCTTTATGAAACTTGGTCACAATGATCATCTCGACAAAATCTAGGTCAAGTTAGATATTGGGTCATCCGGGGTCAAAAACTAGGTCACAAGGTCAAATCATAGAAAAACCTTGTGTAGTCACTAGAGGTCACAATTTTGGTCTAATCTTTACAAAATTCGGTCACAATGATCATCTCAATAAAATCTAGGTCAAGTTCGATATTGGGTCATCTGGGGTCAAAAACTAGGTCACAAAGTCAAATCATAGAAAAACCTTGTGTTGTCACTAGAGGTCACAGTTTTGACCTGATCTTTACGAAACTTGGTCACAATGATAAAAACAACAAAATCTAGGTCAAGTTCGATATTGGGTCATCTGGGGTAAAAAGTAGGTCATAAGGTCAATCATAGAAAAACCTTGTTTAGTCACTAGAGGTCACAGTATTGGCCTAATCTGTATAAAACTTGGTCACAGTGATCATCTCAACAAAATCTAGGTCAAGTTCGACAGGTGAGCGACCTAGGGCCCTTTGGGCCCTCTTGTTCTGAATGTTCGCAATCTGCATTAAATCACATAAGACCAAAAAATCTTTGTAAATGATTGAGTGAAAAATGAAATGATAAAAAAACATCATTGAAGGATTTTTAGCTAACCTGTCACAGAGTGAGCTTTTGTGATCACTCTTCGTCCGTCGTCCGTCCGTCCGTCGTCCGTCTGTCCGTCAACAATTTGCTTGTGTAGACACTAGAGGTCACAATTTTGACTTAATCTTTATGAAACTTGGTCACAATGATCATCTCAACAAAATCTAGGTCAAGTTCGATATTGGGTCATCCGGGGTCAAAAACTAGGACACAAGGTCAAATTATAGAAAAACCTTGTGTAGTCACTAGAGGTCACAATTTTGACTTAATCTTTATAAAACTTAGTCACAATGATCGTCTCAACAAAATCTAGGTCAAGTTCGATATTGGGTCATCCGGACTCAAAAACTAGGTCACTAGGTCAAATCATAGAAAAACCTTGTGTAGTCACTAGAGGTCACAATTTTGACCTAATCTTTATGAAACTTGGTCACAATGATCATCACAACAAAATCTAGGTCAAGATTGCTATTGGGTCATATGGGGTCAAAAACAAGGTCACAAGGTCAAATCATAGAAAAACCTTGTGTAGACGCTAGAGGTCACAATTTTGTCTTAATCTTTATGAAACTTGGTCACAATGATCATCTCAACAAAATCTAGGTCAAGTTCGATATTGGGTCATCCGGGGTCAAAAACTAGGTTACAAGGTCAAATCATAGAAAAACCTTGAGTAGTCACTAGAGGTCACAATTTTGACCTAATCTTTATGAAACTTGGTCACAATGATCATCTCAACAAAATTTAGGTCAAGTTCAATATTGGGTCATCTGGGGTCAAAAGCTAGGTCACAAGGTCAAATCATAGAAAAATTGTGTAGACACTAAAGTTCACAATTTTGACTAAATCTTTATGAAACTTGGTCACAATGATCATCTCAACAAAATCTAGATCAAGTTCGATATTGGGTCATCCGGGGTTAAAAACTAGGTCACAAGGTCAAATCATAGAAAGACCTTGTATAGTCACTAGAGGTCACAATTTTGGCCTAATCCTTATGAAACTTGGTCAGAGTGATTATCTCAACAAAATCTAGGTCAAGTGCGATATTGCGTCATATGGGGCCAAGAACTAGGTCACTAGGTCAAATCACAGGTCTTGCATGAACTGCTATAACAGGTGAGCAACCTAGGGCCCTTTGGGCCCTCTTGTTTTATCGAAGAATGAATATTTTTTTATTGATTTTTGAACCAACTATTTCCCATGAAATGATGTGAATTAACTAGGATATAAATATAGCCAGCAGTTTGCAATCGGTGATATATAAAATGTTGAGTCATACTGTGGTTTGAGGTGCAGTTCTAATAGCCTAGTGGAACATTCCTCTCTCTGTCATGGTGATGACATGTATGTATGTATGTTATGTACATATAATATTCTAGGCATAGATTATAAGTGAAGTTGTTTGTTTCATATTTACTGAAACCCAAACTACATTCCTTGCTTTCCTGTACCAAAAACTGCACTCCTTGCTTTCCTGAACCCAAAACTACATTCCTTGCTTTCCTGAACCCAAAACTACATTCCTTGCTTTCTTGAACCCTAAAACTACATTCCTTGCTTTCCTGAACCCAAAACTACATTCCTTGCTTTCCTGAACCCAAAACTACATTCCTTGCTTTCCTGAACCCAAAACTACATTCCTTGCTTTCCTGTACCAAAAACTGCACTCCTTGCTTTCCTGAACTCAAAACTACATTCCTTGCTTTCTTAAACCCTAAAACTACATTGCTTGCTTTCCTGAACCCAAAACAGCACTCCTTGCTTTCCTGAACCCCAAACTACATTCCTTGCTTTCCTGAACCCCAAACTACACTCCTTGCTTTCCTGAACCCAAAACTACATTCCTTGCTTTCCTGTACCCAAAACGACATTCCTCACTTTCCTGAACCCAAAACTACATACCTTGCAGTCAAGTTCGTAACTGGGTCATGTGTAGCTTTATGAAATCTAGGTCCAGTTCGCAACTGGGTCATCTGGGGTCAAAAACTAGGTCACCAGGTCACTGATTCTGCCTAAACTGCTAGTCATCAGGTGAGCGCTATAGGGCCAATGGCCCTCTTGTTTTGTACTAGGTTTGTATAATACATGTCCTAAGAATCAATTAACGGTACCTGATAAAGTATTTTCTTCAACAAAAATTCATGTGTTTCCTTCTTCTGTTTCGGAGTCACGGTAGACTTTAAAATGCTGGCATCGCCCCTGCGAAATGTGGTTCATGATTTTATGAACACTTCACTCCAATCAAGAACTGTTCATGAACAAGCCTTGATAAGTTCTTAAAATGAGTTCATGAACTTGTGGACATGAATTGTTCTTTAAGTGAGTTCATGAACTGTTGATGAACATTTGAGAGTTCATGAACTGTTCTTGATCCAACCATAAAATTACCTGATGAACATTTCATGAACAATTATTTCTAGACAGTTCTTAAACCATTCCTGAACTGTTCATCAATTAATTCATGAAAAGTTCTTGAAGTGTTCATGAAACATGACTTCCTGTTACATGTTGACGACATCACATATTTTCAAAATTTTTGACAAATTTTAATGGGTGTTTTTATCTAAATGAGTGATCTTATAAAAGGTAAGTTACAGAGATTAACATGTCAAGTTTAAAAGTATCTTGTGTGACTAATATTTAATTTGAAAGAATAGTTGTTCGAACTAAAAATATAAGAAAAAACATAGTAGGAAGTGGGTGGGGTACGCTTAGCATGAGGTTTCAAGAATAATAATTCATGAAGTGTTCATGATAATAATGTGAACTGCAAATCATGCAAAGGTACAAAAGGTAGCTAAACAATTATCTGATTGTTGAAAATAATTGTGAAGATAAAAATACAATGTTCCAGTAGGTTGCATGATATTCAGGGTGAGTAGATCATCCTTCAGCTATGTTCCCAATTTGCAACTTTTGTGAATATACATGCAAAATGATTCTTTTTTAGCTCACCTGTCACTAAGTGACAAAGTGAGCTTTTGTGATCACTCTTCGTCCGTCATTCGTCCATCGTCCGTCAACAACTTGCTTGTGTAGACTCTAGAGGTCACAACTTGGTCAAAATGATCATCTCAACAAAATCTAGGTCAAGTTCGATATTTGGTCATCTGGGGTCAAAAACTAGGTCAAAAGGTCAAATAATAGAAAAACCTTGTGTAGCCACTAGAGGTCACAATTTTAACCTAATCTTTATGAAACTTGGTCAAAATTATCATCACAACAAAATCTAGGTCATGTTCGATATTGGGTCATCTAGGTTTAAAAACTAGGTCACAAGGTCAAATCATAGAAAAACCCTTGTGTAGTCACTACAGGTCACAATTTTGACCCAATCTTTACGAAACTTGGTCACAATGATCATCTCAACAACATCTAGGTCAAGTTTGATATTGAGTCAACTGGGGTCAAAAACTACTTCACAAGGTCAAATCATAGAAAAACCTTCTGTAGTCACTAGAGGTCACAATTTTGGCCTTATCTTTATTACACTTGGTCACAATGATCATCTCAACAAAATCTAGACCAAGTTCAATATGAAAACCTTGTACATACAATAGAGGGGTTTGTATGAACTACTAGGCCAGGTGAGCGACCTATGGCCCTTTGGGCCCTCTTGTTATTGTTTCAACACTCTTAATTCTACCGATCTAGATTTGGGAATCAACTGAACAGAAGGGACAGGCATACACTATGTTCTATTTGAAGTTGAACACGCCCGTTTGCAGTACAATATTTCTGTGTCCCAAATTTCATTCACATTTATAGTTTTCCGAGTACCCGAGTACTCAATCAGAAGAATGACCAAGTACCGATTTTAGTACTCGTTGCCATCTCTAATGAATATATAACAAGGTTCTTTCGTTGAATATATAAATTTCCAAGAGCAAATTGTGCAATATCGGTTCTTTAGATTTTTGTTGGTATTACACCTTGAGGGTCTTCGTGATACTTCCCGCTTATGAAAACGTACGAACGGGATTCTAAATACAGACAATATAATTATCAGCTGTTAAATTATGCTAAAAGAAGGTCGAGAGTCGTGTCAAATTCTCTGGACTATTATACCTTCATGTCTGTAACACATAATACTGATTCTATCTGAAGAATGGTTTTGTATTATATAATTATGTATGCTTTCCTCAGAATTTGGTTGTATTTGTATATTTTGAATGGTAGACTGGTTGAATCAGCTGATACCAAATCAACATTTGTTGTATTTTTCCTGGAATCCATATGCTCACCACCATTTGATTACCAATCCAATAACAATTAAATGCCCTGAAAAACAATTGCTTAATGTGGCTTGCGTCCAATAGATTCATTCATTCATGAAAAAACAGTCTGTTTCAATAATCAATTGATCATATAATCAGTCTGTTCTGATAGATAAACATTTGAAGTGAATCGTATGATACGATTATTACTGTTGTTAGTAGTAATGTAAACATTGTTTAATGTTTCTCAGTGAGCCCAATGGGCACAACTAGGAATGCATGGGTCTGACCAACTAATTTGCTGAGGGGGGGAGTCCAACTGGCTATTTCCTATTGAGTATTTTACCCCTAAGTATTTTATTAATCAATAAAATTTAGTACATGAGATTTTTGTGCACTTATTAAAGTAGCTCATATGTGTGGCAATGAATTATTGAACTAAAAGACTTTAATGGCATAGCTAGCTCAATGGGACCTAAAAAACTCAATTCCTATGAAATAGATGAAAGGCCAATTAATATATTGGTAAATGTTTTGAGCTGCCAATTATTTCTAGCAGGAATAAAGCTGCCTATTTCAATATCTTTCAAACAAGCTCTTGGCTTTTGCAATGTACTTTTCAAAAGATGATACTCATATTTAATGCCTCTACTTTTACAGTAGTAAAATATGTCAGTCTGTAATTAAAGAAAATACTGAAAAACTGAGGTACTTAAGCCCCATTCTTAATTCTGCTCAACATGAGCAGATGTCCCACCATCTGTAGAGCTTATCTGTCAACCTTTTCTTTAAATACAACAAATTCATTAAACCACTTTATGGATTTAAAACAAATTGCACATGCCGAGCATAGCCTTTATTTGTTAGTCAGCTTTCTACTGAAATGTAGCAGGCATATGAGTGCCTCCATCCAATTTTGAATCCGGGTCACCAGATTAGACAGCAAGCGTGCTAACCATTTAGTTACAGAGGCACAGGAATGATCCTTGGGTGATACTCTGTTCCAAAGATCGTCATGGTCTGCTGCACAAGTAGGTTAGGCAAGGACTTTTTAATTTTGAGGTTTACAAGACCGGCGACCGTATTTTTTATTTTTGCCGATGGCACGAATCGTCAAAAGATCGATAATTCTCCATGTAAAATGATCAAATAGACCAAATAATTTAGCTACCGTTAAAACACCTGTCTAATTGCAGTTATCGTATTAAATACGTATCGAAATTAAAATACCATGACCTTACGTGATCAAGGTAAACTCATTTTCGAAAATCTTGACTCGATTTTCCGTAAATCACGCATGTCGGGCGTAAATAGACGGATGACGTCATATAATATAATAACATCGACCAAATTGTACATGTAGATCTACATAATTTCATTTAGTTCTCTGCGTGCATAAGTTTGCGTATTTTGTGCGTATATTTTAATTAATTCATAATATTGTTTCAGAATACAAGCTCTCGATACCAGATCGTAAAATTCTTCGTAAATCGCATCGTTGCGACAATCAGGCCAGGCGGGACCACGGGATCAAAGATCATCCCATAGCCTATTCTTTGATGGGATTAATATGCAGTCGAACTGGCGACCTTGAATTGAGCTTGGACGAATATAGGGCATATATCGCAGAATTGAGACAAATTGACATCCTATATATATCCAGCTTGATTGGATTATTGTGATTATTTGATTGCAGACCGATGTATTTATCATATGATCAGTTCGATGCTAGATCTAATTGACGCGAAATTTAACATACACATGTATGTTTTGCGAATACGGGAAAATTCATAACTACCTTCAAATATTAATCCATTGTTGTTACATAACATGTATATATTTTATCAGTCATGAATTATTCCAAAAGCACCGATTAAACAGACGTCTATAGCGTGAAGTCTAAATTAGCGATGTGTAGATATGTTTCTATTAATTGTGTCAAAGCGTGCTAATAAATACTCGTGCCTGTAAATCAGTCAAAATTCCATTCAAGCATAAAGTTTGGCTATCATTTTTTTATGTCGGTTCTCCAACAGTTTCTTTTGATTGCCCGACCTAAGTCGGCAACATCTGATATTTAGCGGCGGAATTTCTGTGTTCTAATGATTATTGATGACTATTGAAGTTACAATGTCGGTACGACTGTCTTTGATCCGAATAACATTACTAAGGGCATGGTATTTTATAGTTGTGGTGTTTTTATCCGCTATATCTTGCTATTGACTATATACGTTATGTTTTCATAATTTATTTCATAACCTGCATGCGTTTCATAAATACTTCACGATTCTCTTGTTCGTACAGTGCGCACGCCTGCACGTAGACTGTCGTATACGTTGCTATGTTCGGACGTATACGTTACGCCGTTGCTATGGAACATACAGATGAGTTTTTGTTTTTTTCGACCGGTTGGTGGACATTTTTCTAAACAATTCTTGTAAACCAGAAAATAAAAAAGAAGTGGCCTTACAGGAGTTATAAATAAATTGTTTAAGAGTAAATGGTGAAAATCTTCATGTCCGTGAGTTAAAATACCTGGCTCTGAAACATGAATCTAACAATGTATATTTTCTTGTTGGTAGTAAACTATGTTATATATCAGCCATGTGTGCCCTACTGTCTGGAATATAAGTTGGCATCACTTACAGGAATTGATAGTTTGTATATAAAACAAACCAACGATGCCATCCAGGCTTGTATACGTAGTAGAAACCATGGTGCTTAGGGAACGTTTCAAACGTACTGTTTGCAACAAACTTTGTACAGAGGTTATTAATTACTAAATAAATAAAATTAATATACCAGATTTATTTAGTGCCCTTTTTAGCTCACCTGTCACAAAGTGACAGAGTGAGCTTTTGTGATCACTCTTCGTCCGTCCGTCCCTCCGTCCGTCCACAATTACTTGTGTAGACACTAGAGGTCACAATTTTAGCTTAATCCTTATGAAACTTGGTCACAATGATCATCTCAACAAAATCTAGGTCAAGTTCGATATTAGGTCATCCGGGGTCAAAAACTAGGTCACAAGGTCAAATCATAGAAAAACCTTGTGTAGTCACTAGAGGTCACAATTTTGGCCTAATCTTTATGAAACTTAGTCACAATGATCATCTCAACTAGGTCACAAGGTCAAATCATAGAAAAACCTTGCATAGTCACTAGAGGTCACAGTTTTGACCTGATCGTTACGAAACTTGTTTACAATGATCATAACAACAAAATCTAGGTCAAGTTCGATATTGGGTCATCTTGGGTCAAAAACTAGGTCACATTGTCAAATCAAAAACCTTGCATAGTCACTAGAGGTCACAATTTTGGTCTAATCTTTATGAAACTCGGTCACAATGATCATCTCAACAAAATCTAGATCAAGTTTGATATTGGGTGATCCGGGGTAAAAAACTAGGTCACAAGGTCAAATAATAAAAAAACCTTGTGTAGTCACTAGAGGTCACAGTTTTGGCTTGATCTTTAAGAAACTTGGTCACAATGATCATCTTAGTCCGGTCAATTATGAAAAAGACCCGGCATTGGACTGTATAGTAAATATTTTTTGGTATTCTGTTAGGGAATATGTTGTTATTGAAGAATCTGAATGATGCCCAGCTGGCACCTTTGAGCATTTTGAAAAATTCAAGATGGCGTCCAAGATGGCCGCTAAAATTAGAAAAAATGCCATGGGTGCATGACATAAGTTACAAATTGCTATTTTTACTCATCAGATGTTTTAATCATAATAATTAATATATATTTATCATTATTCATTGATTCAGTTAATATAAGATGGCATCCGGGACAGCTAAAATCAAAATGGCGGCTACGTTGGCCGCAATAATTGCCCAACTTGGTAAATTGTATCAAAAATCATCTATTTTAATCCTATTCTTTTATATCAGTACTGTAATATGTAATTATTATTCAAAATTAAACTTTCTTTCATTTCGAAACTATTGACTCATTAGCTGATTCAAAATTGCACCCAAGATGGCGACCAAAACCAGTAAACATATACCGATGAAAGTTACAAATTGCTATTTGTGCTGAATGACAGTTCTTAAGATGTATTTGACCTATTTGTTTATATCATGTTTTATTGTTTGAGTCTATTTGCGATAACATCCATGAAGGCTGAAATCAAAATGGCGGCTACAATGGCCGTCATAATTGACGAATTGGCATATTTTATTAAAAACCATGAAGTGTAATCAAAATTGCTAATTATAATATTATCAGTACTGCAATATGTTACACAAATACTCTAATTGAAACTTAAATTAAACGCAATTGACCCAATAACTGATTCCACATGGCATCCAAGATGGCTTCCAAACGTGAACGAAGTGGTTAACCATACAGTCATTGTCATTGGTCGGTTGGTAAATTTATTAAAGTATTCATTCCAAATAAACTAATTTATATTGATCGATTTTACAAAAATCAATGTACATGCTGTTTAATACGGGACCCCGTGCACTTGTTAGGTAGCATTAAAAGTTCAACATATCAGGTGTATTATGTCCCTATCAAAACATGGGTTTTGTCCAAATTCCAGTGAGTCACGGTTGTGTAATAATTAATGCCCAGTCGAATCCAGATAGTTAAAAGGCAATAACTCGTATTTGTACAAAAAAAAACAAAAAAAGAGTTTATCACTTTCATTGGTGATATAAATGCCATCACAAGTAAAGAAATGATCATTGATAACGAAAGTCTAGGCGAAAAAAACGGTATATTCTATGCTGCCATGTGATGCTCATGTGTTAAGTTATTGAATGAAAAAGATTCCAACACCCATGGAGGTCATCAGATATGGTCGCTTTAAACCAAATATTATGTAGCGATCTCCAGAGGATGGGGAATACCTCTGCATGACACAATAGTTTATTAACAGGCAAACATATGACCAGACCAGACAAGGACAGACCTGGTAAAAGTAATACATGGAATACTAATAATAACGACTTTATATCTATTGTGGATTACATATTTGACAGTTATAAAATTACTTGCTAGAGTAAGAAACGACCATTCTTGGGTTATCTTTAAGCTTGGCACAACATCAACACGCCAGATATAGAATGTAATAATAAAATTATTTCTAAAGATCATTCGGGATACAAGAAGAGGATGTACAAAACTTGGCTTACTGGCGAGATGATAAATATCAGATAGACTCACTTGCAAACAAGGACCAGATATCTAAAATACCAAGTATAATATAGAGAACTATGGGAAGAAGGTAAAGAAAGCGCCTGAATGAACATGAGGGTTGTGGCAAATTGATTACTAAAAGAATAGGTTAAGGATGACATGATGACACTTGTCATAAAAGATCTTGTCAGAAGGAGAGAATATGAACTATATATTGATCCTACCAGAAGTGATGCTACTTAGCGACCCATTATTAGGCTGATTGCAAGGAAAGCCTCCGCAATTAACCAAGATCAAGCGTTGAAAGCTCATACCCCAACCTTAGCATACTTATAATAAGTTGTTGAGTGATAAGTGGAAGACATATGGATTCTTGCATAGTGAAAGGAATGCCGCTTGGTCAAGGTGGTTTCGGTAACTTCCAGGATTGGAGAGGAATACAACCTAGTTGTCACTTGTAAGGTTAATATGTATGTGACCGATAATAACATCACTAAATTGAGTCAGATATTTGAAATATGCTGAATGTATCGGCCTAGTGTCTCACACAGACTTTTAATGTGTACTGTTGACTAGTATATCTATGTATACATGTATGTAGGTTGCTAGCATCTCCCACAACTTTGTCTCGTGCTAAACAATGTACATTGTCTTGACAACAAAACCAAAGACTTTGGTCATTGTCAAGAAGACAAAACGGTTTGCGATGCAACATTATGCGCTAAGCTCTAATCATGCAAGATGCCTTGTGGAGCATCAGAACATTGATAATGAGACCTTCATCTTCTTGAGACGTGTTGGAACGGACAGGGGAGGATTTAAATTTGAAGATTATGATAGGTAAAGCTTGCAATGCTTTTAATACATTTAAACCACAGTGGAACACCAGCCACAATTTGATCGAATCAGACATCAAGCTATTTATCTCAAGGCCAAGACAAAATAGCTGTATATTTTAAAGACCTGGTATCTTACTGAGCAGATAGTGAAGACTCCACGTAGACAGATGATGGCTCTGCATGCATTCCTCAATCAAAATGGCCATGTAGAATTGGGAAAATATACGACCAAGTCATAATTAAAAACTGTACGCCTTAACAGGGGATGAAGCGGAAGTCCACCGCCAACACCATACACAAACGAAAATGGCGTCAGTGTTGGCACAGGACGAAGCATGAACACACAACCCCAACCATAAAACGACTAACATGGAAGTGATACGGCATCTACATTGTGAGAACAGTCTAACATCATTCACCTATAATTGGAATTCAACCAAAAGACCAGATAATCCTACCAGATATTACTTGAAAAATATTTCTTGTCGCAGCTTTAGTTTTGTGTAGCAAAAATTGCGACCCAGGTCCGAAAACGATTAAAAGCTGTTAACAATGCCTATTTCCAAACTACAGGAGAAGTGGATAAAATCAAGTGCAAATGTATATAAAGTGTTGTTTGTAAAATAAACAAATGTATAAATAAAACATATATACTTATACTAGTATTTACAATACCATATACTAGTATACCAACCGACCAGTGGTCTAAGATATATAATTAGCTTGGTTTAAACTTTCATGTTTGACATCAATCTTGGAAGCCAATTTGAATAAGCTAAACATAAAGTGTTTTCAATTGTAGTTTTATTAGATCATTTATTACCTATAGCAGTACTTATATTAAAAATTAACAATTTCTATTACGTTACATGCTATTAAATGCTAATTTTCAGTTTGACATATGTGGCAGCCATTTTTGCCGCCATTTTGATTTCAGCCGTCATGGTTGCCATATTAAATTGGCTTAATCAATAAATAATGATACATTAATGCAGTGTATTACAGAAGTAATTATGTTTGAGACACTTACACTACAATCAATTAGCAAAATATCAATATGTAACTTCTTAATGATCCACTAACATATTGTTTTTATTATGGCGGCCATCTTTGACACCATTTTGAATCAGCTAATGGGTCAACTGTTTTGAATTGAAGTTTTCTTTGAGTATTTATCATATATAACACTACTGGTACACATATAATTAAAACGATTGAATTTTAGTACAATTTGGCAATTATGGAGGTCATTATAGCCATGATTTGGATTCAAGCTGACATGTGTGCCATCTAAGATTCACTAAATCAATAATTAATGATAAATTTATATCAATTATTATGTTTTAACATCTAAAATACAATCAAACCGCAAAAAAAAGCAATTTGTAACTTATTCCTAGTACCAAAGTCATTTTTTCTAATTTTAGCGGCCATCTTGGACGCCATCTTGAATTTCTCAAAATGCTCAATGATACCAGCTGGGCATCATTCAGATTCTTCAATAACAACATATTCCCTAACAGAATACCAAAAAATATTTACTATACAGTCCAATGCCGGGTCTTACCTAAATATCCCATTTATAGACCGGACTATCTCAACAAAATCTAGGTCAAGTTCGATATGGGGTCATCTGGGGTAAAAAAGTAGGTCATTAGGTCAATCATATAAAAACCTTGTGTAGTCACTAGAGGTCACAATATTGGCCTAATCTGTATAAAACTTGGTCACAATGACCATCTCAACAAAATCTAGGTCAAGTTCGACAGGTGAGCGACCTAGGGCCCTCTTGTTGTGACAAGCTTTACATTATAGTGTTGCAGCCACAAGGACGCCGATATATCCTCTACCGGGGCAAATACAGCTTAATCTGACCGAAAAAAAGCCCGTATATAGTTCTGTTGTGTGTACTGATACACTTGTATAAAATATATACTCGTTAACATGTTTATTATTCAAGTAAAAGAGAAGCAAATAACAGCCTACTTTCAGATCCAGTACATATACATTTAGCCCACATCACCGAGTTGTATAGCACAGAGCAAGCAAATCATGCTATATCGTTCCTTTAGATTTGTGTTGATATCACACCTCGAGCGTCTTTGTGATACTTTCCGCTTATGTAAATATACATCCGGGATAATAAATTTCGACAGTATATCAGCTGATAAATTATGCTAATTGAAGGTTGAGAGTTGTGTCAAATTCTCTGGACTATATGTCAGGTATAACACTCCGCAACCATGGTAGCCACAAAATGTTGGCTTTTTACCCTCTCGAGTACCAGTTCATGAACTTTTAAGTGGAGCATTATATAATAAACAAGTATTTCATGGTCAGAGAAATTGAATAGTGACCCAGACAGGTATTGAACTTGGGATCTCTCGATCCCTATGTGCTCGCCTAAGCACCGCTTCCCTAAGTGTGATCAATATTTAAAGGGCCAGCTTTATGATACCGTATATGACTTTCGTTCAAGACACCTTATGGCTTTCAGAGTTCTATGACTGGCAGGCACCAGGCAGCAAGGCTCATGGTAACTAATTGATCGCTCATCAACAAACACGATATCAGAATGGCCCTCTATTAGGAATTGAACCTATTGTATTGTTGATGTCACTGCCAAGCCCTCTATTACTTATAAATATAGTATTGGCTACATTCTAAACTCAAAGCGCCTATAGCACTATAGTTGTTTGAATGAATGTAGGGGAAGTTATAAAATTAAAGATGATGTAGCTTAATTTTTCTACTGATTTTTTTTGTACATTTATTTCTAGCGTATACTCTTTAATAATACATGCTTGAACGCCTTGATGTAAACTCCTATCTGTATATACTAGTACTGGAAGATATACTTAGCTTTCTGGCATGATATAAATATATATCGATCTACAAGTTTAAATGCTATAGATCATTCAAATATGCCACAAATAATAGTAACCTTCACATACAAACTACACATATATAATGGTTTATCGACAGTCAATGTTTTGCCCCAAGCAGAAATAATCATATGCAGTGTCTATAAAGAGTAAATAGAAATCGGTGTATTTATTGGCCGGGAGGTAGACACATGCTGTTCATTCAGAATCGGTGTATTTATTGACCGGGAGGTAGACACATGCTGTTTATTGACCGGGAGGTAGACACATGCTGTTCATTGACCGGGAGGTAGACACATGCTGTTCATTGACCGGGAGGTAGACACATGCTGTTCATTGACCGGGAGGTAGACACATGCTGTTCATTGACTGGGAGGTAGACACATGCTGTTCATTGACCGGGAGGTAGACACATGCTGTTTATTGACCGGGAGGTAGACACATTCTTTTCATTGACCGGGAGGTAGACACATGCTGTTCATTGACCGGGAGGTAGACACATGCTGTTCATTGACCGGGAGGTAGACACATGCGAGGTAGACACATGCGAGGTAGACACATGCTGTTCATTCAGAAGTGTCAGGTATGGTCTTCATTCTATGTGGGGTTCACCGTGAAAATTTGATGTTTTGGCTTTCTTTGGTCAATAAAATACTGCAATGCGACAAAGACAGATGAGGTCCGCATGAAATAATTAGAACTATATTGCATGACCGGTTTACATCCTCGTAGTTACGCAACATTACTGGCTGGCCGGTTTACTATTGCAAAAGGTGGCGCCTTAGGAAAAAAAGTAGTTTCATCAACTAAACTATCAGCGATTGTAGAAACGTACGTGTGTATAAATTTAGTTATTCGATAAATCGAACAACTAAAAATAGTTGGTTTCTCGCAAACCATATATAAATTTACTGGACAAAATAACACATTTACTTAAGCAGTTTAAGGCTACTGTCAGGGTCCCTTCCTTCTATGACATTGTTCTCATATACTTTAAGTATTGGTTAATCAACAGTCAACAGTCTTCAAATTAAGTAATTTACATTATCATATTGCTGTTGATTAAAACATTAAAATATTCCTGCCATAATGAGCCAATAAAAGTTTTAATACAGCCGTACATTGGTGGTATAAACAGGTAAAACAATCAATTTCCTGGAAATTATTCCAAAATAATATGCCCAGACAGTGAACTTTAATATCATGGTGAGATTGATTTATATTCTTACTATTTATATTACCAGGCTAGCATGCCTTGTTCTTTGATATATACTTATAGGCATTATGTGTTATTAACAGGTAGCTTTGAACTGGGTTTAAACAGTTTCACATTCTAATGATATGCTATTATATGTATCATCAATATTTGTGGTAATAGTTTAATTGTGTCTATAAATAAATGGTATTCAATTGATGCTATCATACTGTAAGTTCTCATTTCATTGAACACAGAATTTAATTCTTATTCTAAAGACTTATTTAACTTCTTATTTTTGTATAAAAATGCAACTCTTTTACCGAGGTGTACGGTGGCATAGAGGGGAAACAAGAAATGTTTTATTTATCACGTGCGCACATGTAAGCATCACGTGCGCACGTGGTAGCTATTACGTGCGCCCGTGGTAGCTAACATGTGCGCACATGTTAGCTATCACGTGCGCATATGTTAGTATTTCGTGCACACGTAATAGCTATCACGTGTGCTCATGATTGCTGTTACGTGCGCACGTGTTAGTTATTACGTGCGCATGAGTTGGTTAGTCATTGGTCAATTATCACGTGCGCACGTGATAGCTATTACGTGTGCATGTGATAGCTATCGCGTGTGCACGTAATACTATCACGTGCGCACATGATAGCTATCGTGTGCGCACGTGATAGCTAACACGTGCGCATGTATAGCTACCACGTGCGCATGTGATGCTAACATGTGCGCACGTGATAAATAAAATATTTCTTGTGTCCCCTCTATGCCACCGTAGAGGTGCCATTTAGTACCAATATTATGGTCTAATTTAGCCATTAAAGCATATTGATGATACGTTACTTTGTTTGAAATGCATTAATGGTATATTTCGCCAGTCTTGGTTGAGTAGTTATACTAAGTTGTGTGCTGAATTCATATGTACTGCCAATCTGGGTTTGATTTTCCAATTGTGGAAGGTTATACCCTTCATCTGAGTCTGACAAGAACAATTTTCCTCCACATGTGGAGAAGCTGCTCGTTCCTGGTGGAATGCTTTGTTAATAGTACTGATTAGGATGTAGACCATGACTGAACAACTTTTGTCAGGCCCGTAGTAAGCAGAGGCTCTCCAAGGCACTTGCCTCAGTGAAAATTTGAGAATTGAACAAATTAAGCACATTTTTTGGAGGTAAAGGCACCCAAAATGTACCTACCTACCTGACCTACACTATTCGTGCCCGCTGGCACATAAGGCTGCAACCAGATCTCTCCATTGCCGTCTGTCCTAAAATATACCTTAGACATATTTTGCCTCAGTGTTTTTTTTTGTGTCTGGATTCTGCACTGGTTGTGTAAATGTCTGGTGTTTCTGGGATAATAATTCTCTGCTGTATGTTCTCCAAGTGTATGATGTAGGAGAAAGAAATGGAAACATCTCTTCAACATGGTTTTATTGTCCATTATTGGTATGACATCAAGGTGAAAACAGGAAGTAATTACTAAAAACATGCCATGAAAAAATCTTGCTGAACTTTGAAACACAAGGTCACCCTGTCTGCCAACTGACTTGATAAAATATTCATATTATATGAGATCGTAATTTTAATTTGGTTATCATTATCTATGCATTTTTGTGATGCAAAGGGAGATGATTACATTTATAGAGGGGCATTCAATAAATTGGTAGACTGGGTTCATCAGTTTAAGACCCATCATACCAAAGACGAAATGAAAATGGTACCAGACATTTCCTTGCTAGATGCTCAGCATAAAAGGGAAACTGGCTTTTCTTCTCTCATACCCTTGTGGCAATGGATGACATCAGGAATGAGTAAAACACCTACTCTGGCATAAAACTATGGCTTTTATAAAGGGTCAGAAATATTCAACCAAGATAAAAAAAACCAAGCAGGATCTAGGATTAGGTCCTGAGAAAAACGATGAATTTGGCATAAAACATTTAAACATCTGTTATTGTAAAGGATCAGAAATGTAACCCAAAAAATACAAAAAAAACAAGCAGGAACTATCTTTTGGTCTGTAGAAGAGCTCTGCATCCGGCATAAATCATTTTGCTATTGTACAACACCAGAAATTTTACCCCCCCCCCCACCAAATGGAAACAAAATCGCGTATGAATGATATTTTGGAGAAAGCACTGTACTGTATTCCTAGATACTTTCGCGGATACAATATTTCACGTTTTTCATACCGTCGGCATATTGGCGGCTACAAATTTTCACGGAATCATAACGCCCGCGAATTCCGCGAAACTAAAGTCTCTACGGCATAAAGGTATTGTAAATACCTGTACAGGAATACATTGACTTTAATCATGACTAAAACAAACATTCTACGTAAAAGTAAACTGATTCATTCACACCCCACCCATGTACCCCTGTGCTTGTTTACATTGAAGCACATTACACGCTACGTCATAACAGTGTTTATGTCTACACAAGCTTCAATATGCACGATTCTTAGAGGATCGAAATTGATGTTTATATTGAGAAAACTAGCGCAATTGTTCTTAGATTTTATAAAGATGGATTTATTGAGAGAAGTTCCCACGTCATGTATGCGCAAGTACAATTATCCTTCGTCAAATGTTTTGCGATTTTAGCATGTTTAGTATGAAGAAGCTAGAAACGTTCACGGATTCGTTGGAGGGAACATTTTCGCAGCTATTTAACTTCGCGAAATGATACCTCCCGCGAAAGTCGCTAACTTAAAATGCGCGAAACCATTTCTAGGAATACAGTACTGTATAGCGGGGTCCATTATTCGCGTTATCTGGATCCTTTTGAATTCACGGTGTCATGATTTCGCGCAAACGACCTCGACCGCGAATTTAAAACCTTGTTGGTAAACATGAAATGGGAGGTCAATCTTACGTGAGTTACACCTTGGAAAATAAAAAAAATGGAAATTGATTGCTGAACACGGCAATGTATAAACTTTTTAAGCTTAAAACTTACATGCAATATCGTAAGAAAACCGGGCGTAATGACAATTCAATTGTTCATTAAGTGTTGATTAATTGCGAATATACGTACGTTTTCACAAGTCCTACATTGCTATCATAGTCCATAATTAATGATTAATTAAACAAGTACGACAATTTAGAACTGACGATACGCTATGTAATTACGCAGGCAAAATCAAATCAACGCTTCCGATATGCCGGAATATATTACGTCATTTTCTCAACACAGTGTGTACACATGCTGTGTCTGATATATTTAAAGCGTTTAGGCACACAGGGAAGCACTTGCCAGGTATAAAGAGTCTAATAAGAAGTCTTTATAAGACTATTTAAACCCCCTGTCCATGATTTATTTATGCTGTCCATCGGTATAACATATAAGGGCGTGTGGTTCTGTCCTTCCAAATTTGATAATTTATAAACAATTTACGGGATTAACAAATTACACAGTAAGATTGTTTATTTTGTTCATAAATCGCTCGTTGCGTTTCGACGGTTATTTTGAACGGTTTGTTGGTGGCCGAGTTGACTATCATTAGAAAAATTACACAAACAAATACCTTACGGCAAACATTTACACGTTTTGCAAACAAAAGCGTTAAATCTAATAATTTTGATTCACCTGCTTATAATTAACACCTTTTAACGTTGAGAAAACATGATGCACGTATGATATTTGATACACATGCATAGAGTTTACACAAGTTTTACAAAGATCTAATTTCGAATTATATTTTGTAATTTATTATAAGTCGATGTCTTACTGTCGTATTTTACTTAATCGGCGTACTTCTTGCAAAATCATTGGGTCAACGTTGGTTTTCAATCATGAATTGTCTCCCTTTGTAAAATTTGTATATTTACGAGGTGAATAATTCGCTGGGTTTAGATTTCGCGCTATCGATGTTGACCGCGAATATAGCGAAAATTAGACCCCCGTGAAATATACCCGCTATACAGTATGTGGCATAAAACATAGACTTATATTGTCAATGAAATCAATATTATATGCTGATGATGCATCTAACGTGTCTGTGAATACTATGAGACTATCTGATGCATCTACCGTGTCTGTGAATACCATGAGACTATCTGATGCATCTACCGTGTCTGTGAATACTATCCGACTGTCTGATGCATCTACTGTCTGTGTCAGTACTATCCGACTATCTGATGCATCTACTGTCTGTGTGAGTACTATCAGACTATCTGATGGCTTATTCCCTCCTGTGTTAGCGCTGTATGCACCACTAATGAGCTGATCAATCATTATCAATGTTATATTCACTGTATTCATTGATAGTCATGTCATACAACATCATGTCCATCTATCTTGATTATCTACCGTCATTATAATCTGCAATCATTACCGGCAGACTTATCCTGGCAACTTCTGCTAATTTTACAAAATTTACTGTTTCATTATCTTCATTATAAATACATGTACTAAGTTGCTAGTTGTTAATATTAAATAAATATTATTGATAATAATTAATTATTGTACACTTATTTACAAAAATATATGAGCCAGTCTCCAGGAAAACCTGCTATAATGACATTATGTAATTACTATATGAAACAAGATTTTGATAAAGCTCTAAAATAAGGAAAAATACATATCTATTGATTCTATTTTAAGTAATTGACCCATAAAGTACTAAACCTTAGCTTTAAATTTTTCCTATGAATTATGTCGAAAACACATACTTCGTTGCTATGGTGACCAATTTCAGAAAAGTACTCCGATTGAGAAAAACGAGGATTTAGTTGTTTAAAACAGAAGAAGCCTTTCTCTGAATGCAAACAATTTCGATTTTGAAATATATTTCGAAAAGTGAAACATAATTTTAGAATTTGGTACTATTTTGAACAGTTAATGTCAAGAATTGATCAAATGGTGTAATAATGAAATACTTATTTCAGTTACGTCTAATAATGTTTGAATGACGTTTGCGACGTCACACAAAAAGCTCCGAATAAGGACTCTACAAAAACAGCTGTAACTTCCTTAAAACTCAAGATATTAACATAATTTCTTTTGCAATTTGCTTATTTAATATTATCCCGTAATACTATGGATAATCTTAAAATCAATATGTTTGTCAAAATAGCAGGTTTTCCTGGAGACTGGCTCATATATAATTATGAATAATATTTTTGAAACAATCTAAAGAAGGCAAGTCATAGGGTGAGAGAATTGGTTATTTCATTGAATTTTGAAGCAGGCTTATGCAGAGTAACGCTTTTGGATTAGGTTGTCATGGTGACAGGGTATGGCAGATTAGGTATTTTAAAAGCTGTGGGTGGGTGAGTGTGTGTGAAGTTTGAGGTTTGGTACTGCAACAGGCTTCACTATTAAGCCCTTGGTTTAGTATTTTGATGGGCTTCAGAGTGAATTTCTTGGTTTAGTATTCTGATAGGCTTCAGAGTGAGGTTCTTGGTTCGGTATTCTGAAAGGCTTCAGAGTGAAGTTCTTGGTTCGGTATTCTGATGGGCTTCAGAGTGAAGTCGTCCTTGGTTTGGTATTCTGATGGGCTTAGGAGTGAGGTTGTTGGTTCAGTATTCTGATGGGCTTCAGAGTGAGGTTCTTGGTTTGGTATTCTGATGGGCTTCAAAGTGAGGTTCTTGGTTTGGTATTCTGATGGGCTTCAGAGTGAGGTTCTTGGTTTGGTATTCTGATGGGCTTCAGAGTGAGGTTCTTGGTTTGGTATTCTGATGGGCTTCAAAGTGAGGTTCTTGGTTTGGTATTCTGATGGGCTTCAGAGTGAAGTTCTTGGTTTGGTATTCTGATGGGCTTCAGAGTGAGGTTCTTGGTTTGGTATTCTGATGGGCTTCAGAGTGAAGTTCTGGGTTTGATATTCTGATGGGCTTCAGAGTGAAGTTGTTGCTTTGATATTCTGATTGGCTTCAGAGTGAAGTTCTTGGTTTGGTATTCAGAATGATCATGGCTTGGTATTCTGATGGGCTTCAGAGTGAAGTCGTCCTTGGTTTGGTATTCTGATGGGCTTCAGAGTGAAGTCGTCCTTAGTTTGGTATTCTGATGGGCTTCGGAGTGAATTTCTTGGTTTGGTATTCTGATGGGCTTAGGAGTGAAGTCGTCCTTGGTTTGGTATTCTGATGGGCTTAGGAGTGAAGTCGTCCTTGGTTTGGTATTCTGATGGGCTTAGGAGTGAAGTCGTCCTTGGTTTGATATTCTGATGGGCTTAGGAGTGAAGTTGTCCTTGGTTTGATATTCTGATGGGCTTAGGAGTGAAGTTCTTGGTTTGGTATTCTGATGGGCTTAGGAGTGAAGTCGTCCTTGGTTTGGTATTCTGATGGGCTTAGGAGTGAAGTCGTCCTTAGTTTGGTATTCTGATGGGCTTAGGAGTGAAGTCGTCCTTGGTTTGATATTCTGATGGGCTTAGGAGTGAAGTCGTCCTTGGTTTGGTATTCTGATGGGCTTAGGATTGAAGTCGTCCTTGGTTTGATATTCTGATGGGCTTAGGAGTGAAGTTCTTGGTTTGGTATTCTGATGGGCTTAGGAGTGAAGTTCTTGGTTTGGTATTCTGATGGGCTTAGGAGTGAAGTCGTCCTTGGTTTGGTATTCTGATGGGCTTAGGAGTGAAGTCGTCCTTGGTTTGATATTCTGATGGGCTTCAGACTGAGGTTCTTGGTTTGGTATTCTGATGGGCTTTAGAGTGAAGTGGTCCTTGCTTTGGTATTCTGATGGGCTTCGGAGTGAGGATTCTGATGGGCTTCAGAGTGAGGTTCTTGGTTTGTTATTCTGATTGGCTACAAAGTGAAGTTCTTGGTTTGGTTTTTTGATGACTTTGGAGTTTTTTAGATGATGTGGCCAACAATGTACCAGCGTGTGCATGTATTTGTCATAGTTTTTAAAATTATGTCAGGTGTCCACAGGGATGTCACTCTGTGCATAATATGCAGATACGCGTATATAAGATAAACCTACACAATTACTGATACACCTGTGCAATGGAACATTATATAAATAACACACACAGCATGAAATTTATGTTGCATTTAAAGGTGATTAAATATCTTTTTTTTGTTTTTCATAAAATTTATTCTGCACATATTGTACAAATAAGACATCAAACCACACAGCAGTAATTATATATATAAAGCAGTAAGCAATAAAAATATTTCTGTACAGTACGATTTGTTAAGTTATATCATTTTTTTTTTTGATTTGATATGAGTTTACAAGGTCCTAGCTCGTTTTTATGTTAGCTATATGTACTGCTTTTTATTTCAATGTTCATGAACAAATATGAAGTAGAATTTAAAGATGTTACACATACACTTAGTTCCGAGTTCACTTTGAAACTACTTAACGGTATAATTTGTATTTAATGTATATTTAACGGCAAGGAAAAGATATATACAAGTTTTACTCATATTTTTATTCAAGGGAGGTAATAAAATAATTATGGAAATTCTTCTAATTTTAAAATTTGTGAAATAAAATTTGGATATTAACATGTGAACTAAACGCGAATCTAGTTGGATGCCTGTACTAGTAGTATTTGTGATTAAATTTACAAATAAAATTTAGTTAATATACGGAAAATAAATCGACTTAAATATGGACGTTTTTGTGAAATTCAAAAAAAACGGAACGATAATATAGTATTATTTGTGATTAAATTTACAAATTAAATTTAGTTAATATACGGAAAATAAATCTACTTAAATTTGGACGTTTTTGTGAAATTCCAAATAAACAGAACGATAATATAGTATTATTTTTGTGATTAAATTTACAAATTAAATTAGGTTTATATATAGAAAATAAATCAACTTAAATTTGACGTTTTTGTGAAATTCCAAATAAAAGTAAATATAATAAAATATTATTTGCACTTTAACCCGTTTTTATGCCCCCCTATCGATAGATGGGGAGGCATATAGTGATTCACCTGTCCGTCCGTTCGTCCGTTCGTCCGTCCTTCCGTCCGTTCGTCCGTCCGTCCGTCCTGGTTAACCCAAATTGACCGTTTCTTCTAGCATTAATATGGCTTGCTACAAAGCTTTCATACTTGCATGGATGTTGTGTATGAACACTCTCCACAAGCCAGTATCACCTAACCCCATTTTGACCTTCACCTTGACCTAATTTTGGACTTAGACTTTATGGACAAGGCTTCCACAGGGGGCATAAGCGTTTATTGAACGCAGTCTTGTTTAATGCTGTGACATGACTGCGAGGGTGATGGTAAATAATACCAACCCGAGAATAGTTATATCACCCGAGGCGAAGCCGTTCGCCTCTGGTGACATGACTATTCAAGGGTTGGTACTATTTACTGTCACCAGAGCAGCCATGTGTTATTTATTTTATTATACAGAACAAAATTACAACCATTTTGCAAAATAAAATATCAACAAATGTAAGCAGAACTTAGATTGCCGTTATCATAATTTTACATGTACAATCTTAGGCGAGTCATTTTAACTTTTAACCTCAAACTAATTGCAACACAAATTTTTATATTCTAATATTGTGCATCTAGCTAATGTAAACCGTGAAAAAAAATTCCTAAGATAAATTCCATTGGCTTTTCGAAATATGCTCATAATATTGAATTGTCACATGTTTTTGCGATACTTGTTTCTTTTGGAGAGTATATGTCTTGACCTGTATGAGTATTTTTCTTTGAATGCATTTTAATTGTAAACAATTCAATCAAGGAACAATCCTGTAACATTTGTTTTCTATCAGATATTCAGTTTCGGCAAGGAAAATGCCCAATGTTTTCTATTACATCCACTACGAAAAAGTGGAATTTATTCCCTAGCGACAATGTCTTTCGACGAACCTGTTTTTAGGGATTTGGTAGAGAGTCACCCAAGTAATATTTGAGCGAATTTATTTTAAAATCAAACTGCTGGTTCTTAAAAAAAGACTGAGAAAGTTGTCAATGTAAGTACATCTATATTGGGAAAATGTGCTCCACTCCCTAATTTCATGTTTTTGATCAAAGTTATTTTCTAATTTCTGGAAGAGGGTTACCCAATGACCATTTGTGCCTAAATAATTTTAATTTAGAGCAGTTGTTTGAATTGATGTTCAACCTTTTAATATGTGATTATCTATAGAGTAAATGCGTCACGCCCCCTGGTGGCTATTTTGTAATTCGAATCATAGCGCTATTCTTGTATTTAGTTTAGAGGATCACCAAACAACCATGTGTGCCAAATTATTTTAAAATCGGATAAATAGTTTCTTAAAAGAAGGTTTTTAAAAACTATATAACCTTTGACCACTAAGTATGGCCTTGACCTTTGAGCTTGGGACCTAGGTCATACGCATGGCACACCGTCTTGATGTGGTGAACATGTGTACCAAGCAATTTAAAAGTCAAGTAAGATACGACAAAGATACTGAGTGGATGCCACTAGCATGACTATAAAACCTGTGACCACTAAGTTTGACCTTGACCTTTGAGCTAGGGACCTATGTCTTGTGCATGACACACCCTCTTGATGTGGTGAACATTTGTACCAGGCAATTTTAAAATCCAGTAAGAAACAACAAAGTTACAGAGCGAACTCGACTTATATGACTATATAACCTTTGACCTCTAAGTATGACCTTGGTCATTAAGCTGGAGATCTGGGTCTTGACCATGACATACTGTCTTGGTGTGGTGAACATTTGTACCAAGGATTTTTAAAATCCAGTAAGAAATGATCAAGTCACATAGCGACACGACGTGCATGACTATATAACCTTTGACCTCTAAGTGTGACCTTGACCTTTGAGCTTGGAACATGGTCTTGCATATGACACACTGTCCTGACGTGGTAAACATTTGTACCAAGCAATTAAAAAATCCATTTAGAAGCGACAAAGTAACAGAGTGGACACGGTTTTGCTAACAGAAATATATTCTGGAGTATTTTGGGCACGGCCTAATTCATGTACATCTTCAGTCATTTGTACTGTCTGATCAGGAATGTTCATTTACCATTAGATACACAGGTATATAATACATGATATGTGTAATTTCTCAACAAATCGGATTGAAATTACAGAAATTAATAACATTTATGTTACCCCTTCCAAGTGCTAATATGACTCACTTGTCGACAATTCAATAGGTAATACCCCTACATGTATAATGTCAAACAGGTGAATATCAAATTCTCCGATGATAACATCATTTGTTGTTTTCAGTAGAGGAAGGTTGTACCTTTCAGAAAATATGCACTTTTATACAGATTTAGCGAATATTTAACTACTTACAAAGGCATTATCAGAACTTAAAATGTCCCTCATACTATGAATAAAATAACATGCTAAACTTGCTATCAAAAGTGGCCATAAACATGTGGATTTTTTTCCAACTTTCCGGCAAAATATTTACTTAGGACTTTTTTTCTACAGTGTATAATAGCTTGTAGATGATGAAACTGTAATGAATCTTTGTGTTGCAATTAGTTTGAGGTTGGCCCTATTTTTGAGCTTAAATGACTCGTCTATCTTAGTCTGTATAAGTTTCTAATGATTTGGTACTATTTTTAGCTCAACTGTCACAAAGTGACAGAGTGAGCTTTTGTGATCACTCTTCTTCTGCTGTCTGTCCTTGAACAATTGAACAATCTAGAGGTCACAATTTTGGCTAATCTTTATGAAACTTGGTCACAATGATCATTTTAACAAAATCTAGGTCAAATTTGATATTGGGTTATCCGAAGTCAAAAACTAGGTCACAAGGTCAAATCATAGAAAAACCTTGTGTAGTCACTAGAGGTCACAATTGTGGCCTAATCTTTATGAAACTTGGTCACAATGATCATCTCAACAAAATCAAGGCCAAGTTTGATATTGGGTCATCCGGGGTCAAAAACTAGGTCACAAGGTCAAATAATAGAAAAACCTGGTGTATTCACTAGAGGTCACAAATTTGGTCTTATCTTTATGAAGCTTGGTCAAAATGATCATCTCAACAAAATCTAGGTCAAGTTCGATATTGGGTTATCCGGGGTCAAAAACTAGGTCACAAGGTCAAATCATAGAAAAACCTTGTGTAGTCACTAGAGGTCACAATTTTGGTCTAATCTTTATGAAACTTGGTCACAGTGATCATCACAACAAAATGTAGGTCAAGTTCGATATTGGATCATCCGGGGTAAAAAACTAGGTCACAAGGTCCAATCATAGAAAAACCTTGTGTAGTCACTAGAGGTCACAATATTGACTTAATCTTTATGAAACTTGGTCACAATGACCATCTCAACAAAATCTAAGTCAAGTTTGATAAAAAAATTTTTATTGGGTCAGTAGGGGTAAAAAACTAGGTCACAAGGTCAAATTATAGAAAAACTTTGTGTAGTCACTAGAGGTCACAATTTTGACCTAATCTTTATGAAACCTGGTCACAATGATCATCACAACAAAATCTAGGTCAAGTTCGATATTGGGTCATCCGGGGTAAAAAACTAGGTCACAAGATCAAATCATAGAAAAACCTTGTATAGTCACTAGAGGTCACATTTTTGACTTTATCTTTTTGAAACTTGGTCACAATGACCATCTCAACAAAATCTCGGCCAAGTGCGATATTGGGTCATCCGAGGTCAAAAACTAGGTCACAAGGTCAAATCATAGAAAACCTTTTATAGTCACTAGAGGTCACAATTTTGACCTAACCTTTATGAAACCTGGTCAGAGTGATTATCTCAACAAAATCTTGGTGAAGTGCAATATTGCATCATATGGGGCAAAGATCTAGGTCACTAGGTCAAATCACATGTCTTGCATATACTGCTACAACAAGTGAGCGACCTAGGGCCCTTTTGGCCCTCTTGTTATATCTAGTCCTGTTTCTATTTAAGTTGACTCCCAACTCTTCATTTGAGCGGAAGTTTAGAAATCGGTGTAAATAAGACGTATTGAAAGCGTCTGACTACCATGTTGAAATAGTACGAAAAATTGATTTGTCAATTTGTTCTCATGTCTTAAAATCGCGAATTTACTGTATAGTTATTACTATATTATACTATAATAAGCTTGCAGAATAAAGCTTTTGCTGCAATTTTTTGTACCATTTATTCCAAACGTTGAAACACCAACACTCACAAATACTAGCTACAACGAATACTAGCTACAATGTATGTGAAACGTTTTCTAATGCGCCCACACAAAATTGTATCCAAGTTTAAATATTTGTTTAGCAAGCATCCCTACTACATTAGAGGAAGGTGCTTTGCATTTATTTCATAAGAATATAGACTAGCTAATGCAAAAGAGCATATAGCTAAAACTGGGCTCATCTTTAAATATACACATTATCTTTTAAAAACAAATTATCACGAAAACTGGATACAAGTATTCAAAACGTTGATGAATTTGTAAACTCTCCTGGTTTTCAACATTTCCTAAATCACTAAACTGTCAATGAAAAAAATCTAGCCAAGCAACTGCCATGAAATTTGGGATAAAACTTTTGTAATAGTTACTCTACTGGTTGCATGTACGAAAAACAGTATGTTGTTCAACTATTTTTTTTGTATAACTTAAAAATGAAAAATCTCATATTTTAAATATCATTTAAAAAGACATATAACATGCATATTCTAAATCAAACATTATCTTGTGATTCCGTATGTACGAAATTTCGTGCATGCCAAGTTTCATGAAATAAAATGTCAAACTTTTTCGGTAAAATACAAATATCAGTTTTTAGGGCGTTCCCCAAAATCTAAAAATATCTTAATAACTAGCCGAGCAAAACTGTTATGGGTTTGCACAATCACTATCATGAGTCTGTTCTTCATAAAAATCAGGTGTTTGATACCTCTAGTACAGAAAAATTTAGGAGTTGGGAATCACCATAATGCCGTTAGTGGCAATCATAAACGGCAGGGATGGCCATGTGATCATTGCTCTTGTTGTTTATTGATAAGGCTAGAGTTATCTTCATCGATTTATACCCTTATATTCTTGTAGTTTATTTAAGAAATAATGAATACGTAGCTATGTTTTGTTGCGTAATAAAATATAGGCACGTGTTTGGATGCGTAGTAATTAAATCACGAGTGCGTAGCACGAGTGATTTAATGTACGCATTCAAACGAGTGCCTATATTTTATAACACAACAAAGCACAGCTCCTATTTATTATTTCGATTCTAACATCGCCAATGCTCTGCCATTTATAGCACAACAAAACAGGTTGACGTCAAACTACTTTTTTTCCTAGGAATGTTATACCGTTACGTCATTTGTCATAGTATATGACGTCAAACGTGACGTCACCAATCAGCTATATTTTATCGCGGTAATAAAATATGGTAAGCTCAATATACGCAAAGAAGGCAAATCTCACGTGCTATGTTAGAATTATACATATCAACTTGAATAATGTTGTATAATGGTGTTATAACTGAGAGAAATAGGAGGAAGATTTCTTGCCACCAGTGATATCACTATAAGTCTTAACAGTCTGACAAGTTTACTGATCTAACACAAAATAACAGAATATCTCGACAGAACGGCCTATTTCTATTATACATGTATCATGTTGAGAATATACAAACATTTATTTGTGCTTGATCCTGTATGTAATAACAGTCATTAACATTTTATAATAAATGTATGAATATAAATACTGGGTGTGTTGTTTTGTATTGGTGGTAATAAACTGCTAACCTTTATACTGCAACAGAGAAAATGTTATAGATGCTGATGTATGTTACATGTTATATAATGAGTCATACACTAGCTGCTTTGTATTTTCCTATAACTTGCTTTACGAAGAGTTTGATTTGATTATTTATGCATGAATATATTACAAGGGTCTTGCTTTGAATATATAAATTTCTGCGATTAAATTTGTGTTTGAATTACACTTTTTTCGTCTTCGTGATACTTGCCGCTTATGAAAACATAAGCCGGGGGGGGGGGGGGGGGTTATGAATAAAGACAACATATCAGCTGTTAAATTATGCTTCTAGAACATCAAGGATCATGTCAAAATCTGTACTATAAATATGATATATGTATTATAGGACTGCATCAGTTCTATTATAAAACTTGTCTGAAATACTGTTGACCAATGCAACATAAAACAATACATTACAACACCCTTTCGGAGGTGCGAAATATTGGCTGTAGTGTAGAGGTTGTTGCTTTGTGGATGTTAGATTTATTGTAAATATTGGCTTAGGGAAATTGTGTTGTTATAGAGAGGTTGTTACTAGGGCTGCGTACCGGTTTCCGATATAAATCGAATACCGCTATGTTACGTTCGTTCGATACATCGTATCGAACTTGTCTGTATCGGTAAAAAAGTCGATCAACAAAAATATACATGCAAATCAATAAAATACCCATTTTCAATCATGTTTTTTGTCGTCTTATTTGTCGTAGAAGTTTATGTCCGAGTGAATCTAATTTTCAAACAAGAGTCTGCTATGTAAACCACTCGCGCAATTTAAAAATATGCAAGTAGGTTGTTTATCACATCTTAGGCCTGACTTGATTGTGTTAAATACATGTTGTAGGTCTGCACGTGCATATTTACCGCATTTAGATGTTTTATTGCCAAAAGAATATATCATATGATTTATCGAATATCGATCATTTTGTATCGATACAAATATCATATCGATCATTCTAACTGATACGCAGCCCTAGTTGTTACTCTACAGAGGGCAACTCTGGAGAGGTTGTAATGTATTAGAGTAACAAATTTTTATTAAAACAACAAACAACTGGCCACAGTACTAGACTAATGGCACAGTTGTATGCCTACTGAATAAAGGTTGCGGGTTCATTCCAAGACAGTGACATCTGAAAGTTGGTAAAAACATACATGTTTAGCTCCCTTGCTTGATGCTCAGCTTTAAGGGAAGTAAAAAAATGAAAACAATTAATGTTGCAATGATTTTTGATTGATGACAATGATTTAAAATAATACCAATCTGAACTTATGTTAACCATTCACACTATAAACTCTTCATTCTGGTGATAAGAGATACAATGGAATATGTACGTAACTCTGGTGTTGCTTTTTGGGACAAAAATCAAGAATGATCTCCCTTCATAATGTGTCTTGTTCAGTCCATTTAAGTTATTGGATTGTCACTTCTGTTTCACAAATATTCCTGACAGGTAAGGGATAGGGGTATGAATTGAAGCATCCATGGAATAAAGGATAATATTAAGTTAAGTTTAAATCCCTTTTGTTAGAAAACATTAATCATTCAGCTGTGGTTTGAGAAATTGCACCTGAAGGAACTAAATTCCCCCATTCACATTTTGATGAAGTGGCATTTCATTTATGATGGTGTAATGAATATATAAGTGGGACTGAGGAATATATGTAGAATTTTTTATATTTCAGATCTAGCTCTAATGTATATACTAAGTATAACTGACGTATACATGTAGAATGTTTTATATTTCAGATCTAGCTGTAATGTATATAATAAGTATAACTGACGTATACATGTAGAATGTTTTATATTTCAGATCTAGCTGTAATGTATATAATAAGTATAACTGACGTATACATGTAGAATGTTTTATATTTCAGATCTAGCTGTAATGTATATAATAAGTATAACTGACGTATACATGTAGAATGTTTTATATTTCAGATCGAGCTGTAATGTATATACTAAGTATAACTGACGTATACATGTAGAATGTTTTATATTTCGGATCTAGCTGTAATGTATATACTAAGTATAACTGACGTATACATGTAGAATGTTTTATATTTCAGATCTAGCTGTAATGTATATAATAAGTATAACTGACGTATACATGTAGAATGTTTTATATTTCAGATCTAGCTGTAATGTATATACTAAGTATAACTGACGTATACATGTAGAATGTTTTATATTTCGGATCTAGCTGTAATGTATATAATAAGTATAACTGACGTATACATGTAGAATGTTTTATATTTCAGATCGAGCTGTAATGTATATACTAAGTATAACTGACGTATACATGTAGAATGTTTTATATTTCAGATCTAGCTGTAATGTGTATACTAAGTATAACTGACGTATACATGTAGAATGTTTTATATTTCAGATCTAGCTGTAATGTGTATACTAAGTATAACTGACGTATACATGTAAAATGTTTTATATTGCAGATCGAGCAGCTACACTCAAGAGAGAACTTGGGTTTAGTTCTGCAGAATTTGGTGGCAGAAGTCGATGATAAAAGCTCGGCAAACAGCCTGAGCTCATACGTAGATCTTGATCCGGGTACAATCATAAAGATTGCCCAGATTCTACGAAAGTTGAACGCAAACTGCGCAACTATGATGACAGAAACCCATGGGACCGGTAATGTCTCCTCTGCTAGCCTGGTAAGCTTATTCTATGTTCTTCAATATATCAAACATTAGGCCTTAAATAAAAAGTGTTTGTTTCCCCTCATGCACAAAGATAAAATAAAGGCAGCACTTAACTTAACAAGCTGAGCACAGAAAGCATACAAACATTATATACCTCAATTACAAGGCACACTGCCTTACACATAGCAGACTTTTAGAATGTTGAAACAATCAATCGTACACTTAGTCCGACAACCCTTTAAAATCTGCCAGTCCTATAAACAAACTGTCGGACGCGTATGGACAGTTTACATACTAAACTCGGCATGATTTGAAAAGTCAGTCTTTAATATACCTCTAATTATACGATGAAATGTAAATCAAGTTGAAATCAGGTTTAAAGGGAAGAAAAGGCTAATAACAAGTTGATTTTATCTTAAACTAGCATTCATTTGAAACACATTGGCGCTAACAGAATGAAAATTGGACAATTATTAATGGAGCTATTGCATTTTGAAACGCTCGTTTTGCGATGCGTAAGGATGTCACCATTTTAATAAATAGCGCACAGTAACGGCAACTCTAAGAACTCTGGAGTTATCGTTCGTCGTTATCAGCAACGAATAAAACCCGTTCGCCCTACGTTCAAAGATGGACGCGAATTGCACACCGGGAAATCTGCAGAAGACAAATGGAGCCAATCAAGACATGATATAGCTTGTACTTTGTTTAAACACCGTTATCATACTTTTTGTCACATCGTATCAAATTTAGTAAAATATTGGTACACTGCTATTACATAAATTGACGTGCGCGGATAAATTCATGGGACTGCATTATGATCATCAGTCGTCTGCCTATGTGCACAGGGAATAGACGCACATCAATTTTATGCTCATGTTTGTCTTATATCAATTTACTTAATAAAGGAGTTGCTGTTCGATAGAAGGATGATTTATATGCAAGCAGCACAAATCCGATTGACTCTCGATCGGGTCTAAAATGGTCGTTAACGATACAAAAAAATGACACAAAATCACACCAAAATTTGAACTATAAAAATGTTTGTCCAGCCAGTCAATCACAAGAATAACCAACCAACCCTTGTCGGTACTTCAATAATTTCACAGTGCCAACACTAAAATCTTACGTGAAAAGTTATCCTCGGGGCATATTTCTCCGTAAAATCCAACAACTTCGTAGTTTGTGTATTTCAAAATTTTGATGGTCACAGATGCAGTCTACTTGTATCTCCTCTAAATTACCAACAACCAAATCGCTACAAGCATACATTTCTATTTTGGTTGTCCAAAACCAAACATTATTCACAAAAACAATAATTATCTATGTTAATATTGGAACATGAACTGTCCATTTGTCTATTGTTCAGCTCCTGTAACTCCTCTTCCGTGTATTTACCGGTACCCCGTGATTGCTAGGGGTTACAACAGTCCTATAAACTTTCTTAACATATATACACGACGTAAACATCTAATATCAAGATTTAAAATGCAAATGTTAAGTTATAGCAGATGTCATGAATTACCGCTCTGATCTATATCAATACGGTGATCAAATCCATTTTAACTGGACCCCTCACTGTGTAATTGTTTTGACTTTCTTTATTTTCCATCGTAAAACAACGTGATATACAGAATGTATATAGACGATTCTATTTTTAAGTCCGACGAGAGTTACTGTTCTTTCAATCTCCATCCGCCATTACGGAAGTGAAAACAAACTATTCACCAATATTACGCTAAAAATCCTCGTTTTTTCGCTCAAATATGCCTTATAAACGTGGAGGTGGACGGCAATGTGTAGTGTATAATTGTAGTAACAATCAGAAAAACTTCTACAACTGGGAAAATTTGGCGTGTCAGCTTCATTGTGACTTGAAAGGCAAAGATTGTCCATGTCTTGTTCCTTTCAAATTCTACTGCCTACCGGCCGGCATCTGGGGAAACTCGTCTACAGAAAACAGAAAAGGATTCGACCCTCCTCCAAAATCAGTAGTTAGTACAATATTTTATTGATTCATTATATAGATCTACTGTAATGATTTATATACATGCTTTATTTATAATTTGTTTCTCAAAATAAATGTTTTATGCATTCCCCACCCACTTGTTTACATAAAAAAAAAAATTATGATAATTGTCTTGTAGATTAGATTAGGACTTTTCTTGTAATCCCTCATGATTTGACTTACAAAGTGCTATATATTAACCATATTCATACATATATTATAATATTTTATGTATTTAACTGCTCCCCCATTTCACTACACTCCCTGTTTTATTTAGGGACTAATAGGGTCAGGTGCAATGTCCCGTTAAACTCTTCTGTTGCCATCCGATGATCAAAGGGGTAGTGGGTCGTACAGAGGACTCAAACTAGGAAAGTAAATTGATGTTATCTAGGGCCCCTTGCTCAAACCTACAACCCCTGAATAATTTTATCTGATAGGAGCTCTACCGACTGAGCTATCTAGTTGAGCTTTACTCAGTATACAGTATTATAGAATATTTGTTTACTTCTATTTCAGGTATGTTCAAAACACTTCTTAGATAGTCTTGGAAATGGGATATCAAGACACCACACCTAAAACACCTGGACGCATATCAATGGACAACACTGCTAGCCCTATGATTTCGCAACAACATTCAGATCCATTTCAAACACTGTCTTAGCCATATGAAGCATTTGCCACCAGTGAAGAAACATTGATTGCTACGCCTCTTTATTCTAAGTGTGTTGTAAGTGACATTGAGTATGAGTTTCCAGATCAGTGTGAAGCCGTATGTTGTCAGCAGCACCTGGCACACTGCAAAAATTCAAAATCCTCAGTAGACTTAGTAGACTGCAGTACACAAACAATTGACTTGGTTGCCCTTGACCACAACTATTGGTATAGTTCTAAAACAAGAACAGTGTCAACCCAAGTTAATTCTGCTGAATTTAGTGTTGAAGACATTAAAACTGATTCCCGATTTTATACTGGATTAAGTGTGACCGTGTTTTTAGCTCACCTGTCTTTAGCTCACCTGCCACAAAGTGACAGAGTGAGCTTTTGTGATCACTCTTCGTCCGTCGTCCGTCCGTCGTCCGTCAACAATTTGTGTAGACACTAGAGGTCACAATTTTGACTTAATCTTTATGAAACTTGATCACAATGATCATCTCAACAAAATCTAGGTCAAGTTCGATATTGGGTCATCCGGGGTCAAAAACTAGGTCACAAGGTCAAATCATAGAAAAACCTTGTGTAGTCCCTAGAGGTCACAATTTTGACCTAATCTTCATGAAGCTTGGTCACAATGATCATCACAACTAAATCTAGGTCAAGTTCGATATTGGGTCATCCGGGGTCAAAAACTAGGTCACAAGGTCAAATCATAGAAAAACCTTGTGTAGTCCCTCGAGGTCACAATTTTGACCTAATCTTTATGAAACTTGGTCACAATGATCATCACAACATAATGTAGGTCAAGTTCGATATTGGGTCATCGGGGGTCAAAAACTAGGTCACAAGGTCAAATCATAGAAAAACCTTGTGTAGACACTAGAGGTCACATTTTTGACTTAATCTTTATGAAACTTGGTCACAGTGATCATCTCAACAAAATCTAGGTCAAGTGCGATATTGGGTCATCTGGATTCAAAAACTAGGTCACAAGGTTAAATCATAGAAAAACCTTGTGTAGTCACTAGAGGTCACAATGTCGACCTTATCTTTATGAAACTTGGTCACAATGATCATCTCAACAAAATCTAGGTCAAGTTTGATATTGGTTTATCTGGGGTGAAAACTAGGTCATTAGATCAAATCATATAAAAACCTTGTGTAGTCACTAGAGGTCACAATATTGGCCTTATCTGTCTGAAACTTGGTCACATGATCATCTCTACAAAATCTAGGTCAAGTCTACAGGTGAGCGACCTAGGGCCCTTTGGGCCCTCTTGTTTATTTGTAATATAGCTGTGAATATTTATAAGTCTCTAATAATTCTGTATTAGAATGGTCACATAATAATGTTTCTGTGATATATGATGTGATTGTGACTTGTATATATGTGAATGAGACTGAAATAAAGAATAAATATAAGTATCCAGATGATAGCCTCTGCAAAATTTAAAATGCGCACAAAACTGTTAATTTACCCGTAATCTATGCCGTAAGCGACATACATTTACGATCATTTTAGCATATTCTAGTTAGTGTCCATAATTATATTACGCATGAATTTATGTATTTCTGGCCGTATAATTTATCTTTTTTAAAAAAAATAATATTACATTCACTAAACTATTGTTAACTCAGAAATTGACAGATATCTGCCGATTTTGATTGACAGGACTGGTGATGTCATCCAATCGCATTACAGAGTTTGAAGCGTTGTAATTTATATTTACACATGAAGTAGAAATTATTGTGCGTGATTTATATCAACATATTTCGAAATAATTACATGTTGAGAAACTAGAAAGCTTCATCGTTAATTTAATACCACTGTTCTAGCAACCCCTGGGCTCGTGCAAAGTATGATCTTTGGCTCGTGGAATTATTTCTTATTTAGCTCACCTGCCACAAAGTGGCAAGGTGAGCTTTTGTGATTGTTTTTTGTCCGTCTGTCAGCCTGTCCGTCCGTCTGTTAGACTTTTCACCGTTAACACTCTAGCACTGACAATTTTGCTTTGATCTTCATCAAACTTGGTCAGTAGTTGTACCTCAATGAAATCTAGCTCAAGTTCGAAGTTGGGTCATGTGGGGTCAAAAACAAGGTCAATAGGTCAAATAATAGCAAAACCTTGTTAACACTCTGGAGGTCACATTTTTGCTTTGATCTTCATGAAGTTAGGTCAAAATGTTTATCTTGGTGACCTTAAGGTCAAGTTCGAAGTTGGGTCATGTGGGGTCAAAAACTAGGTCAAAAGGTCAAATAATAGGAAAACCATGTTAACACTCTGGAGGCCACATTTTTGCTTTGATCTTCATCAAACTTGGTTAGTAGTTGTATCTCAATGAAATCTAGGTCAAGTTTGAAGTTGGGTCATGGGGGGTCAAAAACTAGGTCAAAAGGTCAAATAATAGGAAAACCTTGTTAACACTCTGGAGGTCACATTTTTGCTTTATTCTTCATGAAGTTAAGTCAAAATGTTTATCTTGATGACCTTAATAAGGTCAAGTTCGAAGTTGGGTCATATGGGGTCAAAAACTAGGTCAAAAGGTCAAATAATAGGAAAACCTTGTTAACACTCTGGCGGTCACGTATTTACTTTGATCTTCACCAAACCTGGTCAGTAGTTGTATCTTAATGAAATCTAGGCCAAATGCGAAGTTGGGTCATGTTGGGTCAAAAACTAGGTCAAAAGGTCAAATAATAGCAAAACATTGTTAACACTCTAGAGGTAACATTTTTGCTTTGATCTTCACCAAACTTGGTCAGTAGTTGTATCTTAATGAAATCTAGGTCAAGTTAGAAGTTGGGTCATGTGGGGTCAACAACAAGGTCAAAAGGTCAAACAATAGAAAAACGTTATTAACACTCTGGCGGCCATATTTTTGCTTTTATCTTGATCAACTTTGGTCAAAATGTCTATCTTGATGACCATAAGGTCAAGTTTGAAGTTGGGTCATATGGGTAAAAAACTAGGTCAATATGTCAAGTAATAGCCAAACCTTTTTAACACTCTGGAGGCTTCAGTTTTGCCTTAACCTTCATCAAGTAAAGTCAATATGTTTATCTTGATGACCTTAAGATCAAGTTCAAAAGCCATGTTTAGCAGGGGAGCGCCCCAGGATCTATGATCCTCTTGTTTAAAATGGCGACTTACATGTACTAGCCGAAAAGACGCAAAACGAGGGTTTCAAAATGCAACAGCTTCATTAATAAGTGTCCGATTTTCATTCTGTTTGCGCCAATGTGTTTCAAATGAGCGCTTGTTTAAAATAAAATCAACTTGTACCCCTGCGATTCTAGAACAGTTCGTGAACATTAAATGGCCGTTCTAGAACCTGAAAATTCTTGAACATTAGCACAGAAGTTCTTGAACTGGATAAGAACTGCCCCTGCGAAAAATTCAAGAACTGTTCTTGAACAAATTCCTGAACATGTTCCAGAACAGTTCAAGAACATTAAATGGCAGTTCTTAACTACGATTTCCAGAACTAAGTTCAAGAACTTGTTCTAGAATAGAAAGTTCAAGAATTTATTTTGGAACCCGTTCTTGAAAATGTTTCAGAAAAGTTTTAGAACATTAGATGGCAATTCTAGAAATTATCATTCCAGAACTTTGTTCGAACAGAAATCAGAAGACCTGAACGAGTTAAAATTTCTTAAACAGTAATGACATCCAGTAAACGAAACGTTCTTGATTATGTTCAAGTGACTGAGAATCATTCAGTGTGTTTAAATAATGACAGAATTAAGTTTATAATACTTATACCGTGGCTAAGTGAATGTTACGTTGAAATTATGAATTTTGAATATCGTCAATTTAATTTAATAAACCTCTTTTTTTAAAAGAGAATTTTGAAAATTTTGATAAATATATGTAATATTTAATAAAGGGAGTTAATAAACCATGATTATTACAGTTCTAGAACTAATAGCAGTTCCTGTCATTTAACCACATTCTTACAACTAGAATGAACAGTTAATTTAGCTCTAATCTTAGTTCTTGAACAGTTCAAGAACTATATCAGTTCTTAAATTACTGTTCAAGAACTAATATCAGTTCATGAACCGTTCAAGAACATGTATTCTTGTTCAAGAACAGTATTGTTAGTTCAAGAACTATATTAGTTCTTAAATTACTGTTCAAGAACTAATATCAGTTCATGAACCGTGTTCAAGAACATCAATCCTTGTTCAAGAATAGTGTTGTTAATTCTAGAACTGTTCTAGAACTAACTGTTTGTTCTTGAACATTTTTCGCAGGGGTAATTAGCCTCTTATTTCCCTTTAAACAACCATTAATAATTTGTTTCCATCAAGAACGAACATTTACGAAAAGTTTCACATTGAAATTGTTTGTTATGACACTGTATTTGTTTTCCACTTCATTGAATTATGTCACACGCGCCTTTATTGGTTAAATTTTCATCACTGACTAATGAAAGTGCTTGTTACTTATTAAACACGTGTACTAATGTACACACGTGTACTAATGTACACAAGTTACAAGTTATGCTTGAGATGTGTGTCAGACAGTCTGACTGAATTTTCAAGATTGTGCCAACCTGGTAAAAAATTTGGCGTTCAGTACCGTTTTCCAGAAGTCTGACATAAACAAATGAGAAAATGAACTCTGACATAAATGAATGAGAAAATGAACTGCCAATTCCCAGCTGTCCAAATTTGAATGAACTAGTTTCAGCAATAAAAAAGCTAAATGTCCTAGCTGATTGATTTAGTTTAACTTAAATGTGCAAAGTTACATCTAATCCCACGATGCATAAAGAAGAAATGATTCGTACAAACTTCAATTTGACCTTTGGCCTCAAACACTGACCTTGACCTTTGAGAGAGAAACCTGGGTTGCTCATGACACTCTTGAGGTTAACATTCAGGTCAATTATAAGCAAGATTGGTTAATGCATGACCAAGTTATGTTCAGGAAAAGCTTCAATGTGACCTCCAGCTGTGACCTTGACCTTTGAGATAGGAACCACCTGGGGGTTGGGCATGACACTCCCCCCTCATGAAGGTTAACATGTATGCCAAATATAAGAAAGATTGGTCAATGCATGACAGTCCTTAATTGTCCGGAATCTGGCTTGACTAGAAGGTATGCGCAGTCATATACAGGAAGTCGTATTCAATCTAGATATATTGTTTTCCTAGGAAAACGATAATAAACTTATGTGTTGTTGAGGTGTGCCAGAAATTGGCAATCAGCATTACATTAAATAAGCATGATAAAAATGTTCCACTTTCATCCTATCATTCAGTCAGGATCAAATAGGGTCCTGTAACATTTCACACGATGTCAGTTTAACCGTTGGCGATACAAACATCACATCCAATGATACACATGTTAACATTTCACTTTGGTGAATTACATACAATTTCACTTAATTAACTTTCATTTTGTGATCAATTATTCATAGTCACACATTCTGGTTCGTCAAAATTTGATTACTTTGCCATTTAATCTTGCTCTGTAATCGAAAACATGCCAGTGAGCTAAGTTGTATGTCATCCTCATTTTGGAACTATGACAGAAAGTGAGTGGTTGGCATGAACTATGACAGAAAGTGAGTGGTTGGCATAGAATAAGGACTAGGATTGTGTTATGGGGATTGTAAAACGTTAAAGTTTATGATGCATTCTAAAAATGTTAGTGTTCGAATGTTTTATTAATGTTTTGTTACATGTGATCTGTTATATATACTGATTATGGTGTTATGTCATCTGTTATGTAATGGTGATGTTGTTGTGTGATCTGGCATATTAAACATGTCAGTTGTTATTAGATCCAGTCTTTTAAAAGTTGTGTTGTTATGTTATGCGGTATATTAGACAGTTATGTAGTTATGTGATCTGGTATATAAAACAGCTACGGTGTTATGTGATCTGGTGTATAAAACAACTATGTAGTTATGTGATCTGGTGTATAAAACAGCTATGTAGTTATGTGATCTGGTGTATAAAACAGCTATGTAGTTATGTGATCTGGTGTATTAGACAACTATGGTGTTATGTGATCTGGTGTATAAAACAGCTATGGTGTTATGTGATCTGGTATATAAAACAGCTATGTAGTTATGTGATCTGGTATATAAAACAGCTATGTAGTTATGTGATCTGGTGTATAAAACAGCTATGTAGTTATGTGATCTGGTGTATAAAACAGCTATGTAGTTATGTGATCTGGTGTATTAGACAACTATGGTGTTATGTGATCTGGTGTATAAAACAGCTATGGTGTTATGTGATCTGGTATATAAAACAGCTATGTAGTTATGTGATCTGGTATATAAAACAGCTATGTAGTTATGTGATCTGGTATATAAAACAGCTATGTAGTTATGTGATCTGGTATATAAAACAGCTATGTAGTTATGTGATCTGGTGTATAAGACAACTATGGTGTTATGTGATCTGGTGTATAAAACAGCTATGTAGTTATGTGATCTAGTGTATAAAACAGCTATGTAGTTATGTGATCTGGTGTATAAAACAGCTATGTAGTTATGTGATCTGGTGTATAAAACAGCTATGTAGTTATGTGATCTAGTGTATAAAACAGCTATGTAGTTATGTGATCTAGTGTATTAGACAACTATGGTGTTATGTGATCTGGTGTATAAAACAGCTATGGTGTTATGTGATCTGGTATATAAAACAGCTATGTAGTTATGTGATCTGGTATATAAAACAGCTATGTAGTTATGTGATCTGGTATATAAAACAGCTATGTAGTTATGTGATCTGGTATATAAAACAGCTATGTAGTTAGGTTATGCATTCTATTTTATGGCTATGTTATGTGCTCCAGTCTATAATAGCTATATTGTTACACTCAATGGTAAGTTGGTATATAATGTTGGGATATTCCTTATTAAAAATGCCATTTTCTTGGTGGCTAAAATTGGCGAAATAATCATACTGAAATGGACATTGTCTGGAAATAAAAGCCACGTTAAAATATATGTTCTTTTTGTACCATGAATAGAGATCTGTAAGCCATAGTTTGTATTGTGGTTTGTTTGATAGTAGGAAGGATGCATGATTTATTTCCTTGTTATTGTGTTTCCATGGCAACATGTAGTTTCTGTGAGCCGTATGTTCATGCATTATAGTGTAAATCTATGATAAAACTGTTATGTAATAAATAATAAATTCATGATTAGATTGCCTGCGCTGTCATGATGGTTTTTGTCTGAAGTTTAATAATGAAAATGGTAGCTGTATTCCGACTCATTACGCATTGATAGCGAGCAATGTTATAAATCAAAGTACTGAAGTACCGTTACTGGGGGGGGGTGCAATTCTTGATAATACAGGGTTTAAAGGATTTCAAATGAAGTGAATATAGTGACCAGGCTTCTGAGAGGCCATAACAGCTCATTCAAATCACAGTACAATGGACTCATCACAATACTAGAGCTCATGAAGGCAAAACACATACTGAAGTCCTAAGTAATTTGTCACATTGTGTGTTCATTTCCGTGTTTCACCAACTGTATTCCATTTTTCACTCACATGACTTCATGATAATTATGCTCGTTCATATGATCATCATCATTTTCAGTGATCGCCTCACTCTAATCAGAGTATACTCGCGATTTGACATATAACCAAACATACGCAGTTGATGGGCTGGACTATTATATATACAGTGTTCCCTCTCGTAACGTCACCTCTCTCAAACGACTCCCTCCTTTAAACGACATTCAAAATTCCTCCCATGCAATTTCAACGTTAAATTCCCTCCGAGAAACGACACCTCCCTTTTACGGCAAACGTCACTCAAAAGTCGTACCAACACTAAGAATTACCTCTCCGGACTGGCAAAGGTTAAGTCAGTTGTTGATTGTTTTCATAAGTATTGACACTGTCTGCCAAAATGTGTTAATATGGTATACTAATCATCATTGAGAAGCTTGTAAATCGCTATTTTTCACACTTGCATTGTGACACGATTAGCAAATTGTGGTTTGGTCTAATTGGATAATTACGACGATTAAATTGTTTTCATTAATTGGTGGTCTGTATAATAACTTTGGTCAGGGTAAGGTGAGAAACTTGTATCTTCTAATTAAAATAAAGTGACAATTAATGCATCTTTTCTAATAAGAAAAAGAAAAGCGTTTGTTTATCTTAAAACAAATTGCGTCGGGAGTACGGTATCGTCTCTAGCCCGTCCGATCCGGACTGTCATGTATGTAAATTGGTGTACACGAACATTCTGTAATTTTGTATGTACATGTAGTCAGTACTTATTTTCATGGCAAAATTGGCGAAATAATTTAATTTTATATAATTAATAAGATCATAATCTGGTCAGGAGTTGGCAGCCCCAATACACTTTATTCATATTAACTAATTATGACATGCTGCTTGTGTACATCCTGTACATATTTTGGAGGTTAAATCATGCTATTTATGCACCAGAAGTACAGTCCCTCTCCACAACGGCTCCCTCTCTACAACAAACACTCTGTCTGTCTCCTACAAATGTCGCTCAAGAGAGGTACCACTGTACATATAAAAATTATTCTTTCTACAATTATTTTTTTTAAAAGCTGGATAAAAACAAGAGATGCAGTTTAGTATTTGTAACAAGTTGGTTGAGCGGCCTTGAAACACTCAAGGGTTAAATGAATTATCAAAAATCGAATGTGCCCATGGACATCAAATCAAGACTTATCAATCCTGGTATTCAGTATTGCAGGTCAGATTCGCTTAATAAATAGAACAAAAGCATTTCTTAAAATTTTTCCGCGCTAATAATTTTGAATATAAGAAAAAGGATAGGGGATGAATGGGCACAAGAAATTGAAAAAAACTAGCGTGTAAAAACTATACAAAGTCATAATTCCACAACTCTACAGCTGCACATGTATTTAAATTATAAACCAACCGGATAGGATACGATTAGCAAGAACAAATTAGATAGGGGTCGAAACACTTCTACGCGATATGGTGTCAACTTTCGGCGGGAAAATTGTATACGCAGCTCCGCACTCGGAAAAGAGTTGTCCTAACGACAGACGCAACCTTTTTTAGCTCACCTGTCACAAAGTGACAGAGTGAGCTTTTGTGATCACTCTTCGTCCGTCGTCCGTCCGTCCGTCGTCCGTCCGTCCGTCAACAATTGGCTTGTGTAGACACTAGAGGTCACAATTTTAGCCTAATCCTTATGAAACTTGGTCACAATGATCATCTCAACAAAATCTAGGCCAAGTTCGATATTGGGTCATCTGGGGTAAAAAACTAGGTCACTAGGTCAAATTATAGAAAAACCTTGTGTTGTCACTAGAGGTCACAATTTTGACTTAATATTTATGAAACTTGGTCACAATGATCATCCTAACAAAATCTAGGTCAAGTTCGATGTTGGGTCATCCGGGGTCAAAAACTAGGTCACAAGGTCAAATCATAGAAAAACCTTGTGTAGTCACTAGAGGTCAAAATTTTAAATTAATCTTTATTAAACTTAGTCACAATGATCATCTCAACAAACTGTAGGTCAAGTTCGATATTGGGTCATCCGGGGTCAAAAACTAGGTCACAAGGTCAAATCATATAAAAACCTTGTGTAGTCACTAGAGGTCACAATTTTGGCTTAATCTTTATGAAACTTGGTCACAATGTTCATCTCAACAAAATCTAGGTCAAGTTTGATATTGGGTCATCCAGGGTAAAAAACTAGGTCACAAGGTCAAATCATAGAAAAACCTTGTGTAGTCACTAGAGGTCACAGTTTTAGCATAATCTTTACGAAACTTGGTCACAATAATCAACACAACAAAATGTAGGTCAAGTTCGATATTGGGTCATCTGGGGTCAAAAACTAGGTCACAAGGTCAAATCATAGAAAAACCTTGCGTAGTCACTAGAGATCACAGTTTTGACCTGATCGTTACGAAACTTGTTTACAATGATCATAACAACAAAATCTGGGTCAAGTTCGATATTGGGTCATCTTGTGTCAAAAACTAGGTCACATTGTCAAATCATAGAAAAACCTTCCGTCCGTCCGTCGTCCGTCCGTCCGTCAACAATTGGCTTGTGTAGACACTAGAGGTCACAATTTTAGCCTAATCCTTATGAAACTTGGTCACAATGATCATCTCAACAAAATCTAGGCCAAGTTCGATATTGGGTCATCTGGGGTAAAAAACTAGGTCACTAGGTCAAATTATAGAAAAACCTTGTGTAGTCACTAGAGGTCACAATTTTGACTTAATATTTATGAAACTTGGTCACAATGATCATCCTAACAAAATCTAGGTCAAGTTCGATATTGGGTCATCCGGGGTCAAAAACTAGGTCACAAGGTCAAATCATAGAAAAACCTTGTGTAGTCACTAGAGGTCAAAATTTTAAATTAATCTTTATTAAACTTAGTCACAATGATCATCTCAACAAACTGTAGGTCAAGTTCGATATTGGGTCATCCGGGGTCAAAAACTAGGTCACAAGGTCAAATCATAGAAAAACCTTGTGTAGTCACTAGAGGTCACAATTTTGGCTTAATCTTTATGAAACTTGGTCACAATGTTCATCTCAACAAAATCTAGGTCAAGTTTGATATTGGGTCATCCGGGGTAAAAAACTAGGTCACAAGGTCAAATCATAGAAAAACCTTGTGTAGTCACTAGAGGTCACAGTTTTAGCATAATCTTTACGAAACTTGGTCACAATGATCAACACAACAAAATGTAGGTCAAGTTCGATATTGGGTCATCTGGGGTCAAAAACTAGGTCACAAGGTCAAATCATAGAAAAACCTTGCATAGTCACTAGAGATCACAGTTTTGACCTGATCGTTACGAAACTTGTTTACAATGATCATAACAACAAAATCTGGGTCAAGTTCGATATTGGGTCATCTTGTGTCAAAAACTAGGTCACATTGTCAAATCATAGAAAAACCTTGCATAGTCACTAGAGGTCACAGTTTTGGTCTTATCTTTATGAAACTCGGTCACAATGATCATCTCAACAAAATCTAGATCAAGTTTGATATTGGGTGATCCGGGGTAAAAAACTAGGTCACAAGGTCAAATAATAGAAAAACCTTGTGTAGTCACTAGAGGTCACAGTTTTGGCTTGATCTTTATGAAACTTGGTCACAATGATCATCTCAACAAAATCTAGGTCAAGTTTGATATTGGGTCATCTGGGGTAAAAAGGTAGGTCATTAGGTCAATCATATAAAAACCTTGTGTAGTCACTAGAGGTCACAATGTTGGCTTAATCTGTATAAAACTTGGTCACAATGACCATCTCAACAAAATCTAGGTCAAGTTCGACAGGTGAGCGACCTAGGGCCCTTTGGGCCCTCTTGTTGTAATTTAACGGATCAAACATGGATTAATACTATTAACATGGGTGCAAGAAAATGAAAAAAGATAGTAACTTAAACTACACAGAATCCTTATTCCATAACTCTACCTGCATACAAACTGGATAGAGTATGAATAGCGCGAACAAATTTGATGGGGACGAGACACAAATAACTGATTATGGTCTCGACTTTCGGTGGGAAAAATGTATACAACAGTACTGGGAAAAAAGTTGTTCTAACGGTAGACACAAAATATTTCGCTGAAAATCTCTGGCACATTAAGAATGAAACAAAAAGTTTGCGTCTGTCGTTAGCACAACTCTTTTCCGAGCGCTGAGCTGCGTATACTATTTTCCCGCCTAAAGTCAAAACCATATCGTGCATTTGCGTTTCGACCCCAGCTATTTTATTCATTCTCGCTAATCGTACCCTATCCGGGTGGTTTATAATTTTATATGCAGCTAAAAAATTGTGGAATTAAGACTTTTTGTAGTTTTTAGATGCTAGATTTTTTTCATTTTCATGCGCCCATTCATCCCCTATCCGAATTCTTATTATCCCCCGCCGATGAAATCGGTAGGGGGTTATTGAAATGGTGTTGTCCGTCCGGCCGCCCTTCCTTCCATCCGCAGCCATTTCTCTGTAACTAGCTGGTAGAATTTCATGAAACTTAAAATAAATGTGAACTACCATACTGGGATGATGGCCATCAAGTTTTTTTGGTGATCTATAAATAACTCTGGTTGCCATGACAACAGATTGGAAAAACTTAAACAATTCATACAAAATCAACCACTGGCCAGATTTCAAAATTATTTTACAAAAATACTTGTTGGGTAACCCTCTTACAAAATTGACATTTTTAGCTCACCTGTCACAAAGTGACAGAGTGAGCTTTTGTGATCACTCTTCGTCCGTCGTCCATCCGTCCGTCGTCCGTCCGTCAACAATTGGCTTGTGTAGACACTAGAGGTCACAATTTTAGCCTAATCCTTATGAAACTTGGTCACAATGATCATCTCAACTAAATCTAGGCCAAGTTCAATATTGGGTCATCTGGGGTCAAAAACTAGGTCACTAGGTCAAATTATAGAAAAACCTTGTGTAGTCACTAGAGGTCACAATTTTGACTTAATATTTATGAAACTTGGTCACAATGATCATCCTAACAAAATCTAGGTCAAGTTCGATATTGGGTCATCCGGGGTCAAAAACTAGGTCACAAGGTCAAATCATAGAAAAACCTTGTGTAGTCACTAGAGGTCAAAATTTTGAATTAATCTATATGAAACTTGGTCACAATGATCATCTCAACAAAATCTAGGTCAAGTTCGATATTGGGTCATCCGGGGTCAATAACTAGGTCACAAGGTCAAATCATAGAAATACCTTGTGTAGTCACTAGAGGTCAAAATTTTGGCCTAATCTTTATGAAACTTGGTCACAATGATCATCTCAACAAAATCTAGGTCAAGTTCGATATTGGGTCATCCGGGGTCAAAAACTAGGTCACAAGGTCAAATCATAGAAAAACCTTGTGTAGTCACTAGAGGTCACAGTTTAAGCATAATCTTTACGAAACTTGGTCACAATGATCAACACAACAAAATGTAGGTCAAGTTCGATATTGGGTCATCTGGGGTCAAAAACTAGGTCACAAGGTCAAATCATAGAAAAACCTTGCGTAGTCACTAGAGGTCACAGTTTTGACCTGATCGTTACGAAACTTGTTTACAATGATCATAACAACAAAATCTAGGTCAAGTTCAATATTGGGTAATCTTGGGTCAAAAACTAGGTCACAATGTCAAATCATAGAAAAACCTTGCATAGTCACTAGAGGTCACAATTTTGGTCTAATCTTTATGAAACTCGGTCACAATGATCATCTCAACAAAATCTAGATCAAGTTTGATATTGGGTGATCCGGGGTAAAAAACTAGGTCACAAGGTCAAATAATAGAAAAACCTTGTGTTGTCACTAGAGGTCACAGTTTTGGCTTGATCTTTAAGAAACTTGGTCACAATGATCATCTCATCAAAATCTAGGTCAAGTTCGATATTGGGTCATCTGGGGTAAAAAAGTAGGTTATTAGGTCAATCATATAAAAACCTTGTGTAGTCACTAGAGGTCACAATATTGGCCTAATCTGTATAAAACTTGGTCACAATGACCATCTCAACAAAATCTAGGTCAAGTTCGACAGGTGAGCGACCTAGGGCCCTTTGGGCCCTCTTGTTGTCATGATTTCTCAAAAAACATGACCGCCAGCGGGTGGGGGCCTGTTTCTCTGTTTATATCTCTAGTAAAATCTTTTAAAAATCTTCTTCTCTAAAAGTACTGGTTAGATTTCATTATGAATTGGTAACAATGTTCCTTTGGTGATTCTTATGACTCTGGTAGCTGTCTGGTTGCCGTGGCAACCGATTGCAAAAACTTAAAAAATTCATAAAAAAATCAACCACTGGCAAGATTTCAAAATAATCTTACAGAAATAGTTATTTGCTGTGGTCCTTTCTAAAAATAGCTAAAAGATTTGAAATCTATTAATAACTACAAACTTCTCCAAAACAATTGGTTGGTTTTCATTAACAAATTTATCCAAAAGAAATCTTTCTTTTTTTGGATTGATCATTTGCACGGATATACACAGAACGGATAAGCAGGTCTAAATATAGCCTAGTTATGACCTGACTACCCATAATGCATTGCGCGCTTCGGTAAGCACGATAATTGTGAACATGACTTATCCAAAAGAAATCTTTTTTTCGTGTCAAAACCACAAAACTAAGTGGTTTGATCATTTTCAACAAATAGAGGACACCCCAAAGATCACAAAAAATATTGATTTATTAGAAAAACAGTCGTAAATAAGTTTCCTTAGGGGTTTAAAAAAGTAAATATCGGAAGCAATCCAAAACCCGTCGATTGAAAATTTATCGATCAGGATAGGTCACAGAAAATATGGTCTATGTCACAATTGACAGATGAATCGTCCAAACTATCTATACAAAAACTTTCCAAACACATAAGGGAACAAATAAATTCCCATCTTTGCTTATTTTGACGAAGAGTTGCTTTAAATGAAAACAAATATCTCATTGACAAATTAGGCTGAATTTATGAAATAATCCAAGATGGCGGCGGCTAGCGCGGAAAAATAGCGCCAACTTGAGAATCTCGCCAAGTCTCGTTAAGTCTCGTACAAGTAAGCCGATCGCGATATTTCATTCCAGTATGGCGGCCTATATAGGAAATATTGTGGGGGGTCGAATGAGTTGCCATTCCGTCTAATGTATTTCCGTGTCATTTGTTACATATTCTGTTGTTTGTCTCACTTTCTATTCCTACCCTTTGTTGGCCAATTTTCCAACCTGAGCAGAGATACTGAGCTTACATTCCAACCTGCTCAATATTACGGATAACCTGTAGGCGGGGGATATCAATTCAACGAATTTGCTTGTATTATTTAGGTTTACTACTAAATATTTAGTGCAGAAATGTTTCAACAAATGTTTTTATTCTATTTATTACGCGAGTCTGACCTGCAATACTGTATACCAGGACTGTAGATAATGATGTACTAATTAATGATAATTCATAAACAGAAAATACGGGGAATCGAACACACAATGTGGCTTATTACCTAGGACTGCAGTAGGTGTATTGCCTTAACTAGCTCTGTTATTGTGATGAGTCCATTGTGGTGTGATTTAAATGAGTCAGCTGCTATCGCGTCTCTGAGACCTTGTCACAATATTCACATTTTTAAAAAAAAATCCATTACCATGAAGATGAAACTCAATATTACCAAGAACTGTGATTTCCCCCCCCCCCCCCCGAAAAAGTACTTCAGTACTTTGATTATTATTTGTTTGTATTGGGTTACTTTTTAACAGTGACATTTTTATTGCCCCTCAAAAATCATTAGTCCTTTTACAGCGTGTAGGAATTTATTCGCATAAATACATTTACTCATCGAAAAAAACTTTCAAAACACAAAACAAACAAATAAGAATAATTCAATCGTTATAAACAAATTTTCTTTAAGGTGATTGAATTTTTCTGTTCTTGAGGTATCAAACACCTGATTTTTATGAAGAACACACTCATGAAAGTAATTGTGCAAACCCATAACCACTGTCGTGTAACTGCGCCGGACGGAATTTTCCGTGAGCCGGTCGAGACACCCCAAGATGGCGGACTGTTTGACAACGAAAAGGTAGGCGCTTGTTTCTTCACTTCTTTTAGTCTTTTATATTGCATTTATGTTTAAATTTTTGTTGGAAACGATGCAGCTAGAATTGCCGCGTTCATCGATACAGGTGCCATGTCTGGTATTGTAGTATTACTCAATAAAACCGTGTTTGAATCTGGAAATATCACGAAGTTGAAAAATGAATTGAGAACAGCAGTTTAATCCGGCCATATTGCTGCACATACCGTGTTCTATAAATGGTCACTTTGTCGAATGCCCTAGAATCAGACCCCCTTGGCCATATATGTACAATTACTGACTTGGAAGCGTCAAAAATAGCATTCTTTAGATTTGCATACGCGCTGGTAGGAACACCACGCACCGGTTGGAATTCTCCGGAGATATCAGCTAAAAAGTAGCAACGGTTGGGACACATAGGCTTATTTGGCAACGGTTGAGACACATTTTTGTATCGTTTGAAGCTCAATGCCGAAGTAGATTATATTCATCGCCTTAATTCACTTAACGTTGTTAAATTTAGATAATAGGCATTGTTACTCGTACAAAAGTAGTAATTCATCTTTTTACATATTGCAGAGAACTTCGTTTGACGCAGCCACCCAGGAAACCGTTGATCATCTGGTTGTTTACCATTTAGCCCAATCACAATTTTGTCCCATATAACTGTCAACAGTCGAGTTCGAGCCTACTTGGAACATCAATGCCATCCAAACAACAAACTTTACAGTAATACATTCCGATATCCTAGGAAAACATGGAAAATTGGATTGAAAGAACTATAATCTACGTCTTTCGCTTGCATTATATAGACAGCGACATGTCTGATACAGAAAATACTTATGAGCACTGCTTTCAGAAGGTATCAATTGAAGATGCAAATATTTTTCAACTATCAAGTTAGTCATGTGCACAAACGATCAAATATAACAACGCCAGTCTATTTAGAACCAGACTCATTCGCTAGTGATGAGCAAACACAAAATTACTATGAATACTTGGACTATATCAACCAACTTCAAGACAATTCCTCTTCGACGGCATAGTGATAGAGTGCCAGCTTCGAGTGTAGTAGGCCTTGGGTTTTAACCCCGGACCGCGTCATACCAAAATAAAAATTAGGACAGTTGGTTTAATATTTTTTCCGCAAAGGAACAAATGTACATGACTTCAATTATATCAAATAATGCGTGGAATGGATTACATACACGATATATTGACATAGTACATGTACAAGGGTGTCAAACAATATGTATCCCCTTGTTGAAGGCATATTCATTCCTTAATATCGTTATGTACGTTCTGATTTATATATATGACCAAATGACGTTCAAATAAATGATAAAATTATAACCATTCAACAAGTGAAATGTATATTGAGACGACCTGTACATCCCTTGTTATTTCCAAACTATTTCGCCATATATCTCTGCCTCTGATATTGGGAATGATCAAGTGTGTGGATGACCCGGTGAACAACATTCCCACACGCGTTACAAATATGTGTCAAACAACATTTCATTATGGAACCCTTCTTATAGTACATGTTAAGCCCACTGAGGAATTCCAAACAAGCTGAGACCTTGAACGTCTATACAGACATCACTCTTGTTAACCTCCTTTTAAATATGAAGATGCACATGTATTGTGTGTATTATTCTGTAGTTATCATTGCTGGATCATTGTTATGTGTTAATTTTATCCAATGTAATAAGGGCATTGTGTGATTAAGGTATACAAATTAAATGTATAAAGTGTTCTTGTATTCTTGTAATCTTTTCATTTTCCTCATGTGTGAGTTCAATGTACTGTGTTATGTACACAACCTCGTGTACCACACATTATTGTGTCTATATAATATATACATTTATACTTGTAACAGATCCGGTTTCTGGTCCGGTATAAGTATTACGGGTTTGTATCCACTCAGTCGGTCTGATCTGAGTGGTTACATACGTAGCAATAATATACCAGTGGTGTGTAAAGTATTGTGGTGGTCTCCAATGTGTATCGTATAGTGGTAGTAATGTGGTAGTACAACAACCTCAATATAATGAATAAATGCCTAACTACAAGAATAACACAACACCAAGTTACATGAACAGTATTTAATTTAGTTATCAAAGTAATTTATATATATTACATTTAGTTTATCCCAGCATAATACAATACAATTTACAACCTCATTTAGGAGAATGTTGAATAGTGAATATAGATTTAAGTTAGAATGCAAGAACCCCTTAACTCAAAGGAAATGTCCGAAGCAATATGCTTCGATGACAACGGACTCTATTTGCAAGGGTCGTGAGATACTCACAACAAAAGGTCAGATACAGTCAGGACTCGTTACAACGACATCCGATATACCGACAATTTCGTTATAACGACACCAATTGGTGGGGACAAATTCTATACAACGTTAATTGTATCCATTATAACGACATATTCACTTACCGACACCGACAGCAAAACAATGGGAACGAATCGAGTGTTTACACAGTAATTAATACTCGATATACTGACATGTCAAGGGACTTTATTTCACACCTGAACTCTTTATCGGCTTTACACAAAGTCGCCGTCTAAGCAAGGAGCCTACTTATGTAATTACACTTGTGAAAATCATCTTAATTGCTCTCATTATAATAGTGGAACCTTTCACAGTCAATCACAGTTTGTGAAATACGGCTCGCGCATTCGTAATCAAGGGAGATAAGCGAAGTCATCGCATATATTCGTATTTTAGAAATCGTACGGGTCACGAAATAAACGATGTCAATTGAGATTTCTCGACATGATTTATTAATTCATCAATTCTTAAAGTCGATAGGGTATAATTAGTAACAAAATGAATCACCAATTTATTCTCTAGAGCGTTATATTTTATAGTTTACTGTAGTAGTATCCGGACATCTTTAAATTCGGACGCACGTTATTTGGAGCTCTCTCAAAACATTGTATTTTATTTTAAATATTATTTTATGCAATTATGATAATTTCATACTGCTGATTTTGCGGATTATGACAATTTTATGACATAATAATTTATATGTTAATCAATAATTGATTTTTATGAAACGATCTCCCAATCAAAATTCCCATCACTAGTGAAATTCGGTATAACGACAACACTTGGTTATAAAATATTCATTTGAGAAGGAAACACACAAAATGACACACATATTAAAATGCCATGTTTCTATGGGATGATCATGCATTTTACACTTATCACTAGAAATTCACATACTCATGTCACAAATTCATTTCTGTGGGGTGAAGAACTGTCCAATGGAGGTCTGTTTGGCTTTCGACATAATCTTCACTGAGTCTTTCTCAATTCCTTCCTGTGCATCTTGTAGAAATGTAAACGTATTGGGCAAATCCATTGTCAAACTAAACGCCTTTAGTTGTTCTAGCATTTTCAGTGCTACAGTGTGGGATGTCACAGGTACCACAGGTTCTCCGTCATCAATATCACTGTCCTCACCATCACTATCAGGGCACTCATCTTCAGCAGGTCTTTGGACAGATTTTACCAATTCCTGTTCCCAGTTACTATCCAGTTCTTCATGTATAGGAGCATCGGAATCAATGTTGGAAAACTCTTGAGCTGTCATGGCCTCTGTAGTGATAATTTTCTCCTGAGCAGCGCGCATTATCTCTACAAGTTCAAGCAATGGAACGTCGTCATCCTCAAACTCTTCCTCCGTAGAATCAAATGTTATCCCTGCTTTCTTAAAACATTTTATCACGGTCTCAGAATTGATGTCTTTCACCGCCAAATTAACAAAATGCAAAGCATCTAAAACAGTCACACTCTTTGATATGGATTCAGCACTCACTGTCTCCCCATCATCAATCTTAGTCAGCACCGATCTAATTAGCCGTTTCCTGTACATGACTTTTATGTGTTGGAGAATTCCTTGATCTAAGGGCTGTAACACTGATGTTGTATTCTTCGGCAGAAAGCAAGAGTTTTATGTTGGTCAAGTTGATGTTCTCAGGGTGAGATGTAGCGTTGTCCAACAAAAGTAGCACTTTGCGACCCTGATACCTCATGCGCTTGTCAAATGACTTAATCCAGTCCAGAAAAAGATTTGTGGTCATCCACGCCTTCTTATTTCACTGCCACGTTACTGGGAGTTGATCAACATTCACATTCACCTAGGTCGTTGACACTTTTCTATCATAAGAGGCTTTTCAAATTCTCCTGCCATGTTCACACATAACATAGCGGTCAGGCTTCCTTGGACCGTTTACCCCCCTTGAACTCCTCTCCACGGACACAGAGGCTCTTATCTGGTAGGGCACGATAGTACAATCCCGTTTCATCCATGTTGTATATGTCCTCAGGCTTATATCCTTCAATGATACTCGGCACCCTGGCTAACCACTGATTTACCGTTTCTCGATCTACACTCCCACTCTCCCCGCATATTGTCTGGAATGAAATGTTATTTCTTTCCCTGAACCTGTTCAGCCATCCCTTCGAAGCCTTAAATCCAGAAATGTCTAATTCTTTGGCGAACAACAAAGCCTTCTCTTGTAGCATAGGTCCACTCGCACGGACACCGGCTTTCTGAATCTTCTGGAACCACTCCCACATGAGTATATTCAGTTCCTCTACGGGGGACCGCTTGCATAGACGTTTCCTGTTACTTCCACCGTTAATCTCATACTCTTCAAGTAACTCGGACTTTCTCTTCAGAATTGACTGAACCTGAACAATAAAAAAAAATTATTTTCAGCATTTAAAAGATATGTCTTCATAAAAACGAGTCCTGCTTGTAAGCCAGAGTTCCGCTTGTAAGCAGGGACAATAAGTGCTAGACTATAAACGTGGTGATCCAGGCTAAATTTTCACTCTCTACATGGAATCATCAATCAAGTATGCGATACAGTCAATTAAACCTCAATTAATATAAATTCATATTTGAAGAAATAAACACATTATCAATTTAAAGTAAAATGCACTCCTCTTCGACATCATGCCAGTTCAATTCAGTTTAATTGGCATATTAGCAAGTATTTTCATTGCCTAGAAAATCTATGCTTTTGAGACAAACACTCAGAATGAGACATTACCTGAGTCTTTCCAATACCAAACTCTGCAGCTAACAAACGTTGACTTTTTCCCTGACTCTGCTTGATAAGAACAATTTTCTCATCAAAGTCTTATTCTTTGCGTGTAAATTTCTCCATTTTACATTTACTTCAGAAAATATGTCTTACTTAATCAGACTAGCATAAGATTATGATTTTGTAGCTGTATAATATGATTGCAAACACGCAGGGGTAATTAACACAAAACAATAATTATTTGCATGATTTAATAACATTGTCCAAAAATACGTACCCGTCCGAAAATGTGCAACAAACATTCATTGATCTACTTCTGCGTCGTTCTTTAATCAATCGGTGAGCGAACTGTCACCGACAGCTTCAATCAATCCATTGTCATTGATAAACAATAGAATATCATTTAAACCCCTTCTTATCTACCAACAAGTGTCAACAATTATCTGTACATAATTACATGTTTATTGTTTACACCTCGCTGATTGCCGTAAACTAGTCTGCGTGTCGTAAAATTAATTACATGTACAATATACAGTTGACACACGCGGCATGTGGTCTCTTTATCGAGACCTAAAACTGTAATAAACTGGTCGTTGGGAACAGAAATACTGGTCGTATTACGTAATATCGAGTCGGTCGCATTATCGGGACCAGCGATAAATAAAATATAGAGCAAACTATTCGGGACCGCGGAAAAGTGGTCGTATTACGCGAATGGTCGGATTATCGGACCGGTCGTTAGGCGGAACTTTACTGTATCAGCGAATAGTCGGGGATTAAATCACGAGTCGGCAAATGTGTCACCGAAATATTAACGAAAGTTTGCCAAAAGTTTAAATATCCCCAAAGGTTCCTGACACTTTTGTTTCAGTGAAACCTGTCTAAAAAGAGCATTCAGGAAACAACTAAAATGACCTTAGCTGGCAGGTTACTCTTGATATATTCAATATGAGTTCAATGGTCTGATGGAAGATAGTGTTGGAGGTCTTTGCAAACTAATTTAGTAAGAGTGGTCACCTGCTTTGTTATCAGAGATATGGTCTTTAACACAGGTTTGGCTGTACTTAAAAAACACATGCAAGTACAGTGTACTATGAGTCTTAATATCATGAAAGATTGTATTTATAAATATATGTAAGTAAGAAGAAGACACAATAAATTTGTTGTTTATTGGTGGTTTATTATTTTGTAATTAAAAAGAAAAGAAATCAAGGGTATATCACACAATAATCACAAATAAAAACAGAAATCAGCGAACTTCGTGTCCAATAAAATTACTGCTTGTGTGTATCAGAGTTATCGAAGAGGTCCGGATGTCAAACAGTTGAATTCGTCATTTTTTATTCAAAAATCATTTTTATCCATGATGGTACACATTTGTATACGTGTACCAATTTCGCTATCTAAGTAGTCTGTAATACTCAGTAATACACATTGCATGGCACCAGGAGTATCAGGAAAAACAAGCGACTTTTATCTATTATTGACATAAAATGCAACACATATCTGAAAACAATTAATTGCATCAACAGTTATACGCTACCATGGCAACACGTAAATGCTTTCGCGGATCAACACAGTTTTTTTTCAGTAAAACGTGTTACTTATTGCTGATTGTTACTGTGTTTCTTCATTTAGAAATTCAGTAATATGGCATCATGCTGTCTAATATTGTATCGACAACTGAGTGAAATTTCAAAGTACAATTCCGTGTATATTTGTCATATTATGAATATATATTTAACTGCTGTCATATCATAATTAACGTCAATAATGACGTCACAAAAGTTCATTTACACTCGCATAACCATGAAATTCTTTGTACAGCTAGGAAAAACGCCATCGCAGACGAAAGAAATGTAGGAAAAATCAAGAATTAGACACAAAGTGACAGAGTGAGCTTTTGTGATCACTCTTCGTCCGTCGTCCGTCCGTCCGTCCGTCCACAATTACTTGTGTAAACACTAGAGGTCACAGTTTTAGCTTAATCATTATGAAACTTGGTCACAATGACCATCTCAACAAATCTAGGTCAAGTTCGATATTGGGTCATCTAGGTACAAATTTTGACTTTTTTTTTTTTTTTTTTTTTTTTTTTTGAGGTTTTGGTATATTTTATTTTGTATAACTCATTTTCATATTTACAAACAAGCTCAATGGCTTTTCAAAGACTACGCTAACAGAGTTTAAAACTACCTACTATTCAATTTACAGAAATAAACTATTAATAAAATTACATTAATACAATATACAGTAACCTCATATAATATAATAAACAAACAAAAAAACAGAAAAAAACATAGTTTCACCACGTTTTTTGTGTTTTCTGTACTTTGATAATATTTGATTCTTGAGTGTACCTATAGTTCAATGTAAGGTTTATAAACAAAAGTGTCTTACAATGGACCATCTGTTATATTCTATATCTGTTATGCCTGATGTTTGATATATCTCCCATGCAAGTTTTAAACTGTTCTTTAAACTTTCAGTACTAGGTAAGATTTCTTTCCTTTTACATAGGTATATATATTTTTTATATTCTAAAAGAACAATATCAATAGGTATGTACTCTTTTTTCCCAGATCCTAATACAAGATTTATCTTATTTATTTTATAGTTGGGTTCCAGATGTACTATTTCATTATTCAAAAATTGTATAATTGGTCTTACTCTGCAACATTCCCAAAATAGATGGGATATTGTTTCTTCATGTCTTGTACAAAACGTACATAGGTTATTTGATTTAATTTTCATTTTATAAAGTAGTGTATTGGTAGCTAGAATTCTATGTACAATTCTTGTTTGTAACCATTGTATATATGTGTCTCTAGTATATTTAAAGACGTAGCTGTATATGAAGTCCCAGTCTATATTGTTGTTACTTAATAATTCCCACTTAGGTTTGCTTGTTGGTGTTTCATCATTTTTGATCAGTGTTTTATATATAAATTTATTTGCATCCTTCTTTGTTAGAATCGGATGTAAATAGCAATTCATGCTGGGATTCAGGAACTTATTATTTTTAGCTCACCTGTCACAAAGTGACAGAGTGAGCTTTTGTGATCACTCTTCGTCCGTCGTCCGTCCGTCGTCCGTCCGTCGTCTGTCCGTCAACAATTTGCTTGTGTAGACACTAAAGGTCACAATTTTGACTTAATCTTTATGAAATTTGATCACAATGATCATCTCAAAAAAATCTAGGTCAAGTTCGATATTGGGTCATCCGGGGTCAAAAACTAGGTCACAAGGTCAAATTATAGAAAAACCTTGAGTAGTCACTAGAGGTCACAATTTTGACTTAATCTTTATGAAACTTGGTCACAATGATCATCTTAACAAAATCTAGGTCAAGTTCGATATTGGGTCATCCGGGGTCAAAAACTAGGTCACAAGGTCAAATCATAGAAAAACCTTGTGTAGACACTAAAGGTCACAATTTTGACTCAATCTTTATGAAACTTGGTCACAATGATCATCTAAACAAAATCTAGATCAAGTTCGATATTGGGTCATCCGGGGTCAAAAACTAGGTCACAAGGTCAAATCATAGAAAAACCTTGTATAGTCACTAGAGGTCACAATTTTGGCCTAATCCTTATGAAACTTGGTCAGAGTGATCATCTCAACAAAATCTAGGTCAAGTGCGATATTGCATCAGGGTCACAAATCACAGGTCTTGCATGTACTGCTATAACAGGTGAGCGACCTAGGGCCCTTTGGGCCCTCTTGTTTTCTAATGGTATTTTTTTTGCTTTAATATACTTGTTCACAGCATTTCTAATATAAGCCCATAGTATAGTAGAAAATTCAATTTTTCCCCTGTTATTTCCTCTAGATATTTGATATCAACAAACTTTCCCTGATCATCAATTACATCTTTAATAAATCTTATTCCTTTTTTGTAGAAGGAGGGTAAATATATGTATTGTTGATTTATAAGGAGATTTGTGTTATAGAAAAGTTGCATATTATGTATTTGTGTTGTCTCACTTACAGACAATTTATCTAGAAAGCAAATATAGGATTTTAACACATCTTTCCAGAACGGGTTCTTTATTTTTGCTATTATGATGCCACAGTATGATTTGCCACAGTTGAAAAGTTTATCCATGTCAAAGATGGAATTAACAAGGTTGTAACATTTACTTTTGCTATTATGGACATAATTTTTCAACCACTTGATTTTTAGACTGCTTATATAAATTGGGATATCAATCATTTTTAAGCCACCTTCATTATAATCTTTTATAAATATTGTGTATTTTATTTTATTTTTACCCTTCCAATATATCAGTAAGATTTTTAATGAATATTCTGTCAGGGGTCGGCATGCTTATAAATAAATGAGTTAATATGGGAAGTAACATTGCTTTTACAACTGTTATTCTACCTATAGGTGTTAGGTTACGTTTTTTCCAATACAATATGCTATTTTTTATATTTTTTAGTTTTTCATTGAAGTTTAAGTCATACATCTTATTTAAGTCAACATCAAAAATTAGGCCTAGCAATTTGAATTGTGTATCACCCCATGAAAGTTTCCATCTTGTTTTGATTGACCTAGTACTGTATTTTAGGGAGCCTAACCAAATTAACTTTGTCTTATCAAAGTTTATTTTGAGGCCAGATATCAATGAGTATCTATGTAAGGTGTCTAGGGCAGAGTTCAATGATATATCCGTTCCATCTAATAATAAGGAAGTGTCATCTGCAAATTGAGAAATCTTGTATTCCTCGCCATCAATATGTATCCCTTTAATATCTTTATTCTGTCGTAATTTGATAGCTAAAATTTCTGAACATAAAATAAAAATATATGGTGATATTGGGTCCCCTTGTCTGCAACCCCTTTCAACTTTAAAGAAGTTTGAAAGATAGCCATTTAGTTGTACACAAACCTCTGTATTATTCAAAAACAGTTGTATCCATTTCTTAAACATATTACCAAATTTAAAGAAGTTGAGCGTTTTTTCTATAAAATTAAAAGATATTGAGTCAAAGGCTTTTTCAAAATCTATCAGAACGAGTAGACCGGGAATTTTGTTTGATTCTGTATATTGCATTATGTCATATAATAACCTAGTGTTTTCCCCAATATACCGACCTTTAACAAAACCAGTCTGGTCATTTGAAATCAATACACTTAATACTTGTTTTAGTCTATTTGCTATGCAGCCTGAGGCAAGTTTATACAATACATTTAATAAAGTTATTGGTCTCCAATTTTTTAAAAATTGTTTTGGTTTATTCTCCTTTGGGATGCAGGTTATTGTCCCCAACTTGATATTTTTTGAAAATGAGTTGCATAAAAATGCATAATTTATAGCATTCACAACAAAGTGTCCTATTTTAACCCAAAAAACCTTAAAAAATTCTGAAGTAAATCCATCACATCCAGGGCTTTTGTCACTTTTCATGTTCTTAAGTGTTTTTGCTACTTCATCATAAGTTATTAAACCTTCGAGTTCATTTACTTCTTCTGAACTTAATTTTTTTACATCAAATCCATCTAGTTCATTTTCTAGTTCAAAATCATCTATCAAAGATTCTTTGCTGTACAAAGATTTATAAAAATTTGCAGTTTCTTGTAAAATTTCATTTTGGTCAAAAATGACCGCACCGTCTTCTTTTTATGCCCCCCTATCGATAGATGGGGAGGCATATAGTGATTCACCTGTCCGTCCGTCCGGACGGTGCCCCCCTATCGATAGATGGGGAGGCATATAGTGATTCACCTGTCCGTCCGTTCGTCCGTCCGTCCGTCCGTTCGTCCGTCCGTCCGTCCGTCCTGGTTAACCCAAATTGACCGTTTCTTCTAGCATTAATATGGCTTGCTACAAAGCTTTCATACTTGCATGGATGTTGTGTATGAACACTCTCCACACGCCAGTATCACCTAACCCCATTTTGACCTTCACCTTGACCTAATTTTGGACTTAGACTTTATGGACAAGGCTTCCACAGGGGGCATAAGCATTTATTGAACGCAGTCTTGTTCTATAAATGATATTGATTTATTAGAAATAAAACCTTTTTCTAAGTTACAAAAATATTTTGTGGCTTTTTCTCCATTTTCAACCCAATTTGCCCTTGCCCTTACAAAAGAACCTTTAAGTTTAGTATGTCTTAATTCCTCTAATTGGTTTTTTAGGAAGAATAATCTGTCATTATTTCCAGATAGACATGATTCAATTTCAGTTATTTCTTTTAAAAGTATTTCTTCATTACTATTTCTTTGTTTTGCTAGGTAGCTAGAATATGAAATTGTTTTCCCTCTAATTTCCATCAATAAAGTCTCCAGGAACAATTCATCACTTATAACAAATTGTATATTTTCTCTATCCATATTTAATATATTATCTATATTATATACTGGTAGGCAATATTGTAAAATGATTTCATCAATCTTTGAATTAATACATTTTATAAATTCAATATTATGTAGTAATGAGTTATTGAACTTCCAAAAGCCTTTACCATGTGTTGTTTTTGTAAGACACAATTCCAGGAATATACTGGAATGATCTGATTTATAACTGATGTCAATATTACATTTCCTAGCGCAGTTGAGTAAACTATTCGAAATTAAAAAGAAGTCAAGTCTGCCCTGTTGTACAGGATTCATTCTTCTCCATGTATATCTTTTAAGATTTCCATGGAATTCATGAAAAGGATCAACTAAATTTCTATCATCAATTACTTCTAGAAGGTTTTTTCTTCCAGATACATTGTGGTTTTTAGATTTGTAGTTGTTATAATCTATATCAGGGTCAAGTACCAGATTAAAATCTCTACACATAATGATATCTGTAGTATTCAAAGAATCAATTTCCTTAAAAATTGTACTGAAAAATCTGGAGCGGCTATATTAGGGGTGTATACATTGATAAGAACAAAATTTGTGTCATTGTATACTGCTTCTAGAATCAAATAATGACCATTTGAATCCAATTTACTATTTATTATCTTAATGTTTATATTTTGTCTGAAGAGTATTGCTACCCCTCTAGCATCAGATTTACCATGACTAAAAAAGCATTCTCCATTCCATTCTGAATACACAGTGTTTTCAGTTTCTTTAGTAAAATGGGTTTCTTGCAGACAATGTCAACTTTTTTTTCTTTAAACAAATTCAAGATATCCATCCTTTTCTTGGCACCTCCAAGGCCCCAGCAATTGTATGAGTAAATTTTTAGATCAGACATTGTTTATAGGAATTTTTATCATTTATATCTATTAAATATATGTGTGTTGGATAAAATTGTTTAGGTACAAGATATACATTTACACATAGAAAGGAAAGGAGCTGACTATATATAAATTTATGAGGTGGTGAAAAAATGTTAAAGGGTGAGTGAAAAACAAACACGCAAACTCCAGCAAGGGTTTTCCACAATTACAGTTGGTGGGTTCGATGAACAAAATAAATACATACAAATACATAGGCTAAAAAATATGGACATAATGGAATAATTTCATTTACCTGATGAAACATTTGTAAAGGTATAATTTATAAGATTTTAGTATCTTTAACTTTTTTCCAAAGGGCTATATCTTGACTTTTTAAAAATAAATAAAATATATTTATTGGTCTGAACATGCTTGTTTCAAGGATAAAGAAAAGACAACAATTTTTTTCATTGCATAGTAATTAGCACTAACAAGGAAAATCTGTGAAATTCTGACAGTGACATCTGCTTTAAGGATATTGTTTCAATCAACGCCTATTTTTTTACAATACAATTATTATGTACACAGAAAGAGAATATATATGCATCTTTACAATACAATTTTTATGTATACAGAAAGAAGATATATATGCATTTTGCAATATAATTATTATGTACATAGAAAGAGAATATATATGCATTTTACAACATAATTCTTATGTATACAGAAAGAGAATGCATATCGTCGCTGTTCTTCGAAAACCTCGCATACCAATTTTGGCTTCTTTTCAGGAGACGAAAAAAACTGAATAACTTTTTACTAACAGTGGAAATTTATTTAATTCTTTGACACGAACATAGCGTTTGTAACTCCACTTTGAATGCACGTAAATGGACGTGTCGGCTGAGCAAAAGAAAATCCATACTTTAACTTTTAACTCGATTATACGAGCTTTTCGTTCTTATTTTTTGTCAAATTTGTTCCATTTACCGTTATTCGACTTTTTCGCGGCATTATTCAGTTTTTTCGCATTACGTAATTGCTTTTTCTAAATCCTCGTATAATTTAAATTAGCCATTTATAGATATTTATATTGTTCAACGTTAAAATATTAAAGTGTTTCTACTTATTCGTTGTAATATACCATTACAGGTTAATTGTTTTGCATATTTGACGTAAGCGCAACCAAAAAACAAAAAACAATTTATTCGAGATTTTCGCAGACAAAAATGTGGCCCCATTAAAAAATTCAAGAATTTTCGCACAAGTACTAACTTTCTCGTTTGAGGGGCTATTTTTAGACTATCTTATCCGGCATTTTCGCAGAAGACTTGTCACTGAATGGGCTTTCCGATGTGCGTATAATCGTTTTTGAGCCAAAACGTGTCTACGAGGTTTTCGAAGAACAGCGACGATATGCATTTTATAATATAATTATTATGTACATGTATACAGAAAGAGAATAAATATGCATTGTACAATACAATTCTTATGTATACAGAAAGAGGGTATATATTGTACATGTATCTTTATCTGAAATTGATGTCCTTTCCAGCAACGATGTTTGAATTTTCCTTTATACATGATAATGCCATTGTAACGATATAACTGTTGGTACAAAAAGCACTAAGGAAAACAAAATCTATGTGCATATGTGAAAGCATGCTTATGTGGTTGTTTGTGTCTATGAGAGCCATGCCTGCGTGAGACTGTAGGTGCAGATTGAGTAAGTCTTTATGGATGTTTGTAAGATTATTATATGTGAAATAGCCTAAAATCTACACACAAATATGTATATGTATAGTTTCTGTCTATAATAGGCATGCAATAAACCAGAACATGATTGTAGTCTGTGTGTCCATTTAATTGTACAATCTTTAGAGCAAGTCGAAAGCGAAAGTCTCCAAAGACTGATACTGAATGGAGTAAGACATAATTTCGTATATTTATTTTGTATTTGTTGAATGTGATATGATGCAACTTTAAAGATAGAAGCAACCATATGGTTTTTGAGTCCATTATAAGTGTATAACCTTAATATTCGAAAAAGAAAGCATATCAAAGTAATACAGAATGGAGTGAGCATGAATTTTATACATATATATGTGTGCAGATTATGATGGCACAATCAAATAACAAAACTGCAATACATCTAATATTTGTATGGCAATCATGGGGATAGAAACAGCATGATGGAGAGTAGGAACATTTTTCACATATTTTGAAACAATAAGTTTTATCTATATATCATTTATGGCAATCATGGGGGTAAAAACAGCAAGATGGAGAGTAGGAACATTTTTCACATGTTATGAAACAATAATTTATATCTATATATCATTTATGGCAATCATGGGGATAGAAACAGCAAGATGGAGAGTAGGAACATTTTTCACATGTTATGTGGGCAAAAACAACGAGATGGAGAGCAGGAACATTTTTTACATGTTATGTGGGCAAAAACAACGCGATGGAGAGTAGGAACATTTTTCACATGTTATGAAACAATAATTTACATCTATACATCATTTATAGCAATCATGTGGGAAAAAACAACAAGAAAAAGAACATGATAAGTTTTCTGAATTTTATGTAGCAATGATATAGATATCTACATCATCCTATGGCAATCATGGGGAGAAACTGCAAGAAAAAGAACAGGAACATTTTCACATATTTTGCAACAAAGATGATTTACATGTCTATATCTTTTTATGGCAATCATGGGGGAAAAACTACAAGAAAAGGAACAGGAACAGTTTCACATATTTTTAAACAATGATGATTTAAATGTCTATGTCATTTTTTAGCAATCATGGGGAGAGAAAAGCAAGAAAAGGAATAGGAATCTTTGTCAAATATTAAGTAACAATGATTGACATATATATCTATATCATTTCTGTGATGGCCTTTTTACTTTTAATGAAGTGAAAAACAACAAGTGAAAAACAGGAATGATGTTTACATATTTGGTATTAATAATATATTATATATATCATTTTCATTTCTATGTTGATCTTTTTGGTTGTAATGGGGAGAGAGAAAAGTATTAAAATTACATTTATAAGTATCTGCTTAAAGTCGTTTTTAAATGTGAAAATATTGTATGCTATTAATTAAATCTACTTTAAAGAGGAAGGAGAAAAGAGAAGAGTATGAATATTCATATTATTTTTCCGTGTTATAATAATAAGTATTTCAGGGATTATGGGAGGAAAGATTGCACAATAAAAAAATCTGGGGAATGTCTATAGTTTCTTCTGCAGTTTGTTCTCTCTGTAGGCCGTGATCACTTCACTAATGTTATCAAAAATGTTAAATTTCACGCGTTCACTTCTGGTAGTTTGCCCGTACACAGAGCCATTAAAAAACCAAGCGGATTCTACTTCGTCATGTTTGAGGAGTCTTTTGATAAGTCCTGAGTTCATTGTTGTGACATCATCGCTTATTTTATGGTTGTCTTTTTTCATTTCCTTTCTTTTCCTCATGATACAGTATTTAGCTTCGTTATTCATTGTTTTTATTAAGACAGGTCTGATGTTGTTGCTTGACGGAATACGATGGATTGCCATTATGTCTGTGTTTTCTATGGATATGTTGTGTTTTTAGCTCACCTGTCACAAAGTGACAGAGTGAGCTTTTGTGATCACTCTTCGTCCGTCGTCCGTCCGTCTGTCCGTCCGTCCGTCAACAATTGGCTTGTGTAGACACTAGAGGTCACAATTTTAGCCTAATCCTTATGAAACTTGGTCACAATGATCATCTCAACAAAATCTAGGCCAAGTTCGATATTGGGTCATCTGGGGTCAAAAACTAGGTCACTAGGTCAAATTATAGAAAAACCTTGTGTAGTCACTAGAGGTCACAATTTTGACTTAATATTTATGAAACTTGGTCACAATGATCATCCTCACAAAATCTAGGTCAAGTTCGATGTTGGGTCATCCGGGGTCAAAAACTAGGTCACAAGGTCAAATCATAGAAAAACCTTGTGTAGTCACTAGAGGTCAAAATTTTGAATTAATCTTTATGAAACTTAGTCACAATGATCATCTCAACAAAATCTAGGTCAAGTTCGATATTGGGTCATCCGGGGTCAAAAACTAGGTCACAAGGTCAAATCATAGAAAAACCTTGTGTAGTCACTAGAGGTCACAATTTTGGCCTAATCTTTATGAAACTTGGTCACAATGTTCATCTCAACAAAATCTAGGTCAAGTTTGATATTTGGTCATCCGGGGTCAAAAACTAGGTCACAAGGTCAAATCATAGAAAAACCTTGTGTAGTCACTAGAGGTCACAGTTTTAGCATAATCTTTACGAAACTTGGTCACAATGATCAACACAACAAAATGTAGGTAAAGTTCGATATTGGGTCATCTGGGGTAAAAAGGTAGGTCATTAGGTCAATCATATAAAAACCTTGTGTAGTCACTAGAGGTCACAATATTGGCCTAATCTGTATAAAACTTGGTCACAATGACCATCTCAACAAAATCTAGGTCAAGTTCGACAGGTGAGCGACCTAGGGCCCTTTGGGCCCTCTTGTTTGAAGATTATATTTACTTTTTCTTTTAGTTGTTCAACAGTTTCATACGGCGTTTCGTGGACATTTGCAATTTTGACGTTGTTTTTTCTTGAATATTGCTCATTATAGTTGGCTCGCTGAAGAGCTTCCCTGCTACGGATCTCATCTTGGCATACACCACTAAGCTCATGTATTTTCTTCTTCATTTCTTTCTCCATTTTTTCTACTTTGTCTACAAGTTGCTTATTGTCGTATTCAAGTGATTCTATTTTATCTTGGAAGGTTCTGGTTTTTTCATTAATTTTGTCCTCCAGTTGTTCTGTTAATTTTTTTCTAATTCATGCATGATCTTTGTGACCGTAGATGAGACTAGGTCTTCTAGTTCCTCTCTCCTAATCATGGATTTTATATCTGATTTGAGTTCCGATAGGTCACTGGAGATAGTTTCCAGTTGATATTGAATAACTGGAGTGTCCAGCATACTGGTGTCGCTCTCCACACTGACCTCTGATATACGACGCTTGTCTTTCTTGGGAGGAGGAGGTTGAGAGGATGCCATTCTAGTAGTAGTAGTTCCTGGCTTTTTAACAATTTGTCCTTGACCTCTTGCTGACATGATGTGTAAGTTAGTCTACTCAGGCTATCAAGGAATGTCAGAATACTTCAACCTAGCACAATACAATCCCTTGTATAAACGTACTGTTAATCAAAACTATTTAGTATGTCCAGGTATGTCCAGGTATTTATATACAATCCAGCAAGAATGTAGTTGTAAAAACAATGCAAAACAATATAAATATTATTTTTTGCAAATAAGTTCCAAATCACTTTTTTTTATTCCAAATAATTATTTATTCTAATAGTCCATATCAGTAGCTATGCACAGATCTAAAAATTTTCCTTATAGCATCACTATTTTTACTGTAAATTGCCAGAAAACTAAGAGCAAATTTTAATGTGACTTCATAGGTATGTGTCTAAATCGTAATTCAAATTTTGACTTAATCTTGATGAAACTTGATCATCTGAACAAAATCTAGGTCAAGGTCGATATTGGGTCATCCAGGGTCAAAAACTAGGTCACAAGGTCAAATCATAGAAAAACCTTGTGTAGTCACTAGAGGTCACAATTTTGGCCTAATCTTTATGAAACTTGGTCACAATGATCATCTCAACAAAATCTAGATCAAGTTCGATATTGGGTCATCCGGGGTAAAAAACTAGGTCACAAGGTCAAATAATGGAAAAACTTTGTGTAGTCACTAGAGGTCATAATATTGGCCTAATCTGTATAAAACTTGGTCACAATGATCATCTCAACAAAATTTAGGTCAAGTTCGACAGGTGAGCGACCTAGGGCCCTTTGGGGCCTCTTGTTGAGATATTTTTAGAATTCGGGAAACCCCCTAAAAACATTTATTTGCATTTTACCGAAAAAAATTGACATTTAATAACATGAAACTTGGCATGCACGAAATTTCATATAAACAGAATCACACGATAACGTTTGTTTTAGAATATGCATTTTATATGTATTTTAAAATACTATTTTAAAGTATGTGATTTTTCATTTTTAAGTTACACAAAGGAAATAGTTGAACAACATACTGTTTTCGTACATGCAACCAGTAGAGTAACTATTACACAAGTTCGATACCAAATTTCATGGCAGTTGCTCGGCTAGATTTTTTTAATTGACACTTAAGTGATTTAGGAAATGTCGAAAACCAGGAGATTATGGTATTAGACATGAGACATGAGAACTTGCTGACACATCAAATTTAAGTTTTTCGTACTATTTTATCATGGTAGTCAGACGCATTCAATACGTTTTATTTACACCGATTTCAAAACTTCCGCTCAACTGAAGAGTTTGCAATCACCTGAAATTGGTTGAAAATTCAATTTTTGTTGAGATTTGCTGGCACTTGTTTCTTGCTCGAATGTAGGACCGGGACAATTTCAATATTTTGAAATCGGTTTATCGTTGGTATGAAATCGAATTGAACAGGTTAATCGGCTGCCATATGGAAAATGGTGTTTACTTTCAAGGCACTTTCAGCAGCAGATTTTAATGTATGATTATTTGATCCTTCGAGATATAAATACCAAAATAAGATGCGTATGCTAAACATTAAACATTCTGGCATATTGTTGTCAAAGATAAATTGTATGCACGCAGTAACATACAGTTTATTGGTATTGTAGGATGTGAATTGTTTTAGAACGATTACTGGTTTTACAAAAATGAAACCCATTTCCCCTCGTAATCGAATCGTATCCGATTAACCAAGTAATCGTCCTGGTCCTACTCCGATGGATTGGTTGTCGAGAAATTACATGGTTAAAGTCGTAGTGATTTCAGAGTTGGTATGTAATACGAATACTGGGGGTTCCCCCCAGTAATAAAATAACTAAAATCTGAATGATTTTCATGTTAACTGTTGAATTACACAATTTGACACTAATAAAGTAATGGAAAGAAAGCATAGTGGTTTAAAAAGGGAATTGAAGCACTGAGTACCCCTGAAGCAAACATGATGAATTCTACTAGCCTCTCCTTTCTGAAGCCTATAGTTCTTATATCAGCTTTGCGGCTACTGTGCACAAACCATGAATTAATAACATTTGCGGCACCACTTGTTGATCATGCGATATCATCCTACAGAGTCTTAATGCTGTAAGATGAATGCTATGTGCAAACCAAGTCCTTGACTTGTCCAATTTTTAGAGAATTTCTGGAGATATTCTGATACAGCAAGATTTGTTGTCTGTGCTACATGTGAATCATCTGTAGTACTGTCTACATCAGCTTTGTCAAGTCTACAATCTGTCAGGATGTCTACGATTTGATCTGCAGCATGATTGTAAATTTAATTTTTGGGAAGTCTTAAATTGAGCAACTCAAACTAATTGGGGTGATATAAACTAGGTTGTGTGATATAATTTCTCTGTCCTTTTCACATATATGTCTTGACCTTGTTAGCTATGTTGATTACCTGTCATCTCAGTAAGTTGTGTTGATATTTAAGTTACATAGACAATAATGGTGCTATTTTATCAGAGGCATTTTGATTATATATTAATAAATGGAGGATTTGTGCTATTGTTATGGTATAATGTCAAATCTAATGTTGAAGTGCATTAATGATTTCCTTATCATTTATTTGAGCAAAGATTGCATTAGGACAAAGTAATTGATATTTGTTTGCAGGCAATTTAATTATGTCTCACACAAAGTGGGTGGAGGGGAGACATATTGATTTGGTGCTGGAGGTCTAGTTGGATGGATGTAAAGTTTTTCGGTGCTTGTCCTCATGGTCAGATTTCTCATGGATAGTTGTTACCAACTACTATCTGACCATATTAAACTGAGGCTCCCAGCTTATGCTCGTTTAAATCTGATGAGTCTCAGTTTAATGTGGTTTACTAATAAAATGTTGTGAATAATGTCAGGAATTTTAGGTCAAATGAATATTGCCAGGGTTATAGCCCTTTGTGGCAGACATACATTTTTCTGTCAAAATCCCTATTAATGAAAAATTCATTTGATCTTCATATGAGTTATGTGATCAACAATAATTGAGCATCGAAATAACTTTGAAATTATGTTTTTAGTCCCCTACCAGTTTTTGACCGGAGGGGACTATAGGTTTGCCCTCCTTCCTTCTGTCAGTCTGTCCGTCCGTCAAAAAATCTGGATCCTGACATAACTCAAACAGTTTCCATTAGCTAGGTTTATGAAACTTGGTATGTGGATAAGGGGATAATGCACGTCCAAACATATTTAGATTCCGACCATAATTGTGGTTGCTATGGCAACAGAAACATTGAAAATGGCTTAAAACCGGTAGGGGACTTCTGTATTATTCTGTAATTCTTAATTACTTGTTTTAATTACCTTCCGTTGATACCAAAGATGGTTTGTCTATGCACATGTGGTAGGAAATGATTCAATAACTTAAAACAAGTCATGTTCAACATACCACACCTGTTAAATAGCTGTTGGTTTAATTACATTGATTTACTTAGTAATTTATCTTCAGTTGTAATTTTATGGCAATTAAACAATTTACTGATTGATTTTAGAATTAGCCATTTAAATGAACAAAATTATCGTTAATTGAAATTTAATTACTTTTTCTTAAATTTGAACAAAAGGTTAAGAAACACACATGCAATCTTTCATGGGAATATCGTGAATTTTTATATTGATCATGTTGTGAAGTGAAATGATTTGTGATTTGTGATATTTTTGGGGTCACAGTTATGAATAGAGCATTTGTCACTTGGACAGTGTCTGATTTTGTTAAACGTTCTAGCCTTAAATGGTAAATAGATTTTGTTATAGCTCACCGGAGATAACTCTAGACTTATTAATAAATAAACATGGATAATATAAACACTACACGGTTGACTGACCACTTGTTATCAGTGTAGATTGAAAGAGTGTACGCATTAAAAGTGATTGAAGAAAAGTGGACGTCGAAAATGCACTTAATTTGCATTTTTTATAAACAAAAGCTAGTGTTATCATCGGCGGACTATACCTTGGAATTAATGTGTTACATAATATATCTTTTGTTTAACCTTGAATTAACTTGTTAGGAAAATACAAAAGGATAGTTAATTATCCTAGAACAGTATTTGGTTACTTATCAATGGAGAGTATGACTCAAATTTTAACTTTGAAATGACTGATCATACATTTAATTTAGGTGTGAATATTATGTATACAAGTGATGACATTTAAATGGCTGTTATGTGTGAATTTTGTTGACACAAACATAATTAAACCAAGATGATTATTTGCCATAGATGTATTAATTATTTCATTAATTGAATTTATATTTGTCACTTAATTGGATTTATCTACATCTTTATTTTGAAGATTTCCAGTCTGGGCAGATCATACCCTTCCATGAAACAATGTTGATTTTCCTCCCCTATATGGAGAAGTTGCTGGTTCCTTATGGAAGGGTAAAACCCCTTTCACTATTGTTGTGCGACGGGTCTACAATGTAAAATTTGAGGACAATCATGCGTCCGTCGCACGACGCACTTAAGAAATTTCGGCATCGTGCGACAGAAAGCATTATCGTGGACCCTCATCATAGAGTTTTGGACATGTTCAAAATTTTCTACGGCGGGTGACTGTCGTAGGTCTGTCTGATGCCCTACGTCATCGCACGGCGGTAGACGATGGACGTGCGATGGTCGCACAACAGTCTTGTGTATATTCACTCCTACGACAGCCGTGAGTCAATCGCACAACAGTTGTACGATGCTCGTAAACATATATGTCCTTTTTCATAATTCATACCCTATAGTGCAATTTTAAGATAAAATCATATTCTTAGAGAAAAATGTGTACTTTGAAAACAATAAAACCTCTCTATAGTGACACACATTGGGAAACAATTTACATTACAGAGGTTGTTGCTCTGGAGAGGTAAATGTGTATTCATATTAAATTGTTTCTTCTCGAACAACATGTTTATGTTGCTTAAGAGGGGTTGTTGCTCAGTGGAGGGTTGCTCTGGAGAGGTTGCATTGTACATACATATGACAAATGCATTCAGCTACAAACTAAGATCTCGAAGTTGCCTGAATCACGGTTCTCATACTTGCATGTCAACAACATACTTGAATCACTTAGCAGGTTATAAAAATATCAACAAAGTATGTTTTTATTGCATAATTAGTTACATTAAATGTATACTTAGTAACAGTTTGTCTATTGACTCTAAACACGTTTTATTAATTCATGAGAATTTTCAACATTTTATGCACTAGAAAGCCATGATTTGAATTAGGAATCAACTGTTCTTCTCTTTTATAACATGTGAACATCCAAAATATCTCGAAACAAAGCCTAAAATATGCCGCGTTTGACGCCAGGGAACCACAAATGCATTCTTATAGTTATATTGATTGTGCATACATGAAGTACAGTTTAATACTTAAGTATTTAGCAAGTTCCTATATTATTATTCGAAAATTAAGAGTTTGGTTCGACATTTGGATTAATTATATCCAGCTGCTGAAACTTATTTTGTAAACCAGCTTATAGTTCGACAATGCTATTATCGTACGACGGAAGTACATCGATCGTACGACGGACGTGTGACAACTGTTCAACGTAAGGCTGTCGTGCGTCAGTTGTTATGTCGTGCGACCATCGCACGACCGTCGTACGCATGATAGTTCCCTAATACGCATCGTAGAGCCGTCTCACGTCCGTCGTGCGACAATTGTGGCCGCTCCACAAAAATACTCTTTCCAGACACAAGTCGGTACATTTCGACGTAGATTCGCAAGCGTCATGCGACAAAGATATTCCTACGACAATTGTGAAAGGGGTTTTAGTTAGTACTTGTTAAGATACAGTCCAGGAAGATAGAGTCCAGGAATACTTGAACAAATTAACCGAATAAACAAACTTCATTTTGAAGTACATGTATATTTATAAGTCAGCTGTAAGAAGTACATGTATATTTATAAGTCAGCTGTAAGAAGTACATGTATATTTATAAGTCAGCTGTAAGAAGTACATGTATATTTATAAGTCAGCTGTAAGAAGTACATGTATATTTATAAGTCAGCTGTAAGAAGTACATGTATATTTATAATATATTTATAAGTCAGCTGTAAGAAGTACATGTATATTTATAAGTCAGCTGTAAGAAGCTGAGGTATTGCTAGTCACAAATTATTGGTAATTTTTTATTAATTGCTTAAAACCAATAATTAATTATTTAGCACCAAAAACATGTTCTTATAAATATACTTGACAAATTATGTAGTATTTATTATTCAGTATTGTTATGTTGATGACCAAACAATTAAGAAAGAAATAATCATAGTTGTTAGAACAATGAAACAGTATATTGTGTGGATAATGGTTGGACTAAAAGGATTGCAGGATATATGGAACCCTGTTACAATTACTCAAAGCTTTTAAAGTTTTAAGTGTTAACAACATATTTAATTTACTAGGACTGAACTGGTCGATGGCAAAACTTGACAGACAAAAAGGCATTGTGAAACAGGTTAACCATTTGTCAGAAAATATTTACCATACTTCAAAAGTTAGTGTTAAAGCATATTTTAAACTTGGTTTGTTTTAAAGTTGGTTTAAATATGTTTCAGGAAGCGATCTCAAGAGAGATCCCAGGCCGCAGCCACGTGGGTGGGGAGAGGGCACATAGGGCCACAGCTGATGGCCGGAACTTATCACTATCCAAACAGGATAGCTTATATTTGGTAAGTGTGTTTGTTGTAATATTTAAAAAAAATTACTGGAAAATGAAAAATGCTCTTGGAATTCGGTATAAGTCTGTTAAAATGCGGTATTTTCTGAAAATATTTAATGGAACATGTAAAGTGCTGTTGATTTTATGGGCATTATGTCACACTGCTGATGAAATGTCTTAGAATGCATATATTAAGCCACTCTGCAATAACCTTTACTGTTTAGTATTGTGGTTCGCTGGTGACTCTCTATGCCTTAGTTGACAAAGTTAGGGTGCAGTCTGTCTGTTAATCTTTAGAAGTTTTTTTTCAGCATTAGCTGTCTAGCTTGAATGTTGACCTACTTTAAAAGCCAATCAAATGCTCCTAAAAAAAAGCACGTTATAAGTGAATATAAATGGACAGAATATAGCAATCTCAACACATAAAGTTAGGTGCTATTCCGTATGTTTTTGTATTCGTAGTGTAGTGTACTGAAAAGTACAGTGGTCTATTGCGTTGCTTCTTTAGCTAACTTTATGCAGGCAATATAACTGTGTAAACTTGCATTGACCACAGTGACTCATCAAAAACAGCCAATCCACTTTATCGGCTAGGAGAGATTCCAACTACGTCATCTTTACAGTTTGCTGCTACTTATAGGTATATAATTAACTTGGGTAATCCAAGTTACGCATAGAATTACCCAAATCAACACACATCCGTTAAAAGCAAACAAAGGCTGTGACATTGCAACCGAAGTATAAAAACAGTGACATTAATTATTATATCTAACAATAAATGATACTTATGTGCATCTGTTTTACCAAAAGAACTGAAACATGTAACTATGAATGTGAAACAGTCATAAAGCAAATATACAAGAGACGCCAATTTGACTTGAAAAAAATTATGACCCAATTAGCCTTCAGGACATCGAAATAAACAATATACGTGAGTCAGTTAATCCGTGTCAATTAGCAGCAAGGGGGGGAAAAAGGCCTAGATAAAGTGTTAGACTTGATCAAGAATAGTGTTTATTAGGGGGGAAAAAATGGACCAGAGGGGGAAAAAAAGGACTGGGCCCGATCTTTCCCCCGGGGAAAAATTGGCCTGGGGAAAAAAAGGACTGCTACAGTAACAGGCCAAATTTTCCCCCTGTCCATTTTTTCCCCAGGGGAAAAACTGGCCGGGGGAAAAAAAGGACCGCTACACCGGGTCAAAAACTAGGTAAAATCAAAGTACTGTTACTGGGGGAAATCGAAATTCTGGGTATTATAGGGTTTCACATTTAATGGTACTGAATTTCAAAACAAATGTTAATATTGTGACAAGGTTTCTGACACGCGATAGCAGCTGAATCATTCAAATCAAACCTCAACTGACCCATCACAATACTAGAACTCATGAAGGCAATACACCTGCTGTAGTTCTAAGTAATATGTCACAATGTGTGTTCGATTCCAACGTGTTTCTTGTTTTTCACTGACATAGCTTCATAAGATGCTCGTTAAATGAATTATCAAACATCGAATGTACCTGCGGACATCAAGACGTACCAGTCCTGATATAAATTTTTGCAGGTCAGACTCGCGTAATAAATAGAATAAAAAACATTTGATTAAACGTTTCCATGCAAATTATTTTGATGGTAGTAAACCAAAAGAATGCAAGAAATGGGATAGGGCATCAATGGGCGCAAGAAAATATAAGCTAGCATATAAAATCTACAGGAAGTCATAATTCCACAACTCTTCAGCTGCATAATTATGTAAATTATAAACCATCCGGATAGGATACGTTTCGCGAGAACGAATAAGATAGGGGTCGAAACAAAAAAGACGATATGGTCTGGATTTTCGACGGGAAATTGTATACACAGCAGCACACGGACAGGGGTTAGCCTAACGACAGAAGCAAACTATTCAAGTTAGCTGATGATCTATTGCAATTCAATGGACCAAACGTCGATCAATACTATTAACACGGGCGCAAGAAAATAGAAAAAAAAACTAGAAACTAAAAACTGCGTTCACAGAGTCCTTATTCCATAGTTATACCTTGGTACGAACTGGATATGGTACAAATAGCGCAAACGAATAAGATGGGGACGAAACATAAATAACTCATATGGTCTCGACTTTCGGCGGAAAAATTTATGTAACAGCGCTGGGAAAAGGGTCGTTCTAACGGTAGATCCAAACTATTTAGCTGAAAATCTCTGGTAAGTTACAGGACGAAACGTGGATTAATACTATCACGGATATACACAGAACGGATACGCAGGTCTAAAAATAGCCTAGTTATAACCTGACTACCCATAATTCATTGCGCGCTTCAGTAAGCACGATAATTGTGAACATGACTTATCCAAAAGAAATCTTTTTTCGTGTCAAAACCACAAAACTAAGTGGTTTGATAATTTTCAACAAATAGAGGACACCCCAAAGATCACAAAAAATATTTATTTATAAGAAAAACAGTCGTAGATAAGTTTCCTTAGGGATTTAAAAAAGTAAATATCGGAAGCTATCCAAAACCCGTCGATTGAAAATTTATCGATCAGGATAGGTCAAAGAAAATGTGGTCTATGTCACAATTGACAGATGAATCGTCCAAACTATCTATACAAAAACGTTCCAAACACATAACGGAACAAATAAATACCCATCTTTGGTTATTTTGACGAAGAGTTGCTTAAAATGAAAACAGATATCTCATTGACAAATCAGGCTGAATTGGTGAAATAATCCAAGATGGCGGCAGCTGGCTGGAAAAATAGCGCCAACTTGAGAATCTCGTCAAGTCTCGCTAAGTCTCGTACAAGTAAGCCGATCGCGATATTTCATTCCAATATGGCGGCCTATATAGGAAATATAGTGGGAGTCGAATGAGTTGCTTTTCCGTCTAATGTATTTCCGTGATACTATCAACAAATGCAAAATATTGTAAATAGTAAAGAAAAAGCACACGTTAGATTAAGAGTTTCTAGCTAAACTTTAATATGAATGTTAAAACCACGAATTGTGTTAAGTTCGTCTGCTCAACGGGTAACTTTTAACAGTGACATTTTTATCGCCCCTCAAAAATCATTAGTCATTTTACAGCGTGTAGGAATTTATTCGCACAAATACATTTTCTCATCCAAATAAACTTTCAAAAAGTTCACACAATATGAACAAATAAAAACATATTAAATTGTTGAAAACAAATGTTCTCATAAAAGGCCGAAAATTACGATATTAATTGAGATTTGCAGGCACTTCTTTCTTGCTTGGAAGAATTGGTCGTGGAGAAATTACATCGTTAAAATCGTAGTGATTTCAGGATTGTATGTAATACAAATACTGGGGTTCCCCCAGTAAAAATAGGAAAACCTTGTTAACACTCTGGAGGCCACTTTTTTGCTTCAATCTTCAAGTTTGGTCAAAATGTGTGTCTTGATGACCTTAAGGTCAAGTTTGAAGTTGGTTCATGTGGGGTCAAAAACTAGGTCAATAGGTCAAATAATTGAAAAACCTTATTAACATTCTTGAGGCCATATTTTTATGCTCGCCGAAGGGTGAGCATATAGTCGCCGCTTTGTCTGTCCTTCCGTCCGTCCGTCACACTTTTGTCTGGGCAATAACTTGAACAGTATTAGAGATATCAATATGAAACTTCATAGGTGAATAGACCTCTTTGATTGGAAGTACAGTGCACAAGAACCATAACTCTTGATTGTATATTTTTGGAGTAATGGCCCTTTATAATTTTTCATACTTAATTCTTGTCCGGGCCATAACTTGAACAGTATAAGAGATATCAATTTGAAACTTCATAGGTGAATATACCTCATTGAGGAGAAGTGCAGTGCACAAGAACCATAACTCTTGATTGTATATTTTTAGCTCACCTGTCACAAAGTGACAGAGTGAGCTTTTGTGATCACTCTTTGTCCGTCGTCCGTCCGTCCGTCCACAATTACTTGTGTAGACACTAGAGGTCACAGTTTTAGCTTAATCATTATGAAACTCAGTCACAATGATCATCTTAACAAAATCTAGGTCAAGTTCGATATTGGGTCATCCAGGGTCAAAAACTAGGTCACAAGGTCAAATAATAGAAAAACCTTGTGTAGTCACTAGAGGTCACAATTTTGGCCTAATCTTCATGAAACTTGGTCACGATAATCATCTCAACAAAATCTAGGTCAAGTTCGATATTGGGTCATCCGGGGTCAAAAACTAGGTCACAAGGTCAAATCATTGAAAAACCTTGTGTAGTCACTAGAGGTCACAATTTTGCCCTAATCTTTATGAAACTTGGTCACAATGATCATCACAACAAAATCTAGGTCAAGTTCGATATTGGGTCATCCAGCGTCAAAAACAAGGTTACAATGTCAAATCATAGAAAAACCTGGTGTTGACTGTAGAGGTCACAATTTTGACCTTACCTTTATGAAACTGGGTCACAATGTTCATGTCAACAAAATCTATGTCAAGTTAGATATTGGGCCATCCGAGGTCAAAAACTAGGTCACAAGGTCTAATAAAAGAAAAACCTTGTGTAGTCAGTAGAGGTCACAATTTTGACTTAATCTTTATGAAAATTGGTCAAAATGATCATGTTAACAAAATCTAAGTCAAGTTTTATATTGGGTCATCCAGGGTCAAAAACTAGGTCACAAGGTCAAATCTTAGAAAAACCTTGTGTTGACACTAGAGGTCACAATTTTGACCTTACCTTTATGAAACTTGGTCACAATGATCATGTCAACAAAATCTAGGTCAAGTTCGATATTGGGTCATCTGGGGTTAAAAACTAGGTCATAAGGTCAAATCATAGAAAAACCTTGTGTAGTCACTAGAGGTCACAATTTTGGTCTTATCTATATGAAACTTAATCAAAATGATCATCTCAACAAAATCTAGGTCAAGTTTATTAATGGGTCATCCCGAGTCAAAAACTAGGTCACAAGGTCAAATCATAGACAAAACTTGGCTTAAACTTCAATAATTTTATGCAATGTGATGTAAATTGCAACGCAATATGAAAACCTTGTACATGCAATAGAAGTTACCATCAAGGGGTCTGTATGAACTACTAGGACAGGTGAGTGACCTATGGCCCTTTGGGCTCTCTTGTTAAATTAAAACACCTTTCGTTTTATATGCTCCCCGAAACAATTCGGGGAGCATATAGTCGCCGAAGTGTCCATCCGTCCGTCTGTCTGTCACACTTTCTTGTCCGGGCTATTTCTCTAGAACCACTGCTCAGATTTTAATAAAACTTCATGGATAGCTTCACTACCAAGTGGAGATGTGCATATCATCGGCACGTTCCGGTTCGTTTATTATTCACACAGTTATGCCCCTTGGAAGATTTGCACTATAAATTCTTGTCCGCGCTATTTCTCAAGAACCACTGCTCAGATTTTAATAAAACTTCATGGATAGCTTCACTACCGAGTAGAGATGCGCATATCGTCGGCATGTTTAGGTTCGTTGATTATTCACATAGTTATGCGCCTTGGAAGATTTGCACTTTAACTATATACTAAGTTCTTGTCAGCGCTATTTCTCAAGAACCACTGCTCAGATTTTAATAAAACTTCATGGATAGCTTCACTACCAAGTGGAGATGCAGATATCGTCAGCACATTCCGGTTCGCTGATTATACACTCAGTTGTGCCACTTGCAAGATTTGCACTATAACTATATACTAAATTCTTGTCTGGGTCATTACTCAAACAGTGTTAGAGATATGAATTTGAAATTTCATAGGTGAATCGTAAGATCTCATTGAGGGGATGTGCAGTGCTCAAGAACCATAACTCTTTTATGCATATTTTTCGAGTTATTCCCCTTAGTAATTTTTCACACTTAATTCTTGTCCGGGCCATAACTCAAACAGTATTAGAGATATCAATTTGAAACTTCATAGCTGAATAGATCTCATTGAGAGGGTGTGCAGTGGCCAAGAACCATAACTCTTTTATTTGCTTTTTTGGAGTTGTTCCCCTTTGTAATTTTCATACTTAATTCTTGTCCAGGCCATAACAGTTTTGGATATATCAATTTGAAATTCATAGTTAAATAAATCTCATTAAGTTAAAATGCAGTGGCAAAGAACAATTACTTTCTTTTACATATTTTTTCTGTGACAAACATCACACGGGGAGCATCATTCGTCTTTGACGACTCTTGTTTGTTACTGTCAGAATACAATATACAATAGTTTCAATTGGCTTCTGTTTTCTTTCTCATACTTCTGTTTCCCACATATTGTGGGGGAAACATATCACATTTGTACTGGACATTTCTCTGTCATGATGGATGAATGTCTCTAAGAAAGGTGTCTGCTTCGATATATATATTTGTGAGTGGCAGTTTCACTTTTTCATGTTTAAAACTACTTGACACCTTTCGCAAATTTATTGAAAAAAGTTTACATGTAACATTTGCTGTATGTCATTTAACTCAACGCTGTGTATCTTTTTTAAAGATATTTCTTGTTAGTCTTTTCACAGGCTGCCTCCATGTTTCAACGAAATTGCACATTTGAGCAAAATAGTATTAATTATTTTCATGTTAAATTTGCATAAAGTCTTAACGAGAATCATTCAGTAAAAATTAGGTCCGAATTATCATTGGTGTAAATTAGTATAAATTGGCTGTTCATGAAAATCTTCTTATTAGAAATTGACTGTTCCTGAAAATCTTCCTTAGTAGAAATTGGCTCGCATTTTTCCTTCGTATCAATCTTGTATGATTTTCAAATCCCACCTGAAATAGCACATGATTTTATACAGAAATATTGCAAAAATCATCACAAGATGGCTGCCAAAATCTCAAGTATTGCAAATGGATGGTACATTTAACTGACAAATATGGAACCAGATGTGTTCAATCATTGATAAACATGATGGAATAATAATTGATCGAAACCACTTGGAAAATGTAGGTTGCTTGTAAAATAGGTGTATCTCTCTTTAAAACATGTAGGTATAAAGTATCACCACTTCAGTTCCAAATGTCTTGAAAAACAGAATATATCAATCTGAGTTAAATACTGTTGATAGCATTTTCATGTCAGATAAGAAATAAAATCAGTATTGCAAAACGAAAAACATCTACATCTACTGGGAAACGCCCAATGATCAATTCCTGATCATAACATTATGCTGAGCTTAATAACAACAAACTTTCAAGAGCTCTAACTTGAGTTTTGTCTCAAACTCTGGCAATGATTTAAGAAATATCTCAATTTTAACCTCCCCCAATCTCACGAAGCATCTCAAGTAGAAATCTCAGATAAATTTGAGGTTTTGCAGAGTCTGAATTTGAGATAAATACACAGTTTGAACTCTAGAACTTTGAATGTAATAAGCTTGGAATAGAATTGTGGTGCCAATTTTGAGTCCAGTCTCCCGCTGAAATTAACATTAAGAAGCATAGAAATGTAAGCTCAGATTGAGATGCTTAGGAAGATCTGGGTCTGGAATCTCTATTTGAGTTTATTTGAGGGAGAGGACGAGAGTAAGACCCTTTGTACATTTTGTGGTGGTTTTGTAAGGCCATGGCTCTAAAGGGGCTAAAACTGATCGTATATTCTTTCTACAGGAAATAGTAATATTCTTGTTAAAATGTATTATCTCTTTGAGAGCAGCAGGTGAAAGGTCATAGTGACCTTTAACATAAAATATATTTAAAAGTTAAAGTTAAGTTACCAATTTTCGAGGGCTGCTTTCAGCAGTTCAGCCACCCTTTGACATTTTAACTTCCCCTGGTCATTGGGCTACCTAAGGAAACCTGCGTTCGAGTCTCCCTGGGGAGACTATTTCTCTCCTGGTGGGTGTGGATCTGTGGCGCCTAGGAATATCGAACTAGTATACAACCACAGCCCTCACAGGTACCAATTCACACATTGGTCGAATGGAGCATGTGGGTTATTCTTGCTCGGAGAAATTAAGCAGTGGTCCAGACGGGGGTTGAACCCATGACCTCGCAAACCAGAAGCGTGCGCCCTACCTCTAGGCCACCGCCCCTATTTAATTAATTCATTTATTTTAGATGAAGAAGATAAAGGACTTTGAACAGAAGTGTAAACCTTTACAAGAGAAGAACAAGAAGTTTTTAGAGAAGAATATGGAACTATCAACACAAAACAGAAGTTTGAAGGAACAGATACGAAATATTGCTGACGAAAATAAGAAATTGGTAAATTTTCAGTATATTGCACTTGTCAGCTGCATTGTACTTGTCTTTATTCCATAGCAGGCTCCGTGAAATGTTTTTAGACCCCTACCGGTTTTTGACCGGAGGGGACTATAGGTTTGCCCTCCGTCCGTCAGTCAGTCCGTCCTTGCGTCAAACAATCTGGATCCTGACATAACTCAAACAGTTTCCAAGCTAGGCTTATGAAACTTGGTATTTGGATAGGAGGCAATAAGGGGATTATGCACGTCTAAAATTATTTTGATTCTGACAAAAATTGTGGTTGCTATGGCTACAGAAACATTGAAAATGGCCTCAAACCGGTAGGGGACTTCTGTATTGCTTGCAATTCTTAATTACTTGTTTACCTTGTCAGACCAAATTGGTAAAATTAGTGAATGTTCCCCTTTGTTTAATAGAAAAATACAGGATTTTCTGTCAGTCCAAATCAAAATTTGTCAGTCAGGACTGGAGGACTGACAGTTTTTGCGGAGCCTGTTTCAGAGTAATGAAAATATCAACCTATCTAAAGTTTGATGTGTAGAGTAAACCAAACAACTTAAAATATGGCCTTCATGAAAATACTGGTACAATTTCATTAGTTTATTCTGTGCTCATGTAATATCTTTAATTTTTATTGCATCATAAATTTTGGCATTAGTTACCCAACAGCTTGCAGGGTTCAAGATGGAGTTTATCAACTTAATCAATTTTGATGAAACAATCATAATTTGGATGAAACAATTGTAATGATGATGTGAAACAATCATTGGTTTGCACCGAATACAGCTCATTAAACTATACACCTCATCAATGAGGGTGATTATCTGGTATTAGTTAGTTATTACTCTATGTAATTAAACTAGGCTGTTTTTGTTTAAACTTGGCTTTTGTTGGCAGGTATATTTATCTATTTAACGACACTAGAAGCTTTGTCTGCATTTTATGTGAAAAATCTTTGTTATGGGACCCCTTGCTTTTCTTGTATATTGTACTTGTTTTGAAATACATACGGTATAGCCGATTTTAGTTGTGTAAATCTTTTGTATTCATGCTGACATGCATGCATCTTATAACCATCTCAAAAAGATAGTAGAAAATCGAACAGGGAAGGCATCCCTCAACTTAAACAGCCGAGCACAGAAACCACAAAAACATCACATACCACAATTACACGGCACAATGCCCAACACATACCACAATTACACGGCACGATGCCCAACACATATCACAATTACAAGGCACAATGCCCAACACATATCACAATTACAAGGCACGATGCCCAACACATACCACAATTACAAGGCACAATGCCCAACACATATCACAATTACAAGGCACAATGCCCAACACATACCACAATTACAAGGCACAATGCCCAACACATATCACAATTACAAGGCATGATGCCCAACACATACCACAATTACAAGGCACGATGCCCAACACATACCACAATTACACAACACAATGCCCAACACATACCACAATTACACGGCACAATGCCCAACACATATCACAATTACACGACACAATGCCCAACACATACCACAATTACACGGCACAATGCCCAACACATATCACAATTACAAGGCACAATGCCCAACACATATCACAATTACAAGGCACGATGCCCAACACATACCACAATTACACAACACAATGCCCAACACATACCACAATTACACGACACAATGCCCAACACATACCACAATTACACGGCACAATGCCCAACACACAACTGAATGAGAAAATGAACCTAACTGCTAAAAGTACAAGTTTCAGCTATAAAAAAGCTGATTGACCTAGATTCATCCGTAAAAAAGGCTTAAATACCTAGTTTTAGCTTTCAAAAAGTCCTAAAAAGTTTGATAATAACAGTAAAAGCTAGGTCAGATATTAAAGTTTTGGTCATTCAACTTGAAACTGCTTTTGGACTACCGTTTTTGTCAGAATTGAATCATGAAAATTTCAGCTGAAGAATCAAATGTACTATATTTATGAATCAATTGTTCTTGAAATATATTGATAAATGTTAAAAAGTCATTTTGACTTCATTTTTGGAGGCTAGTGAAAGCCATAATAACTGAAGTCTAAATTTTATGTTATTTATATTTTTCAGAAAGATAACCTTGATTTGAACAGACGAAAGTGTAATGTACTGTCCAAACAACTAAATGAAGAAAAACTTGAGAAAGGGAATTTAGAAGTTCAGTTACAAGAATTGACGAAACTGAAGAAGGAGATTTTGGAGCAGACGGCAATCATTACAAATCTCAAACAAGCTGCTGCAGTAAGTCTTTGAACGGATGTAAACCTTCACTTGTTCTCAGTCTACTTACCCAAGGACCTCATTTCTAGATTTTTGGGCCAGACAATTTGGCCCCACTGCCCTCCTGAATAAAGTTGCGTTAGTAAATGTTATTGATCTTATGGAGTACAAACCAAATTTCTCCCCTGGACGTGAAAGGACAAGTAACTGATAGTTAATAAAATGAATAAATTTGTTTTGGTGGATATAGAAGATATTAATTGATACCTATATAAACACATTTAAATTCTTATTGATCCCACCATAAATGACATTTTTTGGATGGATAATGTTCGTAATTTAAATAAAAAATGTTTCCGTTTTAATAATTTAATTGCTGATCCCTCAATATAGCGTAGACTAGCTGAGGTGTCTATTTTTTTTTACTACTGAACTGATCGCTAGTTTTATCGCTAGTTGTATTCGTTTACCAATGATGCTGATGTTTTCGCGTGAAAACAATAATATAGAGTTTCATATAAATTTTCTTATTTATCAATTATAGATAATGAAAAGAAAATAAATTGCTGAAATTTATACATTAATTTGATTAAAAATATTTTGTATGCCGGAGTTAGTCTATTTATAAATTCTGTACTTTAAATAGACTTGTTTAAAACGCGGTCAAACTACAGTGCGGCCGAATCTGCGGCCACATAATGGGTTGGCCCGGGTACTTGCTTCCAAAAGTTTAACGGTAACATATCAGTATTTTAGCAATTATTGTGATATTGTGCTGTTTATTTTGGTTTTATAAGTAATTTTCTAACGTTATGAACAATATATTGATGATTTTAAAGTTGCTTGATTTGGCCGCACTTGCCCACAGTTTGGCCGCGTTTTAAACATGACGGCGGAAGTAGATATAGCATTGTTTTGATAAATCTTATCAAAAATAGCCGCAAAAAACTGATTAAACAATGCGAGTACTTGTTGAACAAGGAAAATCTTCTTTAATACTCACAACGAACGTAGAAATGGAATTTCATCAACATCCGATACTGAGTTTAAACCTTGAATGTGAATTTTGTGAAAGTAAGTCACTGTCGTACTCGTACCGATTCGACACAAAATGTTAAAAAATGTAAATAACTTTTGAACAATGTTATGCATCTATTGCGCTTTGCTATTTCGTTTTTGCACGCCTATTGTTTACATCAGTACAAGGCATCGTGTGCTACACTGACTGTACGAGTTTAACACTATTATAAACTATTAAATAAATCTGAAATCTTTTAAAAGTTTAGTAACCAAAATGAAGAAATATCACAGACTTATAATGACATTAGATTGATTCAGTCGAGCTGGGCAGTCTTGGATGAGCATCGTTAATCGAAGATGCTTGTGAAATCCTTTTTAACAGTATGTTGTCGATTATCTTCCTTATCTGCATGACGGTCGTGCCAATTTTTTTCCTTACCCACATGACAGTCGTGCCAATTTTTTTCTGTGTCAAGTATTATTATCCTTATGCGTCTGACAGTCGTCCCGAATACTTTGGTTATCCGAACGACAGTCTTACCAATTATTTTCCTTATGGGCATGATAGTCGTGCCAATTATTTTCCTTATGGGCATGACAGTCATGCAAATTATTTTCAGCACGACGGTTGTGCAATTTATTTTCCTGATGCGCAAGACGGTTGTGCCAATAATTGAATTATTTTCCTTATTTGCATGATGATTATACCGATTAATTTTCTTATCCGCACGTCGGTTGTGCCGATTATTTTCCTTATCCGCACGACAGTCAATCCAATAATTTTCCTTATCCACATGACGGTCAAATTGTTGTCAGTCCGAATGAATATTTGTCAGTCAGAATGAATATTTGTCAGTTCGAAAAAAATATTAAAATGAAAATAGACCTTTGTACCTTTTTTTAGTTCACCTGTCACAAAGTGACAGAGTGAGCTTTTGTGATCACTCTTCGTCCGTCGTCCGTCTTCCGTCAACAATTGGCTTGTGTAGACACTAGAGGTCACAATTTTAGCCTAATCTTTATGAAACTTGGTCACAATGATCATGTCAACGAAATCTAGGCCAAGATCAATATTGGGTCATCTGGGGTAAAAAACTAGGTCACTAGGTCAAATAATAGAAAAACCTTGTGTAGTGACTAGAGGTTACAATTTTGACTTAATCTTTATGAAACTTGGTCACAATGATCATCTCAACAAAATCTAAGTCAAGTTCGTTATTGGGTTGGGTCATCCGAGGTCAAAAACTAGGTCACAAGGTCACATCATAGAAAAACCTTGTGTAGTCACTAGAGGTCACAATTTTGACTTAATCTTTATGAAACTTGGTCACAATGATCTTAACAAGATCTAGGTCAAGTTCGATATTGGGTCATCCGGGGTCAAAAACTAGGTCACAAGGTCAAATCATAGAAAAACCTTGTGTAGTCACTAGAGGTCACAGTTTCTACCTTATCTTTATGAAACTTGGTCACAATGATCATCTTAACAAAATCTAGGTCAATATTGATATTGGGTCATCCAGGGTCAAAAACTAGGTCACAAGGTCAAATCATAGAAAAACCTTGTGTAGTCACTAGAGGTCACAATTTTGACTTAATCTTTATGAAACTTTGTCACTATGATCATCTCAACAAAATCTAGGTCAAGTTTGATAATGGGTCATTTGGGTTAAAAAACTAGGTCACAAGGTCAAATCATAGAAAAACCTTGTGTAGTCACTAGAGGTCACAATTTGGACTTAATCTTTATGAAACTTTGTCACTATGATCATCTCAACAAAATCTAGGTCAAGTTTGTTATTGGATCGTCCAGGGTCAAAAACTAGGTCACAAGGTCAAATCATAGAAAAACCTTGTGTAGTCTCTAGAGGTCACAGTTTAAGCATAATCTTTACGAAACTTGGTCACAATGATCATCACAACAAAACCTAGGTCAAGTTGGATATTGGGTCATCCGGGGTCAAAAACTAGGTCACTAGGTCAAATAATAGGAAAACCTTGTGTAGTCACTAGAGGTCACAATTTTGACTTAATCTTTATGAAACTTGGTCACAATGATCATCTCAACAAAATCTAGGTCAAGTTCGTTATTGGGTCATCCGGGGTCAAAAACTAGGTCACAAGGTCAAATCATAGAAAAACCTTGTGTAGTCACTAGAGGTCACAATTTTGAACTAATCTTTATGAAACATAGTCACAATGATCATCTCAACAAAATCTAGGTCAAGTTCGATATTGGGTCATCTGGGGTCAAAAACTAAGTCACAAGGTCAAATAATAGAAAAACCTTGTATAGTCACTAGAGGTCACAATTTTAGCCTAATCCTTATGAAACTTGGTCAGAGTGATCATCACAGCAAAATCTAGGTCGAGTGGGATATTGCAGCATGTAGGGCCAAGAACTAGGTCACAGGTCTTGCATGTACTGCTACAACTGGTGAGCAACCTAGGGCCCTTTGGGCCCTCTTGTTGAAGTTTAATATTGTTGCCTTGTTATTATGTGTGTTGACAATTTCAGGAGAAAGACAGACGTATGGAAGTATTACAACACAGAAAGAAACGAAGATTGCGGATGTCTGCTGAACATGTGAGTAGAACTCAACCCTGTACCATACCAATAGACCAAATCAGAGCAGAATGATGCTTTCCTAGATTGGAGAACCTATACCTCTATAGCCATGGCATCGTCCAGTTGTTAGTGTATTGGATTTGCAACGTAACTTGCGATCTGTGTTTGCCCCTTTTTGAAAGGAAAATTTTAAATTAGTACTGGTTCGGATACAGAATAGACTGAATATTATTTAGAAAAAGCATTTAACCCAAATAAACTCAAAGATGAATGCTTAAATACTCGTCCACAAATTTTATAAGCTACGAAACTGCAACGCAATTCACTCTAGTTAGATAGCTTGTTTATATATTTTGCATTAATAAAATCATTGTTATATATTCAGGTTAGATTGCTGCTGGGCATTGAGTGATGTTTTGGCATCTGATGCATTAGAATATTGTAATTCTGCCTGTACCAAAATAACGTCTGCTTTTTTAGCAGACATGAATAATATTTTCCATTGATTTATGATGCTATGTAATGTGAAGAATGGAATTGTTCCCTGTAAGATTGTTAACAATATAAAACTACATATACAGTACTCTCTAGACTAAGCAAGACCTTTTTGGAAACACAAAGTTTGGTTGTTGTACAGAGGTTGTTGCTTTGGAAAGAGAAATTCATAAAAATCAACATTAAATTGTGGTCTGGTGCAAAATGATTATTTTGCTTTAGAGAGGTTTTAGCTCTAGGGAGAGACGCTCTGGAAAAGGTTGCACTGTATATGGTATATGTGTTGTGCTCTGACAATTAGTCATGTGTGTTGTATTAAGACTATGATTTATGTGTGTTACAGCTATCCAGACTCAGCAGTCCATGTAGTACTATAGATGATGAGCGTTCACAGGACTCGGATCTGTCCACTTCATCTGTGTCAGTTGGAAACTTGTCTGATGATGATATAGAAGAGGTAAATAACATTGTTATACCCCACTGTCTGCCTCGATAGCCTAGTGGTAGACCGTCGGCTTTGAGTGCAAGAAGGAGGTCTTGGTTCAATCTCAGATTCGATATACCAAAATCTTGTTTGGCAAAGAAATTGCTCTCATATTATTTAAGAGTCGTCGATGACATCTTGTTCTTATGATAGAAGTAGTTATTTCTTCCATCGTAGCAACTATAGAATGGCATGTTTACTTTGTGAAGGATCGCTTTTAGTACTACTGTTAACCATACAGATGATCAATGACATTGTTTCATGTAATGTATGATACATAGATGAAAGAATACATTTATCATATGTTAGAAGATGAATAATGTTCCTCATAAAATACAGTGTGTTTGGAACATTTGTAAATTGCTGGAAACTTGTTAGACATGGGACATAGTCTGTGTTTTATTTTGTTAGTCAGTATATATTCTTGCTGTTTTAATCTGCATCGACAGCCTAGTTGTAGAGTATGTGGTGATCTCTGGTTTGATCCTAGTTTGGGACCTGCCTATAACTAGGCATTATAGCCGTTTTACTGTTGGAACTTGGTCATACAGCTAGGGTGTTCAGCTTTTTGATTGCTGAAACTAATTCATTCTACTTTTCGACAACTTGGACTTGGGGGGATCTTCACTTGAATGTGTTTTATGTTTTCTGTGCTCAGCTGGTTCAGTTGGGCATTGTGCCTTGTATGTTTTTAATGTCTTCTGTGTTCGGCTGGTTAAGTTGTAAAAAAATAGTGTTGCTTTATCTTGCAAAACTGGTTAGTGTCCATATGACTGAAATACTGATCATCATTGGGACTTAAAACAATATTTAATAAAACAATTGAGGTGTTGTAATCTTGATTTTTTGTGCACACATTTGAAAGAAAATCAATTTTATTGATGTGTACAGCAAAGCAATTTGCTGCAACTATAATAAAAATGTATGCATATTTATTATCAAATTAGTTCCTTTGAGACAAATTTGGGAACTTTTTGATAGGAGTTCTAATAGTGTCTATTTGGCTACCGCCTTGTCTAGAATATGTTAAACAGATCTATACCAATCAATTCATTCAATAATGATTGTGCAATACCACACAAATTGGCTATATTTTATGTGCTGTTGCCTATCCAAGCATGTGGTATTTATTGCCAGGCAACTGTCTTCTTTATGATTTATATGATCAACAACGAAATTTGGTTATAAATTTTGTGTAAACCCTCAAAATATGTGTATCTGCTTACTATAGTGCGGTCAAGATATGATGGCACAATAACATTGTGTAAACGTCACTGTTAGGATTAGTCCATATCAAAACGCGGGTAAGTGAATAAATCACGATCATCTAAGTGCTTGTACAGTAATTTTAACTTATTTAATTAAGGATGAAGATCGTTGTGTTTATTAAATAGTCTAGTGGTAACCTTTCTAATCTCAATGCAGACGCTCCGGGTTCGAATCCCATTAGAATCTTTTTTATGCCCCCGTATTGATAGATCGGGAGGCATATAGTGTTATGCCCCCGTATCGATAGATCGGGAGGCATATAGTGATTCACCTGTCCGTCCGTTCGTCCGTTTGTCCGTCCGTTCATCTGTTCGTCCATCCGTCCTGGTTAACCCAAATTGACCGTTTCTTCTAGCATCATTATGGCTTGCTACAAAGCTTCCAAACTTGCATGGATGTTGTATATGAACACTCTCCACACACCTGTATCACCTGACCCCATTTTGACCTTCACCTTGACCTAATTTTGGACTTAGACTTATTTATGGACAAGGCTTCCAGAGGGGACATAAGCGTTTATTGAACGCAGTCTTGTTTATTTTTTATTTTTTTCGCGAATTATATTTCCGCTCACTTCACGAAACTGTATTTGTATTTTTGGGTGTATTACTTACAACAAGATAAACTGTGCGAATTATATTTCCGCTCACTTCACGAAACTGTATTTGTATTTTTGGGTGTATTACTTACAACAAGATAAACTGTGTAACTGTACACTATTAAATAGAACTATGGCTAAACGTATCGTTTTAACGCAGCAAGGACGTTACTTTGTGTCTGATGTATTATACTTCTGCACAATAGAGGCATCAATAGAACTGCCAGTGATTCCGTTGTCCTGTCCGAGGAAACAAACTACCGCGATGACAGGGGTATCAGAAAGGACGGTTTTCACGCATAAAGGCGACGAAATTGCACAACGGTGAAAGAAAATCAAGAAGTAACAAAATCTCACTGGATTCTTTTGATGATGATGATGATGACAGTGATTATGACGAGGCGGGTGGTGATAGTGATGATGATTTTGCAGATTTCTAAAATAATTCTATCACAAACACTGCTGATGAACAATATTAATTCATATAATTTATATACACATGTATACGTACAGAATATTAATTTATATTTGATTGTTCTAGATAAATATAATAGAATATTATATAATAAATATACAGAATAGAGAAAGTAAACGAATGATAAAAAATGTAACAAGATAATCAACGAGTAACGGGATATACTAAGAAAAAAGTTTACTAGAACTGAAGAATACAAATCATTACCAAAAAATGCACAAAAGTGGGACTCGAACCAGTAACCTCCATCCATAATATTATTGTATTTCCAACGCTTTACCAACTGCGCTAGCGAGGCACATGTGAAATCATCTCGCATATTTGCTCATATTGCGAAAACGTAATACGAAACAAGCGTTTATTGACCATGACTGTAAATAAGCCCCCCTTTCTGTTGTAAATAAACCCATCGGCTAATTAGCATGTGTAAATGTTATTGTGCCATCATATCTTGGCCACACTATAACAGTACTCGACTTAGTGGAATACCAATCATTATCTCTGGCTGTTCATTTTATACTCTCTGTTTAACATAGCAGGCAGTCTGTGATATACATTGAATACAAGCTTTGGGTCCTAAGTGTAAATTCCATTGTATTGAGTAAATACCCATGAACTGTGTCCTTGATCACCTGAATTAAGCAACCGTCTGTTCTGCTGCTACCAATGCTATTAAATCTCGTTGTGGAGGTTAAATCTGTACTTCATTGATTGAATCAATGAGAAAGCTCTATATGGAACATATCAGTCCTGATACACCTGTCTGCAAAGACCATCAAATCAACCAGAACAAAATGTGGTTTTATTAAAGTGTATTGACAGGTGGTCTCTCTTAACAGGTTAAATATAGTGGCCAACTGTCTGATAAGAGATAAAATTGGTAATCTTTGTAGACAGGTTGTGTAATACTGAATAATGGTCTTTATTTGTGAGTGTTCTTTATCTGTTTGACTGTACAAATAGTTGTACTCAAGGTCTAATTTTGACTGTTGATGGTCATGCAGGCCTTATCTTCCATGAAAATTTGACATCAAGAAAGATTTTCCTCCACATGTGGAGAAGTTGCTGGTTCCCTGTATGTGGAAGGGTAAGTAGGTACTGGTTAGGATACAGTCCAGGAAGGGTAAGTAGGTACTGGTTAGGATACAGTCCAGGAAGGGTAAGTAGGTACTGGTTAGGATACAGTCCAGGAAGGGTAAGTAGGTACTGGTTAGGGTACAGTCCAGGAAGGGTAAGGAGGTACTGGTTAGGATACAGTCCAGGAAGAGTAAGTAGCTACTGGTTAGGATACAGTCCAGGAAGGGTAAGTAGGTACTGGTTAGGGTACAGTCCAGGAAGGGTAAGTAGGTACTGGTTAGGATACAGTCCAGGAAGGGTAAGTAGGTACTGGTTAGGGTACAGTCCAGGAAGGGTAAGTAGGTACTGGTTAGGGTACAGTCCAGGAAGGGTAAGTAGGTACTGGTTAGGGTACAGTCCAGGAAGGGTAAGTAGGTACTGGTTAGGGTACAGTCCAGGAAGGGTAAGTAGGTACTGGTTAGGGTACAGTTCAGGAAAATTGGTTAGGTGAATCGGTCAATGTATACAACTGAAAAATTGTTTAGAAATGGTGTAAAAAACCAAATTAACCAATGATGTTTGTTTATACTTACAGTTACCTCAAGACGAATCAGAGAAAGTAGAGAAGAATTATAAGAAGTTGATGAAGGAACACTTGTTGTTAGAGAAATCTACGACACAAATACAGAACCAATTAGGCTGGAAAACTGATCCACAACGATATATCAAGGTGTGTTCCTTTAACATATAGTTCAGGTGAAAGTATTTTCTTCATGTCTCCAGCATGAAGTTGTGCTGGATACTTGTCAAGATGGATGTCACAAAGTTTGTTTGCGCTTTGTCTGGAATTTTAGGTCACATAAATATTGCCAGAGTTATGGCCCTTTGTTGGAGACATACATTTGTATGTCAAAACACTTCTAAAGTTTATATTAACCCCAAGCGAATATCCAGTTCTTTGCCCTGATAAAAGTTGTCCTTGTCTGACTTGTAATAGTGGAGTAATGGCGCTTGATTTTAGCCATATTGCAGGTTGTTAGGCGCCCTTGTCCCATGGACACATTTCTAGTTTGTTCCTGTGCCAGCCAACATGTAACCATTCTCCTTTCCACAGATTAATTTAAAACAAATTGTCTATTTATTTATTATTTATACTGTATTCCCTCCCTGCGGGTATTATGAGCAGGTGCACTGGATGTTGCCTTTTTACAGTCCAACTAGCATTATCCGTAAGCATTCAATGTTTCCTGGTAACAATATGAAAAACTTCCAGATAAGTTCTCATTTTCTGATGAGATAAAATGGCAGGAAATTTTTGCAAGCATGATTTGGTTGCAATTTTAAGGAGGGAGTTTTGTGAAGTGAATAGTATACTCGCCACTTATTGACATATTGTGGAAATTCAGCTAAGGCTTAGGCACTGTTGGTTTGACACTGGTACAGTCATAATAGTTCTCGCGTTTGGTCCCAGAATTTACATCACTGAAACAAATATATTGCTACTATGTATTTGATGTAAACAACACTATGCAGTGCCATTCCCTACTGGTTTGTGACGTTAATAGAATATTGTATGTGTAATGCTTTTATCACAGTTTACTGCTGGGAAACCGATAGTAATTAAGTGAATATTGTTTGTATAATGCTTTTATCACAGTTTACTGCTGGGAAACCGATATTCTAACACGATCTGCGGATTAATCGTTTAAATATAGAGCGGACCTAACAATGTATTATTACCCCCATAAAACATACCTATCAAATTGGCTGTTTCTATTTACGCTCAGTATCACGTGACATATTTATGAATGAATGAACGTAATATTTATACTAAAATTTTCTACGAGTCACGACGACAAGGCGAGTTGCACGAGAATCCAGTGTTACAGCTATGACACATCTATTTTTAGAAACTCCAATATACTCTAGAAACCAAGTTTTATTAAAGCTTCTGATAATCAATTCATTTATATTTTTCATTTTATGAATTAGATACCATATACTCTTGTTATTAAAATTGTTTCAATGTTTAAAATGTGGTATTTCCTTCAGAAAATTACGAAGGTCGTTTTCATTAACGAGGGAGGTAATTGTACCAGCTAATAAGCCACTCAATTTCAGCGTGGAATTATGTTCAATGTCAAATGGGTGAAAATTGAATGCGCGCAGTTAAATAGAGCGGGATATTATCGTATTTAGAATCGAAATAAAAACTCTGTCCTTGTATATTGTCGGTGAATAAAACACGGGCACTCGTTAAATTTTCCGCATCCGAACTCCTGCCCGTGTTTTATTCACCGACAATAAACGCGAACAGATTTTTATTTCTTAAGTAAGTGAATATTGTATGTATAATGCTTTTATCACAGTTAACTGCTGGGAAACCAATAGTAAGTGAATATTGTATGTATAATGCTTTTATCAAAGTTTAGCTGTTCCTATGGGTGGTCTTCACAGACAGGTTTGACAATTATACTGAAATCTTCAAAATTGAGTCTCAAATTGGCTTGCCATTTCAATAGGGGTAACACTATAATAAGCAATGCCTTAACCTTTTATATCTTTCAGACTAAACTAGATTTTGAAACAGACATGTATATAGCTCAGTGCAAGATAGAAAACCTTGAAGAATGCTTAGCCAAGTATAAGGTAAGTGATTGTAATGATGTTTTGCTCCACATCGCTCCTTGATCTCCATGACACCTTTATAATAGTGGACAAAGCTAACTATGTGAAATCAGAGTGTAATGATAGGTCACAGTGATAGTAAAGTGAGGCGACAAAGATGTAAGACCCGCTTCACGATTAAACCAATAAATTATTATAATCAATATACATCAATTTTCAATACAGACATGTTGAAATAACGACACTACAAGTCAACACAATATCAGAGTCAACATGACCCTTTCCTACTAATCCGACTCGTGTGTTTATAAGCTCACCTGTCACAAAGTGACAGAGTGAGCTTTTGTGATCACTCTATGTCCCTCGTCCGTCCGTCAACAATTGGCTTGTGTAGACACTAGAGGTCCCAATTTTAGCCTAATCTTTATGAAACTTGGTCTCAATGATCATCTCAACAAAATCTAGGCCAATTTGGATATTGGGTCATCTGGGGACAAAAACTAGGTCACTAGGTCAAATCATAGAAAAACCTTGTGTAGTCACTAGATATCACAATTTTGACTTAATCTTTAGGAAACTTGGTCACAATGATCATCCTATCAAAATCTAGGCCAATTTCGATATTGGGTAATCCGGTGTCAAAAACTAGGTCACAAGGTCAAATCATAGAAAAACCTTGTGTGGTCACTAGAGGTCAATATTTTGACTTAATCTTTATGAAACTTGGTCACAATGATCATCTCAACAAAATCTAGGTCAAATTCGAAATTGGGTCATCTGGGGTCAAAAACTAGGTCACAAGGTCAAATCATAGAAAAACCTTGTGTAGTCACTAGAGGTCACAATTTTGGTCTAATCTTTATGAAACTGGGTCACAATGATCATCTCAATAAAATCTAGGTCAAGTTTGATAATGGGTCATTTGGGGTAAAAAACTAGGTCACAAGGTCAAATTATAGAAAAACCTTGTGTAGTCACTAGAGGTCACAGTTTTAGCATAATCTTTACGAAACTTGGTCACAATGATAAACACAACAAAATCTAGGTCAAGGTTGATATTGGGTCATCCGGGGTCAAAAACTGGGTCACAAGGTCAAATCATAGAAAAACCTTGTGAAGTCACTAGAGGTCACAGTTTTGGCCTGATCTTTACGAAACTTAGACACAACGATCATAACAACAAAATCTAGGTCAAGGTTGATATTGGGTCATCTGGGGTCAAAAACTAGGCACAAGGTCAAATCATAGAAAACCCTTGCGTAGTCACTAGAGGTCACAATTTTGGTCTAATCTTTATGAAACTGGGTCACAATGATCATCTCAATAAAATCTAGGTCAAGTTTGATAATGGGTCATTTGGGGTAAAAAACTAGGTCACAAGGTCAAATTATAGAAAAACCTTGTGTAGTCACTAGAGGTCACAGTTTTAGCATAATCTTTACGAAACTTGGTCACAATGATAAACACAACAAAATCTAGGTCAAGGTTGATATTGGGTCATCCGGGGTCAAAAACTGGGTCACAAGGTCAAATCATAGAAAAACCTTGTGAAGTCACTAGAGGTCACAGTTTTGGCCTGATCTTTACGAAACTTAGTCACAACGATCATAACAACAAAATCTAGGTCAAGGTTGATATTGGGTCATCCGGGGTCAAAAACTGGGTCACAAGGTCAAATCATAGAAAAACCTTGTGAAGTCACTAGAGGTCACAGTTTTGGCCTGATCTTTACGAAACTTAGTCACAACGATCATAACAACAAAATCTAGGTCAAGGTTGATATTGGGTCATCTGGGGTCAAAAACTAGGCACAAGGTCAAATCATAGAAAACCCTTGCGTAGTCACTAGAGGTCACAATTTTGGTCTAATCTTTATGAAACTGGGTCACAATGATCATCTCAATAAAATCTAGGTCAAGTTTGATAATGGGTCATTTGGGGTAAAAAACTAGGTCACAAGGTCAAATTATAGAAAAACCTTGTGTAGTCACTAGAGGTCACAGTTTTAGCATAATCTTTACGAAACTTGGTCACAATGATAAACACAACAAAATCTAGGTCAAGGTTGATATTGGGTCATCCGGGGTCAAAAACTGGGTCACAAGGTCAAATCATAGAAAAACCTTGTGAAGTCACTAGAGGTCACAGTTTTGGCCTGATCTTTACGAAACTTAGTCACAACGATCATAACAACAAAATCTAGGTCAAGGTTGATATTGGGTCATCCGGGGTCAAAAACTGGGTCACAAGGTCAAATCATAGAAAAACCTTGTGAAGTCACTAGAGGTCACAGTTTTGGCCTGATCTTTACGAAACTTAGTCACAACGATCATAACAACAAAATCTAGGTCAAGGTTGATATTGGGTCATCTGGGGTCAAAAACTAGGCACAAGGTCAAATCATAGAAAACCCTTGCGTAGTCACTAGAGGTCACAATTTTGGTCTAATCTTCATGAAACTCGGTCACAATGATCATCTCAATAAAATCTAGGTCAAGTTTGATAATGGGTCATTTGGGGTAAAAAACTAGGTCACAAGGTCAAATTATAGAAAAACCTTGTGTAGTCACTAGAGGTCACAGTTTTAGCATAATCTTTACGAAACTTGGTCACAATGATAAACACAACAAAATCTAGGTCAAGGTTGATATTGGGTCATCCGGGGTCAAAAACTGGGTCACAAGGTCAAATCATAGAAAAACCTTGTGTAGTCACTAGAGGTCACAATTTTGGTCTAATCTTTATGAAACTGGGTCACAATGATCATCTCAATAAAATCTAGGTCAAGTTTGATAATGGGTCATTTGGGGTAAAAAACTAGGTCACAAGGTCAAATTATAGAAAAACCTTGTGTAGTCACTAGAGGTCACAGTTTTAGCATAATCTTTACGAAACTTGGTCACAATGATAAACACAACAAAATCTAGGTCAAGGTTGATATTGGGTCATCCGGGGTCAAAAACTGGGTCACAAGGTCAAATCATAGAAAAACCTTGTGAAGTCACTAGAGGTCACAGTTTTGGCCTGATCTTTACGAAACTTAGTCACAACGATCATAACAACAAAATCTAGGTCAAGGTTGATATTGGGTCATCTGGGGTCAAAAACTAGGCACAAGGTCAAATCATAGAAAACCCTTGCGTAGTCACTAGAGGTCACAATTTTGGTCTAATCTTTATGAAACTGGGTCACAATGATCATCTCAATAAAATCTAGGTCAAGTTTGATAATGGGTCATTTGGGGTAAAAAACTAGGTCACAAGGTCAAATTATAGAAAAACCTTGTGTAGTCACTAGAGGTCACAGTTTTAGCATAATCTTTACGAAACTTGGTCACAATGATAAACACAACAAAATCTAGGTCAAGGTTGATATTGGGTCATCCGGGGTCAAAAACTGGGTCACAAGGTCAAATCATAGAAAAACCTTGTGAAGTCACTAGAGGTCACAGTTTTGGCCTGATCTTTACGAAACTTAGTCACAACGATCATAACAACAAAATCTAGGTCAAGGTTGATATTGGGTCATCTGGGGTCAAAAACTAGGCACAAGGTCAAATCATAGAAAACCCTTGCGTAGTCACTAGAGGTCACAATTTTGGTCTAATCTTTATGAAACTGGGTCACAATGATCATCTCAATAAAATCTAGGTCAAGTTTGATAATGGGTCATTTGGGGTAAAAAACTAGGTCACAAGGTCAAATTATAGAAAAACCTTGTGTAGTCACTAGAGGTCACAGTTTTAGCATAATCTTTACGAAACTTGGTCACAATGATAAACACAACAAAATCTAGGTCAAGGTTGATATTGGGTCATCCGGGGTCAAAAACTGGGTCACAAGGTCAAATCATAGAAAAACCTTGTGAAGTCACTAGAGGTCACAGTTTTGGCCTGATCTTTACGAAACTTAGTCACAACGATCATAACAACAAAATCTAGGTCAAGGTTGATATTGGGTCATCCGGGGTCAAAAACTGGGTCACAAGGTCAAATCATAGAAAAACCTTGTGAAGTCACTAGAGGTCACAGTTTTGGCCTGATCTTTACGAAACTTAGTCACAACGATCATAACAACAAAATCTAGGTCAAGGTTGATATTGGGTCATCTGGGGTCAAAAACTAGGCACAAGGTCAAATCATAGAAAACCCTTGCGTAGTCACTAGAGGTCACAATTTTGGTCTAATCTTTATGAAACTGGGTCACAATGATCATCTCAATAAAATCTAGGTCAAGTTTGATAATGGGTCATTTGGGGTAAAAAACTAGGTCACAAGGTCAAATTATAGAAAAACCTTGTGTAGTCACTAGAGGTCACAGTTTTAGCATAATCTTTACGAAACTTGGTCACAATGATAAACACAACAAAATCTAGGTCAAGGTTGATATTGGGTCATCCGGGGTCAAAAACTGGGTCACAAGGTCAAATCATAGAAAAACCTTGTGAAGTCACTAGAGGTCACAGTTTTGGCCTGATCTTTACGAAACTTAGTCACAACGATCATAACAACAAAATCTAGGTCAAGGTTGATATTGGGTCATCCGGGGTCAAAAACTGGGTCACAAGGTCAAATCATAGAAAAACCTTGTGAAGTCACTAGAGGTCACAGTTTTGGCCTGATCTTTACGAAACTTAGTCACAACGATCATAACAACAAAATCTAGGTCAAGGTTGATATTGGGTCATCTGGGGTCAAAAACTAGGCACAAGGTCAAATCATAGAAAACCCTTGCGTAGTCACTAGAGGTCACAATTTTGGTCTAATCTTCATGAAACTCGGTCACAATGATCATCTCGACAAAATCTAGATCAAGTTTGATATTGGGTCATCTGGGGTAAAAAACTAGGTCACAAGGTCAAATCATAGAAAAACCTGGTGTAGTCACTAGAGGTCACAGTTTTGGCCTGATCTTTACGAAACTTGGTCACAATGATCATCTCAATAAAATCTAGGTAAAGTTCGACAGGTGAGCGACCTAGGGCCCTTTGGGCCCTCTTGCTGACTTTTTTTAGTGCCGTATATGGTCACTCTCCCCTAGAAAAATAACTTCCATTTTCCCCAAAAGAATGCATATTTTCCACCTTTTGTTCCCACTGGTTTAAACGGTATGGTTGTTTTTAAGTCAAAACAAAACATCTTCAGATTGGCAAAAGCTGTTGTAAAAGTTGCAAATAGGACTTGAAAATATTCGGTAGAAAAAAGCAAAATTTAAACAATTAATTTTCCAAATAGTCTTCTTTAACTTTGCAACTAGTCGCGCTAAATTTTCAGTTTGTTAAGAAAAATCACTGGATCAATTTTAAACAATAAAAAGTCATTTTACTTCCTTATTTATTGGCTTTTGTGACAAGTTTTGTAAATATGTGACACTTTTGCAAAACTAGTAAAAATGCTGTTATCAAGTGAATAGAAAGGAATTTTGCTTGAGCCACTAATGAGCATGGTTATTTCATTGCATGGTAGTAGTCATTGAAATAGTCCTACCATACTTACATTTTGATTAATTTAATTAGCTTAAATGGGCCTGGTTAAATACCACTGATGCTAAATGTTAAATTCTAATTATAACACAGTTGCATACCTGTTTTATTGCATGCATTGTAATTGTTTTAAGCATGATTGGAATCACATAATGTTTATCATATAAGTCATTACCAGAGTCACGAGGGACGCTGACTCTGTGACTGGATGCCTGGCATATGGCTTTCGTCTGATTGATGACGTCTGCTAGGTTTTGTTTTTTTGGCCAAACATTTCTGCTACAGTATTATGTTAGTGCCCTGTGCTGTTATTGTGTGTGCAAGTCCTGTGGAACATAGAACTTTATATTGAAGTTCTATAAAGTTATTTACATTACCGGTACCTTACTCAAGGAACATTCTGCCTTGTTATGTCACAAAATGTTTCGTTTCGATCTTTGTGATATAAGGACTCTGGATTAAACCTTCTGACTTGGAATTGTAGATGTTTTGATGTTGGATTCTTCTGACTTTCGATTTTAAGAAAAACTCACTTTCGATTTACTTTCGATTTAAGAAAAAGTAACTAACTGACTTACGCTTTAAGAAAAACTGTCTTTTGATTTACTTTGGATTGATGAAAAAACTAACTAATTGACTTACGATTTTAGAACAACTGACTTTTGATTTTTTCTTAAAAAGTAACTAACAGACTTTCTATTTAGAAAAACTGACATTCAATTTAAGAATATATTTTTTGTTGGATAGTGGATTATATAATAAATGCATCATGTTTAAACTCAACGTGTTTGGAAAAATTTCAAGAAAAAATACCAGATATTGGATTTGTTGAAAGATAGGACATTTCATCATAGTACAAAATGTTGGCTACTAAAATTCATACAATTATGAAACATTTATGTTTGAATGACTGACGTAGACCTGGAATGGTCTGTAGAAGTAGTATTAGTATTGTGCAGTTTATTAGTAGCCTACGTAGCATATCTTTATCTGTTAAATAAATACGTTTTCAACATGAATTTTGATCCAAAGAAAAGTTCCGCCTCCAGTCAGGGGCCAAAAACTTTGAAAGATCTAGGATCGTTTCTCATGAATCGTGATCAAATGCTGGAAATGTTCTCGAGAAATCTAGGACGATTGAGTCGCTCTCAGGAAGAATCGCACGAAAGTCCATTAAAAATTGACAAGAGTCTTCAAGGCATAAAGTGTCCGGAATTTAAGTTTGAAGTTATACCGGAAGTAGATGACAGTAGGTCGGAAGAATTCTCATCCGATCAGTCCGAAAAACTGGAAGTCGGTTCCTCCTTGAACAAATCCAAGGCAGTACCAGTGTTTGGTGCCTTGAATAAGGCGTTGTCTTCAATTGGCGGAGGAAGCAAGAAGGTTAGAAGGAAAGCAACAGATGGGCATGCATATTTTGGTGCTTTACGTTTGAAGATTATAACTTCGGTAAATTTAAAATCATGATGTTTGCCCATTTATAGTCTGTCACTTTAGGTAATATATTACGCATTGTGATGAAAAAATAATATAGTTTTGTATATTTCACAAGAAAGAGTTCAAAGCTCTCGGACTACATTCATACTGGCTATGGCAAATTCTTTTCATGGCAAATTCTTTTCATACTTCACATAAAAATCATTTAAAACCAAGATTGAATTATAATGTGCATGTTTCATAATGTTGTCTTATTTTTGTGTTGTATAGTTTTACTTTATGTTGTATATTAGCAGTTTAGTAATTAGGTTGTGTTTTGTACTCTGATACTTATGTTTGAACTTGAGTTTTTGTCTAACCTTGCTTTGTCGATATTTGGGTGTGCTAGTGTGATCAGATATGTCTCCGTTAAACTGCTGCATTGAGACTGTGTCTCAGATGAACTAGTGTGGTCAGACTGTATCTCAGATGTTGTAGAGTGATCAGACTGTGTCTCAGATGCCATAGTGTGGTCAGACTGTGTCTCAGATGTACTAGTGTGATCAGACTGTGTCTCAGATGTACTTGTGTGGTCAGATTGTGTCTCAGATGTACTTGTGTGGTCAGACTGTGTTTATAGATGTTGTAGTGTGGTCAGACTGTGTCTCAGATGTACTTGTGTGGTCAGACTGTGTCTCAGATGCCATAGTGTGGTCAGACTCTGTCTCAGATGCAATAGTGTGGTCAGACTGTGTTTCAGATGTTGTAGTGTGTTTATAGATGCCATAGTATGATCAGACTGTGTCTCAGATGCAATAGTGTGATCAGACTGTGTCTCAGATGCAATAGTGTGATCAGACTATGTCTCAGATGTTGTAGTGTGATCAGACTGTGTCTCAGATGTTGTAGTGTGATCAGACTGTGTCTCAGATGCCATAGTGTGGTCAGACTGTGTCTTAGATGTGATAGTGTGATCAGACTGTGTCTCAGATGTACTTGTGTGGTCAGACTGTGTTTATAGATGCCATAGTGTGGTCAGACTCTGTCTCAGATGCAATAGTGTGGTCAGACTGTGTCTCAGATGCCATAGTGTGGTCAGACTGTGTCTCAGATGCCATAGTGTGGTCAGACTCTGTCTCAGATGCCATAGTGTGGTCAGACTCTGTCTCAGATGCCATAGTGTGGTCAGACTCTGTCTCAGATGCCATAGTGTGGTCAGACTCTGTCTCAGATGCCATAGTGTGGTCAGACTCTGTCTCAGATGTCATAGTGTGGTCAGACTCTGTCTCAGATGCCATAGTGTGGTCAGACTCTGTCTCAGATGAAATAGGGTATTAAGACTGTGTTTATAGATGTTTTAGTGTGATCAGATTCTGTCTCAGATGCCATAGTGTGATCAGACTGTGCTCATAATGACGTTACTTCCGTGGCACTAACTCCTCCTGAAAATTTCATCCCAGGTATTCTTCTAAGACTCCTGAATTCATGCAGCCATTTATTAGTCCTTTAAAAGTGTTCAACCCAGCCGACACTCGCTATCGGCATGTTAAAATTATTTATTAGTGTCATCTGGATGGTCCCACAAGTAAAATTCTGTACACAATGGTCTCATTACTGTATAAGTGGATATGTTTGCGTGTCGAAAAGTTCGCAAATCCATCATTCTAGGCATTTCGCGTACATAAATCTTCGCGAAAATACAATTATAATTCCCCAATTAAACGAAACTTACCTTGGTTGAGTTGAAGTTTGATTGGGATTTTATGCAGTCATACACTCCAAAGGGTATCAAATGAGATGCGCGCGCATCCTCTCGGTGATATGTCAGTTTTCAAAGTAAGAAATCTCGCTTTTCAAAAACTTAAAAAGGAGAATCAAATGTCATGTGACTATCAAGCACATCAGATTCATGTAACATTATAGGGAGGGCATAGAAGGGAGGGCATTTGATACCCTTTGGAGTTTATGACTGCATAAAATCCCAATCAAACTTCAACTCAACCAAGGTAAGTTTCGTTTAATTGGGGAATTTTATTTCGTCATACACTCCGTTGGTTCTCAATTGAGATTTCAAAGCTAAGTTTTTGTGAAGCAGCCAGGATAGTACAGCTTGTGAACTACACGTTATAAACCATAACGCCATTAATGTACAAATGTAAACATTTTTCCTATTCATCCAGTACTGCATTGCTGTAAACATTCTTCTGAATAGGCTTGTGATAGAACTTGGCGAAAGTCTGGCTACTTGACCATCCAGCTGTTCTGAGAATATCTTCTATAGGCACTAATTTTTCAACTGCCTTGGAAGTACTCGCACTTCTTATACTATGACTTTTGAAGTTTCCACAATCTATCCCAGCGTTTTTCATAACTACACGTAACCATCTGCTTATAGTGTCCCTAGTAACTGCGTTGTGAGGTTTAATGTAACTTATAAATAAACATGTTTTATCCCCTCTAATGTCTTCAGTTCTTTTAAGGTACTCTTTTAATACAAATACAACACAAAGTCTCCTGTCAGGAGGATATGCAATCAATTCCGCAACAGGGTTACTTACCCCTGCTCTAGTTTGCTTCAATAACCCACTATAATACAGTACATATTTAGTACAACATTTCTTCATGTCTTTTATATCAAGTAATGATATCGACTGAACCCGGCTAGCCAATGTCAATGCTATTAACATACACAACTTCATAGATAAAAGTTTCAATGAAAGTTCACTAATCGGAGAAAGTTTCTTCAAATAATTTAACACTTTAGATACATCCCACGTCTCATGGTACTTAGGAGCAGTAGGACGCAAATTAAATATGCCCTTCATATATCTTATAACAACAGGATGAGATCCAATCGAAAAACCGTCTTTAACAATTCCAATAGCAGAAAGAGCACTACGTGCGGTATTAATCGCACTGTAACCACTACCACTTTCATACAAACTTGTAAGAAAATCCAAAACAAAATTTAAATCTGTTTGAACTGAATCACTCTGTCTGTCATTACAAAATCTGGTCCAACGGTTAATATATGACAAATATTGTTTTTTCGTACTATTTCTCCATGATGCGAGAATAATATTGGTAGACTTAACTGAAATGTTCTTGTTTTCGAAGGATCTCCTGATATTCGACAAGCTATCAACCGAAGTTTGTTCATCAATGGATGTATCTTCCCCGTGTTCACTATCGATAATATATCTTCCTGGGGTAGCATTACCGGGTAGTCTATCAACATATTCATCAACATTGGGTAATAATTCTGCGTTTCCCACGCAGGAGCTATCAATATACACTCTGCTGTGTCCTGCAGTATCTTCTGCAAACATCTTCCAACCATACTGAAAGGTGGAAAAGCATACAAAAATACATTAGACCAACTAGTTGACATACTGTCAATTATTTCAGCCTCAGGGTCTGGATGCCATGAAGCAAATCTCTGCACTTGTCTATTTATTCTGGAAGCAAACATATCAATTTCTGGGGTACCCCAATATTCTGTTATTTTTCTGAAAATGCTTATGTCGAGCATCCATTCAACATTATCATTGAACTTTCTAGATAAGCAGTCTACTTCATTTTGAATTCCGGGTACATGTGTTGCAGACACCCATATGTCCCTTTCAATGCACCATAACCAAATAGCTTTTGCTAAATCATTCAACTCGACAGATTTCACACCCCCTTTTGAGTTTAAGTAACAAATTGCTGTTGTATTATCACATTTAATTTGAACATGAATATTTCTTTTCTCTCTACAAAATGCTTTTATTGCAAAATAAACAGCTTTAAGCTCCAGAACATTGATATGCTTGCTTGACTCCTCAACTAGCCAGCGACCTTGAATTTGTTCTCCAATACATTCTGCACCCCATCCAACAAGAGATGCATCAGTGGTTATAACATAATCTGGATTACCATGATTAATGTGCCGTTTTTGAGAACTCAAATTTTTAATCCACCACTGAAGATCTTGCTTCATAGCATCAGAAATAAACATTTTTGAATTAAAATCACCTTGAAACAATCTTAAGGCTGCAATTTTTTCCTTTTCAATGTTTCTATAAAACAGTGGTCCATATTCCACTGCAGAAAAAGTAGACACCATTAACCCTAAGACGTGTGCTACTGTTCTTATAATACATGAAGTTTTTCTATACAACTCTGAGCAAGCAAGTATTAGTTTTTGTACTTTGTTATGAGGTAGTGTGACAATCATCTCAACAGAATTAACATCATTCCCCAAATATGTTATATTTTGAGTTGGTTCAAGAACTGATTTTTTGTCATGTTTTATAAACCCTAGGTTTTCGAATAATTCTACTGTATCCTCTACATTTTTCTTACATTTCTGATATTGTTCTGCTACTAACAGAGAATCATCAATATAACCACTGTTTTTGTGACCTAGCTTCCTCAGAGCTGCATAAACTGGCTTTAACAGTTTTGTGAATAATAGGGGAGCACAACATAGCCCATTAGGGAGACAGACATATTGAAAAATATTTCCTTTCCATTCAAATCTCAGATACTTCTGTAATTCCTCAGCAATAGGCACAGAATAATATGCATGTCTTATATCTATAGATGCCATATAACAGTTTTTTGACACTAATGTCAAGGCTGATTCAAAACAATCCATCTTGAAATGATGGCATTTGATGAACTTATTCAAATTTTTTAAATTTAATATCATGCGGTGTTCTCCATCTTTTTTCGGTCTAGTAAATATTGGAGAAATGAATTCGCCTTTTTGGTGATCAACCTTTTTTATAACTTTCAAAGCCAACAATTTTTCTATCTCTTGTTCAATAATTTTGCATTCTATTTCATTTACATTTGTTGACCAATTATGAGATTCTTTATATTCAATATTATTTATATCAATCTCAAAGTGACAATGTAAAGCAATATCTATAATATTTGGATCTGAAGTAATTTTTCGCCAACATTTTTCGAATTTTTTCAATCTGCCTGCCTCAAATATTAAAGGTTTACATACCTCATTGTCTATGATCTCTTGCTGTTGCTCCCCCCCTGGGGTTTTTTGTCGGCTGAACATAACTGTTAGTCATTGGTTGTTGGTACCTTCCACCACGACCACGACCTCTACCACGATAGCCTCCATATGGACCTGGGTATGAACGAGGTCTTCTACCACCTCTACTAGACCTTGACAAGACCGACAGCTGCTTACTGACCCTGCTCATGTCCTGAATTTCTTTCACATTCTTACAAACATCATCCCCATATAATTTGTCAGTAAATGGCACATTAGCAGTACATAACTGTTTGTATCTATGGTCCAAATCAGTTTGGTGCGATTCTCGACGACGAAAATTAATCAATTTATGAGCATGGCCCAAAATGCTTAAAGCATCTGAACCCCATTGCAACATTTGGCCATCCAAAGAATCAGAGGACTTGTCCATCATCTTGGTTAAATTGATAGCGGCTTTCACCACAGATGATTGGATACTTTGCATCTTTACATCAGCCGTCTGTGTCCACGGTTTCATATAAGACCATATTTGAGAATTTACAGTAGTTTTTGTGAGGCTGGTGCAATTAGATGGCCTGTGAATATCTTTAGCAAGATTGGTGTATGCCTCATCAGGCATATGAATACCACCACGAAAGCATTCATTAACGAATGACGCCAAGTCATTGTTGACCTCGTTGTCAACACTTTCAGAATGTTTATATTTATCCATTAAGGATTTAAAGATTCCTGGTACAGAAGCCGTCTCATTCTCAATGTCCTCGGCCTCAGACGGGATATTCATATTGTCAACATTATCATTCGAGAATTCATCGTAAGGAGCTTCAACAGTGTCAACACCCTCATACTCATAGCCATATGTCTCATGGGACAATGTCTCTACTTTTTCGGCTATTTTTTCCACTTTTTCCCCTAACTGGGTTTGGTTTTCTCTTAGTTCTTTCATTATAGCGGCCATTTCAGCGGTGAACTGTTTCAAATTTACCTCTGGCGTCGAAACGACCGGAGCTTGTGACTGCTTTACATTCGTCGAAGACTTATTCTTACCAGAAGAGCTTGTACTTGTGCTACTAGCCTTGTCCGTAGACTTTTTCCCCGACTTGCCGTCGCTGAATTCAGGCGTAGCCGCACTTTTGTGTGCCTTCTGCAACATTGCATCCGCCATGATTGTAAACCTTGTAAATCGCACGTGTGAGTGACGGACGGACTGGTTCTACTGATACACGCAGTAAAGCGATGTACCCAAATATTGTAAACTAGTCACAGTCTACAATTTAAACGCACGAACGTTTTAAACGAAATAATATTCGATATATTTCCGCCGCACGGACGGTTCAGTAATAATAATTATAACTGACTGTAGTATTGTTACTGCGTAACAATATTTTATTGTAAGCTGTATTTATTTAAAACAGCGTTTTTACTATAACTGTACTACGTCGTAGATACAGTATTGATAAATTAAATCACCTGGAGAGGAATAGACCACGTCCTTTCTCTCCGAGATTTTGCAACGTACTGACATATCACCGAGAGGATGCGCGCGCATCTCATTTGAGAACCAACGGAGTGTATGACGAAATAAAATCCCATATCAACACCTATGAGCCATTCTATCTGACTTAGACAGATAAATAATCTTTGTTTATCAGGTACACTTTGCCTATAAATCAACCAGTACATAGGGTATGATAAACCATTTAAGTGCTGGTGTAATATGTTAAGTGTTGCATGATGCATATATAGATCTAAATGGCAAAATTAAGCTATTTACAGTAAAACCTCAATAATGAAACTCCTTCTTGGGACTGTAAAAAACTTATCTCAATAATGTTGAGTGATTGCATCATTCTATAAAAGAGCAAACAGATGAAAACGGAACGAAAAATGGTTAATTCTGAGCCAATCTTGTTAAAGAGGTGGTCTTCATATAGGTGCAATTTCACTGTGAATTTGAGATTGAATAATGTGCAAGTCATTGAACAGAAAGTAGTGGTCTTTATTTTAAGGTGGTCTTGAAGTGAGGTCTTCATTTGTAAATTATGGGTTGTGATAGTATGAAAGTCATTTACTTCAATCACCAGACACCATTGGAACCCCTACAATTTGTTTTAATCGTTTAGTTGGTTTAAGTTCTACTCTGTGAAAATGATGTCTTAGAAGAGAGGGGTAATCTGCACGTAATTATTGAAGACACAATAGTACAGAACAACCTCTGTAGAGTGAGACCCTTTGTGGGCTGCAAATATTGGTCATTGTTCAGAAGTTGTTGCCCTACAGAATTTACAAAAGTATATACATGTAATAACGTTTTGTTATACAGAGGTTGTTGCACTACATATGTCCCATAGAGAGGTCGTACTGTAGTCATAGAAGCTACAACGGCATTCACCCTCTACTGATAATGTTGTAAGCACTCAGCAGAGATGTTGGCAATACCTTAATACATTAAATATCTATCAAAATTGTTGTCTCAGATTATGACAGTAATAATGAACAAATGTAGAAAGGTTTGATATACATGTACATCTAAATAAGTCCAATTAATTACTTGTTTAAAATATAGTATTGTTACAATATAGACTAAACTAAGCTTGGTATCAAAAATGTTTGGCATCCACATTTTCTATGCTAAATGCATGTATACATTATTATAGCTGTGCTCAATTATTTTGCTTGGCCTACTATAGTATATAGCAATCTATTGTTATATATACCACAGCAAAGTGTTGTACACAGGATTTATTCAACACTTTTTCTCTGCTGATTGGCTAGCTACTGAGATCTATAGTCTAAAAATCCCATATACAACACCAACTCATGTTCTATCCTATACACGTCTTTGTTTAGTGTCGGTGTTTTCATTGTCTCATTGTATATAATAATTTTTCACACCTAGAACAATAGGTCCCCATTCACAGTTTATGATAAACTGACATAGTACAATGTAAACTCGTACGCATACACACGTCTTTCACCCGTTGTTTTTAGCTCACCTGTCACAAAGTGACAGAGTGAGCTTTTGTGATCACTCTTCGTCCGTCATTCGTCCGTCCACAATTATTTGTGTAGACACTAGAGGTCACAGTTTGAGCTTAATCATTATGAAACTTGGTCACAATGATCATCTCAACAAAATCTAGGTCAAGTTCGATATTGGGTCATTCGGGGTCAAAATCTAGGTCACTAGGTCAAATCATAGAAAAACCTTGTGTAGTCAGTAGAGGTCACAATTTTGGCATAATCTTTATGAAACTTGGTCGAAATGATCATGTTAACAAAATCTAGGTCAAGTTCGATATTGGGTCATCCGGGGTCAAAAACTAGGTCACAAGGTCAAATAATAGAAAAACCTTGTGTAGTCACTACAGGTCACAATTTTGGCCTAATCTTTATGAAACTTGGTTACAATTATCATCTCAACAAAATCTAGGTCAAGTTTGATATCGGGTCATCCGGGGTCAAAAACTAGGTCACAAGGTCAAATCATAGAAAAACCTTGTGTAGTCACTAGAGGTCACAATTTTAACCTAATATTTATGAAACTTAGTCACAATGATCATGTCGACAAAATCCAGGTCAAGTTCGATATTGGGTCATCCGGAGTCAAAAACTAGGTCACAAGGTCAAATAATAGAAAAACCTTGTGTAGTCACTACAGGTCACAATTTTGGCCTAATCTTTATGAAACTTGGTTACAATGATCATCTCAACAAAATCTAGGTCAAGTTTGATATCGGGTCATCCAGGGTCAAAAACTAGGTCACAAGGTCAAATCATAGAAAAACCTTGTGTAGTCACTAGAGGTCACAATTTTGACCTAATCTTTATGAAACTTAGTCACAATGATCATGTCAACAAAATCTAGGTCAAGTTCGATATTGGGTCATCCGGAGTCAAAAACTAGGTCACAAGGTCAAATCATAGAAAAACCTTGTGTAGTCACTAGAAGTCACAATTTTAACTTAATCTTTATGAAACTTGGTCACTATGATCATGTCAACAAAATCTAGGTCAAGTTCAATATGGGGTCATCAAATAAAAGAAAAACCTTGTGTAGTAACTAGAGGTCATAATTGTGCCCCCACACTTATTTATAAGTGGGGGGCATATAGCATTGGTGCTGTCCGTCCGTCCGTCCGTACGTACGTACGTAACACAAATCTTGTGTGTTGAACTCCTCATAAACTACTGGGTGGAATTTCTTCAAACTTTCACAGATGAACAACCTCAATGTATAGATGATCGTAAAGGATGGAATTTTTGCTGTGTCAATTTTGACCAGAGTTATGGCCCTTTGTCACTTTTACTATATACCCTATAGTGAAAATCTTGTGTGTTGAACTCCTTAAACAACTGGGTGGAATTTCTTCAAATTTTTACAGATGAACAACCTCAATGTATAGATGACCTTAAAGGATGGATTTTTCGCTGTGTAAATTTTGACCAGAGTAATTGCCCTTTGTTACTTTTACCATATACCCTATAGTGAAAAATCTTGTATGTTGAACTCCTCACAAACTGTTGGATAAAATTTCTTCAAACTTTCACAGATTAATTTCTTCAAACTTTCACAGATTAATAATCTCAATATATAGATGACTTTAAAGGATGGAATTTTTGTTGTGCAAATTTTTACCAGAATTGTTGCCCTTTGTTACTTTTACTATATGATGGACCTTTGTTATTTTTTTTTTATTAGAATTATTGTCCACAACGACAAACCGCTGTTCTCTCTCCTTCCCCATTGTAAATGATATGTGCTATAAGGGGGGCACCCGTGTCATGGGACACATTTCTAGTTTTAACCTAATCTTTATGAAACTTAGTCACAATGATCATCTCTATAAAATCTAGGTCAAGTTCGATATTGGGCCATCCGGGGTCAAAAACTAGGTCACAAGGTCAAATCATAGAAAAACCTTGTGTAGTCACTAAAGGTCACAATTTTGTCCTAATCTTTGTCACAATGATCATCTCAACAAAATCTAGGTCAAGTTTAATATTGGGTAATTCGGGGCCAAGATCTAGGTCACTAGGTCAAATCACAGGGCTTGCATGCACTGCTACGACAGGTGAGCGACCTAGGGCCCTTACCTTGTTTTAATTTCATATCACACTTCATTAACATTTCCTACATTGGTTTGTATAATATGAACAAACAAAGTAAGTGGTGAAATCATAGTTTTTTTATGTGTGGCGACATGACTTCATTGATATATTTTGAATGTTTATATAATTCAATTATGATAATCAAATACCGCAGCACGTTTCATGTTAATCAGAATTGAATTTCTGAACATTTTGATATCGTTTTCATGAACCTACGCCCCTAAACAAGCACTTAATGGGACCAGTGACATTACTTTTGGATCTACCCACGTATTAATGCATGCACCATGGGGTGTAAGCTCAACTTTATCTACGTATATATAAAAAAGACTTACAGGGGCATGCCCAGAAACTTGAGTGTCTTGGTTTGCGTACAAAAAAATTGTAAAACGGAAAAGTCAAAAAAGAATTTGACTTAAAAATTTTCTTATTTATATGTGCTTCAATATTTTATATATCGATTTGAATAAAAGGCTAACAATGATATTTAGTCATTCTTGGATTTTTTTTTAAAAATAGGGGGATATTTCGTACAGGGTTGTCATTATTTGACTTTGATATTAAGATGATACCAATTTGATTGCTATTTGTGAGTGTTCAGTTCCAGGGCATGCCTACCAATCCTAGATATAATGTAGAGAAAGTATGTCTAGATGTATTGATTGTGTGGTATTCCTGATAATAGGTGTTTTCTTGTATATTCCATTAGCTAATTATTTGGTGATATTGATGATGTCATTAATTTTCATTACATGTTAACCATCCCTTAAATAGATCGTTTGGAACTGTTTTATTACTGTTATATCACTTTAAGCAATGGTGGTCATGAAGTGAAATACATTATGTTGCATTAAAAGTAAGCAAATACTATTAACCAAGAAATTATTTCTCACAATTTAATTTCGGGTTTGCTAGTGGTTGAATTTCGCAAAATTAAGTCACAAATAGGCTGACGATCAGCAAAACATGAAAGTTAGTATTCGCAAAAGTAAATTGGTTTACAGTATTGTATTGTTGATGGCTGTGAGGGATATTGTCTGTGTCGTAATATTTTGAATGAAGTTATTAGGGTGGCACTTTGATTGAGTGAATTATGCCCTTGAGTACAGATTGAGAAGTCCCTGGTTCAAATCTCTCAGCTGGGCACTTTGTCATTTCTGAATCGCGTTTCAGTTTGTTTTCACCAAACTAGATATGAACTAGTCAGAAACCCAGAGGTAGTCTTGCATGTATCAGTGACATTCGGTGCTTTACACCAGGCATGTTGAAGAACTAGGGAGACTTTTTAGCAAGAGCTAGGGTAGCGCATCTGATATCATACAGTCTCTTCCTTCAAAGTTAGAGGTCATTAATGGACAATCTAGTACAGAAAAAATCCGATATCACATGCTTAGGACTCTCTCAGTCGAATGCAAGTGCAAACCAATAACAAATATGGAGATATTATGCACATTGCCATTTACAACTTGTGTAAGAGTACTGTAGGTACATAGATTATAAGGTTAATGATGTAATGTTAAAATATTCCAGTTTTTATTTTATTACTCGATATGAAGACAACACCCTTTCCAGTAATATTCGATTTAGTCACACACTAATATGGTATCTAAATAATTAAACGTATAATATAAATGTGGAAAAGTTAGACTATACCGGGTACCATGTATGTGTGTAAATCCCGTCGACCGAAAGGAAAACTGATTCATTATACGTAATTTGATTATGCTCCCACTGATTATTCTACTACCCTTGAGATGTACTACGACTTCCACAGTGCGAGCCACAAGCCGTGGCTGTACGTAAGACACCAACCAAGCTGTAAATCAACTGACAGTCAGATCACTATCCCCCCACTATTGGGTTCCCGGAAAATGGAAGGGACCGCAACCCGTGCCGATCCAATGTATAGCCCAGATGTAACAACACCGTGAGACACACAAGCTATGGTCGTATCATGCCAACTTACTGTGCCACAAGCCGTGGCACTGTATACACAACCAACTTACTGAGCCACAAGCCATGGCAGTGAGTACACAAACAACTTACTGTGCCACAAGCCATGGCAGTGAATACACAACCAACTTACTGTGCCACAAGCCGTGGCAGTGAATACACAACCAACAAAGTGGGCCACAAGCCGGGACCGTGTGTACACAATATCAACAACCTAGGAATTACCATTAGAGAAGGGCAAAACCTAATACTATGCAGCAGACACACTCACTGATCAACCGTATAATACCTTTCCGTAGTACATTATTAAGTCTCAACCAATTTAGATTCCCTATCAGAGGCAACTCATTCCCAGTCAGGTCCCCGGAACGAGAAGAGGAGCCCTGATCGGGCAAACATGTTTATAGTACATAAAACATTTAATATTGGAAGAAATACCTAGGTAACATGCGTTCTCCTCTCAGTCCACCGAATATTTCCGCCACAATAAATTATGAAATTTATACCCCAAAAATTCTGAAAAAACGCAACTCAGTTCCTTAAGATCATATCCCATATATAATCTAAATAAAACCCAAACCTACATCATTAAGGTGAATTCCATCCAACGAAAAAAACCCAGTTTTTGCAACAATATCCGGTGTGGAGATATCAAATTGTCCAATCGTCTTAATTGAAGGCTTTTTCTATTAACTAGTTGAAATGCTAATCCTGAAACTATGATGTATAACATGAATGTACATTCCGAACATTTGTTAGCTTTCAAGAGAATGGGGACATTTTAAAGTAAACTTGTGAGTATCGATCCTACTCAGGGTACAGCTTTTGTTTTCATAACAACAACGTCTGGCTCGAATGCCTACACTAGTCGAATGTTCTAAGTACACACTTTGTAATTTTAATTTTACAGGAAAAGTATTAGACGTATCAGTGAATCGAATATACCATTGGAATCAGGAAACTATTGTCTAGCAAGTTGAGTTAGTCACCATTCTGAAATATAATAACCACATACTAGAAAATGGCCATTTAGTTCACTGCTTAAAAAAATAAAGTCGCACATCAATATTATGTATGACCACCGTCTGCCTTGATGATAGCCTGACATCCTCTCAGGCATTAAATTGATAATGATGTGTACCAATTGCTGCTGGAGTGCATTCCGTTCTAGTAAAGGGTTCTTTGTGAGTTCCTGTACGTTCTGGTGTTGCCGTCGTGCTCTGATGCGTCGCCCCAACACATCCCAGACGTATTATTTCGGATTTTGGTCCGGGCTACAAGGCGGGCATTCAATAGTGCAACCTAAATAGGAAATTGCATCAAAATCAAATTCCATGTGATAAGAATGTGCTCATATCTTACAAAATACATGATTGATCGAAAATAGTGAGTTTTTGTTAAATTGTAGTAGTAATTCGGATGACAAATGCCTATTGAAAGTTACTTCCATGCTCAACTTCAAATTGCTCCATACAAATAAATGGACTTATTCTGTTGAAATCAACGATTCCACATTATTTCACAATCTTTAGGAGATACAACCATCAGTCATATGTTGTCATAAACGTGTTTTGAAGAATTTAAGGACTAAATGTAAATGACGCCATGTGACGTCTCAATTTTAAATCGAGTCAATAGAAACATGCAGCTTTTTCGAGAATTCAATGCAACAACCATAATAAAAAGTTTGTGCATGTGTTAAGAGCCCCAAAACCGCCAATTAATGAATTAAATCTTGCCCGACTTATTGGCATGCCAATTTCAAGCATTAATACCGCACTTGCGCACTCCTCAAGCGTCATTTGCTTGAAATAATACGAACTATTTTTATGGCTTTATGTTTGGGGGTCGAATGTTAATCGTGTATGAAATGATTTAAACACATTTACACATATTTGAGACGTGAGCACGAGAAAAATGTCATTTTGTCATTTTCGTCACGCATCAATGATTGTCGCGTAGATCTTGGTTTTTCTTCTTCTGTATTAAAGACAATCACCAACATATGCTATCTTAACAGTTTTATTGAGTTGAGATGAGTATGTTCCTGATTTATTCTAGTTCTAAAAGTGTGTACTTAGAACATTCGTCAAGTGTATATGTCGCCATATTTATATGTAGTTGCTGTGACAGCCTAAACTTGAATGTAAAGTAGACAATCTGACCGACGACAGTATACGTTACTTCTCATAAGAAACCAAGCGAGCTGAATGGCTCTATAATATCACATACAGTATGGAGACAATGACCCGACCCCACCACAAGCAAGAATATGATACAAGGCCCTGCGTTGATTATATCAATTTTCGAGCTATTCGTCAATATCGGTCCCTTAGCTCTGTTTTTGTACCACTCATCGAGCGCCCTTGTGATACTCTCCGCTCATGAAAATATACCACAAGGACAAAAAGAACACTTGTAACAACATATTTGCTGTTGAATTATGTTCAAGAAGGTCGAGGATCAGGCCACACTCTCCGCACCTTACGTTCCTCTGATGCAAACAATGTATTCCCCTGCAAAAAGGCATACCGAACCAACAGTTGTAACGTAAAATGATGGAACGTCATATGTGTACTAATAACTTTGACAGCTTCGTAGTAACAGACTGGTGTAAAAACAAGTACATGTATACGTAACAATTCCAAATTGTACTATGAATGTATTAATTATACTTAACTTAGACTGCAGCTTTGATCGGATGCCCTGTTAAAGGCAGTGAATACACAACCAAGTTGAGTCAGAACCAATGCCTTTTCGTTGACGTCGATCCTTTTCCTAGCTGCGACAGCATCAGGTTTCTCTTTAGTAATATTACCTCTACAATATACATATATAAGTGTATTAAGCAATGACTGCACTTGACAATTTTACAGTGACTATACAGGCCACTGTTAATATAATGCAAGTATGTGTTATTTGAATACTAGGATAAACTCCCTTATGCATGCTTGCATGGGTCAGTAAATTTCTTACTTGTATCCAAGATCATGTAAAATGAAAAAAGGTACATTCCACTCAAACCGGTACTTATGAAAAATCCTATACCCTGCTGATAAAACGATTGACTCATCTACAAGCTTGGCTTACTGTACTATTAGTAAGTCTTGAGTCTGCTATAGCTCGGAGAAATTGACGTGATCCTGACACCCACGCCCGAACACACCACAAGGTTATTGCGCTGATCATACAAGTTTTTGCAAACAAACTTGCAATATCGGTCCACTAGAATTGTATTGATATTTCAAATAAAGCGTCTTCGTGACACTTCCCCCCCTCATGAAAACATACCAACTATAAACATAGACCAAGTGTCAACTGTTAAATAAGACTAATAACAGTTCGAGATATGCGTCAATCTCGCCGGACTATACCTGATTTATGTGACCGTGTGTACACAAACGCTTTAGCCTAGTCTCACAAATGCAGTGATCAGTCATCCACTACTACATGTATAAAGTAAGAAAACCGTGCAGTTGATTGACATAAAAGTACCAGTTACAATCTCAAGCTTGAATACACAACTGTCAATTGTAGGTGAATTATTATTATTTAAATGTCACACTAGCCAATTATAATTCCATTCTAAAGTACACCAGAAATGCACGTGAATACCGTGGTACACCGAGTGTTGTACACACTACGCATGAGCGTATCAGTACAAACCTTTTAAAATGTACCCAGACAAAAATGTTATCTTTACAAATTAAGTGTGGAATCAGCCGAATGCCATAGTGGCAAATTATAAAAGAAATGATCAGTCAAAACAAGTCCGCTAATTTAAACCACCTGCCTGGTAATATACGCCAGTTACCCCTTTGGCACGGTCTGAAACAAAATATGTAATTCGTCCTATAAACAAAATAAAATTTCAACACGTGGCCTTACCGTGTGTTATATAAAGCGCATAGCAGAGAAACTTTGGCATGTCGCTAATTGTTCCTTGTGTGTTTTCTCGATAAGTTAAAATGCCAATTCTGATTGGACAATGTATAAGTTACTATAAGTCAACCATATTGCTCAACAATAACGCATTTCCCTTCCGATACAAACTCACTAAGCTGTGCCGTTGTACTTAGACAAAATAGAAATGGTACCAGTAACTTTTTACCATGTGGCGGTCAAAATAGTAAAGTGAGGCGACAAAGATGTAAGACCCGCTTCACGATTAAACCAATAAATTATTATAATCAATATACATCAATTTTCAATACAGACATGTTGAAATAACGACACTACAAGTCAACACAATATCAGAGTCGACACGACCCTTTCCTACTAATCCGACTCATGTGTTTATTAGCTCACCTGTCACAAAGTGACAGAGTGAGCTTTTGTGATCACTCTTCGTCCGTCGTCCGTCAGTCTGTCCACAATTACTTGTGTAGACACTAGAGGTCACAGTTTTAGCTTAATCATTATGAAACTTGGTCACAATGATCACAGGGCTTTTTTTTGCTCTATATTAGGGGCCGAATATCGGCTGCTTCACAATTTCGTATCGGCCCTATTCACAATTGTCTAACGGCATCTATAACAACAGAAACGGCATCTGTTTATTACAAAATAAGTGATGATTGGTTCTGATTGGTTCCCTTAATAAAATTAACCACACATAATGATGAAGTTTTCTAGAGGCATGTTTGGAGATCTACCATTCAACAACACAGATTAAAAAGGAGTTATTTCTGCCTGCTTTTTTATGACAATTTAGTGATTTGTGCTCATACTTTTCACAATTGGAAAAGTTACCGCGCTTTCTTTTTCACAATTTTAGGATTTTTTGCGCTTTTCACAAAACAGAAGGGCTTGGGCCTCTTCACAATTCAGTGAAAAAAAGCCCTGGATCATCTCAACGAAATCTAGGTCAAGTTCGATATTGGGTCATCCGGGGTAAACAACTAGGTCACAAGGTCAAATAATAGAAAAACCTTGTGTAGTCACTAGAGGTCACAATTTTAACTTAATCTTTTTGAAACTTGGTCACAATGATCATCTCAACAGAATCTAGGTCAAAGTATGATATTGGGTCATCCGGGGTCAAAAACTAGGTCACAAGGTCAAATCATAGAAAAACCTTGTGTAGTCACTAGAGGTCACAATTTCGGTCTAAACTTTATGAAACTTGGTCACAATGATCATCTCAACAAAATCTAGGTCAAGTTCAATATTTGGTGATCCAGTGTCAAAAACTAGGTCACAAGGTCAAATCATAGAAAAACCTTGTGTAGTCACTAGAGGTCACAATTTTGTTCTAATCTTTATGAAACTTGATCACAATGATCATCTCAACAAAATCTAGGTCAAGTTCGATATTGGGTCATTCGGGGTCAAAAAATTGGTCACAAGGTCAAATCACTTCCATATGTCATCGGGTCTAAATGTGATGTAAATTATAAAGCATAAGACAATATGAAAACCTTGTACATACAATAGAGGCTACCATTAGGGGTGCATGAACTACTAGGACCGGTGAGCGACCAATGGCCCTTTGGGCCCTCTTGTATAAATTTACCAAACAGTGTACATAAAACCTGTTCCACTAGTCATGTAAGAACTACAAAACAAAAACGCATTACTTATCTTTTCAACCCTCTTCTACCTCACATCAATAAGTGTTCAAATTCGCCGTGTCTCCAGATTTTGTTGACATTGAAACCACACCGAAAAGTGAAAAAATTACTAACGAACTGTCTGGATGTAACTGACCAAGTGCGCGGTGCACGAGATTTACTGTATATATACCCTCGGATGGTACCTTATTACGACGCTGTCTTACAGCGATAAAACAGTACCCAGCCATAACCGACCAGGTTTGACTAATGCCTTTCGGACAAAGCTGGTGCATAGCCAACACGATTTAGTCAAGATAAATATAATTATTTTAATTATGCCCCCCTATCGATAGATGGGGAGGCATATAGTGATTCACCTGTCCGTCCGTTCGTTCGTCCGTTCGTCTCAGTTTATGTGACTTATTTAGTCACACAACTACCAGTATTACTTCATTCCGTAGAGTTTAGTCACATAAAACCGTAATGTTAGAACGTCCGTCCGTTCGTCCGTCCGTTCTGGTTAACCCAAATTGACCGTTTCTTCTAGCATTAATATGGCTTGCTACAAAGCTTTCATACTTGCATGGATGTTGTGTATGAACACTCTCCACACGCCTGTATCACCTAACCCCATTTTGACCTTCACCTTGACCTAATTTTGGACTTAGACTTATTTATGGACAAGGCTTCCACAGGGGGCATAAGCGTTGAACACAGTCTTGTTCTAAAATAATTTTGCAGTATTAACAAGAATATTAATACACTTGTTACTATATATAGTAACAAAAATGAGCCTTTTTGCGGCTGATTATGGCCATCACGTGGTTGATTATCGCCTGTCCGCCCGGTCCGCAATCTCATAATCATAATCGGACCGGTGAACGGACGCACGTTACGTTATCTATGTAAACATGACGTCACGTTGGAGCCAAAATGACGTTACGTTGCTTATATGCAAGATTTCTTTGCCACTTTTATTTACTCTTAGCGCATTTTATTGGTCACATCCTTAGTGTACATGACTTGTATATCTACATCAGTAATATTTACTTTATTTGTTCTCCGTAGATGAACAATTGTATTAAAGACTTTAATACACTTCAGAGCCTGGCCGTGAGGTGATAATCCGCCCGGAATGAATAATCACCCTCGGGCTGAAGCCCTCGGGGTGATTATTAATTTTCCGGGCGGATTATCACCTCCCTGCCCGGCTGTGTCGTGTATTAACCTCTAATTACATAGTCGCAAAACAATCAGTTTTACAGTGAAATTTCAGCCTTACTGGGTGGTTTTCTGGAGCAGGTTATAGTTTGGAACCCGTTTCCAATATAACAGTAGTAGTACTTTAGTGGATAGGAACCAGACAACAACTTGCTCAATGAAACAGCCCAGTTGAAAAGGCCCTTTATCCACGGTATGAATCCCAATACACCGCTTTTAGCTCACCTGTCACATAGAGACAAGGTGAGCTATTGTGATCACTCTTCGTCCATCGTCCGTCCGTCAACAATTCATTCAAACAACTTCTCCTCCTAAACCACTTGACCAATTTCAACCAAACTTCACAGGAATGTTCCTTGGGTGGTCCTTTCTATAAATACAGTCAACTCTCGTTATCTCGAACTCGCTTATATCGAATTTTCCGTTATGTCGAAGTTTTTTCAAGTTCCGATTTTTCTCCTTCTTTGTCTATATGAAATCTCCAGACCCATCTCGAAGTGTCGGCTCGAATTTTTCGTTATGTCGAATTATTTTTTGGTCCCGATTAACCAATTTGCACTTGAAATCTATTGTTCATCTCGAAGTCGGGTCGAAGTCTGATCGTATTCGACTAGCGTCGAATGTTTTTCACACTTCGCCAGTCTGAAATCTTCGATTTACCTGTAATTTTCGCGCCTTCCATTGTTGAACAAATATATGTTTGCAACAATTTGCGCAAACATGTCATAAAGCTTCGGGTTACGTACTAACATCAATAAACATGTCATCTCGAACAGTTGTTTGTAAAAATAATAATTAAAATAAAATGCATTTTCTCGAGGAGGAATACATGTACATAAATATCACAACAAGCAATTCTCACAAATATGTCGTCCTTACGACCGCAACATACTCTTTTTGCAACTTCGATGCCGAAAACTCTATCTCGAATTTTCGTTATGTCGAAGTTATTTCCACGGTCCCGTGAAATTCGAGATAACGAGAGTTGACTGTAGCTATAAATAGCTAAAAGAATTGTAACCTATAAATACTCTGGTTGCCATGGCAACCGATAGGAAAATCTTTAAAAAAATCATAAAAAATCAACCGCAGGCCAGATTTCAAAATAATTTTACAGAAATAGTTGTTGGGTGACCCTCTTAAGAAATTGACATTTTTGTCTTGAATCGTCAAAAAACATGGCCGCCAGTGGGTGGGGCACTATTTTTCCCTATATATCTATAGTAAAATCTTTAAAAATCTTCTCCTCTAAAAGCACTGGTTGGATTTCATTATAAATTTGTTAAATCTTTTCTTGGGTGATCCTTTCTTAAAAAAGCTAAAAGAATTGCATTCCATGCAGAACTCTGGTTGCCATGGCAACCAATAGGAAAATCTTTAAAAAAATCAACCGCTGGCCAGATTTCAAAATAATTTTACAGAAATAGTTGTTGGGTGACCCTTTTTCAAAATCGACATTTTTGTCTTGATTCGTCAAAAAACATGGCCGCCAGTGGGTGGGGGGCGCTGTTTTTCCCTATATATCTATAGTAAAATCTTTAAAAATCTTCTCCTAGAAGTACTGGTTGGATTTCATTATAAATTTGTTGAATTGTTCCTTGGGTGGTCCTTTCTTAAAAAAGCTAAAAGAATTACATTCCATGCAGAACTCTGGTTGCCATGGCAACCAATAGAAATCTTTTTAAAAAATCAACCGCTGGCCAGATTTCAAAATAATTTTACAGAAATAGTTGACATTTTTATCCTGATTCGTCAAAAAATATGGCTGCAGGGGGTGGGGGCGCAGTTTTTCCCTATATCCTTTCCACTACCACGATTTTTTAGGGGCTATGAGAAATTCATATGGTCCCTATACCCCGTCCCTGAGACACTATTGACTTGCAGCACTGATAAAAACTTGATACATCCGGATGCTACACACCTGCCCCAAACTGAAAGTGGGAAAAATTGTCAATATTTCGACTAAAGGTCACAGGAAATGAAGATGCGACGGTAACCCTTGCGCGAAAAACTTCATTTTTTTGTGTCGCCTGAAAAGGCGACATATAGGTGTTACTTTGGCGGCTGCGGCGTCACAAATTGCTTGTCCGGAGCATAACTTTGTCACCTTAAGTTCAAATGACTCAAGATTTGGTATGCATGTGTCTTACAATAAGCCGAAGTGCAGTGTGCAAGAACCATAACTCTACCTGTCATAGTTTTTGAATTATTTCCCTTTGATTGATTTTATTAGAGCATTTCTTGTCCGGAGCATAACTTTGTTACCTTAAGTTCAAATGACTCAAGATTTGGTATGCATGTTTCTTACAATAAGCCGAAGTGCAGTGCGCAAGAACCATAACTCTACCTGTTATAGTTTTTGAATAATTTCCCTTCGATTGATTTTATTACAGCATTTCTTGTCCAGAGCATAACTTTGTCACCTTAAGTTCAAATGACGCAAGATTTGGTATGCATGTTTCTTGCAATAAGCCGAAATGCAGTGCGCAAGAACCATAACTATACCTGTCATAGTTTTTTAATTATTTCCCTTTCGATTGATTTTATTAGAGCATTTCTTGACCGGAGCATAACTTTGTCACCTTAAGTTCAAATGACTCAAGATTTGGTATGCATGTTTCTTGCAATAAGCCGAAGTGCAGTGCGCAAGAACCATAACTCTGCCTTGCATCGTTTTTGAATTATTTCCCTTAGATTGATTTAATTTGAGCATTTCTTGTCCGGTGGATAACTTTGTCACCAAGAGGTTGAATGACTTGAAATTTGGTATGCATGTTTCTTACTAAAAGTCCAAGTGCAGTACACAAGAATCGTTACTTTACCTTGTGCCATTTTTAGCTCACCTGTCACAAAGTGACAGGGTGAGCTTTTGTGATCACTCTTCGTCCGTCGTCCGTCCGTCCGTCGTCCGTCCGTCGTCCGTCCACAATTACTTGTGTAGTCACTAGAGGTCACAGTTTTAGCTTAATCATTATGAAACTTGATCACAATGATCATCTTAACAAAATCTAGGTCAAGTTCGATATTGGGTCATCCAGGGTCAAAAACTAGGTCACAAGGTCAAATAATAGAAAAACCTTGTGTAGTCACTAGAGGTCACAATTTTGGCCTTATCTTTATGAAATTTGGTCACAATAATCATGTCAACAAAATCTAGGTGAAATTTGATATTGGGAAATCTGGGGTAAAAAACTAGGTCACAAGGTAAAAATCATAGAAAAACCTTGCGTAGTCACTAGAGGTCACAATTTTGGCCTAATCTTTATGAAACTTGATCACAATGATCATGTCAACAAAATCTAGGTCAAGTTCGATATTGGGAAATCCGGGGTCAAAAACTAGGTCACAATGTCAAATCATAGAAAAACCATGTGTAGTCACTAGAGGTCACAATTTTGGCCTAATCTTTATGAAACTTGGTCACAATAATTACCTCAACAAAATCTAGGTAAAGTTAGATATTGGGTCATCCAGGGTAAAAAACTAGGTCACAAGGTCAAATCATAGAAAAACCTTGTGTAGTCACTATTGGTGACAATTTTGGCCTTATCTTTATGAAACTTGGTCACAATGATCATGTCAACAAAATCTAGGTCAAATTCGATATTGGGAAATCTGGGGTCAAAAACTAGGTCACAATGTCAAATCATAGAAAAACCTTGTGTAGTCACTAGAGGTCACAATTTTGGCCTAATCTTTATGAAACTTGGTCACAAAAATTACCTCAACTAAATCTAGGTAAAGTTTGATATTGGGTCAACCGGGGTAAAAAACTAGGTCACAAGGTCAAATCATAGAAAAACCTTGTGTAGTCACTAGAGGTCACAATTTTGGCCTTATCTTTATGAAACTTGGTCACAATGATCATGTCAACAAAATCTAGGTCAAATTCGATATTGGGAAATCTGGGGTCAAAAACTAGGTCACAATGTCAAATCATAGAAAAACCTTGTGTAGTCACTAGAGGTCACAATTTTGGCCTAATCTTTATGAAACTTGGTCACAAAAATTACCTCAACAAAATCTAGGTAAAGTTTGATATTGGGTCATCCGGGATAAAAAACTAGGTCACAAGGTCAAATCATAGAAAAACCTTGTGTAGTCACTAGAGGTCACAATTTTGGCCTAATCTTTATGAAACTTGGTCACAATAATAACCTCAACAAAATCTAGGTAAAGTTAGATATTGGGTCATCCAGGGTAAAAACTAGGTCACAAGGTCAAATCATAGAAAAACCTTGTGTAGTCACTAGAGGTGACAATTTTGGCCTTATCTTTATGAAACTTGGTCACAATGATCATGTCAACAAAATCTAGGTCAAATTTGATATTGGGAAATCTGGGGTCAAAAACTAGGTCACAATGTCAAATCATAGAAAAACCTTGTGTAGTCACTAGAGGTCACAATTTTGGCCTAATTTTATGAAACTTGGTCACAATAATTACCTCAACAAAATCTAGGTAAAGTTTGATATTGGGTCATCCGGGGTAAAAAACTAGGTCACAAGGTCAAATCATAGAAAAACCTTGTGTAGTCACTAGAGGTCACAATTTTGGCCTTATCTTTATGAAACTTGGTCACAATAATCATGTCAACAAAATCTAGGTCAAATTTGATATTGGGAAATCTGGGGTCAAAAACTAGGTCACAAGGTAAACATCATAGAAAAACCTTGCGTAGTCACTAGAGGTCACAATTTTGGCCTAATCTTTATGAAACTTGATCACAATGATCATGTCAACAAAATCTAGGTAAAGTTTGATATTGGGAAATCCGGGGTCAAAAACTAGGTCACAATGTCAAATCATAGAAAAACCATGTGTAGTCACTAGAGGTCACAATTTTGGCCTAATCTTTATGAAACTTGGTCACAATAATTACCTCAACAAAATCTAGGTAAAGTTAGATATTGGGTCATCCAGGGTAAAAAACTAGGTCACAAGGTCAAATCATAGAAAAACCTTGTGTAGTCACTAGAGGTGACAATTTTGGCCTTATCTTTATGAAACTTGGTCACAATGATCATGTCAACAAAATCTAGGTCAAATTCGATATTGGGAAATCTGGGGTCAAAAACTAGGTCACAATGTCAAATCATAGAAAAACCTTGTGTAGTCACTAGAGGTCACAATTTTGGCCTAATCTTTATGAAACTTGGTCACAAAAATTACCTCAACAAATTCTAGGTAAAGTTTGATATTGGGTCATCCGGGGTAAAAAACTAGGTCACAAGGTCAAATCATAGAAAAACCTTGTGAAGTCACTAGAGGTCACAATTTTGGCCTAATCTTTATGAAACATGGGCACAATAATAACCTCAACAACATCAGGGTCAAGTTCGATACTGGGTCATCCGGGGTCCAAAACTAGGTCACAAGGTCAAATCATAGAAAAACCTTGTGAAGTCACTAGAGGTCACAATTTTGGACTAAACTGTATGAAACTTGGTCACAATGATCATCACAACAACATCTAGGTCAAGTTTGATATTGGGTCATCTGGGGTCAAAAACTAGGTCACAAGGTCAAATCATAGAAAAACCTTGTGTAGTCATTAGAGGTCACAATTTTAGTCTATTATTTATGAAACTTGGTCACAATGATCATCTCAATAAAATCTAGGTCAAGTTCGATATTGGGTCATCTAAGGTCAAAAACTAGGTCACAAGGTCAAATCACTTCAATATGTCATTGGGTCTAAATGTGATGTAAATTATAAAGCATAAGACAATTTGAAAACCTTGTACATGCAATAGAGGCTACCATTGGGGGTTCATGAACAACTAGGACAGGTGAGCGACCTTTGGCCCTTTGGGCCCTCTTGTTAGCTCACCTGTCACAAAGTAACAGAGTGAGCTTTTGTTAACCCTCTTCGTCCGTCGTCCGTCGTCCGTCCTTCGTCCGTCCACAATTGACTTGTGTAGACACTAGTGGTCACAGTTGATGATCATCTCAACAACATCTAGGTCAAGTTCGATATTGGGTCATTCAAGGTCAAGAACTAGGTCACAAGGTCAAATCATAGAAAACCTTGTGTAGTCACTAGAGGTCACAATTTTGGCCTAATCTTTATGCTACTTGGTCACAATGATCATCCCAACAAAATCTAGGTCAAGTTCGATATTGGGTCATCTGGGGTCAAAAACTAGGTCACAAGGTCAAATCATAGAAAAACCTTGTGTAGTCACTTGAGGTCACAATTTTGGCCTAATCTTGATGAAACTTAATCAAAATGATCATCTCAACAAAATCTAGGTCAAGTTCAATATTGGGTCATCTGGGGTCAAAAACTAGGTCACAAGGTCAAATCATAGAAAAACCTTGTGTAGTCACTAGAGGTGACAATTTTGGCCTTATCTTTATGAAACTTGGTCACAATAATCATGTCAACAAAATCTAGGTCAAATTTGATATTGGGAAATCTGGGGTCAAAAACTAGGTCACAAGGTAAAAATCATAGAACAACCTTGCGTAGTCACTAGAGGTCACAATTTTGGCCTAATCTTTATGAAACTTGGTCACAATGATCATCTCAACAAAATCTAGGTCAAGTTTGATATAGGGTCAAAAAGGAGGTCACAAGGTCAAATCATAGAAAAACCTTGTGTAGTCACTAGAGGTCACAATTTTGGCCTATTCTTTATGAAACTTAGTCACAACGATCATATCAATGAAATCTAGGTCAAGTTCGATATTGATTCATCTGGGGTCAAAAACTAGGTCACAAGGTCAAACCATAGAAAAACCTTGTGTAGTCACTAGAGGTCACAATTTTGGCCTAATCTTTATGAAACTTGGTCACAATGATCATCTCAACAAAATCTATGTCAAGTTCGATATTGGGTCATATGGGGTCAAAAATTAGGTCACAATTTCAAATCTGAGAAAAAACCTTGTGCAGTCTCTAGAGATCTCAATGTTGGCCTTGTCTTTATGAATGTTGGTCACAATGATCATCTCAACAAAATCTAGGTCAAGTTCGGTCATTAGGTCAAATCATAGACATAACTTGGCTTAAACTTCAATATGTCATTGGGTCTAAATGTGATGTAAATTATAAAGCATAAGGCAATATGAAAACCTTGTACATGCAGTAGAGGCTACCATTAGGGCTGCATGAACTACTAGGACAGGTGAGCGACCTATGGCCCTTTGGGCCCTCTTGTTGATTTTTGTTCCTTTGATTGATTTTATAAGCATTTCTTGTCCGTGGCATAACTTTGTCACCATAAGTATTAATGACTCCAAGATAGGTATGCATGTTTCTTGCTGTGACATTTTTTTGCCCAGAGCATCACTTTGTCGTTTTTAGTTCATATGACTAGAGAACTCTTGTGAGTCGATATGTAGCCCAATAGTGGATAGTTTTCCATGACAAATGTGCATGTCGTCAGGCGACACATGCGACTCGCGGAGCTTTTATTAGATTCTATTTATTCCGTCACTTGTGGGGTGCAAAATGCTACTCGTGGGTTGCAACCAAACAAAAGAAATAACAAAAGAAAACCCCACAAATACCGTCTCATGAGTACGTCCATCCGTCCGTCCGTGCGTCAACAATTTATTCAAACAACTTCTCCTCCTAAAGCACTTGACAAATGTCAACCAAACTTCACAGGAATGTTCCTCTGGTGGTCCTTTCTAAAAATAGCTAAAAGAATTGTAATCTATAAATAACTGGTTGCCATGGCAACCAATAGGAAAATCATAAAAAATCAACCGCTGGTCAGATTTCAAAATAATTTTACAGAATTAGTTGTTGGGTGACCCTCTTACAAAATTGACATTTTTGTATTGATTCGTCAAAAAACATGGCCGCCAGTGGGTGGGGCGCTGTTTTTCCCTATATATCGATAGTACTTATTGTATTTTATTATAAATTGGTAACATTGTTCCTTTCTTAAAATAGCTAAAAGAATTATAATCCATGCACAACTCTGGTTGCCATGGCAACCAATAGGAAAATCTTTAAAAAATCATAAAAAATCAACCACTGGCCAGATTTCAAAATAAGTTTGCACAAATAGTTGTTGGTTGACCCTCTTACAAAATTGACATTTTTGTTGTGATTCGTCAAAAAACATGGCTGCCAGTGGGTGGGGCTCTGTTTTTCTCTATATATCTATAGTGAAATCTTTAAAAATCTTCTTCTCTAAAAGTTGTGGTTGGATTTCACTATAAATTGGTAAAATTGTTTCTTGGGTGGTTCTTTCTTAAAAAAGCTAAAAGAATTATAACCTATGCAGAACTCTGGTTGCCATGGCAACCAATACGAAAATCTTTTAAAAAATCGTAAAAAATCAACCGCTGGCCAGATTTCAAAATAATTTTATAGAAATAGTTGTTGGGTGACGCTCTTACAAAATTGACATTTTTATTGTGCTTCGTCAAAAAACATGGCCGCCAGTGGGTGGGGCCCTGTTTTTTCTATATACTAAAGTAAAATCTTTTAAAATTTTCTTCTCTAAAGGTTCTGGTATTTCATGTTATATGGATAACAATGTTCCTTGGGTTATCCTTTCTAAAAAGAGCTAAAATAATTATAATCCATGCAGAACTCTGGTTGCCATGGCAACCGATAAGAAAACTTATAAAAAAACCATGGAAATATCTGGATCAATGTGCACAGGTGAGCGACCTAGGGCCCATAGTAGGGCCCTATGGGCCCTCTTGTTTCTTTTTTAGCTTGGCAGGCCTACTTTTGGGCCCCTTTAGGGCATTGATCCTGACCCCTTTGTAATAATAATAATAATAATAGCTTTATTTAAAGAAGATGACACATTAAGATCATACAAATTATACATTTGTCTAGCCTTATATTCCTTCTATAGAAAAATAAAAACTTTTTGGCGCTAAATGTTAATGCAATTCCACATGCAATCGTACTGCAATGGCGGGTAGGACCAGTAATTTCAGTTTTGGAAAATCTACGTTCAAAGCCCTCTTTATAGGGGTCCAGCGGCCCCAAAAACCTGTGCACGACCCTGGGCCCGTAATATCCTTTTGTCTGGGATCCTGAATTTGGGCATTTAGGTCGAAAACTACGGAAGGCCGAAATGGCCATCCCGGCCAGTCTGCATTAGTACGCTATGGTAGCGGAAAGGATATATCTATAGTAAAATCTTTTAAAATCTTCTCCTTTAAAAGTACTGGTTGGATTTCATGTTAAATGGGTAACAATGTTCCTTGGGTTATTCTTTCTAAAAAGAGCTAAAAGAATTATAATCCATGCAGAACTCTGGTTGCCATGACAACTGATTGGAAAAATTTTTTTGAAAAAAAAACACGAAAAATATGGTTCTACTTGATCAATGTGCACAGGTGAGCGACCTAGGACCTATGGCTCTGACGGAACTGAAAGCCGATGTAACGTTCTGACGGAACTCAAGATACTTGATATTCGAGTTCCGTCAGAGCGTTACATCAGATTTCAGTTCCGTCAGAGCCATATAAAAACAAAGCAATTCTCTGACAGAACTAAGAAGTGGTGCATCAGGATTCATACCATGTTATCATTGACTACATTGTATGGGAAATGCAATATGTGCTTGTTGTCTGTTTATAAATTCTAGTTCTTTGTTTTAAATGATTGCTTTGTTTTGTACTTACAGGATGATAACAGCTGGGTTATATGATTGCTTTGTTTTGTACTTACAGGATTATGATAACAGCTGGGTTATATGATTGCTTTGTTTTGTACTTACAGGATTATGATAACAGCTGGGTTATATGATTGCCTTGTTTTGTACTTACAGGATTATGATAACAGCTGGGTTATATGATTGCCTTGTTTTGTACTTACAGGATTATGATAACAGCTGGGTTATATGATTGCTTTGTTTTGTACTTACAGGATTATGATAACAGCTGGGTTATATGATTGCTTTGTTTTGTACTTACAGGATTATGATAACAGCTGGGTTATGGAGAAAGAAGAACTGGTGGTGGAAAAAGAGGCTCAAAATAAAAAGGTGTTTAAAATTTTATAGAACAATTTAATTTGATTTGCTGTCTGTTATAGTAAAAATATTCGAGCTGTCTGTCCATTGTTGGGGGCCCGTTGACGACTGAGAGGGCCTTTAAGGTATAAACATATATTTTTGCCGCATCAAAATTCTGAAGTATAGTTTTCGGGTTTAAATGTACGTGATTTTTGAAGGTCAGGTTGAACTATTCCCTGTCTTTAAGTGCTGTTGTCTATACTAAGTTCACAAGCATGAATTGTTTGAGATCTTATCGATTATATAAAATACAGCAAAAAAATAATCCCTTACAAAAATGTCTAATTTTACAAAAAAAATACCAAAAATTGGTGTTGACATTATCAAGAAGATAGGATGCAATTTCATAAGAAAACCAAATAACAATTTGATATATATTTGAGCCTGGTTCATGTATTAATAAGATAAAATTCATGTGAGTACAATGAATCTCAAGTTATATATAGTGCCAGTGCCAACCAAGGAGGCTTTACCAATACCACTTTCAATAACTTTGGTATGTCGCAACCTCAGGAATCAAACCTATCACTTAGACTTCCTGAAGCTGCGACCATGGTCCAGTTGGTTAGTGCTTTTGATTTGTAACCCGACAATTCTCGTTCAATCCTGGTCATACCCTTTCTTGAAAATTTCACAATGCCTATTTTTCTCCACAGAGAAGTTGCTGGTTCCATAAATTATGGAAGAGTAATTTAGTTCTGGTTAGAATACTGTACAGGAAAATTGGTTAGGAAAATTCACAATGTGACACTTGCTATTGATGTGCCTTAAAAAGTCCAGTTACAAAAATGTTAAATAATGCTTGTTAAAAAATATTTTCAAAAAATGTCTAATAAATGGTAACTTTACATTATAACCTAACATGATTACAAAATGAATTATCTATATGTAATGTAACATATTCAACCAGTGCAGGAAACATTTTGTTATCAATGTGTCTAGATTTGAAACTTATATCAGAAGCAAAACTAGAGATCAGTGTATTACTATCTATATCTGTCAGTAAAACATTTACTTCTTTACATGACAGCTGCTCTGTATCTTGAAAGATCATTATCTGTAATTAAAAGATGTCAAATTAAGTGAATATTTGACCTTGCCCTTTGATATTATACCATGAATATTCGTATATAATGATCCAATGCAACAGTTGTGTAATATTTTCACTGTCAATGTAAGCGAAAAGACTTTTATTTTTATGTGTTTTGCAATTATATCATGGTATAGAGAGAGCTAAGGGAGAAAACTCTATTATTTTTATTACATGTTTTGTAATAGATTCATGGTGGGGAGAGAACTAAGGGAGAAAACTCTATTTTTATGCCCCCCTATCGATAGATGGGGAGGCATATAGTGATTCACCTGTCCGTCCGTTCGTCCGTCCGTCCGTCCTGGTTAACCCAAATTGACCGTTTCTTCTAGCATTAATATGGCTTGCTACAAAGCTTTCATACTTGCATGGATGTTGTGTATGAACACTCTCCACACGCCAGTATCACCTAACCCCATTTTGACCTTCACCTTGACCTAATTTTGGACTTAGACTTATTTATTGACAAGGCTTCCACAGGGGGCATAAGCGTTTATTGAACGCAGTCTTGTTATTACATGTTTTGTAATACATTCAATGTGTTGAGAGATCGAAGGGACACAGCTCTAGTTTTATTATGTGTTTTGTAATAGATTCAAGAATTGAAGAGAGAACTAAGGGAGACAACTCAAGCTTATGATGATCTTAAAGAGCAAACAGAACATCTAGAGTTCTTGGTCTTGGAAACACAGGAGAGTAAGGTAAGAGGGAAGATTACAGAAAATAAAAATGTTATTCTGTTACTATGTGTTCCAGTATGTATTCCATTTGTTGTTCATTTGTTGATCAGAAATTTATATCTATAAATTAAGTTTAACATGTTTAAACAGAACAACCTCTGCAGAGCAGCCCTCTGCAGAGCAACAACCTTTCTATATAGATATATAGTCCACTATATACTATAAATTTAGCCCCTGTAATGCAACAACCTTTGAACAAGGGTCAATATTTGCATCCCCCCAAAGGATGTTGCTCTGCAGAGGTTGTGCTGTTTGTTCAATTTTTTTCACATAATTAAGAATTTTTTGGAACAAATGTTTAAAAGACTATGTAAAAAGTGTAAAATTAAAAGGCAAAGACTTCTGTCTTCTAATATAGGTTTGAGACTTAGCATATAAACTAGAAGAAATAAAAGGCTTTTTTAGCTCACCTGTCACAAAGTGACAGAGTGAGCTTTTGTGATCACACTTCGTCCGTCGTCCGTCCGTCTGTCCGTCCGTCTGTCCGTCCGTCTGTCCGTCCGTCAACAATTGGGTTGTGTCCTCTCTAGAGGTCACAATTTTGGCCTAATCTTTATGAAACTTGGTCACAATGATCATCTCAACAAAATCTAGGTCAAGTTCGATATTGGGTCATCTGAGGTCAAAAACTAGCTCACTAGGTCAAATTATAGAAAAAACCTTGTTTTAAACCTTTCAACATGTAGTCTTCATGGTCACTTAACTCTCTGCTGTAACTCTCTACTCTCTATACATACAATAAACTTTCATCAACCAATGAAAATGTGTATCAGGGTTCAAAGCAGTTTTGTAAAGGTCAAATATCAAAATATTCTAGTATTCTATAGCAGGGTGTGAATTGTAATGGTTAAGTGGAAATCAAAGCGCTGTAGGGAGCGTAGACATTTTCCTGAGGGTCGTGGGTTCAAACCCCACTGGAACCATAATTTTTTTTTTTTTTTTTTTTTTGAGTGTTTAGGTATTGTTTTGTCTGTAAAGCATTTATTTGTACATTTTCCTGATGGTCGTGGGTTCAACCCCCACTGGAACCATAATTTTTAATTTTTATTTTTTTAAGTGTTTAGGTATTGTTTTGTCTTTATAGCATGTATTTGTACATTTTCCTGATGGTCGTGGGTTCAACCCCCACTGGAACCATAATTTTTAATTTTTATTTTTTTAAGTGTTTAGGTATTGTTTTGTCTTTATAGCATGTATTTGTACAGTTATATGGAGGAAAAATATTCCAAAATTTTTTGTTTAAAATAAAGGTCAAATCATAGAAAAACCTTGTGTAGTCAGTCACCAGAGGTTACAATTTCAACTAAATCTTTATGAAACTTTGTCACAATGATCCTGTCAACAAAATCTAGGCCAAATTCGATTTTGGGTCATCTGGCGTCAAAAACAAGGTCACAATGTCAATTGACATTTTCCTGAGGGTCGTGGGTTCAAACCCCACTGGAACCATAATTATTTTTTTAAGTGTTAAAGTATTGTTCTGTCTTTATAGCATGTATTTGTACAGTTATATGGAGGAAATATTTTGTTTAAATTATAGGTCAGATCATAGAAAAACCCTGTGTAGTCACCAGAGGTTACAATTTCGACTTAATCTTTATGAAATTTGGTCCTAATAATCATCTCAACACAATCTAGGTTAAGTTTGATATTAATTAAGTCATCTGGGGTCAAACGCTAGGTCACATGGTCAAATCATACAAAAACTTGCAATAGAGGCTGAATTTCCTTAAATTTTATTCAGAAAATGTGTAGGATCACCATAGGGGTGTGCATGCACTAGTACGACAGGTGAGCGACCTAGGGCCCTTTGGGCCCTCTTGTTGTTGACTTGCCCTGTATAATGTACTTAACTTTCGAGAATAGAATGTTCATTGAAAAAGTATTGCATATATTTGTACATGCTCGTAAAATATGTACCACAAAATTGTTTCTTTTTGAAGTTTTAGTTTACTTAGCCGATCACAAAGAGTTTATTGTTACTAGTTTTACGATATTTTAATGATTTGTTTTCCCCTAATGTTGGCCTAATGTTATTGATTTTGTTATAATAAACACTGCTTTACATAAATTATTCATCATAAATATTGTGGTCTGTTTTTAAGTGACCAATCATTATCAAATATTTGATCAGTGTTCAAGTTCATTAAATCTCAGATCAAGCTTGAGGCCCTGTTTGTGGTCATGATTTGATGGCTGTTTGTAGGGTGTAGAATAAATGTATAAAATGCATTATTTGGTATGTTTGAAATGTTGTTAGTAGAAAAAATGTTGATAGCCATATTGATGATGTACCAGGAGTTTTGCTTGTTTATTGATGGGGCTATTAATCAGTAGAACGTCCATAATTATGACTTAAAAATAGTGGGAGACTAAATGTCACGATGTTCTTGTGACAAGATCTTGTTAATGCATTTCATGCATAGCTAGAGTATACAACTGAGTCCTTTTCTGAATTGTATCTGAGTTACATGTTTTTTATAGCAGGGCTATACACAGAATATGCACCAGATTTATGTAGGATCCGTCATGAGTTGTCTTTGAAGATCTAGTGTTGTGTCATCTTCAGTCAGTGTAAGAATTAATCAGATAAAACAAGTAATGCCAATGATAGACATTTTAACCCAATTCTTAGTCATTTTGTGAGAAATGTGTCCATGGATATAAGTTGTTTTAATGTGGTCAAATAGGGTTAACATTCGACAGGACCTCAACTAGGTGCACCAACATATGGTTTATCTTCCCTTGTATATTTAAATCAAACCCCTTTAGGGGACAAGATACTGAAAACAATTTTTGCACGTTACATACATGTTATGGCCTATGGCTATTTCATACTTGTGTATCAAAATAAGTTAACGTAGAGGACCTTCCATTAAAATCATCTGCAGCAAACTATCAACTGTAAGTTCTATTCTATTATTAAAGCATATTAGTTGAAGAGTCAATATTTATCTTGTGAACAACTATTTTGATAGATCTTCTATAGAACTGTGTTATATTTCATTGTTAAGTTAGCAAAACATACAAATTTAAGTACTTTATGTTAAACTTTGTCATTAAAAATATTGAAGAGTTAACAGTTTTGCAATTATTTTGAGTGCTTAATTACTTGAGTGGGATTTAATTGGATGCCATGTTTTAAGTGGGATGTTGTTGGATACTGTGACTGAAAGGGGACAATTATTGTAAATTATTTTTGTTATAAAACTTATTTCAAATAACTTGTTCCATCTTTGATATTTTATTAGTAATAAAGAGAGTGAAATACATATAACTGTTGAAAATTGTATGATGTAGTCATGTAGTCATATATTAATTTAGTACTTATAAGTTGAAACATTTATTAACTTTGTTACAATGGCTTCTATCATAGCATATCTCCTTCAGAACTATGATTTAGTTTATAATGATTTATATAAAACTAGTTCTTGCAATTGTTCACTCTTGTTGACTGCATAGGGGGTTTCTAGTCTGTACTCAGGCTTAAATAACCAATTGTCAAAGTTGCCGTCATAGCTCACGTGATAGCGGCTCATACGCATGACCTTTTGGTCAGGAATCTAGCGCTGAACCCCACTCCCATAATTCTTTTCAAGGGATTCATACGTGTACAAGAAACTGCTCAATGATGAGTTGTGTTGGGTGGGTGATTTGATGATCAGGCAATCTTGCTACTATATAATTATGTCATGACTGCTGTAAGACTAAGCATCGTACAGCAGATTAACACTGCAATCTGTATTGGATGTCTGCTTATGTGTCTGTGGCAAGAGTAATAAATCCTACGACTGACGAAATAATAATAATCATGCTGCTTATGTGACAGAGGCTTAAATACAAATTGTGTTAAATTATGACAAGATCGATAAAAAAATTACTTGTTTAAATCAATTGAGCTGTACATGCTTACAGTATAGTACCGAGACAGTCATTTATAATTCATGGTCACATATTTGACATTTCTGAGTGAATTATTAAAGTATTTAGTTTGATCTCCTATAGGGATCAGCTTATTAAATTTGTGAACTAATACTTCATGCTAGATTGATTCATGTAAATTGTTCCTAATTATTAATTGATTCATTAAACGCTTAATTGGTTAATTGATTTGTCAGATGATATTCTCTGTGCTTGACTATATGGAATATAATTATACCCCGGGTATTAAAGTTGGGCTTGAAGTGTGGGTCATTAGGTTTGTGGTATGGTCATTCAGGCATTGAGAATCTTGGTTATAGGTTAATCTGGAACTCTTAGTGTTAGGAATCTTGGTTTTAGGTTAATCTGGATCTCTTGGTGTTAGGAATCTTGGGTTTAGGTTAATCTTGAACTCTTGGTATAAGGAATCTTGGTTTTAGGTTAATCTGGATCTCTTGGTGTTAGGAATCTTGGTTTTAGGTTAATCTGGTTCTCTTGGTGTAAGGAATCTTGGTTTTAGGTTAATCTGGATCTCTTGGTGTAAGGAATCTTGGTTTTAGGTTAATCTGGATCTCTTGGTGTTAGGAATCTTGGTTTTAGGTTTAAGGTTAATCTGGAACTCTTGGTGTTAGGAATCTTGGTTTTAGGTTAATCTGGATCTCTTTTGGTACAGTGGAACCCCTCTAATCCGGACTTGTCCGGACCAGACAAAAAGTCCGGATTAGAGAGGTGTCTGGATTAGAGGGGTTTCTATTTTTAGATACTTGTATGTTAATTTTAGTTGAAGGCATTGCTAAACACAAAAAAGCAAAAAAAAATGTAAAACAGCAACAATTGATTACACACCTTCATTGTTGGTTTTGGTACAGAAAAATATTATCTGATCAATTTTACTTTAGCTTCAAGGTCGATTTCAACCTTACGACGTTTTGACGGAGGCTCAGACATGATTATCATATGAAATTCTGTAAAAGAATGACCATCCATCAAATGCATTTTGGTAGATTTTTATTGCATTTACTCGTAGATTTATCCAAACTGAGAACGTCCGAATTTGTTTTCCTTTGATGTCGATAACGACCTTCTCAAAATTAAGGGGACCTGTATTTGATTCAACTTACCCCCGTGTAGACAAAACAACCCAGCAATAGTCTTTTAATTAATTGAGTAGGCCAATAAACGCTGTCAATTAGCGCTTTTAAAATGATAATATTTTAATTGTCCCAAATTGTGATTTTCACACCCGTGTCGATAAAATGTACACACCGACACTGCGTATTGTTGATGTTACAACCGTTAATTGATCGGACTATTTTAATTGCATATACGATGATGCGAATATACAACACATTGACACCTGTCAAAACATTGGCCTGGGCAATGTTCAAATTGATTGTCCGGATCCGAGGGGTCAAATTTAGAGCAAATATATGATAAATCCTCGTATTTTTGTCCGGTGTCCGGAGTGGAGGGGTTCCGGATCCGAGGGGTAAAAACGTATTAAAACATGAATAAGAATATTCGGGACCAACAGATCCGCCCGGATTAGAGGGAAATCCGGATTGGAGGGGTCCGGATTAGCGGGGTTCCACTGTATTAGGAATCTTGGTTTTAGGTTAACCTTGATTTTGCATTGACAGAGCATCCGGTCACTCTGGTTTGATTCCGAGTCGTGGCAGGACATATCGTTTGATGAGACTTTTACCTCCATTTTCCCCCACATTTTGAGAAGTTGCTGCATCCTTGTGGAAGGGCTAATTAGTACAGGTTAGGATACAGCCAAGGAAAACTGGTGAATTGGCTGCCATATAAAATTGTTGAGAAACATTGCAGGATGGTAAAAAAAAAAATCAGTTCTCTACTAAATTACCCACGTTATGTCCCCTTTATTTATTTGAACTGTTGGATAACAATCTGTAACCCCTACCAGGTAGCCATCTGTCAGGTACAGTCAAAGTATTGACTAATGTGATAACAAGCTGATGGCTATCTTAATGTGTCTGGCAAGTTTACCTACGTTGTGGTACACTACAGTGCAACAGTTACAGTACCTGGACTAGGGTTACGGTACCTGATCTAGGGTTACAGTACCCGGCCTAGGGTTACAGTACCTGGCCTATGGTTACAGTACCTGATCCAGGGTTACAGTACCTGATCTAGGGTTACAGTACCTGGTCTAGGGTTACAGTACCTGGACTAGGGTTACAGTACCTGGACTAGGGTTACAGTACCCGGCCTAGGGTTACAGTACCTGGCCTAGGGTTACAGTACCTGGTCTAGGGTTACAGTACCTGGTCTAGGGTTACAGTACCTGGACTAGGGTTACAGTACCTGGTCTATGGTTACAGTACCTGGTCTAGGGTTACAGTACCCGGCCTATGGTGACAGTACCTGGCCTATGGTTACAGTACCTGATCCAGGGTTACAGTACCTGATCCAGGGTTACAGTACCTGATCTAGGGTTACAGTACCTGGACTAGGGTTACAGTACCCAGCCTAGGGTTACAGTACCTGGCCTATGGTTACAGTACCTGATCCAGGGTTACAGTACCTGATCTAGGGTTACAGTACCTGGACTAGGGTTACAGTACCTGGACTAGGGTTACAGTACCTGGTCTAGGGTTACAGTACCCGGCCTAGGGTTACAGTACCTGGCCTATGGTTACAGTACCTGATCCAGGGTTACAGTACCTGATCTAGGGTTACAGTACCTGGACTAGGGTTACAGTACCTGGACTAGGGTTACAGTACCTGGCCTATGGTTACAGTACCTGATCCAGGGTTACAGTACCTGATCTAGGGTTACAGTATCTGGACTAGGGTTACAGTACCTGGACTAGGGTTACAGTACCTTGACTAGGGTTACAGTACCCGGCCTAGGGTTACAGTACCTGGCCTATGGTTACAGTACCTGATCCAGGGTTACAGTACCTGATCTAGGGTTACAGTACCTGGACTAGGGTTACAGTACCTGGACTAGGGTTACAGTACCTGGACTAGGGTTACAGTACCTGGACTAGGATTACTGTACCTGGACTAGGGTTACAGTACCTTGACTAGGGTTACAGTACCTTGACTAGGGTTACAGTACCTGGACTAGGGTTACAGTACCTGGACTAAGGTTACAGTACCTGGACTAGGATTACTGTACCTTGACAAGGGTACAGTACCTGGACTAGGGTTACAGTACCTTGACTACGGTTACAGTACCTGGTCTAGGGTTACAGTACCTGGACTAGGGTTACAGTACCTGGCCTATGGTTACAGTACCTGATCCAGGGTTACAGTACCTGGACTAGGGTTACAGTACCCGGCCGAGGGTTACAGTACCTGGCCTATGGTTACAGTACCTGATCCAGGGTTACAGTACCTGGTCTAGGGTTACAGTACCTTGACTAGGGTTACAGTACCTTGACTATGGTTACAGTACCCGGCCTATGGTTACAGTACCTGGACTAGGGTTACAATACCTGGACTAGGGTTACAGTACCTGGACTAGGGTTACAGTACCTGGACTAGGGTTACAGTACCTTGACTAGGGTTACAGTACCTTGACTAGGGTTACAGTACCTGGACTAGGGTTACAGTACCTGGACTAGGGTTACAGTACCTGGACTAGGGTTACAGTACCTGGTCTAATGTTACAGTTTGGATACACCATTTCATAGTACTGTTGGTTGAGATGCGAGTGTGGTATTTCTCACATTCTACTAGTCTAGCTGTTGAAGTTGAATGCACTAGAATTTGAGACATCCCTATTTTAAATACTGTCATTTATTGTATACGTTGATAATTTCCCTCAGTCCAAAACTTTTTTTGTAAATTACCAGATTTAATAAAGTTCTGTTCTGTTCTACTTAGGAGAAAATTGCTGTCTAGACCCTTTCCTTAGAAAATATAGTTGACCCCCATTAGAAAGTTTAAAAGTGGTTGATTATTGATTGTTTCATGATTTATGAAAAAAGACAATTATTTATTATACTAAAATATGTTTGTTAGAGTTCCATTTATTAATGTGAAAATATGTCAATGTAAAAATTTATTCTTGTTAAAACTTTCTACTTCATTTTTAACCTGTAATAATTTTGTTCTCTTACGAAAGTGTTGTTAATCTATGATAATTTTATAATTTTAAGAATTGAAACTACTGGCAAAGTTTTTTTGGGGGCTGTGCTGTTTCGGATGCAGTGACAACCAAGCAGGCAAAGGTTACAATGATGCCTCATAAGTCCAGTCAAAATAATTCTATTGAAAAAGTAGGAAAATATAACAAATATAATAACCAGAGGGGGGACAATCAAATTACAGAAACAGACTTATCAATACACATTATCACTATGGAGGACAATCCAATTACAGAAACAGACTTATCAAGGCACATTATCACTATGGAGGGGAGACAATCCAATCACAGAAACAGACTTATCAAGACACATTATCACTATGGAGGGGGGACAATCCAATTACAGAAACAGACTTATCAAGGCACATTATCACTATGGAGGGGAGACAATCCAATTACAGAAACAGACTTATCGAGGCACATTATCACTATGGAGGGGGGACAATCCAATTACAGAAACAGACTTATCGAGGCACATTATCACTATGGAGGGGGGACAATCCAATTACAGAAACAGACTTATCAAGGCACATTATCACTATGGAGGGGAGACAATCCAATTACAGAAACAGACTTATCGAGGCACATTATCACTATGGAGGGGAGACAATCCAATTACAGAAACAGACTTATCGAGGCTCATTATCACTATGGAGGGGGGACAATCCAATTACAGAAACAGACTTATCAAGGCACATTATCACTATGGAGGGGGGACAATCCAATTACAGAAACAGACTTATCAAGACACATTATCACTATGGAGGGGAGACAATCCAATTACAGAAACAGACTTATCAAGACACATTATCACTATGGAGGGGGGACAATCCAACTTGCGTTTTTTCAGATTGACTTAATGTGAATACAGTAAAGGGTTTTTGAATGTATTGAAAGCCAAAGTTAAATTTAGACAAAGAATAATTAACTATACTACTCAAAATTTGATAAGGGCCAAGCAATTTTCCATTTGAATATTTTGCAAATTGAATCAGATTGACCAGTAGAATTTTCAAAAAGCATAATGCTACATCTGCAATATTGTAAACCAATAACGATTACTTCGAAATTTAATGTCTAAGTGCTGATAAGCCCAACCCCATTAAAATGTTCATGCTGCATTCAAGCCTCTGGAGTAACGGAATGTGGCCATTTTCTTGGCATTTTGGGTCTTACACGATATGGTAATAAAAACGGGATAAAAATTTCCATATTAATCTAGCCACTTTGGTCCCTGCCAAAAGGGCTTATCAGTTACCTGGGAAACGACCTAATTTTGGCAATGCGTATCAAATGCAAGACATCAAGCTTTGAACTTTAGAAGCAGATAAGATGATATTTTATTAATTGCACAACGTTTTCTTCATCGGTGTTGTACATGTAACGTGAGACGAACATCAAAATCAATTTCTTGGCCCTTAGCAAAGTTTGAGTAGTATATATAAAATTACAGTTAAAAAGAGGATCATGTAATTATCCCAGTACTATAGTAGAACGTATACGGTACGGTATACACAATTGACTTATATAGTTTTTGGATGACTGAGTCCTGTGAAAAAGTCATAGTAGATAGCATTGTATTACTGTCATTGTTTAAATCATATTATAACATAGTTGTTTCTTACATACATATAATCACAATACCATGATTAATTGATAAGTTTATTTAAAACTATACATGGAATTATGCCAAAGAACTATTGGTCATGAACGAAATATGACCTGTCATTGTGGATTACAGGCTTAAACAAACTACTTATAAATATTATTTTCTGGGCAATAAGTAGTAAATTCAAATTGGATTACTATTTAATTAACAACTTAACTAGGTAAGCTATGAAGTAAATGTCTATAAGCTTGTTTGTTATTTTGATGACAATATTTTTGTAATGATAGGTCATTGTGGCAAAATTTTACTGAGACTGATTATTTTTGGCAAAAAATCTTCATAAAAATGAGATGTCTGTGAAATACCTTGATTTGATCGAGACCTAAATTATGTACAGGGAGGTTGATTATAGTTAGTAGATGTAACCTATTAGTTATGAGGTTCGTAGATGATGGTAGTAATTTCGATACACCACTTCCGTCAGAGAATTGTACTGTTTTCCTTACGCCTCTGACGGAACTGAAAACTAATGTCACGCTCTGACGATACTCAGATGTCATGTGTCCTCAGTTCCGTTAAGCATTACATAAATTTTCAGTTCCGTCAGAGCCCTATAAAAACAGTTCAATTCTCTGACGGCACTGAAAAGCGGTGTATTGGGATATTATACTGTGTAGATAAAAGGTCAAGGAGGCTGTGACTATTGACATAAGCTGCATTGCCTTTATCATAAGGTAAAAATTGCAGGGTTGCATTTTTTGTGTACAAATATTTTATGCCATCTATACTAATGTTTATTGTTTAAGTATTGACTCATCAAGTTCTTGTTTTGCTTGTTAAACTAGCTGTCACAATGTAGTACATTAACCCATGAAAATACCTCATCCAATATTTTGTAAAAAGTTTGTTTTTGACAGGAAAATCAATATTTCATGTGAACAGGTATAACGGAAATCTGGGATTAGTTTCGAGTTGAAAGTGTTGAGTTTTAAGTGTTCATATTTCCGGCTTATTGAGTTAGGTATGAATATTGTCTAAACCATTAAACTGTCAGGATACTCGACATTTTCATTGTTTAATTTATTATGGACTTAGATCATGATGTTAAGTTTATTATAGAGCTCTCACGAGTGTTTGAAGACATTTTCATATCAAAATGCATAATAAAGTAGTTTGTCATGGTTGTAATATTACTGGGATGTCCGGCATGTACTGCTGTAAAATCTTAATTTATGAAATTTATTATTCATCTTTAATGTACATAGCATGTAAGAATAAAGCATTGTTAATTTTAATAGCTTCATTTACAGAAAGTGTATGCAAGAATAAAGCATTTTAAATTTTAATGGCTTCATTTACAGAAAGTGTGTATCTGCATTTTAGAATATTTAAAGCATTATAAATTATAACGTTTTTTTTTCGTTAAACAAAAGTGTCGATCTACTTTTAGGTGCAAAATGTCTAAGTCGTTGTCAAGATAAGGTGCATATAATCTCGTTATTTGCTGGATATATTGGCAGGTTAATATTGTATTAGGCTACAGGTATTTATGATTGATAATATATTACAAACAAATACAATTTTTTCAGGTACTATAGTCCAGTAAGGATATTGTGACAGTGACGTTGCAGTTTATGTGTACGCAAAAATAACAATCATTGTCTAAACAGGTAGAGCGAAGTGTAGTATGTTTAACTTAGTTTAGGATTGAAATTATAGTTGTTTGTACAGTATAAGCCTTTATAATTGGTTTTACACAGTTATAGTGGACTCGACCGCTGCGTCACTGGATTTTTATCCTGACTGGACTATAGTATAGCTCACTGGAGATAACTCTAGTATCAACACTTCACCGATGACTGGCCGCTTGTTAGCAGCGTTGATTAAAATAGTATATGCATTAAAAGTGATTATGCACGAGATCGAACAAAAATCGACGTTGGAAATGTATTAAATGCCAATTTATATTTGTAAACACAAGGCTAAAGTTTTCTCCAGCGAACTATATACCTGTAAATACTTATTAATTTGTGTTAGTTATAAATGGGTCTTCGATCCTGTTATCCTTATTGTTCATGCCTGCAGTTTACAGTCTTCTGAAGACTAATAGTAAAAAAAATATTACAGATTTATATAGCGCCCTTTTCATGCTAACGCACGTTCAAAGGCACTTTACATTATTGTGTTGCAGCCACAAGGACGCAGGTGCATCCTCTACCAGTGCAGATACAGCTTGATCTGACCTAGCTTTTATTTCGAATAGACAGCCTAATTCTTTTATGTGCCCGGTGTATAGCACCGATACACAGCTTCCTGGCACTTCCAGATACATTGCAGACCACACGGCCAGATATAGCGGGAAATATTATAAATATCTCAGAAATGTCAAGTTCCGATGCCAGGGATTGAACCCACGACCTCTGGATTGACAGCCCAGCGTGTTAATTACCACTGAGCTAAATCCGCTTATAGTTATATATTAATAGTGAAGTGTTATACATTTGTATTGTTAGATATTTTACATGACATTCCTTACAATATGCTGTTTGAAATACAGTGCATTGTTAAGTCTCCAGAGTGACCCTCCATCAACGCCAACCACTCTTTAGAAATTTTATCAATTTTCTCCAGAAGAAACTATTTTCTTTAGATATTACGTCTCCATAGCAACAACTTTGGTACAACAACTTTTGTTTCCCAAAAGGTGTTGCTCTGAAGAGGTTGTATTGTAAATTTGTGACAGGTTACTCTAAATTATTCATGTATATTACAGTAGTGGTTTAAATACTTAAGATATTAAAATACTTAAGATCTTAAGTCTAATAATTATTTACGGAAAGTTTTAAACACACTATATATTTACATCAAAGTTTCAGTTTCTAAATAATTTGTTCAAATTGTTCCAATTTCACACAAGTCAAATAGTTCCTGCGAGCAAATGATGTACCAACTTTATTTGACAGAGAATTGACAGAATCCTCGACCTTCTATCTGCATAATTCAACAGCTGATGTGTATAAAATTAAGCATGACAATCTCAAAATTGTGAAAAAATAAGCGCGGTAGGCCGGTAGCTTTCAAATTGGGAAAACTATATGCACAATAATTTGACATACGAAATTTATCAACAAATTGTTGAATAATTTCATGTATAACAAACCAATTTTCAAGACATATAATTGCATATTATGACTCCCTTGTTCCATATAATATGTATATGCTCATAAATAAAACCTCATATCAGTCCATTAAAAGGTATTATCATAATACATGTTTTCAGTGTTCAACAATATCAAAGATCATAAACCAATTCCGATAATTCCATGACAATAGACAAGAGACATTTAGAATTTTAAGTCTCTTAATAGACATTAACACTGAATGGTAATTTTCCTAATATGACTCGGGAGACCAAAAGAAACTGTATATGTTGTTAATTTTATCAAGGGAATTAACCAGCACTAATTTCACCTGCTGATCCTAAACCGAAAAATAATTTACGGAGCGAAGTGCCGGGTACGAATTGTGTTGAGTACGAAAAATATATTAAGGACGAACGGTGGGAAGTGGTACGAAAGTGTTAAGTATGAAATGTTAGCGAAGAATTTATTAACGATACAACGATCTAAACTTGTGTTTTATACTCTTTTTATCGAGTTGCGTGTACATTTCTATCGTAGGGACGGGTTTTGAGGATAATTTTGTAGTTCTTTCTAAGAATTTCGACTTGCCCGGGCCGACATACGTCAGTCATCTTTTTGCGTAAGAAAATTATCGGTTGCGTAAAAAATACTGATCAGGTGATGATTAACACCCGAAATTCCGTAATCCTGACACATTAACCATAGAACTAACCTATTTTCGTTCAAGAAAAATTTGAAATCTTGTTACGACTGGTTTAATTAGTCTGGTCCACGACATTCTTACAAAAAATGCATCTTTTATTGGATTTTTTTTTTTAAATTGTAAACCATCGAGAACAGGTCAAGTGCCCCTCCATGGACTTTTTACTTTGAGCTATCCAACATTCTTTCATTATTATATTAATGGCATATTTTTGTAAATAATGTTGGTGAAAATTTTTTTTTCAAGTTACTGATGTGAAACATGACAACTAATTATTAGACATAATGAAGCATGGAAGTGCTTTGTAAGTGACATTGGGTATTGATCTGGTTATAATCATTTTGACTGTAGATTGTCATCTGTTCTACTTCATCATTTATTCATCATTTGTTTCTTGTTAAAGACTCACTATCGAAATCAATGATATGGAGACATTCAGTACAACTTTTACTGTATTGTACCTTAGAACTTGCCTTGGGACCTGGAAAATAGTTTGAGCCATCTACCTGATCAAGGCCTCTTTATACTTGTACCACAGTGTATAAAAAGTCAGCTTTCGGTAATCACAATAAGTCATACACATTGAATGGTTTAATTAGTCTCCAAATAAGTCTTACAGTGACCGGAAATCACTGCGATGCTTTTGCTCGCAATATAAGTCATACAAAACTAATTGTATAGTCTCCCATTGAATGGTATAGTCTCCAAATAAGTCATACAGTGACCGAAAATCACTGCGATGCTTTTGCTCGCAATAAGTCATACAAAATTAATTGTATAGTCTCCCATTGAATGGTATAGTCTCCAAATAAGTCATACAGTGACCGAAAATCACTGCGATGCTTTTGCTCGCAATTAGTCATACAAAATTAATTGTATAGTCTCCCATTGAATGGTATAGTCTCCAAATAAGTCATACAGTGACCAGAAATCACTGCGATGCTTTTGCTCGCAATACGTCATACAAATTGAGGTGTATAGTCTCCCAATAAGTCATTCAGTGATTAGATTTATACGCTGTGTTTACATCATCTTGCTTGGACCTAAGAACATGTTCAAGGTTTCTAGGATATTTGAGGCAAAACTGGTTGAGGCATTTGTAGAATCTACATTCTAGTAAATAAGATCTACTGTAAAGTCAAATCTATTAAAAACCACCTAGAGGTAAAATTGTTTTGCACCGAGCCCTCGACCTGTAAACAAAAATCCCCATTTCAAAACATGTCAGCAAAGTCCACCCATAGACCATTCTGTAGACTTTCTATAAGAATGAGTCCTCAAATCAATTAATATAAACTAAGGTATAAGTTGCTGTAAAAGCCTCAGGTTGTACTGCTTAAACCATGTCATTCAGTTTCTTTTCTAATTTTGTGAATACTGTAAATCACTTCATTTTCGCGTAACCTTTATTTCGCGATTTTTCAGAATTTTTTTTTATTTTTCACGAAAATGTTGAATTCGCGTCATTGAAAATGTCCAATTCCCGGATTTGTAGCGCCGAAAATATTTAATTCACGAGTGTTATTACAGAAGCTATATGCTTCAAGCGTATATACCTACATCGGTTTACTGTTTGTTTACTAGAAATCATAATTAATATGGTGTCATTCGAACATCAAACAAGGCGACTAACTACCCATCTGCTGTGTAATCCGCCAATTAGCAGTTTTATCGAGTAACACATATTATATATGTACCGCGCTTGTACAAACAACTATTTTGATCAATAAAGAGTGTCAAAATTAAGCCCCATTGATAAAACTTGCTCTTTAATAATTAAAATAATAAGCTTACATGCGAGCCTGCGTTGATGTCCAAATCAGTCAGAAACATTTATAGACGATACGTAAAAAAGGCATTTTAAACGGTAATCCAGAGGCCTGAATATAATGTTAAATCACATCAATGCATATCTTTTGCGCTAAAAATAATTTAATAAAGTAAAAACACAATGCATATTCGACTTGCTAGAATATATGCAGATAAGTATTACACGTCACGTGACGCACGTGTTCTGTAAATGTGTCGTCGAGTTTTTCCGAGGATAGCTCTGGTATACTTTGAGCTTTTAAGACGTTCCAAGACCTATCTTTATTTTACATGAATGCGGATACGAATGCTATCGACTTTAAAATAATGTAAGTAGGCCCCTACGTGGGACGTTCAAAAATAAACAGGACTGGGGCCCTCACGGCTACAGTTTTCAATATTATACAAATATTATTACATACTATGGAATCTCAATTCAATTGCGAACATTCGATATTTGATTTATCGAGTTACACTAGCACGTCCTCTCGTAGTATTCCATTTTGAAACCATGGTAACACACACCCGGCGCAGCCCAACAATTACCATTAATGGCGATTACGTAATGTGGTGTATATTTAATACTATAATATCGTTTGTTTTAAAACCTCGCCGTATCATTACATGTTACATGCTGGACGAGGTCTGCAAAAATGAGGACATTTGGACGTTAGGTACTGAAATAAACAGAATTTAAACTCCAAGTGTGACAAATTTGTGACGCAAAAGTGACGTCACCAGCACGTAAAGAAAAACGGACAAACACCAAGTTCTGTCAACAGCCAGATGATTTTGTCCTCTGAATCGTATGGAATTATCGTAACTACGTTTTGGAAACAGTTCTGCAAGTAGTATATCAGTTTTAGAATGGCACAAATGATTTAATGCTAACTGTTCAGCTTTGTAAGACAGGGAAGTAATAGGACATCTTAAGAACGTCTGTGAAGTCAGTTACCGAGACTTTATCAAAATACCAACGTTTCATGGTACGGATTTGTGCCTATATATGCGATGTAAGATCCGGAAAAATACATGCGATTCTCACCAACGCATTACTTTTGTGGCTCAGTGTGGTGCTGGAATGTATTCATCAACCTTATCACTACAAACTTGGTATTTCATAGGCCTATGCGAAGCACTAACGTCGTGTGAATTAGCGCGACGTCATTTTGTGCGCCGGGTCAACGTTAGTGACATTGTTTAGTCACCTGTAACTCTCGGACCGCGTAATTGTTTTAGTTCATATCTTTACAGTATGTAGAAAAAGGATTCCGATTTCCGATGGTATATAATTTGATTTATTTCGTTTAATCATGCGGGTTTTATGGCAATAGTCCTGTTTATTTTTGAACGTCCCACGTACAATCATTTTACGTACGATAAAGTGAACGTATTTTCGGATGTACTTGATATCGGATACGTGAAAATAAAATAAATTTGTAACTGATTTTTCGAAAGAACCATGATTTCGCGTGTCAACAACCCTCGAGAATATTAGCGAAAATAAAACTCTCGCGAAAAATGTATATGATCCTCGTATACTCTATTTTCATAATTTGACTGTTGATTTATTGGTTATAATTAACTTAGTAAGTATGTGTTTTATCCAGTCACTTCCGGCAAAATCTGCCAGTTAACAGGGTGCCGAATAAACTTAGCTTTAATCGGTCACCTGGTCATGTGACTAGTGATAATCCTTCACCTTACCACGTGATCTGACTGACTTCTTCTGATATGAGAGTCACCGGTTGGAATTCCATACCCGAGGACGAGATTTTCCTATCCTAAATGAGCTGGTGGTTGATCGATTATTTTCTTCAACTTACCTACGTCTACACGACGTCTATCAAGATGTCCGACGTCGTTGTTTATCGTGACGTCACCAAACGAACGTGACGTTGCACGCTAGTTAATGAAAGAGTAACAATATAGTCCCTTGTTTGATCCCCTTACTGAGCAGATTAAGCGACTGGATAAATAGAACAATAGGTTAGTGCTGTGAATGAAGTAAAAGTTTGTCCGGCTCTGCTGCGGAAATTATCTGATTGCCTACGGCTCGCGCGATAAATTCTTCCGCCTTGCCAGATAAACTTTTTCATCCACAGCACTTACCTATTATTCTCTATTTAAGAGGAAATTTAAGTGTTGCACATACGCACAAGGTGCATGATTATAATACACAAATCAAAAGGACTGATGCATGTCTTTCTCGCGGAAATTTATATATTCTGCGCAAGAATTGATGCAACTAGGTCAGGATATGTTTTATATTGGCGGATAATACAGTATAATTCCAAAGTCAGCAAATCCCTGCATTCTGATTGGCTAAGACATGACGTTTACACATCAGTAAACCTCCGTTTTGCCAATCGGGACCCTCGGACATTACTGACGTAAACTATCTAGGCGAATGTGTGTGGAATAAGCCAAACTACAAAGGCCCATTACAGCTGTACAAGCTCTTATAGCTTAATTTTGACATAGAACATTACCTACCTGTATGTCCATTCCCTGATTTTGTATTTACGTAAGTAACAGAGCATCGAAACACATTTTGTTTAGCTAAATTAGTTTACCAAATGTCACGTTATGGTGACGTCACGTTTACGACGTCATTAAATCAAGCTCATTTTAAAAAAAAGCGCAGGAGTAAATTCGATGTTTTCCATTGATAATTGCAGTCAACTCTCGTTATCTCGAACTCGTTTATATCGAATTTTCCGTTATAAGTTTTTTTCAAGTCCCGATTTTTCTCCTTCTTTGTCTATATGAATTCTCGAGACCTATCTCGAAGTTTCGGCTCGAATTCGGCTCGAATTTTTCGTTATGTCGAATTATTTTTTGGTCCAGATTAACTAATTTGCACTTTAAATCTATTGTTCATCTCGAAGTCAGGTCGAAGTCTAATCGCATTCGACTAGCGTCGAATCTTTTTCACACCTCGCCCGTCTGAAATCTTCGATTTACCTGTAACCTTCTATGTTGAACAAATAGTTGTTTGCAACAATTTGCGCAAACACATTATAAAGATTTGAGTTACGTACAAACATCAATAAACATATCGTCTCGAATAGTTGTTTGTAAAAATAATAATTAAAATAAAATGCATTTTCTCGAACATGTACATAAATATCACAACAAGCAATTCTCACGAATATGTCGTTCTTACGACCGTAACAATATGGCGGCGTAAAATGACAGAAACTAGAAAACTTGCAACTTCGATGCCGAAAGTTCTATCTCGCATTTTTCAGGACCGTGGAAATTACTTCGACATAACGAGAGTTGACTGTATGTGATTAAGTGTCAGTTTGGAATTATAAGGATTAAATGACCATTTGTTGACGTTCACTGATGTGTAAACACCCGATCTGAAGGCACACATTTAATATAAAGCCCCTTTGGGGCTTTACTCAATGTGTTGCTTCAGATCGGGTGTTTACACATCAGTGAACTTTAACAAATGGTTGTTTAATCCTATAGTGTTTGCTGTTTGCTTAAGTATTTATTCAACAGTTTGAAGGACGAAAAAAAAATGTAATAATTCAATTTTATATCGCTTGATATATGGTAACAAAGTGTCGTTGTTTCATATTTGGTCAGTATTTTATTCTTGTAAGAATTATTCTCCAATCATATGCTACAAAAGCACTGGAAGATGTTAATGGAACTGATAACTTCTGGTATTGTAAATAACCATAATTGGAACCTTGCAGATAACATTCAACTTTTACATAGTAGGTCCGGGCTTTATTTTAGCCATTCACATAATTTTATTATCTTCATTTAGATTGAATGTGACTGACTGACTCGCTGTAGACGAATTAGCAGATTTGACTAACTGTATTAGTAGACTTCTGTTATACTTATAAATAGTGGCTTATGATGGATTAATGGACTAATGGACTTAATATTTAGCAATTATTTAAAAAAGTTCATTTGGTGCTTTGCTTGTTTTGGTCTGATGTGACTCTGGAGACTTAATTTATCAACCAATAGTGTTCAATTGGCTGTTTGTTATCTGCGTAAACTGGAGTTTTATTTGGTATTCGTGTTTGATTGATACTTCTTTTGTCATCTACAATTTCGTAAGCTAGTTAATTTTTGTGTCATTTAGACCTTCGCCGGCTTTCAATAGTATTTTCTGAGTGATTTAACCATCTGGATGAAAGTCAAAAAGGTTCAGCTTTAATCTGATATACTAATATACAGTGTATATAATATTTTGGCTGTGATTTGTAGGTTAGGTCAGTTTGACAGGACTGGGTGAGTCAGGTGAATGGATGATGTATGAGTTGCTAACTGTTAGCTTCTGGACAGTTAGCTCGGGATAGTATGTTGGACAGACGTAAAACTTGACACTCAAGGAGTAATACATCTTATACTACATGCTTCTGTAGTGATTCAAAGCTTGGGAGATCATACTGGATACATATTATACTAAATATTATTCAATAAATATCTTACAATAAATATTAACTGAAGTTTGTTGCTATACATTTAATTGTATATTAATTGATTTTGGGACTTTAGTGACAATATTTTATTTTGAAGCTTTTTCCTTGTTTTATGTGATTTTTTGGGTGAATTTGGAAATATTTTGGAATATTTTAGAATTGGATACAGTTACATTTCAAGGTAAGGAAATAATGTTTTTTTTTTTTTCAATATTGTTGTATTTATGGCTATTTTAACCATTACTGTATAAATACATGTAGAAATAGTGTTAATTTCAGTAAATAAATCTTACAATAAAACTGACAGAACGGACATGCTCGTTGATAAATTGACTAGAATATTTCATGCTTGTCAAAAATTTTAAATGAAAGATGGCATTTATAAGCATGTGTATTGGATTGAACAAGTGATCTTTGTTATAAGGTTATTTCCTTAATTGAATTTTAATGATGTTATAAATGATTGTGAATAGAACCAGCAATTGTTCGACACCTTTCCTGGAGATTATTTGAAATGATGATTTACAAATGATAATTTCCTTGTTCTGTATTTAACAGTAAAGATACCTAATTTGGTATTGACATTGTTTGAATCATGCCTCTATATTATAATATCAAGGAAATGCCATTTGTTTGAAATTAATGACTCAGGAAGTTAAGTTGGCATGTTGCAATGAGGGAAATCATTATTTTGTATTACTGTAGGCCCAGCTGTACAGTCTAACAGGTAATGCTATGTTACATTGTTTGTCACTATAGCCTTGTGGTAGAACATTTGCTTGGAGTGTGAGAGGTCTCAGGTTTGAACCCTGGCTGCGTCATACTAAAGTCTAAATGGTACTGGTATGTTTCCCTCGCATGACACTCAACATTTTTAGTTCCTATATTTTACTGCTTGTTCATCTGTTGGCAGGATAATGAAACAGGGTTTTATTCATTTAACTGAAATACAGTGGCTTACCAGGTAATGCAAGAATTTTTTTTTTAAATCACGACTATTATAAGCAATGATGGTTTTAAGCATTTATGAAAATTTTCATTCTAATCAATTTATTTCATTCTTGCATTTATCTGAAGGTAATCAAAGGTAATATAATACATAACATCCTGATTAATGAGTTATGTTAATGAGCGTAATTCGTATTTTTACCACTATGGTACTTTTCAGTGAAAGGACAAAATATTTATTGAATAATATTTATATTTTGTCGTATTATTACATAGACAGTCTTTTTGTGCTTTTATGAATGTGTTAAGTGTTTTTTGAAAATTAAAAATTATTTGAAATATGATCACCATTGAAATGATAAGTCTGTCAAATCAAATTATCCTCCCAAGTTTTTACTATACCAGCACTGAGTTGTGGTTCATCATGCATTGTACGTAACTTATTGAATTTTCATCAAACTTGCTTGAAACATTTATTATAACTAAGCAGGCAAAATTCAAAATATGGGTCATATCACATAAAAACTAGGCAACTGAGGTTTTGAAATAACAATGCTAATAAAAAAGACTATATTTAAAGACGCAACACAATTGCATATCACTGTAATTAATAAATCGAAACAGAACCTTTAAGGTCCGGCAACCTCCGAAACGTAGCATGTGTATTCTGTATATGCATCCTTGGCCAAGATATTTGATAGAGGTATGGCTGTCAAGTAATAACAATGCAATGTATAACAGTATTGTGCAATAATGTTGTAGACATTAAGCAGACTATCATTCAACTCTACGTTTGTAATAAAAAAGTACTAGTACCAATTTAGATTTTAAGTCTCCTTCAGACATGCATCCATTCAGCTTACTACATGTACATTTACCTCCGATAATTGAGTTGGCCATAGCACACTCGGCGCCACTGGCAGACGCAGCACATGAGCTTTCTACCCTGTCAGGTACCTATATATCCAACAGGGTAAAGTGGAGCTTTATGGTTATATTTCTTGCTCAAAGAAATGAGGCTTTTGTGCAGACAGGGATCACCATCCTAGAGAAATTATTGCTCCTGCTACTACCTGCAGACCTACTCTCCCAAAAGTTGCACCCAATGTAGTAAGCATTCCCTGTGCATTTGCTAAAATTTGTGGACAGCTAAAATTTGCAGAACATTTAAATTAACTTCTCCCTTATTATACAATTGACTAGCACTAGTATCTGCTGGATGATGATTTGTGGCAGAATGCAGATTTAAAGAGATAATTCTGTCTGACAATTCACTGACATTCCTGTCCTGAAATTCAACCGAATCTCTGTATTGATTTTTACCTGCAAACAAAGGGGGAAATATGATTCAGACCAATAATCTGAAATAACAAAGAAAATTACTATAATGGCATAAAGACCCATTTCAGTATTGTATTAGTATTGTGATGTGTTTAAGACCCTGGTTTATTTGTTACCTGTTCTTTAATTCATGAGAAGGTTATAGAGAAGTAATATTGCACACCTGTGCGGCAGATATCATAATATTTTTTGTTATAATTGAAATGACAATTAGAATGTCAAATATTGTGAAGATAAATATTGAAAACTATTTAGGATATTTAGATTTTTATGCATAATTGATAAAATTATTTGTGATTCAATTATTGTTTGTGTCATGATATAGAATCGGTACTTTAATAATAGGAAGAAATTGCTTAATTAAGTGGCATAGTTGGTAGAGCAATCACCCTGTAAGTGATAGGTCCCTACTGTAGTGCTAGTGGATTGGCTGATAGGTCCCTACTGTAGTGCTAGTGGATTGGCTGCACATTTCTCACTCCCCATGACAGCTGTGTTATCATAGCTTGATGTACCACAGAACATATAATATAGGGCTCTTTAAAATCTTTTATACCCAGGATGGGCTCAAAACTGTGACACACTGCTTGCATATGAGATACTTTACCAACTGCCCAGCTACCCTGGCTGACGACACGCATTACTCTGGTTCAACTATTACTATTAAAATATAAGAAAATATGTAAGAGAACTGAATGATGGTTCTGCATATTGCTGATAGATTAGAAGCTGTTTGCACGTGAGAAATGTGTCTATATGCACCCGTCAGGTACAGATCACCTGAGGAATGTGTCTATGCACCCATCAGGTACAGATCACCTGAGGAATGTGTCTATATGCACCCATCAGGTACAGATCACCTGAGGAATGTGTCTATATGCACCCATCAGGTACAGATCACCTGAGGAATGTGTATATATGCACCCATCAGGTACAGATCACCTGAGGAATGTGTCTATATGCACCCATCAGGTACAGATCACCTGAGAAATGTGTATATATGCACCCATCAGGTACAGATCACCTGAGGAATGTGTCTATATGCACCTGTCAGATACAGATCACCTGAGGAATGTGTCTAGTACAGATCACCTGAGGAATGTGTCTATATGCACCCATCAGGTACAGATCACCTGAGGAATGTGTCTATATGCACCCATCAGGTACAGATCACCTGAGGAATGTGTATATATGCACCCATCAGGTACAGATCACCTGAGGAATGTGTCTATATGAACCCATCAGGTACAGATCACCTGAGGAATGTGTATATATGCACCCATCAGGTACAGATCACCTGAGGAATGTGTCTATATGCACCTGTCAGGTACAGATCACCTGAGGAATGTGTCTATATGCACCCGTCAGGTACAGATCACCTGAGGAATGTGTCTATATGCACCCGTCAGGTACAGATCACCTGAGGAATGTGTCTATATGCACCCATCAGGTACAGATCACCTGAGGAATGTGTCTATATGCAGGTACAGATCACCTGAGGAATGTGTCTATATGCACCCATCAGGTACAGATCACCTGAGGAATGTGTCTATATGCACCCGTCAGGTACAGATCACCTGAGGAATGTGTCTATATGCAGGTACAGATCACCTGAGGAAAATGTCTATATGCACCCATCAGGTACAGATCACCTGAGGAATGTGTCTATATGCACCCATCAGGTACACATTACCTGAGGAATGTGTATATATGCACCCATCAGGTACAGATCACCTGAGGAATGTGTCTATATGCACCCATCAGGTACAGATCACCTGAGGAATGTGTCTATATGCACCCATCAGGTACAGATCACCTGAGGAATGTGTCTATATGCAGGTACAGATCACCTGAGGAATGTGTCTATATGCACCCATCAGGTACAGACCACCTGAGGAATGTGTCTATATGCAGGTACAGATCACCTGAGGCATGTGTCTATATGCACCCATCAGGTACAGATCACCTGAGGAATGTGTCTATATGCACTCATCAGGTACAGACCACCTGAGGAATGTGTCTATATGCACCCATCAGGTACAGATCACCTGAGGAATGTGTCTATATGCACCCATTAGGTACAGATCACCTGAGGAATGTGTCTATATGCAGGTACAGATCACCTGAGGAATGTGTCTATATGCACCCATCAGGTACAGATCACCTGAGGAATGTGTCTATATGCACCCATCAGGTACAGATCACCTGAGGCATGTGTCTATATGCACCCATCAGGTACAGATCACCTGAGGCATGTGTCTATATGCACCCATCAGGTACAGATCACCTGAGGAATGTGTCTATATGCACCCATCAGGTACAGATCACCTGAGGAATGTGTCTATATGCAGGTACAGATCACCTGAGGAATGTGTCTATATGCACCCATCAGGTACAGATCACCTGAGGAATGTGTCTATATGCACCCATCAGGTACAGATCACCTGAGGCATGTGTCTATATGCACCAGTCAGGTACAGACCACCTGAGGCATGTGTCTATATGCACCCATCAGGTACAGATCACCTGAGGAATGTGTCTATATGCACCCATCAGGTACAGATCACCTGAGGAATGTGTCTATATGCACCCATCAGGTACAGATCACCTGAGGCATGTGTCTATATGCACCCATCAGGTACAGATCACCTGAGGAATGTGTCTATATGCACCCATCAGGTACAGATCACCTGAGGAATGTGTCTATATGCACCCATCAGGTACAGATAACCTGAGGAATGTGTCTATATGCAGGTACAGATCACCTGAGGAATGTGTCTATATGCACCCATCAGGTACAGATCACTTGAGGCATGTGTCTATATGCACCCAAAAGGTACAGATCACCTGAGGAATGTGTCTATATGCACCCATCAGGTACAGATCACCTGAGGCATGTGGTTATATGCACCCGTCAGGTACAGATCACCTGAGGAATGTGTCTATATGCACCCGTCAGGTACAGATCACCTGAGGCATGTGTCTATATGCACCCGTCAGGTACAGATCACCTGAGGCATGTGTCGATATGCACCCATCAGGTACAGATCACCTGAGGAATGTGTCTATATGCACCCATCAGGTACAGATCACCTGAGGAATGTGTCTATATGCACCTGTCAGGTACAGATCACCTGAGGCATGTGTCTATATGCAGGTACAGATCACCTGAGGAATGTGTCTGTATGCACCCATCAGGTACAGATCACCTGAGGCATGTGTCTATATGCACCCATCAGGTACAGATCACCTGAGGCATGTGTCTATATGCAGGTACAGATCACCTGAGGCATGTGTCTATATGCACCCATCAGGTACAGACCACCTGAGGAATGTGTCTATATGCAGGTACAGATCACCTGAGGCATGTGTCTATATGCACCCATCAGGTACAGACCACCTGAGGAATGTGTCTATATGCAGGTACAGATCACCTGAGGCATGTGTCTATATGCACCCATCAGGTACAGATCACCTGAGGAATGTGTCTATATGCACCCATCAGGTACAGATCACCTGAGGAATGTGTCTATATGCACCCATCAGGTACAGATCACCTGAGGCATGTGTCTATATGCACCCATCAGGTACAGATCACCTGAGGAATGTGTCTATATGCACCCATCAGGTACAGATCACCTGAGGCATGTGTCTATATGCACCTGTCAGGTACAGATCAGTGTGGACAGGGTTCCCACGGTCAGGGAAAAGTCAGGGAAAAACATAATTTTTTCAAGGTCAGGGAAAAGTCAGGGAATTATGAAATTAGTCAGGGAAATTTGGAAATTGAGCTAAAGTCAGGGAAAAGTCAGGGAATTGTTCATTGAAGCTGTCGCTAAGTGTCATTTCCTATGAAGAAAATACCTAAGACTGAAAAAAAAAATTTCCCTCGCTATGCTCGCTCAGAGTATTTCTAAGTTGTATTAAATTAATGTTAATCAACATACTGCTAACCTAAACTCTTTTGTTCCATATAGAGCAAATATAGCCTCCTTTTCTATTTTATTGCCATATTTTGCTCCAACAAAAAGACGCCGATGTCGCCCGATCGCTCTAAAAAGTCAGGGAAAACTGCTCTGTGGTCAGGGAAAAATCAGGGAAAAGTCAGGGAATTTTGTCTCAGAAAATTTGTGGGAACCCTGGTGGAGATATGTCATAAATATACCCTCCGAAGCACCGTACTTCAAGACGATGGTGAACTATCTCACTGTCTCGTCTCAGCCAATACATGCCGATTAGTTTGCCAAAAAAATTAGCAAAGTTGCTAAAACACTTGGAAAATGCTGTACTTGTAACTGTTTATATGATTGGAAACACTCGAAAATTTTGGAAAAGCATTCATTTTGCAAATAGTTCACTGTTTTCCTCCATAAAATTACTTTCAACTTTACACTTTTCAAACCCGAATACCTTAACTGTGACCATATTATTTGATGATATTTTGCACATGTAGGTTTTATGTATTGACTAATTATTGATCGCATGACTGACCATGCATACTTTGGCACGTGATTTTGATTTTTAATGAATTAAGTGTTAGGACAATGTCATTAAAAGTTTGAGTGCAAAATATCATCAAACATTATTATCACAGTAACGTATTTAAGGTTAGAAAAGTGACCAATTAGACAAGTGGTTCAGTGTACATAATTACAACTTCTTGCTAAATCTTAAATGGGATCTTGGCTTTTATGAAATTGAGCAAAAATTAGTGAATTTATAAATTAAGTTTTGGCTTTTCAGTGATTTCATAAAAGACATTGTTACTCTAGTTTGTTGCAGCTATTGTTGAAGTTTGCAAAAATGTTCAATATGGGTTGAGGGTGATATACCAGTCTATTCAATTCTTAACTCCATAATCATTTGCTGACTGTCACAAAGCTGTTGAAAATTGGGTAAAATTGTGAAAATTGTGATAATAACCTATTGAATTTCCATGGTAACTCGTTTGGTTCTTTAAATGTGATTAGGGTGATTTATTGTGGTAGCAAGCCAGTGAGGTGGTATAATTGTCGGTAAGCGATATTTGAGGACAGGACTGATTGAACAAATCGTAGCCATCGTACCGTGAATATCTTCTATCTACCAGGAAGCCATTGTTACTAGTCAGGTCCCTACCATGGTGATTATAGAAGATTTATCGTACCAGATAGGGTTGTGTGGAGGGGTTTTAAACTTACAATACAATACATATTTATTTGGTATTGTCCACTGTTTATAAGTATCTTATTACTTTAATGATTTTTTTAAGCAATTTAAAAACAAATAGGAAAATTTTGTTTTCGGTGTTGGAAAATCGCCCTCTTTTCATCTGCATTGTTTTTTTTAACGACAAATGAATAGATGACAGCTAGGTAGAATAAAAGTTGCCAAATAAAGTCAAATACGCCCACAAAAATGTCACTTTAGTTTAATCATTTTGGATTTTTTTTTAAGTGACATTTTTGTTTTAATAATTTTAGAAGTTTAGCTGGCTTCAGTAAAAGGTCTATAATTTACCAGTAGTCTACTATGTTGCTTAAAACTTAAGGATCACTTGTGCTTATATTGGTCTGAGTGCTTTCCCTCTGTTGTTTGTTGACTTTTCATAATACTTAAAAAGATCTCAAAATAACTACCACTCTTCCGGGGTAAATCGGGGTACAGTGCCAGTATAATGAATCTGCCAATACATGGTGACTATATGATAAGATGAGCAAACATTCGGCTCCATTACTTTCTATTTGTAAATCATCATTACTACAATGTACCCTACTCTGGTATGTTTACAATGTTACATAGATAAATTACAAACAGTACAAATTAAACTATTTATTTCTGCCTCCCAAGTTATACAAATAGCTTTGCTGTGAAGATGTCTACTTTGATAAGGTGCCCTATGACTTAGGGGGTCACTCAATCTTATTGTTGGTGATAGTATACCTACGTTACCTGATGAGGACTGGCTTCATCATGTGATACCGCTTTGTATGACAGTAATAAATCTTGATAGGACTCGCTAGCTGTGTGTTGGTCTAATCCTTTGATCGGAAGATTTTGTGAACCAGGTCTCGCTAGCTGTGTGTTGGTCTAATCCTTTGATCGGAAGATTTTGTGAACCAGGTCTCGCTAGCTGTGTGTTGGTCTAATCCTTTGATCGGAAGATTTTGTGAACCAGGTCTCGCTAGCTGTGTGTTGGTCTAATCCTTTGATCGGAAGATTTTGTGAACCAGGACGCGCTAGCTGTGTGTTGGTCTAATCCTTTGATCGGAAGATTTTGTGAACCAGGTCTCGCTAGCTGTGTGTTGGTCTAATCCTTTGATTGGAAGATTTTGTGAACCAGGTCTCGCTAGCTGTGTGTTGGTCTAATCCTTTGATTGGAAGATTTTGTGAACCAGGACGCGCTAGCTGTGTGTTGGTCTAATCCTTTGATCGGAAGATTTTGTGAACCAGGTCTCGCTAGCTGTGTGTTGGTCTAATCCTTTGATTGGAAGATTTTGTGAACCAGGACGCGCTAGCTGTGTGTTGGTCTAATCCTTTGATCGGAAGATTTTGTGAACCAGGTCTCGCTAGCTGTGTGTTGGTCTAATCCTTTGATTGGAAGATTTTGTGAACCAGGTCTCGCTAGCTGTGTGTTGGTCTAATCCTTTGATCGGAAGATTTTGTGAACCAGGTCTCGCTAGCTGTGAGTTTGTCTAATCCTTTGATTGGAAGATTTTGTGAACCAGGTCTCGCTAGCTGTGAGTTTGTCTAATCCTTTGATTGGAAGATTTTGTGAACCAGGTCTCGCTAGCTGTGAGTTGGTCTAATCCTTTGATCAGAAGATTTTGTGAACCAGTACTCGCTAGCTGTGTGTTGGTCTAATCCTTTGATCAGAGGATTTTGTGAACCAGTACTAGCTAGCTGTGTGTTGGTCTAATCCTTTGATTGGAAGATTTTGTGAACCAGTACTCGCTAGCTGTGTGTTGGTCTAATCCTTTGATCAGAGGATTTTGTGAACCAGTACTAGCTAGCTGTGTGTTGGTCTAATCCTTTGATCAGAGGATTTTGTGAACCAGTACTAGCTAGCTGTGTGTTGGTCTAATCCTTTGATCAGAGGATTTTGTGAACCAGTACTCGCTAGCTGTGTGTTGGTCTAATCCTTTGATCAGAGGATTTTGTGAACCAGTACTAGCTAGCTGTGTGTTGGTCTAATCCTTTGATCAGAAGATTTTGTGAACCAGTACTCGCTAGCTGTGTGTTGGTCAATCCTTTGATTGGAAGATTTTGTGAACCAGGTCTCGCTAGCTGTGTGTTGGTCTAATCCTTTGATCAGAGGATTTTGTGAACCAGTACTCGCTAGCTGTGTGTTGGTCTAATCCTTTGATTGGAAGATTTTGTGAACCAGGACGCGCTAGCTGTGTGTTGGTCTAATCCTTTGATCAGAAGATTTTGTGAACCAGTACTCGCTAGCTGTGTGTTGGTCTAATCCTTTGATCAGAAGATTTTGTGAGCTGTCAACTGATGAAGATTAACCCCTTTACTCCATAGACCAGCATGCCCACTGGAATTTTAAAATGTGTGTATCTGTACGCACTAGATTTGGAAAAAGTGGGTACAGGCCTAAAAATGTGGGTACCATAATTTTCGTATGTGAAAAGGGAGGTAAATCGTATCTGATTCGTGAACATATTTTCGGTCCGGATACGGGTTTTTATACATTCTTAAAAAATGGCTGCCAATTTGCGCGAACTTTCCAAAATGTTTTATTTTAAAATAATGATAACACACGTACACAATATTGTTTCAGTTTACCGTCGCACTCGCAGTAACATGCTGTTATGACCAAATGACGACCTCGTTCACTTGATTGATTAGTAGATTAGTTGGAAATGTCACGTGATACAAATGAGTCTAGATAGTCTGGATGTTTGACCCAGGTCGTTTTAACGATTTTCGATTAAAAAGCAAGCGTTTATCGTGTTTTAGGTCGCTGACTGCTAAAAGTTTTGCCGAGATTGTTTATTAGTCGACCCCAACAAAATGCGTACCCGCACGCACGGACATTGAACAAATTGCGCGGACATTGTGTTTTCTGCATGAAAAATGCAGGATTCTGCGTGACTGGGCATGCTGATAGACCACCTTATACATGCTTGTTTATCTACGGTATACTGACATTGTTCACACTGGTACACAATCTCCATAATTGGAAAATAATGGAGTGGCATTATAGGCACCTGTAATGCAATTTGAATAGAAACCTGATAAATGCATCAAAATGTATCGGTCACCTCACCTATCCTCTTCCCACCAATGTGTGTGGTATGTGTATGTATAAGGCCCTTATTTCCTGTTTTGAATATAAGAACAGTGTGCTGACATTTTTATGTAAAAATATATCATTTCTACTCCAATTGCTTCTAGAAATGACCAAAAATCATATGTAATTGTCAATTTCTTTACTGCCTTGCATTTATCATGTGTTACGACATGCATAAAACTGGAGTGAGTATCGTGTTACATGCCTGTTGTCATTTATTGCACAAGCATGCTGGTTTGATTTGTCAACATTTAGGGGATGTATAAAAAGTAATGATTACCTGGCTGTTTGATTTATGTCCATGTTCTTAGATCTTGACAGGCATGATCATTACACATTAACCTGGGTATCATTACATTGTAGAATATTATACATTTTCATGTCATCGTAACCAATGGTGATCAATCATGAACGTGTGAAAAGTCATAGGGATTGTGGGTATTTATTGTCCATACTCGCTGTTTCACAGGAGATTCTGCTGAAGGTGTGTGTATTCACTGTTTTCATCCCCTTTTTGAGGTCACTTGCAATAATGCTTCCTAACTTTTATAGCTGACGTTGTGGTGAATGATAATATACTGGTCCACAACAGAATGTCTGCTGCCTTGAGATGCCCCAACAGCTTAAGATGACTTGCATTATAGCGATTTAACTTTAAGCTCAACCTTAGCACAAAATACCAATTACCAAGTCTAAGAGCTGCTGCTTCAAGGTCATTTTGGCCCTCTTTAAGAACATTAAGAATAGTTGGATTGTAATATACATGTACTTTAAAGACTAAGATTTTATCTGCCTCATGGTTAGACCGTATTAAAATGAAAACGTATTTAAATGTTTAAATAGCATTTAATCCACTGGAGTTCATCATTCAACCAATGTCAGTTAAGGAATTGAGGAAATAATAACGATTGCTGCGCGTTTTTGTTGCTATGATTGCTTTTAATGCACGTGCATAAACTACATCCCATCTCAAGGGTTTAATTGTGCATGCTTTAAGAGGTGATTGTTGTTTACAATGATTTCTTGTTTTGGTGATGCACCTGGTTTGAAAACATTTAACATTAAGATTTTTGTGGGAAGCAGATTTTTATAAATCCTTTAGTTTGGTAGATACCCGAGACAAATTGAGGTGTAACGTTAAACAATGGCCAAGAACTGTCACGGTCATGTCTCGAATGTAAATGAAATGAGAGAATGTCAAGCAACAGAAGCATCTCTTGACTTCCCCGATATTGGAATTTCTCAGTTGCGAAGGGTTAAAAGTCTAACACTGGGACAGTATGAGAACATAAACAAATACACAAAAGGCTCCTTCGAGATTATTACAAAAACGTTTTTTGTGAAGTACCTCTAAAAAAGTCATGAAATCAGATAAAGTAAATAACATGTTAGATTTTGCTTGTCTGCAATATTTACCTAAGTCATTATTCATGATATCCATATCAAACTTTCATGTCTAACCAGAGCCTTTACTGAACTCGGATTGTGATAAATAGGCAAATGATTGCTAGTACTTTAGTTGTTTAGTTATGTGCTTTTATACCATTTATTGGGACAGGTCTTTCGTGGGGACGTTCCGTCAGATGTTCCTCATATCAGTTGTAGGCTATTGATGCCATACTGAATCAGATTGGCCAGTTATGGAATTTGAACTTAACTTAAACAATTATTAAAAGTTAATAATACTGAGGGCTAAAAAATCTTTCAAACTTTGGGGGTGAGGCCCAAATAGTCCTGTAATTTGTGACAAAATAAAGATATTTGGAAACATAACTGGAACTGAATGTACATTTCTGGGGAAAACTTCATTATTCTGTATGGGTGCGCCAAAGTATAGTTTTAACAAAATTAGTATTGGAAGTTAAGACATTTAGTATTGAAAAAATTCTCTTAATGTGACTTGATGGTCACTTATGTTTATATCTGGTTTTAAAAAAAAATTCAAAGTGTGACTTAGATATTTTTCCTTTGCACATGAGAGATCTATATCATGTTAGCCTATATGACATGTACAATCATAGTGAGTGTCAAACGTTCATCCAGGTGTATGTTTTATCTGTACATCTCTATATAAGGTCATAACTTATAACAGTAAATTATTGTCTGTCACCTGGGGCTAGTTAATACCTTTTTGTTGTTGTTTTATTAACTTTCTTGCCTAATTAAGTGGCATAATTATGTTTTCCTTACATCTAGTCTATGTTGTTATATCTGACAGTAAAATGTAAACATGATTGTGATTTGTTTGGATTTCCTGACAAATGGAATGATAATATTCCTTTGATGCTATTGTGCCATCTTTGGGGTGATTATCTTGTCTTTTTGTTATTTTGCTATCTTTGTTGTGATTATCCTGTCTTGTTGTTGTTTATCGTATCTTTGTTGTTATTTTTTGTCTAGGTCGGTAATCTGGGTAATTTTTTTGGCTATTAATGGGTATTTGTTACAGTATTTATGCCTGAATAATGAAGATTATATTATGAAATAATAATAGTGACTATCATTATTCTGCACAGTGCGCATAAATATAAATCTAGGGTGTCTTGCAAATTATATAAGTCTATTTAACCTGTCTTAAACAACCAGTAAATAGTCAGGAGATAAGAGTCTGAAGTCTGGAGATAGGGGGAAGTCTGGAGATAGGGGTCATAGGATTAGACTGGTGATTACTAAGGGTCAGTCTGGAGAAAGGGGTCAGTCCGGAGATAGGGGTCAGTCCCGAGATAGGGTAAAGTCTAGAGCTATATATATCTAATCTAAACCTTACTGCAAGCAGGTATTACATAAGGTTCATGCACAAAATAAATTCCTGCAAGAGTTGGGCATTATTGTTCTTCTAATTTGTATTAGTTGTACTCCTAATATAAACCATATTTGTCTGGCGAAAATCCACGGTTCATTGGATGGTCACCGACAAATCTCTAAGTCGCTTACAGCCACTCTGTGAATCAGTCTAGCGATGCCCTGATGACCAGCCAATGCCCAGCAAAAAGTATGTCGGCCAATCTTTGGATGGCAATCAGATTGGATTTGTGACCGGCTGTGATGTATTGGGCAGGTTATACTATATCTAGATTTTTAACTCATCTATTTGTAGTATATGTTCAGGACATTTGATGTAAGTTATAATTAACTAAGCTTAATTGATCAATTTAATTTCAACATTAAAATATTGTTTTCCAATGATGTATAAATTTGGCTGTAGGGCATTAATGTCAATGTGATTGTATAATTGATGAAGGCGACTAGTCGTAAACATGTTTGTTAATTGATTCTTTGCATGCAACTTAACAATTATTAAATAGGCCATTGTAGCATTTAATAATGTCCATTTGTTATCGATATGTTGAAACTGATGTTACGCAAGTACAACTGGCCTATGTCTGGCTTTATTTTATTGTTAAATATTTTCGATTTATTTTGAACTTTAATGATATGCCATTAGTTTGAAATATTTACACTAACCATTCAGGTTGTGACATTTTAAAGAATTAAAGTTTTGCATGAACGTCCATTGTCAACAGTAAAGGGCAGTGTCCCCCAACACCCTGGAATGTTGTCCCTTGATATTGGCACAGTTACCTGCCCTTTATTATACTTTTTAAGTTGACTAATTGAATAATAATTGGTTGCATTCTCTGTTATTTCATGATTTAGTTTACAATACTTCTATGTTACCTGGACAAGTGTGCATGCCTGTTCGTTGAAAATATTGGAATGTTTATGACTCTATCAATGGTAAGAACTATATACGGTAATTAACATAATAAATGTTCACGCCTATTATGAAATGTAAACTGTAGAATTAATAGGATATTATGAGTTCCTTCTTCGTGCAAAGCTGCAAATTAATTACCTAACATTACATTTCCCCCCCCCCCCCCCGATTAATATCAAATAGAATTAATCAAATTAATCTCATAAAATTATTTTTTTCACAATTAATAACATTTTAAAGGTGCTGCCTCACAGATTGGGCTAAATGTTTTGTATATCTTGATTTTCTATCCTAACCAAGTATTGATGTAATAGAAAGCCACTGACAGTTGCTTTATGAAAGATTTGGTGCAAATAAGCAATTTTAACCACTCTCGATATCGCCCACTGAGTATTTTTTTCTGTTTATTGTTTCCTTCCAACATGCTTTGCGAATTATATATTCCACACACGATTGAACTGTAACATCAACAAACTACAGCGTAAACATCAGTGAGGTTTTTGGTTCGTTTTTCGATTCATTTTCATCAAATGCGAACAAATTTCAGGCAATTTAAGTAATAGTAGTGTTAATTTAATAGGGTATTAATACCCTATAGAATTTTTTATGTAAAAATAATAAATAACTACAAAATGCCGAAGCTTCTCAAGTTATTTTAGATGTCAGTGTGGTTGTTTAAGGGATATACAGGCAACTATAACAAAATTACGCGAATATTTGACAATTTTATTTTAAGTTCCTCATCATGTTAGTTGATGCAGAAAATTGATTTTTAAGTGAATATCATCTCATATACTTATAAATCAAGATAGGAAAAATTGATTCGAAATATAATTAATTGACATACCGGTACAAGGAAACATGTAAGAAAAAAATAAAAATTCTCTAACGGGTCAATGGTGATTAATTAGATATGAAGTCTATGTTTGGTTGACTTGTGACATACCAGTGTGTGACCTGAAGGGATATGTTAGAACATACCTCCATGTATGGACATACACACATTTGACACATTGTGACATTTGTGTAATTTGTGACCTCGTAATGGACATACTGGTTTAATTTCTGTGGATTTTAAAATTATTAAATCTCATAAAAAATCTCATAAAATTTTAATGAAAAATTGGATTTAAAAATATGTTTATTATAAAGTGTCTTTAATTTAGTTTAATTTATAAGGCAGTTCAATTGTGTATGTGTGTCTTTTGATTCATTCAATTGCTGAATCATTAATGATATTTGTTTGCAGATTTTAATTCTTGAAGGTAAATTTTTTTTGTGATCTTTTATTTTATTATGAATGCATTGCAATTTTTGTCTGATAAATTTGTTATTTTAATTATTGAATATTTCAACACATTTACTTACTAAATAATATTGGGGATATATTGTGTCATGAATTGAAATTAAAAATCGAAAACATGTTTTCAAACCTAAATATTTAACATCAAGCAGTTATATATGATTTTATTCCTTAGATAAAAACAATTCTGACAGGGAAGGCACAGCAGCTCTGTATTCAAGAAAAAATTATGTGACGCACATTGCGTACGTGGTACGTAACAGGTACGAAACATGCGTCACATGATTTTTCCTTGAACGCAGGGCAGATATATTTATCTATCTGCCATTAATGTCAAACCCCTTGTAGAGACGTGAACACTTAGGACAGATCCACAAAAAGAAAAATCAGAGACTTTAAGTACAACACCAGGTGGGCTTGTTGAATTGACTAATATATAAATTCCAATTTGTATGGTCATTCCTACTTCAGATGCTCGAGTGCTGGTCAAGTTGACTTGGTTCTTTGATATTAAGTAAATATTAACCTAGTGATTAAAGGGACATTTAGCTGGTAATCTGTGATACGCAACCATTCAATGTAACATAGATACTACAGGAATTGTAGTAGATTACGTGACACAACGGTCACTGACATTCTGATTGAAGATTTGAAATTTTTGAGTGTTGACGATATTTCACAAGATTTCTGTCCTATTCAAAGATGCCATTTCATTATCATGTTTAATGGTATCATTATCCCTCCGGTCCCAAGCTTCAATCAATGGCTTACCCTGCCTCTTGTTCCTGATATAAGACTTAATATATTATTCTTACCTCTAATTAACTCGTATTCAAATATTGGATGAACAATTATCTCTATTTAGGCTTAATGCAGCCCTTAACTCTGTACACCTTGCATTATTGTGATAAGAAATGAGCTACAATATGTACACAGATGTGCAGCTTTTTGGGACAAATATCAAGAATGATCTCCCCTCTAAGATGATTATTGGAAATAATTAGGGTCCCGCAAAAATATTTTAAGTAATCCGTCCGTCCACATTTTTCAAGTTTTTTCTAAATAACTTGAAAACCATTATAGGTATTAACTTCATACTTCAAACATAAGCTATTTAATGGTAAGTTACATCACTCTCGCTACAATATTGGAAGAGTTATGGCCCTTTGTAAAATTCAAATTTTCATCATTTTTCAGCTTTTTTATGCCCCCGTATCGATAGATCGGGAGGCATATAGTGATGCACCTGTCCGTCCGTTCGTTCGTTCGTCCGTCCTGGTTAACCCAAATTGACCGTTTCTTCTAGCATTAATATGGCTTGCTACAAAGCTTTTATACTTGCATGGATGTTGTATATGAACACTCTTCACACACCTGTATCACCTAACCCCATTTTGACATTCACCTTGACCTAGTTTTGGACTTATTTATAGACAAGGCTTCCACAGGGGGCATAAGCGTTTATTGAATGCAGTCTTGTTTCTTGATAACTTCAAAACCTTTGAAGATATCAACTTTAAATTTTAAACATAAGCTCACAATAACAAAACACCATTATGGCGAGTTATATTACTCTAGCTACAATTTTGGAAGAATTATGGCCCTTTGTTAAATTCTAATTTACTCATTTTTCAGCTTTTTTCTTTGTAACTTCACAACCATAGTAGATATTCAAATGAAACTTGCTATACTAATTGCCAGTGATAATACGCATATCTTTAGTAAAGGGCAACAATTCTAGCTTTGATAAATTTTGACTTATGCCCCTTTTCAGCTTCAAAAACTTAAACATTGGTCATAGTTCAAAAATGGTTCAAGATATTCAAATGAAACTTGCTATACTTACTGGTATTGAGTATGACAATTATTAAAGTACATGTATGTGGAGCAAAAACAATACACACATTTTTAGCAAACGGCGAAAACTCTATAAAACTTTAATAATTTTTTACTGATTCCCCTTAACACTTGCACACAAAACAAACATATTAATGTAGTTATGTTTTGTGCATTTCCATCTTGCAAACAATATTGGCCAATCAGGAACAGGGCAATGTCAATGAAACCAATGTCATGATTTCATGAATTCAGTGTGCAATTTTAGTCTGTCAAAGATAATTCCAAACTTTATAAAAGTCAAAGTTCATCATGGTTTCTATGTAGGAAATTAATCCTCTGCTTGTCAAACAACTTGTATTAAATTTTAGAAGGGAGTGAATTACTTTATTTCAGGCATCAACACAATTATGAAAGTTTTAGATATGACTTTGTTTTTGTGTCTTAGTACAGAAAACTGCAACTTATAACGCTGATAATTATGCAACCCCACTATACTGCTACACTCCTCCCCTCCCCCCTCTTACGACATGCTACCATGGGGCCCTGTTCACGACAGTGATAATTCTAGTTGAATGTAGAATAGGGGCTTAAATTGAAGTATCTATAAAGTAAAGGGATAATCTATTCTTACTGAATTGTGATTGATTTCAAAGATATTGTTTGATGATCCTTGGGTCAGATCTCTGCGATTGATTTCAGAGATATTGTTTGGGGATCCTTGGGTCTCACGGAGAACAAGAGGGATGCCATGCATGATGGTGTGTGATGACATATTGTGATGTATACCAGGGGTGGGCAAATTTCAAAGATTGTTTGGCGATACTTGGATCAGATCTCGCTGAGAACAAGAAAGATTGCATGCATCATGGTATCTGGCATAAAGTGATCATAGTATACCTGCCCTGCGTTCAAGGAAAAATAACATGACGCACGTTTCGTACCAGGTACAAAATGACGTGATTTTTCCTTGAACACAGGGCTGCAGTGGACATTTTTGGCTAATAGTGATGTATAGCAGGGGTGGGCAATTTCAGCATGTAGTGGTAAATAGCAGGGGTGGCCAATTATTATGTTTCTGGTAACTACATGTTCTAGTACAATCTACCACCATATATCTGCAGTGAGATGTTTTCTTGTCTTAGACATGTTTATTTACATGCATATTATCATGATATTTTCTCATTAACCCATTGTTCCTCGTGATATAGTTCATACAGATCTTGTTTATGATATACATATCTTCTCTAGGGAGGGATGAGTGATTGGAGAATTGATAGCTGATCTTGTTTCTTGATGCATCTAGTTGTACGCCATCTTCAGCAGTTTTATCATCCAGTTGTACCCCATTTTCAACAGTTTTACTTGTATGAAAATATTATCAGTTTGTACTGTCTGTTACGAAATCCTGTTGGGGCCATTGCGTTATCATTCCCTCGCCCTTTGAAAGTAGCACAGTTATAAAACGCGAGATGTGCTTGTTACTGTCTCGCGTTTTATTTTCAACAAAGTGATAGTGTATTCTATATGAAAATCGATAAAATACAACGCGATGGCCCTATCAGGATTCCGTAGTCTGTGTACTTATATGCACAATATTGCAACAATTTGAATCACAGAACTTGTAACACTGACTTCCAGCTAGCTAGCTTATACCTGCTGAACATAACCGCTACAATATAATGTGCTCGGTGCTCATTGACTTATTCCACCTGTCAACAAAAACTCTTCAATTTTTGCTAGGAGTCTTTTTTTCTGAGCATATATATAGAGCATATGCAGGCAGCTCCCCTCCCATGTACTCATTACTGGTAGGCTGTGAGGTTGAAATATTTTCGCTTTCTTGTGTTGTTAATATGCATGATATATCGCACATTATAGGAGCACCTATCATGTATAATGAGTAAAACAATCTATTGTTGGAATTGTTGCTGCAGACAGGTGATGAGTCAAAACTTGTAACCTACTATTCCTTGTTTCTCCAAGTCTATATTACAGCTACATGCAGTCAACGCGTTGAAACCAAATCACTGAACAACTTATTGGGATACTATACAATTCAACTTGTATGACTTATTGTGATTTCACTATAACTGTACCACTTATTGCAATACTATACAATTCAATCTGTACTCCTTATTGTGATAACCTGAAGATGACTTGTTTATGCACTGTGGTAGTTGCACTCATTCATAAACGCCTACCTTAACCCGAACGACCCTTGAATATCTTTCATATTTGAGGTGATTGAATAATTAGGGGTTTGTAGTTTTTGACAGTGTTTGAATTTTATTAGCTTTTTAAGGGTTGTATGATTATATTGTGTTTCAAAAGCACATTTTGATAAAATTACATAGTGTTATTACACGCTCAATGGCTACTCCCAGACTTGTTTTAATTGGTACACCTCAGTATGATATTAACTAAAGTAAACAAAACGAAATAAATTTGCATTAAATTATCTGAACATTCATAGATTAAATAACAATAAAGATGCTGTGGGTTGAAGAAGCTTTTCATAGTTATACAGGAAAGCCTCATAACTTAACTTGATAGATGAAAATATATTCACTGAATATGAGTTTTATGGAGCAGTTTTATTGCAATATGATTAAGTTCTGAGTTAATAATCCATCTGGTCTAATTTAGCTGGTAAATCCTGTATGTAGCCTTGAGACTCCGTACTGGTAAATCCTTGGTGTAACTTCAGACTCCAGTACTGGGGTAATTTGTTTAGTTTGATGTTATTGTTTTCTGCAGTGAGTGCTCCAGTATGTTTACCTGAGCAATTAGTTCTTTATGATATACTGGGAGAATATATTCTACTAGCTCACTGCCTGTAACTCGGAGAATACTGTAAACTAATTTACTTTCGTGAATACTGGCTTTCGCGTTTTGATGATCGTCTGCATATTCGTGACTACAAATTTTGCTTTTAAGTTTTCCAAAATGTCCATATTAACGCTTTTAGCACTTTCACAGCGATTAAATTTTGCGACATACTACCACTTGCAACCTGCGCAAAATAATGTTTAGGTTTACAGTATATTCTACCTAAGCTCACTGCCTATTACTAATACTCTTCTAACTCCTCTGGGACCTTCCCCTCTTGTCATTGATGCAGTGAAGTCTCCCTAGTGTAGGAGTACTCTTCTAACTCCTCTGGGACACTACCACTCTTGTCTAATTCAGGAATAAATTCTTGGATAATTGAGTGCTAAGTGCTTGACAGATATTTGTGGATTATGCTAATTGTTTTTTTGTAATGCTGGATATATAACATGGAGGGAAAGTCTATACACTGATAACTTGTTTTCTGCATTTATTTAAGTGGCAATCTTGGTGGTTTCATAATGTTATAATGACAGGGCTACATGTGTGCGATGCTGATAAGCATTTGGGTGTATCTTACATAAAATACATGGCTTGTTATACCCCCCCCCGCACAACGAGTTGTAAGGGGGGGTATACTGGATTCAGCTTGTCTGTCCGTCAGTCAGTCTGTCTGTTCATAGACGCATTCTGGTGGACGTAACTCCTCCTACAGTTTTTGCAGCATTTGCTTAAAACTTTAACAGATGAACAACCTCAACATAAAGATGTGCATAAAGGAAAGAATTTGCGCTTCGACGATTTTTGACAGAATTATGGCCCTTTGTACTTTTATGGACGATACAATATAGTGAACAGTTCTTGCAATGGTTTTTGCCAGATGGGGGGTATATTAGTCTGCCGAATGGCGACAGTTCTAGTTTAACCAGTTTTGTTCCCTGTGGTACAGTTTTGTTCCCTGTGGTACAGTTTTGTATGTCCAGATCCATGTATGATGTATGCTTATATATCCATTATATAATAATTTATTAATATATATATATATCTTATCAGTAAGAGTTTGTGCACCATGGCTATCAAATTGATAAAACATTTCGAGATCATTTAGAACCCCATATAATTTTTCTGAAATTGTTGCAAAATTGTTTGGTATCAGGTCAGATTTCTGTATGGATATCAAATTTATAGAACTGTACCGATCGTTGGGGACCATATTTTATCTGGTATCATAATAAGGTAATTGATTTCATTATAATAGATTTATTTGTATTATATTATTGTATGGTTGTGGTAAATTCATACAGTAACAGATGGTAAATGTAAATAAAGGAGGAAAATATAAAATTCTGCTGAGATATATTTAGTTCACCTATACGAGACATTTCTGACTAACTTTCGGGTTATGCCAGATTTTGTCAGAACATAAAACAGTGAATTTCTCACCATGTAGACTGAATAATGTCAAGATATGTGATAATTTCTGTGTGGAAACATACAAATATTCTTTCGAATAGTGTGTAGTTATATTATGGTGGATTAGATGGATTAATGTGTGTGAATGTTTGAATTTTATACTGGATGGATGTTATTATTGGATGTATTTTTGGAATAAAGTTTGGTGAGTTACCATTTTAATAGTTTTAAAATAGTGAGTTCTGTTTGATTTGAAATCTACAATTTCATGCCATTTTCAAAGTATTTCCAAGAATTCGGCCCTTGTCAGGGGTTATGTATGACCCTTACAATGAAACGTCTCTTCAGCCTCTTAAATGTTCAAAGGCCACATTTTTACCTCTTCCAATTCTAAAGAAGCATCTGAATTTTCTCTAAAATTTTGAGTATTACATAATGATCAAGGACTGTTTCTGAAAATGTTCCCTCACTTGTGCCATGGTACATGTACAGTACCGTGCCAAAAGTAATACATGTACAGTACCATGTCGAAAGTGTGGGAATATTTGCAGAAACTTTATCATATTAGCCTCATTTTCATGAATGAAATGTACAAAGTAACAAAAAATGATACATACATGTTATTGAATATCAGATTCTATCCATGTATTATTAATGCAGCATTGTGTAGGTACGAATGTATTAGTATACTGTAGTTTTTAGCTCACCTGTCACAAAGTGACAGAGTGAGCTTTTGTCGTCGTCCGTCCGTCCATCCGTCCGTCAACAATTTGCTTGTGTAGACACTAGAGGTCACAATTTTGGCATAATCATTATGAAACTGACTCACAATGACCATATCAACAAAATCTAGGTCAAGTTCGATATTGGGTCATTTGGGGTCAAAATCTAGGTCACAAGGTCAAATCATGGAAAAACCTTGTGTAGTCACTAGAGGTCACAATTTTAGCCTAATCTTTATGAAACTTGGTCAAAATAATCATTTTAACACAATCTAGGTCTAGTTAGATATTGTGTCATCCGGGGTCAAAAACTAGGTCACAAGGTCAAATCATAGAAAAACCTTGGGCAGTCACTAGAGGTCACAATTTTGTCCTAATCTTTATGAAACTTGGTCACAATGATCATTTCAACAAAATCTAGGTCAAGTTCGATATTGGGTCATCCGGGGTCAAAAACTAGGTCACTAGGTCAAATCATAGGTCTTGCATGTACTGCTACAACAGGTGAGCAACCTAGGGCCCAAAGAAGGGCCCTCTTGTTTCTATCAGATATGTTTGTTGCCACAGTGACAGAATCATTAATTATGTACAGTTTTACACATGTTATGTACATTGTATATCATGACCTTTATTAATGTGCTGTCAGAATAGAAAAGTAGGTCCATATTTCTATCACGAAAATCTTCCATTTTAGAATAGTGAGCTTAATGTACAAACTTAATATCTTCGTTCAGCAAGACGCCATTGATAGCCTGGTTGTTACAGTGTCCACCTTGAGTGTGAGACATCTTGGGTTGGATCCCCATGCGGTGGAATACTGGTTAATCCCCTTGTTTGATGCTAAGCATACATAATCATATTGGTAGTGTATGGGAGAGTATGGTACTTCATTGACTGTTCCAGTCTAATGAATGAATGAATGAAAGCCCAGATACACTGTGAATTACTGTACTCACTTAGTGTATTATATATAACACCATCTGTTGTGATAGGCTTTCTTTGATGTTTTCTACCTTCTACAACACATACATTACTCATACCAGATACATAGATATATATACCTATGAAAAAACCTTTCCCTTATTTCAGGATTGCCTCACATAATCAGTTGCATCAGCAGAAACTAATTATATGCCATATCTTTACTGGTTTTTTTTTCTGAACACAGCAATATTTTTAAAAGATCCTAATGATACCTGTATGGCAGTTTATTACAGTACAACCTCTCCTGAGTGACCTCTGTATAGCAACAACCTCTCTATAACACACAGTACATTCTCTCATGAGCGACCTCTGTATAGCAACAACCTCTCTATAACACACAGTACATTCTCTCCTGAGCGACCTCTGTATAGCAACAACCTCTATAACATACAGTACATTCTCTCCTGAGCGACCTCTGTATAGCAACAACCTCTATAACATACAGTACATTCTCTCCTGAGCGACCTCTGTATAGCAACAACCTCTCTATAACACACAGTACAACCTCTCCTGAGTGACCTCTGTATAGCAACAACCTCTCTATAACACACAGTTGAACCTCTCCTGAGAGACCTCTGTATAACATCCACCTCTATAATAGCACCTTCAAAATTAACCTAAGCTGATATTTTCTCTGAATTTAATCTCTGAAGAGTAACACCCTCTTGACAATGGCCAATATGTGCAGTGCTCAAAGGGTGTTGCTCTACAGAGGTTGTACTGTATTCTGAAAGCTGAACAAAATTTTTAAAAGATCCTAGTGTTGTCTGTAAGGGAAAACTACCTGTAAGTAAATGTATATATGTGACTTTGAGGTTCTCCCATCATTGTGTTCATTTGTGATAAACCAAGACAGTCATAAGTGCATGGTCATATGGTCCCCCCCCCCCCCCTGCCTTCCTGATCAGCCAATGACCTCCGACCTCAAGGTTCTTCATCATTATAAAAACCTACATTTCTACTGGTAAAATATCTAGATATTGGGTACTTGGATTGATGGCAGAGAAGTAATGAACATGTCAGCTCTAATATTTGCCCATCATTATTCTCCTATATTCTCTACATATATCATACACTCAGAATATGAATTAGGGTAATTTGTCGGCAATCATTGTTCATTTATATATTCTAGGTAATTTTGTCTTTGTGTATACATGTATGTAACACATCATATTTATAATACATGTTTATTGGTCTTTGTTTATGTGAAAACCTATATCGGGAAAGCCTTTATAGTGTATGCAAGTTTCATGTCATTTTTCAACAATTTTACATGCTAATATTACTGCCACCGGTTTGATGGAATTAATTCAGAAGTAACTTGCTTTTCTATGTGCATATGACAATAATTGTATGTTTCATATTTCACATACTATGGCAGAGGCACCAGTGTCACCAAAGAACCTAACTTGCCCAACCCAGATCTGTTGTATCACACCCTTAACAAATACTCTGCTTAACTGAGGCCATGGTCCGGTGTTAGTGCTTAGCTGAGGCCATGGTCCGGTGTTAGTGCTTAGCTGAGGCCATGGTCCGGTGTTAGTGCATTGTAACCTACTGATCCAGGCTTGATTTCTGGTTGCTACAGGTTTTAACCTTCCATGATTCCATGAAATTTGACAACAATGTCGATTTTCCTCCACATGTGGAGAAGTTGTTGATTCTTTGTGGAAGGACAAGTCAGTAATGAGTGGAATACAGTCAAGGAAAACTGGTAAGGTGAATAAGCCACCGTATTTCTCTAGTGAAAAATTGTTGAGAAACTGCTGAAACCCGAATAAACGAGCAAACATACCAATGGGAGCCGAATGTACCGGCTATTAGTTCAAATGTATATTTGTTTCTCTACATAATTGTGGTTGATCATAAGTTAGTTTAGTTAGTCAGCATACATGTTTATTTGGTCAAACAGAAAATAAATTAAACTTAATCATAAAGGTTGGTACTATTTTGAAAGCAACTTAACATTTTTATATGCAAAATGTGGTTTATTTAATACATACTATTGACAATATAATCATATACATATAATACATAGCACAATATTGTTCATGTTTGATCTAATAATTCAAAATATTGTTTTGAGTCTCAGTGGTCAACAGTTTTTAGCTCACCTGTCACAAAGAGACAGAGTGAGCTTTTATGATCACACTTCTTCCGTCGTCCGTTCGTCCGTCCGTCAACAATTGGGTTGTGTCCTCTCTAGAGGTCACAATTGGCCTAATCTTTATGAAACTTGGTCACAATGATCATCTCAACAAAATCTAGGTCAAGTTTGATATTGGGTCATCTGAGGTGAAAAACTAGGTCACTAGGTCAAATTATAGAAAAACCTTGTGTAGTCACCAGAGGTTACAATTTCATCTTAATCTTTATAAAACTTTGTCACAATGATCATGTCAACAAAATCTAGGTCAAGTTCGATTTTGGGTTATCTGGGATCAAAAACGAGGTCACAATGTCAATTACAAAAATCACAATGTGAATTGGCATTTTCCTGAGGGTTGTGGGTTCAAACCCCACTGGAACCATAATTTTTATTTTTATGCCCCCGTATCGATAGATCGGGAGGCATATAGTGATTCACCTGTCCGTTCGTCCGTCCGTTCGTCCGTCCTGGTTAACCCAAATTGACCGTTTCTTCTAGCATTAATATGGCTTGCTACAAAGCTTTCATACTTGCATGGACGTTGTATATGAACACTCTCCACGCGCCTGTATCACCTGACCCCATTTTGACCTTCACCTTGACGTAATTTTGAACATAGACTTATTTATGGACAAGGCTTCCACAAGGGGCATAAGCGTTTATTGAACGCAGTCTTGTTTTATTTTTTTTTTTCAAGTGTTTAGGTATTGTTTTGTCTTTATAGCATGTATTTGTACAGTTATATGGAGGAAAATTTTATAGGTCAAATCATAGAAAAACCTTGTGTAGTAACCAGAGGTTACATTTTCAACTTAATCTTTATGAAACTTTGTCACAACGATCCTGTCAACAAAATCTAGGTCAAGTTCGATTTTGGGTCATCTGGGGTCAAAAACAAGGCCACACTGTCAATTGACATTTTCCTGAGGGTCGTGGGTTCAAACCCCACTGGAACCATAATTTTTATTTTTTTATTTTTATTTTTTTAAGTATTTAGGTATGGTTTTGTCTTTATAGCATGTATTGTTCAGTTATACGGAGGAAAATATTTTTTCCAAAATATTTTGTTTAAATTATAGGTCAAATAATAGAAAAACCTTGTGTAGTCACCAGAGGTTACAGTTTCAACTTAATCTTTATGAAACTTTGTCACAATGATCCTGTCAACAAAATCTAGGCCAAGTTCGATTTTGGGTCATCTGGGGTCAAAAACAAGGTCACATGGTCAAATCATTAAAAAACTTGCAATAGAGGCTGAATTTCCTTAAATTATATTCAGAAAATGTGTAGGGTCACCATAGGGGTGTGCATGCACTAGTACGACAGGTGAGCGACCTAGGGCCCTTTGGGCCCTCTTGTATCAGTTATATGGAGACTACCTGGTCACCTTGTCCTGACACCAGACACACCATTGGTTACCTTGAACAACCCTCATGCTGAGCATCAAGCAAGGGAAATATACTATAGTACTGTTTTTAAGAACTTTGTGGTATGTCACATCCTGGCCTTGAACTGAACCCTTCACCTTTAAAGCAGGACCATTACTTCATTCTCTATTTCTACCTTTTATATGATGATTAAAAGTTAAGTTATCAGTTTTTGAGGGCAATTCAGCCATTAAGCCACCCTTAGACATTTAAACTTCCCCTGGTCATTGGGCGTCAAGGAAACATGAGCGAGTCTTTCTGGGGAGACTTTCTCTCCTGGATTGTGTGCAGCCAACATCGAGATATGGCACCCAGGAATATCACACAAGTACAGACACCACCCTGACAGGTACAAATTCGCACTTTGGTTGAGTAGAGCATTGTGGGTTATTGTTGCTCAGAGAAATTAAGGAGTGACGCAGATGGGGAATGAACCCGGAACCTTTTGATCCCAAAGTAGGTGCCCTACCTCTAGATATCAATCGTTAGGCTCCTATGGTGAACTCAAACCCTTTGAGCATTCTGTTTCTTGGCTTGAAGAAATCATCTTGGGTGAATGTAGCATTATTTATTGATGTGCTGAAAATCAGTCATGTTTTTGTTTCAAATGAAAGACTGTATGAATCAATTACAATGATTGTTTTTGCACCTGTTACCTAGGTAACTAAAGACTAAACTCTAGTTCTATTAAGTGCTTTATTATTTCCAAGTTTTCAACCAATTTTGCTTCCTCATAATGATTTTAGAGCTACATATCATAGAAATAGTTACATATGGAAATAGTTACATATCATGGAAATAGTTACAAAATTTCCTTGCTGAAATGATTAATTATAAATAAATGCGGTGATATATGCCATTCTGGCAGTGAGATTATAGTTTATTGTCAAAATTTAAGTAAAATATTTTATTATACATAGAGAATGTACAGTACAACCTCTCCAAAGCGACCCCCCCCCCCTTTGAGTAACAACCTCTCTATAACAATACCTTCAGAATTTCTCTAATCTAGCTAAAATTGAAATAAAGTTAAGATAATTGATTGACACAGTTTTATCTAGTTGGGTAGCCAGACTACATGGTGATATTGAAGTAATTCACTCTATAATGTGAACAATCGCTAGGCAATGTTGATTCATTCTGCTGTTCTGCATATTATTAAAAATACCTCCATTTACTGTTGCAGTCAATTACAAGACAATTTAAGTGAGACTGAACTTTCTACTCATCATGTTCTGTGTTTGTTTCCTAGTTAATCTGAGGTACTTGGAATAAAAAACAAATCCTGCAAATAACCTCCTAAAGGCAAATTGGTTATGAATCATTTGATGTTTATAATGATTATAGTTTGTGCATATGGGGAAGCTGTTTGTATATTGAATGTATCTGAAGTACTGAATGGTGTGTGTAGTGGTATCCATGGTGAATGAACAAGTCTACATTATCAAAGTTGCTTTGTTAGATCCATTCAGCACTTTGATGTTGAGAGTTTGGTTTTGAATTGGGATGTTACAACATAAAGTGTACAATATTGGCATAGTATCAAACTATCTGGGAAACTGCTGATCATCAATTATATCTACAATTAGTTTTAAGCTCACCTGTCACAAAGTGACAGTTTGTGACAGAGTGAGCTTTTGTAATCACTCTTCGTCCGGCCGGCGTCCGGCCACAATTTACTTGTGTAGACACTAGAGGTCACAGTTTTAGCCTAATCATTATGAAACTTGGTCACAATGATCATCTCAACAAAATCTAGGTCAAGTTCGATATTGGGTCATCCGGGGTCAAAAACTAGGTCACAAGGTCAAATCATAGAAAAACCTTGTGTAGTCTCTAGAGGTCACAATTTTGGTCTAATCTTTATGAAACTTAGTCACAATGATAATGCCAACAAAATCTAGGTCAAATTATATATTGGGTCATCCAGGGTCAAAATCTAGGTCACAAGGTCAAATCATCGAAAAACCTTGTGTAGTCACTAGAGGTCACAATTTTAGCCTAATCTTTATAAAACTTGGTCACAATGATCATGTCAACAAAATCTAGGTCAAGTTCGATATTGGGTCATCCGGGGTCAAAAACTAGGTCACAAGGTCAAATCATAGAAAAACCTTGTGTAGTCTCTAGAGGTCACAATTTTGGTCTAATCTTTATGAAACTTAGTCACAATGATAATGCCAACAAAATCTAGGTCAAATTATATATTGGGTCATCCAGGGTCAAAATCTAGGTCACAAGGTCAAATCATCGAAAAACCTTGTGTAGTCACTAGAGGTCACAATTTTAGCCTAATCTTTATAAAACTTAGTCACAATGATCATGTCAACAAAATCTAGGTCAATTTTGATATTGGGTCATCTGGGGTCAAAAACTAAGTCACAAGGTCAAATCATAGAAAAACCTTGTGTAGTCACTAAAGGTCACAATTTTGACCTAATCTTTATGAAACTTGGTCACAATGATCATGTCAACAAAACTTAGGTCAAGTTCGATATTGGGTCATCCGGGGTCAAAAACTAGGTAACAATTTCAAATCTTAGAAAAACCTTGTGTAGTCTCTAGAGGTCTCAATGTTGGCCATATCTTTATAAAAGTATGTCGCAATGATCATGTCAACAAAACCTAGGTGAAGTTCAATATTGGGTCATCTAGGGTCAATTACTAGGTCATTAGGTCAAATCATAGACAAAACTTGGCTTTAACTTCAATATGCCATTGTTTCTATGTAATGTAAATAACAAGGTCGCTTTACAAGACAATATGAAAACCTTGTTCATGCAATAGAGGGGTCTGTATGAACTACTAGGACAGGTGAGCGACCTATGGCCCTTTGGGCCCTCTTGTTTTGTTGCTGATATATTGTGCCATGCATCGAGACACTATATTGAGCCATGCATCAAGACCCTATTTTTCTGGGGGTTGGACATCTACACTGTCCGGTTTCGAATGATATCTATAATTAATTTTGAAATTATTTACTTTGGGAATATTGTAATCATTTCCATTTTCATATTATATAAACTCTAAAGATACAAATAGCAAGTATTTCTCAGAGCATTTGAATTTATCACTACTATTGACAATAGTTAATGGCATTCAACATTGTCATCAAGAGGTGACTGTTTCCAAAAATGTCCTTCTCAACTGCAGCTTTGGCCGCCTCCAAATTAAGACAATAAACTTCTTTTAATTGATAAAATAAATGGATGCCTCAAATTTAAAACATGCCTGCTCAGCAAATTCTTAATGACAACCTTGGCATTGTTAGAATAGTGGAAGGAATGTGTTTAGAGTTTTTTACAAATCAAGGAAATATGTTTTTGAACTGTTACAAATCAATGAATTGTACATAAGCATTACCTGAGGGGGATGTTTGAACTGTTATTTTTTGTTATTAAATGAATGATTCGATGCATTTCTTGTCTTGGCCATTTAATATTTTCATGTACATCCATTGTTAATATTTAAAGTCATTGTTAACTTATTATACAAATATTAGCTTGTCATGGAACATGTTTAAATGTTTGTTAACTGTCAGTTCATTTTATTTTGGACCACAAAATTTCTTTCTGAATGGTGTAGCGAGCGTAGGAACACAAATATATGCCTATCTTTTCATTTCTGTTAAATTTGGCTTTCTTATTCTGTGTGACTTGTCTTCATCAGCGAATCAAGGGATAATGCTAACTTGGCTGCTTAAATCAGAACTGGTGACTGTTTATTACATGTGTATGTAAGAAAAAAACCGGCAAATTGGTTTTAATAAAACTGGCTGAAGATATGTTGGTGTTTATTGGAGGTGACCACTAACTTAGGTTTGAGTGTACAGTTAAACCTTTCCAGAGCGCTCCTCTGTTCAGCAACAACCTCTCATAAGCATGTTTCAAGAGGTAAACATTTACTACCAATTGACCTCACCAGATCAACCGCCTCTGTACACCAACCAAACTTTGTTTCCCAAAAGGTGTTGTTGTATGGAGGTTATACTAAAGTAGAATACATGTATTCATCAGTTGAAGTGATCTCTAACCAGTTTTGGCTGTATATGTATTTGTGGCCTTTGAAACAGGCTTGACTTTACAAGATGACCACTATAGTAAACCCACGATTATGAGAAAGGCAGGAAAAGGTATATTCCATGAAGGTGGATTAATCAGATGTGCAGGATTTATCAGTGACGTTTTTAGTACAAAACTGACCATAATATGTTTCCTTGAGTAATCTGTAAAACGATTTTGCAACAGTTGATTAAACCGACATCATATTATTCTTGGGGCACTATAAGTTCAGTTTGGCTGAACATGTATTGGTAACCGCTAACACAGGTTTAACTGAACATGTATTCATCCATTTATGTTACTTTCTACTTTCAGAATGATTCAGTGTGTACAGAGGATGCTAGCACATCAACAGATGAAGATGCTACAACATTAATACGCAAACAACAGCTTGAAAAACAGGTACACAGTAACTGTTGTGAAGCCTAGATAAAAATCATCAATCTCATAATTAAGAACACATTTTAAAGTACACATTTCTTCATCCATTAGCCATCATGTCTTGTAATGTTTGTCTTTCTATGTTTATGTTAAAATGTAAAACAGGAAGGGAGGTAATCAAAATATAACCTAGAAAGTTATTTAATCAAATTACTTCCCTTGTTTCGTTGACTTCCCATGTTATATAGCACAGAGAATTTGACATGATCCTGACCTTTATGCATGAATATATAACAAGGTTCTTGCGTTGAATATCTATATTTCCGCGATCGTCTTCGTGATAGTCCCCGCCTATGAAAACATACAACCGGGATAGAAATATAGACAATTTATCAGCTGTTAAATTATGCAAATAGAAGTTCGAGAGTCGTGTCAAATTCTCTGGACTATATTGATATGATAGAAAAAGTGTTCAATGTTCTTTAGTTTAATGAAAGTATATTTGTAATTTTTTGGTTAGTGGGAAGATAGTAGGCCCTAATGTACATGCAAATATTATCTATTTTTGAAACTGGAAACATTTTAAACATACTTTCCTTATTAAGCCCCCCATCTTTGATGAGGGGGTATATTCACCCTGTGTAAGCGTATTTTCGAGCTTGGAGATCGAATACTACGGAGCAATACGAGAAAAGTGGATCATTAGGAGAGTCAAGGTTATGTAATGCTTCACCATTCTTTTAATTTTAAAACTATGAGATTGGGAATTGGCCGAGGATGACTTACAATAAATGTCCCTTGATCATGATGCATTGAAATATTCATAGCATGGGGTTTTCTTGAATGTTAGAAAAAACTACAAGTGCTATGAATATTTCAATGCATCACAATTAAGGGACATTTATTGTAGGTCATCCTCGGCCAATTCCCAATATCATAGTTTTAAATCTACAGAGATTTAATTTTTGTTGTATATATCAGCTGAGGGAAATTTTGATGGTTTTGTTATAGACAGGTTGTTGCTCTACCCAGGGCTGCCCTTGAGAGGTTGTACTGTAGCCTTTTTCAAAAAATGATTTTCCGATATTATTGTAGCTGTTGTGCGTCACTTTTTTCAGGCACGAATTTCACAGGAGGATCTCCAAGCCAATGAAATTTTAGCACTTCAATGCAGCGAAGCCCAGCTGAGGGTAGATCTTGAAATGTCGGAAGGAACTCAACAAGAATACAAGAGTACCATCAAGGATCTTGAGGAGAAGCTTAGAAAACTTCTTAATGGTCAAGATGAAGACGTTAATGCTGTCATGCTGCAACTTCAACAAGCTGAACAGGTAACTGTTGATTTAATCAAAAAATAATAAAGTACATAAAATAGTAAGTAATGAGGAAAAGGGCCTACACATCAAGGCATATTCAAGGGAGATACTTCTTAAAGTTGCTCCTATTGAGGGGAGACAATCCAATTACAGAAATGCACTTATCAATACACATTATCAAGGGAGATCAGTCTTGATAGTTGCCCCTATGGAGGGAGACAATCCAATTACAGAAATGGAATTATCAAGGGAGATCATTCTTGATACTTGCCCCTATGGAGGGGAGACAATCCAATTACAGAAATGGACTTATCAATACACATTATCAAGGGAGATCACTCTTGATAGTTGCCACTATGGAGGGGAGACAATCCAATTACAGAAATGGACTTATCAATACACATTACCAAGGGCGATCACTCTTGATAGTTGCCCCTATGGAGGGGAGACAATCCAATTACAGAAATGGACTTATCAATACACATTATCAAGGGAGAACATTCTTGATAGTTGCCCCTATGGAGGGCAGACAATCCAATTACAGAATGGAATTATCAGTGCACATTATCAAGGGAGATCATTCTTGATAGTTACCCCTATGGAGGGCAGACAATCCAATTACAGAATGGAATTATCAGTGCACATTATCAAGGGAGATCATTCTTGATATTTGCAATTTGGCAATTTTCTATCAGATAATTTTTATTCATTACAGCATGAATTAGATGTAAAAGAAGTAGAAAAGAATGTGCATGTTCTACAGTGTAATATTACTTTCCTTCAACAGGAGAAATCAAACCTCTCAGAACAACTAGAGAAATATCAGCAGGATGCGTTCAGGTTAACCGAGAAGCTTGTGCAATGTGAGCAGGAAAACTCCGGGTTAACAGAGAAGCTTGCAAGATACAAAGGCAAGCTTGATTCTCAGGAACAATCGTTGGCATTAACACGAGACGAGCGAGAAGAACTCCTTCAAGTCAAGGTAACAAAGTGTTTACTGATCATAAATGAATTGTCAACATTTTTTGTGACGTATTAATATTGGTGATTTTGTTTTCTTTTTACTTGATAATCATGATATGAAATTGAGAATAATAATAAATTGTATACCATTATTTATGATGATGTGCAAATAGCTTAAATCTAAAGAAATAAAGAATTTACGATTAAATTTATGTATTAAAATGTCATTCCATGGTATTTTTTCAGCCATCATTTTCTTTTTAGCTCACCTGTCACAAAGTGACAGAGTGAGCTTTTGTGATCACTCTTCGTCCGTCGTCCGTCAACAATTGGCTTGTGTAGACACTAGAGGTCACAATTTTAGCCTAATCTTTATGAAACTTGGTCACAATGATCATGTCAACAAAATCTAGGCTAAGTTCAATATTGGGTCATCCGGGGTCAAAAACTAGGTCACAAGGTCAAATCATTGAAAAACCTTGTATAGTCACTAAAAGTCACAATTTTGACTTAATCTTTAAGAAACTTAATAACAATGGTCATCTTAACAAAGTCTAGGTCAAGTTTGATATTGGGGTCAAAAACTAGGTCACATGGTCAAGTCATAAGAAAACTTGCAATAGAGGCTGAATTTTCTTGAATCTTACTTAGTAAATGTAAATGATTACTTAGGTCACCATAGGGGTATGCATGCACTACTAGGACAGGTGAGCGACCTATGGCCCTTTGGGCCCTCTTGTTGTTGAGTTCAATTGATACTATTGTATTAAGTTATTTTCTTAGGTTTTGGATAAATGTTACGAAAATATAGAACTGACTAATTGTTGTCCTTTATTTTAGGTTGACTTATTTCATCATAACATATACATGTATTATAGAAGTTGTTGCCCAAACTAAATTAACCTGATCCTCGACCTTTAAGTTTGCATATATTACTAGGTTCTAAAACAGGATACTGGTATCAAGCTCTGCAAGCGAATTGTTCACAATTTTGGACCTTTATCTTTTGTGTTTATAGTACATTTAATCCACTAAGGTAATTAAAATTCAGCAAGCTTTATGTATATGTAACAGCATTGAAAAACGTGCAGCTGGACTGGGGCTCGAACCCGGGACCCTTCACTTACAGAGGGAATGCTCTACGGACTGAGCTAGCCAGCTGCCTCCACAAGTTTCTCCCCTATTAGTAATTAAATCATATACAGAAAGTTTAAGTTAAATAAAAAAATAGCTAGTTAAAAAGTTTAAAGGCTTATAGAGGTTACATGGATCACGTTAATTTGTTTGCGCATTATTCATTGATGATTGTTATCTTATCATTAATTTAGCCAAAGCCACAGGTTAGTGTATTGAATAATCGACTAAGACTAGCCGAAATGGGACAAGACTCAGTTCGCGAGAGGTCCCTAGAACGTGAGGGGTCTCAGGAGCGAATTTGCAGCCCCTTAATGTCACCTAGATCTGTGTCGGACAAAAGACTGCCTCTTTCTGTCTCAAATAAAAATGGAAACCAATCATCGGGGAAAATGGATCCAGAAATTGGGAAAGAGGCAGACGAGCATTTCGAGAGTTTGGAGGCAAATATGGAATACATTGAACCAGTCAACTACGATAACCTTGGAAGCATGCGACCTAGATTACGCAGCATGCCGTCCATTGGCGCAGATCATTCTGATATGTTCAGCGAAGTTGACAAACTTCAGAGACAGATACAAGATCTACAGGAAGAAAACGACGTTCTAAAGTTCGAGCTTACAACTAAAGGTCACAGAGATTCTGATGGGTCGGGATCTGACTCCGAAGATTCAAGAGTTGCCGAACTTCGCGAAACATGTGAAAATCTCAGAGAACGTCTCCAAAGTGCCGAAGCCATGGAACGCCAGTGTAAAGATCGATTAAAACTTGCAGAAAAGCACATAACAGAACTGGAACAAGCAGAGACTGTGTTGAGGGACCGTGTGGAAGAAGGCAATACAGACTGTGACAAACTTCGTAAACAGATCGTCCGTCTGCAACGTAAGATTAGAGAACTGAAGGATATGAACATTGAGAAGGAAACACAGGAACAAGCTCTGCTGGATAAGGTAGAATACTGGATGCTTAGTGTTCAATGTACTCTAGCATACAGTTTGTAATGCCTGTATTAACATGATTGTCGTCTGCTGATCTGTTTGTAAATCCCGGCTCAAGCATGAAATTACATTGTCGACTGCTGATTTGTTAGTAAATTTTAGTTCAAGCATATAAAAATTTGAAATTATAGTCAAACTTTGGATCACTCATTACTCAAGAAATTGGTTGTATTTATTAAAATCTTGCAATGCATAATTATTTGTTATCATAAAAGGACCATCTTTATAGCAACATTTATCTTGAAATGCATGTTTAAAGTGATCTTGAAAATTACCTTTTAGCATCAGTGTCAATTCAGTTGACCAGTTTTTCATTTGATGAAACATATAGTTTGACATTTTCTTTCATTTTAACAATTTTTGGAATAAATATTTTGCTATGGCATGCATAATTTTGTAAAACCGCATGATGCATGAATAATTTTGAAGAAGATTTATGAGCAAATGTTAAGTAAAGAAAGTATAATTTTGTCCCAATCAAGCACTGTTGCCCCAATTTCTTTAAAATATTTCAGTTTACATAAATATGATTAAGTTGGGTAATTTGATATTTGAATTATATAGGCAGTACTTTATAAGTTATTTAAAAGACATTGCAGCATTTACATTAATTATGTTGCATGGGTAAGTAGTAGGAGTTAATGAATTTAATAGAGATAAAAAACTGGAAATTTGGTCTGCATAATGTAAAGTCACACATCTAGGACAATGTTTGTAGCTGGAACTTAGTTTCTTCAGTTATTGGCCTTGTTTGGGGACTTGTTTGGGGACTTGTCTTTCTTGGAATTTCAAGGTTTGTTACGTCTGTACTTCCAAGTTTTCAAAAAAAGAAAGCTCTCAAAATTTATGTCTGGGTTTTAACATATATACAAGCTGAACAAATGACTATGATTTAAAGCTAGATGCATGGTGTTATGTGTTAATGTATACTCAGGAACAATATCAGAAGGTCCTTAGTTGTTTGCTTATAAGATAAACCTTGACTACACCACCTCATGCCCCCCTCCATCTTTGATGAGGGAGTATATTGCTTTGCACATGTCGGTATGTTGGTCGGTCGGTCGGTATGTTCAAATGGTTTCTGTGCAATAACTCAAGTACACTTTGCCCTAGGATCCTCAAACTTTACATGGTGGTTGGTCATCAACCAAAGATGACTCATAATGATTTTGAGGTCAGTAGGTCAAAGGTTAAGGCCTTTGTGACCTTTACCATTTCTGACGTTTTTCTTGCCATGGGGGATACATGTTTTACAAACATCTCTTATTGTCTTAGCTCATGCTGATGACTTTCCTGTTAGATTTTGGTGTATTTAATTTTCTAATCTTGACCATTTGAATATTGTATTTTAATTAATGTTTAATCACATTTAATCATATTGGACTTGAATCCTATAACTGAAGCTCATAAATATGTCTTAAATAACTTCATTCTTTCAGCAGTCTTTGTTGTTCATGTGAGACTAACTAAGAACATTGAAATGTGTGTTTAATTAAGATCATTGAAATGTGTGTTTAATTAAGAACAATGAAATGTGTGTTTAATTAAGATCATTGAAATGTGTGTTTAATTAAGATCATTGAAATGTGTGTTTAATTAAGAACAATGAAATGCGTGGTTCACAAAGTTTGTTATTGATAACTTGAATGTGGTGTAATGTTGTCATGATAATGCATTAGATAATAATATGTTTATTTTTCCACCATAGTTGAAGATTACAACAAACATAGGCAACATATATCAAGCATTATTATGTGCAAACAAATATACAAATTATCATAACTGATTGGTCAGTAGACCAAAAACATATATACATATAGAACCACAGCAGGTTCAACCAAGAACTAGTATGCACAAAATTAACTAGCCTAACACGAAAACGAAATTGCTAGACATGTCATTCGTTATACAACTATTAGTTTTACAATTGATACCAGTGGAGTTCGTATATGTTTTAAACCGAAATCAAAATGCTTAAAACATTGTTCTGGTAGACATGCAAAACATGAAAAACAAATTAGCCACTATAATTATATAATGTACGTCAAAGCATTATATATACATATACATTGACAAACATACACATTACATCATAACATGTATATACATGAATAACCCAGTCATTGACAAACATACACATTACATCATAACATGTATATAATCTCATATCACAGACCTATTAAGCAGGTATTTTGCATAAATTAGCATAGAACATGGCAGATAATAACTTAATGATAGTGAAGTCTTTGGAATAAGCTTCGGTAACAGCCAGTGATATGATTTGATCAAGTTGATGATCCCTGGTTGTCAATGTGAAATCAATGTATCTATTAACACCGATTCTATGTATCAGTGAACATAGTATTATATTCCTTAATTGGAAAAGTTTACAACAAAAGTTCATCACATGATCAATCAGGTCTTCACACATGAGTGAACATAATCTACTAGTTTGTACATAGCGCTTAGAGAATAGTTTACCTATCAGTGAAACCATGGTAGACATTACCGGACCTAACTCTGCAGCCGATGTATTCACAGACCATAATATACATGGGTGATTCAGTTGAGGGAGATAACTCTTAGCATTAGGTCTAAGATCCAGTAGCCTGTAACATAGATTGATTTTAACTGATTGTGTAGCTTTGATTGGTCATATTACTATGTAACTGATTGTGTAGCTTTGATTGGTCATATTACTGTGTAAGTGGTTGTGTAGCTTTGATTGGTCATATTACTATGTAAGTTGTGTAGCTTTGATTGGTCATATTACTATGTAAGTTGTGTAGCTTTGATTGGTCATATTACTATGTAACTGATTGTGTAGCTTTGATTGGTCATATTACTATGTAACTGATTGTGTAGCTTTGATTGGTCATATTACTTTGTAAGTTGTGTAGCTTTGATTGGTCATATTACTATGTAAGTGGTTAAGTATTAGCTGTGTAGCTTTGATTGGTCATATTACTATTAAGTTGTGTAGCTTTGATTGGTCATATTACTATGTAAGTGGTTAAGTATTAGCTGTGTAGCTTTGATTGGTCATATTACTATGTAACTGATTGTGTAGCTTTGATTGGTCATATTACTATGTAAGTGGTTAAGTATTAGCAACAAAAATTCACAAATTTTAGTAAATTCGCTTATTACTTTATGAACCTCTTGTGTGTACATAAATTTTGGCCTACAAAGAACTCAACTAAGAAATTAAGTTTTCTGCACGATGCATGTCTAAAATTTAGAATTTTAAGCTAACCTTTTTACCTTGAATAGCTAAATTTTGGCTTAAAAGGAACTTGACTAAGAAGTTTTTCAGCTCATTAAATGTCCAAAATTTTGAATTGGCTGACTTTTTGACATGCAGAAATATCACTTGTACAGTAATTATGCATACATGTATGCTTGATGTGAAATATGATATGAGATTATGAGTGTACAAACACTTTCTGTTAGCTTGTTTTAATGCTTGTTTTTGTTCTGAAATTGTTGTTCTGAGCTTGTGTTCTATTGCAAGTGTTGTTTTAATATCGAGGGTTCAGTGCAAAACAGTTGTAACTACATGTACATATAATAATTATATGTAACTACAACTGTTTTGTACTGAGCCCTCGATATGTTATCATGGCTTTCATTTGACTCGTGACAACAGTACCAGTTCTGACTCTGGAATTTGACAAAAATACCGGTTTTGACTCTTGAAAATTTCAACTGAAGAGTCAGATCTGCTTTACATAATTATAATAAAAATGTTCTGCAATGTTTTGATTTTTGTGAAAATTGAGTCAGGAATCCTTTTAACTTGACTACACTTTCTGAGGTTATTGAGAGCCCTGATGTTATGTTGAATGTTAAAACCTTTGTACCTAATTATTTTGACAATCTGTTTCACATTATTAGATTAATGTTACTGACTTGCTAATGAAGAACTTTTGTTTTGTATGTGTATACATATTTTATGTTTTTATATAAAGCATTATAAATAAGTTGCAAGATTACCATATAAATGTTCTTTAAAAATATCCATGCTAGATCCACGTAAATTTGCCTGTTTATAGCAAAACAACATTAGGGTTGTTATGCTATAAACTTGGTAAGATCATGTTTTAAAAATACCATTATTTGTAATATTATTTGTACAGATGCCTGTTATGCTTGCCTTGCATGTCAATGAATGATTTTGATTGATAATTGATTTATAATTGTATATTAATGGAATGAAACTATACCTTTAGAAACTCTACATAGTGATATTGCAATGATTGATAATGATAAAATCATGTGATAGATTAAAATGTTTCTTTGAACATTCCTTAAATGATTGTTTAACATACTTTATACAAATGATAGAACTTAAACCCAAACCTGTTTAATTATTTGATGAATTACTTGTATTCTATTTCTACAAGAATCTATTTGTGGTTAGCCAGCATGTGGAACTATCCAGATACAGTAGAGCTTTGATGCCTCAGACTATGCCTTGTATACCCCTAGAAACCACGAACCTCAGGCTATGCCTTGACTACCCCTAGAAACCACGGAATTCAGGCTAAGCCTTGAATACCCCTAGAAACCATGAACAGGTTCTTCAGTCCCAGCACTATCATGATCTATTAGTATGCAGTAGATGCTCGAATAGGAAGAAACTATTTTCCTGGTCCGAAGGTAGTTTGAGGCATCTAAGTTATACTGTAGTTCGTACACAGGTAATTGAATCATAAATAAAGAGTAATAAAAAAATTTTTTTATAAAATTTATATCTTAGATAACTTAAAATTTATAAAAAAAATTTTTTAATCTTTATCAATGATACAGTTACCTGTGGTTCGGAATACACAAATTGTAAGGTAAAGTTTTTCTCAATTTTTTAAAATTGTAAGAAAATAATCATTCTACTGTTCACTATTTCAGGTAAAATTCCTGGAAGATGCAGAGGCACAATTTTCGCAAAAGGTGACAGACTTAGAAAGTAGCAATCATATGCTGAAACAAAGGTTAGACGTGAAGGATGAGTTGCTAGCTGATGTCCAACTCGTAGAAACCCTGACACAACAAGTAAAAACACTCCAAGCTGAAAATAATAACTTGGAATCAAAAATGATCGATCTTGAAGAAAATAACGAGTTCTTGAGAGAAAACTGGAGAAAGGTCGCTGACGAGGAAGCCAACAGAAGAGAATGTCTTGAAGAGAAAATCAGAGTTCTTGAGTCGACAAATAAAGATTTGAAGTCTAAGATTACAGATCACGAAACAGATCTTGATTTGAGTTCCGGACCTTCTATTGCTTCAGAAATAAATGAAGATGCTATTGAACAATTGAATGAAAGGATAAAGGATCTAGAAGCTGATCTTGAAAGTAAACAACATGGAAAAGATGAAAAGATCGCAAGTCTTGGTAATTTGTTGAAAAACAAGGAGGATGCAGAACTGGAATTAAAGAACACTGTTGCTAAACTAGAGAAAATAGAAACTGAATTACGTGATCAGATTAATGGAAAGAAATCAGAAGATTCTGATTGTTTGCACATATCTACCTCAGAGATTAAACAATATCAAGATGAAATAAATGAACTTAGAGTTGTTAAAACTGACTTGACTGACAAAATAGATGCAATGCAGAAGGATGAAGATGAACTCAAACTAGCAAAAGAGGAATTGACCAAGAAAATAGAATCAATGCAGACAGTCGAAGATGAACTAAAAATTGCAAAGGCTGAATTAACTGACAAAATAGAATCAATGCAGAAAGTTGAAGATGAACTAAAATTAGTGAAAAGTGAATTGACTGAGAAAATTGAAGTAATGCAGAAAGTTGAAGATGAACTTAAAGCTAGCATGAGTGATATTGAAAAGAGCCATGAGAAGAAATTGGCAACATTGCAAAATGAAATATCCGAGTACCAGCAACATGAAGATGATTTATGTGTGAGAATCGAAGAACTAGAGGAAATTGAAGTGAACATGAATAATAAAATTGATAAATTAAAAGAATCTGAAATGAATTTCAAGAATAAAATTGAAGAACTGGAAAATAGAGAAACAAGTTTGACAATTCAGTTTTCAAAACGAATGGAAGAACTGGAAAAGAATGAAAAAGAAATTTCTGAGAGATTTTATTCAAAAATCGAAGAGTTAGAGAATCGAGAACGGGATCTTTCCAATCAAGTTGAAACCCTTGAGTCTGAAAATACTGATCTTGTAGACAAAGTTTATACTCTTGAAAATCGTGAGAAAGAATTAGAAAATAAAAAGAAGGAATTAGCAGAGTGTGTAGAACAATTGGCGTGTGAAAAAACTGGTCTCCTTGAAAAAGTTAACTCCCTTGAAAAGCATGAGAAAGAAATACCTGAAAAAGATGAAATCAGATTGCCAGAACAAGAAAATGTAGAATTAGTTCAGTATGAATCAAGTACAGCAGGTGCTTCTGTCGTTCTTCAGGATAAATATAACAGTGATACTAAACTCGAAAGTGAGGTTAGTGTTATAAATGGTTCAAAATTCACTGATTTACAAACTGAAATTGAGTTGTTACAAGAAGAAAATACAAAATTAAAATCTACGATTCAGGAGGCTGAGAAAGAACACAAAGCTTTGGAGGACAAGTTTAAACGACAGGAGAAGAAACGAAAAAGGTCTGAGCGTGCAGATAATGTTGATGACTATGATACCATTGCTAGAGAAGTTGTAACATACAAGCTTGAAGTGGATCAATTAAGAACTGAGAACAATGACTTGCATGAGCGTATAATGGAATTGGATGAGTCTGAGAAAAATTTACAGGAACAAAATGAACAACTTGCTTGTGATATTGAAGAATTGAGAAAATCAAATGTATCTGAAATAGACATGTCTGAAGTAAATGAACTTAAACAAAAAATTGAAGATATGGAGCTCAGTAACTTAAATGAAGTCAGTACACTACAAAAACAGATAGAAAGCCTTGAGTTAAGAGAGGCAGAATTAAAAGCAAAACTTCCAACTGATGAAAAGAGTGAATTTAATGAACCTGAAATTGTTGAAGAAGAAATTGTTGCAGAAAATCAAAGTAATGTTGATGCATCTTTCAATGATGCAACTTTTGAAGTAAAAGAAACTGCTGATAAAAACATTGGTACAGATGATTTTATGGAAGGTGTGATGGGAAGTCAAGATCAAGGCAAACCAGTTTCGAGCATGTTTGAACGAATACAGATTCTGGAAAATGAAAACCAAGATCTTTCTACAAAACTTAGTGTTCTGACTGCCACTGATGCACAGGTTAGGCAACTTTCAGAGAAGGTGAAATCTTTAGAAGAAAACGAGGATTCGTTGATGGAAAGGGTCATGGAATTGGAAGATGAAGAAGACCGGTTGAAAAGGGAATTAAGCAAAGTGAAACAAAGAGCTTCTTCTATTACTGAACTTGAAGATGAACTTACAGTTTTACAAGAGAATGAAGAAGAAATGAATAGCACCATTGATACATTGAAACTTGAAAATGAAACATTAAAGAAAACGATGGACAGTTCAACAAGTGAAAAGGGTGACATTGCCATACGCCTTGCTAAGTTTCAGAAACTGTATGAAGATGAAAAGAAAAAAGTTGAATCTTTACTGCAAGGCGAGGAAAGATGGATGAAAAGTGTATCTTCGGAAAAGAAAGCTGTTAAAGAAATGGAAGATGAATTAGCAAGTACCCAAGAGAAGCTTGAGGAATTACAAACAGAATATGAAAATAAGTTGTCTGCCAAGGATGAGGGTGAAAAGGTGCTGAAGGATGAAATAAATAAAATAAATAGAGAAAAGGAAGTGTGGAAGAAAAAATTACAGGAATATGAAAAATCTAATTCTGAACTTGAAGATGAAATTGAAGCCTGTAAGATATCTGAATCACGAATGTTTCATAGACATCAGCAATTGATAACTCAAAATGAGGAATTAGAATTGAAACTCTCAAAACTTGTGAAACTTATACCTAATTCACAAGCAAAAAAAGTGCTAGATTCTTCCAAAAACAAATCAGACAATTCATCATTAATGGCTGAAAATCCTGAGGTGATATCTGAAAATCCTCTCACTGCTAGTATTTTCACTGAATCAGAACTTGACTTGTTGAGAAACAAGACTCCAGATGCTGAATTATTAGGAGCGGTTCCTCTTGACATGCTTAGAAAAATGCATGACTTTGATCAAAGGGAGCAGAACTATCAGTCTAAAGTAAATGAAATGGAAGCAAAGAGTATCAAATTAGCTAAAAAGATAATGGTAATGCAAGGAAAAGAAAAGGATTTGAAACATGAAAATAAAGAACTTCAACTTGAACTGTTTAAACTGAAAGGTTCAGACTCTAGTTTAAGAGCTTCGACTTCTAGTTTGGATTTTGACCGATCTGGTTCAGATGATGGCTTAGATAGTGATAATGGTTTAGATGATAAAGAAGTGTTTGATTCTGAAGATAAGGTAGACTCACAGTACGACAATATGACACAGGAAGAATTGTTACTGACTCTAAAGTTGCAAGATGAACGCCATAATCAGGATATGAAAAAGATGGCCGACTTTGAAGAGTGGTTGAAGGACATGATTGAACAGTTTGGAGGACTTCTTTCATCGGAATCATTTGATGTGTTCATCAAGAATGCTGAAGCCTTGACAATCACTCTTAAAAATCAGGTAAATATAATCTGGTGTTTCGTAATATTCCATTATTTAATTGTATGTTTTACTCAAACCAGTTTGTAATTGATTAATTGTATGTTTTACTAGAACCAGTCTGTAGTTTATTTAATTGTATGGTTTGCTAGAACCAATCTATAATTCATTTAATTGTATGTTTTACTAAAACCAGTTTGTAATTGATTAATTGTATGTTTTACTAGAACCAGTCTGTAGTTTATTTAATTGTATGCTTTACTAGAACCAATCTGTAATTCATTTAATTGTATGTTTTACTAGAACCAGTCTGTATTCATTTAATTGTATGTTTTACTCAAACCAGTTTGTAATTGATTAATTGTATGTTTTACTAGATCCAGTCTGTATTCATTTAATTGTATGTTTTACTCAAACCAGTTTGTAATTGATTAATTGTATGTTTTACTAGAACCAATCTATAATTCATTTAATTGTATGTTTTACTAGAACCAATCTGAAGGTATCAAACAATCGGTCCTTGGTATGTTGGAGACTGTAACCAGTCTACGACAGAGACTTGAAGCTATACAGAACAGTGAAGAACAACTGAGGTGAGTTTCATACATTTATATCACAAACCAAGCCCTGGGATTGTGAAACAACTTCAGTTTAAAACAATCTCTGTCTCAATTATAAAACTGTCATGCCATTTAGAATTTAACTAAGATGAGTTCAATTTGATTTTGAGATAGATATTGAACTTTCTAAGTTGTTGGTGATCCTGGGATAAGTTGATACTTAACTAAGGGTAAACTTACTGGTACTTCAAGTTTTCTTTTTAAAAATGAAATATTTTAAGTCTATATGTAATATTATTCCTATCTGTGGCTTTATAGTTCAACCTAGGTGTATTTGGTGTAAACATTAATAAATATTTATATAATTAGCAAACTTTAACATTATGTTAAATAATCTTCCAAACTGCCTATTACTAATTCATTATTGGCAGGAATATATGAACTGATATAGCTGTAATTCTCATCTTTTCAATCAGCTTTGGCATAAGTACCAAGTGTTAGAATTCTAATTGTTTGTTTGTATATTTGTTTGACAATCTGATCTATTAATTGGACATATTTTGCTAATTCTGCATGAATCAGGATTTATGCAGAAAATGTCAAATAAGCTTGAGGAATCAAGCAAACATAGACAAAAATTGGATTGATCAAGTATATTAAAGGGAAGCAACTCAAAACTTGTTGATCAGAATTATATTGTAATTACCTCCACTGAGCATGAATTTCTGTATATGTCACTCAGGGTATCTTTGGCTGAGAAGGAAATGATTGCAGAGAAGATACGAGAGGACTCCAAGGGTCGAATAGAACAGCTTGAAGCACAGATACATGCTATGGCTAAACTCACACACAAGTTAGTATAACTCTTCCAGTTCTAAACTTTGATACCTGCAGTCTGTGATCTAAGGGTCCTTGTTCACAATGATACCTGCAGTCTGTGATCTAAGGGTCCTTGTTCACAATGATACCTGCAGTCTGTGATCTAAGGGTCCTTGTTCACAATGATACCTGCAGTCTGTGATCTAAGGCTCCTTGTTCACAATGATACCTGCAGTCTGTGATCTAAGGGTCCTTGTTCACAATGATACCTGCAGTCTGTGATCTAAGGGTCCTTGTTCACAATGATACTTCAAATTTCTTTACTAATCTAACAAAACCAATTATGTCATAACCTAGGGTCCAGCAGTGCCGTAAAGCAGTGCTGGAAATATTGTTTGGCACTCCCAGGGTGTGCAATAAATGTTTTGATTAGCCTGATGTGACGTTAGCCAATCCATGTCTTGATCTACCCATGACACCAGTTTAATACCAATGTTTTCAAGGTGTCATGCTCATTTTACTGCTTAAGTTTTGTTGAAACATAAAAATTATGTATCATTCAATATCATTTTGAACGATAATGAGCTTTCTCTTAGGTTATGTGATAAATAGAATCTTACATTAATTTTGTGCTCAATTGTCATATTATTTTGTCCATACGTTTAATAAAGCTGATATGCAAACAGCACTCATGCAAGATCCTCTATTTGTAGTCAGGGAATACTGACAAAGAGTGTTACCATAAGCTTCAAGTTATGCATAATTAGCGTAAACTTTATACTAAAAATTACTGATAATCATGTACAATAGTTACTAATTAACACCTTACTGGGTTATACCAGGTTTTCCCCATCTGTCTCATTTTCCTGTGTGCAGTTTATCAAAGTACTTGTTTGTAATTTTTGTGGACATTTTATCATTACATTTTGTCTGGAGTATAGTACAGATAATTTGACCTGATCCTGCCCTTTATACACAAATATATGACATGTTTCTTGTCTTGAATATATAAATTTCCACCAGAAAATCATGCAATATCTGTCCTTTATATTTGTATTTGTATTACACCTCCAGTGTCCTCCTTATACTCCCCACTTATGAAAACATAAAACCGGGGTTACAAGACATCAGCTGTTAAATTATGCAAATAGAAGGTCAAGGATCCCATTAAATACTTTGTACTTTACATGGGTTTTAACACCTAAACTTTGCAACCTCTTTTTGATACACATATTGCACATTTATTTTAAATACACATACTATCTGTGTCGGGGATAAAAGGCAGAGCAATCTGCAGTGTTTTTGTATTAGATTAATGACCGAACTATGCATGGTTCCTGGTTGTACAGTTATCTGATATTTTATCCCCCTGTTTACCTGTAATCAATAAAATGTTGATGACCCATTCTGCTATACATCTCAACAAAACTGCTGTACTATCTACTAAATAGCATCTTCTTTCATCAGGTAACTTTGCTATATGTATTCAGGGGATCCCTAACTTTTTCCTGTCTGTGTACATAAGTTGTATTGAACTATATTTGGAGTGGAGAATTTGCTTCAGTAATGAAATCGTTTACGTTAGGACAGTTTGTTTACCTTTTTTCTCAATATAATATACTACGCTAAACTATAAATTATCTACAACTTAGATGGAAACGAATCTTATATGAAACATGCTGAATCTTGACTGCATTTTTATGACAGTTTTACATTGTGCTGTTGTGTGATTAAATTTATCGAGGGATTAAATTCACTGTCAGATTTACCACCATATAGTAGTTTTGATTTAGATTCAGTATGGGATACTAGATTTTGGTGGATTTAACTATTTAACAGACAGCAAAGTGCATCATTTTTCATTTTAACATTTACAAAAGTGATTTTTCTCTTGGATTTTTGATATTTGAATGTGTTTCATTGAACTGTTAAAGGTATATGGCATTGTATATTCTTTACTTACCATTATTTATGATTACTTATTCTACTATAACTTTTATCACTCTACCCTGTCATCTAGTCACCTGTGGAGTGATTTAAGGGGTTTACATCCCTGTGTGTTTGAAGAATTAAATGATTAGGGAGAATTTAAGATAAAATATCTTTTCTGTGAATTTAAGATATTTTTTCTGTCTGTATAAGTGATATATACTGTTATGTCAGTTTGTGGTTGGTATGCAGCAGGACTGCAGGTAAACATATGTGGACAAAATAAGTTAAATTGGTAGACCTTTTTTGGGAGTATTGTATTGTAAGCGAATTGAACATGCGACCTTCAAATGCATGATAACTGATAGTCAGCCATGTTGGTAAAAGTGAAAAACTACAAACAACTGGTTTCATAATTATGCACCACTGAGGTCATCATGCCACAATCAATATCTATCATGCATCTACTGTCGATTCAAAGATATCTGTCAAAACCGCCAGACTGTTCCATTTCTTAATAGGTAAATGAACGTATTGACCAATCAGCGCTCTTATTTTACTCATACCATCTTTGACCATAGCTTTATGTATTAAAATAAGCGACGGATATTTCAATAGCGTTCTTAGAGTAGTACGTTAAATGCATGGCATCGGCATAAACCATCGGTAAAAGCCAAGTAAAGGTTCGACCCCAGCCTGAAACGCTTTTTCTTTGTTATGCTTTCTGTAATACATGTACTTTTTCTGACGGTTTTATATCGACAAATTAATTTAATCAAACTTTTCTTTTCGAAAAAAGTAGCTGGCTTAATAAAGAAACGCTATGTTTTTTTTGTATTTACTAGTACAATGAAAGCAAGAAATTGCAGAAATTTCCTGCTTCGTAGGATGAACTCAATCCTGGTGTGCTGGAATACAAATGTGAATAGATCTAGTTCATTTATAGTATGTATGTAAACACCGGAATGAGCAAAAGCATTAATATACATAGCAAAATTAAAAAAAATCTAGGCATTGTTTGGATTTGAACTCGCAGTAAATTGTATACATTTTGAAAATAAGAATCACAAAACCATAGCTGTTAACCACTCGGCTATAGGGCAGTTAAACTTTTGATCATTTAAATGTACTAATGATGTTAGGACTTAGTCCTGACACACCTGTAATAATCGATTGTGTTGAATGTTTGTTTACGCGGTTGTGACAGATAACTTTGAATCAACAGTATGTACCATATTATGGGGTCATTATCAAACAATTTTCCCTGTCAGAAATTCTATACAAAAAAGAAATCAATTGATAATCAAGTTAATTCTAGATAAACAATCATAATGATGTCGCTGTCACCATACAATGTTGCACCTTACACATATAATTGTTAGATCAACTCTATTTATCAGAATATGATACATAGCAATCAATACCTGTCTATCCTTATCATCACTCGCAGGACAGCTATATGGTATAGTACGGAGAATTCTGCCTGATCCTGACCTTTATGCATGAATATATTACAAGGTTCTTGCACGGAATATATTGTGCAAAATGTGTAAAAACAGTCCTTTAGATTTGTGTTTGTATTACATCTTGAGCATCTTCATGATACTTTCTGTTTATCAAAACATACAACCGGGGTTATAAATGCAGATCATATATCAGCTAATAGAATGGTCAAATTATCCATACTTTATCTTGCACATTTATCTAACCAGAACTGTAACTAAATATTTGATGGCACTTTCCACAAGTGTTGATATTTTCCAAGTCTGAAGCATTTTCTTCAAATCTTTCTTTCAATTTTTGTCATGTTTTTCACAATTTCATGCCTCAGACGTCTTTTCTCTGAATCATTTCTCATTATTTACCTGCGTGCTATACATAATTCAGCGACCAATACTTGAGTTTTTACAGAATTCGAACTGGTTAATTCCTTCATGTGTCGGTATGCAGGTATTTTCATGATAATTTCATGACAGTTTTGGGTTATATCGCAGAATTAGTTAGTAAACCTTATAAATAATTAAACCTCTTGCTTTATATCATGGATGAACTCATGCATAAGTATTCCCGAGGGGGAAAATGAGAGAAAGTCAGGTGGTTGGTTTATTTATATATCAGATACCATATATGGTCAATATTGACCCTGTCTATAATAGGATATATCGTACAGATTATGTTAAGATGAATTGTGTGACCTGGATAGACCTCTATTGTGTTAGAATGTAATTTACTTAATTCGTCTACAATATTATAAAGCTGGGATTAATGCTTATATCTCTGAGGATCTGTAGTAGGAAAGGTTTTAACTTCTCATTTTTCATTTTAATTCATTAAATACAACTTTATTTAGTACATTGTATGGTAGCACAGGTTAAAAAATCGATATGTCTCCGGTATATAATATTGTGGTGATTGTAAATCAACTTATTACCAGTAATGGTACCAGTATGTTAATTATAGCTGTTGGGAATGTCAAATCATGTTCAACATAAAATGTATTTTTGAACTGATCAGATCTGGAACTGATACCTAGGTTCGAAAGTGTATTACATTTTTCTTGACCATTATAAACTAAGTAAGGTATACACAGTTTTCTGGTTGATTTAGTAGTTTTTCCCCCAAAATAAATTTTTAAGACATTGGTGCTGTGAAAACTATACACTAAGCCACATACTAATATAAAGAAAATCTATTTAAATAATATATAAATAAGAGAAAATGCAATGTTTATGCCCATAATTTTATGTTAACAAATGACTGAATATTTGAATTATACCATACTGTAAGGCTGCCAAGCATATTGATTATTGTTGCTTTTATATGCCTGTATTTGTGTTTATTCAGGTACCAGTCTACATCTGAGGCAAGTGGTGATACAGGTGTCCAGTCTAGAGAGGAGAACTCTGTATGGGAGGAGACAGAGACTGGAGTTAGATGTACCTCCTCCATTAAAGAGTTCCATCTCGAAACATCAAAAACAATTAACATTGATGTACCACCAACTCAACGTGTTCAATCATTATCATGCCTGGATTATTCTGAGACTGTGAATGTGAATGTTCCACCATCGACACCAGTCCATCCTGCAGCAGCCGACAGTTACTACGGTTACCAGTACGATAATTCACCAATCATGATGGATAAAGCAGAAGACGTTTTGCGTCAGCGAATCAGGGAGCTGGAAAAGCTAGAAAAACATCTCAGACAACAGGTACACCAATAACAACAATACATTACCTCCATGTTTAGAGAGCATTAATTTGGAGATTATTTTAGATGTACCATTTTCACCTCCATTTTAGGAAAATTTAACAACTGTAAATGTCTACTAATAATTACTATTTGAAGCTTCTCTAAAAGATTACATTCAATTCAATATGGTTTGAATTGCTTTAGATGGTCAAACGTTGGTAATAAATTTTATGGTTATAAATTACCGCATGTACATGACGACAAACATATTCAATTTAATTCAAATTCATTCACAGATTTTATGAGTTTAAATATGAAACATCCATGACAACATTGTTTAGATCTACCTACAAGTCTTTTATTGTAAAAGATGCTTCAAGTTATTACAAATGTATGGTGCTTGTGGAAATGGGAATGTGTTTGTCAAACCCTTAGCTAATGTTTTCAGACTTTTCCATTCAACATTAGTTCTATGATATCAGCAGATGTAGCTATCATGATAATACAGTTAGACTCTTCTCAGTGTTTCCTATCTGTATTTTCTGCTTCTGAATGTTGGTCATGTCCATTTCCCATTTAATGACCATCACCCATTTCTCCATTTCTCATTTAATGACCATCACCCATTTCTCGACTTTCAACCATTTCTCATTTAATGACCTTCACCCATTTCTCGACCTTTACCCATTTCTCATTTAATGACCTTCACCCCTTTCTCGACCTTCACCCATTTCTCGACCTTCACCCATTTCTCATTTAATGACCATCACCCATTTCTCAACCTTTACACATTTCTCGACCTTCACTCATTTCTCGACCTTCACCCATTTCTCGACCTTTACCCATTTCTTGACCTTTACCCATTTCTCATTTAATGACCTTCACCCATTTCTCGACCTTCATCCATTTCTCATTTACTGACCTTCACCCTTTTCTTTATCAGGTGACTGATCTTGAGTCTGACAGAGAAGAACTACATGAGATTGCAAGAAAAGACAAAGCTATCATTCATGAACAGAATGTTAGACTTAGAGAACTTCAACTTTCTCAACGAAATCTTCAGGAACAGATTAACAACTTTGAAACTAGTGAGACTTCCTTATATGGTCGTCTGGATGAACTGGAAGCAGAGATAGATAACAAGGATGATCGTATTAGAGATTTGGAAATTCTGGAGCAACGGTTAAAGGATTTAGTGAAGCAGTATAAGTTGGATGAGAAGATATTACAGACAAAGTCGCAGAGTTTGGAGTCTTCAGTACATGAGATGAGTGCAAAGGAAGAGACACTGAAACAAAAAGTGCAAAATTTGGAAACGGAAAAGTGTGCGTTCTCGGAGAGATCAGAATATCTGCAGTTGAGATTGAAGGAGTTAGAAAGTGCTGAGACTGATTTAGCGCAAAGAGCTCAAAATCAAGAGAATATAATGCAAACTTTACAAAATACTGTGATAGAATTGGAAACTTTCGGTGCTAATGCTCATACCAGAGTGGTTGAACTTGAACATATAAACTTTGACCTTCAACAAAGGTTACATCATTCAATGACTGAAAATTCACCTTTATCAAAACAATCAGTCATGACTCAGCAGAAATGTGATCAAATGGAAAGTGAGCTTGTGTCTCTTCGAGATGCAGATATCCGACTTCGGCAGGAGAATGAAAGCTTACTGAAAAGTGAAAATAGTCTGCAACATGAAGTGAAGACTCTTCGAATCAAGGAGATAGAATTAGATGGAAAAGTTCGAGATTTGATGGAATCTGATTCAGTTATGAAGGATAGACTGAGTAAATTACAACGTAATGAAAACACCTTGAGATACCGAGTCCAGGAGTTAGAAAGTTCTGGAATTCAGGTAAATTTTGTTTCGGATTTTATTTTTGAAAACCCCATCTAATTATTCCGCGACAAGTGTTTGAAGGTGGATCATAACCTGACAGGTTTCAGACTATGCATATTTTGGTACTTTGGTTTTATTCTGGCAGCTTGTAGACTGCTGATTGCTGTTCCTCACCTGAACATTGACTGGTTCTTACCTAAGTAGACTGGTGCTTACCTAAGAAGTAGACTGGTACTTACCTAGGTAGACTGGTACTTACCTCAGTTGACTGGTACTTACCTAAGTAGACTGGTACTTACCTCAGTTGACTGGTACTTACCTAAATAGGCTGGTACTTACCTCAGTTGACTGGTACTTACCTTAGTAGACTGGTACTTACCTTAGTAGACTGGTACTTACCTCAGTTGACTGGTACTTACCTTAGTAGACCAGTAATTACCTAAGTAGACTGGTACTTACCTAGGTAGACTGGTACTTACCTAAGTAGACTGGTACTTACCTAAATAGACTGGTACTTACCTAAGTGGACTGGTACTTACCTCAATAGACTGGTACTTACTTAAGTTGACTTGTACTTACCTAAGTAGACTGGTACTTACCTCAGTTGACTGGTACTTACCTGAGTAGACTGGTACTTACCTTAGTAGACTGGTACTTACTTAAGTTGACTTGTGCTTACCTAAGTAGACTGGTACTTACCTCAGTTGACTGGTACTTACCTCAGTTGACTGGTACTTACTTAAGTAGACTGGTACTTACCTAAGTAGACTGGTACTTACCTCAGTTGACTGGTACTAACCTAAGTTGACTGGTACTAACCTAAGTTGACTGGTACTTACCTAAGTTGATTGGAACTTATGGTGCCTAAGTAGACTGGTACTTAAGGTACCTAAATAGACTGGTACTTACCTATGTAGACTGGTACTTACCTAAGTTAAGTATTTACACTTACCTTTGAATGCCTTGAACCAGACCGGAAGACAATCTGAGTGATGGTAACCTGTGTATAACTATCTGGTGTCACACTAACTGGCCTTATCTTAATGAATCCCCTCATGGATTGCTGGGAGATGCTTGTTTAGAACGATAAATTGAATAAAAGCTTGAACGTGAGTCATATCTTCATGAAAAATGGTTCGGGATAATACATAATTGTTCTTTCTGTAGGCAGTGTACATAAGGTCTTGATGAATGTATATTCTGTTCTTAAAAAGTCTGTTTGCTGCATGACAATATAATGTATCATAAAATGTTAACAAGTTTTAACAAGTCTTAGCAAGTACTTGCTATGTGTTAGGTTAGGAATCGTGTTTTAATGAAATTTAAATAAACCTGCCAATGAATGGTTAACATACAGTATTTATATGGTGGAAAACGCTGAGTATTAAATAACATTTTGTTGTATAAAATGTACTAATTTGGCTTCGTTACAATATCTTATGTAGAAAATGAAAGACGAAGTGGTGTGAATAATTGAATGAATGATTGATGAATGAAATTGGCCAATTTTATACGTCCGTTGTAAAGCCTTCTTTCATTTCACTTTAATATAAGCTCTACGTCTTACAATACCAATAAATAAAACCTGTCAACAAATTAAATGCAGTATGACCTTACGGTATGAGGTTATTGAATGATAAAATCTGAATGTATTTAACTTCAAAAATGAAGAGTTTATTAGTAAAGTTGGAGAGATAATGTATAAAGCTTGTTTGTGGAGAATTCAACTGTCAATTTTTAGAAGCCCAGTTTGAAGCATATTTGTAGATTTTATAGCAATTGGTTCATATCTTAAGTATTTATTGTATTTGTTAAGCTCTTGAATCTCCATACTAGTTCATTTACATACACACAAATATTTACCTTTCTACATAATATTGTCAACAATATATTACAACAATGGCCAAGCCCTTATTTAAAGTAGCAATTCTCGCACAATTCTAGTTTTAGTGTGGCTATTCAAAAATGTGTATTTCTCGCACAAATAATTAATAGTATTTTCATTTGAAATTTACCTTTATGATACTAAAAAGACATTCATTAAGTGTTGACGTGAAAATTTGAGCAATGATTAATTGAAAGTTTGAGAATGACAAGTTAATTGAAAATACATTGAACGAAACACTTTGTGTTTTATGTGTTGTGCTGCGTTTGTGTACATGGGGTTGGTCAATCACGGATACTACGCATTATGTACATATCCTTAAACTTTTCATGCATTATTCCTATAAAGATTGAATATATAAAGGTATCTACAAAATAACATGATCATGTGACGCCACATAAGAAAATTAGAAGCAAATTTCTTGGACACCCCTCATACTGTACCTGTATATTCTAGGCACCATCAGATCTTAGTTCCAGTCAGACGAGCAACATGAAGTTGCCAAGGACACTGGAAGATTGTCAGCGTCGTATTATTGTTCTACAAACAAATAATGCTGAACTGCAGTCACGTCTGCAGCAGGCATCAATGGAGTTTTCGGGAACCAGTCCACAGGAAGTTGGTCCAGGTACCAGAGGGACGGTTCCAGTACCACAGACCGAGTACCAGACATTACAGAGGAAAGTCCAAGTTTTGGAGCAGACGGAAAATCAACTTGAGCAGTCTGACAGACTGAACTCACATCTGCAAGAAACTGTCGCTCAACTGAGGGAGGGCAAGGTACACTTACAGTTTATTTCTATAATCAAAACACTATTTTCACTATACAATAAGAAATGGTGTCCTTAAGCCCTGTTATGAGAGGAAAAATATGTACTTTTTGGTGACATCATAGAGATTTAACATGGTAGAAGCACTAAATATTTCTTCATGGTTGGAAAACTGCTTGCCTTTGAAGAATTTACTATCAGAAATACTTTTTTAGTACTATACAAAAGCTCAGACATCCCGAAAGTTGGCAAAAATGGTTGGACGATCTGTCCAGAAAGGTCTTACTAACTATTGGACCAAAAGCAAAGCTGCCTGACCCGAAAAAACTATCAAAATAAAAAAGATACTTGGAACTCTCCGTGTTAAAATCTTACGGCCTGGTCTGTTGGACCTATTTTGTTGTTCATCCAATTTAATCATTCTAAGTGACTTACATAAAGATATATTGTATATTTGACAGGATGTCTGTGGTCACGAGGTAGAGATTGAGGTTCTAAGAGAACATCTCAATCAAGCGAATCAATCTGTAAAGGTAAGTCCTTTCAGCTCTTTGATTATCTCCTCTCAGCTCTTTGATAATGTCCTCCCAGCTCTTTGATTATGTCCTCTCAGCATTTTGAGTATGTCCTCTCAGCTCTTTGATTATGTCCTCTCAGCTCTTTGATTATGTTTTCTCAGCTCTTTGAGTATGTCCTCTCAGCTCTTCGATTATGTTTTCTCAGCTCTTTGAGTATGTCCTCTCAGCTCTTTGATTATGTCCTCTCAGCTCTTTGATTATGTTTTCTCAGCTCTTTGATTATGTTTTCTCAGCTCTTTGATTATGTCCTCTCAGCTCTTTGATTATGTTTTCTCAGCTCTTTGATTATGTCCTCTCAGTTCTTTGATTATGTCCTCTCAGTTCTTTAGAATGTTTTCTCAGCTCTTTAATTATTTCCTCTCAGCTCTTTGATTATGTCCTCTTAGCTCTTTGATTATGTTTTCTCAGCTCTTTGATTATGTCCTCTCAGCTCTTTGAGCATGTTTTCTCAGCTCTTTGATTATATTTTCTCAGCTCTTTGAGTATGTCCTCTCAGCTCTTTGATTATGTTTTCTCAGCTCTTTGATTATGTCCTCTCAGTTCTTTGATTATGTCCTCTCAGTTCTTTGAGTATGTTTTCTTCTCAGCTCTTTGATTATCTCCTATCAGCTCTTTGATTATGTCCTCTCAGCTCTTTGATTATGTTTTCTCAGCTCTTTGATTATGTCCTCTCAGCTCTTTGAGTATTTTTTCTCAGCTCTTTGATTATGTCCTCTCAGCTCTTTAATTATATCCTCTCAGCTCTTTGATTATGTTTTCTCAGCTCTTTGATTATGTCCTCTCAGCTCTTTGATTATGTTTTCTCAGCTCTTTGATTATGTCCTCTCAGCTCTTTGATTATGTTTTCTCAGCTCTTTGAGTATGTATTCTCACCTCTTTGATTATGTTTTCTCAGCTCTTTGAGTATGTATTCTCACCTCTTTGATTATATCCTCTCAGCTCTTTGATTATGTATTCTCAGCTCTTTGATTATACCTTATTTATGTGTATTAATTATGATAACATCATATTTTGGTTGATCTGTCTGTCAGTAGACCACACTCATGTTCATTTGATACCAAGAGAACCCTTGAGTCTAGAGTAGATCAATCAGAGAAGGAGAAATATTAGAGTGTTTAATGAGCACTCCTTTATAATTACCAGTATAAGTGAAATTGGGCCATACATTATAATCCAAAGAAAATTTTGTATGATGTTGTCTGAAGCAGTGTGCTGTACGTTTTAGTTACAGTTAATGCTACTGATTACCCAGACTGTGCGATAATAAGGTTTAGATTATGGACACTTCCTATGCAGGAACATATACTATAGCAATGAATGTCTTTGATGAAAGCTCACACATTTACATGGACAATCAATTACAAGATGTAGTTATGTAACATGTGCAGATCCAGACATTTATCTTAGGGGTGTCAAACTAGCTACTTTTCTCAAGAGGGGGGTGGGTCCAACCAGCTATTGTTAGCTCACCTGTCACTTTGTGTTCGCTCTTCGTTTTTAGTCTGTTAACCGTCCGTCTGTTCACAGTTTCTTGTGAACACACCAAAGGCCACATGTATAGCCCAATTTTCATGAAGCATGGTCAGAATGTTTGTCTTCATGAAATCTAGGTTAAATTCAAAACCACATTTTTTGCCAAAATACTAAGGAATCTTGATCCACGCATGAGTACAGCATTGGGACTGGCTATGTTACATTTACGAACAATAATAGGATGTAGTTATGTAAAGGTCTGGAAACAAGGTCTGGAGACCGGCTATGTTGTTCTCGATGTACAGATACATGTAAATCAAGTAATAGTATGGGGGATTTATGTGCATGGCTTTCCAAACCAGCTTTACCTATAATATAATTGGATAGAAGGATTAAAATTTAAGCTTATAAGTTATTGCACTATTACATGAATACCTAGGTGTGACTGTTTTACTTGTTTGTTACCATTTAACATGTAACTGCAATCGTTTTAACATGGACATTGTATGCATAGGGTGTGTGGGTTTTATTAATAAAATATTTTATTGTTTGTCCATTGACTAAGGATACCTATCAAGTTATTTCATGTGACTTAGGATACCTATCAAGTTATTGCACTGGGACTAAGGATACAAATCAAGTTATTGCACTGCGACTAAGGATACCAATCAAGTTATTGCACTGTGACTAAGGATACCTATCAAGTTATTGCACTGTGACTTAGGATACCTATCAAGTTATTGCACTGGGACTATGGATACAAATCAAGTTATTGCACTGTGACTAAGGATACCAATCAAGTTATTGCACTGTGACTAAGGATACCTATCAAGTTATTGCACTGTGACTTAGGATACCTTTCAAGTTATTGCACTGTGACTAAGGATACCTATCTCATTATTGCACTGTTCCATGAATATGTAGCTGTGACTGTTTTACTGATGCCGTACCATTTTAAAAACATTTAAATGAAAAATGTTATAGTAAAGATGTGTAGGTTTTATTTATGAACTATAAGGTCTATGGTTCATTCTTTGATGAAGACTACCTGTCTGCAGGTAACATGTGCCCTATGGTCACAGCTGCTGGTGGTTGTATGTTATACTATGATTATGTAATAATATAATCTGTGGTATTGTATGTTGTTTTCTCACAGATGTTACAGACTCCCAGTGCTGGGCAGTGGAATACACAGGGACCTAATTGTGAGTAGATTTCTGGTACCTTTCTCCAAATATTGATACATTGTACTCTGTGATTTCTGGAACCTTTCTCCAAATATTGATACATTGTACTGTGATTTCTGGTACCTTTCTCCAAATATTGATACATTGTACTCTGTGATTTCTGGTACCTTTCTCCAAATATTGATACATTGTACTCTGTGATTTCTGGTACCTTTCTCCAATATTAATACATTGTACTCTGTGATTTCTGGTACCTTTCTCCAAATATTGATACATTGTACTCTGTGATTTCTGGTACCTTTCTCCAAATATTGATACATTGTACTCTGTGATTTCTGGTACCTTTCTCCAAATATTGATACATTGTACTGTGATTTCTGGTACTTTTTTGTCGAAATATTAATAAATTATGCTGCGATTTCTGGAACTTGGTTTCATTGCCTGCTTTACTAGAATTGATGTTCACACTGTTTTATTCTCTGTAAACATTTTTGCCGAATGCTGCCAAAAGTTAACCTTCAAATTCATATCTGACTCGGTCCAATTTTGCCAGAACATTTTCTTGTAACTGAACATTATTGTGACATATGGGCCGGTACAGTATCATGTTGTTGGTTAATAAATCAAGCACATGAATAATTGATTGATAGAATTTCTCACCTATAAATATACTGCACTCTACAAAATACCATAGCCTTATTTGATTTGTATGTATCAATAATCAATAAAGATGTTGTACCTTGGTCACAATGTCGGGCATGTTACAGTTTTCATAGATTTAGATCAATAAACCTGTTATTCAGGTTGTTTGTAAATACCATTATTTTTACCCCCCAGATGGACAGTTACTCTTCATTTTTTGCCCCTATTGTAGGGATTATAGGAATTGCACATGTCTGCAGGTCTGCGTGTCTGTTGGTTGCTTACTAAGTCCAAAAAGTTGCCATTCTGTAAATCAAACCGCTTTGCCCTAGGATTCTTAAACTTTACCTGGAGGTAAGGAGGTAACTAGGTTGTCAGTGACAGTTGATGACCACTGTTGAGTTTGAGTTCAGTAGGTCAAAGCTACGACAAAAAAACTTGGACACTTAATAAATGGGTGGGGCTTTCTCTCCACTGGTGTCTGGCCAATTGATTTAAGGAGATACAGGAAATTGTATGTCAAAGTTTTATACTAAAGTTACGATGTGTCACATGTCTTTTCAGTGACACAACAAAATACCAGTCCATCACCTAGGAGAAAAGCATTGATCAGTGACCTTATGGGTCACCTTGAAGGTGAAGAGGTCAAGGACACAATGTCAAAGGTAAACAGTGCTTACATTATACAATATATATCATTACTGAGTGAATACTGTGTATTGCCCCCATTTAAGTAGGGAAATATTTTAATTATTAATTTATATATGGCAGTCGATTCACCTTACCAAATTTTCTAGACTGTATCCTAAGCAGTACAAAGTTGTTGCCCTTCTACAAGGAAACCATGGCAGCACTTTCACCCAATCTGGAGGAAACCAACATTGATTTCAAATTTTCATGAATGGGTATGACCTACTGCAACTGGAAATCTAATGCTGATCGCTGGGTAACAAATCCATTGCAAAGGACCAGGGCCGCAGTTCCTTATGACCATGACTGTGAAACTTTTGTAGGGTGACTTCTTTTGTTACACATTGAATTTTATTTGAATGATTGTTTAAAATAACATTGCATTGTTTCAGGCTACAGCAGCCAGTACTCATTTATCACGTCCCCAGGGACAGGGTATGTCTAGGGATCACATGATCCAAGACTTAATGAGGAGTTTAGAGGGCCCCAGTCCCAGACCTTCCGAGATGGAAGATGATCACTGGAAGGAGATAGAAACACGTATGGAAGCTGCTGCGGCAGGCAGAGGAGACGAACAATGGATTAGTGTCGGTAAAGCTACAAGTATGTACGCTACCGACAATCCAGACAAACGGTCCCATGGTAAAAATGAAGTGTTAGAGCTAGGATTAGCTCTACAATCAGAAAGTGAAAGTGTACAAAATTATCAGAATGACACAGATTCAGGTCGCTATGGTAACAGAATATCTCCGAATATTCAACAGCAAAGATTACCAAATTCCCAGGTACCGTCACTGCCCCAGTCTGGACCACCTAGACTGGGTCATATGAAGACTACGGATGGTTTCGGCGACTCTCTGTATTTACAGAGTTCTGCTCAGGACAGCCTGGATGAAATATCAGACCAGAATAAAGAGGTAAGAGCAGTCCCCCTTCTACTTTATACGGAAACTAATTTATACGGGAAAGTAAAGAGTTGTCCCCCTTCTACTTTATACGGAAACTAATTTATACGGAAAAGTAAAGAGTTGTCCCCCTTCTACTTTATACGGAAAAGTAAAGAGTTGTCCCCCTTCTACTTTATACGGAAACTACTTTATACGGAAAAGTAAAGAGTTGTCCCCCTTCTACTTTATACGGAAAAGTAAAGAGTTGTCCCCCTTCTACTTTATACGGAAACTAATTTATACGGAAAAGTAAAGAGTTGTCCCCCTTCTACTTTATACGGAAAAGTAAAGAGTTGTCCCCCTTCTACTTTATACAGAAATGTAAAGAGTTGTCCCCCTTCTACTTTATACAGAAAAGTAAAGAGTTTTCCCCCTTCTACTTTATACAGAAAAGTAAAGAGTTGTCCCCCCTTCTAATTTATACGGAAAACATTAAAATGGATCCGGCAAATGTGTTTTCGAGAAGATTCGGCTCTTGTTCTGTATGCATATATTTTGTTTTACTTTCAGACATGCATGTAGACTGTTACATTGTGTGTCTATTTTAAAATAAGAAATTTTGTTAACAGTGCGATGTGACATCAAGTACTTTCCGATTATTTTGAAGGCTGTTAGGTTATCTTTGGTTTCTTGAGCGTGCTCATTTTCCTAATAAGTAACATTCAGATTCGGCTATTTATAAAACAATATATACATTAAGGAAGTGTTAGTGTATACATTATTGGTCAGTATGACCTTAAAAGAAATTGGATTCTCTGGGTTGGTCTTGAAATCCTTCTATTCTATTTCAGGTATTATTACGTAGATCAGGTCAAGCCTCTGTGATGACCCATATGTCAGCCCCTAGTATTACTGAGAGTATGGCTGACAGTGGGAGGGGTACAGCATCGGTATCCTTAGCAACCAGTGCCTTGACCCTTAGAGAGAGGATAGCTCATATAGAAAAACAACTTTCGGTAGGATATCGTACCTTGATATATGAAATATTTGCCTGGATAATTATACCCACAGATACCAAGTGTACAAGTATATCGAGGTTATAGCCAGCCCTATGTTCAAGGAAAAATAACGTGACGCACGTTTCGTACCTGGTACGTACCAGGTACGAAACGTGCGTCACATGATTTTTCCTTGAACGTACCAGGTACGAAACGTATGTCACATGATTTTTCCTTGAACGCAGGGATGCTTTCCTATGATATCTTGAATGTAAGGCTCGTTTTTAGGTATGCCCAGTAATTTGAAACAATAACCTGAACCCCTCTGTACATGTACGTAGGGTGTTCCAGAAGTAATAGGACTTTTTTAATAGCAGCGCGGTAAATGAGAAATTTAGAAAACTAATTTGCTGTAAATAAAATTTCATCTATCACTGACTAACACGCGAAATATATAAGCAATTGGATTAACAATAAAAAATATATTAAACATTAAATATGCCATGTATCATGGAGGCGGGTCGCGCCGTGACGTTATTATGACGTCGCCTTTCAAACACAGTATTTTAACCGAAAGACATCCTTGGTAATTTTTATATATTGTCAAACGAATCTGATGTTATTGTCAACATTGTTTATATTTGTCTCTGTACCCAAAAAATGAGTTACAGTGATGTAAGAAATTGCTCTAACCTTGAAGCGTCTATCAGTGTACGAACGGTGTCTATCAACGTCAAACTACTTTTTCTGTGACTTGACCTGTGTTCACTTGTTAGTTCATTCCTTCGCTATCTGTGAACAGTTTGTGCCAATAGAACACAAGCTGATGCTAAGGATGCTATTACATTTTGCTTATTAATTATTTTAATGGTTTGCATTGTTGCTTTTTCCAATTTATAACATAATTTAGCAATCGCGAGGTTCCTAGTTTTTGACGTTGACGTCATTTCGTCCATGACGCGCTTGGATATATACACTTGTTTACTCAGTCGTGATCATATACAAACAGCGATTTCTTCGTAAATTTGCATGCACACGTCAGTGACATCAAGGCAATGCCACATATTTGCCAATATTATTTATACAGTGGTTACTGAGATATGGACATGTTTAGTAAGGTTACTAAAAAAATTTACAGTGTGACCCGCCAATACGTTACATGGTTTCTATGACAACGCATTGTATAAGCACCACCACCAACAACGAAAATATGTTGTTATCAGTATATAGAGAATGAAATTCTACACATATGAGATACATTTCATTAAAATGTATGTGTTGAGTAAGAAGTTATGAGAAAAGTCCTAATATTTCTGGAACACCCCTCGTATATTGCAAAACTTGACGAGTAATCATCTTAATTTCCAAGTAGCAGCCATTTTGCATTTTGGCCTTCACCTCTACAATCAGGTAACAATGTTTCCTACTGAATTGAGAATTCTGATTGGCTGGTTTATAACGAGCATTTTGGGAATCTCTGTTTTTATTGGTTCACAGCATGCAGCTTCCATTGGGGGTTCCACTGTCATGTGTACTGGTATATAAAATGGTGGACATGAGTTGCATTCTGATGCATGTAAATGATGAATTCATAGACATGGTTTCTATTTCTTGTATTTCTGTGTTGACAGGCACGTGAGTCAGACTCAGCACGTGAATTCAACAGTGAACTCGATTTAACATCATGGAAAGCACGAGTTCATGAAAGTAACAGAAAACTAGAACTTGCTGAGAAAGACAATAAACATTGTAAAGACGAAGTGAGTATTTGTTTTGTGTACAATATTAATTTGAATGTTGATTCCATTGGCCTGCCTTTCATATGTTATCATTATATGGGTGCGTTCAACAATTATTTCCATCTTGCTGAATATAATGTAACTATGCTGTGGCTTGGGTACAGTGGTTAGTGACTATGCTGTGGCCAGGGTTCAGTGATTAGTGTGCTGGATTGGTAACCTGATTCCCAACCTCAACAGGTCTTGCCCTTCCAAAAAATTTGACCATTATGTTAATTTTGCTCCATATTTGGAGAAGTTGTTGGTTCCTTTGAAAGAGTAAGTTAGTACTGGTTAGGATACAGTCCAGGAAAACTGGTTAGGTGAATCAGCTGCTGGAATAATAATATCAACTGATTACAGAAAGTATTTAAAATACAAATACATATTGGATCGGGCTATTCAAGTGCGTGTTACCTGTATACAAAATTTGAAATCTCTTCATGTTCTTTTGACGCACATATACATTATTATTATTTTGTCATCAATCAATTAGCATCAATTAAGAACTCGTCCAGCGTATAGACGTAAGATGAAGGTGAGATTATTGGTTCATTGTATGTCACGTTCACTTGTTATCTCATATTGTTGTTGTCGTAATTCACTCTCACTTGGAATGTGTATTTGTCTGTATATGTAAACTCTATGTATTACTGGGAGCCTCCTCTACTTGTTCAAAAGGTCTCTGGTTTGATCCCAGGCCGCCACATATCTTTTTCTTACTTCCGATTTATTGAATAACTCAATACATTAAATGGTTGTGTTGTACGTTCAAATAGATACAGTTGTATTAAATGATATTTGCTATTGATCTATCGCTTGAAGAGATATGTTCATGTTGTATAACTCACATTTAATCCATTATTGTCATTCACATTTTTAGCTCACCTGTCACAAAGTGACAGAGTGAGCTTTTGTGATCACTCTTCGTCCGTAGTCCGTCCATCAACAATTGGGTAGTGTCCTCTCTAGAGGTCACAATTTTGGCCTAATCTTTATGAAACTTGGTCACAATGATCATCTCAACAAAATCTAGGTCAAGTTCGATATTGGGTCATCTGAGGTCAAAAACTAGGTCACTAGGTCAAATTATTAAAAAAAAACTTGTGTAGTCACTGGAGGTCATAATTTTTTATAAATCTTTAAGAAACTTGGTCACAATGATCATGTCAACAAAATCTAGGTAAAGTTCGATTTTGGGTCATCTGGGATCAAAATCAAGGTCACACTGTCAATTATAAAACTCACAATGTCAATTGACATTTTCCTGAGGTTCGTGGGTTCAAACCCCACTGGAACCATAATTTTTATTTTTTTATTTTTATTTTTTTAAGTGTTTAGGTATTGTTTTGTCTTTCTAGCATGTATTTGTACAGTTATATAGAAGAAAATATTTTTTCCAAAATATTTTGTTTAAATTGTAGGTCAAATCATAGAAAAACCTTGTGTAGTCACCAGAGGTTACACTCTCAACTTAATCTTTATGAAGCTTTGTCACAATGATCATGTCAACAAAATCTTTTTGGGTCATCTGGGGTCAAAAACAAGGTCACAATGTCAATTGACATATTCCTGAGGGTCATGGGTTCAAACCCCACTGGGAGCATATTTTTTTTTATTTTTTAAGTGTTTAGGTAATGTTTTGTCTTTAAAGTATGTATTTGTACGTACATTTATATGGAGGCAAATATTTTTTCCATAATATTTTGTTTAAATTACAGGTCAGATCATAGAAAAACCCTGTGTAATCACCAGAGGTCACAATTTCGACTTAATCTTTATGAAATTTGGTTTAATGATCATCTCAGCACAATCTAGGTTAAGTTTGATATTAATTAAGTCATCTGGGGTCAAAAGTTAAGTCACATCGTCAATTCATAAAAAAACTTTCAATAGAGGCTGAATTTTCTTAAATTTTCTTCAGAAAATGTGTAGGGTCACATAGGGGTGTGCATGCACTAGTACGACAGGTGAGCGACCTAGGGCCCTTTGGGCCCTCTTGTTATTATCATTCACTTTTTGTCATTTACTACTCACAGTTTGTTCATATTGTATTGTTTCCATCTTCATTTTAATACAGGAATTATTTTCCAACATGTCAATATATTGTTTGTTAGTTCATTCATAAGTTGTTTGTTTGCTTGTTGGTTACACATTTAATTGTTGACATAATTGAGTGACATATTTGTACCAATGTCGTTAAAATTGGTACTGGTACATATGTATATATCCCTTGCTTGACACTGAACGTTATTAGTTCCAGATAACTGCTAGTTCTCTGCTGGTGTCTAGGCATTCTCTGTTAGTGACCAGTGGAACTAAAAACTTTATTAAAACAATTTAAGTATTGGTATACATGAGAAATTTGTATTAATTATGTAGCAAGATTTCAATTTCCAATGTCTATTTGATTATTTTAGATAAACAAGCTGGAAAAAGAACTTGAAGACAAGACAAGATTATACGCCATGTTGGAGGCATTCCTCAAATTTACGCAGTCCTTACTTCAGCAAAAGGTAATGCTTAGAACATCTTGTCAGTAAGCTTGGGTTAGAATGCCTCGTCAGTTCACTAGCATCCATATGCTGTTATATTTGAGGATTACAATTTAAAAGTTTTTGATCAAATACTGTTTTGTTTAGATTTTTCTAAAGTCTTTACAAGGAGCTAATTCTGAAAGAGCTTGAGTATTGCCCCCATATTCCTTGTATCACAAAACTCTCTCTTTCCTAGAAGTCATTGGCCAATCTGACAGGGGGAAAAAACAGCAGCCGATGTTATTAATCAAGATCAAGTATTTAATCTACAAATACACTTGCATAACTTTTTTTCTACATATTTTACAGGATAGCACACCAGAAAAAGAACTAATCGCTAAGTTAGAGGCAGAAGTGGAGAAAGTGACTACCAGTCTGGAAGCTGGAGGTCTCCGTCCCGATGATCATACTCTAGATCCTGCAGCTCTCAACACTGAGCTTGCCAAGAAAGACAGAGAACTTAATGCTAAGGTAACTTAAGTTGAATCTTTGTTCATGGTGTCGTGGTAATTTTATGCCAAAGTAGTCAAGTTCAATTCTGTGCTTATTTTATGCTCTCATTTAAATGTTTTACTAACAAGACCACAGGTAACTGTATCATTAATAAAGAGTATCTTGGATAACATAAACTTTATAGTAAAAGTCTATTTTACTCTTATCAATGATACAGTTACCTGTGAACAAGACTTGAGCTAAAATCAAGGATTGAAAATTACATTCATCAATGTTATTTTTAAAAAAAAGTTAGAAACTTCTAAAGAAATGTTCTGAAATGCATCTTTTTGGAAATTCTGTAGATGTGTCAAAATGTGTTGCCATGGGAACAAGTCTATTTATTTGTTATACAGAGGAATGTGGCTGTTATATAGCTAACTAAAAAGTGATTTTATGAAGTAAAGAGTGTAAATTCTGTAATTGTTATTACCATGGTACAAGTCTTTATAATTTATATGCAGAAAAGTGAAGTTGATACATAAATAAACTAAAATGTGCCCCCATAGACTAAAGGGTTAACTTCTTGTTATTACCATGGTAACAAGTCTTACTCTTTGTTTTACAGAGAAACGAGGTTGATAGTTTGATGCGTGAACTACGTCAATGGCAGGAAGAATGTCGATCTATCGAAGCAATGAGATCTAATGCTTTAGATTCACTACGTGGTCTGGAAGTAGAAGTTAATGAACTACAACTTGCTGATAAACATCTCAAAGATCTGAAAGATGATTATAATACATTAAAAGGACAGGTACGCATATTTGGATATTTTATTATTTTGGCAGATATTCCATAGGCAACATTGTGGGAAGCATGTGCGGATCCAGAGGGGTGGGGGGAGTGACTGCAGGCTGGAACTATATTTTTATCTTTTACATCTTATGCTAAGAGTCTGAGCTGTACACCTCTCTAAGAAAAATAGCTGGTTGAACCTCATGTGCAAAATTGCTGGTTGGACACCTTCCTGAGAAAAATAGCTGGTCAAACCCCCTGGCTAAAAATTGCTGGATCCCCGCATTGGCAATCATATATTTGTCATTCAGACACTATCGGCCAAAAAAATCATTATTTTCCACTTGAACGTTTTCAAACTTTAAACCATTTCACCTAAATGTCTGATTTGTACTGTAATTTGTATGGTTATTTTTCTACAGCACGTCTATTACAGTCATATGTTTGATGTATATTGGCAAAGTTTTATATTGTATGTCCATCATTTCACATTTGTCGTGTACTATTGTGAAGTTAAACAGAAAATATCTGTAACTTTAAACTTCTTCCATAAAAAGTTCATAAAACTAGTGGAAGCGTACGCAAAACTGGAACATGTACGACAACATCACGAGGAGGTTGCTAAGGAACGGGATGACCTTGACATTGAGGTCACAGGATTGAAGTCCAAGGTCATGCTACTTGAAGGACAATTAGAGGTCATGGAAGGGGTCAGTAAGGAGAAGAAGGAACTGAATGAAGAGTTGATTGATTTACGAAACAAGATAAATGATCATGAGAAAGTCGAAATTGAAAAGGCATCTTTGGAGAAGAACGTTGAAGTCATTACTGAACTATTAAATGAAAGGGTAGATTGATTTTAATATAAATTTATATGTTGTTAGAATTTTAGAATTAAGGTTTTTCTGATTACTAAAAATAAAATGACACTTGTAAGGTTTTTACACTAATGAGCCATGTCTATGACATTATACAACACCACCCGGGATTTGTGTCTGCTTTAGCTAAGGGAGGTGTTTTTTCAACTAGGAAAAGTAAATGTCATAATTTTTCCATAAGTGGCAAAATCACAACAGGCTCTCACAGCTCAAATATTTTAAGTACCCTTTATTGCCTAAGTACGTTAAGACACCTCAACAGGCCTCAACTTTGATAATCATGTTTTTATGCTTTGCTGAATTAAGGTATTGCAATGATTTTTAGCTCACCTGCCACAAAGTGGCAAGGTGAGCGTTTGTGATTGTTTTTTGTCCGTCGTCCGTCTGTTAGACATTTCACTGTTAACACTCTAGCACTTTCAATTTTGCTTTGATCTTCATCAAACTTGGTCAGTAGTTGTATCTCAATGAAATATAGGTCAAGTTAGAATGTGGGTCATGTGGGGTCAGAAACTAGGTCAATAGGTCAAATAATAGGAAAACCTTATTAACACTCTGGAGGTCACATTTTTGCTTTGATCTTCATGAAGTTTGACAAAATGTTTACCTTGGTAACCAAAATGTCAATTTTGAAGGTGGGTCATGTTGGGTCAAAAACTAGGTCAAAAAGTCAAATAATAGGAAAACCTGGTTAACACTCCTGAGGCAACATTTTTGCTTTATTCTTCATCAACTTTGGTCAAAATGTTTGTCTTAATGACCTTAAGATCACGTTCGAAATTGGGTCATGTGGGGTCAAAAAATAGGTCACAAGGTCAAATAATAGCAAAACCTTGTTAACATTTTTGCTTTAACTTTCATCAAGTTTAGTCAAAATGTTTATCTTGATGACCTTAAGGTCAAGTTCAAAGTTTGACCATGTTTAGCAGGTGAACGCCCAAGGATCTATGATCCTCTTGTACTTTAATCTTCATGAAGTTTGGTCAAAATGTTTATCTTGGTGACCCTACGGTCAAGTTCGAAGTTGGTTCATGTGGAGTCAAAAACTAGGTCAATAGGTCAAATAATAGAAAAACCTTATTAACACTCTTGAGGCCATATTTTTGCTTCAATCTTCATGAAGTTTGGTCAAAATGTTAATCTTGGTGACCCTAAGGTCGTCAAGTTCGAAGTTGGTTTATGTGGGGTCAAAAACTAGGTCAATAGGTCAAATAATAGAAAAACCTTATTAACACTCTTGAGGCCATATTTTTGCTTTAATCTTCATCAACTTTGGTCAAAATGTTAATCTTGATGACCTTAAGGTCACGTTCAAAGTTGGGTCATGTGGGTAAAAAACTAAGTCAATATGTTAAATAATAGCAAACCTTGTTAACACTCTGGAGGCCTCAGTTTTGCTTTAACCTTCATGAAGTTTAGTCAAACGTTATCTTGATGACCTTAAGGTCAAGTTCATGTTTGGCCATGTTTAGCAGGTGAGCGCCCCAGGATCTATGATCCTCTTGTTTCTAGTAGCGATGAAGATTGAATAAATTTTATCGCATTTATTACCGATGATTTCTACAATGAGAAAATATATCCAATATTTGTGTAGTACTATCAGACACATGATGTATTTTAAACATAGTATTTGACTTAACTGTGAGTAAATTAATGATATTATATAGATGAAAAAAGTGGAATCACTAACCGAGGAACTTTTTGAAGTGAGAAAAAAGATGTCAAATAATGATCGGGACAACTACAAACTTCGTCAACAATCCTTGTCACCACATAGTTCCCCGTCATCGTCAAACATTGACACACAAAAATGGGCAAGTCTATTTATAGACATTGCAGACACTTTCTATGTTGTGGTTGGTGCACATTTATTTTTGCAGCATTTATTTGTTTTTTGTTTTTCACCATTTATGAAATGTTGCACTCATGGTTTAACTGGTGTTCTTCTTGATTTCATTAGAAATTTTACAGAATTTATATGTAAAGATTTCATTGCTACCAGTATTAGTTATTTGTATTTTAATCAATTTGTATACCTTATTAGCTTCATTCACTGACATTTGTTAACACAACTTGAATAATTAAGAAAAAGCTTATTCAATTCGTATTTAAATTATATCAAAATGATCGAAATAGAATCTTATTATTGAATTGTTTTATTTTATAACATATTTTTTTTATTTTTCTAATAGTATACAATCATATAATACACACATAATCATATTATCTAACATTTTTTTAGCAACTTTGGTGATGTAACCCTAAAAACTCTTTTTACTTGTCAATTTTTTCATAATGGTTGCAGTGAAGCACTGTGTTTCATAATCTACTTTAAATTTATATATACTTTGGTTTTTAGTCCCCTACCGGTTTTTGACCGGAGGGGACTATAGGTTTGCCCTCCGTCAGTCAGTCAGTCAGTCAGTCAGTCAGTCAGTCAGTCAGTCAGTCAGTCAGTCAGTCAGTCAGTCAGTCAGTCAGTCAGTCAGTCCGTCCGTCCGTCCGTCCGTCCAAAAATCTGGATCCTTACATAACTCAAACAGTTTCCAAGCTAGGTTTATGATGGGGGGCAATAAGGGGATAATGCACGTCCAAAAATATTTTGATTCCAACCAAAATTGTGGTTGCTATGGCAAAGAAACATTGAAAATGGCTTAAAACCAGTTGGGGACTTCTGTATTGCTTGCAATTCTTAATGACTTGTTGATATAAAATTGTATTGTATTATACTAACATAGATATTGTGAGATATATATTCACTCCAAAACAGGGACTGTCTGATTTGATCGTTAACAAGCTCCCACTCATAATTCTATTTCGTCCAAAACAAATTTGTCTAAAATGAGATAGTACTGCACATGTTTTAATCAGTGCTGCAGACGTCGTTACGATAGAACATAAATTATGAAGTTCTGAAAACTGTTTTTTTTTACGATTTTAGCCGTTTTATAGGCTTTTTATGTGAATTTTATTAATTCCAGAGTGAAGTTTGGTAACTATAGATATATTATGCATGGCCGCATCCAGAGACAAAAAAGTAGGGAGGCAAATATTTTCTAGGGTTTATTTAGGGTGGGTTTTTGTCTCCAAAAATATGCTTATTTTGGTCAATTTTCACATTTTTCACCAAGGCAAAGACCTCTGTGTCCCTCTGCGTTGCTACTGACCTGTTACGAGAAAATAACATGGCCGTTGGTCCAGATCGACAACAAATGATCATGGCCGTTCGGACTATAACTTAATTTCCCCACTAATGTCAACTTTGCAAGTCAGCGCAAACAGTTCCCTGCTTGGAACTTTTTACTGCATATGTGTATTATACTAATATACATTTTTCGTTTAGTATTTTTAAATGATTGTTGTATATACAGTTTAAAGTTTGAATTCATTTGTTGGTATATAAAAAAAAATTATGTTGTTTGTCACATCCACATTATTGTCATATAACAGCAACCTTATTCTATAATTCCCACCATCCATCTTATTATCTTCACCATCACTGTAATTCACGGTATGAATTCCGATACACCGCTTCTGACGAAACTGAAAACCGATGTAACACTCTGGCAGAACTCAAATGTCATGTATCCCGTGTTCTGTCAGAGTATTACATCGGTTTCAGTTCTGTCAGAGCCATATGAAAATAGAACAATTCTCTGAAGGAACTGAGAAGTGATGTATCGAGATTCATACCGTGTAATTTGAACATTTTCATTCATCCCTCATCTTCTTCTTCACAGTCATTGTCATTATTATATTCACCAACGTCATGATTTATCTCCCCACTCATAGATCACCACGTCATGATTTATCTCCCCTCTCATAGTTCACCACGTCATGATTTATCTCCCCTCTCATAGTTCACCACGTCATGATTTATCTCCCCTCTCATAGTTCACCACGTCATGATTTATCTCCCCTCTCATAGTTCATCACGTCATGATTTATCTCCCCTCTCATAGTTCACCACATCATGATTTATCTCCCCTCTCATAGTTCACCACGTCATGATTTATCTCCCCTCTCATAGTTACCACGTCATGATTTATCTCCCCTCTCATAGTTCACCACGTCATGATTTATCTCCCCTCTCATAGTTCACCACGTCATGATTTATCTCCCCTCTCATAGTTCACCACGTCATGATTTATCTCCCCTCTCATAGTTCACCACGTCATGATTTATCTCCCCTCTCATAGTTCACCACGTCATGATTTATCTCCCCTCTCATAGTTCACCACGTCATGATTTATCTCCCCTCTCATAGTTCACCACGTCATGATTTATCTCCCCTCTCATAGTTCACCACGTCATGATTTATCTCCCCTCTCATAGTTCACCACGTCATGATTTATCTCCCCTCTCATAGTTCACCACAGCCATCATATTCCCCACTCTTATACCTTTCATCATGGCCAACCTTGATAGCCTTTAGTGGTAGAGCAACTGCTACAAGTCAGAGGTCTCGAGTTTGATCCCAGACCGCAACATAACAATGTTACTAAAACTGTTATTGGTATATCTCCCTATCTTGATAGTCAGCATAGTTAGTTCCAGGTATCTGCTGGTTCGCCTGGTTTCAGAACAATGTGACTTGGTAGTCTCCAAATGATTGAAATACTGGTGACCAGTGCCACTTGAAATAAAATTATAATCATGATTGACGGTGTATTTATAATCATTGCGTTCTTTTGTCTTCTACTCCAACTCGGATCACATGTTATAATTTCATACATAATTATGACATCTTTCTCATTCTATTGTTTTTAATAATTGCTTAAAAAAGATATTGCTTAACAATGTCATATGTTGCTTGCATAGTAGTTTTATCATATTTTTTGTACTTTAAGATATTTTAGGTATTTTATGATTAGAACACTGTGTTTAGTTTTAGATGACCTATGTTGTGACATGTTTCTGTGTGTTTTAGGTCTTCGAAATCACTCTTGATCATATCATTAAATTATTATGTTACATTAATATCATTCAGTAGTATGAACAATAGGTATAGACCAAACATTCTTTTATGCATGAATATTTTGTTTATATATTATCAATTTGCCTCCTCGATAGCCTAGTACCGCCTCCTCGATTGCCTAGTACCGCCTCCTCGATACCCTAGTGGTAGAGTGTCCGCTTTGAGTGTGGGAGGTCCCGGGTTCAACCCCTGGCCGGGTCATTCCAAAGACGAAATAAAAATTGTACCAGAAATTTCCTTGCTAGACGCTCAGCATAAAAGGGAAACTGGCTTCTCTTCTCTCATACCCTCATGGCGATGGATAACTTCAGGAATGAGGTGTTGAGAGTGATTAATATAAGTTGGAAAAACTTGTTTCACAATCTAACTTAAATAAATTAGTATAAACTAATTTCCACTAGAAAGATGTGTCTTACTGGTCGTTTAGATAAGTGTTTTAAGTATACATGTATACTTCATGCATACTCCTTATCTTGCCATGAAAACTATGGCCAAAGATAAATTTAGACAATTAATCAAATGTTAATTTATACTATAGAAGGTTTGAGGACCTGGTTAATTTGTTCAAACCATGTGTTTGATGCAGGTGCACATATGACTTGGTTTCCTTGCAACAACATGAAACTGCAGAATGTGTGGTGATTTGTTGAATTTCACAAACTTATTAACTCCCTTATATTAATTACAGACAGACGATAGTAAGAAGGCTCAGTCGGTTACCACAGCCCCATTAAGGGCCAGAATTGTTCAACTGACCAGTCTATGTAATGAAAAGGTAAGCGCTTCTTATTGACTATTTGCTTTAAATTGTTTATACGGGTTTGCATTCTGACTCTCAATTTATTTGTTGCCAACTATGAGGAATTGCAATGTTTATATGATATGTAAATAATATGATATTGACCTAAATAAACAAGTATATGAGAGGTGCCCCACTTATATTTGAACACCGTTGAATATCCGATATTTTCGTGCTAACACCACACGCCACACCCTTTACAGAATTGTTGATTTCAGCACGAATCATATTGCAAACAGACCAAACAGTGAGTGCATATTTTACCTGACACATTATTTTAAGCGGTTCAAAAGAGTTTATTTCAAGATTCATATCAGGTTAGCATGAAAATATTGGATATTCAATGGTATTCAAATATAAGTGGGCACCTCTCGTATATTTAAAGAACTTTGCTACAATACTGAGCCTGGTGAACATTGTCTGCCACAGGTATGGAATGTTGCGTGTGTGATCCATGATTAACACCATACCTGTCAGTAAAAATGGAGTACTAGTAGAGTTTCCTTGCTTGCTGTATTGTGTATGGGTAAAGCATAGTATAGTTGGCCAGGATAATGTGACCTTTTGACTGTGAAGACTGTTGGAGGGACCCTAAACTGCAAAAAACCGATATGCTCAAATCCATGACCTAGGCATCAGAACAGTACTTGTGAATTTTTATATGCTTACATGATGTCAGAAGTTGTACTGTGTTTTATTAGCTCACCTGAGCACGAAGTGCTTAATGTGAGCTATTGTGATCACTCACCGTCCGTCCGTCCGTACGAATGCACCGGTAGCTGTGGGGTGTGGAACAATAGGCTATTTTTAGATTCCATTCATTCCGTCACTTGTGGGGTGCAAAATGCTACTTGTGGGTTGCAACCAAACAAAAGAAAGAACAAAAGAAAACCCCACAAATACCGTCTCATGAGTCCGTCCGTCCGTCTGTCTGTCTATCTGTACGCACCCACTTGACATTGTGGGGTATGGAACAATAGGCTATATTTATATTCTATTCATTCGGTTACTTACGGGGTGCAAAATGTTGCTTATGGGGTTTTACAAACAAAACGATGAACAAAAGAAAACCCCACAATGTCAAGTCAGTGAGAACGTCCGTCCATCCACACTTTCAAATGACATGTCCTCTGAAACCGTTGGACCAATATTGATGAAATTTTGCCTGGATGTTTCTGACATAGGGGGATTTAAAAATTGCTCAAATAAAGTTGATCCATCTAGAACTCAGGTAACAAAACCTTTAAAAATCTTCTTCTAAGAAACCACAAGGCATAGAGCTTAGATATTTAGCATGTAGCATTGTCTACCAAGATTGCTCAAATTGTGACCCTGGGGTAAATATTGACCCCACTCCAGACATCTCATAATTTTATATAAGAAATATATAGAAAAACTTAAAAAAATCTTCTTCTCTGGAAAAACTAGGCATAGAGCTTAGATATTTTGCTAGTAGCATTGTCTGGTGGACCTTTACCAAGATTGCTCAAATCATGACCCCTGGGTCAATATTGGCCCCACCCAGGGCCTCCCTTAATTTTATATAAGAGATATATAGAAAAAACTTTAAAAATCTTCTTTTCTGAAACCACAAGGCAAAGAGTTTAGATATTTAGCATGTAGCATTGTCTAGTGGACCTTTACCAAGATTGCTCAAATCATGACCCCTGGGTCAATATTGGCCCCACCCAGGGCCTCCTTTAATTTTATATAAGAGATATATAGAAACAACTTTAAAAATCTTCTTTTCTGAAACTACAAGGCAAAGAGTTTAGATATTTAGCATGTAGCATTGTCTAGTGGACCTTTACCAAGATTGCTCAAATCATGACCCCTGGGTCAATATTGGCCCCACCCAGGGCCTCCCTTAATTTTATATAAGAGATATATTGAAAAAACTTTAAAAATCTTCTCTTCTGAAACCACAAGGCAAAGAGTTTAGATATTTTTAGATATTTAGCATATAGCATTGTCTAGTGGACCTTTACCAAGATTGCTCAAATCATGACCCCTGTGTCAATATTGGCCCCACACAGGGCCTCCCTTAATTTTATATAAGAGATATATAGAAAAAACTTTAAAAATCTTCTTTTCTGAAACCACAAGGCAAAGAGTTTAGATATTTAGCATGTAGCATTGTCTACCAAGATTGCTCAAATTGTGACCCTGGGGTCAATATTGACCCCACCCCAGACATCTCATAATTTTATGTAAGAAATATATAAAAACACTTTAAAAAATCTTCTTCTCTGGAACCACAAGGCATAGAGCTTAGATATTTAGTATGTAGTATTGTCTAGAGGACCTCTACCAATTTTGCTCAAATCATGACCCCTGGGTCAATATTGGCCCTGTCCCGGGCATCCATTCATTTTACATTATGTTATAGAAAAAACTTCAAAAATCTTCTTTTCTGCAATACCAAGTTATTAAGGGCACTTGTCTTCTTTAAGAGGCTACAGTTTCATATATAAAATATCATGAGCAAGGTGACTCAGGTGAGCGATTCAGGTGAGCGATTCAGGTGAGCGATTCAGGGCCATCATGGCCCTCTTGTTGCTTACAATATGTATACATTTTTAGTGTAGTATTTTATCATTATAGGATGTATTAATCAAAAAACTTGTTCAAGAATTGAAGAGGTTGAAATCTGGTGCCAGATCGTCACCATTAGTGGACGAGTTATGTCGTCTTGATTCCAAGTCTGACCACAATCATAATCTACTACATCGAACATCATCACAGTCTTCCATTGATAGTATGGACAGAATGTCAGTGGTCAGCGATACTGAACTCATCAGAGATGACCACGGTCGGCAACGTGTACCCAGACCTAGATCGGCAGATATCCATCAAAGGAATTCAAGCCATCGACACTCGTACCATGGCAGTACTAACCTACCTCGTTCTTATCGTAAACACCCAAGTACTTCACCGGTTCATAGAGGTTCAGCATTGAATAACGGTAGAAACAACATTGGAATGCATTCACCACACTTGCCCCATCCACCAAGTCATCGACATGCCAGCAGTGTGTATGGTGACCTTAGCGGTGGTGATACCACTTATAGAACTACCCAATATGTAGCTATTGCTGACTATGATCCAGCTACGTTCTCACAAAGTGGTCATCCCCGTTTAGAACTCTCCCTAACGGAGGGTGATATAGTGCTAGTTACGGGACCTATGCATGATAATGGGTATGTTGAAGGTGAGGTTAGAGGTCAAGTTGGACTGGTTCCCCTCAGTTACTTACAAGCATCCTCTCCTCACAGGAGTGCTGGAGGACGCCGGGTACCGGACCATCTGAATGCTAGCCCAGAGAGGATTGCACAGTTATATACAAGCTTACATGGAGTTCATCAGCCCAATACACATGGTAAGTCTATACTGTTATTATATGACTTTATTTAGTTGACTCTCCTAGTTAACCTTTATTTTCATGTGTGTAGGTTCAAGAATTGCAGTGGGACTGCACATGGATAATTTTTATCATATTCAATATGGCAGACTTGCGTCTTTTTAGATTTTCTAAAGAGAAATTAAAAATGTGTAAAAAGTGTAACTAAGCAGATTTTCAGAAGTATACTGACTTTCATTGATTGCTCTTGTATAGTTCATGTTTATAAACACATGGTCTGTTGAATATTGGTATACCTCTTCAACTCCACAATTATATGATCTCCACTTTGCGATTTCGAAATCCCGAGTTCAAAATTTGACTGACATCTTCGCATTTTGATAAGATGGTGTAGTTTTATGTTTAAGGTTTTCAAAAAGTTATACCTTTTCAAAGTGTTCCAACTTATTATGTTCAATTGCCCTCAATGTCTGATTGCCGTTGTTCTGTTTTACTTTTAAAATCACTGATAGATGAAAAAGATAATATTAAGTCAGACAGGGAAGCAGCACTCAGCTTAACCAGCCGAGCACAGAAATCATTAAAAACATACCGGGCACAATGCCCAACTGAAATGAGCACACTAAACATAAAACACATACAAGGCCTAACTAAACAAGTAAAAGATCTGCACAAGTCCAAGCTGAAACCATTATATATTTTTATTTCTCTTCATATAGTACCATTCCATGTTTACGGTGACATGGAATCTGATAAACTGTTACTAGAGATTTCAAATATTGACAATATGAAACCAAGCCAATCAGAAACTCAAACTTCTGCCAAGCTGGATCAAATTGATGCTCAAAAAACCAAGGCAACAGTCACTAATAGTGACGATAAAAAAGAAAAATCTAAATCAGGTATCATAAATAGCAACCATTGATGTAGTGAGCAAACAATAATTGTATTTTCACATTTTGCAAAATGTACACATATTTGTTTCTATGATTTTATTCAGTTCATGTTCACACAATCCCATATCTGGCACACAAAAATTGAATGTCTTTTTCGTTTCTTTTGAGTTAACACCTTGGTTCGACAGGCGTCAAGATTACCAATTATACTTTGTTTGGCTCCAATACACGGTATGAATCCATATACACCGCTTTTCTGTTCTACGGGAGAATTACTCTTTTTTTCATATGACTCAACTGAAAACAAATGTAACACTCAGGATACATGAAATCTACATGAGTTCCGTCCGAGCGTTACATCAGTTTTCAGTTCCGTCAGAGCCTTATGAAAATAGAACAATTCTCTCACGGAACTGAGAAGCGGTGTATCAGGATTCATACTGTGCAATAGACACTTGTCAGGCGTGACTAGAGATAGGACCATGTGTTGCGTTCTTCCATATTATTACTGTACATCGTTCTGTCACATTATATTTTTGATCACATTATACTTGACTTTATGTTGTGTTATATGGTTTTGAGATGCATGTTTCAATAAAGAAGCACTTTATATCTTTACTTATATGATTGGCATCACACCATGCAGTTGTCAACCGAGTTCATCTGTATAAACACTGTCACGGTAAATTATAGTGCATGGTCGAATAAATTTACTTGAAAACCTTCCTCAAGCGTTACCTTCAACAAACACTTTTGGCGAATCGATATCTGCTCTGGTGTCATATCAATTCTCATCGTACTTTCCCATAATGCATTGCTACACTTACAGTTGTATTCTATTCATTTTACTATCCTAAAGAGTTTGTATCGAATTGATATTGGTCATCATCACTTGTATGGACATATTTTAGTAGTTTCATATTCATCTTCATTTTATCAGAAAGTTGGTTCTTTACAAAGGCTTATATAGATGTTAGATAAGTGGTAGAAACAGGAATGCAGAATCATGATTGACTTGGGCTATTTAAATTATTGTAACAGTTGATATATAGTAACTTCAGTCTGGCTATATGTTTAAATGTCTTGTGTATGTTATTCAGGATTAATTGTTGAACGGATCTGTACATTGGGTACTAGCCTCACATAGAGCAGTACAGCCTCTGGCTATATGTTTAAATGTCTTATGTCTGTTATTCAGGATTGTTGAACGGATCTGTACATCGGGTACCAGCCTCACATAGAACAGTACAAGTTTCCATCGGGATAGGATCACCAGATCCACCTGATCAGTTCCATGTGGAGAAAATCATCGGTAACAACAGTTTAATGTTGGCATGGCAACCAGTGAATCAAGATAACAATGGTTACAATAAGGACGTCAAAGTCACTGGTTACAGGGTAGGTGCTGATCATATTATCTTGTATAGTGTGCCTAGATATAATTTTTGTACAACTGTATACTAATGCTGATAGCACAATGTTTAAGATTTTTTGGATAACAAATTAAATAACCTATTCCACTTTTGACTCGCACAATGGCTATTTATTATCCAAATACATGCCATAAGTAAGCTTTTATGTTTTACTTATTGATTTGAATATTTTGACGTTAGAATGGTATTGTTGTGTCTGCGTTAGGATTAATTCAACCAGTAGAATTATACATCATGCAGATAGGCTGGTTTTGTTTCAAAATTTGAATTATATAATATTGTGTTCTGTGTGTCCAGGCCTAATATTGTGATGAATTTAAAAGTTAAAATGCCAAAGGGTGGTTGAACGGCTAAATTGCTGAAAGCGACCCTTGAAAACTGGTAACTGAACTTTATAAATGTACCAATATTTTCAGATTTATAAGAACAACAAGTTGATCGTGCAGCCCCATGGACGTCTGGCTTCTAAAGCAATAATAGAAAACGTCAACATACAGACGGCTCATAGATTCGGTATACAAACTGTGGGTGCTGAAGGTCAATCCTCTGAACTGTCAGAAATCATGTACGAGGGTGTGGAAGAGGTGACTAGTGATGAGAATAGCGATACAGAGTCAGAAATGGATATGGCAACAGTGCTTAATGTGGATGAATATAAATCTGGATCAAAGAGAACGGTAAGTTGATTGAGAGGTTAGCCAATCACAGCACGCTTTATAAACAACTCTCGGCTTTATATAAATATGGTGGTTCAAAGGTTAGCCAATCACAGCAAGCTTTATAAACAACTCTCGGCTTTATATAAATATGGTGGTTCAGGGGTTAGCCAATCACAGCACGCTTTATAAACAACTCTCGGCTTTATATAAATATGGTGGTTCAGGGGTTAGCCAATCACAGCACGCTTTATAAACAACTCGGCTTTATATAAATATGGTGGTTCAGGGGTTAGTCAATCACGGCACGCTTTATAAACAACTCTAGGCTTGATATAAATATGGTGGTTCAGAGGTTAGCCAATCACAGCACGCTTTATAAACAACTCTAGGCTTGATAAAAATATGGTGGTTCAGAGGTTAGCCAATCACAGCACGCTTTATAAACAACTCTCGGCTTTATATATATGGTGGTTCAGGGGTTAGCCAATCACAGCACTCTTTATAAATGACTCTCAGCTTGATATAAATATGGTGGTTCAGAGGTTAGTCAATCACGGCACGCTTTATAAACAACTCTAGGCTTGATATAAATATGGTGGTTCAGAGGTAAGTCAATCACGACATGCTTTATAAACAACTCTCGGCTTGATATAAATATGGTGGTTCAAAGGTTAGTCAATCACGACACGCTTTATAAACAACTCTAGGCTTGATATAAATATGGTGGTTCAGGGGTTAGCCAATCACAGCACGCTTTATAAACAACTCTCAGCTTGATGTAAAAATGGTGGTTCAGAGGTAAGTCAATCACGACATGCTTTATAAACAACTCTCGGCTTGATATAAGTATGGTGGTTCAGAGGTAAGCCAATCACGACACGCTTTATAAACAACTCTCAGCTTGATATAAGTATGGTGGTTCAGAGGTAAGCCAATCACGACATGCTTTATAAACAACTCTCAGCTTGATATAAGTATGGTGGTTCAGAGGTAAGCCAATCACGACACGCTTTATAAACAACTCTCAGCTTGATATAAGTATGGTGGTTCAGAGGTAAGCCAATCACGACACGCTTTATAAACAACTCTCAGCTTGATATAAGTATGGTGGTTCAGAGGTTAGTCAATCACGACACGCGTTATAAACAACTCTCAGCTTGATGTAAAAATGGTGGTTCAGAGGTTAGTCAATCACGACACGCTTTATAAACAACTCTCAGCTTGATGTAAAAATGGTGGTTCAGAGGTTAGCCAATCACGACACGCTTTATAAACAACTCTCAGCTTGATATAAGTATGGTGGTTCAGAGGTTAGTCAATCACGACACGCGTTATAAACAACTCTCAGCTTGATGTAAAAATGGTGGTTCAGAGGTTAGTCAATCACGACACGCTTTATAAACAACTCTCAGCTTGATGTAAAAATGGTGGTTCAGAGGTAAGCCAATCACGACACGCTTTATAAACAACTCTCAGCTTGATGTAAAAATGGTGGTTCAGAGGTAAGCCAATCACGACATGCTTTATAAACAACTCTCGGCTTGATATAAGTATGGTGGTTCAGAGGTTAGTCAATCACGACACGCTTTATAAACAACTCTCAGCTTGATATAAGTATGGTGGTTCAGAGGTAAGCCAATCACGACATGCTTTATAAACAACTCTCGGCTTGATATAAGTATGGTGGTTCAGAGGTTAGTCAATCACGACATGCTTTATAAACAACTCTCAGCTTGATATAAATATGGTGGTTCAGAGGTTAGTCAATCACGACACGCTTTATAAACAACTCTCAGCTTGATATAAGTATGGTGGTTCAGAGGTTAGTCAATCACGACATGCTTTATAAACAACTCTCAGCTTGATATAAATATGGTGGTTCAGAGGTTAGTCAATCACGACACGCTTTATAAACAACTCTCAGCTTGATATAAGTATGGTGGTTCAGAGGTTAGTCAATCACGACACGCTTTATAAACAACTCTCAGCTTGATATAAATATGGTGGTTCAGAGGTAAGTCAATCACGACACGCTTTATAAACAACTCTCAGCTTGATATAAGTATGGTGGTTCAGAGGTTAGTCAATCACGACACGCTTTATAAACAACTCTCAGCTTGATATAAATATGGTGGTTCAGAGGTTAGTCAATCACGACACGCTTTATAAACAACTCTCAGCTTGATATAAGTATGGTGGTTCAGAGGTTAGTCAATCACGACACGCTTTATAAACAACTCTCGGCTTGATATAAGTATGGTGGTTCAGAGGTTAGTCAATCACGACATGCTTTATAAACAACTCTCAGCTTGATATAAGTATGGTGGTTCAGAGGTTAGTCAATCACGACACGCTTTATAAACAAAATGGTGGTTGTAGAAGCGCCACATGTAAAAATCAAAGTTGAAGCAGGAATTATACACCGTCCCAAAATGAAACTATTTTTAGTGGATTGTTAGAAGACGATTTATATAGCGTCATTGTTGGATCCTAAAGCGCAGTGTATATTTAGGAGATGATTTTAATCAGATTCTTTCTATGAAGACCATTTTTAGCTCACCTGTCACAAAGTGACAGAGTGAGCTTTTGTGATCACTCTTCGTCCGTCCGTCATCCGACCACAATTACTTGTGTAGACACTAGAGGTCACAATTTTGGCCTAATCTTTATGAAACTTGGTCACAATGATCAACTCAACAAAATCTTGGTCAAGTTCGATATTGGGTCATCCGGGGTCAAAAACTAGGTCACAAGGTCAAATCATAGAAAAAACTTGTGTAGTCACTACAGGTCACAATTTGAGCCAAATGTTTATGAAACTTGGTCACAATGATCATCTCAACAAAATCTAGGTCAAGTTTAATATTGGGTCATCCGGGGTCAAAAACTGGATCACAATATCAAATCACTTCAATTTGCCATTGGGTCTAAATGTGATGTAAATTATAAAGCATAAGACAATATGAAATAGTCTAGGAGCTGGTGACGAGAATTTCAATTTTCATTTACCCCATCTGGTAGAAAAAGTCTGTTGGTATTTTCGAATAATATAGACATTCAGGCTTTAGAAAAAGGTGGATGCCAGATCTGAAAGTGGTGCAGATTTTTTTAACAGGGGCAACAACTCTTGCTATCCAAGAAATTTACGAAACTACCCGGTAACCTATTTTCTAGTGTGGAGTTTTTGTTTATATATGTATTGCCATATATTTGCATGGATATTGTTCATTTGATAATGTGCATCAAAAGTACATACACCACGGACCAGTTTGAGGTCAAGGTCAAGGTCAGTGTAAGGTCAAAGTCAGAGAAATAGCTAAAAATGAATATTTGCACTATATATTTCTTTGTATAGCACGTGTTTTCAATTCAATTTGGTTATAAAAATGATAGTTATGTTCGTTTGTACATATTCTGTCATTATAGCCCATTTGTTTGATTCAAAATATAAAAATATTGTCAAAACAGCCATTTTATGCAAATGCATGTTGGCCGAAATGGCAATCTTACGAAGACCCCTGGCATTCTGTGATCTGGTGTGATTTTTTTGTTTACGTATGTAGTGTCTTATATTTACATTTATATTATTCATATGGTTATATGCATCAAATGGACATACACCTAAGACAAATGTGAGGTCAAGGTCAAGGTCATTTCAAGGTCAAAGTGACAAAAATAGCTGAAAAAAGTAAAAAATGAGATTTCCTCTCTATTTTTCTTAATATAACATGCGTTTTGAATTAAATTTAGGTTGTTAAAGTGATAGTTGTGTTGGTTAGTTAATATTCTCTAATGCTGAGCCATTTGATTAATTCAAAATGTATCATTTTTGAAAAAAGTCATTCTATGCTTTTAGAGAAAATCCCCGGCATATTATGGCCTTATGTGATTAGTTTGTTTACGTATGTAGTGACTCATATTTGCATTGATATTATTAATTTGATTAAATTCATCAAATGGACATACACCTTGACCAATTTGAGGTCAAGGTCATTTCAAGGTCAATATGTGAAAAATAGCTAAACATTGATATTTCCTCTCTATTGTTCTTATTCTGGCATAGGTTTTGAATAAAGTTTGGTTATTGAAGTAATAAATATGTGGGTTAGAACATAGTCTCCTTTCATTATAATTAAAGTTATTTGTTTAAATAAAAATGTTATTAAACTAGCTATTTTACGTATCAGGGTGTTGGCATGTTGCATTCGTAGAACTAGTCGTTTTCATTCAAAATTTACGTATATTTATAATGATGCAATCATATATTTGTATAGATAGTATGGACTATATTATTTGTAGAATGTTCCCTTAATGTATTGACATGATCAATGTCATCTTAGGTCAACAGTACATTTTATTGTACATGCAATTTTGATTTGCCTCACTTTGTATGAAATTGCAATTGGCTTTACATGAACCTGACTAAACGACCAGGTGATGAAGTCCACGCATGTATACACTACTCATAATGTTAAAACAACCAGTTATCTGTTTTCGTAACAGCCGTTAATCCTTTATATACATCATTGACTCAGAGGGGGTCTCATACGTAATGATACAAATTACATGTATCAATAAACCTAAGTATATATAGGATTCCCAGACCCTTGAGAAAACCCATTATCATCTTCTATTCGTAGCTATCTAGAACACTGTTACTATTAGAAATATTCACGCAGACCAATGGCGTGCGTACCAGCACATAATACAACTATCCCGTTGGGCAATGTTATATTCACAGCTGCAATGTGCAGAAATATCAGGCCTGATGTAATACTCACCATAACATAATTCAGCCATGCATGCCCTACAGGATATCACTGGTAAGTATATAAGGCATATGCCCAATGAGGTAAGCATCAATGCCAAGTACATGCATCTTAGACCCTATGCGGTACAAAACACTGCCAGCTGGTACAGACATCTCAGGGCCTATGTGGTAAACACCAATGCAGGGTACATACATTCAAGACACTATGTGGTACGCATCATTACAAGGTACAGGTATCAGAAGCACAATGTGGGTACACATCACTGCAAGGAATATGCATCTCATGGACATATGCCACTCGCGGCCACTGTAATGAACAGACATCCTATACTAAAGAAGGTATTTACCAAATGAGAATATAATCATCCCAGACCGTAATGTACTCAATAATACCTAAGAATACACCTAGACCATATCTGTTACATACACCATATCACTATATTGTAAAGACACTGAAGGAAAAGTTAGATACTTATGTTCAAAACAACAAAGTATATCCACTCCATGCCTATGAGATACCCATCACTAAATAATTTATCCATCTCAAACCGGACACGTAACCATCACTGATTGCAGCTATCACATGTCAATCGGATACATACTACATAAAGCAGTAAGTTTGACAGTGAATGCGTCTTTAATTATAAGCTCATGTTTGGTAACCAACAGAACAGAGTATAAACATGCATAGCTGTATACAATGAAATCACCAACACACAACAACCATATAGATTACACTGTTCTCACTACATCTGAATACAAACGCACCAAGTTTTTGTGGTACTCATCATCACCAAGTACTGACAAACCGGGTCCCAAGGAATATACTCGTGCAACCCCAGTTCCTAACCATCACTAACCACTGTATATACATGTAGTCATCACAGACTAAGTAGTACCAACGCTGAGTATGAGCATCTAAGGCTGTATTTTGGTATACACCACGATATAATACTCTAGAAGCCATCAAACAGCGAAAGTCTCGTACACATCATCACATAATTATGTCGTCCCTGGTCCTACAGGATGCTAATCACAACCAAGTGCAGCCATCACAGACCGTTAAACGTATTTGCCAACACAGGGTAGACACACAAGGCCCTGCGCAATAGATACCGCATTTGCGACCATACCAGGTCGTAAGGAGTGGTCCCAACATCGGAGTAGAGTCACTCACACGTCATGTTTGGTACTCACCATTGGCAAGTACAGCTATTCAAAGTCGTGTTGAGTACTTTACATGGACTGGTATTGCCATTCATCGCATTAGAGACTAAAATTGTTTGATACTGTGTGAAAGTTAACAAAGCCTGGTATAAACAGGGTGTAAAAAAGTAAGTTAACAGTTTCTCTACCTATTTATCAAATCCATATGTTCTCCTATCACAATGAAAACTTTACTTAATGGGGTACCTACCTATCACTGGTACAGTCATTCTGGATTTTACGTACCACCACAGGGTTCAGCTATAGAATGCCAAATGGGATACTCACAACCTATTAGTACAGCCATGCCTGGCCTTATTGGAGATGCATCACGGCAAAGAACAGGCACTTATGTCCTATGAGGGTATTCACTATCACTGTGTAGAGTTATCCCATGCCCTATATGGTGTTCACTAGTACATTGTACAGTTATTCTAGGATCACCACCCAGTGCAGCCAAATATACCAGATCAGTAGGGTTACCAATCGCCGCTAAATGCAGATATTCCAGGCCCAGTGAGATACTCAACACCATCGTGTACAGTCAGCCAAGGCCCATCAGATACACACCAGCATCTAGTACCGACACATCCATATCAGACCTTAAGAGGTTCAGAGACCATTACTTCGACTTACTGACCTCATAACCAATGAAATTCATCTACTGTTCTATAAAATTTGAAGATCTTAGGTCCAGAAAAACATGAGTGTCAAGGGCGAGGATCCTAGTACCAAGGATCGGTAGGGTATTACTCAGAAACCGTGTGATCTTCATAACCGACATACAGACCGACCGACGTGTGTAAAGCAGTATACCCCCTCATCAAAGATGGTGATATAATGTTCCCAGCTAAAATAATTACACACCTAAATATACAAAATAGAAACAAAATAAAGTGTACAAAGTGCTTCATATTACATGTAACGAAAAAATGAGACAAAACTTGAATTGTTCAAGCGTTTGTAACTTGTCCTTGAGATGACATTGGCCTTGACCTTGAAGTGGCCAGCATTTTATATCCACTTAAGTGTAAGACAATGTAACAATGTTCATACTAATATTCAATAATACTGAAAGAAATAAAAATAATATTTGAATACAAGTATATTTGAAAGCAGCTAGCAATTAAAGAATGCCATCTCGGTCAGCATGCATTTGCGTTTAATGGCAGTTTTACCAATTTTTAACATATATTTTTTAAACAAATAACTTATAATGAGAAAATATGTGCTAACCACTACATCTATCACTTTCATAACCAAAATTGAATTAAAACATACGCGAGAATAAGGAAAGTAGAGCGGAAATATCAATTTGTACTTTTTTAGCTAATATTTTCACATTGACCTTGATATGACACTGACCTTGACCTCAAATATGTCTAAGGTGTATGTCCATTTGATGAATTTAATAAAATTAATAATATCCATGCAAATATGAGACACAACATACGTAAACAAACTAATCACATAAGGTCACAATATTCGTATGAATGCCATCTCGGAAAGCATAAAATGACTGGGTTTTTATCAAAAATGATACATTTTGAATTAATCAAATGGCTTATCATTAGAGAATATTTACTTAACAACACAACTATCATTTTAATAACCTAAATTTAATTCAAAACACATGTTATATTAAGAAAAATGGAATGGAAATCTTATTTTTTACTTTTTTCAGCTATTTTGGTCACTTTGACCTTGAAATGACCTTGACCTCACATTTGTCTTAGGTGTATGTCCATTTGATGCATATAACCATATGAATAATATAAATGTAAATATAAGACACTACATACATAAACAAAAAAATCACACCAGATCACAGAATGCCAGGGGTCTTCGTAAGATTGCCATTTCGGCCAACATGCATTTGCATAAAATGGCTGTTTTGACAATATTTTTATATTTTGAATCAAACAAATGGGCTATAATGACAGAATGTGTACTAACGAACATAACTATCTATTTTATAACCAAATTGAATTGAAAACACATGCTATACAAAGAAAAATATAGTGCAAATATTCATTTTTAGCTATTTCTCTGACTTTGACCTTACACTGACCTTGACCTTGACCTCAAACTGGTCCGTGTTGTATGTACTTTTGATGCACATTATCAAATGAACAATATCCATGCAAATATATGGCAATACATATGTAAACAAAAACTCCACACTAGAAAATAGGTTACCGGGTAGTTTCGTAAATTTCTTGGATAGCAAGAGTTGTTGCCCCTGTTAAAAAAATCTGCACCACTTTCAGATCTGGCATCCACCTTTTTCTAAAGCCTGAATGTCTATTTTATTCGAAAATACCAACAGACTTTTTCTACCAGATGGGGTAAATGAAAATCCATTTTAAGCCTCTTTTGAAATCTGGCTCCTGGACTAAAAACCTTGTACATAGAATAGAGGCTACCATAAGGGATGCATGAACTACTAGGACAGGTGAGCGACCTATGGCCCTTTGGGCCCTCTTGTTTAGCTGTTTTGATCACCTTTTTGTCCGTCGTCCACTGTACGCTGTCAACAATTTGACTGTTAACACTCTAGAGGTCACAGTTTTCATTTAATCTTTATGAAACTTAATCACAATGTGTGTCCCTATGTAATCTAGGCCAAGTTCGTAACTGGGTCATCTGAGGTCAAAAATAGGTCACATCAAAGAAAAACCTTGTTAACACTCTAGAGGTCACATTTTTTACCTAATCTATGTAAAACTTGGTCACAATGTTTGTCGCTATGAAATCAAGGCCAAGTTCGTAACTGGGTCATCTGCGGTCAAAAACTAGGTCATCGGGTCACTGATTCTGCCTAAACTGCTAGTCATCAGGTGAGCGCTATAGGGCCAATGGCCCTCTTGTTGCATGGGTGGTTTTAATGGACAGGTTTAACTGATAATAGAGAATGTCTCTTCATGATTAACCCTTATCGTGCTAGATTCCCAGTGGGCTTATCAGCTGACCAGTGCTGAATTATATTAGCAGTCTACTTGAGATAAAAATCTCATCTGATAGTGACTCTGTTTAGTATCTAATTAATGGTGTTAATTATCAAAATACTGATATAAACCCTATAATTTATACAAAGAAGATGAAATAAGCTACACATTGATATACTTTTGATAATTATTGGTACTTCACACGTTATGATATTCAGCAGTATGTCAATGCAATGTGAACTATTTCCATGCACTTCATACATAACGCTATGCTAAATGTTACATTTGTATGAAGTAGGCCTAATAATAAATACCAATCGCAGAATTGATTATTCCGACTAAAACTGTCAGAATATAATGATGCATTTATTTCAATAATTAATATTTCAAATTTCGTTGAAAGAAATACAGTTAATGTTAATTATCCTTATATATTCATTCTAAAACATCTTCCGCATTGCGCATAGCCGATCGTCCGCCATTGTAGTTTCGGAATTTCCAGCAAATGTTAGACTGTAATTTTAACGTATTTGGTAGTTGATTGGCTGATATTATTTTAGAAATAGTTTCGTAATTTACTACTGAATACATTATAGTTAAATTTCATTCATGAATACTACAAGCAAGGTGAAACGGGGCTTAAACGCCAATCCAACTAGCGCAACGGTATAGCGCGACTCACAGTCACGCTCAGCAGTGGGGGAAAGTATCGTGTAGCGCGACTCTGAGTCGCGCTAAGCACGATAAGGGTTAAAGACTTAATTTACCAGTTTTCTAGGGCTGCTTTCATCAATTCAGCGGTTCAGCCACCCTTTAACATTTAAATTCCCCTGTTAATTGGGCTGCCTAATGAATTCTGTGTTTGAGTTTTCCTGGGGAGACTATTTCACTCCTAGTTTGTGTGTAGCCAACATTGAGGTACAGCGCCCAGGAATATCCAACATGTACAGACACCGCCCTCACAGGTATCAATGTACACTTTGGTAGAGTGGAGCATTGTGGGTTATTCATGCTCAGAGACATTAAGCAGTGGCGCAGACAGGGATCGAACCCGGGACTTCTTGATCCCAAAGAATGTACCCTACCTCTACCTCCCCCTACATAATTATTAAGAAACTGTTTTCTCCCCTGCCCTACAGATATTTCTTCTATTCTAGTTTATGGGTGTTTACGATTATGATCCAACAAAGAACTCACCGTATGATCATCCAAGTTGTGAGTTAGCATTGAATGCTGGTGATATTATTACTGTCTATGGTAGGCAGAGAGGCGACGGATTCTATTATGGAGAGGTAGGTTGCAAAAATATCTGCTTGATTCCAACATACTGATTACAGGGGTCCTACAGTTCCGGAATAATCTGGAGATCTGGATTTGTTGCTGGAGAAAGAATGAACTTTTCTGCAGAATATTAAAAGTTATTTCATTAAAAAAAGAGTTTCAACAATAGAACATAGTTTGAAAGAGTTTGGTTCAGGGATGTGTGCTGTATCAGGCACCTAATACAGTCTTTCGACTTGTTTTTAGCTCACCTGTCACATAGTGACGAGTTGAGCTATCGTGATTGCTCTTTGTCCGTGCATGCGTCCGTCCGTCAACAATTCATTCAAACAACGTCTCCTCCTAAACCACTTGGCCAATTTCAACCAAACTTCACAGGAATGTTCCTTAGGTGATCCTTTCTAAAAAAGCTAAACGAATTGTAATCTATAAATAACTCTGGTTGCCATGGCAACTGATAGGAAAATCTTTAAAAAAATCATAAAATAGTCAACCTATTGCCAGAGTTCAAAATAATTTTACAGAAATAGTTCTTGGGTGGCCCTCTTACAAAATTGACATTTTTCTCGTGATTTGTCAAAAAACATGGCCGCCATTGGGCGGGGCTCGTTTTTCCCTATATATCTAGGGTAAAATTTTTAAAAAATTTCTTGTCTGAAAGTACTTGTTGGATTTCATTATAAATTGGTAAGAATGTTCCTTGGGTGGTCCTTTCTAAAAATAGCTAAAAGAATTGTAATCTATAAATAACTTTGTGATGGCAACCAGTAGGAAAATCTTTTAAAAAATCATAAAAAATCAACTGCTGGCCAGATTTCAAAATAATTTTACAGAAATAGTTGTTGGGTGACCGTCTTACAAAATTCACATTTTTGTCTTGAATCGTCAAAAAACATGACCGTCTGTGGGTGGGGGCGCTGTTTTTCCCTATATATCTATGGTAAAATCTTTAAAAATCTTTGCCTCTAAAAGTACTGGTTGGATTGCACTATTGATTGGTTAAATTGTTCCTTGGGTGGTCCTTGCTTAAAATATTTAAAAGAATTACATTCCATGCAGAACTGTGGTTGCCATGGCAACCGATAGGAAAATCTAAAAAAAATCATAAAAACGTTGACCAGATTTCAAAATAATTTTACAGAAATAGTTGTTCGGGGACCCTCTTACAAAATTGACTTTTTTGTCGTGAAACATGGCTGCCAGTGGGTGGGGCGCTGTTTTTAGCTCACCTGCCACTACCTGCCACATAGTGGCAAGGTGGGCTTTTGTGATTGTTTTTTGTCCATCGTCCGTTGTCCGTCGTCCGTCTGTATTTTGCTTTGATCTTCATCAAACTTGGTCAGTAGTTGTATCTCAATGAAATCTAGGTCAAGTTTGAAGTTGGGTCATGTGGGGTTAAAAACTAGGTCAAAATAATAGAAAAACGTAATTAACACTCTTGAGGCCATATGTTTGCTTTAATCTTGATTAACTTTGGTCAAAATGTCTATCTTGATGACCTTAAGGTCACGTTTGAAGTTGTGTCATGTTGGTAAAAAACTAGGTCAATATGTCAAATAATAGCAAAACCTTTTTAACACTCTGGAGGCCTCAGTTTTGCTTTAACCTTCATCAAGTTTAGTCAATATGTTTATCTTGCTGACCTTAAGGTCAAGTTCAAAATTTGGCCATGTTTAGCAGGTGAGCGCCCCAGGATCTATGATCCTCTTGTTTCTTATATATCTATAGTAAAATATTTTAAAATTATAATGAATTATAATCCATGCAGAACTCTAGTTGCCATGACTACTGATTGGAAAAACTTTTTAAAAAAAAACATGAAAAATATGGTTCTACTTGATCAATGTGCACAGGTGAGAGACCTAGGGCCCTGTGGGCCCTCTTGTCCCATCCATCATGGTCAGGACACAATATTGATATTCCTCCACCTGTAGAGAAATGGCTGGTTCCTTGTGGAAGTGTATGGTTCCTTGTGGAAGTAATGTTGGTACTGGTTTGAAAACAGTCCTGGATAAATCTGCTTAGGTGAACTGACTGCAATATAAGAATTATAATGACTACGAGTTTATAGACTTGTTTGTAGTGTGAAGTGCCCCCTTGGGCCACCCTCTATTAGCCTTTCTGCCTGGGCTGTTTGGTTGAGTAGGTTATAGTCTGGCTCCTGTCCCAGGCTTGTATACATCACTACTATTATAGTAGTACTACTGTAATATTGGGGACAAGAACCAGACTATAATCTGCTCTGAGTAACAGCTTAGTCGAATAGACTGTATACTGGTATTTCACATTTTTAGCATCATCAGCTTTGAAGAACTATAATGTTTGTTGTATTTTTCAGATTAATGGTGTGAGAGGATTAGTTCCAACATTTTTCATTGAGGAAATGCCACAACCACCACCTAGAACTAAAAAAGTAGGTTTCTAATAATTTGTAGTCAACCCTCGTCAATAATGATGATTGTTACCTTGAAATCTCATGATTTTGAATTTGTTATTGTGTTGAATTTGATTAATAGCATTAAGCTATGTGAACACTGCATAAAGTTCATTATTTGTAGTCAAAAGTTTGAGCAAGTAAATTCTCTCTCATTTTATTGATATCTCCTGTATTTCTATCACCAATCTTCTGCTAAGGATAATGTGAAACTTTGCATATATGCACACCTCATGAGCATGACTCATTATATGAGAATGATTTTAACTTTTTCAGATGGCCAAAACAAAACAAACAGTCAGAGAGAAGACAGACAAAAAGACGGATCATCGTACAAGTTGACCTTGACCTAAATGTAACTTCCAAACAAGGCATCAATCACCCATCATCATTCTGTGTAGAAATAATCGTCTATTTACAGTTCTCCGTATAAACTTTGTGACAGAAATCTTGTGAATTATGATATCTTTGTATCTCGTTATGTATCCTGTAAAGTAATGTATCAATCATGTCTAGTCTAGATGTCTCATGATATCTTGTCGTCATGTACGGAGAAATTTAGGAAATTTTATGCTTTGGGCATTTTGTTGGTGATTTGACATTTTATTCACAATGTGCTATTAATAGAATTTATCTTTTATTTCAATTTTATTCACATAATTTCATAGAAATCCATTAATTGTTCTGTATTATTATTATCAATGTTTCTGTTAACTGCCAGTGATATTTATTGTATTACGAGTTCTACCCTTGACCATTTGGTAAATCTAAGTTCATTTTAAAACTTGTAGTTCAAAATTTTAAAAATTTAGGATTGTATTTTTAACTTTGTTACAATGTCTTTAGTGACTTTAGTATTGTTTTCATTTGTCTATTAACTACAACAATGTATTGTGCAATTTTTTACCTGTCCTGCATTTATTCTCATTTTTAAACTCATTCATTTTTATATCAAGGTAGTGACATTTAATGTCTAAGGTCAAATTAGTTAGCAAAATAACCAATTTCGATTCCTTTTATTTTATTAAAGGAATATATTACTTTTCTTTATGAAAAGTTATGACACGCACACAAAAAAAGAGAAAAAACATAGGGTTTTAATTTATGACATAGATCAGTGTGTAATGTTAGTGTCATGTGTAAAGCCATAGTCTGCTTTTATGTTTTAAGTAATGACCCATCCTTAATGTTTGTTATTTATATTTTTATAATATGAAAAAAAAACAGCTTGAAAGACGCAAGTAAATGTAAAAAAATGATGCTTTAGTTTTGTTGTTTCGATATCCAAATTGTAATAAGGTTCATGTGGATGATATGTACATTTCAACAAGGTCTGTTTTCCTGGGGTGGTATTCAATATTATTAAACCTCACGTGACTTCTCAATGTATTTCCTCCATAGACCTTCCGTGTGACCCTCGCAGCCATTTGTTATTTATATATTGATTTTATTTGATTGGAGAATTATAGCCAAATTATATTGCCTGTTACTGACCAAGAGTTCAAAACAGTGTGATCTGATTGGTTGTCCTTATCCTTAAGTCAAGTAAGATCAATATTGAATACTACCCTAGGGGTGATATTCAATATTAATCTTATTTAATTTGAGAATAAGGATAGCCAATCATATCGCCTGTTACAGACCGAGAGTTTAATATGGTGTGATCTGATTAGTTGTCCTTATCATTAAGTAAGATCAATAATGAATACCACCCCTGGACTGTATCCTTACCAGTACTAATATACCCTTCTACTAGGTATTAGGTTTTGGCAACTTCTCTGTGAGCAGGAATATTGAAGGAACCTGTTGCAACTGGAGGAAATTTAACTAAAACTGTCGCCATTCGGCAGAATAATATACCCAGACGTGGATCATTGCAGCTTATTCCTTTCCTTCATGTTGTTTTGAATAAAATACGGCAAAAACTGTGTGAGGGTTGTCCGCAAGATATTATATACTACATATAAGTACAAAGGGCCGTATTAGCCCAAAATCATCGCAGTGCTAATTCCATTTAATGAATTGGACATCTATACTCAACAAAAAAAGAAACTTTACATTATTCATAATTATATTGATATTTCAATGCTCATTCAAGAAATAACCAAGTTCAGACATAATGACATGGTAACTGCCCTCCCCATTGACGAATTCCAGGGAAAAACAACTCAGAATTACTGAACAAAATTTGTTGAAAATGTCCAACGCTGATTAATGCAGTTTGAGTCATTGATATTTTCAGATTACCTCCCTTTGAATCAAAATAAGAGCTTATTTACTGTCGCGTTTTTAACCAGGTTTTTAAAAAAAAATCCTGGTTATTAGATTGGTGATTTCGTCGGGCAGGCAGCCGGGCGTCAACAATTGGTTTCCGTTGGATAACTTCAGTTAGGAAAGAGATATCATAATGAAACTTACTGTGTACGTAGCTTGTGTGAAGACCCCACTTTGGATTGATAGTGGGGTCAAGGTCACCGTTACTAAAAATAGAAAAACGGTTTCCAGTCAATAACTCAAGTTTGGAATGAGATATCATAATGAAACTTGTTGTGTAGGTAGCTTGTGTGAAGACCCCCGCTTGGGATTGAAAGTGGGGCCGATGGGGTCAAGGTCACCATTACTAGTTATTTTCTGCTCAATAACTTAGGTTAGGAATGAGATATCTTAAAGCCACAATAACGTTCCGGAACATCGTATTTTCTTCATATAGAAAACACAAATCTGTGTTACTGATTTGATAAGGGACAAATAATGAACACAATGAGCCATTAAAACACGCGCTAACTGTCATATATGTGAAATAATCTTTCCTGGAAGATTGGCATAACGAGCCCGGTTTGTTTACAAATACGGCGTTTAACAGAGTCTCCGTCACTTTCCGGAGACTACCGAGAATTTTCCGCCAGTTTCTGATAACCAATGGATGGATAGCACACCTGTTGCACTATCTTACACTTCAGAACTGGCACTGGGGATAAGAACTGGCCCTATAATTCAAAAACCAAACACAAATATTATTTGATTGTTAAAGCCGAGTTAGTCTAATTTTCATAGACCCAAGCTAATATTGCCGAGTCTTGACTTTACATGAAGTGACGTTCACAATGGTTGTTATAAGTTATGTTTTATCATTCCAATTTTCCTGAAATTCACATAATAAGCCCCAAATACTATCAGCTTCTCAAAGAAGGAACAGCGATCTGAGATCACATATGGGTCCCTCCTGTACCATTTTTGGTCTAATTTAATATCTAGATCTTTCGTTAGTCTTTGTAGACAGAAAATACTACCAATTTAAACCTTATTGGGACTTTAATGAAACTTGCTGTATAGGTAGCTTTTATGAAGATGCAGCTTGGGATTGAAAGTGGGACCAGTCAGTAGGGTCAAGGTCCAGGTCACATGGGACCAGTCAGTAGGGTCAAGGTAACTGTTACTAAAAATAGAAAACAGTTATTTTCATCTTAATGAAACTTGCTGTATAGGTAGCTTTTGTGAAGATGCAGATTGGAACTGAAAGTTGGGCCAGTCAGTGGGGTCAAGGTCAGTTACTAAAATAAGAAAAACAGTTTCCGCTCAATAACTTCCACAGCCGTTTCTCAGTACCTACCAGTTAGGATTTCATGAAACTTTAAACAAACATCAACAAAGAGACTGTGATGATGCCCGTCAAGATTTTTTTGATTGGTCAATTCACTTTAGAGTTATTGCCCCTGATTTAATGAAAAATGTCCTTCCGCAGCCATTTCACAGTAACTACTTGGTTGAATATCATGAAACTTGAAATAAATATGAACCAACGTACTCCCTCACTCACTTGGATGAAAATTACCTTTTAGTTCAATACAACATCTGTATTTATTTCAACAAATATTATAATGTCTTTCAGGGAGAGGTAAATATCATAAGGATTGTTTTTTTCTGCAAACAATCTTACAAGAAATCAACATATTCACACATGAATATACATGATACATTTATTAAAAAAGTTATCAAACAAATCTCTCTTTTTAGCTCACATCACCCTTTTGTCCGTGGTGCGCCGTCAACAATTGGACTGTTAACACTCTAGAGGTCACAGTTTTCACTTAATCTTTATGAAACTTGGTCACAATGTTTGTCTCTATGAAATCTAGTTCGTAACTGGGTCATCTGAGGTCAAAAACTAGGTCACTATGTCAAATCAAAGAAAAACCTTGTTAACACTCTAGAGGTCACAATTTTGACATAATCATAATGAAACTTGGTCACAATGTTTGTCTTTATGAAATCTAGGTCAAGTTCGTAATTGGGTCATCTGGGGTCAAAAAATAGGTCACCAGGTCACATCAAAGAAAAACCTTGTTAACACTCTAGGGGTCACATTTTTCTACATAATCTTAATGAAACTTGGTCACAATGTGTGGCTTTATTTTATCTTGGTCAAGTTTACATCTGGGTCATCTGGGGTCAAACACTAGGTCACATGGTTACATTGAAGAAAAACCTTGTTAATACTCTAGAGGTCACATTTTTTACCTAATTTAAATGAAACTTAGTCACAATGTATGTCTCTATCGAATCTAGGCCAAGTATGAAACTGGGTTATCTGGGGTCAAAAAGTAGGTCACCAGGTCACATCAAAGAACAAGAGGGCCATGATGGCCCAATATCGCTCACCTGATTTTACATGAAACCCTGCACAGTTTTCACCCAAGGGAATAATTTGAACATCTTGGTAGAAAACCACAAGATGATGCTACATACCAATTATCAAAGCTCTATGCAGTGTAGTTTTAGACAAGAAGATTTTATATGTTTTCCCTATACAAGTCTTTGTAAAACGGTGACCCCCGGGCGGGGCCAATTTTGACCCCAGGGGAATTATTTGAGCAATCTTGGTAGGGGACCATTAGATTATGCTTCATACCAAATATCAAAGCTCTAGGCATTGTAGTTTTTGACAAGAAGATTTTTTATATGTTTCTCCATATAAGTCTATGTAAAACTGGTGACCCCCTGGGCGGGGCCAATTTTAAGCCCATGGGCATAATTTGAGCAATCTTGGTAGGGGACCACTAGATGATGATTCATACCAAATATCAAAGCTCTAGGCATTGTAGTTTTTGACAAGAAGATTTTTATATGTTTTCCCTATATAAGTCTTTGTAAAATGGTGACCCCGGGGCCAATTTTGACCCCAGGGGCATAATTTGAACAATCTTAGTAGGGGACTACTAGATTATGCTTCATATCAAATATCAAAAGCTTCAGGTATTGTAGTTTTTGACAAGAAGATTTTTATATGTTTTCCCTATATAAGTCTATGTAAAACAGTGACCCCCGGGGCTAGGCCAATTTTGACCCCAGGGGCATAATTTGAACAATCTTGGTAGGGGACCACTAGATGATGCTACATATAAAATATCAAAGCTCTAGGCATTGTAGTTTTAGACAAGAAGATTTTAATATGTTTTCCCTATATATGTCACTGTTAAACTGGTGACCCCCGGGGCAAGGCCAATTTTGACCCCAGTGGCATAATTTGAACAATCTTGGTAGGGGACCACTAGATGATGCTACATATAAAATATCAAAGCTCTAGGCATTGTAGTTTTAGACAAGAAGATTTTTATATGTTTTCCCTATATAAGTCGATGTAAAATGGTGACCCCCAGGGCGGGGCCAATTTTGACCCGAGGGGAATAAATTGAACAATCTTTGTAGAGGACCTCTAGCTGATTCTACATACCAAATATGAAAGCCCTGGGCCAAGCCGTTTCGGAGAAGATTTTTTAAGGTTTTCCCTATATAACTATATGTAAAACTAAGGGCCCCCGGGGCGAGACAAATTTTGACACCAGGGACATAATTTGAACAATCTTTGTAGAGGACCTCAAGGTGATGCTACATACCAAATATGAAAGCTCTAGGCCTTACGGTTTCAGGGAAGAAGTTTTTTGAAGTTTCCTTTTTGAAAATCTTTTTTTAGCCCGTGTGACCTAGTTATGCGACGGACCAGAAAATTTTTAACAACTTTGGTAGAGGTCCACCCGAGGAACATTCCTGTAAAGTGTTATCAAATTTGGCCAAGCGGTTTAGGAGGAGAAGTCGTTTGAAGAAATTGTTGACGGACGGACGACGGACATCTCGGTATGACAAAACCTCACCATGACCACTGTGTTTTATATGAGTAGTGTCAAACGGACCAGTCGCACAAAATCTGCTCTGACAAAAATTAAAAGTATCTATGAAAATAGTATGAATTAACAGTTAAAATTTACATAGTGTTGTTTGGAATTTTATTTGGATTTTAACTGTGATCAAGGATTGATTTTAAAATCAGTGATATTGAACCTATTTAACTTCTAAACGTTGAATATATAAATATTTGGACATAGGAAAATATAACATTGTGTCAAGATCTGTGTACATTGGATTATACCCTAATAGGGGCTACAACTCATCATTGACAGTTGAAAACTAAAACTGTACTTGCATTGTCTACGAGGGCCATTCAAAAAATACGTGATTGTTTAACTATCTATCATCCGATTTTCATCAAATTTGGTAGAAATAATGTCCTGGCATTAACAAATTCAATACATATCGTAATGAAGAAAAATATGTCTTATATTCTAAAATAGGGTAGTTAAAGCAACGAAAGATTGAGCACAAGGGGCAACCCGTTGATTTGTCCTGTCGAAAATTTGTGTTGATACCTTTGTGCCATCAATTACCGTTCACAGGGGGAAAACATGTCAATAATTTCTGTGTGTATCCTTTAATACTATGCAGTTATACGTTTCAAATTATGACGTCGTATTCAAAACTGTTACAGAGATCTTGGTTATCATACCAAGCCACTATTTTACTGGCAGTACAAAAACGTGACGTCACTGAAACCACGGGGCAACGCGATTAATGATTAAATTGGGTTTGGCGCTTGGATGAACCCAAATACTGGCTTGAATCATCTTGGTAAATAGGTTATTTCATCAAGACAAAGTGTGGGAAGATCGTGTTAAATCAACAGCTGTGGTGATGGATAATTCTTGACTAAACCCACTCAAACATGGTCTCTACATTCACAATCTGACCATTATGAACGTCAAGGCGTTTCGTATGGTATAGCCTCCGTATGTGGCTTGAAGACTGGCATCAACAGATGGAATTAAGCATTCTAATTCATCCTGTTTTGTTCAGTTAAGTCGGGCATGGTACATGGATGATTATATAGAATGGGGTTAGCGTCAGAGTTTTATTCAGTGTTCTATGCGGATCATTTAGAAAAGTGGTGAATTTACCAAATTTAATGACGTCAACAACGACGTCGAGACTTGCCCCGTAGTCGCTATGGGTACAATCTATAAAACATGTTCCTCGCTTAACGGTCAAGCCGATTTCAATGAAACTTCGGAATTTAGACGAATGAATATGCAGCTACAGCATACTAATGATTTGTTTACTTATCTTGCAAAATAAACTAATTAATTGATGTGTCTACGTATTTTTTGAATGACCCTCGTATATTTGGATATGAGTGCAATTGTTTGAAACCTAAATAGCATTAACCTGTCAAGCTGTGTTACAAAGTGGATACATATCCCCAAAGGGCAACAACTCTGACAGTTAATAACTAATTGTTATACTTGTATTAACAATAGCATTTCTGTGTAAACAATGGCGACAAACAATAAAACAGACCTTTTTAACGGATTGGCCACATGTGACAATTTTAGCGATTTCAATGGGAAAGGAATTTGTAAAATCCGAGACAGAAAAACAAGCCATAATATAACAATATCATTTTACCGCGACAATGACCATGATGCATTTCTTGAATTATTAAAGAACCAACATGATTTTGCTGAAACAAAACACAATAAAGGAATTTCAACTACATGTACTCTTATTTGTGCATGAGCAAAAGGTTGTTATAACGGTTTTCTACACAAAGACCATTTTAATCCAGGGTGTAGGATGCAGGCACTGGCTGGTCACAGAATTTGATTCCTTAGTAAATCTATTGACTACTGGACCCGTGGAGACAAGTATTTCACACGTTAATTCTGCATCTACGGTGTTTGAATCAAGTTCTGAGAAGCTAGATATTCCACCTCAAAATTCAGCATCCCAAAAAACCAAAGTGAAAGGTATCTACTATTTTACACCGCAAACTAAAAGGAAAACAACAGGATTCTTCCGCTCACTGAAAAAGAAATTCGCTACAAAGTCATTTTCGTCTATGCCAGTATATGGACTAAATTCTGGCAGTCAAATCAAACCGATAATTCAGCAATTAAATGAATCCTCTGATAAGCCGTTCAAGCCTAATCCAGTCAACAACAACATACATGCAGAAACTCACTGGCAAACAGCCATTGAAACTGATAATCATACAGCAGACACCAGTGAACTTAAATGGGACAACTACACACACCCAGCGTCTTTCCTTGATGACAGCCAAACCATTCATAAACAGCTTGAGATACAAAATGAAGCAAAACTGAAATTGTCTCAACCAGAAATTCTAGAGGATAGTATTTCCGAAATACAATCCAATACCAGTGAAACAACACCGAAGTGTATCGACACAAGTGACTCATCATCGCAAACATGCGAAGGTGAGACACTCTCAACCAATGCTACTAAATGTGATGTTACAACTCAGATTGATGCCACTGAAGTCACAGAAGATACAGAAAACAAGTATGTTCAGTGCTCACATGAATGTACCACACTCAAACAGGAAAATGATGAACTGAAAGCACAACTAAACAGACAAAGCTCCGAGAAAACAAGCAGTGATAAAAGTGAATAATACGCCCAGATACTACTCCTAGAAGAAGACGTGAATAAACTAAAACAGAACAATATATCTCTGAAACAAGACAACAAAATTCTCAGAAAAAAACTGTCAAAAGTAGAGACTGATCAGGAAAGTGTGAGTACTGTTCAGACAGATGTAAATGAGATTAAGGAGCAAATAGTCTCAGTCAGTGAAATACTCACTGTACTAATGGGCAAGACAGAAAACATCTTCCTTGCCAAATGTCAACTCTCTTCATAAAGAAAATCAGCAAATACCAGAATCTCAAGCAAAGGCTCCTTCACCAACCCCGTCCAGTCAACAGAAACAGTCTAACATCAAACACAACAGCACAAAAGCTAATACAACATCACAAGAAGCACAAACCGGTAGATCAAACAGCTGTACAGACACATCAACCAATAACTTACAAAGTAACATAGACTTGAAACACGCACAAAAAACAAATATATTAATCCTTGGTGACTCAGTCATGAAAGTGATGAATCCAAGGAAGTTCTCCGGAGAAAGTTTGTACACGAAAGTAAAATAACACCCCGGGGCCACAGTTGGAGATATTGCTAGGAAGATTGAATCATCGTCTACAAAACAAGATGTTCAAAACAGTGACATCGTCATCGTGTATGTAGGAATCAATAATATATCTGATGCAGAAGCATGTGATTCTATCCTTCAACAATTCAACGGCTTAGTGAAAACAATTCTGTAAATCAACAAAAATGTTCAAGTAATTATATCATCAATTCTTCCTAAAAAGCATGACAAACTTTCGACCAAGCCAATAAATGAGCTTAACGCAGCTTTGGCACTATTCTGCAAGAACAACAACTACATCTTTTTGGACAATACACCCAGCTTCATGACAGAAGAAGGGGTGAACAAAACACTCTACAGAGATGAGGTACACCTCAATACACGCGGTGCTGCCCATCTAGTGAAAAACACGAAGCGTATAATTTTTTAACCAATTCAACATAACGCCCGTCCTTGCAAGTCTACGGGAAATTTTCGAATGGACACATTTACAAATCATCAAATTCACAAAATGAGATCTCAACCCAACAGGCAACCGAACAGCATGACACCACACCAACGATGGACGAGACAGATACCTATGTCGTTCAACAGGATGTGGAAACCAGCCCAGTACTGGTAGACGAATCGTTTATTGAACCTGACATCTATAGTGCTATAACAAATTCAAACTGTGACACAAATAGAACCTTGGACGAAACAAATTTTCTATGTGAAAAAGGAATGCATTTAAAATTTTACTTCATGACCATCCATATCTAGATATTGTCGCACTTTGTGAAACCTTCTTGAATGACAACTTCACTGACAATGAATTTCAAATAAGTGGCTATCAAATGTTTCGTAAAGATAGTAAAACAAATGGTGGTGGGATCATTGTTTATGTAAAACAAAACTATTCATGTCTCCGGAGGTTTGACTTAGAAAATGACACAACAGAGGTAATTTGGCTTGAAATTGAAAGCTTCAAACAGAAACCATTAATATTTGGTTACATATATAGACCTCCATCTTCAAATGCGGAGTGGAACTTAATTTTAGAACAAACTATTGAGAAAGTATTCATCGAAAACAAAGAAATAATTTTAACGGGAGATTTTAACTACAACTATGATTCCATTACTCAATCTACTAACAACAATGCATGGAATAATATAACTAACAGTTTCAACTTAAAACAACTTGTTGACATGCCCACCAGAGTAACTAGTACTACAAAAACGATAATTGACCATCTCTATACAAATGTTTCTCAAAATATCTCTGAAATCAATGTTCCAGTCTTATCAATCATCGACCATTTCCCCGTGTGTTTTACACGCAACGTTTCAGTTAAAGCTCCAAAAGATCCATTGCATCATATGATACAATATCGTAACATAAAGCAGTTGGTGGAAGCAGATTTTCTTAAATCACTTGAGGAACAGCCATGGTCTATCTTAGATATATATGATGACACAGATGATGCCTTAGATTGTTTTCAATCATTATTTAATGATGCTTTAAATAGACATGCTCCATTGAAACAGAAGCGAGTAAAACACATACATTTACCAGACTGGTACACACCAGATATTTCCAAAATGTCAAAAGAAAGAGATAAGGCAAAGCTGTTAAATGACACGGAACAATATAATTTTTTACGGAACAAAGTAAAAACTTGTTTTCAAATTCTAAGAAAACATACTATGCTGAAACAATAAATAACAACAAAAACGATGCCAAACAATTATGGAAGAATCTTAAGCAGTTATCGGGTAAAGTCACTAATCACCAAACTAACTTTATCCATGATGACGAGGGGGGCACTCAGATTTCAGACCCGCTTGAAACAGCTGAAGTGTTCAATAGCTATTTCATTGACATTTTCAAATCTGCCCCCCCCCCCAAATTGTATCTCCGTCTCAGAATGTGATAAAACAAAACTGAGTAATTTCATTGAAATGCATTGTGTACAAGGCTATTCGTTCTCAATACCTAGTATAACAAGCAACTTCATAGAAAAAGAGCTACAAAACCTTGATATAAGTAAATCAACGGGACTAGATGGTATAGGACCAAAATTTCTCAAACTAAGTGCTAAAACCATATCCAAACATATAGAAAAGATATTTAACCTTAGTTTATCGAATGGAATATTTCCCTCAATGTTCAAAAGAGCTAAAGTTTCGCCTATCCATAAAAAAGGTTCTAAAAGTGAGAAAAGTAATTACAGGCCAATCGCTATCTTACCAGTTCTATCAAAGGTACTAGAAAAACATGTCAGTAATAACCTTAAATTTTTCCTGGAAAACAATTCTCTCCTTCATTCTAATCAGTCTGGGTTTCGAGCTCACCATTCATGTGAGACTGCATTGACTGCCATTATTGACAACTGGATAAAAGCAGTAAATGAAGGAAATATTGTAGGATCTATTTTTCTTGATCTCACTAAAGCATTTGACCTTATATAACATTGATGAAAATGCCATAAATTGGTGTAATTCAAAGTCACATCTAACAGATCGCTCACAACAGGTGTGTGTTTCTGGAAAAACTTCAAGTGTTCAACACGTACCAGCTGGTGTGCCACAAGGCTCTGTGCTGGGACCTCTTCTGTTCATTATTTATATTAATGATATGCCCTTACACCTTACAAATTCTGTCACCGATATGTTTGCCGATGATACCACTATTTCATCCTTTGGAAGCACATTAGACTCAGTTAATACTTACCTTCAGTCAGACCTTGATTCAATACAAAACTGGTTAAAAAGAAACTCAATGATGGCAAATGCAGAAAAAACAAAAGCTATGCTCATTTCACCTTCAAATCGCATAAAACAATCCATAAATTCAGGTATTTCATTCAATGAAAAGACTATTCAATTTTCTCACACAGAAAAACTTCTGGGAGTTCATATTGATGACACGCTAAATTGGAAAACACAAGTACAAATGACACTCAAAAAATGCAACTCCTTATTGTACCTACTGATGAGAATTAAACAGTATCTAAATCTGCATACTAGAAAAATGTTTTTCAATGCCTATATTCTACCCCATTTAGACTACTGTAGTTCTATTTGGGGAAACTGCACCACCGAGCTTTCAAATGATATGTACAAATTTCAAAAACGTGCTGCTCGAATAATTTTAGACAAATATTTCGATACACCGACAGATGAATTATTTTTGCAATTAAATTGGATGAAATTCTCAGACAGATTTAACTATAAAAAGGCCATTCTAGTATACAAATCTTTAAACGGCTTCCTCCCAAAGTACATGGAGCAACTACTTAATATCATGAAAACAGATCATTGAGATCATTTGAACAAAAGCTACTCGCAGTTCCAAAACCAAGGCTAGAAATCATTGGCATATTCTGGTGCAAAATTATGGAACTGTCTTCCTTACGATGTAAGAACATCTGCAAATGTTAACCTATTTAAAGGAAACTACTTGAAGTGGTGGTTCTCTGGTGGTCAAACAAACGTTTCTCTCATTTGAGAGATACATTTATTAATTATCAGGACCCATGAACCATGTTCTATGCAACTTATGCCATTATTTAATGTGTATATATTGCAGGTTAGATCTTCTGCCTTAAATTTATATATTGACTTTCTTTCAGCTGTGTTTATATGTTATTATGTTTATAGTTATTATTTGCCTTTCATGTAACTTTTATAAATGCACAATGTCATATATTATGTCAATGTTATATGAGGCTCACAGGGAAGACTGGGTATACCCAACTGTGTTGCCTCTTTAAATAAAGTCGTTATTATTATTAATATGCATGAATATATTACAAGCACAGGTAACTGTATCATTAATAAACAGTACCTAAAATTTTTTTATTTTTTTTGTTAAATTTAGAATTCTTATACAAGGTGTATTTCCATGAATTGACCAGGTATCAAAAACAAGAATTGGCTTTCGATATCTTCATAAAGTAATTGTATTCGTAAAAAACATGACTATAACTACTTTCATGCGAAATCCCATCGAAATTGGTCAAGTAGTTAAACAGTTATACCATAAATACTTTTCACGGTGACCAACCGGTCACTGGGGTGGACTCAATAAAAACAAAAACACGGAAATATTGAGGAAATCACCAACATATGTCGAATTTACCGTTGTGTAGAAACATAATAATGCGGTAAAATTAAAGAACGAAAAAGTTGGAACAGATTTACCTGGTTGACACATGTTCACTTCAGTGAATGTATACGTGTAAGCCGAAAAACGAATCGTTTGCATATTTAAATGTCAAAATGACTCCATGTTTCTCCGAACGTTCCGAATGATGCGCGTGATTTCCTTTTTGTAACAACGATTTTCATTGATTGATTTCATTGGGGTTTCCCAGGACTTGGTAACCAGCGTACAAACTATGTATACTACGCCAATGAAAACGACCGTTATAAAATACGTTCTAAATACCCGTCAGACACACTAAAAACCACTACAGTCGTTCCTACAGCGTTTTACGCCCTCGAAAAATGAAATCAAAGTTTAAACAATGAATTATATCGTACGAAGGTAAATTTAAGCATGTTTTCGAATGCTTTCGATTCACAAAGATGTTTTTGATCACCCACAGCTTTAAATAGATGAATAATGCCGTAAATGCTTTAAATTATGAAAAAAACAAAATACACCCAGTGACTGTACGATCACTTCTCCGGGAAATATACCTTGTATAAGAATTCTAAATTTAACTTTTAATTTTTTTTAGGTACTGTTTATTAATGATACAGTTATCTGTGATTACAAGGTGTTTGCGTTGAATATATAAATTTCCGCGAGCAAATCGTGAAGTATTGGTCCTTTAGATTTGCGTTGGTAATACACCTCGAGCGTCTTCGTGATAGTCCCCGCTTATAAAAACATACAACCGGGATTATAAATATAGACAATATATCAGCTGTTAAATTATGCAAATAGAAGTTCGAGAGTCGTGTCAAATTCTCTGGACTATACCTAGAAGAGAAACACTAACGGTCTCTACAATACAAGGGATATGGTTGACAAATGATAATGCTTCAAGAAAGCAATAATAATAACAAGTACAATGATTGCCATAAATAATTGCACAAGGCATACATTATTATCTAACATCTGAAGAAACAAAACATAGTAATCAGATCTGAATCATTCAACTCTGATGAAACAGCCATGTCATCAATAATGAAGACAGTGAATAGACACTTTGACACAGAGCGGATGTTCTAACTGATCAGTTATTATTCAATGCATGTTCAATGTAATGTATTCCCCTGTATATATTTTAACTTCTATATAGGAACAACGATCATTGCAATCTAGGCTGAAAAGAACTGGATGTCCCTTATTTCATCTCAGAAAAGATAATCCTTTTAGGAGTCATTTCACAGAGTCTTAATATCTTGTATGTATTTGAAGACTGGTCAGTTGGAACATCCTATCAATGAATAATTTGATCAATCTAATGGCATATGGATTGAAAACTAATGACCATAACCTAGTTAATTTATTTACAAGAGACTTGGTCTACTGACAACAATATAAAATGTTAGAAGCAGTATTTCTTTATTCTACTCGCAATTTATAAACCACAATTGAGATTGTGTATATCCCGTACAGAAATTCAATTCTTCATGACAGTTGAAATGCGATTTTGACATTTTGGACATGAACAGAAAGAACTAGTCTGCAACACTAGTCAGTGACTTTCAAAATAATGAAACTCATGCAATCCTCCAATGACTAAGGTGCTCAAGAATGAGATTAAGCATTATACGGAAATAGAATGGGGTTCAAGAAAATTTGATCAAGTATCAAAACTGAGGAATCTTCTTAAACATATTTCACAGCCAAAACATAATCATACACTTACTAATAGATTAACTCTTTATATTTCACTCCAAAAATATTGAAGAATTTTTGTCAAAAATCACTACTATATAACTTAGGACTACCCACCTTAGGACAGTAAGTAACTTTGCAATGATAAGGATGGACTAGTGTTACTAGTGTACTAATTACACAATTGCACAAAAAATTATTGATTAATATATGTATTTATCATATGTTTGACGTCGCGGCAGCGTAATAAAGCCATTATTTATTTTTGATAATACACTAGTGTAATAAAGCTTTGACGTGACGTCACTCAAAGTATAGGCGACGTCGTCAAAGTTGCGCGTTTATTATAGTGAAAATAAGTAGCTATTTTTATGTTTTAGCTAGAAATGGCTAACATATGATAAAAAGAACATTATATTTGTGACTTTCCACATTGGATTTATGAAACTCGTTGAATAAAATCGATAAAATGCTCGGCAGAGCCTCGCATTTTATTATTTTATTCAACTCGTTTAATAAATTCAATATGAAAAGACACTCATGTAATATCCTCTATATACACAGAGACATGTTTGTCCTGTCTCTGGCAAGAAGCTCTTGGTGTTCTTCTGATGTGAAAATTCAATGAACCATTCCCCCAACAAGTTTCACCATTTCAATCACACCACAACTATAACAACCTGAAACAGTAGAACATTTTCTCAATAGTAACACTGAAATTTATCATGAAATTGAGAGTAAACTTGTAGAAGGGTTTTGACACAAATTGTTTGTCTCCCACAAGGAGCCGTAACTCTGGCAAAATCTTTGTAACATCCAGGCAGACAAAGATGTCAAGCACAAAATCAATATTGTGAGAAACAATGTATCATGTGACTTATCTTATTATTCACAAAAGCTTGTCTGAAATGAATTTGTTATAATTTCCGACAGATTTTGTGAAGCCTAACAGGATTATAATTATACTTGTTTTACCTAGAACAAAATTTGTATGTTATTTATTTTCAATGAAGTTTATTAATGTCAAATTACATCTCAAAATCGGATGACCAGTAAACACTACATTTTTTTGTATCTAATAGTACGGCACACTTATTAACCTGGTTAATGCCACATTAAAATTTTACATAAAGAATTACAAACCTTCCAACTCTGGATCATATTGAGGGTTACTGGTATCCGTGCTAAATGCATATTCAAAGAAGTGCATCATCATGACTGCATGTCCAGGAAGAAAAACATATGCCGAGTACAGGAATATAGCAATTGTTGCAATAAATATGGCATCTAGAAAACAGTTAAGGAAAACAATATCATATTTATTCTACATAAATGTGTGTATGATATTTATATCACATGTATGCTATTAAACTTAATAAACCAGTAAAACTGGTGACCCCCGGGGCAAGGCCAATTTTGACCCCAGTGGCATAATTTGAACAAACTTGGTAGGGGACCACTAGATGATGCTACATACCAAATATCAAAGTTCTAGGCATTGTAGTTTTAGACAAGAAGATTTTTATTTGCTTTCCCTATATAAGTCTATGTAAAATGATGACCCCAGGGCGGGGCCAATTTTGACCCGAGGGGAATAATTTGAACAATCTTTGTAGAGGACCTCTAGCTGATTCTACATACCAAATATGAAAGCTCAGGGCCAAGCCGTTTCGGAGAAGATTTTTTAAGATTTTCCCTATCTAACTCTATGTTAAACTAAGGGCACCCGGGGCGGGGCCAAACTTGACACCAGGGACATAATTTGAACAATCTTTGTAGAGGACCTCAAGGTGATGCTACATACCAAATATGAAAGCTCTAGGCCGAAGAAGTTTTTTGAAGTTTCCTTTTTGAAAACCTATTTTTAGCCCGTGTGACCTAGTTATGCGTCGGACCAGAAATTTTTTAACAACTTTGGTAGAGGTCCACCCGAGGAACATTCCTGTAAAGTGTTATCAAATTTGGCCAAGCGGTTTAGGAGGAGAAGTCGTTTGAAGAAATTGTTGACGGACGGACGACGGACATCTCGGTATGACAAAACCTCACCATGACGACTTTGTGGTCAGGTGAGCTAAAAACCATATTAACCCTCTAGAAGTCACATTTTGTATGTAATCTTAATGGAGCTTGGTCACAATGTGTGTCTCTATTAAATCTAGGTCAAGCTCACAACTGGGTAATCTGGGGTCAAAAACTAGGTCACTAGGTCACATTGAAGAAAAACCTTGTTTACGCTCTAGAGGTAATATTTAAACTTTGTGTTCATTACCCTTATGAAAACTCGTATTGACAACACACTGACAATACACTGGCAACACACTGACAATAGACTGGTTACATAAATGTCTGTCTGACAACACACTAACAATACACTGGTATGACACTGGCTGTAATTTTTTATTTCTGACAATACACTGGCACTATAACCAGTGTATTGTCAGCTTCTGGTAATAGCCGTACAACACACTGGTAGTAAAACTGGGATCTGACAATACATTGGCATGAAAATATAAAAGATGAAGTCCATCTGACACTACACTGACACTACATTTTGTTATAAAAATACATCTGACAACACTCTGGCAACAAGAGACCTGCAAATTTAGCACTTCCTTATTTCTGACAATAAACTGGCAACACAAGACTTAGAATATATTTATATTCTTGTTCTGACAATACACTGGCAACAGAAAGAAACAGACAAGATAGTCATTGGATAACAGCCTACTCATACACAGTTTGACTGTTAAGGTAAATTGGGTAGCTGAAATTGAACCCATCAGTGTATAACCATATCAGAAAATAATTTATTTTTTCAAGTCGCCATCAGGTTTTTTAATAAAAATCATTATGCTAAATTGAAAGTATACATATATGTAAAGGATATTCATATCAAAAAATGAAAAACTATTTTACAAAAGGTGTTTTATTTACAATTGAAAATTGTCATTTTTTGTGTCAAAATCCTGTAAAATGTACTTACTCAAATTTAATATAAATCACATTGTTGTGTTTTCCAATCTTTTATCCAGGTGCTCGACTATTTCCCTAATAAATTATATTAATGATATCCACACATTGCATAAAACCGTTTGACCACTTTATTACTAGAATTGACAAATTTCATTTACACACAGCTGATTATTTTGAAGTGTAAAGTGTGTGTGTATCTGTTGATTTAGCTAACAAAGGGTACAAAAGGATGACCATTGAAAATCAATGGGTTTGGCAATGAATTGTTTTGATTGCAACTAATCCCATGAATAGAAAGTTTCTACACAAATTCCTTCAACAAATGTTAAATACAAAACAGAATTTTAAGTTATACATGGTTTAATATTCAGTGATTTATGAAAAAAAAAAGAATTGATATACTTTTCTTCTATAGTCGATCACCTGGATAATAGATTGGAGAACACAACAATGTGATTTATACTGAAATTGAGTGAGTACATTTTACAGCATTTTGACACAAAAAATGACAATTTTCAATTGGAAATAAAACACCTTTTATAAAACATTTTTTCATTTTTTGATATGAATATCCTTTACATATATGTATACTTTCAATGTAGCATAATGGTTTTTATTAAAAAACCTGATGCCGACTTGATATTTCCTGATATGGTTATACACTGATGGGTTCAATTTTAGCTACCCAAGTTACCTTAAACTGTATGTGAGGAGTCTGTTACCTAATGTTACAGTTACATCAAAACAAATTTATTTTTTCAAACCTGATGATAGACAATCAAACTACATTTTATTGATGCTGTTGTATTCCATTATCAATACATCTGTAACATTTTATCACATAGAGCTACAGTAAGGTGCAGAGCAGTGTTTTTGGTGTATAGAGCTGCCCAAAAAGAACGGAACAAAAAAATGATGAAATCGCTATTTTTTCGGAATCGTTGTTTTAGACGAATAGGCAAAGTATCGATCAAATATGGAATGATTACTTATGTATGATGTCCAACAAGTTATTGAACACTGTCAGCAGCAGTTGTAAGCCTGGTCTGGAGATGGTTCACGCAGTCTTACTGGTCCTGTGGGAGAGTTGGTACGGATGTATGACCTGAAATTGGGCGGTCGCAAATGGTGCCAGTGTGTTTGTAGCGTGTCTCTAGACGAGAAATTTTCGTTGCATGATAATTTAACCGTAATGCAAACTCCTGTTTGACATCTCTGTCATAAGTACCCAGATGGCCTGATTTCGATCATATTCGAACAGTAATGGCATTTCTATTCCGGAACATATGCCATTTCTTTTGTGATTTTCTTTTTATTAGCAAACGTTACAAAAAATTTAATGCAATGTATACCAAAATTGATCATGCGTAAACGGTGCACGTGGAAATCATGCTTTTTGGGATTTACGTAACGCGATCGATAAAATTTGGATGATGGCCAAGTTTTTACAAGATTATACAACACTACTACACTAAATTCAAATATACATGTACAATGCAAGTAAGAAAAAATCGGGGATAAAAACGTTGCGTTTCTATATGTACTAAGTATATTTAGATTTACCTGTTTCAGGATGCAATGTTTTTTTATTTGTAAAATGTTCTTTAATTAATAAGTTAATATTTTTTACAAATGGTATAAGCATTTCTATTTTATTAAAAAGTAGGAAGTTATAAATTAATTATTTATATAAATAGTACACTCAATGATTATCAAGGGTCATTACTGAATCCTGATCTGCAGAGTGGCAGGCCAGTGGTTTATTGCCAGTGTGTTGTCATACCTGGTAATACACTGGTTTTACACTGACTATAGATTAGAATACACCAGTCTATTGTCAGTTTATTGTAAGGGTGACGTCAGTTTGTTGTCATATTTTTTCCTAGTGCACTGACATCACACTGGATGCAAACTGACATTAAACTGGATTTATACTGGCAACACAATTCTGTTGAAGCCTAAATATATATTGCCAGTGTGTTGCCAGACTTGTCAGACCTGGTAATACACTGGTTTTACACTGACTTCAGACTGGATAAAACGAATTCCCACCTATTGTCAGTCTATTACCAGCTATTGTCAGTCTATAACCAGTCTATCGTCAGTCTTTTTGTAATGCCAGTATATTGCCAGTGTGAAGTCAGTCTGTTGTCATATTTTTTCCAAAACAAACTCTGGTTGCTTTCGTTTTTCATAGTAGGTGAAAATTATTCATCTGCTTTAATGCTTAAGTATTTTACTGTTGTCAGTGTGAAGCCAGTGTATGTCCAGTGTGTTGTCAGAACTGGCATCAAACTGGTTACACACTGGTTTTAAGCTGACAATAAGCTGGCATTAATTAATCAGGTCTGACAATAGGCGACTAATAGACTGGTAAAACACTGGAAACAAACTGGCAATACAATGGTAATGCACTGGCAATACAGTAAAATTTCATAAGGGTTAAGTCTCGACATGTTATGATGTAATTCATGATCCCCATTGATTTTGAGTTTTAGTATAAACATGATTGTGTAGTAAGGCTAATGGGCACTATATAACTGACTTGCATCTTATTTCCATTATTGAGTATTATACCTCAGTTACATCTTTGTCCTCATTTAATCATATAAAATTAATATTAATGAACACTTTGTTTTGGCTTTTACTGCCATAATTGCAACAAACTCAGGTGAGCGCTATAGGGCCAATGGCCCTCTTGTTTCTTGTTAACAAGATTTTCCAACAGAAAATACTGGTTATTAGATTGGCAAATTCGGCCATCTCACCAGGCGAGTGTCCACATTTGGTTTCCGATTGATAACTTAAGTTAGAAATGAGAGATCATGATGAAACTTGCTAGTTTTCATGGAATTTCAATGTCTTGTTTTGTCATGTTTGCATAAACTAAATTTTTTTAATAAAATGTGTCGAGTGTTAGTCCACTGCGTACCATAACACTAATTTTATCAATGCATGGGACCTTTAGGTGAAAACAGAGTCAACTAAAGTTGTGTCAAGTGAAATCTTACCTTAAATAATGTAAAGTTTCTTTACATGTTGAGATTGTTCATCTGCAAAAACTTACAAGGAATTCTTGCTAAACTGTGGGAGGAGTAGCATACACAAGCATTTATCACTATTTATTATTAAGTAAGTAGAAAAACAAAGGACCATAATTCTGGCAGAAACATTCAAGGATTTTTCACTAAACATTATATTTAATACAAGAACAAAGGGACATAATTCTGACATAAATCATAGCAAGACAAAGTCCTTCCTTCATGCACATCTACATGTTGAGGTTGTTCATCTGTGAAAGTTTAAAGGAAATCCTGCTGAAACTGTTGGAGGAGTTGCGTCTACAGACTGACGGACAAGCTGAATCCAGGAGCCTGTTGCCTAACCAAGGCGCTACCTATCGCTTTTTGAAAGTGCTTTACTATGTCTATGTAACGACAAGCTACCAGTGAGCACAGCTCGTCGATCAGGACTAGACGAGTTAGAAGAGTGCTTTCTCATGCAACGGACCACTTGGGTAGCGCTTTGCTACGCAACGGTCTGTAGCCTCAAGCGCTCGCCGGTAGCATATAAATTTTCGCTTCCGCTATGTAGTGCTTTATTAAAGAAAGCATGTCATAGCACAGCACTATCGAGCGCTTGGTAATGGTAGGTATGATGCAGGGGTATGAATATTGTTCACTGAACAAGACAGAAAACAACTCGTGGATATAATGAAGGATATATTTTAATAGTAAATAATTGATTATTAAAAGCATAAATCTAGGTAAGAAAAACGGGAAACATAAAATCCAGGTTTCAAACTGAAGAAACTTAGTCTCATCAAAATTAAAAGACCAGCAGATTCATAACATCACATGCTCATTAACATACCAGTACAGTCTTACAGGGGTCCTTTAGATATACTCTTCTGGAATAATCTGGATTTTCCGCACTAGAAGGAATTAACATTGAAAAGTTATTTGATTAAAAAATGTCAAGTAATGACTAAGTTAGGTTTTTCGAAACTTCATATGCAGAATTTTAACAACAGAACAAGAGTTTTGGTGTAAGAATGTGTTCTAATAATACACAAAATATATGTTCAGGATTTGGCATTATGCCTCAGTAGGACCCCTGGGCTGGTATTCATAAAACATCTTAAGTGAAAACTTAAATATTTTGACTTAAGTTAAAAATTTAATTGTACATCTTACATGTCCCGCAATTTGAGGAAAAGTCCATGTTTTCCTTGTGATAATAGAAGCTGTTTATATAATGCTTCAAAACTATGTAAAATATTAATCGTTTTTTCCTGCTTAGTATCCTGATACACATTTGAAAATTTTAAGATTTTGAGAAATTTCTAAGTTTTAACTTAAGAAGCTTTGTGAATACCAGCCCTGGTCTTATCGTTAGAGCTAGAATGCCTCAAATGATGTGGTACATTGGTTTTCATGTACAATATGAGTAATATTTTATTTATACTCAAATCATAAATACAAAAATACATTCAGTTGCCTGCAATCTGCCTGCCAAATTCACCAACCTTATAAAACAAAAATGGGGATTTCATTGTATGGTAAATGTATTATATAAGTATATATAGTATAGTATATTATATAAGTCAAAGTAAATCAGTAATAAATAAATCGCTGATGGTCAAATTCTTTATACATATATAACACAAAAACATGCATAGTAGCAAAAATATCTACAGCCGTTGAAACTGTCATTTTGTAAGTATAAACAATATTATGCTATTTCAATTATCATCATAATTCTGGCATAAAAAGAATGTTTGAACAGTACATGTATATACACTGAATAGTCAGAAAAAATTAACTCAAACAGAATCAGCAGTATTGCTGCACTTTATAGTCTGAATAAATTAACCTGAACAGAATCCAACAGTATTGCAGTACAGCACAGTATAGTCTGATCAAGTTCATCTGGTCCCCGACTGTTAAACAGGAGTATAATTATATTGTATGCTTCTTGCACAAAATATTACAATGGCTTGCCTTACCATCATTTAGATAATGTATTGTAAGTCTTGCACAAACTGTTAAATTATGGTAATAGAGTGATAAAAGGTAGGAGGGCCAAGTTATTTGTTCGAGCTACATGTATACATCAAAAGGTAGGACTGAGGGCCAAGTTATTATATTCAAGCCATACATCAAAAGGTAGGACTGAGGGCCAAGTTATTATATTCAAGCCATACATCAAAAAGTAGGACTGAGGGCCAAGTTATTATATTCAAGCTATACTTCAAAAGGTAGGACTGAGGGCCAAGTTATTATATTCAAGCTATACATCAAAAGGTAGGACTGAGGGCCAAGTTATTATATTCAAGCTATACATCAAAAGGTAGGACTGAGGGCCAAGTTATTATATTCAAGCTATACATCAAAAGGTAGGACTGAGGGCCAAGTTATTATATTCAAGCTATACATCAAAATGTAGGACCGAGGACCAAGTTATTATATTCAAGCTATACATCAAAATGTAGGACTGAGGACCAAGTTATTATATTCAAGCTATACATCAAAATGTAAACAAAAGTATAGAAAACATGATGAAACACTACAGAGAAACAATACAAACATAAATCTTGACTATATAAAATTGAGTATCATATTTAGCAGAGTAAGTAACACAAGAAAAGACTTGTAAAAACCATGGAAAAAATTCTGTGGTAAACGGACAGATTGCCTCAGCATTTGATATATGTACATGAAACATTGAACGCAAAAAAGGCCCAATAACTTGAAAAATCTCAATCTGAGATTACTTCCATGCGAGTCCAAGTTCAAAATTAATTTCACTAAATGAAAACATTGTCCTTAGTTTAATTGCAGCAAAATTTTTAATTGCTCCTAAAAATTTGATACAGTCTGATTTGAGCAAGATCTCAGTTTGAGCTGTGTTTTCCATTTGATATATCTCGGGAGATTTGATATATCTCGGGAGATTTGGGCCACATAGACAAAATATTCCATTTCCGCATGATTCAAGTTTTATTGTATTTAAGTCTTCAGTTGCTGCAACATGGGTTGTATGCAAGCTAGGATGGATGGATGTACAAACAAAGCTGTAGACAATATGGTGCTCAGGCAATATGCTCCTACTCTTGGAGCTAAAAAGATCAAAACAGAGAGTGCTGCAGTGAGTATAACTATCAAAATGTCTAGTGCAAAAATATCTCAATGAACGATTACATAAAGGTGACAATATAAGCTATTCTACCAATGTTTTATTAGCAATATTAACTCCTTCGTAAGTGAAGGGTCTAACCAAATTGCTTTTTATGTAAAGGGTGTATAGAAAGTTCAATCCGGTCGGAAAGTATGGCATATTTTTATTTTTACCAAGCGAAATATTACAAAATTTGCTATGAAGGTATAGTACTAAATTTAGGATATGTTGATTATTTTTGCTTGAATTTCATTTGGATAGACACCGTTGCCATGGATTTATAAAACGCGGAAGTAAGCGTACGTTAACATTACGTTGACGTCCATTTTAAAGATGAGTCGACAAACAGAAATAACTACAAAAATGAACATAGCCAGATTTAGGCATTTTAGACGTTCAAATTGTTAAACAATACGTTATGCTTAAAATTATTGACGGCTAAAGTACTGGTACTCATACAATTGGAGCACAACTACGTATTTGAAAGAACATGGTATCGATTTCGTCGAACGTGACGTGAACGTTAAGGGAAAATTGAGAGTAGAGTAAAGAAAATGAACGACTGTGTAAAAAATAACATAAACAACTTCTACGAACATCATAAGGCATTGGCGAAGACATGCCTCATTTTTCAAGTAAAGAGTAACTAAATAAATTCAAAAGTAACGAAACGCCCGAGTTGACAAAAACGCGCAATTTAGAAATAAATACGTAAATGGGAAAACAAAAGGCATTTATTTGCAAAACGAAAACTCTTACAGCATCATAACTTGGATGATATTTTGTTCTTATATAACATTAAATATATGTTTAGTTCATTACAAGATTAAAACATACACAACGATACAGTGAGTGGACAACAAAGGGAGAATTTCGAACTTGACCCGGTCACGACATCGTTTACGTCATATTCGAAACAAGATTAACAAATTTATTCATTGCGTTTGAAAAAATATTGACAGTCAAATCAGCTAAAACTGTTATACATAATGATGTTATTGTACCAGAATACTGAATACAAAATTTGGTGCAAATATATTTATTAGTTTTGTGTACAAAAGCTTTTCAAAAACCGGAACGAACTTTCTTTACACCCTTTAATACATGGCTAAAGATATTTTGGAGCATCAACGGTCAAACTTGAAACAAAGTTGAAATTCAACTGTTTTTGAAGAGTTGGATTGAACATTTCTATTTAATTAATGTATTAGTATGGTAAAATATATTCTGCAACAAAAAAAAGAATTTAAACAAGTTATAATTAACATGTTACAAAATGCAGAATACGTTAATAGCAGTGTCAATTATGCCCAGCATTATGTTATATTTTACATTACAAATATATAAACTAACTCTATAGAGCGGCCCTCCCTTGAGCAACAACCTTTCGTAAGTAACAATATCATTTTGTATCGGAAGTTATCATTTATTACTGAGTTTAGCTCTCAAGAACAACCAACGTTTATTTACCCCACCTCGGACAAATTAGTAGCTAAATCAACGAATGTGATTGGTCCATTATGATCATGTGATGGCGCAATATAACACCCAGAATTAGTGTTTCCCAAAGGTTGTTGCTCTAGAGAGGTTGTACTGTATATACAAATACACAGTCAAGACTGTGTTAACAAAGATGGAATGTTGACTTGTCAAAACAGTTATTATAAAAGAGTTTTCAAAAATAAACTTTTTTAAAGAAATTTTAATAATTGTGTACATATCTAATATTTCAATGATAATTATAAATCAAGATAAACACACACAAAAATAAATTTTATAAGCATAAATGAGATTAAGAAAATTCTGAGTTGGACGAAAGAACATTTATTAAGGAAAATAATTTTTGTTGTAAACGCTATCAAATTAAAATTAATGTTTTAATTCAAAATATAGCTTGGGAAACATTGGTTTTATTCTTTACACATTCAAAAATATCCTGAGTTATGCCCAGCATAACGTGGAGTGTATTGTACAATTATAAAAGTGTATTACAATACACCACCAAAACAATGAATAAACAACTAAAATAACAGCCTCCATCTCCACGTATGAAGGCACTTCCTCTCTGTATGAAGGTACTTCCTCTCTGTATGAAGGAACTTCCTCTCTGTATGAAGGTACTTCCTCTCTGTATGAAGGAACTTCCTCTCTGTAGGTTTCCATGGAAATGACATTGTATATAAACATGTACACGGTGTATAACATATGTTCACAGAAATCACTCGAAATGTCTTATATAATTTCACTCGTGCTTCTTCATGGATGTAGCCTATTATTATAACTTGAATACGATACCATAGTACACTCACTTACACAAGATTTGTTGAAAGTTTTCTGTATTTTCTATGTATGTTGGCATTTATTGAAATACAAGATATTTACAATATTATATATTAATGTCCAATAATAAATCTTGCTTCATTGGTAACATGGGAAGGCCCAAGGAGTTTATTTTCTGTTAACAAATGGTGCACTGGTGGTTTTTCTGTTCAAGGCACTAAAATACAGAAACATCAAGAGAATTATAATGGTTATATATTTACATTCACCTAACATGATCTTTCTCTGACCATCGAAATGAGGTTAAAGCCACATTAGGCCTTAATCGGCCATTTTATAAAAATAATAACTTGGTAACCTATATGAAGAGCCATGGATTTTGAGCACTTTAGTTGAGTCCCAAAGGTGGAAAACACCATAAGATGGAAGATAATTTAATACAACCTCCAGTTGGTTTGTTTACAAAATAATGAATAGTAAACAAACAAGAGGGCCATTGGCCCTAAAGCGCTCACCTGATGACTAGCAGTTTGGCAGAATCCGTATTTGTTATGATATGACCTTAATATTTGATTTAGATTTTACAGAGACAGACATTGTGACCAAGTTTTATAAAGATTAGGTAAAAATTGTGACCTCTAGAGTTTTTACCCAAGATGACCTGATTTCGAACTTGACCAAGTTTCATTAAGATTATGTCAAAAATGTGACCTCTAGAATGTTAACAAGGTTTTTCTTTGATGTGACCTGGTGACCTAGATTTTGACCCAAGATGACCTGATTTCAAACTTGACCTTCATTATACATATACACACATTGTGACCAAGTTTCATAAATATTAGGCAATTAATATGACCTCATTGAGTGTTACAATGTTTTTCTTTGATGTGACCTAGTGGCCTAGTTTTTTTACCCCAGACGACCCAGTAACGAACTTGACCTAGATGTCATAGAGACGAACATTGTGACCAAGGTTCATAAAGATTAGGTTCAAAATTGTGACCTCAAGAGTGTTAACAAGGTTTTTCTTCAATGAGACCTGGTGACCAAGTTTTTGATCCCAGATGACCCAATTACGAACTTGACCTAGATTTTATACAGACATACATTGTGGCCAAGTTTCATAAAGATTATGTCAAAAATGTGACCTCTATAGTGTTAACAAGATTTTTCTTTGATGTAACCTAGTGACCTAGTTTTTGACCCCAGATGACCCAGTTACGAACTTTACCTAGATTTTATGGAGACAAACATTGTCACAAAGTTTGAAAAAGATCAAGCGAAAATTATGACCTCTAGGATGTTAACAGTCCAATTGTTGACGGTGGACGACGGACGGTGCATGACGGACAAAAGGGTGATCACAATAGCTCACCTTGAAGCTGAAAATGCATATTTATAATCTAAGGGAAGTAACTCTTGCAAAATTAGTATTTTGTCATCCATACATTTTTCTAAAATATCATCTTTGGCATACTGTTTTGACAGGTACTTTTAACATTCTGTCATCAATTATTGGTCAATTGTGAAAAATATCCTAGTTCTTTGTAACTAGTCTATTTACTGGATGATCCAAAAAACGCCTTGTGAGAGATAATGTGGCTTTAACGGAGGTTTTATAAGCCTTTTGACTTTGCTTCAAATGCAAGCAACTATTGACAAGGTCAAGCCATTAGTGCGTTGGATTTGTATCACCTTTAGAGATTGATTCCCCAGTCACAACACAACTGTACCATGAAAATTTGAGATCAATCTTTATTTTTCTGGGGTGGTATTCAATATTCATCTTATTTAATTTGAGAATAAGGATAACCAATCATATGGCCTGTAACTGACCAAGAGTTTACTTTGGTGAGATCTGATTTGTTGTCCTTGTCCTTAAGTCAAGTAAGATCAATATTGAATACCACCCCTGGACATGTGGTTGAGTTGCTGGTGCCTTGTGGAAAGGTATTAGTTAGTAATGGTTAATAAACATGAACGCTTAGGTCCATAGATTCGTCATTTGTTTGTTGTGTGATAATTGTGCAAGGGGTTTGGACTAAACCCAGTGTTCTGTGCACTCTAATATCTCTTATAATTGATACCAGTGCATGACTATGCTTCATAATCATATCCTTAATTAATTGTGCATATATCAATACTAAAGCCTATTTTTAGATTTCCTTCCAGATGGCACGATAAAATTACAATACAAAACAAACAGAACACCTTTTATCAAAATACAAGTAAATCTTGTAATAACATACCTATACAACTAGCCACATACTGATATCCGGTAATTTGTTCGAATGCTCCAATTATGGTTTCGTTAAATAGCATCCCAAAAGCTAAAGCCTCTATACCCTCACAGTTAGGGTATTTTCCAGTTATTTTTGAAGTACATTCATATATCAGGCTAAAAAAATCAAAATCATTTTTGAAGTTGACGAACTAAAATATGAAAGCATAGATGATGATGGACAAAATGAAAGCATGCATGATCCTTGATTGATCACAATATGAAAGCATGCATGGTTCTTAATTGGACATAATACAAAATAATGCATAATCCTTGATTGGACATAATACAAAAGAATGCATAATCCTTGATTGGACATAATACAAAAGCATGAATGATTCTTAATTGGACATAATACAAGCATGCATGATTCTTAATTGGACATAATACAAGCATGCATGATCCTTGATTTGACATAATACAAGCATGCATGATTCTTAATTGGACATAATACAAGCATGCATGATTCTTAATTGGATATAATACAAGCATGCATGATTCTTAATTGGACATAATACAAGCATGCATGATTCTTAATTGGACATAATACAAGCATGCATAATCCTTGATTTGACATAATACAAGCATGCATGATTCTTAATTGGACATAATACAAGCATGCATGATTCCTAATTGGACATAATACAAGCATGCATAATCCTTGATTTGACATAATACAAGCATGCATGATTCTTAATTGGACATAATACCAAGCATGCATGATCCTTGATGGGACATAATACAAGCATGCATGATTCTTAATTGGACATAATACAACAGCATGCATGATCCTTGATGGGAAATAATACAAGCATGCATGATTCTTAATTGGACATAATACAAGCATGCATGATTCTTAATTGGACATAATACAAGCATGCATGACTCTTAATTGGACATACTACAAGCATGCATGATCCTTGATGGGACATAATACAAGCATGCATGATTCTTAATTGGACATAATACAAGCATGCATGATTCTTAATTTGACATAATACAAAAGCATGCATGATCCTTGATGGGACATAATACAAGTATGCATGATTCTTAATTGGACATAATACAAGCATGCATGATTCTTAATTGGACATAATACAAGCACGCATGATTCTTAATTGGACATAATACAAGCATGCATGATTCTTAATTGGACATAATACAAGCATGCATGATTCTTAATAGGACATAATACAAGCATGCATGATTCCTAATTGGACATAGTACAAAAGCATGCATGATTCTTAATTGGACATAGTACAAAAGCATGCATGATTCTTAATTGGACATAATATGAAAGCATGCATGATTCTTAATTGGACATAATACAAAAGCATGCATGATTCTTAATTGGACATAGTACAAAAGCATGCATGATTCTTAATTGGACATAGTACAAAAGCATGCATGATTCTTAATTGGACATAGTACAAAAGCATGCATGATTCCTAATTGGACATAGTACAAAAGCATGCATGATTCTTAATTGGACATAGTACAAAAGCATGCATGATTCTTAATTGGACATAATATGAAAGCATGCATGATTCTTAATTGGACATAATACAAAAGCATGCATGATTCTTAATTGGACATAGTACAAAAGCATGCATGATTCTTAATTGGACATAGTACAAAAGCATGCATGATTCTTAATTGGACATAGTACAAAAGCATGCCTGATTCTTAATTGGACATAATATGAAAGCATGCATGATTCTTAATTGGAAATAGTACAAAAGCATGCATGATTCTTAATTGGACATAGTACAAAAGCATGCATGATTCTTAATTGGACATAATATGAAAGCATGCATGATTCTTAATTGGACATAGTACAAAAGCATGCATGATTCTTAATTGGACATAGTACAAAAGCATGCATGATTCTTAATTGGACATAGTACAAAAGCATGCATGATTCTTAATTGGACATAATATGAAAGCATGCATGATTCTTAATTAGACGTAATACAAAAGCATGCATGATTCTTAATTGGACATAGTACAAAAGCATGCATGATTCTTAATTGGACATAGTACAAAAGCATGCATGATTCTTAATTGGACATAGTACAAAAGCATGCATGATTCTTAATTGGACATAATATGAAAGCATTAACATATATAACCACTCACTCGCAATCATTGGATCCAGCCTCAGCAGAAATCCTGGCATCGTTACCACACAAAAACAACACATCATAGAGTAGTTCATTGGGGCAAACTGGTTGTTCATCCAACATACTTAAGTTATCTGCAAAATCAAGGTAACAGTGTATTTATGATGTTTCCAAGGTAACTGGACATTTGTGATGTTTCCTAGGTAACTGAGCATTTGTGATGTTTCCAAGATAAATAGGCATTTGTGATGTTTCCATGGTAACTGTGTTCATCTAACATACTTAAGTTATCTGCAAAATCAAGGTAACAGTGCATTTATGATGTTTCCAAGGTAACTGGACATTTGTGACGTTTCCTAGGTAACTCGGCATTTGTGATGTTTCCAAGATAAATAGGCATTTGTGATGTTTTCAAGGTAACTGTGCATTTGTGATGTTTCCAAGGTAACTGGGCATTTGTGATGTTTCCAAAGTAATAGTGCATTTGTGATGTTTCCAAGGTAACTGGGCATTTGTGATGTTTCCAAGGTAACTGGGCATTTGTGATGTTTCCAAGGTAACTGGTACATATGTGACGTATTCAAGGTAACTGTGATGTATTTGGTGTTTCCACTAGCAAGTAGTTTATATATAAAAATAGAGGATCTTGCATGTGTGCTCATTACATATGAGTTTTATTAAACAAGTCGACAAAATGATATGACACAAGGCTTGACCAGACACCATGTATGGTAATACAATGGCTGATGTCATGCTACTGGTTTGCATTATTGAAGATACATTTGTATTGACTGTAGGTAATATGTTTTAAAATATTTGTAATGATATAATAATTTTTTATTTAAAAGCAATTATAATCAAATGAGAGCAGTGATCTACGAATATATTAAATGACTCTAATACACTTAAGAAAATTTTAAGATTTTAAGAAAATTCTAATTTTCCCTTAATTAAGACATTTTGTGAATACCACCCCTAGTGTCTAGTAAATTCTTGATCATCCCTCATACATAGATAAATTCTAACCTGTGCATGAGTCGTAGATCTGAGGGGAGTTTGGTGGAACATGTTGCTCATCAGATTCATATCCAACCATCAATACACTGATCAGTGCCAAGTGGAAGTCATTCATGACACATTCACCTAGATCCGGTGTTAAGATGTTTATGGAACATTGTACAGTCAACTCATATATCCTAAAATGAAAAAAATAGTATACTCAACTCAAGGAGACAAAGAAAAACAAACCATTCAGTACAACCTCTGTAGAGCAACATCCTTTGGGACCTACAACCCGTGCCAAATAAGCTTCGCTAAAGCTAAGTTAAAGCTATGCTTAAAGCTGCGTTAAAGCTTGATTAAAGCAGCGTTAAAGCTGGCGCTATTGGCCCCCTAAAAGCGAAGCTTTAGCGTAGAAAAAATGCAGCTCCTTCGCTAAAGCTGCGCTTTTTCAAACGAGCTTCGCTAAACTGTGTATGGGTTAGGGTCATGATGGTGAACAAGTATGCAAAGTATCAAAGCAATATGTCAATGCACTTTGAAGATATTAGAGGTTAAAAAACCTGTACCTAAACTTTAACATTTCCATTTCCAAGTCCAAAAGGGGGCATAATTTCAACAAAATGCTCGATTGAGTTACCCACCCCTGTGTAGGGGTTGGGGTCATGATGTAGAACAAGTATGCAAAGCAATATGTGAATGCACTTTGAAAATATTTGAGGTAAAAAAACCTGTACCTAAACTTTAACTATTTGCACTAAGTTGAAAAAAGGGGGCATAACTTCACCAAAATGCTTAATAGAGTTACCTACCCCTGTGTATGGGTTGGTGTCATGATGATGAACAAGTATGCATAGTATAAAAGCAATATGTCAATGCACTATGAAGATATTATAGGTTAAAATAAAAGCTCCGCGAGTCGCAAGTGTCGCCTGACGAAATGCAAATTTGTCATGGAAAACTATCCAGTATTGGGCTACATATCAGACTCACAAGAGCTCTCTAGTCATCTGAACTAAAAATGACAAAGCGATGCTCTGGACAAAAAAATGTCCTGATAAAATCAATCTGAAGGGAATCATTCAAACACTACACAAGCTAGAGTTATGATTCTTGCGCACTGCACTTCATGTCACAGCAAAGAAACATGCATTCCTATTTTTGAGTCATTAATAGTTATGGTGACAAAGTTATGCCACGGACAAGAAATGCTTATAAAATCAATCAAAGGGAAAAAATTGAAAAATGGCACAAGGTAGATTTACAGTTCTTGTGTACTGCACTTGGACTTTTGGTAAGAAACATGCATACCAAGTTTCAAGTCATTCAACCTCATAGTGACAAAGTTATCCTCCGGACAAGAAATGCTCAAATTAAATCAATCTAAGGGAAATAATTAAACAAGAGGGCCCAAAGGGCCCTAGGTCGCTCACCTGTCGAACTTGACCTAGATTTTGTAGAGACGATCATTGTGACCAAGTTTCATACAGATAAGGCCAATATTTTGACCTCTAGTGACTACACAAGGTTTTTATATGATTTGACTTAATGACCTAGTTTTTGACCCCAGATAAACCAATATCAAACTTGGCCTAGATTTTGTTGAGATGATCATTGTGACAAAGTTTCATAAAGATAAGGTCGACATTGTGACCTCTAGTGACTACACAAGGTTTTTCTATGATTTAACCATGTGGCCTAGTTTTTGACCCAAGATGACCCAATATCAAACTTGACCTAGATATTGTTAAGATGATCATTGTGACCAAGTTTCATACAGATTAGGCCAATATTGTGACCTCTAGTGACTACACAAAGTTTTTCTATTATTTGACATTGTGACCTAGTTTTTGACCCCAGATGACCCAATATCAAACTTGACCTAGATTTTGTTGAGATGACCATTGTGACCAAGTTTCATAAAGATTGAGTCAAAATTGTGACCTCTAGTGACTACACAAGGTTTTTCTATGATTTGACCTAGTGACCTAGTTTTTGACCCCAGATGACCCCATATCAAACTTGGCCTAGATTTTGTTGAGATGATTATTGTGACCAAGTTTCATAAAGATTAGACCAAAATTGTGACCTCTAGTGACTACACAAGGTTTTTCTATGATTTGACCTTGTGACCTAGTTTTTAACCCAGGATGACCCAATATCGAACTTGACCTAGATTTTGTCGAGATGATCATCGTGACCAAGTTTCATAAAGATTGAGTCAAAATTGTGACCTCTAGTGACTACACAAGGTTTTTCTATGATTTGACCTAGTGACCTAGTTTTTGACCCCAGATGACCCCATATCAAACTTGGCCTAGATTTTGTTGAGATGATTATTGTGACCAAGTTTCATAAAGACTAGACCAAAATTGTGACCTCTAGTGACTACACAAGGTTTTTCTATGATTTGACCTTGTGACCTAGTTTCTAACCCAGGATGACCCAATATCGAACTTGACCTAGATTTTGTCGAGATGATCATTGTGACCAAGTTTCATAAAGATTAAGTCAAAATTGTGACCTCTAGTGACTACACAAGGTTTTTCTATGATTTGACCTAGTGACCTAGTTTTTGACCCCGGATGACCCAATATCGAACTTGGCCTAGATTTTGTTGAGATGATCATTGTGACCAAGTTTCATAAAGATTAGGCTAAAATTGTGACCTCTAGTGTCTACACAAGCCAATTGTTGACGGACGGACGGACGGACGGACGACGGACGGACGGACGACGGACGGACGACGGACGATCACAAAAGCTCACTCTGTCACTTTGTGACAGGTGAGCTAAAAACGATGCAAGGCACAGTTATGGTTCTTGCGCACTGCATTTCTGCTTATTGCAAGAAACATACATACAAAATCTTGAGTCATTTGAACTTAAGGTGACCAAGTTATGCTCCGGACAAGAAATGCTCTAATAAAATCAATCAAAGGGAAATAATTCAAAAACTATGACAGGTAGAGTTATGATTCTTGCGCACTGCACTCCGGCTTATTGCAAGAAACATGCCTTTCAATTCTTGAGTCATTTGAACTTAAGGTGACCAAGTTATGCTCCGGACAAGAAATGCTCTAATAAAATCAATCAAAGGGAAATAATTCAAAAACTATGACAGGTAGAGTTATGGTTCTTGCGCACTGCACTCCGGCTTATTGCAAGGAACATGCATACCAAATCTAGAGTCATTTGAACGTAGGGTGACAAAGTTATGCTCTGGACAAGAAATGCTCTAATAAAATCAATCAAAGGGAAATAATTCAAAAACTATGACAGATAGAGTTATGGTTCTTGCGCACTGCACTTCGGCTTATTGCAAGAAACATGCATACCAAATCTAGAGTCATTTGAACTTAAGGTGACAAAGTTATGCTCCGGACAAGCAATTTGTGACGCCGCAGCCGCCGCCAAAGTAACACCTATATGTCGCCTTTTCAGGCGACACAAAAACTGTACCTAAACTTTAACATTTGCACTAAGTAGAAAAAAAGGCATAATTTCAACAAAATGCCTGATACAGTTACCTACTCCTGCATATGGGTTGGGGTCATGATGGTGAACAAGTATGCAAAGTATGAAAGTAATATCTTAAAAGACTTAGAGAATATAAGAGGTTAAAAAACCTGTACCTAAACTTTAACAAAAGTGTTACGTGGACGCCGACGCTCGGGTGACTGCAATAGCTCCCCTTATTCTACGAATAGTGGAGCTTAAAACCTTGTGTAGTCACTAAAGGTCACAATTTTGACTTAATCTTTATGAAACTTGGTCACAATAATTATATCAACAAAATCAAGGTCAAGTTCGATATTGGGTCATCCAGGGTCAAAAACTAGGTCACCAGGTCAAATCATAAAAAAACCTTGTGTAGTCACTAGAGGTCACAATTTCAACTTTATCTTTATGAAATTTAGTCACAAAAATCATGTCAACAAAATCTAGGCCAAGTTCAATATTGGGTCATCTGGGGTCAAAAACTAGGTCACTAAGTCAAATCATAGAAAAACCTTGTGTAGTAACTAGAGGTCACAATTTGGACTTAATCTTTATGAAACTTGGTCACAATGATTATCTCAACAAAATCAAGGTCAAGTCCGATATTGGGTCATACAGGGTCAAAAACTAGGTCACCAGGTCAAATCATAGAAAAACCTTGTGTAGTCACTAGATGTCATAGTTTCGACCTTATCTTTATGAAACTTGGTTACAATGATCATCCCAACGAAATCTAGGTCAAGTTCGATATTGGGTCATCCGGGGTCATAAAGATTAGGCTAAAATTGTGACCTCTAGTGTCTACACAAGCCAATTGTTGACGGACGGACGAAGGACGAAGAGTGATCACAAAAGCTCATTCTGTCACTTTGTGACAGGTGAGCTAAAAATAGCACCAAAAACTACACTAAATCGTAATTCCATAAATCTACAGCTGCATTATAAATGAACCGCATATGTTGTGAAATGCGCGAAAGAATCAGATAGGGGATGAAAGAAAAATCGACAGACATGGTCTCAAATCTGGATGGGAAAATTGTATGGAATTGGCCGTTGTTTTAACGATATACGCAAAAACATTTTCACTGAATATATATGGTAAATTAATTGACACAACGTCGATCGAAACTATTAACATATGGCGCTAGAAAAAAAACACCTAGCAACTAAGCTACACAAAATCCAAATTCCATATAGGTAAAGGTAAAGTTTTTGTTTATTATAGTGTCACCCCTATTGAAAGGGCCAGCCAATTTGACTTATGAGACACCTATATTTCGTGCGCACAGTACCTCCCGAATCCCTTCTCGTATTGCCGGGCGTCTGGCAGAGATGGGCCTACAGTAACCCTTCTTTGACTAGCTGGCGGCTCACCAACCGATCGCATCTGTTCTAACCCAGCTTCCGCCGGGATTCGAACCTTCGATCTCCCGCTTCCAAGGCGGACGCCCTAACCACTCGGCTACTTAAACTCTAGCTGCGTACAAACTGGATATGGTACGAGTAGCGCGATCGATTCAGAATGGGGACGGAACACAAATAACAAGTATGGTCTCGATTACAGCAGGAAATGTGTAAACAACATCGCTTGAAAAAGGATTGTTCTAAAAATAGACGCAAACTAATTAGCTGAATATCTGAGGTAATTTAACGGATGAAACGTCGATCAATACAAATGCAAAATATTGTAAATAGTGAAAATAAGCACACATTATAATAGGGTGTTTTAGCTAAATTGTTATATACACATTATAAAACCAAACAGTGTAAATTTCGTCTGCTCAACCGTTTACTTAAACAGGGACATTTTTATCACCCCTCAAAATTCATTAGTCATTTTACAGTGCGTAGGAATTTATTCGCGCAGATACATTAACTCACAGAAACAAACATTCCCAATTATCTCACAATACAAAGAAATAAAAAATTATTCAATTGCTCGGGACAAAAGTTCTTAAAAATTAATGAAAATTATGATTTTGGTTGAGATTGGCTAGAACTCGTTTCTTGCTCGGATGAATTGGTTGTGGAGAAATTACATGGTTAAAATCGTAGTGATTTCTGGATTGTATGTATAAGCAATACTTGGGGGGAATCCCCCAGTAAATATAAAATAGTATTAATATAACATCTCAGATATATATTTTCCATCAAAATATGCTTTATTCAGTTTGGCTGAGAAATTTTAAGTAGACAGATGCACATGCACTGCATGTATGTAGTCATATTTTAGCTTTAATATGATATCAAAATGGTGAATATCCAACCAGAAATAAAAAAGTAATACTTAATATCCATAGGGACGCCGTTCTACTGGAATTACCAATGTGAATTTATACTTACTTGTTACGTGTATATTGAAGTGCATTAAATAAATGAGTCAGTCTCCAGGAAAACCTGCTATTTTGACAAAATTATTGACTTTAAGATTTTCCATAGTATTACAGGATAATGTTAAATAAGCAAATTGCAAAAGAAATTATGTTAATATCTTGTGTTTTAAGGAAGTTATAGCTGTTTTTGTAGAGTGCCTATTCGGAGCTTTTTGTGTGACGTCTCAAACGTCATTCAAACGTTATTCGACGTAACTGAAATAAGTATTTCATTATTACACCATTTGATCAATTCTTGACATAAACTGTTCAAAATAGTATCAAATTCTATATTTCAAAATATATATCAAAATCGAAATTGTTTGCATACAGAGAAAGGCTAATTCTGTTTTAAACAACTAAATCCTCGTTTTTCTCAATCGGAGTACTTTTCTGAAATTGGTCACCATAGCAAGGAAGTACGTGTTTTCGACATAATTCATAGGAAAATTTAAAGCTAAGGTATAGTACTATATGGGCCAATTACTTAAAATAGAATCAATAGATATGTATTTTTCCTTATTTTAGAGCTTTATCAAAATCTTATTACATATAGTAATTACATAATGTCATTATAGCAGGTTTTCCTGGAGACTGGCTCAAATGTATTATACTTAAAAAGTACTATAATTTAAGGAAGTATTGGGGATTAGTTCGTCCATTTTACGCTTGTAATAAATTCAGAATAAATTGTGTGTACTATTTCATGATATTGAGTGAAAAGTAAAACAAAATGCGATAGTCTATTCTATATTGTACCTGGGACAAACAACACCAGATTGTACAAGTCTTCGTTTATGAGAAATTCATACAATGAGAAAAGTTATATTTCTTTAAATTGGTATCAACATCTAACAATTTGCAATGAATTATATATTGGAACCATTTTAACTTACCAATACACCTCATATTGGCACATTCATATTTTTCATATTTTTAATAAACATATACTTTTTATGATGTATTTTTAGATCTTAGTAATTCATCAATGTCAATCATTTGGAGTAAAACACTGATCAAAGATATTGTACATTCGATGACAGATGGTGTCAACATAATTTCTGATTAGTACCCCACTGTGATCTTGGTGGCTTATCTTGATCTGGGACCAATATACACGACATTTTCTCCCAGCATAGGGGATCTATGTTGTATTGTCTATCATTATGTAATTATGCAACACAATACTGGCCTAGGTGTTGTTATGTGTTTGATTTTCATTACCTTATCTTCAAAATATTTTCAAAAATGTACACCTTTTGAATTAAATTATTGATACACATAATATAAAAACAAGAGGGCCCAAAGGGCCCTAGGTCACTCACCTGTTATAGCAGTTCATGCATGATTTGACCTAGTGACCTAGTTCTTGGCCCCATATGACGCAATATCACACTTGACCTCGATTTTGTTGAGATGATCACTCTGACCAAGTTTCATAAGGATTAGGCTAAAATTGTGACCTCTAGTGACTACACAAGGCTTTTCTATGATTTGACCTTGTGACCTAGTTTTAACCCCGGATGACCCAATATCAAACTTGACCTAGATTTTGTTGAGATGATCATTGTGACCAAGTTTCATAAAGATTAAGTCAAAGTTGTGACCTCAAGTGTCTACACAAGGTTTTTCTATGATTTGACGTTGTGACCTAGTTTTTGACCCTGGATGACCCAATATCAAACTTGACCTAGATTTTGTTGAGATGATCATTGTGACCAAGCTTCATAAAGATTAGGTCAAAATGTGACCTCTAGTGACTACACAAGGTTTTTCTATGATTTGACCTTGTGACCTAGTTTTTGACCCCGGATGACCCAATATCGAACTTGACCTAGATTTTGTTGAGATGATCATTGTGACTAAGTTTCATAAAGATTAAGTCAAAGTTGTGACCTCAAGTGTCTACACAAGGTTTTTCTATGATTTGACGTTGTGACCTAGTTTTTGACCCTGGATGACCCAATATCCAACTTGACCTAGATTTTGGTGTGATAATCATTGTGACCAAGTTTCATAAAGATTAGGTCAAAATTGTGACATCCAGGGACTAAACAAGGTTTTTCTATGATTTGACCTTGTGACCTAGTTTTTGACCCCGGATGACTCAATATCGAACTTGACCTAGATTTTGTTGAGATGATCATTGTGACCAAGTTTCATAAAGATTATGTCAAAATTGTGACCTCTAGTGTCTACAGAAGCAAATTGTTGACGGACGGACAGACGACAGAGGAAGTGTGGTCACAAAAGCTCACTCTGTCACTTTGTGACAGGTGAGCTAAAAACATAAAAAAAAATTTAGTTTTAATATCCTGAACCGAAGTTAATTTTCGATGCAGTAGTACATTGTATAAGATATGTCCTTGTGAACAAGACATTTAAGAATGAAACATGCATTTCATTAGTATTACTAAATAATATACAATGTACTACTAAAAAGGTGTTATTGCATAAGAACATATTTTTGTTAATTATTTTTCTTTTAATTATTACAAATTTGAGGGGCAGCATTTTATTTGTTTTGTGTTTATCACAATCTATTATAAGCAATTTGTAACTTGTACATTATCTTTGATAATAATTTAGTAACTTGGCCCAGCAATGATTTGTGTGTGTATTCTATAATTATATTCCCGTGGCAAATTTTTCAAATAGATCAGACGGATACACTGTATTGTAACATTAACACCCAAATAAAAAGCCAAACCTAGGATAAGAAAAGCTTAAGCGAAGCTTCTTGAAAGACAAATAGAAAAAGATGAAGCTTTGTAGCAAAAGACACAGCTTTAGCGAAGCTTCTTGTTAAAATCAAGAAAAAGCGCAGCTAAAGCAAAGCTTCGTGAAAAAAACGCAGCTATTATTCAACTCTTTGATAAAATGCAGCTTTAGCGAAGCTATTAAAGAAAAAGTGAAGATTCTTGAAAAAAACGCAGCTTTTATTCAACTCTTTGATAAAACACAGCTTTAGCGAAGCTATTATAGAAAAAGTGATGCTTTTAGAAAATAGACCATGAAAAGTGAAGCTTTCAACCAAGAAAACTTTGTTAAAGCTGCGCTTTTCATAGAGATGTTCTTTTATTTAGCACAGGAATTATTGGCAATTGTTTAGATGTAGTTGCTCTACAGCGGTAAAATATATAGTAAATAGTGGCTCGATACAGGTGTTGTTATAGAGGGTGTGGTTTTTCTTGTAAAACAACATCCAATGATAGATCCTATTGACAGCAGTCTCAAATAAAGGGATTAGCCAGTGGTCTGATAATGACCATGCAGTCTGCTTTCAAAGTTTAATTTTAATTCTTTTTTTACTATATGAGAATATGGTTCCAGACCTAGCAAGAATCAAGGGTGAAAATTTAGAAAACTTGGGAAACTAGAACTGCCACAGAGTGACTAATGATACCCCCACATACCGCTTTGTCACCGACGTATGGCAAACCACATTCCATAATCAAAGTACTGAAGAACTGTTACTTGGGGGATAACGCAAATCTTGGTTATCTATTAAAAATTACCTTAAAAAGTATTGGATTAAGAAGTGTGACTATTGTGAAAACTTTTCATAAATATCGATGACAGCTGACTCATTCAAATTTCATCTAACGAACCCATTTAGGCAATCCCACCATTAAAAACTCAATGAACTAGTTCCAACTATAAAGGGGGCTGAAATACTTAGTTTCAGCTGAGAAAAGGTATTAACAAGAGCCGTCACAGATGGGTTATGCTAAATGCTAAAAAAATATGTTATTATTCTTTGCCACTGCACTGTTATAATAAGATTTATTTATCTATGAATTTTCAAATTGATATATCCAAAACTATTTGAGTTATGGCCTGGACAAGAATTAAGTATGAAAAAATACAGAGGGGAGCAACTCTAAAATAGGAATAAAGAGATATGGTTCTTGAGCACTGCACATCCTCTCAATGAGATCTATTCAGCTATGAAGTTTCAAATTGATATCTGTTATTCTGTTCAAGTTATGGCCCGGACAAGAAGTATGAAAAATTACAAAGGGCCATTACTCCAAAAATATACAATCAAGAGTTATGGTTCTTCTGCACTGTACTTTCCCTCAATTAGGTCTATTCACCTATGAAGTTTCAAATTGATATCTCAAATACTGTTCAAGTTATGGCCCGGACGAGAATTAAGTATGAAAAATTACAAAGGGGAATAACTAATTCAAGAGGGCCCAAAGGGCCCTAGGTCGCTCACCTGTCGAACTTGATCTAGATTTTGTTGAGATGATCATTGTGACTAAGTTTCGTAAAGATCAAGCCAAACTGTGACCCCTAGTGACTACACAAGGTTTTTCTATTATTTGACCTTGTGACCTAGTTTTTTACCCCGGATGACCCAATATCGAACTTGACCTACATTTTGTTGAGATGATCATTGTGAACGAGTTTCATAAAGATTAGACCAAAATTGTGACCTCTAGTGACTATGCAAGGTTTTTCTATGATTTAACAATGTGACCTAGTTTTTGACCCAAGATGACCCAATATCGAACTTGACCTAGATTTTTTGTTATGATCATTGTGAACAAGTTTCATACAGATCAGGTCAAAACTGTGACCTCTAGTGACTACACAAGGTTTTTCTATGATTTGACCTTGTGACCTAGTTTTTGACCCCAGATGACCCAATATCGAACTTGACCTACATTTTGTTGTGTTGATCATTGTGACCAAGTTTCATAAAGATTATGCTAAAACTGTGACCTCTAGTGACTACACAAGGTTTTTCTATGATTAGACCTTGTGACCTAGTTTTTGACCCCGGATGACCCATTATCAAACTTGACCTAGATGTTATTGAGGTGATCATTGTGACCGAATTTTGTAAAGATTAGACCAAAATTGTGACCTCTAGTGACTACACAAGGTTTTTCTATGATTTGACCTTGTGACCTAGTTTTTGACCCCGGATGACCCAATATCGAACTTGACCTAGATTTTGTTGAGATGATCATTGTGACTAAGTTTCATAAAGATTAAGTCAAAGTTGTGACCTCAAGTGTCTACACAAGGTTTTTCTATGATTTGACGTTGTGACCTAGTTTTTGACCCTGGATGACCCAATATCCAACTTGACCTAGATTTTGGTGTGATAATCATTGTGACCAAGTTTCATAAAGATTAAGTCAAAATTGTGACCTCTAGTGACTACACAAGGTTCTTCTATAATTTGACCTAGTGACCTAGTTTTTGACCCCACATGACCCAATATCGAACTTGTCCTAGATTTTGTTGAGATGATCATTGTGACCAAGTTTCATAAAGATTAGGCTAAAATTGTGACCTCTAGTGTCTACACAAGCCAATTGTTGACGGACGGACGGACGGACGACGGACGGACGACGGACGAAGAGTGATCACAAAAGCTCTATCGGTCACTTTGTGACAGGTGAGCTAAAAATATAAAATCAAGAGTTATGGTTTTTGTGCACTGCACTTCCTCTCAATGAGGTCTATTCACCTATGAAGTTTCAAAATGATATCTCTTATACTGTTCAAATTATGGCCCGGACAAGAATTAAGTATAAAAAATTACAAAGGGGAATAACTCAAACAAGAGGGCCATTGGCCCTATAGCTCTCACCTGATGACTAGCAGTTTAGGCAGAATCAGTGACCTGGTGGCTTTGTTTTTGACCCCATATGACCCAGTTGCGAACTGGACCTAGATTTCATAAAGCCACATATTGTGGCCAAGTGTCATTAATATCACACAAAAAATGTGACCTCTAAAGTGTAAACAAAGTTTTTCTTTGATGTGACCTTGTGGCCTAGTTTTTGACCACAGATGACCCATTTACGAAGTTGACCTAGATTTTATACAGACAAACATTGTGCCCAAGGTTCATATAGAGTAGGTAAAGCAGGTGACCTCTAGAGTGTTAACAAGGTTTTTCTTCAATGTGACCTTGTGACCTAGTTTTAGACCCCAGATGACCCAGTTGCGAACTTGACCTAGATTTTATAAAAACACATATTGTGACCATGTTTCATTCTGATAACATCAAAAATATGACCTCTAGAGTGTTAACAAGGTTTTTCTTTAATATGACATTATGCCCGAGTTTTTGACCGCAGATGACCCAGTTACCAACTTGACCTGGATTTAATAGTGACAAACAGTGTGACCAAGTTTCATATAAATTAGGTAAAAAATGTGACCTCTAGAGTGTTAACAAGGTTTTTCTTTGATTTGACCTGGTGACCTAGTTTTTGACCCCAGATGACCCAATTACGAACTTGACCTAGATTTCATAGAGACATAAAATTTGACCAAGTTTCATTAAGATTATGTCAAAAATGTGACCTCTAGAGTGTTAACAATATTTTTCTTTGATGTGACCTGGTGACCTAGTTTTTTACCTCAGATGACCCAGTTGCAAACTTGACCTAGATTTCATAGAGAAAAACATTGTGACCAAGTTTCATTTCCATTATGTCAAAAATGTGACCTCTAGAGTGTTAACAATATTTTTCTTTGATTTGACCTGGTGACCTAGTTTTTGACCCCAGATGACCCAATTACGAACTTGACCTAGATTTCATAGAGACATAAAATTTGACCAAGTTTCATAAAGATTAGGTAAAAAATGTGACCTCTAGCGTGTTAACAAGGTTTTTCTTCAATGTGACTTTGTGACCTAGTTTTTGACCCCAGGTAACCCAGTTGCGTACTTGATCTAGATTTTATAGAGGTTCACATTGTGACCAAGTTTCATTAAGATTATGTCAAAAATGTGACCTCTAGAGTGTTAACAAGGTTTTACTTTGATTTGACCTAGTGACCTAGTTTTCGACCCAAATGACCCAGTTACGAACTTGACCTAGATTTCATAGAGACAAACATTGTGACCAAGTTTCATAAAGATTAAGAGAAAAACTGTGACCTCTAGAGTGTTAACAGTCCAATTGTTGACGACGCACGGCGAACGGTGAAAGGCGAACGGCGAACGACGGACATAGGGCGATCACAATAGCTCACCTTGAGCACTTCGTGCTCAGGTGAGCTAAAAATATGCAATCAAGAGTTATTGTTCTTGTGCACTGCACTTCCAATCAATGAGGTCTATTCATCTATGAAGTTTCATATTGATATCTCCAATACTGTTCAAGTTATTGCCCGGACAAAAGTGTGACGGACGGACAGACGGTTGGACAGACGGAAGGACTGCCAAAGCGGCGACTATATGCGCACCCTTCGGAAGCATAAAAAGACTAAGAATAACAATAAATGGTAATACCATGAATATGCATCAATAATGTTTGACGGTAGTAAACAAAAATAATATAAGTAATTGGATAGGGGATGAATAGTCGCAAAAAATAATAATAATAACAACTAAAACTGCACTAAGTCAAAATTCAATAACTCTAGCTACAAACGAACATAATAGGGTACGAATAGCGCGAACCATTCATAGAGGGGACGAAACACTATGGTCTCGAATCTCGGCGCGAAATGTGTAAACAACACCGCTTAGAAAAGGGTTGTTCTAACGATAGACGCAAAATATTAAGTCGAAGATCTGAGGTAAATTTAATGGATAAAATGTCGATCAATACTATTTATCAATGCAAAATTGTAAATAGTGAAAATAAATACATTATAGCTGGTTTTGTTGCTAAACTGCAATATGAACATTATGAAACCAAACAGTGTAAATTTCGTCTGCTTAACCAGGTTCTGTAACAACGACATTTTTATCAACCCTCAAAAACCATTAGTCATAGTACAGCACGTAGGAATTTATTCGCACAAAAACATTAACTCTCAGAATAAACATTCCAAAATTTCTCTCAATACAAATAAATAAATAAACAAGGTCGCTCACCTGTCCTAGTAGTTCATGCAGACCCCCTAATGGTAGCCTCTATTGCATGTACAAGGTTTTCATATTGTCTTATAAAGGGACCTTGGAATTTACATCACATAGACCTAATGGCATATTGAAGTTTAAGCCAAGTTTTGTCTATGATTTGACCTAATGACCTAGTTTTTTACCCTAGATGACCCAATATCAAACTTGACCTAGATTTTGTTGACATGATTATTGTGACCAAGTTTCATAAAGATTAAGTCAAAATTGTGACCTCTACAGACTACACAAGGTTTTTCTATGATTTGATATTGTGACCTAGTTGTTGACCCCGGATGACCCAATATCAAACTTGACCTAGATTTTGTTGAGATAATAATTGTGACCTAGTTTCATAAAGATTAAATCAAAATTGTGACCTCTACAGACTACACAAGGTTTTTCTATGATTTGACCTTGTGACCTAGTTTCATAATGATTAAGTCGAAATTGTGACCTCTACAGACTACACAAGGTTTTTCTATGATTTGACCTTGTGACCTAGCTAGTTTCATAATGATTAAGTCGAAATTGTGACCTCTACAGACTACACAAGGTTTTTCTATGATTTGACATTGTGACCTAGTTTTTGACCCCGGATGACCCAATATCGAACTTGACCTAGATTTTGTTGAGATGATCATAGGGACCTAATTTCATAATGATTAAGTCGAAATTGTGACCTCTACAGACTACACAAGGTTTTTCTATGATTTGACCTTGTGACCTAGTTTTTGACCCCGGATGACCCAATATCGAACTTGACCTAGATTTTGTTAAGATGATCATTGTGACCAAGTTTCATAATGATTAGGCTAAAACTGTGACCTCTAGTGTCTACACAAGTAAATTGTTGTTAGATGATGGACGACGGACGGACGACGGATGAAGAGTGATCACAAAAGCTCACTCTGTCACTTTGTGACGGGTGAGTTAAAAATAATTCAATTGCTAGGGACAATGTTCTTAAAAATGATTGAAAATTATGATTTTGTTTAGATTAGCTGGAACTCGTTTTTTGCTCGGATGAATTGGTCGTGGAGAAATTACATTGGTAAAATCGTAGTGATTTCTGAAGTTGGTATGTAACAATACTTGGGGGAAATCCCCCAAGTAAAAACTGTTGCATGGTAGACAACAATTGTACAGTTCTTTTTAAATTCAACAATATATGATGAAGTTTCATGTATGGTCAAGACAAAGTGTGACCTTGACCTTTGTGATATTAAAATAATTGTTTTGTATGACACATTGTTTGATAGGGGTGAGCAATAGTGCCATGTTATTTTAAAATCCCACAACAAATGGCATAGTTGTGGCCAAGACAAGCTAAATTAATTAATTTACCTTTTAACTCCAAGTTTGACCTTTGAGATATTGACGTAATTGTTTTGCATGACACACCGTGTCATAAAGGCGAACAAATGTACCAAGTTATTAAAAAATCCTTTTATGCATACAGAAGATACAGCCTGGACAAACTTTGGGACAGACGGACCGGACCGACCGACAGACGGACCGACAAGGTGACTCTTATATAGCCCCCCCCCCTACTATTGTAGTTGGGGTATAAAAATATATAATGTGCAGAGAGGGGAAAGGGGCCAAATATCTCCATATATTTTAAGCGGAAATCACGTGAAGATATGTCACTTACTTGCACTTCAAGGGAGAACCGTCGAGAGCTTCTAGTGAGTCCAAGTCTTCAAACCACAACCATTCCCCGGCTCCAGCCAAACACGGATCATATATCTCAATTACACGATTTAACATCAGGTCATTCATACACATTGGTAACTGGTTTTCTAAAAATACAACATGGATGACGTCAACATGAACTATGCCACAGAAGCCTGGGTCCATATAATGCCATTGGGCCTGAAGTGATGTGGACTATTTCTTATATTATACCGAACATTCAATTTGGATATTATAGGGCTACTTTTGCAATCTAGATTCTAATAAGAAAACATTACATACATTTGGTTTTAAGTTGTTTACGTGCTTAAGAACATTATAGGGAGGCCTATCATTATAGGGAGGCCTAACATCTATTTTTGGTCTGTCTGTTTATCCACCGATATAAACCAGAAATGTGAAAAACCGTGTTAACCCTTCAGGACAACCCTTCACAAAATAGAGCAGACTGGACCCCCTCTGTAAAAATAGCCAACTGGACCCCCTCTGTAAAAATAGCAGACTGGACACCCTCTGTAAAAATAGCAGGCTGGACCCCCTCTGTAAAAATAGCCAACTGGACCCCCTCTGTAAAAATAGCAGGCTGGACCCCCCTGTAAAAATAGCAGGCTGGACCCCCTCTGTAAAAAATAGCAGACTGGACCCCCTCTGTAAAAATAGCAGACTGGACACCCTCTGTAAAAATAGCAGACTGGACACCCTCTGTAAAAATAGCAGACTGGACCCCCTCTGTAAAAATAGCAGACTGGACCCCCTCTGTAAAAATAGCAGACTGGACTCCCATGTAAAAATAGCAGACTGGACCGCCTCTGTAAAAATAGCAGACTGGACCCCCTCTGTAAAAATAGCAGACTGGACCCCCTCTGTAAAAATAGCAGACTAGACCCCCTCATTCTCTTTCACCAGACTCTGGTTCAAAACAACACTTTTCCAGCGCGACGAACAAAAATTTGTTACGGGTGTTTTCCTGTCATCGTCCAATCAAAATCGAGCTTTAACAAACAAAATATTCAAAATTGTCGTTTGGAAAATCAATCGAAGAAAAAAATATTTGCAGGAGTTCAACACACAAGATTTCCGTTACAGACGTACATACAGACGGACGGACAGCACCAATGCTATATGCCCCCCACTTCTAAATAAGTGTGGGGGCACAAAAATAGCTGGCTGAACCCCCTTTGTAAAAATAGCTGGCTGGACCCCTCTGTAAAAATAGCTGGCTGGACCCCTCTGTATAAATAGCTGGCTGGACCCTTCTGTAAAAATAGCTGGCTGAACCCCCTCTGTAACAAGAGGGCCCAAAGGGCCATAGGTCGCTCACCTGTCCTAGTTGTTCATGAACCCCCAATGGTAGCCTCTATTGCATACTGTACAAGGTTTTCAAATATTCTTATGCTTTATAATTTACATCACATTTAGACCCAATGACATATTGAAGTAATTTGACCTTGTGACCTAGTTTTTGACCCCGGATGATCCAATATTGAACTTGACCTCAATTTTATTGAGATGATCATTGTGACCAAGTTTCATAAAGATTAGACCAAAACTGTGACCTCTAATGACTATACAAGGTTTTTCTATGATTTGACATTGTGACCTAGTTTTTGACCCCGGATGACCCAATATCGAACTTGACCTAGATTTTGTTGACATGATCATTGTGACCAAGTGTCATAAAGATAAGGCCAAAATTGTGACCTCTAGTGACTACACAAGGTTTTTCTATGATTTGACCTTGTGACCTAGTTTTTGACCCATGATGACCCAATATCGAACTTGACCTAGATTTTGTTGACATGATCATTGTGACCTAGTTTCATAAAGATTAAGTCAAAATTGTGACCTCTACAGACTACACAAGGTTTTTCTATGATTTGACCTTGTGACCTAGTTTATGAACTTGGATAACCCAATATCGAACTTGACCGAGATTTTGTTGAGATGATCATTGTGACCAAGTTTCATAAAGATAAGTTCAAAATTGTGACCTCTAGTGACTACACAAGATTTTTCTATGATTTGACCTTGTGACCTAGTTTTTGACTCCGAATGACCCAATATCGAACTTGACCTAGATTTTGTTGAGGTGATCATTGTGACCAAGTTTCATAAAGATTAGGCCAAAATTTTGACCTCTAGTGTCTACACAAACAAATTGTGGACGGATGACGGACGGACGACGGACGAAGAGTGATCACAAAAGCTCACTCTGTCACTTTGTGACAGGTGAGCTAAAAAAAGCAGAAAAATTAGGAAAATTTGAATTTTACAAAGCGCCATAATTCTTCCAATATTGTAGCTAGAGTTATGTAACTTGCCATATAATAGCGTACTATTGATGTGAGCTTATGTTTGAAGTTTGAAGTTGATACCTATAATGGTTTGCAAGTTATTTAGAAAAAACATGAAAAATGTGGACGGACAGACGGAGGGACGGACGGAGGGACGGACGGAGGGAAGGACGGACGGACGGACAGACAGGGTGATTACTGTAGGACACGCAAGAAATTTTTCGCGGGGCCCTAATTATTATATTAGTTGTTGACGGTGTAAATGTAAAATCAGTTTAAGAATGATTTGAATCACATTTCTAATATTCATGATTACTCGAATTACTCATTTTATCGTCGATTATTTCAAATTTTTCAATGACATAGACTGTGCAAGCCTACAAACCCTGAATTGCAATTGTAAAATATGATCTAATGCAGTGTATGTTGTAGTTAAAACTAAATGATATGTTAAGCTCTTCTTGATTTAAATAAAGTTTGTTACAATACCCACCTCAACAACAAAATATAAAACGAAAGGATCGTTGTTCTATTATATACATATTTTAAGTTAGTTATTTTTTAACATAATCGATGGTACTTGGCAAATTGTCACTAATTTTTGTTCACATAGTATTTCTCATGCCTGTGCTTATGTCATGTAACACCTTTAAAATAGTAAACCATAGAAATCAAAACTTGTTGATAAACCTTTTATTATGAACCCATCTTTTAACTAACAATTCAAAAAGTGACATGTGCATGATTTCCAAATTATTTCATGAGCTATCAGGGAGATTTACGATTCTTGTACGTGATATTTCAACTTTCATCCATGATATTTTCAATAAGAAAAGGGAGGTAAATCCTATTAGACTCATGAACGTATTTTCGGTCCGGATTCGGACTTTAACCATTCCTTAAAATAATGGCTGCCAATTTGCGCCAAATTTGCAATCTATTTTACCTGAAATTAATGATTGGACATGCAATATTGCTTCAGTTAATGTGATACTCGTAAAGAAACATGCTGGCATGACCAATTGATGACCTTATTTCTTCACTTGATATAGCAATAAATAGCCAAACTGTATAAATTCCCAACTGAAGTCATTGTCTGATGTTGAACTGACCTGCTGCGCTTGTCTGGTATCAATTACTGATACGGATCATTAACACATGCCTTGTATCTATGGAAACAGCTGGACAGTGGCTGTTTTCTGAATGATTTAACCCGATTTATAAACAATTTACATATTCAGATTTATGTCAGGCCGGGTTTTTCATGAAATGTCCGGGACTCGCGGGTTTGACACTCGCTTACAGGATTTTCACCGGTATGTCTAAATACCGGATATGAAACATATCCGCGGATATGAATGGTAAATACCGAATATGAATGATAATGGTTTTAATTAAGCAAATTATTTATTTTTTTATGTTGGAATTGGTCATAAACATAAAAATACATACCAAAAATAAATGATCTAGTAGCATGATTAAGCCTTAGAAGAAATATATCAGTGCGCTATCGAATTCATTTTCGTGAACATAGGCGAAATCCGTACATGAACGGTAAATACCGAATATGAGCGATAATTGTTTAAATTAAACAAAATATTACTTTTTTATGTTGGAATTGGTTATAAACATAAAAAAAACATTTACATTCCAAAAATAAATTATCTATGTACCGATTTCGCCTCATGTTCACGAATATGAATCCGATAGCGCACTGCTGATAAACATATCTTCTAAGATTTAATCATGCTACTAGATCATTTATTTTTGGTATGCTTATGTATTTTTATGTTTTTAACCAATTCCCCATCATAAAAACATAATATTTTCCTTAATTATAACAATTATCGCTCATATTCGGTATTTACCGTTCATGTACGGATTTCGCCTCATGTTCACGAAAAGGAATCCACTAGCGCACTGATAATTAATATTTCTTCTCAGGCTTAATAATGCTACTAGAACATTTATTTTTGGTATGTATATGTATTTTCATGTTTATAACCAATTACAACATAAAAAAATAAATATTTTGCTTAATTAAAACAATAATCATTCATATTTGGTATTTACCATTCATATCCGCGAATATGATTCATATCCGGTATTTAGACACACCCGATTTTCACAGATGATCCGTGAAAGTTAGTAATCATGCATGTGTCACTTTCATTATATTAAATGTACATGTCCAGTATTTCGAAAGTAATTATAGTTGAATATTTTGTCAGCGAACCAAAATTGTCGTCCGGTATCCGGAATTTTGGAGTCCAATATTGCGGAAGCTGTTTTAGTTGACTTAATAAAGAGAAAATTTGGGACCTAAGAAATCGTCGGATTTTATGAGGATTCTGGTTTTCAGGGAGTCCAGTTTTCAGGGTGTTTACTGTACTGTTATTTGTATTTCATGGAGGTAAATTTTTGTTGATTTCTTGTTGAACAACCCTGAAATCTATTACCCCAGATTAATCCACCTTCCAAATAGGGAGCAAGTGTTTACTCTTTTATGTTTTACTTCACCTTCCTAATAGAGAGCAAGTGTTTACTCTTTTATGTTTTACTTACTTACTTTTCCTCTTCATCCCCAATGGGACGTAAGGCTTGCAATGCACAAATTTACATACAAAAAAGTATTTTTTATAAAAATTCATCAAATTCAATGCTCAAGAATATAAGTGATCTTTAAATAAGAGGAATGCAACATACCACATTCGGGTTCTGTTGACAGAAGGTTGTGTCTAAGCTCCATTGAAGTGAACACAGGAAATACTTGATCCATTGCGCATCCCATATCCGCTACTTTAAAATAAACGCAATATCTCATTCTGATCTCCACCCTAGAAAATAATAAATTACTATCTTTGATATACAGAATTTAATATAACCTATTGAAAGGGCTGGTGGGTAAAACCACAGGGTAGTTGTAAGCGTCTAGTGCGATGTGGAATACTCCTTCATTGCCTCTGACTAGTCTACTAGTAGATGAAAAGTGAGCCGAGTGCGTAAGTCTCTCCTGTCAGTACATATCCTCTACACTTATAATCCTCTACACATATCCTCTACACCTTCTCGCCACAGTGCACGTCAACTAGGGTCCAGTATCCTAGGCTAAACTGCTGAAGATCTCGGAGCTACAAGGGCCCCAGAGATGAAGTGTGCAGGCCCACTGGCGTGTAAACATGCCCTGGCACTCATCAACCTTGTCTCCACTATGAGTTAAATAGTCAGCCAGATGAAGGTTGTTAGCCTTGGATGGCAATTCATCTAGGAGAAAGAATAACTCCAAAATCAAATTGGGTAGATATAGGCTCGTCAACCATGTGAGGCAACTTATATAGGGGACGGAAACCTCAACCACAAAATCCCTCGCCCTCCAGGTTGGGGGTTGGGCACAAGGCCAACTACCTAGTCTCGTAAAAAAAGTACAGTTACAGAAACATTGACGAATAGTAATACAAACAACACTGACTCAGGAAGGAAGGATTCTTCAGACAGAAGATCCATGACCCTGTGCAGGGGAAGTTTATCTGAAGCTACACAGCCGACCATCCTTCTATCACCTAAGTCGACTTCTGTATTGGGAACTTGGAACGTAAGGACCATGTACCAAACAGGAAAATCTTCCATTATTGCTTGAGAAATGCAGAGATACAAATTAGCAATACAGTCTAACTTGTATTAAGCGACCACCCTGGGGAAGGTCTGAAAACGGTCGCTTAACGGAATGGATGTTTAACACAAATGTAAGAAACTTGAGTGTAATTAACGAATTTCCGATTTTAGGCTGTCCGATTACTATTCAACTTCAATTGATAAACATTAGTGTGTAAATAAGTTTTATGATTTTTTCCTGTATGCATCGTCTTCATAAGCATTTCAATTTATCATTTAAATAAACTTACTTATATTACTCAATGCAATTAATGTAAGTCAGTTTTGCTTGCTATCGAAGAAAAAAAACGGAACAGACCGGGTTTTAGCCCGATCTAAATGGACGGTGTCAACAAGCTGATTGCAGTAAAAGATACAACAATTAATCCGTAATAATGTGTGTAATCAGATTAAAATCATCTGAATGACATGCCCTACGGACACAATTGTGATTATCAATGCTGTTAATTGGGGCCCAGTTAACAAAAGACAAACTCTGAAGTGTGAACAAACAATGATTTATGATGATGTATTATGTAATTAACAAACTGTCACTACAGACGACCAGTGATTTACAATTTTTGGTCGCTTAATGCAATTTTACTAATCAATTATAGTGCTTTAACAGTGGTCGCTGGTTGCGTAAGACAAAATTTGCTTAATGCAATAGACAAATAGAGCAAATATGGTCGGATCAGGGATTGAAACCGGTGGTTTAAGACAAAGGTCGCTAAATACGTGTGGTCGCTAGTACAAGTTAGACTGTACTTGGACTCTGCGAAACCAGACGGGTATCATCAGGAAAGATACAACTAAGTACTGGTGAAGTAATACTATACTCTGGGCATCAAGAAAATGGACCACACACTCAAGGAGTCACTCTTATGTTATCAAAGGAAGCACACAAAGCACTAATATCATGGGAACCTATCAACTCGAGAATAATCACTGCAACCTTCAAAACAAAGCATAAGAAAATTAAAACTAACATCATCCAATGTTAAGCACCAACCAATGATGCAGAAGATGATGACAAAGATGACTTCTACAACCCTCTAAATAGCATCATCAACCACCAAAAGGAAAAAGATCTTACTCTGGTAATGGGGGACTTCAATGCTAAAATTGGACAAGACAATACAGGATATGAACAAGCAATGGGTACCCATGGTTTAGGGGAAATGAATGAAAGTGGCGAGAGATTTGCTGATATGTGTGCAAACAACAGACTTGTCATAGGTGGTAGTGTCTTCCCACACAAACGAATACATAAAGCCACATGGGTTTCTCCGAACCACATCACAGAAAACCAAATTGATCACATCTGTATAAACAAGAAATTTGTAAGATCTCTCCATGATGTTTGTGTTAAGAGAGGAGCCGATGCTGCATCAGATCACCATCTTGTCATAGCCAAAGTCAAACTAAAACTGAAACAATTTTCAACAAAGAAAGAATCCTCGAACAAAATACAACGTTGAATACCTAAAAGACAGAAAGACCCAGAATCAGTTCAACGTTACACTCTCAAACAAGTTTGAACTTCTAGAACTAGTAGATGACATAGAAACAAAATGGGAGAAAGTAAAAGAAAACATCAACTTCACATGTGAAGAAACTCTAGGAAAAAGGAAAGTCCAGCATAAAGAATGGATCACACCAGAAACATTAAGAACAATCAAAGAGAGGAAAAAGAAGAAAGAATGTATAAACAGGAGCAGAACAATTACAGTGCCCACCAAAAATAAGTATACAAATGTTATTTCCCCATTTACTTGTCTGTAATAACACTATTTACAAAACAGTGAAACGACAATATGTTTAAAGAAAATGAATAGTTTTGTTTATTAAATGTTTAGACCATGCATTGATTGGTATCCTAGGTGCAAAATATAAAGTTTCTTTGTCTCTCTTGAATGGTAACTTTGCCACAAAAAGATGGAAAATACATCCTTTTGGATCACATGGTTATTTTAATTTAGAACACCTTCATCTTTATTTCTAACTCTTTTTTGACTCATTTAGTAACTGTAGTTTTAGAAACTAGTAAAATTGTGACCGTCTCATAAACAGATATTAAATAATTTAACCAAATTTAATTTTGCAACAATTATTTGCTGTATACTTATTTTTGGTGGGCACTGTATAATAAACCTTTAGAGAATTTAGTTCTTGACAAACTAGCAAAATTTCATTACAAATTATCTAAAAAGTTAAAAACCTACAAATTACTAGTATGTACATTTTACGAACGCCAGGTGAAGCCAGGCGCGTCACAGAACGTCAACACTCGCCTACGACGTCATACTATCACAGTTCTCCAAAGTACTTCGCTTCGAGAGCTACATACTTTTAATATCATATTCCGATGTTGTAATAAACCATTTGAGAATTTATTTCTTTACATACTGTCAAAATTTCATTAATCGCTTTTTAAAATGGACAACTTGAGTTGACGTTTTGTGTGGATAGTGTCGGAAACAATATGACGTAAGATTTTGCTCAGCCCAGTCGGTCTGCTCTACTTCGTTCCCCTGTCCTCCTGTGCCAAATTAAACGACTGTGTCAATTAAAAACAGCTGTTTAATTACGCTGCTGTATTGTGCAGTTGATGCCACCTCGTTATACTTTTTTGCTGTCGCACATACCGTTACCATGGGTTACAAATTCTTCTATTTAGCATATGGAACATATGCTGATATAAAATAAAGTCCTCTAATAAATGTGGAATTGTTGTAGAAATGCACATGCAAAATTTCAAAACTGTGCCATCATGCTGGACTGAACAAGTAATTAAGAATTGCAAGCAATACAGAAGTCCCCTACCGGTTTGAGGCAATTTTCAATGTTTCTGTTGCCATAGCAACCACAATTTTTGTCAGAATCAAAATATTTTTAGACGTGCATTATCCCCTTTTAATATTTCCCCCAACCACAGATCAAGTTTCATAAACCTAGCTTGGAAACTGTTTGAGTTATAGCAGGATCCAGATTAGGGCATATTTTCACTCTTTCTGTTGCCATAGCAACCACAATTTTTGTCAGAATCAAAATATTTTTAGACGTGCATTATCCCCTTATTGCCCCCTATTCACATATCAAGTTTCATAAACCTAGCTTGGAAACTGTTTGAGCTATGTCAGGATCCAGATTGTTTGAAGGACGAATTGTAGTGGCGTGGTCATCAGATACCTAACTTTACTAAAAGCCCAGTTTTTTACACAAAAACGTATGATCACACAAAAGGGCTGTCCCTTGGGCAAAAATTAGTTGATATAAAATTCCTGACAATATACACAACTACACTTGGCACCAAGTATTCATGTTATCCAACCAACGGTTAAGGCCGGGCCGGCACAAGAACAAGCACAGACAAGTAGGGGTGGGTCGATGCATCGAAATATCGATGCATTGCGATCCCGAGGGTCCCGATAGTATGCATCGATAGTAAAAGTCTCGATCCAATAACTATCGCCGATAGTTAACTCAAATATCGATAGATTCGATAGTTTCCTTTTTATGAATAAAGTATATTATTAATTTACAACAACTACCGATTTCGTTAACAAACTAATGTTTTATAATCCTACGCATCCAAATTGCCACAAAGGACTAACATTGCAGTATTTAGGTAACATGTATTGATTTATTTCTGTCCAATTAATTTTAAATCATTTCCACAAATAATAGATTAGCATGTTGTACAACAAAGTGATATCTTACACAGTGCAAACATGCATTTACAAGTTAATATCTGGTGTTCAAATATTAGCAATAACTATTGCAATAGTATCGCAATAGTTCCCAGCAATACAATAGTATCGCAATAGTACTTTCAGCAATATCAATAGTATTGCAATAGTCAAAGATGGGCTCAATAGTCACCCCTACAGACAAGCATTCTGACATCAATCCAGACACACATACAATATCAATACACAGCCAACCAAAAGTAAGTATACAGAGGTTGTTTCCCCCATTTACACATCTTATTCTGTAATAACACTATTTGCAAAACAGTGAAGCAATACTATTTTTGAAGGCAAGGAATATTTTTGTTTATTTATAAGTGTATTAAAGACCATACATTGATTGGTAAATATAAAGTTTCTTTGTCTGGCTGGAAAGGTAACTTCGACAAAAATTATGGAAAATTCAGCCTATTGGATCACATGGTTATGTTAATCAGAACATCTTCATTCTTAGGCGCGGAAGCGCCGTAGTACTGTAAAGGCTTTTTGTAAATGCCCATGCACCAATCGCAACTTCTTGCACCAATCATCACCATACTGTCCGAAATGTCCCGAAAAAAGGCTCACCGTACTGTCCGAAATATCCCAAAAAAGGGCATAGTTTTAACTAAGCATTTCTGCGGGGCTATTTGCGGGCCTATTTCATTATCCGAAATATACGTAATGATCCGTTGTTTTTTGTTTTAAGGTGCGTGAATACCACCCGTTTTCTTACTGAAACTGATAATTATTATTCTAAGTGACCATGCACTTATCGCAACTTCTTGCGCTGACAATCACGATACTCTCCGAAATATCCCACAAAATGATCGGTATAGCTAAATACCAACAGGAACTCTATTCGCGAGTAGCTATACCCCTAAAAAGGTCATGTGTATACTGCAGACCGCTGCGGACCTATTTGCGGGTCTATATATAGGTACAGTCAACTCTCGTTATCTCGAACTCGCTTATATCGAATTTTCCGTTATGTCGAAGTTTTTTTCAAGTCCCGACTTTTCTCCTTCTTTGTCTATATGAAATCTCGAGACCCATCTCGAAGTTTCGGCTCGAATTCGGCTCGAATTTTTCGTTATGTCGAATTATTTTTTGGTCCCGATTAACCAATTTGCACTTTAAATCTATTGTTCATCTCGAAGTTGGGTCGAAGTCTGATCGGTTTCGACTAGCGTCGAATGTTTTTCACACTTCGCCAGTCTGAAATCTTCGATTTACCTGTAATTTTCGTGCCTTCCATTGTTGAACAAATATTTGTTTGCAACACTTTGCGCAAACATGTCATAAAGCTTCGGGTTACGTACTAACATCAATAAACATGTCATCTCGAACAATTGTTTGTAAAAATAATTATTAAAATAAAATGCATTTTCTCGAGGAGGAATACATGTACATAAATATCACAACAAGCAATTCTCACGAATATGTCGTTCTTACGACCGTAACAATATGGCGGCGTAAAATGACAGAAACTGGAAAACTTGCAACTTCGATGCCGAAAATTCTATCTCGAATTTTCGTTATGTCGAAGTAATTTCCACGGTCCGGTGAAATTCGAGATAACGAGAGTTGACTGTATGTTAAATCACATTCAATGCTGTTTTAACATTCTATATTAATCATTTGTTTAATCATCGAAATAAGTTATTTAAATGATTAAGGAATTCGTTGATGTAACTAATCAATATACAGGGCTCTTCAATAGAACTGCGTCCGGGACAACCTTAAATTGATTCCCGAAAACTGATTATGCGCAAGAATTTAGTCCAGTTAACTCTTAATTTCAATTGACAGCAAAATCGGACAACTGGCCAAAATGTTCGTATTACCATCTACATATCATAAATTTGACTCTGTATACCGAAATTTATTACCCCAAGCGTATATTTGCATTCCAGACATCGAAATAAACTACATGTACAGTATATGTACGAGTCAGTAAATCCGTGTCAGTTAGCAGTAATCAAGCGTCACAGGAGGTCCAATGCGTGTAAAAACAAATTGCAGACTTCGGCTAACCTCCGCCTCTCTAATTTGATTGCATCAAACTCGGTACTGAAAGACGCAACCGCGCTCGTGGACTGTATTGGTTAGTATTTTTTAGTTCAAATCAGTCACACATCACGTAAAAGCGGGATAGAAATGCATTGAATACCTAGTAATACACATAGATCAATAATCTGTATAAATATATAGTTAATTTCTAATAAAATACACCACAGCAAACAACTTTGTAATGCAGACGATCTGTATTTAGCGCGCATTTTTAAGATCTCGAGCTCACAACTTCAAAAGCAGGACGCGGTGACTCGAAACTAGCGCGACGACTTTGGTGAGCCAGATGCAGCGTAAAGTATTCGATATATGCATGTTTTAAATTCAAGTATTAAAATTGACACAATATGATTAATGCAGCGGACTTTTCAACCGACACTGGGGGTCTGGACCGCATCATCAACATAGTATACCCAGAACCATACAAATATAACACAAACATTATTAAACGTATCTGGGACAAATGTTTGTGTGATTACTAAATGGGTCTGGATATATAATAAATAAAACAAATATTTCCAGGAGAGTAGCGGGAGGGGGGGGGGGCGAGGTCCAGACCCCAAGTGTCTGTAGACTTTTCAGGCGTTGCAGATAAAATTTGGCAAAGCTATTTTAAACAAATCATATGCTTTATTCTAGTATTCAACAGCCTGATTCAATTTTCCGCCGTACAAACATTCAACTTGTCTTTACTTGAATCACTTATTGCATCATTCAGTAACTGTAGTTTTATTGTGGCCGTCTGACAAACACATATTGACTGATAATTAACCAAGTTTAATTTTGCAATTGTATACTTCATTTTGGTGGACACTGTACATCTGTCCCACTATAGGTGGACACTGTATATCTCTCCCACTATAGGTGGACACTGTATATCTCTCTCACTATAGGTGGACACTGTATATCTCTCTAACTATAGGTGGACACTGTATATCTCTCTCACTATAGGTGGACACTGTATATCTCTCTCACTATAAGTGGACACTGTATATCTCTCTCACTATAGGTGGACACTGTATATCTCTCTCACTATAGGGGGACACTGTATATCTCTGCCACTATAGGTGGACACTGTATATCTCTGCCACTATAGGTGGACACTGTATATCTCTGCCACTATAGGTGGACACTGTATATCTCTCCCACTATAGGTGGACACTGTATATCTCTGCCACTATAGGTGGACACTGTATATCTCTCCCACTATAGGTGGACACAGTATATCTCTCTCCCACTATAGGTGGACACTGTATATCTCTGCCACTATAGGTGGACACTGTATATCTCTGCCACTATAGGTGGACACTGTATATCTCTCCCACTATAGATGGACACTGTATATCCCTCTCACTATAGGTGGACACTGTATATCTCTCCCACTATAGGTGGACACTGTATATCTCTCCCACTATAGGTGGACACTGTATATCTCTCCCACTATAGGTGGACACTGTATATCTCTGCCACTATAGGTGGACACTGTATATCTCTGCCACTATAGGTGGACACTGTATATCTCTCCCACTATAGGTGGACACTGTATATCTCTCCCACTATAGGTGGACACTGTATATCTCTCCCACTATAGGTGGACACTGTATATCTCTCTCACTATAGGTGGACACTGTATATCTCTCTCACTATAGTTGGACACTGTATATCTCTGCCACTATAGGTGGACACTGTATATCTCTCCCACTATAGGTGGACACTGTATATCTCTCTCACTATAGGTGGACACTGTATATCTCTCTCACTATAGGTGGACACTGTTTATCTCTCCCACTATAGGTGGACACTGTATATCTCTCTCACTATAGGTGGACACTGTATATCTCTCCCACTATAGGTGGACACTGTATATCTCTCTCACTATAGGTGGACACTGTATATCTATCCCACTATAGGTGGACACTGTATATCCCTCCCACTATAGGTAGACACTGTATATCCCTCCCACTATAGGTGGACACTGTATATCTCTGCCACTATAGGTGGACACTGTATATCCCTCCCACTATAGGTGGACACTGTATATCTCTCTCACTATAGGTGGACACTGTATATCTCTCCCACTATAGGTGGACACTGTATATCTCTGCCACTATAGGTGGACACTGTATATCTCTGCCACTATAGGTGGACACTGTATATCCCTCCCACTATAGGTAGACACTGTATATCCCTCCCACTATAGGTGGACACTGTATATCTCTGCCACTATAGGTGGACACTGTATATCCCTCCCACTATAGGTGGACACTGTATATCTCTCTCACTATAGGTGGACACTGTATATCTCTCCCACTATAGGTGGACACTGTATATCTCTGCCACTATAGGTGGACACTGTATATCTCTGCCACTATAGGTGGACACTGTATATTTCTCCCACTATAGGTGGACACTGTATATCTATCCCACTATATGTGGACACAGTATATCTCTCTCCCTATAGGTGGACACTGTATATCTCTCTCACTATAGGTAAACACTGTATATCTCTCTCCCCCTATAGGTGGAAGACATATGAATATACAAACTGTACTTACATGCATTTATCATTTCCTTCAACAATAATATAATCCAAATTGTAACAATAGTATTGTAAAATGTGTCGAACAACAACCACATTGGTACATGCCTCGTTCATCGTGAATGGCATCTGTGATTCCAATAGCATCGATCGATCTATAAAAAAACAAGAAATGTAGGTTAGGGGTATACAGATGATTTTTACTGGGGGAACCCAGTATTTGTATTACATACAACTCAGAAATCACTACCATTTTAAAGATATAATTTCTCCACAACCAATCCATCCGAGCAAGAATCTAGTTCCAGCAAACCTCAATGAATGTCGTCATTTTCAACCATTTTTAAGAAAATTTGTTTATAACAATTGAATTAATTTTCATTTGTTTGTATTGTGTGAACTTTTTTAAAGTTTTTGTCGATGAGTTTATGTATTTGTGCCAATAAATTCCTACGCGCTGTAAAATGACTAATGATTTTTGAGGGGCGATAAAAATGTCACGGTTAAAAGTAACCTGTTGAGCAGACAACTTTACACAATTCATGGTTTTAACATCATATTACAATTTGGCTAGAAATTCCTAACCTAACGTATATTTATTTTTCACCATTTACAATATTTTGCATTGTTGATAGTATTGATCCATGTTTCATCCATTAACTTACCAGAGATCTCCAGCTAAATATTTTGAGTCTACCGTTAGAACAACCCTTTTCCAAGCGTTGTTACATAATAGTCCAGCAATAATGTCCTCAAAAACTGGATAATCATTAATTTTTTGAGAAAAGCACCAAACTTGGTATATACAATGGTGAAACATATCTGAACATTTTTTTCATGAGACCCATCTCGTATCGGCCATTATGGCCGCCATTTTTATAAAACTACAACATGGCCTTCAATAAATGACTTTATTTTTGCATGTAGATAACAAAACTAATTTATAACAAGAGCCGTCACAGATGGATTATGCTCCCCGTGGGGCGTTTGTCACAGAAAAAATGCTAAAAAAATATGTTATTATTCTTTGCCACTGCACTGTAATAATAAGATTTATTTATCTATGAATTTTCAAATTTATATTTCCAAAACTGTTTGAGTTATGGCCTGGACAAGAATTAAGTATGAAAAAATACAAAGGGGAGCAACTCTAAAATAGGAATAAAGAGTTATGGTTCTTGGGCACTGCACATCCTCTCAATGAGATCTATTCAGCTATGAAGTTTCAAATTGATATCTCTTATTCTGTTCAAGTTATGGCCCGGACAAGAAGTATGAAAAATTACAAAGGACCATTACTCCAAAAATATACAATCAAGAGTTATGATTCTTCTGCACTGTACTTCCTCTCAATGAGGTCTATACCCCTATGAAGTTTCAAATTGATATCTCAAATACTGTTCAAGTTATGGCACGGACAAGAATTAAGTATAAAATAAAAGCTCCGCGAGTCGCAAGTGTCGCCTGACGAAATGCAAATTTGTCATGGAAAACTATCCAGTATTGGGCTACATATCAGACTCACAAGAGCTCTCTAGTCATCTGAACTAAAAACGACAAAGCGATGCTCTGGACAAAAAAATGTCCTGATAAAATCAATCTGAAGGGAATCATTCAAACACTACACAAGCTAGAGTTATGATTCTTGCGCACTGCACTTCATGTCACAGCAAAGAAACATGCATTCCTATTTTTAAGTCATTAATAGTTATGGTGACAAAGTTATGCCACGGACAAGAAATGCTTATAAAATCAATCAAAGGGAAAAAATTGAAAAATGGCACAAGGTAGAGTTACGGTTCTTGTGTACTGCACTTGGACTTTTGGTAAGAAACATGCATACCAAGTTTCAAGTCATTCAACCTCATAGTGACAAAGTTATCCTCCGGACAAGAAATGCTCAAATTAAATCAATCTAAGGGAAATAATTAAAAAACGATGCAAGGCACAGTTATGGTTCTTGCGCACTGCATTTCTGCTTATTGCAAGAAACATACATACAAAATCTTGAGTCATTTGAACTTAAGGTGACAAAGTTATGCTCCGGACAAGAAATGCTCTAATAAAATCAATCAAAGGGAAATAATTCAAAAACTATGACAGGTAGAGTTATGGTTCTTGCGCACTGCACTTCAGCCTATTGCAAGAAACATGCATACCAAATCTAGAGTCATTTGAACTTAAGGTGACAAAGTTATGCTCCGGACAAGAAATGCTCTAATAAAATCAATCAAAGGGAAATAATTCAAAAACTATGACAGGTAGAGTTATGGTTCTTGTGCACTGCACTTCGGCTTATTGCAAGAAACATGCATACCAAATCTAGAGTCATTTGAACGTAAGGTGACAAAGTTATGCTCCGGACAAGAAATGCTCTAATAAAATCAATCAAAGGGAAATAATTCAAAAACTATGACAGGTAGAGTTATGGTTCTTGCGCACTGCACTCCGGCTTATTGCAAGAAACATGCATACCAATTCTTGAGTCATTTGAACTTAAGGTGACAAAGTTATGCTCCGGACAAGCAATTTGTGACGCCGTCGCCGCCGCCGCCACCGCCGCCGCCGCCGCCAAAGTAACACCTATATGTCGCCTTTTCAGGCGACACAAAAATACAAAGGGGAATAACTAAAAAAATATGCAATCAAGAGTTATGGTTCTTGTGCACTGCACTTCCTCTCAATGAGGTCTATTCACCTATGAAGTTTCAAAATGATATCTCTAATACTTTTCAAGTTATGGCCTGGACGAGAATTAAGTATAAAAAAATACAAAGGGGAATAACTAAAAATATATGCAATCAAGAGTGATGGTTCTTGTGCACTGCACTTCCAATCAATGAGGTCTATTCACCTATGAAGTTTCATATTGATATCTCCAATACTGTTCAAGTTATTGCCCGGACAAAAGTGTGACGGACGGACGGACAGAACGGCGACTATATGCTCACCCTTCGGGGAGCATAAAAACATCATTGCATACACACTATAATAAAGCATAAGTTACAATTATTTTTTTGTAAAAAAAGTATTAATGAAGTAGAATTTGTTGCCATGGAAACAAAAAAACGAGTGGGAAAAAATTATATTTTTAACTATTTTCTGTAAAATTGTCATTTTCTAAAAAAAAATATTACTTATATGTGTTTAAAGGTGCTGCCTCACAGATTGGGCTAAATTTTTTGTATATCGTGATTTTCCAACCTAACCAAGTATTGATGTAATAGAAAGCAACTGACGGTTGCTTTATGAAATATTTGGTGCAAATAAGCAATTTTAACCTCTCTCGATATCGCCCACTGGGTATTTTATTCTTGAAAAAAAATCGCAAGTTTCCTTCCAACATGCTTTATGAATTATGTAATCCACACATGATTGAACTGTATAACATCAATAAACTACAGCGTAAACATGATTGAGGTATTTTGTTCGTTTTTCAATTCGTTTTCATCAAATGCGAACAAATTTCAGGCAATTTAAGAAATAGTAGTGTTAATTCTATAGGGTATTAAAACCCTATAGAATTTTTGATGTAAAATTACTAAATAACTACAAAATGCCGAAGTTTCTTAAGTTATTTTAGATGTCAGTGGGGTTGTGTATCGGATACACAGGCAACTATGCCAAAATTACGCGAATATTTGACAATTTTATTTTATTTTTGAAATACACCAATATGTGAGGCAGTCCCTTTAAATGATAAGTTATATTATACTTACATCCTAATGACACAAATAATTGTACAGTTTTGAAAATGTCAACAAACAACACGTAAAACAGTTAATTTAATTACACCTACTTTTTTTCCAGTTTTTCATTAGCTAATTGCAATGATACTTTAAAACACTTTAAAACACAGTAAAAAAGCATTCTGTAATATAAAAAGTTATATAACACAGTAAGTTCATGGACCAGTCAATTCTTAATATCATAACGCATGTAAACTAAATAATTATTTTGCACGTTGCCATGGTAACAGCTTAAACAATGAAAACAAGTTTAAACAACACTTACATTGAGTATTAGATTATGCGCTCAAACAGAAACGAAACAAATATTTACAAAGTGAATAACTAATAATAAAATCACACTGTTGAATGAATGTTCATACAAAAACTGATATAAAAAAGAAATCTGGAAATTATGAGACAAAATAATACGTTTGAGCCATTCTTCAGAAAAAAAGGGCTTAGTGACATTATACGATGTATAGTAATATTTTAATAAGTTTTCGAAAAGGCCCTTGGAAAAAGTCAGGTTCTTTGATTTATTTTAACTACTTGCATGCTATAGTGCTATGTCTTAGATTAGTTTCTCATGGATTATGTTACAACAGATTATGTCGTAGCTATGGTGACCATTTTCTGAAAAGTACTCATATTAAGAACATTAGGATCATAGATCCTGGGGCGCTCACCTGCTAAACATAGCCAAACTTTGAACTTGACCTTAAGGTCATCAAGATAAACATTTTGACTGAACTTGATGAAGGTTAAAGCAAAACTCAGGCCTCCAGTGTTAAAAAGGTGTTGCTATTATTTGACATATTGACCTAGTTTTTTAGCCACATGAACCAACTTCAAAGGTGACCTTAAGGTCATCAAGATAAACATTTTGACCAAAGATGATGAAGATTAAAGCAAACATATGGCCTCAAGAGTGTTAATAAAGTTTTTCTATTATTTGACCTATTGACCTAGTTTTTGACCCCACATGACCCAACTTCAAACTTGAACTAGATTTCATTGAGATACAACTACTGATCAAGTTTGGTGAAGATCAAAGCAAAAATGTGACCTCCAGAGTGTTAACAAGGTTTTGCTATTATTTGACCTATTGACCTAGTTTTTGACCCTATTTTTAATGACGTTTTGCCCCAAATTTCGCGAATTATGCACAAAAGCCTGGAACAAGGATGTTGATGTCTTAAACTTGTTTTCCCGACCTACCTATCACAGTGATTTATTATCAAATGAAGTAAAAGGTGGCATTGAAGTCGACCGATTCCAAAAATTCGCACTTTTTGTTTATATTTTTTTATATTTTTACCCCAAAACTATCTCATTTTGCACATTCGCATATCACTAAAGTTTTGATATATTAAACTACAGGTTACTACCTACCCACTAAAGTGATTTTGTTTCAAATAAATAGATAAATGATATTGTAATGTACCGATTCCTAAAATTCACACTTTTCTTTTATATTTTTTAAAGTTTTAACCCTAAAACTAGGAAATATAATGTTTTGTTTTATATTTATTTTGGTGTAAGTTCATTAATAAGATATCAAACAACATTGCTTGAACATGTACATCAATGTTTATTCAGAATTGTGCGGGAGAAAAAAGGTTACCCGCTATTTCATGGTGGCTTAGTTTTGGTGCATGGCGGCCATTTTGAAATAGTTGCTATGGCAACCATACAACTCGATTTGAGTGGGTCTCATGAAAAATTTCTTTTTTATGGTTCAAGGAATGGTTGTACCATGTTTTTTGGACATTATTGCTGGACTATAAATAGTTCCCGCCGAAAGCCGAGACCATACATGTATCAGTGATTTGTGTTTCGTCCCAATCTTTTTCGTTCGCACTATTCGTACTCTATCCAGTTCGTATGCAGAAAAAGTTATGGAATAAGGACTCTGTTAGTTTTTAGTTTTTTTTTTTTTTTCATTTTCTTGCGCCCATGTAAATAGTATTGATCGACGTTTGATCCATTAAAATACCACTGATCATCAGCAAAATAGCCTGTGTCTGTCGTTAGGACAACTCTTGTCCGAGCGCTGAGCTGTGTCTACAAATAAACAATTTTCCCGCTGATAGTTGAGACCTTATCGCGTTTTTGTGTTTCGACCCCTATTTATTAGTTCTCGCTAATCATACCCTGCCCTGTCGTTTTACAATTTATATATGCAAGTGAAGAGTTGTGGAATTATTTCTTTGTGTAGTTTTTGACGATCGATTGTTTTTTCAATTTCCTGCGCCCATTCATTCACTATCCCATTTCTTCTACTCCTTTGGTTTCGGTTACTACCATCAAAATAATTTGCAAGGAAACATTTTAACAAAATTAAATGATTTTATTCTATTCATTACGCGAGTCTGACCTGCAATATGGTAAGTCTTGATGTCCGCAGGCAAATTCGATGTTTGATAATTCATTTAAAGAGCATCTTATGAAGTAATGTGAGTAAAAAACGGAAATCGCGGTGAATAGAACATGCACTGTGACATATTACTTAGAACTATTACTTAGAACTATCTATTGCCTTTATGAGCTCTAGTATTGTGGTGGATCCGTTGTGGTGTGATTTAAATGAATCAGAACTTTGCTATTACGTTTCAGAAACATTGTCACAATATCCATTTCTTTTTTGAAATCCATTACCATTAAAGGTGAAACCCTGCCAAGAATTGCGATTTCCCCCAGTAACAGTACTTCAGTACTTTGATTATACATGAGATCATCTCAATCAAACAACCATCTGTATAATTAAATCTCAATCATTCAATTAATTGTTTGTAAAAACATGTAATACAGGGCTCGGTGCAAAACAATGGTAACTACATTAATTTATATAGGCATGTATAGTCCAGTCAGGATAAAAATCCAGTGACGCAGCGGTCGAGTCCACTATAACGGTGTAAAACCCATTATAAAGGCTTGTACTGTACAAACAACTATAATTTCAATGCTAAACTAACATACTAAACTTCACTCTACCTGTTTAGACAATGGTTGTGGTTTTTTGTGTACACATAAACTGCAACTTCACTGTCACAATATCCTAACTGGACTATACAATAGTTTCTACTGAGCCCTCGGGTCACTATGCTCCCAATAGAGTAACTAGAGTAACAGTCATTAATTGGAAACCTGTAACCAATATAAGCCTTTTTATTCTGCAGAGAGAGAGAGAGAGAGAGAGAGAGAGAGAGAGAGAGAGAGAGAGAGGAGAGAGAGAGAGAGAGAGAGAGAGAGAGAGAGAGAGAGAGAGAGAGAGAGAGAGAGAGAGAGAGAGAGAGAGAGAGAGAGGAGAGAGAGAGAGAGAGAGAGAGAGACAGAGACAGAGACAGAGAGACAGAGAGACAGAGAGACAGAGAGACAGAGAGACAGAGAGACAGAGAGACAGAGAGAGAGAGAGAGAGACAGAGAGAGACAGAGAGACAGAGAGACAGAGAGACAGAGAGACAGAGAGACAGAGAGACAGAGAGACAGAGAGAGAGAGAGAGAGAGAGAGACAGAGAGAGACAGAGAGAGAGAGAGAGAGAGAGAGAGAGAGACAGACAGACAGACAGACAGACAGACAGACAGACAGACAGACAGAGAGACAGAGAGACAGACAGACAGACAGACAGACAGAGAGACAGAGAGACAGAGAGACAGAGAGACAGAGAGACAGAGAGACAGAGAGAGAGAGAGACAGAGCGAGAGAGAGAGAGAGATAACCAATTATATAAGCCTTTTTATTCTGCAGAGAGAGAGAGAGAGAGAGAGAGAGAGACAGAGAGAGAGACAGAGAGAGACAGAGAGAGAGAGAGAGAGACAGACAGACAGACAGAGAGACAGAGAGACAGAGAGACAGAGAGACAGAGAGACAGAGAGACAGAGAGACAGAGAGAGAGACAGAGAGAGAGAGAGAGACAGAGAGAGAGAGAGAGAGAGAGAGAGACAGAGAGAGAGAGAGAGAGAGAGTTTAAACAAGAAATATCTTTAAACAAGAGCCAAAATGTCACAAAATACGCATGGTGAATCTCAGGGCAAAAAAAAAAAAAAAAAAAAAGTAAAAAAAACAAGAGGGCCCAAAGGTCGCTCACCTGTCGAACTTGACCTAGATTTTGTTGAGGTGGTCATTGTGACCAAGTTTTATACAGATTAGGCCAATATTGTGACCTCTAGTGACTACACAAGGTTTTTATATGATTGACCTAATGACCTACTTTTTTACCCCCAGATGACCCAATATCGAACTTGACCTAGATTTTGTTGAGATGATCATTGTGACCAATTTCTTAAAGATCAAGCCAAAACTGTGACCTCTAGTGACTACACCCTAGTTTTTTACCTCGGATCACCCAATATCAAACTTGATCTAGATTTTGTTGAGATGATCATTGTGACCGAGTTTCATAAAGATTAGACCAAAATTGTGACCTCTAGTGACTATGCAAGGTTTTTCTATGATTTGACAATGTGACCTAGTTTTTGACCCAAGATGACCCAATATCAAACTTGACCTAGATTTTGTTGTTATGATCATTGTAAACAAGTTTCGTAACGATCAGGTCAAAACTGTGACCTCTAGTGACTACGCAAGGTTTTTCTATGATTTGACCTTGTGACCTAGTTTTTGACCCCAGATGACCCAATATCAAACTTGACCTACATTTTTTTGTGTAGATCATTGTGACCAAGTTTCGTAAAGATTATGCTAAAACTGTGACCTCTAGTGACTACACAAGGTTTTTCTATGATTTGACCTTGTGACCTAGTTTTTGACCCCAGATGACCCAATATCAAACTTGACCTAGATTTTGTTGAGATGGTCATTGTAACCAAGTTTCATAAAGATTAGGCCAAAATTGTGACCTCTAGTGACAACACAAAGTTTTTCTATGATTTGACGTTGTGACCTAGTTTTGGACCCCGGATGACCCAATATCGAACTTGACCTAGATTTTGTTGAGATGATCATTGTGACCAAGTTTCATAAAGATTAATTTAAAATTTTGACCTCTAGTGACTACACAAGGTTTTTCTATGATTTGACCTTGTGACCTAGTTTTTGACCCCGGATGACCCAATATCGAACTTGACCTAGATTTTGTTAGGGTGATCATTGTGACTAAGTTTCATAAATATTAAGTCAAAATTGTGACCTCTAGTGACTACACAAGGTTTTTCTATAATTTGACCTAGTGACCTAGTTTTTGACCCTAGATGACCCAATATCGAACTTGGCCTAGATTTTTTTGAGATGATCATTGTGACCAAGTTTCATAAGGATTAGGCTAAAATTGTGACCTCTAGTGTCTACACAAGCCAATTGTTGACGGATGGACGGACGACGGGCGGACGGACTGACGACGGACGAAGAGTGATCACAAAAGCTCACTCTGTCACTTTGTGACAGGTGAGCTAAAAAGTAAAAAAAAAGTAAAAAAAAAAGAAATTAAAATAAAACAAGAGGGCCCAAAGGGCCCTAGGTCGCTCACCTGTCGAACTTGACCTAGATTTTGTAGAGATGATCATTGTGACCAAGTTTCATACAGATAAGGCCAATATTGTGACCACTAGTGACTACACAAGGTTTTTATATGATTTGACTTAATGACCTAGTTTTTGACCCCAGATAAACCAATATCAAACTTGGCCTAGATTTTGTTGAGATGATCATTGTGACCAAGTTTCATAAAGATAAGGTCGACATTGTGACCTCTAGTGACTACACAAGGTTTTTCTATGATTTAACCATGTGACCTAGTTTTTGACCCAAGATGACCCAATATCAAACTTGACCTAGATATTGTTAAGATGATCATTGTGACCAAGTTTCATACAGATTAGGCCAATATTGTGACCTCTAGTGACTACACAAAGTTTTTCTATTATTTGACACTGTGACCTAGTTTTTGACCCTGGATGACCCAATATCGAACTTGACCTAGATTTTGTTAAGATGGCCATTGTGACCAAGTTTCATAAAGATTAAGTCAAAATTGTGACCTCTAGTGACTACACAAGGTTTTTTTATGATTTGACCTAGTGACCTAGTTTTTGACCCCAGATGATCCAGTATCGAACTTGACCTAGATTTTGTTGAGATGATCATTGTGACCAAGTTTCATAAAGATTAAGTCAAAATTGTGACCTCTAGTGACTACATAAGGTTTTTCCATGATTTGACATAGTGACCTAGTTTTTGACCCTGGATGACCCAATATCGAACTTGGCCTAGGTTTTGTTGAGATGATCATTGTGACCAAGTTTCATAAAGATTAGGCTAAAATTGCGACCTCTAGTGTCTACACAAGCCAATTGTTGATGGACGGACGATGGACGGACGACGGACGGACGACGTACGACGGACGAAGAGTGATCACAAAAGCTCACTCTGTCACTTTGTGACAGGTGAGCTAAAAAAAATATAATCGAATTTGGCCTAGATATTATGCCCATAAGCATTGTCACAAAGTTTGAAGACGATCGGATGAAAACTGTTTGTGTTAGAGCACAGACAAGGCCAATTTCATACTTATTTGGTAATTAAAGGACCATAACCAAATAAGGCCTAGGCCGATTTGGCCCATGATCGAACTTGGCCTAGATATCATGGCCATAAGCATTGTCACAAAGTTTGAAGACCATCATATGAAAACTGTTTGCGTTAGAGCACAGACAAAGCCAATTTCATACTTATTTGGTAATTAAAGGCCCATAACCAAATAAGGGCTAGGCCGATTTGGCACATAATCGAACTTGGCCTAGATATCATGGCCATAAGCATCACAAAGTTTGAAGACGATCGGATGAAAACTGTTTGCGTTAGAGCACAGACAAGGCCTATTTCATACTTATTTGGTAATTAAAGGCCCATAACCAAATAAGGCCTAGGCCAATTTGGCCCATAATCGAACTTGGCCTAGATATTATGTCCATAAGCATTGTCACAAAGTATGAAGATGATCGGATGAAAACTCTGAGGGCTAGAGTACAGACAAACTGCTGGACAAACCCGACCGCATGTTCGCCCGCCCTCCCGCCCGCCCGCGTATAAAAAGATAAACAGCGTTAATATAGCAGATATGTGTACTTGTTTCAATAAAGATGCGGACGTTATTTCATATTGTTGAAATTGAAAACACTAATCAAACTAGAATTTATATATTTATCCATGTAAATTGTTTGTCAGTAAATAAAAAAAGAATAGTAATATAGGTATATGTGTTAATTAGTCTAGATTCTGCGGCCGGGTCCGTTCTATCCGGCAATTATAGCGATACATAGTGATTCCAAACTTAACTCAGACTTTAATATTTATCGTGCATTATGTCTGAAAAAACTGTAGACGGGACTTAAATTACCTCATATAAACGTCGAAATTATAGACAAAAACAAAATGGGGAAAAAGAAAATCAGAAAAAAGTAGGCTGATGTAGGAATTGAACTTGAGGCCCTCTGCTTACAAAAGATATGGTGTAGACGAACGCGCTACCTATGTAGCTAATTCCGATAAGTAAATTTACAAGCGCTGTATTACTAATATAAATCCATTGTATACTTGACCCGGGTCACATTAAGGTCAAACAGTCAAAAATAGAATTAATAAGAAATACACTACGCACTTAGAGAAACGCGAATGACAGATCTCTGTGTGTATCTACCGTACCTTTGATTACAAGTTTCACAGAAATGTAACTTTTTTGCGGTATCTTTTGTGATGAGTATAGCATATTCTGACCAATGGGAAGTAAGTATTCAGTTTCTTCTATTTTTTTTTGTAAACTTTTCATTGGTTTTTAAAGTAGGACAAATTCCAAGCTAGACAGCTAACGCTGAAAAAAGCACAATTCAATTTATAGTATGATATGATTTAGTTAGAACACATAATATCAATGAAACTATTAAAAGTCTTACCAAAGACAACGTGATCACGTGCAATTTCATTGTAAACTATATCGTAGTCGTCATGAAGTGTTACTGCATAAGCTAGGACAAGTTTTTGTCCACTGATAGTTAAGTTATTGAAATCCTCACTGCTCGTTGTTGGCTGGATGTCCCGTTGCACATATAGAACTAATTCTGAGTCCATTTCTCCAACAGGCACATCATGGTGGATTTCCGGAAAATTCAAGTCCTCCCCGTACTTGGAACTGAAAAGCAAACAAAAACAGAATAAACTTCAACATAAATACAGTAGAACTTTGATGCTTCAAACTGCCTTCGGACTGGGAAATAGTATAAGCCATCTACCTGTATACTAGTACATCATCATTTTGTATGAACCAGTTCAACGTTCTACGGTGTTTGAGCCAAAACTGTTTAAAGCATCAAAGTTCTATTGCATACTGATGTTTATACAAATACGAGTATTTCATCACTACATTTTATCCGAATTATTGAGTAGAACCACACATACCCAACCAATGACATACCTAAAATGGTAGGTTACTATATGAATGGTAGGTTACGACAGTCAGTCATGGTTAAGGTGATTCGCATGTCTCTGATTTATCTGTACAAGGTAGATCAAACCTGTTATATTTACACATTTATGCCAATGATTTTTGAAATTCCTAGCAGTTTTGCTCGGCTAGTTTTTAAGATATTCTTAAATTATGGGGAAACCCTCAAGACCGGAAATGTGCATTTTACTGTAACAGTTTCACTTTTAACAACATAAAACTTGGCATACACAAAATTTCGCATGTAATGAATCATACAGTAATGATTATATAAGACTATGCCAGATATTTGTACTTTAAAATATCGCTTTAAAATTTGTAAATTTTCATTTTTAAACAAAAATACGTTAAACGTAAAAAAATAGCTGAACATCATACTTTATTATTTGCTTTTAATGGATTATGAAGTTTTTTCAGTGAAAATAACAGTGAAAACAAGTAATTAAGAATTGCAAGCAATACAGAAGTCCCCTACTGGTTTAAAGCCATTTTCAATGTTTCTGTTGCCATAGCAACCACAATTTTGGTCAAAATCAAAATATTTTTTGACGTGCATTATCCCCTTATTGCCCCCTATCCACATACTAAGTTTCATAAACCTAGCTTGGAAACTTTTGAGTTATGTCAGGATCCAGAATTTTTGACAGAATGACGGACGGACTGACGGTCACGACCACACGGACGGAGGGCAAACCTATAGTCCCCTCCTGTCAAAAACCGGTAGGGGACTAATAACAGTGAAATTACCACTTTGTTATTTTCACTGTTTTGAAGCTGGTTCCAGTATCATGCAGAAAAAGAAATAACGTCAAAGGCGCCAAGCTTTAAAATATGCGTTACGTCATCATGACATCATAATTCTCACGTTGTGATGTTTCAATTTCTAAGTGATTTTTTTCCAATTAAGCCAATTACGGCACATTTTAACAGAAATTGAGGCATAAAATAAACAGAAAATTTGTTGATTTTTGGTGTAAGATCAATTTTATTTCACTCCTGATCACAGAAAATTAAATTTTCACTTGTGGCTACAACACTCGTGAAAATATTGATTTTCTATGATCACTCTGTGAAAAAAATTTGATCTTACACCAAAATCAACAAATATCCTCTATTTATTCCTACATGCAACAAGTAGAGAAACAGTTATAAAAGTTTCATCCCAAATTTCAGAAATGCTGAAAAACAGAGGGGGTGACACAAAATGAATCAACGTTTTGCATACGTTGAATCCAGTTTTCGCGATAATTTGCTTTTAAAAAGCATCTATAATGAAAGATGCTTACAGTTTGTAATAATTATTGTCTGATGGAAGAAAATGTATTTTTCATTTTGTATACATAAGCTATCTAGATCTTCTAATACAGCAGCCGCTGAAAGAAACTGGCCGTCAATATTTTGAGTAATGAACTAATTTGTTGTTTTATTTGAAATTGATCCTGTCTTAAGTATTATTTAAAGCATTAGCAGCATATTTAAATTACTATCAATGCCTTACAGCATTATTTTTCGTCTACATTTCCTCAAATTTGAGGATTTTGTGAACTATCCACTGAGAGTTCAAGGCAGACAGTGTCATTTTGTTTAAAGACTTCAATAGGCATAGACCAAATTGGGGAGCTTCACAGGGATTTTAAGTAGTCTGTTTAAGTGAAATTATAATTCACTGATAGTCCGCGGTAAACAACTTGTTAGCATTAAATAAATACTAATTGTCCTCCATGCTAAATATTGTATCTGAAATTCAGAATTTGCTATCTTTTTGACTTAAAGAAATATCCACCTATACAGTGACCTGGTCCCGATCTCCCGAAACATCTCAATTTGAGTTCAATCTCAACTCAAAGTTTGCCACATATCGTTTGAGATAGTTTCCATGCCAAATTGTTATCTAAATTGGTATAAAATAATAGAAGCATTATTCTGCATTTATTACAGTACAATTTCGAGAGCTTGAGCTTCATAATTATCTCTAATTCAGACTCTCAATTTAAGCGAAATCTAAATTTGAGTTGAGATTTATCCTTGAGATGCTTCAGGAGATCGGGGCCTTGACTTTCATTCAACAATTTACATCATAGTTGTATGTCAACTTAAAGAAACAAGACTCCTTTCAATAAACGCTTACACTCGGTGGAAGCCTTGTCCATGTTGTGGAAGTAGCTCTTGTGCCACTTATGATGCGGTGACGTAACATTCTATAGTTGGCTTAGTAGGAGCTTGCGTGTAATGCAAATGATAGTTTCTGTATGAGAAACTCAAAGTACAGTCAGATTTACTGACATGTCAGGATGACACCACTCTGTTTAACAAAACAGAGAAAATATAACAACAAGAGGGCCCAAAGGGCCATAGGTCGCTCACCTGTCCTAGTAGTTCATGCACCCCTAATGTTAGCCTCTATTGCATGTACAAGGTTTCCATATTGTCTTATGCTTCATAATTTACATCACATTTAGACCCAATGACATGATGAAGTTTAAGCCAAGTTTTGTCTATGATTTGACCTAATGACCTAGTTTTTTACCCGAGATGACCCAAAATCCAACTTGACCTAGATTTTGTTGAGATGATCATTGTGACCAACTTTCATAAAGACCATGCCAACATTGAGACCTCTATGATTTGACCTTGTGACCTAGGTTTTGACCCCGGATGACCCAATATGGAACTTGACCTAGATTTTGTTGAGATCATCATTGTGACCAAGTTTCATAAAGATTACGCCAAAATTGTGACCTCTAGTGACTTCACAAGGTTTTTCTATGATTTGACCTTGTGACCTAGTTTTTGACCCAAGGTGACCCAATATTGAATTTGACCTAGATGTTGTTGAGATGATCATTGTGACCAAGTTTCATAAAGATTAGGCCAAAAATATGACCTCTAGTGACTATACAAGGTTTTTCTATGATTTGACATTGTGACCTAGTTTTTGACCCCGGACCTAATATCGAACTTGACCTAGAGTTTGTTGAGATGATTAATGTGACCAACTTTCATAAAGATACGGCCAAAATTGTGACCTCTAGTGACTACACAAGATTTTTTTTATATGATTTGACCTTGTGACCTAGTTTTTGACCCTGGATGACCCAATATCGAACTTGACCTAGATTTTGTTGAGATGATCATTGTGACCAAGTTTCATAATGGTTAGGCCAAAATTGTGACCTCTAGCAACTACACAAGGTTTTTCTATGATTTGACCTTGTGACCTAGTTTTTGACCCAGATGACCCAATATCGAACTTGACCTAGATTTTGTTGAGATGATCATTGTGACCAAGTTTCATAATGATTAGGCTAAAACTGTGACCACTAGTGTCTACACAAGTAAATTGTGGACGGACGACGGTCATGGACAGACGGACGGACAGACAGACTGACAGACAGACAACAAGTATTTAAAAGTAGCAAGCCTAAGTACTCAAAAATGGCTACTACTAAAGTATTAATTAATTACCAAAAATACAATTAAATGTAAGTATTTAAAATAATCTTAAAAATTTACTTAATAAAAATAACCTAATTAATTGCTAAAATATTACTTAAATAATTTCAACAATTTACTTAAAGCTCCAAGATAAATGCCTAAAATACCTAATTAAATTAATTAATAATTAATAATTATTATCTTGGAGAGAGGATTTAAGATCCTCACATTTCAAAAATAAGCAATGTTTCCATTTATGATTTATATGGACATCACTTCTATTTGGCCACTAGATGGCATCATCGTCGCCTCCACTGAAGTGAAGGCTACTATTGGAATGCTTTTTATTTTGCCATGGAGCTTCTTTTTCTGTTCAGTTAAAAGCCGGTCATACCGTCACAGCAGTTAGTCGTTGAAAAAAGTAGTGCGTCGTTTGTTTAACATTAACATTTTTAATAGATGAAACCATGTCATGATAATTGTTCACTAAAACTCATTTTTATAAACATTTTAAAAAGTAATAACGACAACTAGTGTAAATCAATAATTACGTATTTATTATCGTAGTAGCGTATTAATTTTCTTACGTTTTGTTTACTTTAAACGTGTTCCATGTTCTATATATAGCACAACAATTACCGTTTGACTTCACGGCCCATGCTTTGAGAATGAAATATTTTCAGCAGCATCGCTGCATTTAGCGTCCCAAATGCATTTATTTATGATAAATATAACCAAAGAATACTTTAGATGTGTGTATGATCTTTGATATAACGTAGCAGACGAAATTTCATCGTGTATTTTCGAAAAATCGAAAACGAAAGTGACTCCACGTGAATGTTTACGCACGCGTTAAGTAAAGTCCGTTCCGTGCGGTCCGGACCCGGATTATGAACAAAAAAACGATGTACAACCAATTTCTTTTTAAAAACGTATTAATGTGACGGAGGTGTTCAAGAATGATAGTTTGTGAGATATTTATGTTAAATTAATAGAGGATCTTTCATGAGTGTCTTTCTACATGTATATTGAATTTATTAAACGAGTTGGATAAAATGATAAAATGCGAGGCTCTGCCGAGCAATTTATCACTTTTATTCAACGAGTTTAATAAATTTAATATGGAATGACACGAATGTAAGATTCTTTTTATCACATAAACTAAATACACAGTAAAAGTTTGTCAAGAATGTACACACTTCCCCTTTAGCGAATAAACTCCATAGGAGTAAAGCGGTTCAATGAAAGAGCTAAGAAATAGTGCAACAATGTATACTCCAATATGTTAATTTTTCTGCCTTTGAAGATAATATTTTTAGGGTATCTAAAATCCTGCAGATGTAAAACTACGCTTAACACAGTAAATAATTAAATCTAGGACCGCAGCAACACAACGTATTCTGTTCTGTTCCGTGTTCCGTTCCGGGTTTTAGTAACAACCAAGGACAGGGGAAGTAACTATGTTTTCCGCGTGAATTTATTCGCGATTCGTCTGAATAGCCGAAAATAACTGATTGTACACGATGCGAGTACTTGGTAAGCAAGGAAAATCGTCTTTAAAACTCAAAAGTAACGGATTAATACAATGAAATCAACATCCGATGCCGTGTGTTTGTGTAGATGCCAGATATTTGGTATGTACATTTCGTCCCGATCTTATTCGTACCCACGTTTAACAGACCTACCGTCATGTTTACTTACAGTTATATCTCTTAAGTTCTTGTACATCTGTTATTGTGTAGTTATAACACGCCCTAGAGTGCTCATAATCGGATATAAAATTTATTCTATTCTAAAAATGTATTATTTTACTTTTTTGACAACGTGTATGAATACATAAATAAAGTGACTCGCCCTTGTATATACCTCATTTGCATGTTTATTACACGTGTGTATTATGACTTTTATGTAATGGGTTTATTAAACTCCCAGAGCCTATTTTATGTGATAAATATGTTTAAATCATAAACGATGAGAGGAATAATGCCAATTATGAATGTAAATGTATCCACCACTGGGCCTATATACAGTCAGTCAACCAGTTTAGATTAACCCAGCAAATTTGTCTTCATCTGAATAATTTCCTTTAGGGTTTGGTGTCAATATCAGCACATGTAAAAATTAAGAGTACAATTTCATTCTTATGGTAACAGTTTAAGCCAGACGGCTTATCAGTTTTTTGGTAAAAATAGTCAATTAAAGTTCACTTGTGGGAAAATTGTACAAAACCATAAAAAACTGAATGAATATTTCAAAACATAGGCTTTATTTTAATATTGAAAAAGATTATTTTAAAATAATAAAGCCTTCTACTTCCATAAGGATAGTACAATACTCGAGTTGTTCAACCAGTTCAGGTTAACTTTTTTCAGCATTTATTGCCCCTAAAAGAATAAAACGGCAGCTATCTTGCTAAAACTTAGAGAAATAATTCCTTTGTCTTAAGAGTACCTTACAAACACTTTAGTTTGTTTTTATTGTTGCATAGTGTAAAATAAAGAAACAAATAATCGGAACTGTCGACAAACTGTATAAAAGGATGAACAACACATTCATGAATTACACCTTTTTACTGATACATGTACACATGAATCAACATCTATTTGATACAACTGCCTATCATGGCATGTTTAATGGCATAATAATACCTGTGATTAATTGAAGGCCAGCGGTGGCATAATTGGTGAAAATTTTGGGTTTATATTGCCTCAAAATCTGTCCTTTTTCAGTATCATTTAAGTTCCCCAGGACACCTAGAATGCTCCAGATTGATCCATTTTTTAAAATAAAATTCTGGGGGAAGCATGCCTCAAAACCCCCTAACTTTTCTTCACCCTGGCATTTCTGTGGTTCTAGAATAATCACTAATCTTATATGCAGAAAATGAGAAGTTACTTGATGAAAACATACCAAGTATTGACTAAGTTATGGTTATTTGAAATAATACAGATGAATTTTAACAATAGAACAATGTTCGAAACAGATCAAGCTTGGCATGTACAGCGCAACTGCTATTGGTTTGATTTCCAAGGCTGTAGTGAGGTTCAATACAATTGTACATAAATATATATATTTATTTGGTTAATACCTAAACTTAAGATGGTCTTGGAATTTTTATAGTATAGTTGGATACAACCAGTAGATGACTCATTTATTTTGAAGTCAGAAGTAACATTTAACGTTAAAGAGTTATTGTTGGTCTACAGACATACATGTGTTGTCTATATCTAATGTTATGCATTAAAGGGTATTAACATATTTTGAAGTCAGAAGTAACATTTAACATTAAAGATTTATTGTTGGTCTACAGACATACATGTGGTGTCTACATCTAATGTTATGCATTAAAGAGTATTAACATACATGTAATTGTATTGGCAAATACAATTCAAATTCTAGCAGTTAACATTATTGGAACAATAAATAGAATTATTTTCAGATATATTTGTATAATTACACCATTCAGAGGCGACCTTTGATGCTTTGCATCAATGGTTTTCTTGTTTAACCAATCAAATGATACCTAACATAATCATCTAGGCAATTAAGATTCCTTTGTTTACATAAGTCTGCAGACACTATAATGTAATAGGGTCCAGTCATATCTAAAAATAGACTGATCATGCACTAATTAACTGATAGGAACAATGGAAGTGTATCAGAATCATGAGGTTAAAGCATGCCATGATGATAACAAGATAACCATTGATGCAAAGCATCAAAGGGTGCCGTAAAAGAAATTCTGAAAACTGTAAAGACATATATAATTGATCTTCATAAGAAACAGCAGGTGTGGCATTTTTCAAAATATATTGGCTATAGTAAATAATAACAAATATATTTTCATTTTGAATATTAAGGAACTTAAATCCGAATGACTCAGATAACGAATTTGTCCAAGATTTTGACTGACTTGTCAATAAAGTCAATTTCCTTCGTGCAATATTCCACCAACATCTCTAGGTAAAAAACATGGTTAATATCGCGCGAACATTGAAAGAAAGCTAACAATGCTATAAGGGCCACAGCACTGCACTGATTACCACTAAATGGAGAAAAAATCGGGCTTCCTTGATGCATATTTCCTAAGTAAACTCTTACCATTCTGAAATAGACAGATAAGCTGTCTGCAAGTCGCTGCTTTTAAATTCTGACGGTCCAGCCACTACAGACAGACACCAAGTAGACCAAAACACGGCCGGAGATTGCGCACAGAATTTTTGCGCACTTTCAGCTCTTAAAAAATATATGAAACTTTAAACCACTATGAAATATATAGCATGAGCACGAAGAATGAACCTTAATCTCGCGATTGACACCAATAATAGTCATAAAATACAAAGACGTACCTAAAACAGACAATGAATACACGATCATATCCATAATCTGACCTCGACCTTTGCAATTCACTGACAATATTTGCAATATTACAAATATCACCTTGATTTAACGTACATTTTAATGATAAATGAAAATAAAAACACATAAAACGTATAGTTCATGTATCATAATTTATTCCAACATTTACAAAAAGCATGATGTTTAAAGACCGTATAGATCTACAAGTATATCAAACAAGAGGGCCCACAGGGCCCTAGGTCGCTCACCTGTGCACATTGATCAAGTAGAACCATGTTTTTTTTAAAAAGTTGTTTCCAATCAGTTGTCATGGCAACCAGAGTTCTGCATGGGTTATAATTCTTTTAGCTATTTTTAGAAAGGATTACCCAAGGAATATTGTTACCCATTTAATATGAAATTCAACCAGTACTTTTAGAGGAGAAGATTTTACTATAGATATATAGGGAAAAACAGCGCCCCACCCACTAGCGGCCATGTTTTTAGACGAATCAGGACGAATATGTCAATTTTGTAAGAGGGTCACCCAACAACTATTTCTGTAAAATTATTTTGAAATCTGGCAAGATGAAGCGGTTGATTTTTTATGAGTTTTTTAAGATTTTCCTATCGGTATGGTGCCATGGCAACCAGAGTTCTGCATGGAATGTAATTCTTTTAGCTATTTTAAGAAAGGATCACCCAAGGAACAATTTAACCAATTTATAATGAAATCGAACCAATACTTTTAGAGGAGAAGATTTTTAAAGATTTTAAAGACCGGCGGCCATGTTTTTTGACGAATCAAGACAAAAATGTAAATTGTGTAAGAGGGTCACACAACAACTATTTCTGTAAAATTATTTTGAAATCTGGCCAGCGGTTGATTTTTTATGATTTTTTAAAAGATTTTCCTATCGGTTGCCATGGCAACCAGAGTTATTTATAGATTACAATTCTTTTAGCTATTTTTAGAAAGGACCACCCAAAGAACATTCCTGTGAAGTTTAGTTGAAATTGGTCGAGTGGTTTAGGAGGAGAAGTCGTTTGAATGAATTGTTGACGCACGGACGGACGACGGACGAAGAGTGATCACAATAGCTCACCTTGTCACTATGTGACAGGTGAGCTAAAAATAAGAAAAACGAAATAAGTAACTAACTATAACATTACTAAATTAAAACCCAATATATTTCTTCAGTGTACATAGTCTATAATATGTTGGTCAATATACCGTGGGAAAGTTTGTTTTCAAACCTGTGTTCCAGACTGTACGGATAACGGTCTTTAGGCAATTCACGCGTAACGCGTACATCCTACTAACAGTGATTGTTTACATTAGGTTATCGAGACGGCGCGTGCCGATTTATACAGTCATTTTACTGATTTAAAAGGCCAATATTACCAGGTATTCGACGGGGTTCGTGTGATTTTGGGCACTTATGGTTTCGACGCTAATAAGGCATCCCTGTATAGATTGCGTCGAAATGGTTCTGAAACTGCGTTGTAATCAATATGGCGTCTATAAATCAGCGAACGCCGTTCATGGTCACATGGTAAAACCAGCCAATGAAATAAATCGTTTCATTAAATGACGACATCGCGTATGTTGTAAACAACATAAAAGAAAAATTAATACGTTAGTAAACAGTAATGCGTAGAAGTTCATTAGCATTAATAACATAATTGTTTTTTAACAGAAATGTTTATAAAATGATTTTTTGTCAAAACATGTATTTATCACGAGTTTGTTTTACCTAAATAATCTGCTTAAAGAAAATAAACCACAAACTATTTTCTGATTTAAAGGTAAACAAATGGCCAAAACATTTCGCTGTCATACAAATTGAGGCTCCACACGGGAATTTTTTTATGAACTTCATACAAATTGAGGCTCAACACGGGGCATTGTCCATAAACTTCATACCAGTTGAGGCTCAACACGGGGAATTGTCCATAAACTTCATACCAGTTGAGGCTCACCACGGGGGAATTGTCTTCCAGCTCATTATAACAAAGTCCTACAATACAGCTAGACGCCGCGATCCATCGCGGCGCCAATGAATCTTAAGTCTCTAGAATGCCTAATATTTCAAACAATGGTTTAAAACAATGTAATGAGATGGCAGTATTAAATCACACAAATATAAAACACACATAATCATAAATATACAATAGGGGTTTAAATGCATGTAGATAAATCAATATAAGCACAGAAATACATTAGACGGAAAAGCAACTCATTCGACTCCCACTATATTTCTTATTATAGGCCGCCATATTGGAATGAAATATCGCGATCGGCTTACTTGTACGATACTTAGCGAGATTCTCAAGTTGGCGCTATTTTTCCTGCTAGCCGCCGCCATCTTGGATTATTTCACCAATTCAGCCTGATTTGTCAATGAGATATTTGTTTTCATTTAAGGCAACTCTTCGTCAAAATAAGCAAAGATGGGAATTTATTTGTTCCGTTATGTGTTTGGAAAGTTTTTGTATACAGGCGCGTAGCTACCTGTACGCAGAATACTCAGTTGCGTACACATTCTTCTCAAAAAGTGAAAAAATAAATGATCGAAAAATGCAATAAAAACTGATGCCTAAGCCCTAAGGGGGATAATCCTTTAGTATTTTCAGCATTTCTTAGAAACACTTCTAAAAAGCTCTATACACAAAAAAACTTGGTTATATCAGTAAAAACAATGTTAAAGACGATGAAAAAAACACGCCAGAACGCACCAGAGATTTTTTCCGGGGAGCATGCCCCCAGCCCCACCTAGCCGTTTTGCGTACACATTCAAATACCTCTAGCTACGCCCCTGGTATAGATAGTTTGGATGATTCATCTGTCAATTGTGACATAGACCACATTTTCTGTGACCTATCCTGATCGATAAATTTTCAATCGACGGGTTTTGGATTGCTTCCGATATTTACTTTTTCAAATCCCTAAGGAAACTTATTTACGACTGTTTTTCTTATAAATCAATATTTTTTGTGATCTTTGGGGTGTCCTCTATTTGTTGAAAATGATCAAACCACTTAGTTTTGTGGTTTTGACACGAAAAAGATTTCTTTTGGATAAGTCATGTTCACAATTATCGTGCTACCGAAGCGCGCAATGCATTATGGGTAGTCAGGTCATAACTAGGCTATTTTTAGACCTGCGTATCCATTCTGTGTATATCCGTGATATAAGCAATACACATATGTATATTATACAAGTGGTTTAAATGTATGTTCTATTCTCTTATGATTCCTATTATACATGTAGACTAGCTAAAGCTTGATTTGATGGCTTACAAATAGACTAGTCTTAAACTTCAAATATGTAGAAGTTTAAAAGGTTAAATCATTATACAATCTAAGTAATATTATGTAACATGCTGGAGTAAAGATCCAACTTTACAACATCCATAATAACTAACTAAGTCAATCAGGGGCCATAATTGTGCAGAAATGTGGGATAGATTACATGCATGCTTTGACAATGTAACGTGTTTATGATAGTTTTAAAACAAGTATGCCAAGTTTGCAAGCAATGCCTTAATAGACTTTGAAAATATTTGAGTTTCAAGAACTTGTAAGTCTTGTTTAACTTTTTCAGTGGAATGAACGAACAGTAGGACCGACTGACGGACGGACGGATGAACGGACGGACAATCACTATATGCTTTCCTCATAATAATTTTTGATAGAACAACAAAAATTTAACATAAAGTTGAATAAGTAATATAACTAAAATAGTAAGTCTATCCCACTTACCCATGTGTAGCTGTATAGTAAACATGCATGTTGTCTGCTTGTAGTCGCCTTATCAGTGTCACATCCATTTCTTCCTGAATGTCAACAACACAAAATTATATTGAAATACAGTAAAACTACGGTATAAGGAGCGTCAATATAGTGAACATCCGACCTATGTCAAGCAAATGTTCAAGTCCCAGCAAATTTGCTCTTTGTTGTACGATTATTAGTATACACCTTTATGACGAGCATCATTAAATATTGTTGATGTTGTAACTAATCACGGGAGGTAAATGTTGTTGATGTTGTAACTAATCAAGGGAGGTAAATATTGTTGATGTTGTAACTAATCAAGGGAGATAAACAGTGTTGATGTTGTAACTAATCAAGGGAGATAAATATTGTTGATGTCGTAACTAATCAAGGGAGATAAACAGTGTTGATGTTGTAACTAATCAAGGGAGATAAATATTGTTGATGTTGTAACTAATCAAGGGAGATAAACAATCAAGGGAGATAAACAGTGTTGATGTTGTAACTTATTATAATAAACTTACAAGCTGTTCTGGCTCAGCAATTCCGATCATCAAGGCAGTAGTAGAGAAATCCCAGGATTGATCCAGATGGATTTCCAAATCAAGCTTATTGGCTTCATGGTTCATTGAGTAGAATGCTTCAAAGGCTGCATCCACATTCCACCACCCAGACACCTCTAAAATATCACAATATAAAATAACATAAAATGATGCAAAAAAGTACTTACCGGAGGTGTTTGTAAAACATGTATGCCCCATGGCAGCCCAATAGTTAGAAACGGTAAAGGTCACAGCGACCTTGGCCTTTGACCTACTGACCTCAAAATCAACAGGGTTGATGACCAACCTCCAAATAAAGTTTAAAGATCCCAGGGCAAAGCGTTCTTGAGTTATTGAACGGAAACTATTTGGTCTACCTACAGACAGGCCGACCGACCGACATGTGCAATGCAATATACCGACTCATCAAAGATGGGGGGCATAATTGTTAACTTCATAATAAAAACTCCAACATTCCATTTCCTCGTAAAGATGTTCATGTTTTAGATGCTAAATGTCTTAGTTCTGTGCATGTTACATAAAATATTAGGACTCATACTGTCATATTGTTTGTTCTGTGGTGTGAAAACAACATGTAACCAAACTCATTAATTATTCTGCTTATTACGGATGTAAGTACCGGGTGACCACAAATATATGTCTGGATAACAAAATTTAGAATGTTCAAAATAGTTGACAATATTAAGCTTTTCAATGCTTATTCATTAAAACCACATGTGCGAATTTGTTTCACGTATTTAATTCCAAGATTGATCACTTAAATTGTCTGAAGTAGGTGTTTAAAAGGACAACTCTTATTTTTAAAAAAGCTGAATGCGACACCAAAAATTCCTGATCACATCGTAGCACACTGCAAAATCAACTCTTCGCATTTTTTGACGAATGGAGGATTTCAATAATTATGTCATTATTTTGTGGCTTGTTAACTAGTACATGTATTAACCAAGCCCTTAACTAATCTGTTTAAAAACAATCCAGTGGACCCAAGTATGGTGAGTGAGTGTGGGCTATGGGTGGGTGGTTTTCAGTAAAATAAGCCGATCTTCAAAATATGTTTGCTTAAAATATCGAGAAATATTCTGACTGAACAGCCTCACCCAGTCAAAACCAACATTTGTCAATGAATCTCTTCCTTTTGACATATATTTGTAACAGCCCAAATAACAATACAACATGTCTGCATGTTTTTTCCTCTCCAAGTAATTTATTTGGCGCACTTGCTCAATTTTCTCATCTGTACGGATAGTTCGGGTAAAAGGTCTAAATACTCCAGCAGGATTAACACTTGCAACGGTAATCTTCTGATTTGCTTGGTAGAAGGTATATCAGCATCTGGATACATTTTGATAACCTTCTTCTTATCAATGAGAGGAAATTTCCAAACTAAATAGTACAGCTTGATAATTTTTGAAGCGTCAGCCATTTTCATATTCTATGGAATGTATGACATCACTAATGACACCATGAATGTAACCATGGTATCACATGGAGTCATTCACTAATGCAGTACAAATTTTCAATTGTTTATCTTTTTAATAAGGCAAAAAGCAGCTCTCTAAGACACACCTAGACAAAGTTATTAAATTTTGTTATCCCGACATATATTGTCACCCGTATATATTGTGTATTTTAGCTTAATTACTACCCTACACAATAAAAACAAGAGGATCATAGATCCTGGGGCGCTCACCTGCTAAACATGGCCAAACTCTGAACTTGACCTTAAGGTCATTAATATAAATATATTGACTAAACTTGATGAAGATTAAAGCAAAACTGAGGTCTCCAAAGTGTTAAAAATGTTTTGCTATTAATTGACATATTGACCTAGTTTTTTACCCACATGATCCAACTTCAATGTGACCTTAAGGTCATCAAGATAGACATTTTGACCAAAGTTGATCAAGATTAAAACAATAATATTGCCTCAAGAGTGTTAACAAGGTTTTTCTATTATTTGACCTTTTGACCTAGTTTTTGACCCCACATGACCCAACTTCAAACTTGACCTAGATTTCATTGAGATACAACTACTGACCAAGTGTGGTGAAGATCAAAGTAAGAATGTGACCTCCAGAGTGTTAACAAGGTTTTGCTATTATTTGACCTTTTGACCTAGTTTTGGACCCCAAATGACCCAACTTCGAACTTGACCTAGCTTTCATTGAGATACAACTACTGACCAAGTGTGGTGAAGATCAAAGTAAGAATGTGACCTCCAGAGTGTTAACAAGGTTTTGCTATTATTTGACCTTTTGACCTAGTTTTGGACCCCAAATGACCCAACTTCGAACTTGACCTAGATTTCATTGAGATACAACTACTGACCAAGTTTGTTGAAGATCAAAGCAAAATTGAAAGTGCTAGAGTGTTAACGGTGAATTGTCTAACAGACGGACGACGGACAACGGACAAAAAACAATCATAAAAGCTCTCCTTGAGTCAGAGTGATCCACATGATAGGACCAATGGAGTTTTAGAGAGTAATAAGGGAAGATAACTCAAACAAAATAGGGATAAAGTCAGAGTGATCCACATGATATGACCAATGGAGTTTTAAAGAGTAATAAGGGAAGATAATTCAAACAAAATAGGGATAAATTCAGAGTAATCCACATAATATAACAATGGAGTTTTAGAGAGTAAAAAGGGAAGATAACTCAAACAAGAGGGCCTAAAGGGCCCTAGGTCGCTCACCTGTTATAGCAGTACATGCAAGACCTGTGATTTGACCTAGTGACCTAGTTCTTGGCCCCATATGACGCAATATGGCACTTGACCTAGATTTTGTTGAGATGATCACTCTGACCAAATTTCATAAAGATTAGGTCAAAATTGTGACCTCTAATGACTACACAAGGTTTTTCTATGATTTGACCTTATGACCTAGTTTTGGACCCAAGATGACCCAATATCGAACTTGACCTAGATTTTGTTGAGATGATCATTGTGGAAAAGTTTCATAAAGATTAGGTCAAAATTGTGACCTCTAATGACTACACAAGGTTTTTCTATGATTTGACCTTACGACCTAGTTTTAGACCCAAGATGACCCAATATCGAACTTGAACTAGATTTTGTTGTGATGATCATTGTGACCAAGTTTCATAAAGATTATGTCAAAATTGTGACCTCTAGTGACTACACAAGGTTTTTGTAAGATTTGGACTTGTGACCTAGTTTTTGACCCCGGATGACCAAATATCGAACTTGACCTAGATTTTGTTGAGATGATCATTATGACCAAGTTTCATAAAGATTAAGTCAAAATTGTGACCTCTAGTGTCTACACAAGCAAATTGTTGACGGACGGACGATGGACGAAGAGTGATCACAAAAGCTCACTCTGTCACTTTGTGACAGGTGAGCTAACAAAACAGGGATAAAGTCAGAGTAATCCACATGATAGGAACAATGGAGTTTTAGAGAGTTAAAGTAAGGGAAGATAACTCAATAACTTACCACATACATGAGGCCTATGCCCCTCAGCGTCAACTCTCTCCGCTACAGTCGAGTTAATCTCCGAAATACTACAGTGCTCTTCATTTTTAACAGCCATAAATCGAATACATTGAAGGAACTGCTCATAATCGCTGAGAAAATATAAATCATAATCATATTGTTAACTAAGTCCGCCAATGATAACAAATAAATAAATATACCAGATTTATATTCTCGATATCGACATTACAGGATAAAACTTGTTTCTCCGGATTCGAAATTTCACGTTCAGGGGGGTAGCCATTTGGAGCACCTCGTACATTTCAGTTGAATCATCACTGCCGCTTCCGTAGCTCGATACCGATGACGAGAAAATATACGCATTTTTCAAGTTAAACATAATATTTAGGCAAAAATATTGTCAGCGAGATCGTCAAATAGTGTTATCATTGTGTTCAAGTAAGACTTTTTACAAATTCTTATCATTTGACTAAAATAATCGCGATTAATGTATCTGGTTGCTCTATACGCTATATGCTTTAATCACCCTGATGTATATTCGGAATATCTTGCACATTGCGGCTCAATTAATTCCGTAATCCCTGAAAACGGGTTTTAACCAGTAATGTCGATATGGTGAATAGCACCTTTTTCATGTGAACACATGTTCAAAGGCATTTTACATTATAGTGTTGCAGTCACAAGGGCGCAGGTGCATCCTCTATCAGTGCAGATACACCTTGATCTGACCAGAGGGACAGACTGAGAGAAAGCACCTGAAGGGAGAAAGAGACATTCGATACAGGCATGTCCAGTGCTGCAGAAGTACCCCTATCTCTTATTTCGAATAGACAGCCTGGTTCTTTAATGTGCCCAGTGTATAGCACCAATACACAGCTTCCTGGCACATTTACCCAGCCACTTTGCATGACACACGATCAGATATAGCGGGAAATATTATAAATATTTCAGAAATGTCAAGTTCCTATGCCGGGGATTGAACCCACGACAGTCCAGTGCATTACCACTGATCTAACTCCGCTTATATAACACTAGTCTTGAATTACAAATAAAAATTATATGCGAAATTATTTGATGTCAATTTTTGTTCAATCATGTGCATAGTCACTTTAAATGCATATCGTCGACCGGCGTCGAAACCCTTGTATAATTTTGGTGTGGAAATGCTTTTTTCCATTCCGCTTATATACTGCTTGCTTCATCGGCAGCGAAAATGCTGGACATTCTATCCAATCAGAAAGTGGAGTAAGATACTGTATGTTCATTGGTCATTTTTTCTGTACTTCGAAAACCTTGTATATTTCTCGAAAACATGCAAGCGATGAAAATGATCATATGAAGAATGAAACTTGAAAGGCTAAACAAACGATTTAAAGATTAACACAAGCTTTTAAGTTTAAATATAGTGATTATGACATGGTGTATTGTTTTATAATAGTGTTTTAACTCATTCTACCCGTATGCCGCATATATGCATCGTATTTACCGAGCTCCGAGTTCCGCGCGCCGCTGATAAGCGTCGCCGATTATGTTAGCCCAGTCCCGTACGCCGCGTATATGCGTCTTCGTAAAGCTAGCTTTCACTCCCGCGCGACGCGTTGTAGCGGCGTCTACCATTGGTCAGATTCGCTTATTTTGGTAGCGTCCCCCGGATTTAAACCAATCAGAAAATTCGTTATATAGACGAAAGGAATCTTTATCTTGTTTACAAATCAAAGTAGATTTTGATATCTCCCGTGGAACTTTGAATAATTGAGAAGTAAAGACGATGGAAAATCAGGAGAATCGGCGTTCGTTGTTCGAATTGATGTTTGATAATACGGTCGAGGGGTCGGACAGTTGTCCTGACGATTCGTTGTCATAAAGAGGGAATAAAGAGGGAATTCCCAAGTCAAAGAAAGTGAAAGTTGAGTCTTCCATGATCAATCGGATGTCAAATAAATGACTTTCCTTGACTCCAGACCGGCCCAACAACTCATTTCAACCCTGATGCATTGGAGTTTGTCGCCAGTTCGTCTTCGTAGACTCATTCTGTCCCCATTTCTCGCTTGAATCCGACAAACCTGTTTGCTAGACCTCAGACATAAATTTGGATGCATTATCCATGGCTAGACAGGTGAAACCTGATTCCAGGTGAAGATCTGAGGCATAGGTTCGAGCCTTGTTTGGTAGAGCTGGGTCTACATGAATATTCTCTTCGTAAGTTTTCTCTTAGTTTGTCATTCATTGGGTAATAAATAGGGTCAGAGAACTAGATCTTTTTCATAACTGTTCAAATTATAAATTTAAAATTAGAAGGATTATTTTTTATTTTCTAGAAAGCAGTAAATTTCTCAAATTTTACTACGTCGGTGTCTTTGCCAGAGCGAGTCGGTCGGTTGGACTATATGAATATGCCAAATTCATGACCGATCCACAAATGTGATCCCTATAATTCAAGGATGTATTGCTGAATCAGCCAAATGATAACTTGTCATCTGCCAAATGCAAAAAATACTTTAAAAACAAATTACAGATCTATATCCGTTGCCCTGGCGGATATATGATGCTGGATCGAAGAGTCCGAGACAAGACTTTATTTTTCTTCAACTGTTAGTTATAAAATATGCTGTTTTGTATAATTTCAGCTGTGTCACAGGGTCCTGTTGTAGTCTGCATATATTCCTTGTTAGGAAATCTTGATGGAGAGGACTGTCATAGACCGGTTCAACATATTCACCCGGTACCTTCATCCGCGACTTGACGCGACACCCAGAGGCCACCCCGGCTGGACATGATGAAGGGCATCATGTTCAGCCGGTCATGGTTTAGGTTATGAACATTTGTCTGATCCTGAATAACCCACACCAGAATGTCAGTGTAGACAAAGCTATGAAGATCCTTGGACATTGTTTATAATTTCAGTTTAAATTGGAATATTTAATTAATTTAAAGCTTTGTGTTTAGTGAGATAATTCTGTGATCATTCAAATGGAGGATTGTGTGATTTAAAGAAAGATTGTTATGGATTATACCATGGAATTATGAGGTTTATATTAAATAATCACCCAAACTTGCATGATATAACAGTTGTTTCAACCTTCATAACATTATTCAAATGGTGGAAGATTTTAATAAAGTTTATATTGCATGAAAGATAATTTTGTTCTCTTTCCATTGATATACATGTTTAATCATAATTATTTCAGGTATACCCAATAATATTATACTACCCTAGTAATTAATCCAGATTGCATATAATCTGATAAATAGCCTAGGGAGTCAGAGGTGATAAACCTATTAATTGATGTATGGGTTGATAAGCTATTTACCTCTAGGAGATAAGTGGAGAAATGGTCTCAGGGTAGAATACAAGATTTTAGAATTACACTTTTGTTGACCATTTGCAATAAGATAGAAGATTTTGGAAAAATTTTAAATGAGCTCTGACCTACTTTTAACGTTGTTTGCCATGTGATTGGTATATGATAAACAGCTAAACAGTGCCTAATCCTCCTTGTGTAAAATATGCGTCACAAACGTAACTCGTATAATGAAAGAACTGTCAATTTGCAATTTCAAAATATTGTAAGTGAACTTCACAAAATAATAGAAATAGAGCTCTTATCTAGACATGTTCATTCCATAAAGGTATAAGGCAACCTTATGCAAAAATTTGATTAGATTCTTGGATTGTATTATTTTTCATAAAGCCTATGGCTTTCACATGTACAATTAGCATTAGCATTTCAGTCATAGTACTGGAATGAGCGCTTTTTAAAGACCCGAGAAAAAGTGCAGTGCACCGTATAGTATATATCACGTGTGCACCTGTAATCAATCATATTTAGTCAAGCGCGTGAATGAGATAGATGTCGAGCGACAATGTCACGTGGTAATTTTTGGTTTTTGCGGCGAAATTACGACTTTCGTTGGCAGTTTACATTCGAGGAAGGTAATTGCAATGATTGTATTGAATTTTTCAATCGTTATGAGTTTTTATCTTCCGTTATTAACCTTTATTGTTGAACTCCGAAGACTTTTTTGGGAACCGGAAGCTAGTTTGTAAAACAGCTAATGTCACGATAATGATTACTTTGGCAGAGTTTTGAGCCGGTTTTGTCCCATGTTTTCTATTTTCATTGCTAGTTTGTGCTAGTTTGTGCTAGTAGTACATTGTTATAATAAAAATGTGTCCTCTGGACAATTTTATAGACGAATTACGTCTTTGTGCATAGTACGTAGTACATGCTTTTCGGATGTTAAAATTCGGACAATTTTGTTCCGTTATCCGAGTGAACGCGTCTTAGGACGCCGATTATAATGAAATGACCTAGTCTTTTGATTAGAGGAAATGTTTATTTACATGCCCAAAGTGTTGGCTTTATAAGATTAGTATGAATTATTGTCTGTGGGTAGTTTTGAGTTTAACTGACTGTTAAGGCAGTTATCAGTTTTAGATGAATTGTGACGGTATATGGACTCTGTGTAACAGAGTTTTGTGAAAACCTGAGAGCACATGCTCATTTGATATGAAGGTTACGACTTTGTACCTTTTATGAGAATATGAGAAATTAGCTTTATTAGCAGTTACAGATAGTCACTTTGACCCGGTTTATTTGATTATATAATTTTGCTAGTTTTATATAAAAAAATAAAAAAATGACTAAAGGAGTAATTACAACTCCAAAATTTAATTAAATATCCAATGCTTAACATAGAGTTCATTGACTGTTTATGCTATTTTTAGAATTCATATGAACAAGCATTTAGGTTGCTTTTTGTCTGCTATGGGTATGTTTATTTGTTTATATATGAATTTATTAATTTGCATGCTTATGCAATCAAGATATATTTTATGTGAATTTAGATTGGTTATCCTATGAGATAAATCAATATTTGGGTTTGGATAGTTGCATTGAGTTGGAGTAATTCTAAGTATTTGAAATCAGATATAACGTATGGCACTGAGTTATTCTGACCAGGGACTTATGCAGTTTGTCATTTGCTTTTGTGGTGTGTCGTCAATCTATTAGATTTGACATAAGTGTGTATTTGGTTCTTTTTTGAATTAACATATTTTTTGGTCATGGAACATGATTTTGGTATTTGAGGGAAGTGACATGCAGGATGGTTTAGCATGTTTATGATTATAACTATATTTTTATTTCGCTTATGAGTCTGACAAAGGCATCATATAGTGAGTATTTTGTGTTGATTGAATAGAGATATCAAGTTCATGTTTATGAATTGTTTTTAATGATAACTTTATTGATATAGAGTAACTACAGAGACATTTATACGGCAGTATTATGATGGCTTATATTAATATATGATCCTGAATAACTCAAATGTTTGGTGGAGAATTGGTTACAAGAGGAATGATGTTCTTTTTGATTAATTGGTACATTTGGATACAGGTTGAACTTATTTAGATGTATCTGCTTTTAGGTATTCATGTCACAAATTTTGGAAAGATATGTTGCTGTATTCTTAAATTTAGCCATATATCAATTATACTTATGATATACTTGAAGTGAGTGACTCAGTACGAATTACTTATAGGCTTATTACTAGAGATGGATATTCGAATATTCGGAAACCTAACTAATATTCAAATCCAATTTCAATATTCAAATATTCGAGAAAAAAAATCAGTTTTCTGTCATTTTCACTAAAAAAATGTCAACACTTAAATTATTCTCATACGCTGTTAATTGCCATAATTATAATACGTAATATAGTCCCTTATTCTGCTGTCTCTGCCCTTATCAACATTTTGTTGCTACGTTTATCGATTTATTGATGCAACTGTATGATCTGAATAAACAGCATGACACTTCTCCAAAATACTCTCGAAAAACGATTGCATTTCTGACACCCGAAACGCTTGCATTTCGTCTGTATTCAAGCGTCCGGATAACCCCGATTACACAGGCTAAAACAAGTATGTGTTGATAAGACGCTTGTCTACTAAATGGTCAGGTGCGATGGATCTATTGTTCAGCTTAATTGGCCTGGTGCGGACTGAATGGGGTCACATAAGAACCTTCTTATTAATTTGATTCACTTAATGATGCAACATCAATGATCATGGATAACACATTTCATTCATATTGATAACTCGTTGTATGCACGAACAGTGGGAAACACGTTGGATGATGACAACGATTTTCATAATTGTAGTCGTACATACTTATACCATCTCTGCTAGAAATAACAACAAAGCAATAACATATTAAAAATCTTTTCTTAAGCTGACCAGGAGAAGAAACTAGAGGATTTATATTGCAAAAATGTTTTTATTACTGCCACAACCTCGTTAAGCGTATATCAATGATCAGAAAACAATATCGAGTCAACAAAATACCGTAACTTTACGTAAGAACGGAAATGGCACTTTAGTTCATTACGGGAGTGGGGGTATAAGAAAGTGAACGAATATACTGACATAGATAATCGAATATTCGAATATATTCGAATATGAATTTCGAATATTCGAATACTGATTTTGGTATTCGGTCCCATCCCTACTTATTACCCAATGCTTTTTGCATTCTGAACATTATCACTGTAGCAACAAGTGTTGTGTATTTATGACCGATGAGAGTACACATTTTTAGTTGTTTGTATTCTCTTATTTATCATGTGATGATAGGTTGTTCTCAGTCGTTAGTATAAAATCTACTATAATCTAGTATTTTTACTATAGGTAACCAGTATAAGTGAGACTGATTTGGAGTAGCATGTATTTATAAATACACTGGATATGTGTAGTTTTACGATGCATACAATTTTTAACGGACTTATTTATGCACGTCTACATGGGTGAAATTTTTTCAGACTTATGCCTGAACTTCAGGTTTTGAGTGTACCAAAGAGTAGGTTTTTCTGTATTTTCCCAATATAATTGTCCTTTTCTGAGGATTTCAGGGTTATCAGGATTTCTAACTTTCACCCATGCGTTTAGTGATTGATTATCAACTATAAACTTTACAGGGTGAAGCTGATATTTGAAAATGACTTTCACAGATTTTACAGTAAATTGAAGCAGAATTGTTTAGTAATTGTTCATAGTTGGAAAGGACGGGTTGAATTTACATACTTCTATTAAGCAACCTGGGATTTTGAATTAAAAAGTTCTTTTTTAGAAACCTATTGGTAATAGTTGTAAAATATTAACAACTTGTTCTCTGTCTAAATGTAGTGTTGTATTTATGGTTGCGAGTTTTACATGTGCTGCTAGTGTTAATAAGTTAACATGGATCCAGTTAAGCCTTTTGGAAGCGCATATATGTTTGCTTTATTATTTTCTTATATGTTTCTTTGGAAACTTCCTAGCTTATTATACATGTTTATTGGGAAACTACCTTTTTGTTTGTAGATAGATCACTCTAATTTCTCAATAATTCTTTGTTAGGTCGAAATATTGAGAAATTAGAGTGATCTATCTACAAATATTATAGTGATCCCCTTTTAGGGATATTTTACAACTACCTTTTTGTGTCCAGGAACATTTCATGTTTTAGCATAGATAATATTTCATAGTTTCGGCTAATGGTAATGTATATATAGTGGTTGTTACTTTTTTATATGTATTTATATAGGTATTTGAGGTACTTTTTTCTTTAAGTTTTCATTAAGAGTAATTATAAGACGTATCTGTTACATGTATGTGTTATTGTAATGGATTTTATTTCTCTTCGGAGAAACAGGATTAGTGTTACCTGAGAGGAAATTGGTTTAGATAGTGACTTTACTTATTTTAATGAGGAATTTAGAGATCATAATGACCTTTGTCATCTATTAGTGGTATCTTTTATCATAGTCATTAAAGATGGTCATGATATGAATATGGCAGTATTGTGTTTTTGCAGAATGATCTATTTATATATATATATATATATTATATATGGAAAGTCTGTAACAGTACAATAATTTTCTTATATTCCTATAAAGGTTTTATTTACTTTAGTTTTATTATTTATATTACATATTACATGTATATCATGTTTTAATATGTTATTTCTTTATTGTCGATGAATAGCACTTAAGCTGCATAGCAGTTTTCTTTATGGACCATATTGTATTTTTTTATGATTTAAGAAAGGTTTGATGTCATTTCGTTAAGGATGTATTGGAGTGTTATAATTAAGTTTATGATCTTGACATAAACTGGGCTTTGATAGAATTGTATTTGCCATAAGCTAAGAGTGGTTATTGCTTGTGTCTTGTATTTATGTTAAGAATAGAATTATAGGTGTTTATGTAATATTTATAAATTAACCACTTTTTCAATTTGAAAACGATACTCTGATTCACTGATGGTCTGAAGTTGATGAACTGTTTATTATATCATTTAAATTTTATTTATTATTTGGTTAAAATTTATAAGCTTTAGCTTTTGACAGTTAGCAACTGGTTGTTGATTTGCGGGTTTAGAATGTTTATTTGAGGATTTCTGTATCGGCATTGTTCTTTTGAACCATCGATAATGTTATAAGGTTCATTTTTTGTTACTTAATATTTTTAATGGTGTTTGTTTAGCTAGAGGAATCACTTTTTTCAAGTCATCTCATGAGTTCATGTTTATATTTAGTTTGGTAGTATTCAGGTTTATATAAGTTATTTTTCCTTTGGGATATATTTGAAGTTCAATTATTGACGAAATAGAGGTTTTATTACCTGTGGAGAAGTATTCTTTGATAGTATTGATATATATTGTTCATGTATATATTATTAACCTGCGGCCTTGAGCCGCAGGTTATATTGGGTTGCCAAAAGTAAAATGACCATGGAGGGGCACTTGACATGTTCTCGATGGTTTACGATTTCAAAAAAATTTCCAAAAAAAGAAGCATTTTGTAAGGATGTCGTGAACCAGACTAATTCCATTATTCCATGCGGATAACATCAGTCTTTATCGCATTACAATAGTTTATTTACCAAAGAAAGCAGAACTATTCCGAAATTTCACTTTGATTGCGCCTCCGGCTTTATTCCAATAATGACCCTCATCCTGCACTAAAGCTTGGATGAGGGAACATTTTCATGAAAACAATTGGTTTGTCTCTCCTAAAAATCTGCAAATAAACTATATGAGAGTTTTGACGCCAGCCGACGATATACTCTTTTAATCTACACTGATAACAAGCAGTTAGACAACTGTGCAGTGTTTATATTATCCATGTTTATTTACTGATAAGGCTAGATCTAGAGTTTTCTCCAATGAACTATATATGTATCGCTGTACACTAATGTATTTTTTGTAAATGTATTATATGTGTATGGGCTTGTGGCCTACTAAAACTTGTCACATTGAAAGAAACTGTATCGCTGTATAGTCCGTTTGCGGCGAAAAAAAAATCGTTTGTGGAAAAAGTTTTGTTCATAAGTTCTATGTAAAATATTTGTAGTTTACAATGAAACTTCATGTTAGAAGACTCGATACACACAACAGCCAATTTAATGGTCACGTGACACGTCTAACGGTAGATTTACATATTTGTAACCTATTTAATATAGCATATACGAGGCCCGTCTGTACATCTGTACTGTCCATGTGTATCATATTTTCGGGTCTAAACGTAAAAATGGCTTGTGTCTAGCAGCCTCCTTCTCGAACTATAAAAACACGGATTTTACAGCGTCTTTAACGATTTTGACTGCTTAATATTAGGCATTCTTCAAATGTGTTCATGAATTTGGATTTCAGACTTATCCTAAAGGTTTGGGTAGATGTATATTACTCATTTGTTTAGGACTGGTTCAGTCATAAGACTACATGTCATTGCGCACATAAACATTACAATGCTTTTATTAAGTTCTTAATTTAACATTATTATATACGTGTATGTCCATGTATAGGTATATACAAAGCTTATGTAGCTTAGTAAATAAGAGTTTGGTTTTCACTGCTTTTCCGTGATATTACATGTTTTATACATAATCTGACTATACACACAAGCGACATACCTAAATAAATCGACTTATATGGGCCTCATAAATTTCGCTTTCATCACAGCAATGTCAATCTCGCTGATCACGGATTATAACAGTTAATAAAAAGACAGTTAATCATCAATGGAATACCAGATATCCTCCCTGCGTTAAAGTGTTCAAATGCAAGTAATATCAATATACAATAAAGAATAAACTTGTTTAAATAAGTAATTAAAAATTATGAAATTTAAAATGGGAGTAGTTAGAATATATGATGATTCTACGTAAATTTTTATCAACATCTGATGAATAGACTTTTAACCATTCAAAATTTAGACGATTTTTTTCGCTGCAAACGGGCTATACACTAATGTATTTTTTGTAAATGTATTATATGTGTATGGGCCGGGTCTACATATCACATTGAAAGAAACTGTATCGCTGTACTTGTAAACATAACTGAGTACTCAAATAACAATCAATCAACTAATTGAAAGAGCAAAATAGTGATAAGGTAAGTAGCTAGAAACAATATTTTTATTAATACATATTTTTTTTTGCAGAAATAATATTGAACACCTTTTTTCTGAGATATGAATTTGTTCAGGTAGGGGTGATTTCAGTGGGTGGATAGAGGGAGGAGAAACTAACAATATTTACTCTTCACTTACCTACACTGTCCATAGAGAGTAAAATTGTACCAAGACGGTACACATGTTTCAGTGATTGCAGTCTCAAAGTAGTCGGCGGAACAAGGAGATGGACCACCTTAAAATAGGTAAACAATATTTCACATATACAGTACAACCTCTAGAGAGCGGCTCTCTATAAAGCCAGAACCTCACCATAACAAAACCTTCAAAATTTCCATAACTTGATATTTACTCTAAGTTTAACCTCTGTAGAGCAACAACCTCTGAACAAAGGCCAATATCTGCCACTCCCAGAGGTTGTACTGTATAATATATTAAGGCTCCATACACTTCAATGACGTTTCAAAGACAGTTTGAATTACTAATTGTCAATGACATAATTATTAAGCTTATTAATAACAATTAGTTTCCATATTCAAAACACTCTACACCTATTTTTACAACTGATACATGCATTTATCTGTGAAGTTTGTGACCTTTTTGAAGTTGAATCTTGAAATTTTCCATGAAAATATCTGAAATAAACTTTTTACCATTCATAATATTATGTAATAGGAAACCAGTTATTCTAGAACATTCAGCAATATACCATTCTCGTTCACCAGAGCATTCTTCACCTGTGATAGTCTGGGAACTTGCCTAACCACTGATGTATGAGGATGCAATATATTGGTACTACTAAACTTTTATAAGGGTCAAGAATTATATATTCATCTCCATATTACATAAACTGAACAAAACCGATAAAGAAAATGATGTGCAAATACTAAAATATCATCCAGTCGGCTGCTAAATTAAAAAAAAATAATGTGATGCATTTGGTATACATTGACACAATGTTGTCGTTTCTCAAAAACATGGTTAGACTTATTAAAAAAACAAGAGGGCCAAAAGGGCCATAGGTCGCTCACCTGTCCTAGTAGTTCATGCAGACCCCTTAATGGTAACCTCTATTGCATGTACAAGGTTTTCATATTGTCTTATAAAGCGACACTGCAATTTACATCACATAGACCAAATGGCTTATTAAAGTTTAAGCCAAGTTTTGTCTATGATTTGACCTAATGACATAGTTTTTGGCCCTAGAAAACCCAATATCAAACTTCACTAAGATTTTGTTGAGATGATCATTGTGACCAACTTCCATAAAGATAAGGCCAACATTGAGACCTTAAGAGACTGCACAAGGTTTTTCTAAGATTAAAAATTGTGACCTAGATTTTGACCCCAGATGACCCAATATAGAACTTGACCTAGATTTTGTTGAGATGATCATTTTGACCAAGTTTCATAAAAATTAGACCAAAATTGTGACCTCAAGTGACTACAAACGGGTTTTCTATGATTTTACCGTGTGACCTAGTTTTTGACCCCGGATGACCCAATATCGAACTTGACCTAGATTTTATTGAGATGATCATTGTGACCAAGTTTCAAAAAGATTAGGCCAAAGTTTTGACCTCTAGTGACTACACAAGGTTTTTCTATGGTTTGACCTTGTGACCTAGTTTTTGATCCCAGATGACCCAATATCAAACTTGACCTAGATTTTGTTAAGATGATCATTTTGACTAAGTTTCATAAAGATTAGGCCAAAAGTTTGACCTCTAGTGACTACACAAGGTTTTTCTATGATTTGACCTTGTGACCTAGTTTTTGACCCCGGATGACCCAATATCGAACTTCACTTAGATTTTGTTGAGATGATCATTTTGACCAAGTGTCATAAAGATTAGACCAAAATTGTGACCTTTAGAGACTACACAAGGTTTTTCTATGATTTGACCTTGTGACCTGGTTTTTGACCTCAGTTGACCCAATATCGAACTTGACCTAGATTTTGTTGACATGATCATTGTGACCAGGTTTCATAAAGATTAGGTCAAAATTGTGACCTCTAGTGACTACACAAAGTTTTCAAAGATTTGACCTTGTGACCTAGTTTTTGACCCGGGAAGACCCAATATTGTAGTTGACCTAGATTTTGTTGAGATGATCATTGTGACCAGGTTTCATAAAGATTATGCAAAAATTGTGACCTCTAGTGACTACACTTGACCTTATGACCTAGTTTTTGACCCCAGATGACTTAATATCGAACTTGACCTAGATTATGTTGACATGATCATTGTGACCAAGTTTCATAAAGATTAGGCCAAAACTGTGACCTACAGTGTCTACACAAATTGTGGACGGACGAAGAGTGATCACAAAAGCTCACTCTGTCACTTTGTGACAGGTGAGCTAAAAAAATGTTTTTAAATGCCGTGCATAGCCTTTATTTGACAGTCAGCCCTCTGCTGAAATATGGCAGGCATATATGATATATATATTTATATTGATATGGACAAAAGTGGCAAGAACAACATGCAAAAATTTTGTCCATTTTGAATTTTTCTATTCTCATATTGTGTAAGACCAATCCATCAGTCCATCTTTGTACAATTTGCACAATATCCATTCACAAGAAAAAATTGTTGATCCTTATAAAACTTTGAGTAGCAGATTAAGACAACTCAAGGGAAGATACAAAATATACAACAAGAGCAAGAGGGCCCAAAGGGCCCTTAAGGTCGCTCACCTGTCGTAGTAGTGCAAGCAAGCCCTGTGATTTGACCTAGTGACCTAGTTCTTGATCCAATATCGCATTTGACCTAGATTTTATTGAGATGATCATTGTGACCAAGTTTCATAAAGATTAGGTAAAAAATATGACATCTAGTGTCTACACAAGGTTTTTATATGATTTGACCTTGTGACCTAGTTTTTGACCCCAGATGACCCAATATCCAACTTGACCTAGATTTTGTTGAGATGATCATTGTGACCAAGTTTCATAAAGATTAGGCCAAAATTGTGACCTCTAGTGTCTACACAAGCAAATTGTTGACGTATGGACAGACGGCTGACGGACGATGGACGACAGACGAAGAGTGATCACAAAAGCTCACTCTGTCACTTTGTGACAGGTGGACTAAAAACGCACTTACGAGGTATGTCCAAAAAGTTCGTAGACACTTGTGATAAAATGAAAACAAAACAACATATCCACATCAAACTTCAGTATTACGACAAACATTGCAATTACTTATAACACAGAAATTTTCAGTGAAATGGGTGGAGTATTATTTTTTGTACAATCATTCAAGTGTACTCACTCGTACCCGAGCGGCGCAGGTAGCGACGTCAGTAACATCCGCAACGTAAATTAACAACGTTAAAAATGTCACAATTTTTCAAAGTAGCAGCCACCGTTATCGATGTTTTCGTCTGCCTCTGTCGAAATCTGTCAACAACCTTAGCACCCATCGCGCGCATTCCTTGTTCATACCTAACTGCTGCTTAGTATGTTATTTACTGTTCCACGGCTCAATTCAGATCGCTCCTCTAGCTCACGAATGCTCACACGTCTATATTTATTGACGGTTTATTCTATAGACGTCACAGTAACGTCGTTTATAATTCTCGGTTGTCCGCGCCCTACGTCTGCTTCATTAGTATTTCTTCCATCTGAATATCGCTTGTGCCACTTGTAAATAAGTGCTCTATACACGGAATCCTTGTCTGTAGCAGACCGAAGTGTTTTGTCCAATGATGCACACAATTTAATGAAAGGCCGTTGTTCTTCGACGTAAAAAAAACGTCATTTTCTTTTCCAATTATTCCTTAGGTCCTTATGATAAAAGTTTATTTTTTCAACGTACAGGTGTTCTATTGTAATGATATTTGGCGGACGTGACGTCAACACAACCTCGTGGCACGCTGACAAACGTCAATGTATTCGCACCAAAATTACGCAATTGCCATGACATTATATCAAACATACTAACTAACGAACTTAGCAAAACCATGATATATAAAATATCATATATTTTTTTTTATTTTTATAGTACATTCAGTCAAATTACTACAGAATATATATTTTGTAATAAAGTATAGAGGTCTGGTGAAAAAGAATATTTCATGACGCCGGATATCTTAAATTGGGATGTCTACAAATTTTTTGGACACACCTCGTACACTTTTCTTTTTTTATATTTAAGTGATTTAATTCCATGAAAATGTCTGTATGATAAACAAGATTATGTCAACAAAAATGCTCATATGTACGCCTCCCCAAGAAACCTTCTGAATTCCTTTCAACTTTTACGACACCTGTAGAGAATGATATGAAATCTCGATTACCCTTGTTATATGCATGTTTTGTCTTCCCATCCCGAAATTTTGCTGTAAAATCACATATTTTCGTGGGTATAAATTTCGTGGATTTTGATGAAATTGCATTTTCGGGGGTCGTTAGTTTGTGGATTACTAAACATGGAAGGGTAAACCTATTATCTGTATTGGGGGTTGATTTAAAAACACACTTACTCTCACACGATCCATCTTGTTGATACTCGAACATTCCTGGAGACATGCAAAGCTCCCGATAGAAGTAACAATAGTTGGGAAACGTTTCATTTTCATTTGTCATCCAGTTGAACGCACAGACTGGTTCAAATGCTTCATTACAGTATTGTGGACAGGTGCAGTTACCCTCGTGACAGGACTCATACCATTGACATTCGGGGACACAATCTAAATATAATGATATTATTGAATACAATAAATAAGTAAGTGAAACTAAACGACTATAACAGATAAGTGTATGTATTTGTATAAACCAACGTTTTGGCTTAACATAAGCCTTCGTCAGGATTACACATAAATCAAAGCACTGAGAATTCTGGTGGGAGGCTTTCAGGTTGCTGCTATTAAAGCTCAAACCTACTTTACACGTTTTATGTTTGTTTTCTTACTGCCGATCTTGTCAAACATCAAAATAGGCTTATGTGACTTAATAGGCATGTTGCATATACAAGAGGGCCGCAAGGGCCCTAGGTCGCTCACCTGTTGTAGCAGTACATGCAAGATCTGTGATTTGACCTAGTGACCTAGTTCTTGGTCCCATATGACGCAATATCGCACTTGACCTAGATGTTGCTGAGTTGATCACTCTGACCAAGTTTCATAAGGATTATGCTAAAATTGTGACCTCAAGTGACTATACAAGGTTTTTCTATGATTTGACCTTGTAACCTAGTCTTTTACCCTAGATATCGAACATGACCTAGATTTGTTGTGATGATCATTGTGACCAAGTTTCATAAAGATTAGGTCAAAATTGTGACCTCTAGTGACTGCACAAGGTTTTTCTATGATTTGACCTTGTGACCTAGTTTTTGACCCCGGATGACACAATATCGAACTTGACCTAGATTTTGTTAAAATGATTATTGTGACCATGTTTCATAAAGATTAGGTCAAAATTGTGACCTCTAGTGTCTACACAAGCAAATTGTTGACGGACGGATGGACGACGGACGAAGAGTGATCACAAAAGCTCACTCTGTCACTTTGTGACAGGTGAGCTAATAAACAATTGCAAAAAGGGTAAATTTTATTTGGCAAACATGCCTTTTATGCGAATATCAAATTCGGCAGTAAAAAATTATAAGCGCCTATTTATCAGATTCTACAGTACGCTTACAGTAAACACTGACCGAGCGCAGCTGGATTCCGATACTGAGACGCTAGTTTATATCTGGTCAGTGCTACGCTATAAGATTACATAACCGATAACAGGCATTGCAGACGATACGAGGGTAAAAGCTATTCATTCATAATAGCAAATTGATCACGTGACCCTGTTCTGCAAGTAGTAATTTTCTGGACTGTTATTTGGTTAAAACAATTACGTCTACATTGTATTATTTAGACCAGGACTTTTTAATTTTACGGTTTACAAAACCGGCGACCGTATTTTTTACGAAAGTGGAAAAAAAATCGAATTTCACTTTTTTATTTTTGCCGATGGCACGAATCGTCAAAAGATCGATAATTCTCCATGTAAAAATGATCAAATAGACCAAATAATTTAGCTACCGTCAAAACAAGCACAGTTATCGTATTGAAAACGTATCGAAATTAAAGTACCATGACCTCACGTGAACTAGGTCGCCTCATTTTCGAAAAGCTTGACTCTATTTTCTGTAAATAGACGGATGACGTCATATAAAATAAACATCGACCAAATTGTACATGTAATTTAATATAGTTCTCTGCGTGCATAGGTTTGCGTATTTTGTGTGAAGATTTTAATTAATTCATAATATTGTTCCAGACTACGAGTTCTTGATACCATCGTAAATAGCATCGTTGCGACAATCGGGCGGGACCACGGGATTAAATACGCAGTCGAACTAACAACCTTGAATTGAGCTGGGACGAATATCGGGCATATGTCCCAGAATTGAGACAACTTGACATCCTTATATATATCCAGCTTGATTAGATTATCATGATTATTTGATTGCAGACCGATGAATTTATCTTACGTTGGATCAGTTCGATGCTAGATCTAATTGACGTGAAATTTAACATGCACATGTATGTTTTGCGAAGACGGAACACATTCATAATTACCTTCAAATATTAATCCATTATTGTTACATAACATGAATATATTTTATCAATCATGAATTATTCCAATAGCACCGATTAAACAGACGTCTAAATCGTGAAGTCTATTAAATTAGCGATGTGTTGATATGTTTCTATTAATTGTGTCAAAGCGTGCTAATAAATGGAACTGTCTATTCTACTGACGCATTCTACTGACAACATAGATATAGTCCTTCATTAACATTTATTAATACAATCTACTCTTTGAACTTTCCAGAAATAAAAACAGCTATGGTCATGAGTATTCAGTAACAAATAACACATTTCAATACATTTCAACTGTTTTATTTAACCAAACTAAATATACATATTACAAGTTATCAAAATATTTGATACCACAAAATCTATATTTTTTCTTATTTTTATTTCTCAACTTCTTATTAATTATTATAAAGTATTTGGTCAAATATACTTCATATGAGACTCAAATACTGTAAATTACTTAATTTTCGCGTAACCTTTATTTCGCGTTTTTTCCGAAAAATTCAAGATTTTATTTTTCGCGAGAATGTTGAATTCGCGTCATCGCAAATGTCCAATTCGCGAATTTGTAGCGCCGAAAATATTTAATTCGCGAGTCTTACAGACGCAATATGCTACATGTACGAGCGTATATACCTGCATTATTATATTTACTGTTTATTTACTGGAAATCGTAATTAACATGGTGTCATTTTAACACCAAACAAGCCGACAATATACCCAGTCGTGGTATAATCCGCCAATTTGCAGTTTTATTGAGTGACACATATTATACGAACGGCGCTTGTAAAAACAACAATTATTGATCAATATAGAGTGTCAAAATTATGTCCCATCGATAAAATTTGCTACTTTTAAAAATAATTAAAAAAATATGCTTACATGTTGTAAATCAGACACTATAGTTTTAGACGATTCGTGATATTTAAAGGCATTTTAAATGGTAATCCAGAGACCTGAATACAATGTACAATGTTAAATCGCATCAATGCATATCTTATGCGCTAAAACAAGTAAAGATGAATTGAAAAAAAACACAATGCATATTCGACTAGCTCGAACATATGCCGATAAATATCACACGTCACGTGACGACGCGTGTTTTGCAAATAGGCTGTCGAGTTTGTTTACAAATGCAAATTGTTTTTCCGAGGATAGCGCTGGTATACTTCGAGCTTTTAAGACGTTCCAATACGTATCTTTAGTTTACAGATGCACACTGAACTAACATGAATGCGGACACTAATAATATCACCTTTAAAATAATGTAAGTACGCCCCTACAATCATTTTACATATGATAAAGTGAACGTGTTTTCGGACGTACTCAATATCAGATACGCGAAAATAAACTAAATTTGTAACGAATTTTTCGCGAGAATCATGATTTCGCGTGGCAACAACCCTCGCGAATATTAGCGAAAATAAAACTCTCGCGAAAATTAAGTGATTTACAGTAAATAAATAAATATTCTATGTATATAAACCCTTTCACACCTTAACCGTGCAGCAGGCCCCCAATAATCATCCACGCTTCAGTAATCCTTCTTTGTTTAACTTGTCAGTAATCCGTCAGTGAAAATCCCTCTATATCTATGTTGTCAGTAGAATGCGTCAGTAGAATAGACAGTCCCCTAATAAATACTCGAGCATGTAGATCTAGATCAATCAAAATTCAAATGTGCATAAAGTTCGGCTATGATTTCTTTGATGTCGGTTCTCCTATAGTTTCTTTTGATTGCCCGACATAAGTCGGCAACGTCTGATATTTAGCGGCGGCATTTCTATGATGTAATGATTGTCGGCGACTTCTGAAGTTACAATGTCGGTACAACTGTCTTTGATCGGAATAACAGTAAGGGCATGGTATTTTATTGTTGCGGTGTTTTTATCCGCTATATCTCGCTATTGACCATATACGTTATGTTTTCATAATTTATTTCATAACCTGCACGCGTTTCACAAATACTTCAATATTTTCTCGTTCGGAGAGTGTGCACGCGCACACGTGGACTGCCGTTGTATACGTTGCTATGGTCGGACGTATACGTAACGCCGTTGCTATGGATCGTACAAATAAGTTTCTGCTTCTGTCTCGACTTTTTAAGTAGATACAGTGGTGTATGTTATAAATGTCTTAAATACTGAGGTTATGGCTGTAGGGTAAAATTCGCAACGAAATTAGGTGGTCGACCGGCCGGTGGACCTTTTTCCAAAAAATTCTTGTAAACCAGAAAATAAAAAAGAAGTGGCCTTATGTTTAGTCAAAATTAACACGGTGTTTGTTTTTATAGGCCCTATATTTCAGTGTCTTCTAGTTTGTTGCTGGTGTAATAAGTTTATATTACATGTAAATACTTCGGAACTACTTCGCTTAGTCAATAGTGTAGTTGTTATGCCCCAAAATTCACTGAAAATTGTGTTAGAATTGTGTTTCCATTTTTGATTATTTTAGGATGATTTTACCTTAGTTGAAAAACATTGTTTACTATTGGTATAATATTTTGGACATGCAAATGACATATTTTTCATATAATTGCTTTCTTTGTAACCATTGTGTTGCTTAAAGCAAGTGTTACATAAAACATTTTTTCCAAACTTTGATTATTGAAATAACATACTTAAGATCTATACTTGAGACAGCTTGACAGTAATTACTATTTCACACCCATTTGTCTCAGAGTTTAAGTTTTGGCTTGGTTGGTCATTCTTTAGTTATCAACTATTATAGTCAGTAATTATTTTCTTGCACCTATTTGTCTCAGAAGTAAATGTTGGCTTCCTGGCCCATTGTTAAGCAATCAATTAGTTACAACAAACCCAAGCCAAAATGCCTTTTATGTGTGATATGAAATTAAATATTAATTATCATCAAAGCAAAATATTTCAGTCATTATGTCTTATTGTTCACTCAATTATGTCTCACTATGCGCTCAATTTGTCACCTGGAACTTATCGTGGTTTTTAAATATCCAAGGACTTGCTGTCAAAATCATATGAACTTTGACAAGCAATAAAGTAACATCAAACTTATTGAAGTGTTCTTGGATATTTCCAGGTATGATTATTTTCACTATATTTCTTATTATTGTGTAAATTTATGTACTTTGATTTGCTATATTTTGACTTGTGGTAAATTGTTTAATTTCTCAAGATCTTGGTAGAAATGTATATTTATGTAAAAATAAATAATACATCATATTTTTGGAATGTTAACAGACATTATTTATTAGCAAACTTTGAATTTAATTCTTATTTGGAAATTTAAATGATTATTTGGATTTTAGATATAAATACATTAACTTATCATTTTTTGTACAATTTCACATATTGGCAAAGTTTTATAAATGTCTGTTGAATTTAACTGTGTTTAGGTTTTAGAAAGTAAATTAATTAATGTGCAAATATTCTTATATTTGCTATTATCTTTTTGTTTTAAATTTTTGTATTCTATTATATAAGGCGTAGCACCTCTCACTAAAGCGAGTTACGCAGACTCTACCACTTTAAAATTATTATATTAGATTAATGCTAATTCCCCAAATTAGTATTATTTTGTACTTTGCTAATTCCCCAAATTAGTATTATTTGCTATTGTTAATTCCCCATGGTTTATATATCTAAAGATATTACATTTGTAATTGTAATTGCTAATTCCCCATATTTGAAAAGTAGTTAATATTTGTAATTGATAATTTACTTACATTTTGTAATTCAAATATTGTTTAACATAATATATGCATATTATATTAATATTTGAATTATATATAAAATATATGAACTTTGACAAGCAATAAAGTAACATCAAACTTATTGAAGTGTTCTTGGATATTTCCAGGGTATAGAACATCATCGTACCTCTCCTCAGACAGAGGTCTCCACTCAACCCACAATTACTATATCTATATCGACCAACGAGTCGACACGACAACACAAACCACGCGCCCCAAACTTGCGCATATCAGCTATTCTAAAAATAGCTTCTTACAGAACCTTCAATATAAGTTCTAAAAATAGCTATGCAGTCGGGACATTTGATGGATACGTCATGCATAAATTATTCAAATAGCTATACAGCCGAGACATGTGATTAATACGTCATTTTCATATTATGAAACAAGTTCCATAATTGGTCTCAGCGGAATGATTATTTGCAAAAATATCGAACAGTTTGACAATATTTTTTCATCTTAAAATAAAACAAGAGGGCCCACAGGGCCCTAGGTCGCACACCTGTGCAACAACTATTTATGTAAAATTATTTTGAAATCTGGCACGCGGTTGATTTTTTATGATTTTTTAAAAGATTTTCCTATCAGTTGCCATCAACCAGAGTTCTGCATGGAATGTAATTTTTTTAGCTATTTTAAGAAAGGATAACCTAAGGAACAATTTGACCAATTTATAATGAAATCCAACCAGTACTTTTAGAGGAGAAGATTTTAAAAGCTTTTTACTATAGATATATAGGGAAAAACAGCGCCCCACCCACTGGCGGCCATGTTTTTTGACGAATCATGACAAAAATGTCAATTTTGTAAGAGGGTCACCTAACAACTATTTCTGTCAAATTATTTTGAAATCTGGCCAGCTGTTGATTTTTTATGATTTTTTAAAAGATTTTTCTCTCGGTTGCCATGGCAACCAGAGTTATTTATAGATAACAATTCTTTTAGCTATTTTTAGAATGGACCACCCAAGGAATATTCCTGTGAAGTTTGGTTGAAATTGGTCGAGTGGTTTAGGAGGAGAAGTCGTTTGAATGAATTGTTGACGGACGCACGCATGCACGCACGGACGACGGACGAAGAGTGATCACAATAGCTTACCTTGTCACTATGTGACAGGTGAGCTAAAAAACATGCTGATTTAAGTAAAAAAGTTAAAATATTTGCAGAAACATATTTAACAATATTGAAAATGTTGACAGTTTCTGGAACCACTTGAATGCGGATTCACATAGCAGCCTAAAGGCGGTTCAGATTGTATTAAGAAATGGGCAATGGTAGTAATGAGAGGCTTAATGCCTCCCAAAAACAATCTATAATGATATTAGTTTAATGGCTATGCTAATAATGATATTAGTTTAATGGCTATGTTAATAATAATATTAGTTTAATGGCTATGCTAATAATGATATTAGTTCACTTCATATTGACAACGTCTATAACATACAGTACAACCTCTGTAGAGCGGCCCTCTGTAGAGCAACAACCTCTATAACATACAATGCAACCTTTCCAGAGCGGCCCTCTGTAGAGCAACAACCTCTATAACATACAGAACAACCTCTCCAGAGCGACCCTCTGTAGAGCAACAACCTCTATAACATACAGTACAACCTCTCCCGAGCGGCCCTCTGTAGAGCAACAACCTCTCTATAATGCACAGTACAACCTCTCCAGAATGGCCCCCTGTAGAGCAACAATCTCTATATAACACACAGTACTACCTCTCCAGAGCGGCCCTCTGTAGAGCAACAACCTCTCTATAACACACAGTACAACCTCTCCAGAACGGCCCTCTGTTGAGCAACAACCTCTATAACATACAGTACAACCTCTCCAGAATGGCCCTCTGTAGAGCAACAATCTCTCTATAACATTCAGTTCAATCTCTCCAGAACGGCCCTCTGTAGAGCAACAGCCTCTCTATAACACACAGTACAACCTCTCCAGAGCGGCCCTCTGTAAAGTTATATATCAAGTTAAACCTGTGTTATAGACCACAGCTGCTTGGCATGTTTATATGACCCCCATGGTGCCCTCTACAACCAAATAACTAATAAATTCTTCTTTTTTTCCGATCTCTAAATAAGGATCTGAAAACAAATATTTTTTCATTTGTTGTTGGGTTGTAGAGGGAACCATGGGTCTCAAATCCACATGCCAAGTACCTGCGTTATAGAACACAGGGAAAAAAGACCACTATTACAAAATCTGTCTACAAATACCACTTATTTATCTCCCATTGGATAATTCTCAATCAAGAGAACACATGTTCACAAAAAACATTTTTTGCTGTTCCCTAGGTGACGTTTATATACATGTCGTACTGTATCTGGTAGAAGCACCCAATAAAAGTTTATTTCCTGACGTGTGTCCATTCAACCATCTGCACATTTATCTCTTTCATTGAGTCGCACATTGGATGCTACAAGTGGCACCGACAACAGCCACAGCTCATTAGCTTTCAACCCTTTCATACAGCAGGGTAAAATAGAACATTGAGGTTCATTCTTGCACAGAGGGTATTGGAACCCGGGACCTCTCAAACCATGGTCCCTATGCTGGGCAACTGCTACCAACTAAAAAACTTGCCAACAAAACCATTATTTCTATATTTTCTGTTTCTTTTGGTGGTACTTGTAGACATGTTTGACTGTACAAAGAAATCACACAAAACATTCATTCAAAGAGTTCAGATCACGGTTCTGGTGGCAACATTACTGTCACAGTTACATATCTTCACAGTAAAATAACAAAATTAATTTATTTATAACCCCAATACAATCATAATTATGTTTAGGTACAAATCTTATTAACAATACGATTTAACCAGTATGTATATTTTGTTGGCTCATTTGCTCATCCAAAATGTCAGAGCCTGTATCAAAATCTCACCTGAATCGAATTTTTTGTCCGACATGCATTGTAATCCACAGTTGTGTAAGTCAGTTACTGACCTCGTAATTTGGTATACCTGAATATAAACAACTTTCACACATGAAAACCGTTAGACATCTCAAGCGCTACACGCTTTCGGTGTTCACAATTTTCAAGTGTGCAGATTGTTCATATGCAGGAATACCTCAGACTCTGTCAGTAACCATTACGTAAATGCCTATACCTTCAATGGTTGCTGAAGAATTGAAATTTGAAAAGTCTAGCTAACAACATAATAGAACTATATAAGTCAGTACCAGTATATTCACATTCTCCATCATCATAGTATGTCCATTGATCATCATAACACGATTTCATGTTGAAGACACATTCATTGGATTGAGTTTCATATATCCCAGACATGCTGTTGTATGCACAAATTGGGTCATAAATCGCAGGACAAATGTCTGGACAGGAACACCGACCCTGGTTACATACTTGATTCCATTCACATGGGGGATCACATTCTGAAACAATTATATAAGTACAGTACAACCTCTCCAGAGCAGCCCTCTGTAGAGCACCAACCTCTCTATAACACACAGTACAACTTCTCCAGAGCGACCTACTGTAGAGCAACAACCTCTATAACATACAGTACAACCTCTGTAGAGTGGCCCTCTGTAGAGCAACATCCTCTATAACATACAGTGCAACCTTTCCAGAGCGACCCTCTGTAGAGCAACATCCTCTATAACATACAGTGCAACCTTTCCAGAGCGGCCCTCTGTAGAGCAACAACCTCTAAACATACAGTGCAACCTTTCCAGAGCAGCCCTCTGTAGAGCAACAACCTCTATAACATACAGTACAACCTCTCCAGAGTGGCCCTCTGTAGAGCAACAATCTCTATATAACACACAGTACAACCTCTCCAGAATGGCCCTCTGTAGAGCAACAACCTCTATAACATACAGTACAACCTCTCCAGAGTTGCCCTCTGCAGAGTAATAACCTAGACTATACTAATAGGAAGCACAGTTTATTTGCTTCTTGTACACTGCACTTTGGCATATTGCAAGAAACATGCATACCAAATCTTGAGTCATTTGAACTTAAGGTGACAAAGTTATGCTCTGGACAAGAAATGCTCTAATAAAATCATTCAAAGGGAAATAATTCAAAAATGACGCAAGGTAGAGTTATGGTTCTTGCGCACTGCACTTCCGCTTATTGTAAGAAACATGCATACTAAATCTTGAGTCATTTGAACTAAAGGTGACAAAGTTATGCTCCGGACAAGCAAATTCGGACGCCGACACCGACGACAAAAGTAATCCCTATATGTCGCCTTTTCAGGCGACACAATAACTATGTTCATTGTCAATATCACACTAACCACTATTACTATAAAATTGTATATATTGATTGTCAATATCACACTAACCACTATTACTATAAAATTGTATACAGTCTAACTTGTACTAGCGACCACGCGTATTAAGCGACCTTTGTCTTAAACGACCGGTTTCAATTCCTCCCGACCATATTTGCTCTATTTGTCTACTGTATTAAGCGACTTTTGTCTTACGCGACCAGCAACCACTGTTTAGGCACAAAATTGATTGGTAAAATTGCATTAAGCGACCAAATAATGATGTGTAAATCACTGGCCGTCTGTAGTGACATGTTGTTAATTACATTACTCGTATTAAATCATTGTTTGTGTCCGTAGGGGATGTCATTAAGATGCTTTTAATCCGATTACACACATTACTACGGATTAATTGTTGTATCTTTTGCTGCAACCAGCTTGTTGTCACAGTCCATTTTCGTTTTTTTTTCTTCGAGTGCAACAACAACAACGTATAAACAAAACTGACTTACATTAATAGCATTGTGTAATATATGAATAAGTTTATTAAAATGATCAATTAAATGCATATAAAGAAGATGCATATAAGTATAGAATCATCATAAAACATATTTACACACTTATATTTATTAATTGAAGTTGAACAGTATTCGGACAGCCTAAAGTCGGAAATTCGTTAATTAAACTCGATGTTTCTTACATTTGTGTTAAACGACCATTCCGTTAAGCGACCGTTTTCAGACCTTCCCCAGGGTGGTCGCTTAATACAAGTTAGACTGTATATTGATTGTCAATATCACACTAACCACTATTACTATAAAATTGTATATATTGATTGTCAATATCACACTAACCACTATTACTATAAAATTGTATATGTTCATTGTCAATATCACACTAACCACTACATTTGGTACATATGTATGATATATATGTTGTGTATAGCTCAGATAATTTGACATGATCCTGACCTTTATGCATGAATATATTAAAAAGTTCTTGCGTTGAATATATAGATTTCCGCGAGCAAATCGTGAAATATCGGTCCTTTAGATTAGTGTTGGCATTATACCTCGATCGTCTTCGTGATACTTCCCGATTATAAAACATACAACCGGGATTATAAATACAGACACTATATCAGCTGTTAAATTATGCTAATTAAAGTTTGAGAGTCGTGTTAAATTCTCTGGACCATTTGAGCGGGTGGCCTAACCATATTTCTGAATAGACTGTAAGGGAGACTGCAATAGAAGAGATCATGTTTGTAAACAGATCTATTTATATGCAAAGTTGCCCACCAGCTAGGCATTGGATAATGACAAGGTCTTATTGTTCATTCATCCAATATATTGCTGCTGGGCGATTTTGTATATGAACTTGTGATCTCCCCTGTAGTTTCCCTTTTTCTAGAAATAGTGGTGCTAAAAATGTGCTTACCTTTGGGTGGCGGTGCAATGACAGCGACCAGGCTGATAGGAAGACCATGCATGATAACTATGTTATCCAGTCTATCTCGTAGCCATCCCTCTGGATTGATCACATACCAGACCTTTATCCTCACATACAACCCCTGTGGGTAATCAGCTTGTCTGAAACCCAAACAATGACAAATAAATACAATCTTCATCTAGATACAGTTTTACACAAGCAACTCAACGTAATACCAACCGTGACAGGTGACAGATCAACACAAGCAACTCAACGTTATACCAACCGTGACAAGTGACAGATCAACATAAGCAACTCAACGTAATACCAACTGTGACAGGTGACAGATCAACATAAGCAACTCAACATAATATCAACCGTGACAAGTGACAGATCAACATAAGCAACTCAACGTAATACCAACCGTGACAAGTGACAGATCAACACAAGCAACTCAACGTAATACCAACCATGACAAATGACAGATCAACACAAGCAACTCAACGTAATACCAACTGTGACAGGTGACCGATCAACACAAGCAACTCAACGTAATACCAACCATGACAAATGACAGATCAACACAAGCAACTCAACGTAATACCAACTGTGACAGGTGACCGATCAACACAAGCAACTCAACGTAATACCAACCATGACAAGTGACAGATCAACACAAGCAACTCAACGTAATACCAACCATGACAAATGACAGATCAACACAAGCAACTCAACGTAATACCTACCGTGACAGGTGACCGATCAACACAAGCAACTCAACGTAATACCAACCATGACAAATGACAGATCAACACAAGCAACTCAACGTAATACCAACCGTGACAAGTGACAGATCAACACAAGCAACTCAACGTAATACCAACCATGACAAATGACCGATCAACACAAGCAACTCAACGTAATACCTACCGTGACAGGTGACAGATCAACACAATGCAGTGATCATCTTATTATTATACACCAACAAAGTGACAGCCAAGTATAACTCGCCAGAGATAACTCTAGCTTTATTAATAAACAAACATACATAATATAGCAGTCCACGGTTGACTGACCACTTGTTATAATGACAATGATGATGACAATGAAAATGTTTATATGTGCTATAAGGCCACCAGGCCATGCAACAAAATAAGTGTCGATTGAACGAGTATATTCATTAAAAGTGAAGATTGCACAAAAATCGACATCGAAAATGCATTCAATTTCATCTTTATTTGTAAACAAAGGCTAGTGTTATCATCAGTGGACTATATACATTTCACATGACTTGTGTTTATTATGTGTATTGGATCAATAAGAATTACAACACGGATGAATATAAAAGTAACATAGTCTACACATGGTGGTTCAGCATATTTTTGGCATATAACACATCATTCAAGCATGATACAGATTTGGCCTGTATTTGTGACAGAAAGCTATCAAATTTATTGCTATTTCTAGTACAATTAAAGTTTTCATAGGATTTGATCTTGTGGTCTAGTTGGTGATGCAGTTTATGCTGTAAAGCTTGTGATCATTCTTAAGGTTATCCCTTGTTGACAATTTTTTGCCCCTGAACTTATTATTTAGTTTTACCCCTTTTTGACTAGTGTTTGCCCCTAAACTTATGATTTAGTGTTTACCCCTTGTTGACTATTTTTGCCCCTAAACTTATGATTTAGTTTTACCCCTTTTTGACAAGTGTTTGCCCCTAAACTTACGATTTAGTGTTTACCCCTTTTTTACTAGTTTTTGCTCCTAAAGCTTTTAATTCAGTGTTTACCCCTTGTTGACAGGTTTGTGCCCCTAAACGAACGATTTAGTGTTTAGCCCTTTTTAACTATTTTTGGCCCCAAAGCTTGTGATATAATTTTTAGCCCTTTTTTACTATTATTGCTCCTAAAGCTTGTGATATAATTTTTACCCCTTATTGACTAGTTTTCCCCCTAAAGCTTGTGATATAATTTTTACCCCTTATTGACTAGTTTTCCCCCTAAAGCTTGTGATCTAATTTTTACCCCTTATTGACTAGTATTCCCCCTAAAGCTTGTGATATAATTTTTACCCCTTATTGACTAGTTTTCCCCCTAAAGCTTGTGATATAATTTTTACCCCTTATTGACTAGTATTTCCCCTAAAGCTTGTGATATAATTTTTACCCCTTATTGACTAGTTTTCCCCCTAAAGCTTGTGATATAATTTTTACCCCTTATTGACTAAAGCTTGTGAATTACTTTATGCTCCTCTGTGATTCAGTTTTTTGCCCCTTCTTTATTTTGCTCTATATCTTGCTGTGGTCCAGTTTAAACCCATTTGTGACCCAATTTTTGTTTGTTCCTGTGACCTTGTTTTTGGCTCTCTTGTCTACAGTCTTTCCATGTACTCATCTTGTGACCTACATTTTGTCCGCTATGATATAGGTTCTGCTCCTTGTAACCTAATTGTGCCCTTTGTGACCTACATTTTGTCTGCTATGATCTAGGTTCTGTTCCTTGTAACCTAATTTTGCCCTTTGTGACCTACTTTTGTCCACTATGATCTAGGTTCTGCTCCTTGTAACCTAATTGTACCCTTTGTGACCTACATTTCGTCCGATATGATCTAGGTTCTGCTCCTTGTAACCTAATTGTGCCCTTTGTGACCTACTTTTTGTCTGCTATGATATAGATTCTGCTCCTTGTAACCTAATTGTGCCCTTTGTGACCTACATTTTGTCTGCTATGATCTAGGTTCTGCTCGTTGTAACCTAATTTTGCCCTTTGTGACCTACTTTTTGTCTGCTATTATCTAGGTTCTGCTCCTTGTAACTTAATTGTGCCCTTTGTGACCTACATTTTGTCTGCTATGATCTAGGTTCTGCTCCTTGTAACCTAATTTTGCCCTTCGTGACCTACTTTTGTCCTCTATGATATAGGTTCTGCTCCTTGTAACCTAATTTTAATTTAAGTAAATAAGATCTAGTTTTGTGTTTTGCTTCTTGTGATTTCGGGAACGTGAATGGAATAAACTCAATGAGGACAGAAGGACTGCCAAGTAAAAATCCAAGTTTCCACTAATACACAGTGATAGATTAAGTGGAAAGTAATAAAAATTAAATGAGCCATTCTCCAGGAAAACCGGGCTTCAGAGACAAATTTTTTAAAATCATGATAATATACTGTATTCCTAGATACTTTCTCGGATACAATATTTCGCGTTTTTCATACCGTCGGCATATTCGCGGCTACAAATTTTCACGGAATCATAAGGCCCGCGAATTCCGCGAAACTAAAGTCGCTACGGCATAAAGGTATGTTTGACACATCTCGCAATTTTAATTGGACTGTTTGTGATCACCATCCGTGTATACACGATCAAATTCAATTGATTGTGACCTTAACTGACCTGATAACAATTACGATGATCAATTAATCTCTTCATAACAAAGGATTTCATAAAGTGTTTTCATTAGGTGTTATCAACATAAACCAGTAAATAGTTATTATTATAAATTAACCACCAAACATATGTTAAACAAATAAATGTGAAATGAGTATTGTAAATACCTGTACAGGAATACATTGACTTTAATCATGACAAAAACAAACTTTCGTATGTAGAAGTAAACTGAATGTTAACACCCCACCCATGTACCTCCGTGCTTGTTTAAATTTAGAACATTACACGCTACGTCATCAGTGTTTATGTCTACACAGCCTAAAATATGCACAATTCTTACAGGATCGAAATTTATGTTTTAATTGAGATAATTAACAAAATTAATCTTAGATTTTATAAAGATGGATTTATTGACAGAAGTTCTCACGTCTTGTATGCGCAAGTACAATTATCCTTCGTCAAATGATTTTGCGATTTTAGTATGAAACAGCTAGAAACGTTCGCGGATTCGTTGGAGGTAACATTTTCGCGGCTATTGAACTTCGCGAAATGATACCTCCCGTAAAAGTCGCTAACTTAAAATGCGCGAAACCTAGGAATACAGTAGTGTAAGAAAGACAAGACTGTTATTAACAGTTTATGAAAATTTCAGCAAAATATAACATCCATTGACAAAGTTTCAGACCTTTAAAACTAACCACTTCCACTCTCGCTTATTTTTTGAGTGACGTCACAAATGTCATTTCATAGTTATTTGACGTAACATTATCAAGCATTTCAAAAATCCAGTATTTGATACATTTTTGATATATTCTTTTCAAAATTGTATCATACTTTAGAATTATATTCTTACTTTAGTAAAACATAACAAAATTGTGAATGTAGAGAAAAGTAGCCTACTGCTTTTTACCACTAACCCCTGGTTTTTCTCAATGTGGTTACAATTGCCAAAACTGATCCCTATAGAAACAACATCAGATATTTTAACATAATTCATGAGAAAAACAAGACTGCATTCAATAAACGCTTATGCCCCCTGTGGAAGCCTTGTCCATAAATAAGTCTAAGTCCAAAATTAGGTCAAGGTGAAGGTTAAAATGGGGTTAGGTGATACAGGCGTGTGGAGAGTGTTCATATACAACATCCATACAAGTATGAAAGCTTTGTAGCAAGCCATATTAATGCTAGAAGAAACGGCCAATTTGGGTTAACCAAGAATTTGGCCCTTCAATAAGTCTTAGTCCAAAATTAGGTCAAGCTGAAGGTCAAAATGGGGTCAGGTGATACAAGCATCTGGAGAGTGTTCATATACAACATCCATGCAAGTATGGAAGCTTTGTAGCAAGCCATAATGATGCTAGAAGAAATGGTCAATTTGGGTTAACTAGACGGACGGACGGACGAACGTACGGACAGGTGAATCACTATATGCCTCCTGATCTATCGATACGGGGGCATAAAAATCTAAGACATAATTATGTACTATGTTTACCAATGTGTACTTCAATTTAAATCAAAGAGCATGACTTTTCCCTCAGTTTCTAAACCTTATTACATAATTACTATATAATTTCACTAAACCCAGTTTTTCTAGAGAATGGTTTAAATATAGAAAAAGCGGAAAGTAACAAATGAAGTTCAAACCTTTTTCTTCTCATATCTGATTCGTCTGTTGCTACATCATTCGCTGGTTCAAAACTGAGAAATTCTGACTCAAATCCTTCCAATACTTGAGCAAACTAGAAATATACAAAAAATGTTTGTGAAACATATGGTTGTCCCTATGACAGACAAACCGTCAAAACAAGAGGGCCATGATGGCCCTTAATCGCTCACCTGAATCACCTTGCTCATGATATTTTTATATATGAAACTGTAGCCTCTTTAAAGAAGACCAGTGCCCTAAATTTTAGAAAGGACTTTATTAGGATGCTACAGACCAAATATAATGAAGACCCATCAAGCAGTTCAAGAGAAGAAGTTTTTAAAAAAAATTCTATATATCTATTAAAATGAAGGGAGGCACGGGTTGGGGCCAATATTGACCCAGGGGTCGTGATTTGAGCAATCTCGCTAAAGGTGCACCAGATAATGCTACTAGCAAAATAGCAAAAGTCTATAGGAGTGGTCTACTGTTGCTGACCAGGGTTCATGTATTGAGGTTGTTTAGTGCCTATAGGGCCTGTTTCATAGACATATCTTAGCTAAGATTGGAGTTTTCCATATATCATTGAGAGCTATGAACCCATACACTTTGGACAAGTAAAATAGTTATGGTATTTATGATAATTCTAGCTCATATAACTTTGCTTGAATGTATTAGCTGTCATAGGTAGCTCAAACAAGAGGATCATAGATCCTGGGGCGCTCACCTGCAAAACATAGTCAAACTTTGAACTTGACCTTAAGTTTCATTAAGATTATATAAACAATACGGCATCAAGAGTGTTAATAAGGTTTTTAAATTATTTGACACCACATGAACCAACTTCGAACTTGACCTTAAGTTCATCAAGATACACATTTTGACTAAACTTCTTGAAGATTGAAGCAAAACTGTGGCCTCCAGAGTGTTTACAAGGTTTTTCTATTATTTAACCATCTTGACCTAGTTTTTGACCCCACATGAACCAACTTAGAATTGACCTTAGGGTCACCAAGATAAACATTTTGACCAAACTTGATGAAGATAAAGCAAAAATGTGGCCTCCAGAGTGTTAACAAGGTTTTGCTATTATTAGACCTTTTGACCTAGTTTTTGACCCCACATGACCCAACTTCAAACTTGACCTAGATTGAGATACAACTACTGACCAAGTTTGGTGAAGATCAAAGCAAAATTGAAAGCGCTAGAGTGTTTACGGTCAAATGTCTAACGACGGACAACATACGGACGGACGACGGACAAAAAACAATCACAAAAGCTCTCCTTGCCACTTTGTGGCAAGTGAGCAAAAAAGCATATGAAAAAGTCAAATCTTAGATATGATATGACTATAAAACAGGTCCCTGGTCATTACCGAACTGGATTAACCAATGACATACGAGGGAAGAGACATTTCTGTGAGACAAATAATTCAGGTGCACTACCCTAGACACTCTCTGAATAGACTCCTTGGTTCTTCAATGAGTCTGGTGTACAGCACCAATACACGCGAGACTACCTCTGGGCCACCAACCAGTTCATCCCTAGTTGGGTTGGGAAACACTGAAAAGCACTTCAGAAATGACCTTGTCTAGACTGAAATTCGAACAAAGGACCTCTCAATCCATAGTCCATTTATCCACTTGACTACCATGTCATCGTATAAATGGTTGAATCTGAGATAAAAGACTTACAAACATTGTGTAAAATCTGTTGACAGCTTCGATAGTCACAGGATGTTCAGTATCCAAATATTCAACAATAAAACTTTCATTGCGTATCAAGAAGATAACTTCATAGGCCTCATAGTCACACGGGATCATCTCCATTCCATGGAACCTTCTCACAGCATTGTTCGCCACTTCCAATAGATCTTCCCCACAATCAATGTATTCCTGTAAAACATCTAAGAAGCACGCCTGGATCCTAAAATACAATGATTATATATATATATATATTTGTCTATTTGCATTTAACGCCATTTGACAAACAAAAGAGTTTGACATGTCTCTCGAGCTCTATAAGCATAATTTAACAGCTGATATATTGTCTATCCGGTGGTATGTTTTCATAAGCGGAAAGTATCACGAAGACGCTCAATGTGTAATACCAACACAAAATTAAAGGACTGATTTTGCATGATTTGCTTGCGGACATTTATATATTCAACGCAAGAACCTTGTAATGTATTCCTACATAAAGGTCAGGATCAGGTCAAATTATCCGTGCTATACCGTGGCAGATTCACCTAACTAGTTTTTCTAGTCAGTAACCTAACCACTACTAACTTAATTACTCTTTCACAAGGAACCAGCAACTTCTCCACATGTGGAGGAAAATAACATGGTTGTCTAATTTACATTGAAGGATATATCCCGTCGTGATCCGATATACAAGCCAAATTTGTAGCTATTATTAAATGTGATAAATACCCCTCATTGCACAACTTTCGCTGAAAAAGGAAACAGTTTTATTCTGTCTCATTGAAATGTACTTTACTACATAATATTTCTACACAAGTCGAATAAACTTTATACGGTGTTTAGTGTCATTTTTCAACAATTTTTCAGTCATATTTGGTAGTCAGTTGACCAAACGAGTTTTTTTCTGCAATTAATCAGACTTCACTACTACTATTCTCTTCCACAACCAACTGACAACTTCTCCACATGTGGAGCACATTAATACAGCTATTGTTACAAGAGAACAAACCCTTAATACGTCAGGATGAGCATACCCAGATCACTCAGTGTGCTAAGCTATAAATCAATTAATCAGGTTCAGTCACATGTTAATATAACATTGTGTATAAAAACATTGCAATTTCTCTTATTTATGTATTATTTGAATAGACATATGTGTGTTAGTATGTAGCTTAGGAACAAGGTATTGGTTTTCACTGCCCTTTTCTTTGATTGAAATGTTTAAAACAATAAAAATACAATGTTATGATATTTCAATGTTTGTATACAAGTGACAGACCTGATTAAACAGACTTTAGGTAAGTTTATTAAGCAGACATTTATATAGTTATCTTGTCATACTACAATAAAACAAAATAAATTCGCATCAAAATGCGTAGCAAATATTAAGTTATGCACTTACACACAATGACCCTCGTCAAGTTTTGAGCGGCAATGATTAAAACCAAGTCCTTCCAAAGCCAAACATATATCCATGTCTTCTTCTACAAATAACAAAAAAATTACAGTACAAACTCTCCAGAGTAGCCAGCAGTAGAGCAACAACCTCTCTATAACAACAGCCAGCAGTAGAGCAACAACCTCTCTATAACAACAGCCAGCAGTAGAGCAACAACCTCTCTATAACAACAGCCAGCAGTAGAGCAACAACCTCTCTACAACAACAGCCAGCAGTAGAGCAACAACCTCTCTACAACAACAGCCAGCAGTAGAGCAACAACCTCTCTACAACAACAGCCAGCAGTAGAGCAACAACCTCTCTACAACAACAGCCAGCAGTAGAGCAACAACCTCTCTACAACAATAGCCAGCAGTAGAGCAACAACCTCTCTATAACAACAGCCAGCAGTAGAGCAACAACCTCTCTATAACAACACCTTCCAAAGTTTCCTAAGCTGATATTTACTCTAAATTTACCCTCTGTAGAGAAACAACCTCTATACAATGGCTAATATTTGCAGCTCACAAAGGTTGTTGCTCTATGAATGTTGTATTGTATGTTATTTTAAAGATGTCAAGAAAATATCCAGATAACCACATACTAGTCTGAATATCGGAATCTCAAATTGGCACTGAATGCTCGTTAAATCCTTTGGAAATAATTGTATCTCAATGCCTTTATCGAGGGACAACAACATTCACAACAAGAGGGCCAATAGCACCTTGTTCCAGAATATTGTAATAGATATTCAGACAGGGAAGGCTGAACTTAAACAGCTGAGCACTGAAAACATAAAAAACATCGCATACCACAGTTACACAGCACAATGCCCGACCCATACCACAGTTACACAGCACAATGCCCAACCCATACCACAGTTACACAGCACAATGCCCGACCCATACCACAGTTACACAGCACAATGCCCAACCCATACCACAGTTACACAGCACAATGCCCAACCCATACCACAGTTACACAGCACAATGCCCGACCCATACCACAGTTACACAGCACAATGCCCAACCCATACCACAGTTACACAGCACAATGCCCAACCCATACCACAGTTACACAGCACAATGCCCAACCCATACCACAGTTACACAGCACAATGCCCGACCCATACCACAGTTACACAGCACAATGCCCGACCCATACCACAGTTACACAGCACAATGCCCAACACATACCACAGTTACACAGCACAATGCCCAACACATACCACAGTTACACAGCACAATGCCCAACCCATACCACAGTTACACAGCACAATGCCCAACACATACCACAGTTACACAGCACAATGCCCAACACATACCACAGTTACACAGCACAATGCCCGACCCATATTCAAACTCACATCAAGATTTCATCCTAATAGAGTTATTCCAAATGATTCTAGTAAAGACACTTTGTTACCAATTTATTGTGAAATCTCATTAAAAGTTACTATAAAGATTTTTTAAGATTTGATAATTATAGCTTGTAAATAAAGTGAAAATGAGCCATGTCCAATGACGACCATGTTTCTTTCACCTAACTATCATGACAAAAAATATCAATTTTGTAACAGGGTCATCTTATAACAACTAATTCTGTCAGTTATTTTGAAATCTGGCCGATAATGGTCAACAGTTCTTCATTGATTTCAATTCTTTTACCCTTTTTAGAAAAGAACACACAATGAACATTCCTGTGAAGTGGCCCAGTAGTTTAAGATACATTGTTTGAATGAGTTGTTTACGGATCATACATGGACTGACACGGATGTATATGAATTTGAATATTCGAATACCGAAATTGGTATTCGGTCCAATTCCTTAATTAAAAGTGATCTGAAAATCCTAGACTAAGTATCATTCATTGTAGTGTATAATAATCTCCCATCCTACCTGAACAACTTTCAAAACCCGGTTGATGCATTTTAACCAACTCCATGCCGTACGATAGGGCAAATTGTTGACATACTGGATATTTGCGTGCGGCACATTTTGCTACCGATTCTTCCATCATATTTATAAGCCTGAAAAATATACATCATGGTCAAACTTCTGTAGCTAACTCACTTTGCTTCGCTCGCTCCCCCCTTTTTAATTGTTAAAAATTTACTTCATTATTACAAAAACTATAATGGGTTTTGGACAGAAAAACAAACGCCTACCAATAAATCTTACTGCATCATTAAATTTTATAGTAATCAAAACAATATTTGTTATACCCTAAATTGAATGAAAAGCACCCATTTGACGTATCAACTATAAACTAATACAGGTGATATCCATAAACAAGAGGGCCCAAAGGGCCCTAGGTTGCTCACCTGTCGTTGAAGTGCATGCAAGCCCTTTGATTTGACCTCACACTTGACCATGATTTGGTTGAGATGATCATTGTGACAAAGTTTAAAAAAGATTAGGCCAAAATTGTGACCTCTAGTGACTATACAAGGTTTTTCTATGACTTGACCTTGTGACCTAGTTTTTGACCCTGGATGACCCAATATCTAACTTGACCTGGATTTTGTTGAGATGATCATTGTGACCAAGTTTCATAAAGATTAGGTCAAAATTGTGACCTCTAGTGTCTACACAAGCAAATTGTTGACGGACGGCGGACGAATTGTGATCACAAAAGCTCACTCTGTCACTTTGTGACAGGTGAGCTAAAAAGTATACAGGTATAACCCCCTCGCTCAATGCTCAGCATATTCATTTTTGAATGATTTCTGGTAATTTGTGTGAATTTTGACCTTGTCGTTTTTCGTGAAATCCTATATCCTTGAAATTATGTCTCCATGAAAATGGTCTGTTTCACCAAAACCATGAAATTTTGTCCCATTGAAATTAAATGATTTTACAGTAAAGAAGTAATTTGAGAACTTACATGCAAGCTTCAGCATTATTGAACTGATATGTCATCTGCTTTAATGCCATTTCACATTCTTGATTATGACCAAACTGTTCAACACATGGTCCATATGCTGAAATATAGAACAGTAATATGAGGCAATATAGCAAATACATATACCTAATACCTGGGTCACAAATCAAAGCTAATACCTAGGTCACAAATCAAAGCCTATACCTAGGTCACAAATCAAAGCCTATATCTAGGTCACAAATCAAAGCTTATACCTAGGTCATAAATCAAAGCTTATACCTGGGTCATAAATCAAAGCTTATACCTGGGTCATAAATCAAAGCTTATACCTAGGTCATAAATCAAAGCTTATACCTGGGTCATAAATCAAAGCTTATACCTAGGTCATAAATCAAAGCTTATACCTGGGTCATCAATCAAAGCTTAAACCTGGGTCATAAATCAAAGCTTATACCTAGGTCACAAATCAAAGCTAATACCTATGTCACAAATCAAAACTAATACCTAGATCACAAATCAAAACTAATACCTAGATCACAAATCAAAGCTTATACCTTGGTCACAATTCCATCCAATCACCATCTAACGCTCAGCTGACATAGCTTTTAGACATCAGGCATTGTCAGGCAAACATCAATGAGTGGCTTAACAGCAACAGGATTGTACTGTTTTAACAGTTATGGTATATACTGTAGAGATGAGCAGGTTATAATTGTATATACTGTAGAGATGTGCAGGTTATAATTGTATATACTGTAGAGATGTGCAGGTTATAATGGTATATACTGTAGAGATGTGCAGGTTATAATAGTATGACTAGATGTTGATGTATGCCTGACTGATGTGGCTATGAAGTTTGAAGATCCTTTGATGGCAGAATTTTTATTATTTAAAAGGCAACATTTAAGTTTTTTGACAGGTAAAGAGGCCAAACACAATGGATGATATACAGCATCTAAATATATTAAATACATTAAGTTTACCTTCTTCGGGGAGATATACTTGATATAGTGCTATACTGCCATTATGTTGAGGATAGGTCGCTTGAATCATTTCTGCGATTCTTTCAGCAGGGTTGTTCGTCTCATATACCCATACACCCAGTAACATTCCATCTAATGGAGGTATCCTTTAAATTATATAAAAAGATGTAGAAGATTTTTTTATCACACAACCATTCATTTTTCTACTGTACATATATTTTTGTAATGCACAGTGATAATGCATTAAATATACAAATGAAGTCATTTGACATTCTGACATTCTTTGTTTATTATGAAGACCTCAAAGACATAACGAGTGTTAATAAATAGCACTGTATACAGACTAAGTCAAGTTAAATGTCTAAACTATCTCATTTCTCTTATTTTTGTCGGGTATGTGATAAATAGATTTATTAAACTTGATGAATAAAACGCTGAGGCTCACTTTATATCATTGTAATCACCTGTTCCATAAATTCAATAATAACCCAACATTTATTCAATATTCTCTAATATAGTAGTCCATACATAAACATTACTAACATCTCTGCCCCCAATTTCACAAAGGATATTAAACTGATCAGGGCTGGTATTTATGAAGCATCTTAGTAGACAACTTAAATATTTTTTAACTTAAGTCAAAAATTGCGATGTACATATTTCCAGCAAATTGAAGAATAGCCCTTATCTCCTTAGTGATTACCGTAGCTCTCAACAAAATGCATAAAATCTTTGTAAACAATTAATTATCTGGCTTATATTATTTAGCTAATACACTTAAAGAAATTTTAAGATTTAAAGAAAATTCTTAGTTTTGTACTTAGATGCTTCATAAATACCGGCCCAGGATCAACATAATCCTATCAAAGTGGTGTATTAATTTCATCAGTCATTTCTTGATTATAAAATTTAAGTCAGTTATTACCAGTAATTACGTCTTTAATTTGAATCAAAATACATTTTACTGTAGATGAAATTTATAATGGATGTTTACTATGGAAAAGATAGAAAACATGTGTAATAAAATTATGTGTTATATGTAAAAGATTGAAAACATGAGTAATAAAATATGTGTTATATGTAAAAGATTGAAAACATGAGTAATAAAATATGTATAATATGTAAAAGATAGAAAATATGTGTAGTAAAATATGTGTTATATGTAAAAGATAGAAAATATGTGTAGTAAAATATGTGTTATATGTAAAAGATAGAAAACATGTGTAATAAAATAAAAATAACAAGAGCTGTCCACGAACAGCACGTTCCACTATTCGCAGCGCCATGCTAGGATAGTACAATCATTATATATTCAAAACAAAATGCTTCATAACAGCATTACCCTCAGCTGTGTAGAGGTTGGGGCTTCTAAGTCAACAAGTAATTAAGAATTGCAAGCAATACATACCGGTTTAAGGCCATTTTCAAAGTTTCTGTTGCCATAGCAACCACAATTTTTGTCAGAATCAAAATATTTTTAGACGTGCATTATCCCCTTAATGCCCCCTATCCACATACCAAGTTTCTTAAACCTAGCTTGGAAACTCTTTGAGTTATGGCAGGATCCAGATTTGGGCATATTTTCACTCTATCTGTTGCCATAGCAACCACAATTTTTGGCATAATCAAAATATTTTTAGACGTGCATAATCCCCTTATTGCCCCCTATCGACCTAGCTTGGAAACTGTTTGAGTTATGTCTGGATCCAGATTTTTTGACTGACGGACGGAGGGCAAACCTATAGTCCCCTCCGGTCAAAAACTGGTAGGAGACTAAACAAGAGGGCCATTGGCCTTAAAGCGCTCACCTGATGACTATCAGTTTAGGCAGAATCAGTTTTTGTTATGATATATGACCTTAATATTTAATTTAGATTTAACAGTGAAACACTTTGTGGCCAGGTTAAATAAAGATGAGGTAAAAAATGTGAACTCTAAAGTATAAACAAGGTTTTTCTTCGATGTGACATGGTGACCTAGTTTTTGACCCTCAGATGACCCAGTTATGAACTTGACCTAGATTTCAAAGAGACATACATTGTGCCCAAGTTTCATTAAGATCATGTATAAAATGTGACCTCAAGAGTGTTAACTAGGTTTTTCTTTGATGTGACCTGGTGACCTAGTTTTTTACCCCAGATGACCCAGTTGCAAACCTGACCTAGATCTCATAGAGATTATGTCAAAAATGATGTGACCTCTAGAGTGTTAACGAGGTTTTTCTTTGATGTGACCTAGTGACCTTGATTTTGACCCCAGAAGACCCAGTTGCAAAACTTGACCTATATTTCATAGAGACAAACATTGTGACCAAGTTTCATTAAGATTATGTAAAAAATGTGACCTCTAGAGTGATAACAAGGTTTTTCTTTGATGTGACCTAGTGACCTTGGTTTTGACTCCAGATGACCCTATTACAAACTTGAACTAGATTTTAATAGAGACATACATTGTGACCAAGTTTCATTAAGATTATGTAAAAAATGTGACCTCTAGAGTGTTAACAAGGTTTTTCTTTGATGTGACCTGGTGACCTAGTTTTTGACCCCAGATGACCCAGTTACGAACTTGACCTAGATTTCATAGCGACAAACATTGTGACCAAGTTTAAAAAAGATAAAGTGAAAATTATGACCTCTAGAGTGTTAACAGTCCAATTGTTGACGGCGAATGGCGAATGGCGCAAAGGGTGATCACAATAGCTCACCTCGAGCACTTCGTGCTCAGGTGAGCTAAAAAGGGGGATAAATTGGACAAATTATGCAGGACTGTTACCTACTCATGTGCAGGTCCTCTAGGTCATGATGGCAAACAAATAAGCATTTCTTAGTCCAAAACGGGGCATAATTTCAACAAAATGCTAAATAGTTATCTTCTCCTGTGTAGCGGTTGGGGTCATGCTGGTGAACAAGTATGCAAAGTATCCAAGCAATATATCAATGCACTTTGAAGATATAAAAACCTGTACCTAAACTTTTACATTTGCATTTCCAATCCAAAAGGGGGCATAATTTCAACAAAATGCTTGATAGAGTTACCCACCCCTGTGTATGGGTTGGGGTCATGATGGAGAACTAGTATGCATATCATTATGTGAATGTACTTTGAAAATATTAGAGGTGAAAAACCTGTACCTAAACTTTAACATTTGCACTAAGTTCAAAAAAGGGGGAATAATTTCACCAACATGCTTGATAGAGTTACCTACCCCTGTGTATGGGTTGGCCATGATGGTGAACAAGTATGCAAAGTATCAAAGCAATATGTCAATGCACTTTGAAGATATTAGAGGTTAAACAACAGTGCCAAAATGTCACAAAATACGCCCGTCTTGGGGCATGGTGAGTCTCAGGCCATGGTGAATGAAAAAAACAATCCAACATTTTTTTTTAATCAAAGGACCATAACCCAAGAAGGCCTTGGCTGATTTGGCCTACAATTGAACTTGTCTTAGATATTATATCCATGAACATTGTCACCAAGTTTGAAGATACTCAGATGAAAACGCTTAGCACTAGAGAACAGACAAGGTCTTTTGGTAATTATAGGATCATAACCAAATAAGGCCTAGGCCGATTTGGCCTATAATCAAACTTGGCCTAGATATTATGCCCATAAGCACTGTCACAAAGTTTGAAGACGATTGGATGAAAACTGTTTGCGTTAGAGCACAGACAACCAATTTTATACCAATTTGGTAATTAATTTAGGCCCATAACCAAATGACGCCTAGGCCAATTTGGCCTATAATCGAACTTGACCTAGATATTACGCCCATAAGCATTGTCACAAAGTTTGAAGATGATCAGATGAAAACTGTTTGCGCTAGAGTACAGACAAGACCAATTTCATACTTATTTGGTAATTAAAGGACCATAACCCTAAAAGGCCTAGGCCGATTTGGCCTTTTATTAAACTTGGCCTAGATATTATGTCCATAAGCATTGTCAGCAAGTTTGAAGATAATCGGATGAAAACTGTTAGGGTAAGAGTACAGACAAGGCCAATTTCATACTTATTTGGTAATTAAAGGACCATAACCCAATAAGTCCTGGGCCGATTTGGCCTATAATCGAACTTGGCCTAGATATTATGCCCATAAGCATTGTCAGCAAGTTTAAAGATGATCAGATGAAAACTATTAACGTAAGAGTACAGAGAAGGTTAATTTCATACTTATTTGGTAATTAAAGGACCATAACCCAATAAGGCCTAAGCCTATTTGACCTATAATTGAACTTGGCCTAGATATTATGCCCATAAAGATTGTCAGCAAGTTTGAAGATGATCGGATGAAAACTGTTTGCGCTAGAGTACAAATTACTGAACGCCGCCGCCCGCACGCCCGCCCCCCCGCACGCCCGTCAAGAGTGTTCACATAATACGTCCCGTTTTCAACGGGCGTATAAAAACCTGTACCTAAACTTTAACATTTGCATTTCCAAGTCAAACAGGGGGCATAATTTCAACAAAATGCTTAAGAGAGTTACCTACCCCTGTGAAGGGGTTGGGGTCATGATGGAGAACAAGTATGCATAGCAATATATTAATGCACTTTGAAAATATTAGAGGTGAAAAAACCTGTACCTAAACTTTAACATTTGCATTTCCAAGTCCAAAAGGGGGCATAATTTCAACAAAATGCTTGATAGAGTTACCCACCCCTGTGAAGGGGTTGGGGTCATGATGGAGAACAACGAAGTATGCAAAGCAATATGTGAACGCACTGTACCTAAACTTTAACATTTGCACTAAGTTGAAAAAGGGGGCATCATTTCACCAAAATGCTTAATCGAGTTACTTACCCCTGTGTATGAGTTTGGGTCATGATGGTGAACAAGTATGCAACGTATTAAAGCAATATGTCAATGCACTATGAAGATATTAGAGGTTAAAAAACCTGTACCTAAACTTTAACATTTGCACTAAGTAGAAAAACAAGAGGGCCCAAAGGGCCCTAGGTCGCTCACCTGTCGTACTAGTGCATGCACATCCCTATGGTGATCCTACACATTTTCTGAATAAAATTTAAGGAAATTCAGCCTCTATTGCAAGTTTGTGTATGATTTGACCATGTGACCTAGCGTTTGACCCCAGATGACTTAATTAATATCAAACTTAACCTAGATTGTGTTGAGATGATTATTAGGACCAAATTTCATAAAGATTAAGTCGAAATTGTAACCTCTGGTGACTACACAGGGTTTTTCTATGATCTGACCTATAATTTAAACAAAATATTTCCTCCATATAACTGTACAAATACATGCTATAAAGACAGAACAATACCTAAACACTCAAAAAAATAATTATGGTTCCAGTGGGGTTTAAACCCACGACCCTCAGGAAAATGTCAATTGACATTGTGACCTTGTTTTTGACACCAGATGACCCAAAATCGAACTTGGCCTAGATTTTGTTGACAGGATCATTGTGACAAAGTTTCATAAAGATTAAGTTGAAATTGTAACCTCTGGTGACTGACTACACAAGGTTTTTCTATGATTTGACCTTTATTTTAAACAAAATATTTTGGTATTTTTCCTCCATATAACTGTACAAATACATGCTATAAAGACAAAACAATACCTAAACACTTAAAAAAATAAAAAATAAAAATTATGGTTCCAGTGGGGGTTGAACCCACGACCATCAGGAAAATGTACAAATACATGTTATAAAGACAAAACAATGCCTAAACATTTAAAAAAAAAAAAAAAAAAAAAAATTATGGTTCCAGTGGGGGTTGAACCCACGACCATCAGGAAAATGTACAAATACATGTTATAAAGACAAAACAATACCTAAACATTTAAAAAAAAAAAAAAAAAATTATGGTTCCATCAGGAAAATGTACAAATAAATGTTTTACAGACAAAACAATACCTAAACACTAAAAAAAAAAAAAAAAAAAAAAAAAAAATTATGGTTCCAGTGGGGGTTGAACCCACGACCATCAGCAAAATGTACAAATACATGCTATAAAGACAAAACAATACCTAAACACTTAAAAAAATAAAAATAAAAAAATAAAAATTATGGTTCCAGTGGGGTTTGAACCCACGACCCTCAGGAAAATGTCTATGCTCCCTACAGCGCTTTGATTTCCACTTAACCAGTACAATTCACACCCTGGTTTAAATACTAGAATATTTTGATATTTGACCTTTACAAAACTGCTGTGAACCCTGATACACATTTTCATTGGTTGATGGAAGTTTATTGTATGTATAGAGAGTAGAGAGTTACTGCAGAGAGTTTAGTGACTATGAAGACTACATGTTGAAAGGTTTAAAACAAGGTTTTTTCTATAATTTGACCTAGTGAGCTAGTTTTTGACCTCAGATGACCCAATATCGAACTTGACCTAGATTTTGTTGAGATGATCATTGTGACCAAGTTTCATAAAGATTAGGCCAAAATTGTGACCTCTAGAGAGGACACAACCCAATTGTTGACGGACGGACAGACGGACGGACAGACGGACGGACGGACAGACGGACGGACGACGGACGACGGACGAAGTGTGATCACAAAAGCTCACTCTGTCACTTTGTGACAGGTGAGCTAAAAAGGCATAATTTCAACAAAATGCCTGATAGAGTCACTTACTCCTGCGTATGGGTTGGGGTTATGATGGTGAACAAGTTTGCAAAGTATGAAAGCAGTATCTTAAAGGACTTAGAGAATATAAGAGGTTAAAAAACCTATACCTAAAATTCCGACGCTTGGATGACTGCAATAGCTCCCCTTATTCTACGAATAGTGGAGCTAAAAAACTGTGTTATATGTAAAAGATAGAAAACATGTGTAATAAAATATGTGTTATAAAGCTAATACTAACCAGACTGATGTGTTGCTGGATGTGGAGGCGGTCGTCACATTGGTCACATCTGGTCTTGGTTGTAACATGATCATGGTGTAATCGACTACAAGCATGAGAGGGTCCAGTATGCTAGTTAACTGAAATATTTCAAAGCTGAATATAAAAACACAGAATAGGACAAAGAAATTATTTAATAGTAATACAGAATAACCCTTAAAGATGTTTGTGAAACCTTCCCCATGGCAGACATTTAGTTGTAATTGCACAAGGTACTGACTCCAGAAACAACACACACCATGTACTAGTCATCACTAACCGGTGTACCACGTTTCAGTAACACTAACCGGTGTACCACGTTTCAGTAACACTAACCGGTGTACCACGTTTCAGTAACACTAACCGGTGTACCACGTTTCAGTAACACTAACCGGTGTACCACGTTTCAGTAACACTGGTCAAACTACTAGTCATAACTAACCGGTGTACCACGTTTCAGTAACACTGGTCAAACTACTAGTCATAACTAACCGGTGTACCATGTTTCAGTAACACTGGTCAAACTACTAGTCATAACTAACCGGTGTACCACGTTTCAGTAACACTGGTCAAACTACTAGTCATAACTAACCGGTGTTCCACGTTTCAGTAACACTGGTCAAACTACTAGTCATAACTAACCGGTGTACCATGTTTCAGTAATACTAACCGGTGTACCACGTTTCAGTAACACTAACCGGTGTACCACGTTTCAGTAACACTAACTGGTGTACCACGTTTCAGTAACACTAACCGGTGTACCACGTTTCAGTAACACTGACCGGTGTACCACGCTTCAGTAACACTAACCGGTGTACCACGTTTCAGTAACACTGGTCAAACTACTAGTCATAACTAACTGGTGTACCACGTTTCAGTAACACAGGTCAAACTACTAGTCATAACTAACCGGTGTACCACGTTTCAGTAACACTGGTCAAACTACTAGTCATAACTAACCGGTGTACCACGTTTCAGTAACACTAACCGGTGTACCACGTTTCAGTAACACTAACCGGTGTACCACGTTTCAGTAACACTGACCGGTGTACCACGTTTCAGTAACACTGACCAGTGTACCACGTTTCAGTAACACTAACCGGTGTACCATGTTTCAGTAACACTCACCGGTGTACCACGTTTCAGTAACACTAACCGGTGTACCACGTTTCAGTAACACTAACCAGTGTACCACGTTTCAGTAACACTGACCGGTGTACCACGTTTCAGTAACACTGACCAGTGTACCACGTTTCAGTAACACTAACCGGTGTACCACGTTTCAGTAACACTCACCGGTGTACCACGTTTCAGTAACACTAACCGGTGTACCACGTTTCAGTAACACTAACCGGTGTACCACGTTTCAGTAACACTAACCGCGGTGTACCACGTTTCAGTAACATTAACCGGTGTACCACGTTTCAGTAACACTAACCGGTGTACCACGTTTCAGTAACACTGGTCAAACACTTCTTTTGTTATCGATCAGATACCATTAGGTCTATAGTGGGATGACAATTGGTTTTTTTGGGGGTAGGTGACAACTCAAGTAGAACAATCAATGTTATATAATGTTGGCCTTTGTCGGTATGCCTATGTCTGTATTATATGGAAGTGCAGGCATAAATTGTCAACGCGTGGTGCGGACCCGGAAATCAAAGATGGCGTCAAAGATGGTCGCATAATTTACGAATACACGTAAAATTCTATGTTCTCATGCATTTTTTTATTAATGTATGTAGTCACAACTATTTGCTAGGGTCTGCACCACGTGTTGACAATTTGTGCTGGCAGTTCCATATAGGACAGACAAAGGCCAACATTTTGGTTCCTATCAACGGATATATCATGATGTTCAAAGCAATTTTATTCCACTTCTTTGAAAGGCAGCATAAGAACATAGCTAATTTTAACACACTTGCATACTCACATTTTTAAATAATACATATTTGTTTAAATCTAAATTGCCCATTTAAATAATCTAAACCCTAGAGTACTTCATTCACAAACTATCTGAGCAGATTCTATTCCAAGAATATTTCACCTTCAATCAGCTAAATTCAGAGTTAAACAAGAGTGCGTGCAATAAACACTTATGCCTTGTCCATAAAAACTAGCTAAGTCAATTATAGGCCATTATTCTATTCCATACTTATGTGACTACAGTATAACCTCCCGAAACGGCACCTCTGAGAAGCGACAACCTCCGAGAAGCGGCACTTTTATTTCCCCTGTTTGTTTTCACTCTTATTTTAACCTCCGTAGAACGACACCTCCACAGAGCGGCAAACGGCCATTAAAATTGTTTACCTTTTGTATGGTTTACCTCTGAGAAGCGACAGGTGTGTTTTTACAACGGCATATTCACACGTGTTTACATAACTCCATACGATGTTGTTTTCTATTTTTCGTACCTTCGTGGATTATAATAATTATCGCTCATCAGGTAACGATAGCCACGGGCGCTAGTAAATTAGCGACTGTCTTTGGGATCAGTTTGACAATATGACACAGTAACACCGTACATACCATGCACTTGCTGAGATCCACTAAACTCGATTTTTTTTTTTGAACGACATTCTGAAACAATCAACCTCTACAGAGCGACACCTCCGCAGAGCGGCAGTTTTTTCTGTCTCCGCCAGATGTCGCTCTACGGAGGTTATACTGTATATCAACCGTAAGGAAGTATTTAGCCTAATATTGATATTATATTATTATTAAGAGATCATGAATAATAAATTTAACATCAAAGTATGCACAATGCAAAAAAATGAAATACCCAAAATCGGTTAAAAAAAATTGTGAAAGCAATGCTTAGCATAACGTGTAAGGGGAGGTAAGTACTGTGAGGAGTTTGCCACAAAGGGTATGGTCATGATGACTCCAGCAACAATCATCCCTACTAAAATCTAGACAATATGCACATCCAGGCTAAATAGTGCCAATTAGTATTCATGCTAAGCTAGTTTCATTGAAACCTGACCAATTAAGAAATGGGGACAAACTGAGACATCCATTCCAACTGACATAACATTCGAACATCCAGCACAAATACAATCATAGTTGTAACAAAACTTACAAGTGGCATGTACATATTGACCAACTCTTGGGATTCAGTAGACTCGGAATTATTGTATTGCTGAATGAATGACATATTAACCAACATGAAATCTACATGGAACGGCAGCATTATTGGTCGCATACAACTTCCCGGATCATATCCCATGAAGAATGTTTCTACTGTAAGGTTATATGTATCTACAGTACACTCAGTGGGCACATTCTTCTCTACACAGTCGAAAATTCTGTAAATACAACATTTTATTATTATATGCTAAATTTGTAAATACAACATTTTATTATTATATGCTAAATTCTGTAAATACAACATTTTATTATTATATGCTATAAATGGATTATAGAGATTTATCACATTATGTTTTTTTGCTGCTTCAGAAGCTGCTTTCAGTACCGCACAAAAAAAAGCAAAACAATAAACATTATACATGTATATCATTAGATCATTGTAAGGTATATAGTATGGGATGGCCACAACCAACACATACAATACATATCTCCTACAAGAAGAACAACATTATCATATACATGTAGTATAGATAGTTGTACTGCTTTATGGTGGAGTCGATACCCTAACAGATAAAAACCTAGCATGTGCACTTTGAATGGTTTGCTCTGTAACTATTTTTTTTGAGAAATGACTGAGAAATTTTGAATAGAAACATCGTGGCATATGTGTATATTTGGCCAAAACATTAGGTTCAGGTCGATGAGAATCAAGTATATTATCTTTCAGTGAAGTCACTTTTTTAGGTCTAATTCAGTTCCATCTACCTTTTAACTAAAAGCTTAAGGCCCTGTCACACATAACATATTTATATAATCAGTCTGAGGAATTATAAATAGAGTAATTTTGTGATGCTGAACAAATTCTAATGGAACACAACTTATCGCAACGGAAACAAACACAGATGTATCTATACCATCCGTATAAACAACACCAATGATAGACAGCTACACATACTAATGATAACAAATTTAGCGCAAGTCCTATTTGTCAGTATTGGCAAGTTGACATCGTGTGATATTCATTATGTGTGACAGACAGCCTGTTTCATAAAGAATCATAAGTCTAAAACTTATCACACACTTAGGACTGACATAAGTATTGACACAAGACCGTTTCAAGACGATTTTTAACATCTTCAAATGGAGTTAGAAAGACGTTCACATGCAGTTTACCACTGGATGTCACTATACGCGTACCTGCACAAAATATGAGTACACAGGGTGTGTCTACGTGATAAATTTAGGTCTTGTATATAGATCTAGATATCAATTAAATATAGAGGATAGAAAAAAACCAGTCAATCATTTACAGCTGAAATGACAATTATGTGTTCGCTTTTATAGCTTTACTGTAGATCTCTAGAGATCTATCCGAGATATCTTCATCCAAGCTCCAGTGTTAGTCTACTTTAGGCCTACGTCCGTAGGCTCACTGAAATCACTTTCAATTAAATAGATCTACTAAATCATAATCTTAGTTTTGTTTTAAATAGGCAACTTTGTATCCAGATTATTAGCTTATTTTTTCTGTTCACTGTAATTCAATCCAGCTACGCCACTGATCATGTGTATTGACCGTGGGAAATTCAACTTTCCCTATACTTCATCAAACAATAACATCATAATGTGCATCATCATTTTCTGTGTGAATGTAGTTTGTAAACATTAAATTGTCAGTTTTTATCGTTCATTGTAAGACTTATATGACAATAAGAAATAGGTTTACCTTTATGTGAGGATTTCGTGTTAAGTTTTTGGCAATAGTCGGACTGTTACTTGCAAATAATTGTCATGCAAGGGCAAGTAACTGTGTCAAGCATAAAGCTAAAATTTTGTTGTAGTGGTCTCCCTTGTAGACAATTAGTAGTGACGTCATTGGTCCGCGCGTTCATGTGCGATTCAAACGAGAGTGTAAAAAACAAACATGTCAAGATTTGCCAGTATGATTTCATTTACCTATATTTTGTTCGGTATAATAAAATAAATATCAGATGCCTGCCTGCGTGACATTGATATTGTCAACCCTCGAAAAAGAATGTCACCCTCAGCTTCGCCTCGGGGTGACATTCTGCCCTATACAGTCGGTCTTGCACAGTCTGGGAATTTTGGATTTGAAACTTTTTCTCAGAATCAGCAAAGGTGAATACTTTTCCTTACTACTGTAGGTCTATACATATTTCCTTTAGAAGTTACTAGCACCAATCAGTAATTACTTGTCCAAGTCTCCCACACAAGTGTTAATTTCACAGACTGCTTGCATATGGACCTGGGTTTAGGGTAATATAAGCTTTTTATAAAGCAATTTAAGATCTATGTAAAATCAGGCTAGTGCTGATCATTTTGAGAAATGTGTTAAAATTTTGTGTTCAAAGCTCAGATTTTAAAACATTAATTCAGTGGGTTCAACGCCAACCCTCTATGTGGAGGTACATGAATGACTCCAAAGCCAGAGTTTCATGAATAGTGGCCTAGTTGATAATGTTGCTGCCTAATAATAACCAATCATGTTTCATGAGAAATGCAATGGTTGTGTCAGATATTCCATCCAAGTATATGTATCAATGATAAAGGATACAACTTATGTTTTACAGAAATTGATTCACATAACTGAAATATTATTGTTTTATTCTTTATCAATGATACAGTTACCTGTGATTCCACTGATATACTTTACAAAATTTGTTAATGGCTCCATAAATATACTGTTACACCATGACATGTTATTTAAACATCACAGGTAAATGTATCATTGATAGAGTATAGCTTAGATATTATAAACAGTAGAAATAAATACTCATCAATACTTATCAATGGTACAGTTACCTGTGGTTAACATGTATGGAAATAATTATATTTAATTTCAAATACATTGCTGTATCAAAGTTGAGTTAGATCAAAGACTAACATTATATTTATATGATATTTGATCAAATATACATGTCTTTCTTGCAATTTTCTGTTTTGGGTTATGATAGAGTTTAAGTTGGCTCAGGCTAGGGCTAGATCACGATATCCATATTTTACCAGGACTCAGTATTTACAAAGCATATTTTTTTCTTAAGTTTGATTTTTACAGTAACTAAATTTTCTAAAACTGTAGGCCTAGATCTATATACCCTACAGTGAGCAATACCACGTGACTTTTGACTACAGTTACAAGAAGAAATTCGTAAACATTGGAAAATAAAATAGTCATAAATATTTTACTTCTATATAGTCAATATATATAGTCCACTTACTTGCATGTGTCAACTCCATAGGAATAATCAACCATGTGATCATAACACATTGTTTTAACCAGCAATGGTAATGCATCACAAATATTCCCGGAAACAGCTGAAAATATCAAACACTCATATATCATTTGAAAGCTCATTATTACAAGAACTTGAAGAATATACTACATATATATATGTACATATTTAAGTCCCCATGACCTTCGACTTCCTAACCACAAAAACCAATCAGGATCATCAATGAGTCATGACCAACCTTCATACAAAGTTGTATGTACCTAGGCTGAAGGGTTCTCAGGTTATACACAAATGGAGACTGTTGTCTAACCAAACCACCACTGAACGCTTGATAGCACCAGGCTAGGAAACAGCTTGCTTAAACAAGAGGGCCCAAAGGGCCCTAGGTCGCTCACCTGTCAAACTTTACCTAGATTTTGTTAAGATGATCATTGTGACCAAGTTTTATACAGATAAGGCAAATATTGTGACCTCTAGTGACTTCAAAAGGTTTTTATATGATTTGACCTAATGACCTAGTTTTTGACCCTAGATAAACCAATATCTAACTTGACCTAGGTTTTGTTGAGATGATCATTGTGACCGAGTTTCGTAAAGATCAGGGCAAAACTGTGACCTCTAGTGACTACACAAAGTTTTTCTATTGTTTGACCTTGTGACCTAGTTTTTGAGCCCGGATGACCCAATATCGAATTTGACCAACATTTTGTTGTTATGATCACTGTGACTAAGTTTCGTAAAGATCAGGCCAAAACTGTGACCCCTAGTGACTACACAAGGTTTTTCTATGATTTGACCTTGTGACCTTGTTTTTTACTCCAGATGACCCATTATCGAACTTGACCTAGATTTAATTGAGATGATCATTGTGACCGAGTTTCATAAAGATTAGACCAAAATTGTGACCTCTAGTGACTACACAACGTTTTTCTATGATTTGACCTTGTGACCTAGTTATGACCCCAGATGACCCAATATCGCACTTGACCTAGATTTTGTTGAGATGATCATTGTGACCAAGTTTCATAAAGATTAAGTCAAAATTGTGACATCTAGTGACTACACAAGGTTTTTCTATGATTTGACCTAGTGACCTAGTTTTTGACCCCGGATGACCCAATATCGAACTTGACCTAGATTTTGTTAGGATGATTATTGTGACCCAGTTTCATAAAGATTAAGTCAAAATTGTGACCTCTAGTGACTACACAAGGTTGACCCAATATCAAACTTGGCCTAGATTTTCTTGAGATGATCATTGTGACCAAGTTTCATAAAGATTAGGCTAAAATTGTGACCTCTAGTGTCTACACAAGCCAATTGTTGACGGACGGACGGACGACGGACGAAGAGTGATCACAAAAGCTCACTCTGTCACTTTGTGACAGGTGAGCTAAAAATATGCTACATTTTTTTTAAGCGGACAGCAGACCATTGCATAGTCAAGGGCTACCGAAGCGGTCAAGTGCACAAGAAAGCGGAAGACAGTGCTCGCCTAACACAAAGTGTTAGAAACGGTATGCTATCATCAAGCACTGCTCGCCAGTAGCATATCGTCGCAGGAAGGCACTCTATACTGCCATTTGGAAGCAACTTGGTTAGGCAATGGGCTCCTGTTTGGTCCACTGACAGAGTGAAAGACTGTCTGACATAAGTAAACAACATCCATAACAATACCCCTCCATCAATGATGGGGGCATAAAAAGAAACCAGGTGCAAAATTATTGAATGCACAGTGATCAATTGAAAAGACACATGTCGGAATACAGACTTTAACCTGGTGCTTAACTTGTTTTTACTTGTGGGTTGACACAAGAGCCAGAATTAAGTGGGTTAACCTCTGATAATATTAACTACCTATTTGCCTCGTAGACAGACTCCAGGTGAGGGTTCACAATATTATGTGACTTTTAAATATTACGTGGGTTTAGTTCAAAGATAATTAAATACACTTACTTGAACAGTTGTTGAATAATTCAGTTAGATTCATATATATTTTAACATTTTCTAGGTGCTGAGGGATATGTTCGCCACAATTAGGGGCCACTTCGAGTAAGCATTCATCAGCAGTTCTGGCATTTTCAATATGATGTAGGACTCTGAAGAACAGAACAATAGTGAAATATTTGAACTAACATAGTCTAGGACACAAGTAGGAGGGTCATTCAATATATTCGTAGACAATTGTCATTTGATTATTATTGCGTTTTAACAATAATTTCTTATAGCATCACAAACAGTAACTTATTACCAACAGCCAATGCAAATTTGTCTTCAATCATGCAAACCAGTAGCTTGTCATCAGCCATTGTATTACCATAGTAACGCGCTACCACCCCCGACCAAAGTAACATGCCTTTTTCATCTGTTCAACTAGGTATAAATTCCAATTAAGTTAATGTACAGTATAACCTCCCGAAACGGCACCTCTGAGAAGCGAAAACCTCCGAGAAGCGGCACTTTTATTTCCCCCCGTTCATTTTCACTCTTTTTTTAACCTCCGTAGAACGACACCTCCGCAGAGCGGCAAACGGCCGTTAAAATTGTTTACCTTTTGTATGGTTTACCTCTGAGAAGCGACAGGTGTGATTTTACAACGGCATATTCACATGTATTTACATAAATCCATACGATGTTGTTTTCTATTTTTCGCACCTTCGTGGATTATAATAATTATCGCTCATCAGGTAACTATAGCCGATAGCCGCGGGTGTTGGTAAATTAGTGACTGTCTATGGGATCAGTTCGACAATATGACACAGTAAAACTCGATTTTTTAAAATCAAAGTCGTTATTAATAATTGTAAATGAAATATCAATACGCGCTTATCAATCAGTATAAGTACACGTCGTGTTAATAGTTAATCACGTCGTCTAAAACTGTCAATTCCAGCATATTATGCACTGACCAAGTTACACGCGAGAGGTAAACCGATCACGTGTGCAAATTGTGTAATGAGCGATATGACGTAATAGAGATTTTAACACTTTGAAGGTAAACAATTCAATTTACGGCATGTGCGTAAAATAATATGGATTCGGTTTATAATGTTGAGAGTTGCGTTTAATAGCTACAAATACTAAACCCGTGAATTGTACGCATTTTTGTATCTAATCAACGATGTTAATTAAATAATCGTCAGAATTATATCGCAAAACGCGCGACTACGAGTGATCTAATTTTATGCCTTAATCACAAACAAACAACATCAATTTAAGATTACCGTGATTATGTACACTCGATAAGTCTATGAACGACATTCTAAAACACTCAACCTCTACAGAGCGACACCTCCGCAGAGCGGCAGTTTTTTCTGTCTCCGCCGGATGTCGCTCTACGGAGGTTATACTGTACATTCCAATGTTTCTGCCACATTATTACAAAATGTTATCATGGGATTTTATGAAATTATTAAGTCATTTGGACATCGGAGTGTGAATTAAAAACTGTTTTATCAATGCCAGTCGCGTTTTCAAAAACGTCAAAACGTCTATTGCTTTAAGCAAGGAAATTCATACCACTATTGAATTGTGCATGGGGCTTTAAAAAACACAGTAGACACACAAGAGCTGCTACAGAGAGCAAGAGAACATACAGCATGCAGTGGTCTTGCGTTTAAGTGGCAAAAACATATTTCTGAAGCACAGCATGGTATTTAAAACAATACAGGGATGTGCAGACGCAACGTCCGTCAAATAGCGAGGTGTTTCCATGTTAATATACAACCATTATGCAAAGCCTTAATCCTTAACTTATACTCTATAAGATATTGTGGAAGATAATATTATTATGTTAAATCATATACAATTTGAATGTTTATGTTTATTTCTATGTTAATAACATAATTTCATTTCGGGCTAACATTTGAGAATCAGCAAAACGCCAGTAATGTCGCTGACGTCAGATCATATATTGCAATGTGTGGTGGTACCAGTATGGTGATAATTATATTTTAGCCATCTTTTCTTTAAAAATGTGTTGTTTCACGCAATATTTTCAGCACTTGTGTCCCAAAAGCTGTAGTTTATTGTGAAATAGTTTGTTTTTCTGTGTCATCGGATGTTAAAATGATTAACACAGTCTACAAATTTATTGAATGACCCTCGTATAATTCAAATTGGTTATAAAAGTGACAACATATTTTGACCAATATCCCTCTAATCCGGACAATCTGTGAGTCCATCCGAATATTGTCCTTCCAAGTTTTTACGTAATTGTACCCTTTCAATCTCGAACCCCTCTACTCTGGAAACTGGAAATATCAGGAATTAGCAATATATTTTCGTGGGGTTTTAAATGCGTTGATTACGAAAACATGAAAGGATAGACCTATGTTCGATATTTGAGAGGTCGATGAATTGTGGGGATCAAATTTTGTAGTCGAGTGCAACAACAAAATCAACAAATTTCAACTCCTTCGAAAACTAATGATTTTACAGTAGCTGATAGAGAAGGTAGTGGATTTGAAATAAAGATGATAACCTCAAATTGTATGGTTGTAATTACATCATGAAATAAAGATGATAACCTCAAATTGTATGGTTGTAATTACATCATGAAATAAAGATGATAACCTCAAATTGTATGGTTGTAATTACATCATGAAATAAAGATGATAACCTCAAATTGTATCGTTGTAATTACATAATGAAATAAAGATGATAACCTCAAATTGTATCGTTGTAATTACATCAAATTTGACCACTAACAAAATACAAGCAAATTTAAGTTAAAGAAAAAGTAGATTCTCATTTTTTTCCCGTATGTAAGGTCCCTTTTGGTTAAATGCTTGACCCCTTCTGAAAACCTTATACAATTTTACAATGACATATTAGTGGTATGGTCATGTTCTATCCATCAATTGCAAGTATACCATACTTAAGGTTAACCTACAATCGATAGCATGTATCATACATTTAAATAAATCTTTACCAATAGGGTTTCTGCTTCAAGCCTTTTTTGAAGATAATAACAATTTAACTGACATGACAGAAAAACCGAACCTGCACTCAATAAACGCTTATACCCCGGTGGAAGCCTTGGTCCTATAAAAAAACTAGCTAAGTCAATCAGGGACCATAATTCTGTCGAAATTTTGGATAGAGCTACATGACTTTGTCAATGAAAGGTGTTAATGATGGTATACAAGTATGCCAAGTTTGAAAGCAATGCCTTGATGGACTTCAAACATATTTGAGTTTGAACAACTTGAAAGTTTTGGTTAACATTTTCAGACAGACAGGACAATCACTATATGCCTCCTCCATCAGTAGATGACGAGGCATAAACACAAACATATAACAGTTCTGTAACCACAGTATCCAAAAACAACTGGTGCCGAAAACCAAAATACTTACGCGCATTTTTCCGAAAAACTATTATTCACTGATGGATCGCCTTGTATCATCCAATAAGGTGTAAAACAGTGCCATGACACGAAATTTAAGTGGTCAACACATTCTTGGTAACCTAGCAACAAGAATACAAAATATTTATTTGTATAAAACAAGTCTTCAATTCCTGCACATGTCAACAATGCAGGTACTACTATAGTGCGCCCAGGTTAATGTGATAATTATATACAAACATGAATTGGTTTGGTCAACTGTGGCAAAATTGGTTTTGCAAATACCTTAAGTAAACAGATAAGGTCAGTATTGTACTCAAAACATCACTGATAAATCGTGCACATCTGATTAATCCACCTTTGTGGCATAGACCATTTTTCCTGCCTTTCTCATTAACCTGGGCACACTAAGCATGATTTCTTTGTCTGCTATGGCAGTTTGTTTACCCTATTTTGCAGTAACAAAATTAGGGATCCTGTTAAATTAGGGACATCATGTTCCCTAACCTCTGCGGAGAATCCTGCATTATACTTATAACAAGAAGGCACAAAGAAACCAAGGTCGCTCACCAGTCTTGTAGTGTATACACGCCGCTGTGGTGACCTGAACCAAGGTCGCTCACCTGTCTTGTAGTGTATACACGCCGCTGTGGTGACCTGAACCAAAGTCGCTCACCTGTCTTGTTGTGTATACACCCCGATGTGGTGACCTGAACCAAGGTCGCTCACCTGTCTTGTAGTGTATACACGCCGCTGTGGTGACCTGAACCAAGGTCGCTCACCTGTCTTGTAGTGTATACACGCCGCTGTGGTGACCTGAACCAAGGTCGCTCACCTGTCTTGTAGTGTATACACGCCGCTGTGGTGACCTGAACCAAAGTCGCTCACCTGTCTTGTAGTGTATACACGCCGCTGTGGTGACCTGAACCAAGGTCGCTCACCTGTCTTGTAGTGTATACACGCCGCTGTGGTGACCTGAACCAAGGTCGCTCACCTGTCTTGTAGTGTATACACGCCGCTGTGGTGACCTGAACCAAGGTCGCTCACCTGTCTTGTAGTGTATACACGCCGCTGTGGTGACCTGAACCAAGGTCGCTCACCTGTCTTGTAGTGTATACACGCCGCTGTGGTGACCTGAACCAAGGTCGCTCACCAGTCTTGTAGTGTATACACGCCGCTGTGGTGACCTGAACCAAGGTCGCTCACCAGTCTTGTAGTGTATACACGCCGCTGTGGTGACCTGAACCAAGGTCGCTCACCTGTCTTGTAGTGTATACACGCTCACCAGTCTTGTAGTGTATACACGCTCACCAGTCTTGTAGTGTATACACGCTCACCAGTCTTGTAGTGTATACACGCTCACCTGTCTTGTAGTGTACACACGCTCACCAGTCTTGTAGTGTATACACGCTCACCAGTCTTGAAGTGTATACACGCTCACCTGTCTTGTAGTTTATACACGCTCACCTGTCTTGTAGTGTATACACGCTCACCAGTATTGTAGTGTATACACGCTCACCAGTCTTGTAGTGTATACACGCTCACCTGTCTTGTAGTGTATACACGCTCACCAGTCTTGTAGTGTATACACGCTCACCAGTCTTGTAGTGTATACACGCTCACCAGTCTTGTAGTGTATACACGCTCACCAGTCTTGTAGTGTATACACGCTCACCAGTCTTGTAGTGTATACACGCAGCTGTGGTGACCTGAGTAATGATTTACTTGGTCCGAATAAAATTCAAGAAAATGCAATCTCTATGGCATGTACAAGGTCTTCGTAGTGTCTTTAGCAGTAACCTTGTTATTTACACTAGATGACCCATTATTGCACCACAATGTAGATGCCATCTAGAAAAATATTCTGAGTAATTTTCATCAAGATGCGCAGTGAAAAATACAGTCTCTGTCTCAGCAAAACGGCAAATATTGATTTAATTAGATAGTTAAAACACAATTACATGCATTTGTTTTGATAATTAAAAACATTTATAACTGACCTTCGCATGAAATATGGTTGTAACCACCCAGATATACTTCTGTATAATCGCTATACATCCGCAAAGCATTATCAAGCAGTTGGTGTGGATGATCACAGGCTGCCATTCTCTGAGAGATGACAGACCCGTTGGCGCAGGCCATAACAAACGTACCAATACTGAAATTGTTATAGAGAGAGAAAGTGTAAACAAAAACTGTCTGACATCATATAAGCATTTCATCAATTCATTTCAATTATTTATTCAATGTTTTCAAATTCAACATCATTTTCTATCTAAAGGGCCACTTTCATGCAGAGTTAACAACTTGGTCTATTTTGTGCTTTTGTGCTTTTCTGTTTCTGTTGAATTCTAACTTCCCTGTCCAATTTGATAAAATCTTTTTGGTGGACCCATCAAAGTCAGTCCTTCCTGCTGCGCATGTGTAAGGTAAAAGTATAGTTTTATTATAATATAGTGTCATCCCTTGAAAGGACCACCAACCGACTGCATTAGTTCTAACCAAGCTTCAACAGAGATTTTAACCTTTTATCTCCTGCTTCAAAGGCAGACACCCTAACAACTTTGCCACGTTCGCATGTGTATTAAGTTCAAATTGCAAGTATACTCTTTTAGGAGTGAGGATAATAATGATGATAATAATTATAATGATGTTGATGATGATGATGATGATGATGGTGGTGGTGGTGATGATGATGCTGATGGTGGTGGTGGTGGTGGTGATGATATTGTTGATGTTGATGAGAAGGAGTTGGAGGAATAAAAATCAAACAAACCTGCATGGAGACATACTGTAGTTTTGCAAGTACATATTGATACCAGGGGAGCATGTGGACACTACTTGTTCAATAATAGTAGAACTTAATGGACACTCATCATAATCCAGTACTTCAGCTATTGAAAACATAGAAATATGGTATAAACATCATGCCTTGAACAATTAAATACATAAATACCGTATTTACCTAAATATTATACACAGCTATGTATAGGACGCAGGTGAAAACAGGACTGTGTTTAATAAACCTTTTATGTCCCAGTCGACGCCTTGTCTAAAATATCTAGCTTAGTCAGTCAGGGGCTATAGTTCTGTTAAAATCTTTAATAGAGTTACAAATTGGAACATCTAGTGTGTTCACAAGCAATTTGTGTACGATGAACAGACGTCGGATGAAGGGCAATCACAAAGGCTCAGGCCAGCTAAAAAGCCAATAAACAAATCTTACGTTGTGAACAGTTGCTGAAGTTAACAGGCTTGATATCTAGACCTGAGATTAGAGCATTCATATCAACACCCATTACAGCAGCTTTGGAATAAGCTGAAACCATAGAAAGTCCCATTTTCCAGTAAATGCTGGCATCACATCCAGTTGTTGGTATAGGCCAACTCTCCATGCCAGTTACAGGATTGTGATGTTGTATACATTCAATGGTATCCTCCAATACACTGCAATAAACAACCAATAATTAAACGATAGTCTACTGTTACTGTAAGGCACTTTATATTTGCATGAACTTCATTTCACAATTTTAGTGACATACTTATTTCATGGATTTAAGAATTCTCAGTCGAAGGTTCCATAGTAGGTTTTCATGTACAATTCATGAATTCACAAGAAACTCAACTAAACTTGAATAGTCATGGTAGTGATAAGGGCCCAGAAGTTTCATAGCATGTTAGAATATTATAATACAGTCAATTCTCGTTATTTCGAACTCGCTTATATCGTATTTTCCATTATGTCGAAGTTTTTTTCAAGTCCCGATTTCTCTCCTTCTTTGTCTATATGAAATCTCGAGACCTATCTCGAAGTAAAGGCTCGAATTCGGCTCAACTTTTTGTTATCTCGAATTATTTATTTGGTCCTGATTAACTCATTCGCACGTTAATTGTATTGTTCAACTCGAAGTCGGGTCGAATTCTGATTGTATCCGACTAGCGTCAATTGTTTTTCACGCCTCCCCAGTATCAAATCTTCGATTTACATGTAATTTTCACGCCTACCATTGTTGAACAATTATTTGTTTGCGACAATATGCACAAACATGTCGTTTTTTTCCTGAAGATTCGAGTTGCGTCCAAACATCAATTAACATGTCACCTCAAACAATTGTTTGTAAAAAATGATTAAAGAGTAATACATGTACGTAAATATCAAATCAAGCATTTCTAACAAATATGTCGTCCTTACGACGTAGCAATAAAAACATTATGGCGGCGACCCGTAAAATGACAGAAATTAGTAAACTTGGATGCAGAAAATTCTATATCGAATTTTCGTTATGTCAAAGTTATTTCCACGGTCCCGTGAAATTCAAGATAACGAGAGTTGACTGTATGTATATTTTGTTGGTACCCTTTCCTGTACTAAAGACACAAAGTCAGATTTGACAATTTCATTAACAGTGCCTTGAATGTATGTAATTATTTCGGCCTTTCTGTCAAGGATAACCCATTAAAGTGCAAGCACTTATTTCCAATGCGGTCCTGTGTTTTTGCTGAAGGGACAGCAAGTAGAAGAGAAATAGTTGTGATACAAGGAATCCATGTGCGTTACCCTAGCTCCTTCCGAAAAGACTCCCTGGTTCTTTTACATGCACCGATACACGGGAGACTACCCCTGGGTTTCCAACCAGTTTGTCTCTAGATGGATGGGAAACACTGAAAAGCATTTCAGAAATGACCAAGTATCCCGGTCGAGATTCGAACCAGGGACTTCTTGATCAGTAGTCAAGTTGTTGCCATATACTTCACATATGTGTATTGTTGTTGCCCTATGCTACACATGTGTGTATTGTTGTTGCCCTAGGCTACACATGTGTGTGTTGTTGTCGACCTATGCTACACATGTGTGTATTGTTGTTGCCCTATGCTACACATGTGTGTATTGTTGTTGCCCTATGCTACACATGTGTGTATTGTTGTTGCCCTATGCTACACATGTGTGTATTGTTGTTGCCCTATGCTACACATGTGTGTATTGTTGTTGCCCTATGCTACACATGTGTTTATTGTTGTTGACCTATGCTACTCCTGTGTGTATTGTTGTTGCCCTATGCTCCACATATGGGTATTGTTGTTGCCATATACTTCAGATGTGTGTATTGTTCTTGACCTATGCTACATATGTGTGTATTGTTTTTGCCATATACTTCAGATGTGTGTATTGTTGTTGCCATATACTTCAGATGTGTGTATTGTTGTTGCCATATACTTCAGATGTGTGTATTGTTGTTGCCATATACTTCAGATGTGTGTATTGTTGTTGCCATATACTTCAGATGTGTGTATTGTTGTTGCCATATACTTCAGATGTGTGTATTGTTCTTGACCTATGCTACATATGTGTGTATTGTTGTTGCCATATACTTCAGATGTGTGTATTGTTGTTGCCATATACTTCAGATGTGTGTATTGTTGTTGCTCTATGCTCCACATGTGTGTATTGTTGTTGCCATATACTTCAGATGTGTGTATTGTTGTTGCCATATACTTCAGATGTGTGTATTGTTGTTGCCATATACTTCAGATGTGTGTATTGTTCTTGACCTATGCTACATATGTGTGTATTGTTGTTGCCATATACTTCAGATGTGTGTATTGTTGTTGCCATATACTTCAGATGTGTGTATTGTTGTTGCTCTATGCTCCACATGTGTGTATTGTTGTTGCCATATACTTCAGATGTGTGTATTGTTGTTGCCATATACCTCAGATGTGTGTATTGTTTTTGCCCTATGCTACACATGTGTGTATTGTTGTTGCCCTATGCTACACATGTGTGTATTGTTGTTCACCTATGCTCCACATGTGTGTATTATTGTTGCCCTATGCTCCACATGCATTATTGTTGTTGCCCTATGCTACACATGTGTGTATTGTTGTTGACCTATGCTCCACATGTGTGTATTGTTGTTGCCATATACTTCAGATGTGTGTAATGTTGTTCACCTATGCTCCACATGTGTGTATTGTTGTTGACCTATGCTCCACATGCATTATTGTTGTTGCCCTATGCTACACATGTGTGTATTGTTGTTGACCTATGCTCCACATGTGTGTATTGTTGTTGCCATATACTTCAGATGTGTGTATTGTTGTTCACCTATGCTCCACATGAGTGTATTGTTGTTGACCTATGCTCCACATGCATTATTGTTGTTGCCCTATGCTACACATGTGTGTATTGTTGTTGACCTATGCTACATATGCATTTGTTGTTGTTAATAAATATAGCAAGTTTCATTTGATTATCTTTATGAGTGTTTGAACAATAGCTGAGTTGTGATTGGTTACTTACTTTCACATATCAAAGTTTTACACTGATGTTTAATGATGAAAAAGTGTGAGTAAATCATTGGTAGCTGTGATTTTTTTTTACTCAGGTTATTATTTACTGGTTAGTATTAATGGGACTATTTTTTTATTACAATCTGAATAAGAAAATGTAATTTAAATATTAATTAATTGTACTATTTTTTAATTTTTTTTTTATTACAACCTGAGTAAGAAAATGGAGTTGTAAGTATTAATGGGACTATTTTCTATATTTCTTTTTGTTACAACCTGAGTACAAAAATGGAATTTAAGTATTAATAGTGATCCATACCTGCATTTTAAAAGTTTGCCACTACCATCAGCACTAGGAATTTGAGAGATACTGGAGTTCATAGCCTGCGAATATGTCAAACTGGCAACTGGCATAAAACAATCTTGAGCGTTTGCTGCAGTTCCATATAAAATATGTCGATCACAGTCTGTGAGGTGAAGCTGCGCTGTAATTTAAAATATAAACATACATAAATACATGCAACCTTTCATTATAAAACGTAGATTTTGATAAAAAGCATTTTCTTGGTCTCATAAATTTGTGGATTACAAAACATGGAATGGTTAACCCGTGTTCTATAATTGGGAGGTCGATTAATCACTTTCTAGTTCAACAAAAAAATCGACAAAAATTCAACTTCCTCAACAAATAATGAGTTAACAGTATGCATATCAAACAGAAAGACATTTCAGCATAGGAAACAGCCTCATTAAAGCTGTTTGAGTGTCCGAGAGACTATATCGAAAATATTCAATTTTTTTCTCATTAATATACAGTGCACATGTTTCTATACCGCTATGACACAATCTGCCCTATTGCACATTGTTTATACAATATTTATATCAATTGATTATTTTGATACATCACACATTTATAGGTGATGTACATTGTATTACATTTTCTTTTTTTATTGTGTATGTCTTATGTAGATGTTTGGTGTTTTGCCTGGTATATGTCACTACATCACTGTACTGACTGTACATGTAAGACTTACCACATATAGGATTAATAGGACCAAAGATTTTGTTTCGAGTTGCTGGTTTTTGCATGGTTTGATTGACTTGATCAAATGAACATCCGACCATCGTTTTTTGTAAGTGTGCATAAACACATCCTGTCATGTATAACTCAATACTGAAAAAAAGATAGATAACATTCAAAATAGGTTTGATACTGGCTAAAAAATGAATCCATACAGATGCTTAGAGTATACATGATATTCATCAAAAAAATTAAAAGAAAAATAATCACAGTTTAAAACTAGGATTATGCAAACAGGACATGGATTCATGCCCTAACAGAATATTGATGCACCTACAGAACATGGATGCCCCTACAGGACATGGATGCCCATGCAGGACATGGATGCCCTACAGGACATGGATGCCCTACAGGACATGGATGCCCCTACAGGACATGGATGCCCTTACAGGACATGGATGCCCTTACAGGACATGGATGCCCCTACAGGACATGGATGTACCTACTGGACATGGATGCCCCTACAGGACATGGATGTACCTACAGAACATGGGTGTATCTACAGAACATGGATGTACCTACAGAACATGGATGAACCTACAGGACATGGATGCCCCTACAGGGCATGGGTGTACCTACAGGACATGGATTCCCTTACAGAAAATGGATGAACCTACAGGACATGTGTGTACCTACAGGACGAGGATGTACCTACAGAACATGGATGCCCCTACAGAACAAGGATGCCCCTACAGAACATGAATGCCCCTACAGAACAAGGATGTACCTACAGGGCATGGATGTACCTACAGGACATGGATGTACCTACAGAACATGAATGCCCCTACAGAACAAGGATGTACCTACAGAACATGAATGCCCCTACAGAACAAGGATGTACCTACAGGGCATGAATGCCGCCCCTACAGAACAAGGATGTACCAAAGGACATGGATGTACCTACAGAACATGAATGTACCTACAGAACATGGATGTACATACAGAACATGGATGTACCTACAGGGCATGGATGTATCTACAGAACATGGATGTACCTACAGGGCATGGATGTACCTACAGAACAATGATGTACCTACAGAACATGGATGTATCTACAGAACATGGATGTACCTGCAGGACATGGATGGACCTATAGAACAAGGATGTACCTACAGGACATGGATGTACCTACAGAACAAGGATGTACCTACAGAACATGGATGTATCTACAGAACATGGATGTACCTACAGGACATGGATGTACCTACAGAACAAGGATGTACCTACAGAACAAGGATGTACCTACAGAACATGAATGCCCCTACAGAACAAGGATGTACCTACAGGGCATAGATGTACAGGACATGGATGTACCTACAGAACAAGGATGTACCTACAGGGCATGGATGTACCTACAGGGCATGGATGTACAGGACATGGATGTACCTACAGAACAAGGATGTACCTACAGGGCATGGATGTACTTACAGGGCATGGATGTACAGGACATGGATGTACCTACAGAACAAGGATGTACATACAGGGCATGGATGTACTACAGGGCATGGATGTACCTACAGGACATGGATGTACCTACAGAACATGGATGTACCTACAGAACAAGGATGTACCTACAGAACATGGATGTACCTACAGGACATGGATGTACCTACAGAACAAGGATGTACCTACAGAACATGAATGCCCCTACAGAACAAGGATGTACCTACAGGGCATGAATGCCCCTACAGAACAAGGATGTACCTAAAGGACATGGATGTACCTACAGAACACGAATGCCCCTACAGAACAAGGATGTACCTACAGGGCATGAATGCCCCTACAGAACAAGGATGTACCTAAAAGACATGGATGTACCTACAGAACATGAATGTACCTACAGAAAATGGATGTACCTACAGGACATGGATACCCCCACTGGACATAGATACCCCCATTGGACATGGATGCCCCTATGTGTCAGTTTTAGACACTGTATTATGTGTCTTCAGAATAACTTAAAAGATGACCTCTACATGCTAAGATCAATCCACACTTGAAGTTTGAAGATCTTTGGATGAAATATTCTAGAGTTATTGCTTAAAGATAGTTTCATCTCTGTAGGTTACTGTGACCTTGATGTTGCTTGCACTCAACTCAAATTTATATAGTGATCATCTAAATGTCAAGAGACATGCACACATAAAGTTAGAGGGTCCTTTTCTAAATCATTTTTGAGTTAATAATTAGAAACTATGTGGTCTACAGACCTATCAACAACTGTCTGTTACACTGACCGACATTTTAACTGTTTCATACTTACAAACATTTGTCTGTCACATTGAGAGCAGTAGTATTGATTTGCCCCCAACATGCAAATTCTAAAGTTTGCCGAATGAACTGGTCATTTTCACACAAGGGCTTCATGGATTGCTGCTCTAGTTGCTGCAATCTTTCACCTGTACACAGGAATAAATACGCTTAAAGTAACAGTACTGATATAGTTACAAAAGGACAAAAACAAACAGACAGAAGGCATTTAACAGAAAGGCACCAACAGGAACACACAAAAATGAAAAAACACAAAAACAAACTGGCAGGAAGCATGTAACAGATAGGTACAAAGAATAACACAAAAAGAAAAGGAAAAATCACTGACTGTATATTTTCACATTACCAGTCTCCTACATAAAAGTATGTATGTACAAAATATGAGAGTCTTGCATGAATATTATCATTAATTTTGGTGAAGACCTCACCTCATGAATTATAATGAAAATTGCTGAACATGCCTTTTTTTGCTAAACATGACATATTTTTAGTTAATTTGTCTGCAGATTACGAGGAAAATTGGGAAATGTGGGCTTAATTTATTGAAAGGCTGTGCATAGTTATAAGATATATAGGACAGAATTATAGGAACATGCATCCTCATTTTTTTTTCAAAAAACACAGGGCCAATTAAATTAAGCCATTTGTGAACCTCGTCATTTAAATTCACTCTTAAGCAGTATAACTAACAACCAAATGGAAATTAGGAAATTGCAAGCACTAACTACATAGTTTTTTACATTTTACAATTAGCACTGAGCTTAACATGATAAAAACAATAATCTACGTACCTAAAGTAAAGTTGAAAAAACTGTCAGATGATAACCATGAGGATAGATGAAACACGCCATCATTATTAACATCTCCACTTCCTATGTAAGCATATAAGATGGGAGGTCCATATGGTACATATTCAAATGTAAATTGTTGTCTCCCATCTCTGTAGACCATCTGCCAATCTTCCTCAAGTGCAGTTGTTTGTTCATCAAAGGTTAGTCCCTCAATTATCCATCTGTGGAGTAAATGAACAATAGTATGATCCATTTAATCAGGTCTGTCACTTGTATACAAATATTGCAATATCATAAATTTGTATTTTTATTGTTTAAGACATTTCTGTTGGAGAAAAGGGCAGTGAAAACCAATATCTTATTCACTAAGCTACTACTAATAAACATAATGTCTATTAAAATATTACATTTATAAGAGAAATTGCAATGTTTATACACAATGTTATGTAAACAAGTGACCGACCTGATTAATCGATTTATATAGACGAGAACATTTGACCTGTCACTAAGTAATCCTCGTGTGTTTGCGTAATAGTACAGTTAAAATGTTTTGATTAGTTAAAATCACAACTCTGATTGGATAATGGTTAAGGATGAATATTCAAGGATGACATGTTAATGGTATATATATAGCTTCAACGTGATAAATTGCAGTACAAAAACAAACACAAAATTGCCTATTTTTGTGTTATGGATTAAAATCAAGGACCCTAACACTTACCAATGAAAGCATTAAACATTTGGCACAACATATAAATATTCAGAATGATAAATATAGCGGATTTTGTGTTTGTTTTTGTATTGCAATTTATCGCGCTAGAGTTATAGCAGCTCTCTATATAACTCATTTAATCAGGCCAGTCACCTGTTTACATAACATTGTCTATATAAACATTGCCATTTCTCATATTGATTTATAAATATGACGGATATTGTATATATGAGTATATGGCTTGGTGCATATGGTATTGATTTTCACTGTTGTTTTATCTGATTAAAATGTTTTAAACATTGAAAAAGTTTTGTTTTGATATACAAGTGACCCACCTGATTAAACAGACTATACTGAATGAATTTATTCCAACAATGAGAATGAGTGTCATATGCAAACCCCATGACCCTTTCACAAAGGTCAAGGCCACAGTTGGAGGTCAAAGGTCAACATGAAAATTGTCCTAACCATAACTTGACATGCATTGTTTAAACTTGCTTATATTTCACATAATTGTTAACCTCAATAAGGGTGAGTGTCATACACCAACCCCATGTCCCTACTTCAAAAGTCAAGGTCACTGTTAGAGGTCAAAGGTCTAAATCTCAAAGGCATTATTTCTCAGCAAGTCCAATCTCCTATTCGATTGTTCACTTTATGAATCAACATCTGCCTAAACCTTGCAAAGTGGGATGGATATAATAAGGAAAATATTTCTAGCTTTTCTTACAGACACATAAAATCATGAGGAAAATGAAATTTAGTTTTATAAAATGATTATACAAACCCCATTGAAACATGGTATTGTCCACCCTGATTTCTTATTAGGAAGGCATCCATGCCAGGCTGTAATATACATAAACAACATACATAGACATTCTATGACAAACCTGTAAACAGGGGATCCATTAATATCTGAAATAGGGGTTTTGACCCTTGAAATTTCCAAAAACAACACACATTTTGAGACCCTCAAGATTTTGGTTTTAATCATGAGCATTTGGCCCATAAAATGGTAAAATTAAGTCAAAAGTATCAAAATGATCATTCAGAAGGTAGTGGAATCCCTGATAATGATATTCTAGGCTTCACTGAAAAGTTACCACTTATATATACCTCTTTATTGTGTATACAATATGATATACAATACAATCAGTATAAAAGTTTTATAGTGTGTGCATTTGAATATTACTAAATAGGATAGCTGAGATTACCACTAAAGTCAAAGTTAGTTTAACACAGTGTAACATGAATATTAAAATATAAGAGTCAATAGGGTGGTAACTTTTTATTGACGCTGAGTATAAGTACTTGATTTTCATTGACTCAATCCCCTTATCAAGCCATAACATATTTATTTTGGTGGAATACATGTATACAATATTATGTGCAGCGATGGTTTCTATAAACAAGAGGGCCCACAGGGCCCTAGGTGGCTCACCTGTGCACATTGATCAAGTAGAACCATGTTTTTTTAAAAAAAAATTCCAATCAGTTGTCATGGCAACCAGAGTTTTGCATGGATTTAAATTCTTTTAGCTATTTTTAGACAGGATGACCCAAGGAATATTGTTACCCAATTAATATGAAATTCAACCAGAACTTTTAGGAGAAGATTTTTAAAGATTTTACTATAGATATATAGGGAAAAACAGCACCCCACCCACTAGCGGCCATGTTTTTTGACAAATAAGGACAAAAATGTCAATTTTGTATGAGGGTCACCCAACAACTATTTCTGTAAAATTATTTTGAAATCTGGCAAGCGGTTGATTTTTATGATTTTTTAAATATTTTCCTATCGGTTGCCATGGCAACCAGAGTTCTGCATGGAATGTAATTCTTTTAGCTATTTTAAGAAAGGACCACCCAAGGAACAATTTAACCAATTTATAATGAAATCCAACTAGTACTTTTAGAGGAGAAGATTTTTAAATATTTTACTATAGATATATAGAGAACAAGACTGCGTTCAATAAACGCTTATGCCCGTTGTGGAAGCCTTGTCCATAAATAAGTCCAAAATTAGGTCAAGGTGAAGGTCAAAATTGGGTCAGGTGATACAGGCATGTGAAGAGTGTTCATTTACATCATCCATGCAAGTATGGAAGCTTTGTTGCAAGCCATAATGATGCTAGAAGAAACGGTCAATTTGGGTTAACCGGACGGACGAACGAACGGACAGGTAAATCACTATATGCCTCCCGATCTATCGATACGGGGGCATAAAAACAGCGCCCCACCCTCTGGCGGCCATGTTTTTTGACGAATCAAGACAAAAATGTCAATTTTGTAAGAGGGTCACCCAACAACTATTTCTGTAAAATAATTTTGAAATCTGGCAAGCGGTTGATTTTTATAATTTTTTTTAATTATTTTCCTATCGGTTGCCATGGCAACCAGAGTTATTTATAGATTACAATTCTTTTAGCTATTTTTAGAAAGGACCACCTAAGGAACATTCCTGTGAAGTTTGGTTGAAATTGGTAATGTGGTTCAGGAGGAGAAGTCGTGTGAATGAATTGTTGACGGACGCACGCACGCACAGACGACGGACAAAGAGTGATCACAATAGCTCACCTTGTCACTATTTGCGTTAAAAGCTATGTAAACCATTGTTTGTTCTCTAAATAACAACAAACCACTGAAAGATCTTTTTTTGCCCATCTGATCCTTAATTACCCCAGTAACAAGAGCTGTCCACGCCATGCTAAGATAGTACAATCATTACATATTCAAAACAAAATGCTTCTTAACAGCAGTATTAACCTCTGCTGTATAGAGGTTGGGGCTTCTAGCCAAAAAAGGGGGATAATTCGGACAAATTATGCAGGACTGTTACCTACTCATGTGTAGGTCCTCTTGGTCATGAAGGTAAACAAATAAGCATTTCTTAGTCCAAAAGAGGAATAATTTCAACAAAATGCTAAATAGTTATCTTCTCCTGTGTAGGGGTTGGGGTGAACAAGTATGCAACATATCAAAGCAATATATCAATGCACTTTGAACATATTAGAAGTTAAAAACCTGTACCTAAACTTTAACATTTGCATTTCCAAGACCAAAAGGGGGCATAATTTCAACAAAATGTTTGATAGAGTTACCCACGTATAAATATACAGTTTTATCAGAAACTAGGAGAAAAGTCTCAACAAACATTTAAAATAATGAAACGAACATCTGGAGAGAAGTCTATCAGAAGTATACTTATATATCGATAGTATAAAATGCTTTGTGACAGAAAATTAACTTTAGTATATCAAACAGAGGCCCCAAAAGCATTAGATGAGCGATCAATTTTGAACACCATTCGCCATAACGGACGTCATACACGGAAGAATGATAGAAGGATTATTTGAAATATTCTTGATATTTTTTAACAACTGAAATATTTTTAAACAAACTATATATATATAACACCCTTTCTTGCTAAATACTGAATATATAGTAAATGACTGACTGACTGACTGACTGACTGACTGACTGACTGACTGACTGACTGACTGACTGACTGACTGACTGACTGACTGACTGACTGACTGACTGACTGACTGACTGACTGACTGACTGACTGACTGACTGACTGACTGACTGACTGACTGACTGACTGACTGACTGACTGACTGACTGACTGACTGACTGACTGACTGACTGACTGACTGACTGACTGACTGACTGACTGACTGACTGACTGACTGACTGACTGACTGACTGACTGACTGACTGACTGACTGACTGACTGACTGACTGACTGACTGACTGACTGACTGACTGACTGACTGACTGACTGACTGACTGACTGACTGAGGGCAAACCTATAGTCCCCTCCGGTCAAAAACCGGTAGGGGACTAAAAATTAAGAAATATGGCACCATGTTGTCTAATATCTAATCGCCAACTGGGTGACATCGAGGTAAAATTCAGTATATTCGTCATGTTATGAATATATGAGTTACTGTTGTCATATCATAATTAACGTAAAAAATGACGTCACAAGATTTCATTTACAGTCGCGTAAATTTGCAATTCTGTGTACAGATAGGAAAACCCAAACGCAGACCGAAGAAATGCTGGAGAAATCAAGTATTAGACCTTCTGTATCACGACCACTTGTTTTTAAATGCCATACACTTTTTAAAGAAGGCCTGGATGATGTGACAGACATTGAAGGGAGAGGTAAAAACCTGACGTTGACTGAATCGGTGTTTACGTTGGTCAGAATCGACTAACCGTGACAGTTATGGAAAAATTTGATCTTGCAGAGCTAGTAACGGTACAATTCGGTAAATTTTGACAGGGCAATTACAAATGCATACAAGAGGGCCCAAAGGGCCATAGGTCGCTCACCTGTCCTAGTAGTTCATGCACCCCTAATGGTAGCCTCTATTCCATGTACAAGGTTTTCATATTGTCTTATGCTTTATAATTTACATCACATTTAGACCCAATGACATATTGAAGTGATTTGACAGTGTGACCCAGTTTTTGATTCCTGATGACCCAATATCGAACTTGACCCAGATTTTGTTTAAATAATCATTGAGACCAAGTTTCATAAAGATTAGGCTAGAAATGTGACCTGTAGTGACTACACAAGGTTTTTCTATGATTTGACCTTGTGACCTAGTTTTTGACCCCGGATGACCTAATATCGAACTTGACCTAGATTTTGTTGAGATGATCATTGTGACCAAGTTTCATAATGATTAAGCTAAAACTGTGACCTCTAGTGTCTACACAAGTAATTGTGGACGGACGACGGACGGACAGACAGACGGACGGACGACGGACGAAGAGTGATCACAAAAGCTCACTCTGTCACTTTGTGACAGGTGAGCTAATAAAGTGGTTACTGAAAACATGACGAATAGGCGTATTCTGAATTCAAATAGTTCCAAAATTAGTTAAAATTTGTACATAAAACTATGCCTATCACGATTAGGGATGTTTTATGTATAAATGGTAAAAACAAGTTTAAGATAATTTGCTACTATACATTTTGAGATCATTAACTTGCAAAATGGCCAATATTGTGGACAGCGAGAGCGATTAGCGTGTTGATCACACCTATTTCAATGAATGGTATTTAATTATAATATAATAGTGTAGACTGCGTAGTGATGTTTTGAATGCAGCCATTTTCCTGTGGTGTAACAAATACAATGATTTAATTTCACAGACAAAATTATGTAGATTTCAACAGGGCGGTATAATTGTATTGAACTTGTGATAGGTACATCATCTAGACAGTAATCTCATATAGGCCTTTCCCGAAACTAGGTTACCTCCCTTGGAAATTGACTTCCCTTGACGCTAGTGCGCATGCGCAACATAAAGTCGTCAACTTCCGGGGTGTCTGTATATCGATACAGCCATTACACATAGCACTAGCGATCCGTTATACTTGAGATAAAACAAAGAATACTATATGTGTATATCCCTGAGATAAAACTACTTTGTTGACAATGGTTTTGCTTAGTTTTTGTTGTTAGTTGAACGAACATGTAGGGAAGTGACTACATGGCCTAAAATGATTATAGGGATAATGAAATTTCATTAAAATTGAAATATGTTTCTCAGTAAAATATCATATCACGAGCGCTTTCATTATTCATACGTTTAAAAGACTATTGATAATTATGAATAAACAGCAAAACTATTAAACATACGTTCACATATTATTTTCGGTAACCTTATACGAATTATTCTACGATATTTTTTATGAATATACTCACCAATCAAATTATTTTGACAATCATCCATATAACACACATAGAAATAAACTTGCACTTTTAAGTAATGTGTCTGCACCACCGCGCAGGAAAACAAATGCCTTATTGCATTTTTATTCACAATAGTGCTCGTGGTATTAAAAAAATAAATAATATTATACTAATTATATTAGATTTAAACAATATGACTTTTAATCAAAAGGATATTATTAGGGAAATTTATAGCGAAAATGCATGCACTGGCATTTGCGTTTCTGAAATTATTCATGTATATAGAGAAAATTATATGACAGTCCAGTATTCGTTTGAAGTGCACTTGTAAACACATTTTTGTACCTATATTTAAACACATTTTCAAAACCAAGTGTCATAAAACATAAAGCTGACTGGCAAATAATGATTATGCTCTGCATTTAAAAACAAGAGCACCGCCTACAAGTGCTGAACGCTTGACTTTGTCGTACTTGATTATAAGTACCCTTGCTCATCTGTGAGTGAAGGTTTTAAGAGTAATAAGGGCAGATAACTCATCAATATTACAGAGTTCACAGAGTTACCAGCCTTATCAGTATGGACTCCTCTTGTGCAGGTGAATAACTATGCTGAGTTTCAAGTGGATATCTTTGATAGTCTTTGAGAAAATGACTCAGACAATGACCTTAACCAACACACACGCAGACCCTGAAGCAGACGCACACTATTCCGTCACGACAATAGCTCGACTTTTTTTCTTCAAAAAGTCGAGCTAAAAATGTAACAAAAAGGATCTAGATATGCCAAACTTGTCTTGACTTAAACAAGTGAAAACAACATAAAGACTTGTTGAGAATAATATTGCTATCATAATGTTAGCATAAGTAAAGCTTTCAGCAGTTCAGCCACCCTGGTGTGCAGTCAACATAGAGATACAGCATCAAGGAATATACAACATGTTCAATCACCGCCCACACAGGTACCAATTCACACCTTGGTAGAATGCAGCATGTGTGTTATTCTTGTTCAGAGAAATCAAGCAGTGGCGCAGACTGGGATATAACCCGGGACCTCTCGATCCCAAAGCATGTGCCTCACCTGTAGGCAACATTCCCTCACTTGTAGGCAACATTCCCTCACCTGTAGGCAACATTCCCTCACCTGTAGGCAACATTCCCTCACCTGTAGGCAACATTCCCTCACCTGTAGGCAACATTCCCTCACCTGTAGGCAACATTCCCTCACCTGTAGGCAACATTCTTGTTCTTGGATATTGTTACTCAGTTATTGAATTAGAATTGAAATAGTTTGGTCATAACAAATACTTACCAATTGGGTTTGGGATTTGGTCTCGGAAAATGCAAAAAACAGTGCAGTCGATTCTGTTATATTGTTTGTAGTGATGGTATATTTAATCCTTTCTCCCATTTCGTCGGCGAATGCTAACCAATGTACATTCACACCCTCAAGCATAAAGTCATCGGAATACTGAGCTGAAATGGCAATAACTTGATGATGTATAAATAATCATTAAGTGCATATAGGTTGTTACATATAAAGAATATCTGTGCCCATTACAATAGTCGGTAAATGGCATGAGACACTGCACCCTATTATATGGCTAAGATTGCCGGAAGTGAACATTAGCATTAAGTTGATGCCAACGTTGATGCTCAGATGACTGCAATAATTTAATTAGCAATAGCTTAATTTTCTAATACTGGAGCTAAAAATCACTTTTAGTTGTGGGCCACAAAAAATGAAGATCTTACAGTTTAACAAAATACCTGGGCATAGTTGGAAGGTAGGATAATGGTCACTGTGGTTATTCAACACATCCATAAATTCTGGGCGGTGTACCCATCTATTCATCTCATTGAGTATTTTCTGTAGCGGGCATGTTTCTGCGTTCATCAGTGCACGTGGTTGCACGCAATAAGTCATGAAATCTTCAAAATAGCTGAAATTCAGTATGATTAGAGTTCAGCACGATATAAGGGGTATTATAAGTTTATTCTAGCAGTGTATCCTATGTTTTAGACATTTTTAAAATGTTAACTTGTGATTGTAGACAATTATTGAAATTCCATGAATTTTAGCAATCTGCTCAAATTATTTTCAAGACTTTCTGAATAAAATCCTTTCCTATGACTTTCCGACAAAACCCATTTTCTATGACTTTCCAACAAGACCCATTTTCTTTGATTTTTACAGACAAAAACATTTTCTTTGACTTTTCCAGACAAAACCCATTTGCTTTGACTTTTACAGAAAAAATCCATTCTCCATGATTTTTTTCAGTCAAAACTCACTTTCTTGATTGTTCAAGTAAAAACCTGTGGTCCACAATTTTTCAGACCCCATATAATAAATAGGTGACTTTTCAAGGATCATACAAACCTTGCTAACTAATATAACGGTACACATGACTTACAAGAAAGAATACAACTGTTTTCTAGGATGTTCTAACTATAATACGGAGAATTTGACATGACTCTTAACATTCTATTAGCATAATTTTACAGCAATTGTCTATATTTATAATCTCAACTCGCGACCTTCTATTAGCATAAGTTTACAGCAATTAATTTTCTAATATTTATAATCCAAGTTGTATGTTTTCATAAGCAGGAAGTATCATGAAGATGATCGGGTAGTTAAATATCAACACAAATCTAAAGAATTGATATATTACACAATTCACTCACAGAAATTAATATACTCAATGCAAGAACCTTGTAATATATAAAAACAATTTTATTCTATCATAAAATTTGAATATTTAAATATTCAACCAATTTCAGAATATTAGGATATTCCTCCCCATCTATAGTTTATGGTTACTTATTATTAACTTTATCATAACACATAACACTATCTTACCTACAATCTCCTGTATTTCTGTAGTGATCGAATGCGCTACAATTCTGGGCTATTTGTGTAAACTTGTCTGCTGTACAAACTAAACCTAAACACACAAAACATTAGGTAAGAAAACAACAAACATACAACAGGATACTTGAAAGTCTTCGATAAAACAATAGGACCAAAGGGGCTCTAGATCACTCTTCTGCTGTAATATTGCAGGCAGGCCCCTTTGAAGTAAGCACTTACTACTTCTGACTAAGATTGAAGTAAATGCAGCCTCCATTGTTTGTACAACGAAGGTTTCATGTTACAACCTTGTTATTTTACATCTGATGAAATATATTGAAACTTAGATTTTATCCTGACAAGCATTCTGACCAACTTTCATGGATATTCAGGGAAATATACAGCCTTTATACGATACACAAGATTTTTTATAACTCAACCTAGTCACCTTGTTTTTTACCCCGGATGACCCAATATTGCAAATGACCTAAATCATGGAGATGATCATTGTGACAAGTTTCATAAAGATTATGTCAAAATTGTGACCTCTAAAGTCTACACAAGGTTTTCCAATCATTCTGTCATCCATACGAGGGTTGTTCATTTAATACCCAGACGATCGCCATAGCGCTTGATTGAATCATGCAATTGTAATAAATTTCAGTTTAATAAGACTTGCTCTCCAACTTGATTATTTGACAAAACTTGGTATAATTTTATCCAGCCGAACACAAACTGTGGTTACTATAGTAACCTAACTAAGGGCTACCCGGCCCAGCCCAAGTTTTCAGTGAAATGTAGAGTGTTGATATGACTGTGTGCATGGTATAGTTGCCTATTTTCAACGGAAAACATCATACAATGTTATATCTACATGTACATTATGTTATATATAATATTTGATGTCATTTCAGTACTGTTACTGTGTGTGAAGCGCTAAGTGACATAGGGCGTGTTTCCGTTAATATAGCAATGTTATCGATTTAATGTTAGGGAAAACCAGATTATGATACAATTTCGTAAAAGTATTAGTTATACACCTGTAAAACTAAAGAATCTATTGTAGAGAAGCCTTTTGGGAGTATTCTTAACGGTGGATTTCTACTTATAAGCGGTCCTATGATGACAAGAATCACCTCGAGATGATCCAAGGCCGGGTCGTTGGTTAAACACCTGTTGGAAGGACAAACACAACTTGAATAATAACCACTAATGTATTTACGGAACCATGTGAAATTATAGTGGATGCAGCATTTAACATCACTACCAAACATCGTAAAATGGTAAATGTGTGTGCTCAAGTGACTTTATGGCTCCAAAACGAAATCAAATAGAGAAAAAGTGTCACATATTAGGAGCGAAAATGGCGTAATGTCACTATATTTTGACATCGACTTGGGCCGACTAGCGTTACATGTACTTATTAAAACACTAATATTAAGTAAACCCTTTGTCACAACAAGTTGATATTTCGTATTTGAATTAAGGAATTGTGTGAATGTATTCCTGTAAGTTTCTATCAATATCAGTCAGTTAGTTTTTCAGCAATATAGATTGTCCGGGTATTAAATGAATGACCCTCGTACATTTTACTAAAATGTGATTTTTGGCATACTATTTCGACAGATACATTTAACATTTTGTCGTCAATTAAAGGTTATTTATGAAAAATATCCCGATTCCTTGTATAGACGACCGGCAAAACGGTCTTGGCCGAGATAATGTGGCTTTAAATGAATCCATGAATATCTGATCTGCATTGCAGGATTAATATACTTACCTTCACAATAAGAAAACGCTGAGTCATCTATTGCTAACTCTTCGATGAGATATCCAGCAATGTGACGAGAGACTTGTGTAGAGTCACATTCATAATACTCGTGTCGCAATTCTCCAACCACACATTCAGTTAAAGATGAAAAATTCCTGAGAAAGGAAGGGAGAAGAATTTTTGTTGATTTCTTTGTTAAACTGGACTACAAATCTAATGCCAACCATTTATCGTACTCCCAAATACATAACATCATTTTACCCTTCCATGTTTTGTAATTCAAAAAGATTTACATTTGTTATAAGTTTCATGGAAATTAATCAAAGGTTTTCAAAGATAGGGAAAGATCATTAAAACTCAAAAGGTGGAGCAAAAATAGAAATAAAACAGGTCTTGTCAACAATATTAATGGCCATTTCAAATTACTTGTTGATGAAACTTCAATGAAAAACATACCGACAGAATTCGGGTGAAACTTCTGGTGATGTTAATACTCCATCATAATGCCATTCACAGTTGGTGTGGTTGGACATGGTTTTAATGATCTCAGTCACATTCAGGCATCTATTTTCTACAATTACAAAAAGTAACATAAAATATCACTACAGATCGAGGGTTGTCCATAAAAGTCGCGAACTTCTACTCTCATTTACCATGGTTACAGATTCCAGGGTAATTCCTGGTACTTTTTCACCCGGGCAAGTTGATATAAATTAAAAGCTAAATGATACAGATCCTCTATATATATATATACAAATAAAACAGGGGTCCTACTATGGCATACTGACCAATCCTGAAAATAAGTTGTAAGTCTGTTTCAGATACCATTTAGCACACATCCCGACAGCAGAACTCTGTTTCATACATGTACACTGTTCTGTTGTTAAAATTCAGCTTATGGTACTTCAAATGACCATAACTTTGTCAATTCTTTGAATTTTTTCATCAAATAACTTTATTTTCTGTAGAAAAGTTCAATTTTTCTCATGGATTTACAGATTATTCCGAAATTGTAATGACCCCTGATAAAAATGGATACATACCTTGACATTGATATGGTTCAAACGTGTACCACTCGTTATGATTCCAACTATACTCATCTCTTAACAGCTCAAAGTACCGATACAGCTCAGCCTGCATTGTATTATCTATAACCCAGTCATCACAATATCCTGTTGGTAGGGTGTATTTTACACACTGAAGGAGCGCAGAAAATGTCCTAGAAAAAGACAAAAAAATCAAAAATCATAATGCAATTATAAGCTAACATAGACTCACAAGAAAGATCAAACTTACCTTTGTTTTTGAGTCAACTTAAAACATATTTACACATACAATGTAGATCATTCAATATGTCAAATATACTGAGGGTATAAACATGCAACTTGCTTCAAATGTAAATATACTCTAGTATGTATTGAGTGATTTTCCACAGCTACAGTCACACATGCAGCACTTGGTTCTAGCATATAGATTTGTTATAGGTAAACAAACACTAAATACATAAGTGTGCCAAATGGTGATACACTCAAATGGTGATACACTCAAATGGTGATACACTCAAATGGTGATACACTCAAATGGTGATACACTCAAATGGTGATACACTCAAATGGTGATACACTCAAAGTGTCCTCAAACAAACATTGGATTGACTGGAAATGGTGGTATGGATTGACAAGTCTGCTTTGAAATAATGAAATTGAGTTTGAAGTGATTGTGCACATGTATGTGAAATAGTGAAACTGTTTAAATTTGAATTTTGTGACATTTTGACCTAAATATGAAAATGAAACCGGTCTGGGATCAATCCGCGCGATAGCGAAAATGTGTACTCTATCTTTGATGAGCAAAATTTTTTTTTTTGTCCCCCTTATTTATTGTATTATTTTGAAGTTTAAACATACTTCTTTAAGATGGTATATGTGTGCCAGGTGGCCATAGACTAAAACTTGTTGAAATTTGAGGTCGGCCATTGTCACTTTACATTGAACTAAAGAACAAACCTATTTGGTGGTTCCTAACCTATAGCTAAAACTAGGTCATTCCACTTTTATGCCACTACTATCACATATTAGGGCAAGTATATAAAAAATTTATAGCTGAAACAGGCCAATTAGCGTTTTTATAGCTTAAACTACCTCTGTCAGATTTTTGGTCTTTCAACCGAACAGCTGGGACTAAAAAAAATAGGCTTTTAGCGGTGACATTAATTTTTTTGTTAAGTGATATGTTAGGCATTGTGCCAGGTAATTGAGATACTTGATGTTTTTATGTTTTTCTGTGCTTGGCTGTTTAAGTTGAGTGCTGCCTTCCCTGTCGAATTATCTATTATCACTTTGGTATATTATACAGTCAAAATGGCTAAATAGTGAAGCAGCTCACTTGACAACAATATATCTGACCCTTTTACAAGACACATTGTTCCATGCTATTTTCAACCATTTAAAGAGTAAATTTTCAAAGCTGTTTGTGGGTGGTCGTTGAGACAGTCTTAGTACGTGGCATTGACCTCTGGCTTTGAGGGAAGAGACAGAAAGTGTGATATATAAGGAATCCCGGCGCGCTGCCCTAGCTCGTTAGTTTTTTACCGATACATCCAAGACTACCTCTGGCTTTCCAACCAGTTCATCTCTAGAAAAATGTTTTTGAAATTTCAAGCACCCAAGTCGAGATTCAACCAGTGAGCCCCGGACTGGTAAATAAAAGTGATAACGACTCGACAATTGTTCAACCCTTACACCATTTCTAAAAGATGGCATTACTTGTTTGTCGAAAAGCTTTTTCTTACAAATTGTCTTATCATACAGTTTGTTAGCCAGTTCCGGCGGATTCTTTACTTTTTGCAATGAAAATAGTTTATACACCCGGTCTATTGACCGTACCTTACGGATGCAAAGAGATAAAATCTCTGCAATAAAAAACAGTCACAGTTTCCCAAATTTTCATTTTGAAAAATTAATCAAACTGTCGATTTATAAACATTTGCTGAGTTGTGGCAGCGTTTATCCAGTTCCGGTGTAAACAACACATTCCTAATTTTTCGTCCCGAGAATCCCGTGAGGTAGCCAGTGGGTGTAAATTTCATTGATAATAAGACTAGTCAGATATTGCAAATTACTTATAAAGCCAAACAAGAAGTTTTCATTGCAGCTTTGAGCGATGCGTAAGCTGAACTAAAGTGAAGGACTCAGTGGTGAACAGTTAGGCCTACCACAGCTTCAATATAAAGCCACCTAAAATGTGCACATGAAGTCGGCACAGTACACCAATGTGCACGATGCAAACGTGTGGATGCCTCCTCTAGATGAAATACCAGCACACCTGCATAATTCAGTCAACGATAATGAATAAAACACGAAAAACGCAAATAGAGTCCACAGGAACTGGATAAATGACATGCTCTTCAATTGCAATGCACTTTGTAATCACAAAAGCTGTTTTACAGGCCATATCTATATAAATCGTATCTGCAGTGATTGTACATTCACAATATATTTTGATATCGACATTTATTTGACCAAATAAAAATAATTCAGTCAAAGTATAAAGAATGCTGTATTTCATAATGGCCGACATTATTCAAATTGTCGCACCTCGACTATTTGCAACAACGAGTATACTACTTGAACGTTAATCAAAGATCCTGAAAATTATCAGCAATAATACTGGCATTTATAGGGACTTCCTGACATAAATAAATTTCCCGACCCGGCGTCTGAAAATATTTACATTCGGAATACTTCGGAACTGGATAATCCACCGGAACACCACAACAAACTGTAGTAGATCACTGAAATCTGAACTTTATCAGCAACCATTGTATCTGGTAAGCTGGTATCCCAAGACTATTATGTTGTCTCATGGTATGAGATCCCAACACTCAAACAAAGTATGTTTGTCTCATGGTGTGAGATCCCAACACTCAAACAAAGTATGTTTTCGTCTCATGGTATGAGATCCCAACACTCAAACAAAGTATGTTTTTGTCTCATGGTATGAGATCCCAACACTCAAACAAAGTATGTTTTTGTCTCATGGTATGAGATCCCAACACTCAAACAAAGTATGTTTGTCTCATGGTATGAGATCCCAACACTCAAACAAAGAATGTTTGTCTCATGGTATGAGATCCCAACACTCAAACAAAGTATGTTTGTCTCATGGTATGAGATCCCAACACTCAAACAAAGTATGTTTGTCTCATGGTATGAGATCCCAACACTCAAACAAAGTATGTTTTCGTCTCATGGTATGAGATCCCAACACTCAAACAAAGTATGTTTTTGTCTCATGGTATGAGATCCCAACACTCAAACAAAGTATGTTTTTGTCTCATGGTATGAGATCCCAACACTCAAACAAAGTATGTTTGTCTCATGGTATGAGATCCCAACACTCAAACAAAGAATGTTTGTCTTATGGTATGAGATCCCAACACTCAAACAAAGTATGTTTGTCTCATGGTATGAGATCCCAACACTCAAACAAAGTATGTTTGTCTCATGGTATGAGATCCCAACACTCAAACAAAGTATGTTTGTCTCATGGTATGAGATCCCAACACTCAAACAAAGTATGTTTTTGTCTCATGGTATGAGATCCCAACACTCAAACAAAGTATGTTTGTCTCATGGTATGAGATCCCAACACTCAAACAAAGTATGTTTTTGTCTCATGGTATGAGATCCCAACACTCAAACAAAGTATGTTTTTGTCTCATGGTATGAGATCCCAACACTCAAACAAAGTATGTTTTTGTCTCATGGTATGAGATCCCAACACTCAAACAAAGTATGTTTTTGTCTCATGGTATGAGATCCCAACACTCAAACAAAGTATGTTTGTCTCATGGTATGAGATCCCAACACTCAAACAAAGTATGTTTGTCTCATGGTATGAGATCCCAACACTCAAACAAAGTATGTTTTTGTCTCATGGTATGAGATCCCAACACTCAAACAAAGTATGTTTGTCTCATGGTATGAGATCCCAACACTCAAACAAAGTATGTTTGTCTCATGACTACTTTTAGAAATGTAATGTGAACTTACATGCACTTATGATATGATGTGGGGTCTTCATTAAATATCTGTTGAGCGAAACTATAACATTGATCATGTGATTTCTCATATAGATATTGTATATCATCACATTCATCTGTTGGCATGTCTGAAAGGGAGAGAAAAGCATTCATTTAACCTGATACATGTACTGTTAGTTATCTACATATAGAACTGATAATGTCCTGTTAGTTATCTACATATAGAACTGATAATGTCCTGTTAGTTATCTACATATAGAACTGATAATGTCCTGTTAGTTATCTACATATAGAACTGATAAGTTAGTTATCTACATATAGAACTGATAAGTTAGTTATCTACATATAGAACTGATAAGTTAGTTATCTACATATAGAACTGATAAGTTAGTTATCTACATATAGAACTGATTATGTCCTGTTAGTTATCTACATATAGAACTGATAATGTCCTGTTAGTTATCTACATAAAGAACTGATACACGCCCTGTATGTTATCTACATATAAACCTGATACACTTACGTCCTGTTAGTTATCTACATACAGAACTGATACACGTCCTGTATGTTATCTACATATTATGGACCTGATACACGTCCTGTATGTTATCTACATATGGACCTGATACACGCCCTGTATGTTATCTACATATGGACCTGATACACGCCCTGTATGTTATCTACATATGGGCCTGATACACGCCCTGTATGTTATCTACATATGGACCTGATACACGCCCTGTATGTTATCTACATATGGACCTGATACACGCCCTGTATGTTATCTACTTATGGACCTGATACATGCCCTGTATGTTATCTACTTATGGACCTGGTACATGCCCTGTATGTTACCTACATATGGACCTGATACATGTCCAGTATCTACATATGGACCTGATACAGAATGTTATATACATATGGACCTGATACACGTCCTGTAAGTCATCAACATATGAACCTGACAAGTCCTGTATTTTATCTGCATATAGACCTGATACACGCCCTGTATGTTATCTACATATGGACCTGGTACACACCCTGTATGTTATCCACATATGGACCTGATACACATCTTGAATGTTATCTACATATGGACCTGATACACGTCCTGTATGTTATCTACATATGGACCTGATACACATCCTGAATATTATCTACACATACAGAGACCATCTTTTGCAGTACCATTGGATTGCTACATGTAGTATTGAAAGGTTTAACTGTATTAAGAAATTATATTTAAATTAAAAGGGCTGTTTTTCATCACCTCAATTCCAGAATGTTCAAACTTTTTTTGGGTATTTTTGGAAAGCTCTTTTCAAGATCTATATATTGAAAAGAACATTGTGACATTAAAGATAAACAATAGATTTACTGTGCAATTTTGTTCTATCTCTTGTTACTGAGAGAGAGAGAGGTCAAAGTTTTTAAAGTTGAGTTTCTCAAAATGAACTTTTGTACACTTAGAACATTCTGGAATTGAGGTGATGAATTATGAAAGATGCTATATGAAACTGATGAATGGAAAATATCTTTGAAAACCACTTTATTGTCTGTGAACTATGCATGTCTTGAAGAGGACATGTTATAGCAACACTGTTCCTCGACAATGTCGAGACTGACATACTGTCATTTAATTTCAATGGGACAAAATTTTGTGGTTTGGGTGAAAAAGACTATTTCGTGGGAATGTAATTTCAAGGATTTCGGATTGCATGAAAAATGGCATGGTCTAAGTTCACACAAATTATCAGAACTTGTTCAAAAATCAAATAGTTATTATAATTATTTTATTACTTGTCGATGAATGCAAGTAAACTTCTCAATAAACACTGTCTTATACCAGACTGAACTTGATGTATGCCATCCTCTGTAAACTATTTATTGGTTTAATTGTTCATTGGGGATTTAATTTCGTAGTTGATGTCAAACACAAAATCCACGAAATTAAATCCTCCGCAAATGATATTACAGTATATGGGTCAAATGGGTGGTCTGTGGTCTTATTATTGAGGTTTTAGGGCGGGTGGTCTTATTATTGAGGTTTTAGGGCGGATGGTCTTATTATTGAGGTTTTAGGGCGGGTGGTCTTATTATTGAGGTTTTAGGGCAGGTGATCTTATTATTGAGGTTTTAGGGCGGATGGTCTTATCATTGAGGTTTTAGGGCGGGTGGTCTTATTATTGAGGTTTTAGGGCAGGTGATGGTGGTCTTATTATTGAGGTTTTAGGGCGGGTGGTCTTATCATTGAGGTTTAAGGGAGGATGGTCTTATCATTGAGGTTTTAGGGCGGGTGGTCTTATTATTGAGGTTTTAGGGCGGATGGTCTTATTATTGAGGTTTTAGGGTGGGTGGTCTTATCATTGAGGTTTTAGGGAGGATGGTCTTATCATTGAGGTTTTAGGGCGGATGGTCTTATTATTGAGGTTTTAGGGAAGGTGATCTTATTATTGAGGTTTTAGGGAGGATGGTCTTATCATTGAGGTTTTAGGACGGATGGTCTTATTATTGAGGTTTTAGGGCGGGTGGTCTTATCATTGAGGTTTTAGGGGGAATGGTCTTATCATTGAGGTTTTAGGGCGGATGGTCTTATTATTGAGGTTTTAGGGTGGGTGGTCTTATCATTGAGGTTTTAGGGAGGATGGTCTTATCATTGAGGTTTTAGGGCGGATGGTCTTATCATTGAGGTTTTAGGGCGGATGGTCTTATTATTGAGGTTTTAGGGCGGATGGTCTTATTATTGAGGTTTTAGGGCAGGTCATCTTATTATTGAGGTTTTAGGGCAGGTGATCTTATTATTGAGGTTTTAGGGCGGATGGTCTTATTATTGAGGTTTTAGGGCAGGTGATCTTATTATTGAGGTTTTAGGGCGGATGGTCTTATTATTGAGGTTTTAGGGCAGGTGATCTTATTATTGAGGTTTTAGGGCGGATGGTCTTATTATTGAGGTTTTAGGGCAGGTGATCTTATTATTGAGGTTTAAGGGCGGATGGTCTTATTATTGAGGTTTTAGGGCAGGTGATCTTATTATTGAGGTTTAAGGGCGGATGGTCTTATTATTGAGGTTTTAGGGCAGGTGATCTTATTATTGAGGTTTTAGGGCGGATGGTCTTATTATTGAGGTTTTAGGGCGGATGGTCTTATTATTGAGGTTTTAGGGAGGATGGTCTTATTATTGAGGTTTTAGGGCAGGTGATCTTATTATTGAGGTTTAAGGGCGGATGGTCTTATTATTGAGGTTTTAGGGCGGATGGTCTTATTATTGAGGTTTTAGGGAGGATGGTCTTATTATTGAGGTTTTAGGGCAGGTGATGGTGGTCTTATTATTGAGGTTTTAGGGCGGGTGGTCTTATCATTGAGATTTTAGGGAGGATGGTCTTATCATTGAGGTTTTAGGGCAGGTGATCTTATTATTGAGGTTTTAGGACGGGTGGTCTTATCATTGAGGTTTTAGAGCAGGTGGTCTTATTATTGAGGTTTTAGGGCAGGTGATCTTATTATTGAGGTTTTAGGGCGGATGGTCTTATTATTGAGGTTTTAGGGCAGGTGATGGTGGTCTTATTATTGAGGTTTTAGGGCGGGTGGTCTTATCATTGAGATTTTAGGGAGGATGGTCTTATCATTGAGGTTTTAGGGCAGGTGATCTTATCATTGAGGTTTTAGGACGGGTGGTCTTATCATTGAGATTTTAGGGAGGATGGTCTTATCATTGAGGTTTTAGGGCGGGTGGTCTTATCATTGAGATTTTAGGGAGGATGGTCTTATCATTGAGGTTTTAGGGCAGGTGATCTTATCATTGAGGTTTTAGGACGGGTGGTCTTATCATTGAGATTTTAGGGAGGATGGTCTTATCATTGAGATTTTAGGGCAGGTGATCTTATTATTGAGGTTTTAGGACGGGTGGTCTTATCATTGAGGTTTTAGAGCAGGTGGTCTTATTATTGAGGTTTTAGGGCGGGTGATCTTATTATTGAGGTTTAAGGGCGGGTGGTCTTATCATTGAGGTTTTATTGCGGGTGGTCTTATCATTGAGGTTTTAGGGCGGATGGTCTTATTATTGAGGTTTTAGGGCGGGTGATCTTATTATTGAGGTTTAAGGGCGGGTGGTCTTATCATTGAGGTTTTATTGCGGGTGGTCTTATCATTGAGGTTTTAGGGCGGATGGTCTTATTATTGAGGTTTTAGGGCGGGTGGTCTTATTATTGAGGTTTTAGGGCAGGTGATCTTATTATTGAGGTTTTAGGGCGGGTGGTCTTATTGTTGAGGTTTTAGGGCGGGTGATCTTATTATTGAGGTTTTAGGGCAGGTGATCTTATTATTGAGGTTTAAGGGCGGGTGGTCTTATCATTGAGGTTTTATTGCGGGTGGTCTTATCATTGAGGTTTTAGGGCGGATGGTCTTATTATTGAGGTTTTAGGGCGGGTGATCTTATTATTGAGGTTTAAGGGCGGGTGGTCTTATCATTGAGGTTTTATTGCGGGTGGTCTTATCATTGAGGTTTTAGGGCGGATGGTCTTATTATTGAGGTTTTAGGGCGGGTGATCTTATTATTGAGGTTTAAGGGCGGGTGGTCTTATCATTGAGGTTTTATTGCGGGTGGTCTTATCATTGAGGTTTTAGGGCAGGTGATCTTATTATTGAGGTTTTAGGGCGGGTGGTCTTATTATTGAGGTTTTATTGCGGGTGGTCTTATTATTGAGGTTTTAGGGCAGGTGATCTTATTATTGAGGTTTTAGGGCGGGTAGTCTTATCATTGAGGTTTTAGGGCGGGTGGTCTTATTATTGAGGTTTTAGGACGGGTTGTCTTATCATTGAGGTTTTAGGGTGGGTGGTCTTATCATTGAGGTTTTAGCGTGGTTGGTCTTATTATTGAGGTTTTAGGGCATATAAAGTATTAGGAAAGTTAGTATATTATGCTGGAGTTATAAAATTATAATTATGAAATGTTTTTACATACTATTGCATACGTCTTCATACGCCCAATGCCAATGTGAATCTTCTCGCCCATAATGTCTAAGCAACTTATGGTACACTCCATTTTCTTTGTGGTCAATGGCACACGTATCATTGTACATAGTGTTGCTCTCCACACATGATGTGAATTCCTTAATGGACCTGAAATAGTATAAATGAAAAGTAGAAAGGAATATTAATCCACTTATATTGTGAATTCATCCAATGTGAATCTGCAGCCCATGGTTGCCTAACCAAACCACAACCAAGCACACGATAGTGTTATGCTAGGAAACAGCTTGCTTCAAAAAAGTCCTATGTAGTGAAAAAGTTATATGCTACCATTGCAGATAGCAGACCATTGAACAGCAGTTAAGCACTATCGAGTGCTACTGAAACAGTTTGCATTGCCGTTACAAGCACAGAAGGTAAAAAATGTACCTAGCATACAACCAAACGTGAGGATAACATATTGAAAAGTTGAAAAACTTACCTACAGTACACCTGCTCCAAATACTCATATTCATTGAACACCTTATCAAAAGTAGACTCAACTTGTGGGAAACACTCATTCCATGCATCCTCTGCTATTCCAATACAATGACCTAAAGATACACAAACAAATATTCACTCATTTAAACGTATGAAATTGAAATCAGAATTTATATATAAATACCAGTTTAAAGCCATGGCCATTAAATTATTGTCAATGTTTCTGTTGCGATAGCAACCACAACTTTTGTCAGAAAATTGTTTTTTATTTAGATGGACATAATCTCTTTATTGGCACCTACCCACATACCAAGTTTCATAAACCTAGCTTGGAAACTGTTTGAGTTATGTCTGGATCCAGATATTTGACAGACTTATTGTTACGGTTGACCACTTATTGGGTATTTCTTTTGATAACAAGAGCACCGCCTTGCCGGTGCAGACGCTCATCTGGTCATTGTCACTGTATAAAAGGCCCATTTATACCCTTGCATAAAGTAGGGCAGTTTTATGAGACTTGCTTAAAAAAGTCAGGTATTAATGGTCAAAAAAAGGGGCAATAACTCTTGCAAAATGCTGATCAGAGTTATGTTTCTTGCTTGACATGGTCAGGTATTGATGGTGAACAAGTGTTGAAAGTTTAAAAGCAATAGCCCACATAGTGTATGAGAAAAGTGGACCTAAACACAAAACTTAACCAAGGAATTATCAAAGTCCAAAAAGGGGCAATAACTCACGCAAAATGCTGATCAGAGTTATGGTTTAAGCTTGACATGGTCAGGTGTTGATGGTGAACAAGTGTTGAAAGTTTCAAAGCAATAGCCCACATAGTGTATGAGAAAAGTTAACCTAAACACAAAACTTAACCAAGGAATTTTCTAAGTCCAAAAAGGGGCAATAACTCGTGCAAAATGCTGATCAGAGTTATGGTTCTTGCTTGACATGGTCAGGTATTGATGGTGAACAAGTGTTGAAAGTTTCAAAGCAATTGTGCACATAGTGTATGAGAAAAGTGGACCTAAACACAAAACTTAACCAAGGAATTTTCTAAGTCCAAAAAGGTGCAATAACTCACGCAAAATGCTGATCAGAGTTATGGTTCATGCTTGATATGGTCAGGTATTGATGGTGAACAAGTGTTGAAAGTTTCAAAGCAATAGCCCACATAGTGTATGAGAAAAGTGGACCTAAACACAAAACTTAACCAAGGAATTTTCTAAGTCCAAAAAGGGGCAATAACTCAAGCAAAATGCTGATCAGAGTTATGGGACTTGCTTGGCATGGTCAGGTATTAATGGTGAACAAGTGTTAAAAGTTTCAAAGCAATAACTCTGCTAGTTTAGGAGAAAAGTTGACCTTAAGTCCAAAAAGGGGCAATAATTCTTACAAAATGCAGATCAGAGTTATGGGTCTTGCTTTACAGGCTCAGGTATTGATGTTAAACAAGACTGTGTTGCAAGTTTCAAAGCAATAGCTTTGATAGTTTATGAAAAAAGTTTACCTAAACACAAAACTTAACCAGGCAACGCCGACGCCGACGACAATCAAGTGATGACAATAACTCATCTTTTTTTCAAAAATCAGATGAGCTAAAAAGTACTCACAAGGGAAAAAATACCCAATAAGAGACTTATGGAATGAATAGAATGTTCTCATGAATGGAAATGTATTGGGTGTTTCTTTTGTTCTCTCATACCCAATTTGTGTGCACTGACTGACAGACGGACGGGGGCAAACCTATAGTCCCCTCCAGTTGAAAACCGGTAGGGGACTAATAAGAGTAAATATGGTTGTACCTAAATCAATGCATCTACTTCCACAGCCATAACAGCATTTCCCGTGTGGGTATAAAGCACGACATTCATAATCATTACCACAAAGGGTAGGAAAATCTTCACAATAATCATTATGATCTGGACAGTAACCTTGGGTCTCATCTGAAAGAAATAAGATTAAACAATAAAATCTGCATTCCATCAAAAAGTAATAAAGATAAATGTCAAGAACAACACATGTTGAACTTATTTAATTTGTATTATCATTGATTCGGCATTTTGCCTTCATCAGGAAATACAATCATATAAATGAAATATATTTCACCCAGTCTCCAGGAAAACCTGCTATAATGACATTATGTACTTACAGTTATGTAACAATGTAAATATAAAGCTCTAAAATGAGAAAAATACATAATCCATTGATTCTACTTTAAGTAATTTACCAATATAGTACTATATATCTTAGCTTTAAAATTTCTTATAAATTATATCGAAATCACATACTTCGTTGCTATGGTGACCAATTCCGGAAAAGTACTTCGATTGAGAAAAACGAGGAGTTAGTTGTATAAAGCAGCTATAGCCTTTCTCTGAATGCAAATCATTTTAATTTTGATGTAAATTTTAACAAATTTAACATAATTCTAAAACATGATACATTTTTGATGTAAAAAATGATGTAATTATGAAATCATCGTTGCAGTAACGTCGACTAACGTTTCAATGACGTTTGCGACGTCACACAAAAAGAACCAAATAGAGTCTGTACAAAAACAGCTGTAAGCTTAATCTTAAAATCATTATTTTTGTCAAATGAGCTGGTTTTCCTGGAGACTGGCTCATTTATATATCAAAAAATATGTTTTTGAAACACAATGCCCCCCCCCCCCCCATTGAATGCAAGGTTACAGTTTTGCTACAAAGGCCATATGGTGCCCTCAGGAGACGAAATGAGTGAAAGTTGTTCAATCAATACTACTTCTGTACATTTATTCATATAAATAATATTTTTCCAACATACACACCTAACCCCTAAATGACATGGGACATGAGGGAGGACAGAAACTATAGCTTACCTATGGCCCTAAGTTTAAATCTAATCATAATTCATCATTAATAGTTAAAGGGGCATGCCCTGGAACTGAAGTTTCTCGAATACCAATCCAATTGGTATCATTTAAAATATACCTAAGTCATATAATGAAAACCATGTAAAAAAGTTACGAAATATCCTGCTAATTTTTAAAAAAAAGATATTTCAAGAATATTAAATATCGTTGTTACCAGTTTCTGGGCATGCCCCTTTAAAGGAATACATATCCCAACCCTTTTCCAAACAATAACACAGTGTATAAACGAGTCAACTTCCGGTTCTAGCAGTAAGGCTTACACGTTGAATTGAATAGACTTCGTATAAGTCATACAGTGATCCAAAATCACAGATGCTTTTATTCACAATAAGTCATACAAGTTTATTTGTATAGTATCCCAACAAGTCATACAGTGATCCGAAATCAGATGCTTTTGTTCACAATAAGTCGTACAAGTTTAATTGTATAGTATCCCAATAAGTCATACAGTGATCGGAAATCACAGATGCTTTTGTTCACAATAAGTCATACAAGTTTATTTGTAAAGTAACCGAATAAGTCATACAGTGATTTTGGTTTATACACTGTGAATGAGAAATAACATATTTACCAAACTGGTGTGATGTATGAAGGATCTTCCACTGGAGAGGTTGGATAGCACCACGTATCAGTGCTTCAGGACCAACAAACGACTTGACATCCAAACCAAAAAGTACCATCTGATGTTCATCCGAGTAACTTTAAATAAACAATACAAAAGTTATTATAATAATTCATGTATTATCGGACAAAGATAAATTGGCCAGGCTATAAATAGTACCAGAACAAAAACAGACTTATTTACATTTTGCACCTGAAGTGAACTAATAAGGTGTATTAATTTAATTAAAGGTTGTAAAGAAAGTTTGTTCCAGTTTTTGAAAAGCTTTTGTATTAAAAGCTATTAAATATATTTGCACCAAATTTTGCATTCAGTCTCCTGGTATAATGACAACATTATGTACAACGGTTTTAGCTGATATGACTGGCAATATTTTTTCAACCGCATTGAATGAATTTATTTATCTTGTTTCGAATATGACGTAAACGACGTCGCGGCCGGGTAAATTTCGAAATGCTCCCTTTGTTGTCCACTCACTGTATCGTTGTATATGTTTTAAGCTTGTAATGAACTAAACTAATATTTAACCTTATATATGAACAAAACATCATCCAAGTTATGAAGCTGTTAGTTTTCGTTTTGCAAATAAATGCCTTTTGTTTTCCCATATACATAGTTTTTTTCTAAAAGGTTTGTCAACTCGGACGTTTCTTTACTTTTGGATTTATTTAGCTACTCTTTACTTGAAAAATGAGGCATGTCTTCGCCATTGCCTTATAATGTTTGTAGAAATTGTTCCTGTAATTTTCCGCCGTTATTTTTTACACAGTCGGTCATTTTCTTTACCCTACTCTCATTTTTCGCTTGACGTTTACGTCACGTCACGTTTGACGAAATCTACACCCTGTACATGCAAAATCAAAGTTGTGCTCCAATTTTATGAGTACAGTCCTATAGCCATCAGTATCTTTAAGCATAAGGTGTTGCTAAACAATATGAATGTCTAAAATGCCTAAATCTGGCTATGTTTCATTTTTGCAGTTATTTCAGTTTGTCGTCTCATCTTTAAAATGGCCGTTGACGTAACGTAAACGTACGCTTACTTCCGCGTTCTATAAATCATGGCAACGGCGTCCACTATAACTGAATCCAAGCAAAAATAATCCACTGATCCTAAATTTAGTAATATATCCTCATAGCAAATTTCGTAATGTTATGCTTTGTAAAAATAAAAATATGCCAAACTTGCTGACCGGAACGAACTTTCTTTACACCCTTACAATAGCCAATCAGAAAATAGCTCAGTCAGTACAGGACAGGGTCTAGTCACAACAAAGGCGGTTTTTTATTACACATGAGTTCGAATCCCAGTTTATGACTAGAAAAATATGTTAGCATTAAGTCTATCTTTTTTTAGTATGTAATTTACAAATGAAAAGAAAACAAAATAACCATGATGATAAAAAAAAAATACGCAACGAGGATTCGAACCTGCATACAACAATATAATGTCGAGTACATCATCCATTGGGGGATGCGTTACCACTGAGCCACTGACGCTTTTTGAGAAATGATTGCATTATTAACATGACTAGCAAATGTTTCGATTAATCAGATGTGAAGGTTATTTTATGCTTATTCACTAGCACTAAATTTAGCACGGCCAATTTATGTTTGTCCAACTAATGAAGCTTAGTTTAGGAGTATCAAAGAAAAAGTAACATTTTAAGCGAAGTAAATAATCAGGTTAAGTGGTAACTTCTTGTGGTCCATGAATTATCTTTTTGTATGTCCCTTCTTGTATGTCCCTGCTTGTATGTCCCTTCTTGTATGTCCCTTCTTGTATGTCCCTTCTTGTATGTCCCTGCTTGTATGTCCCTTCTTGTATGTCCCTTCTTGTATGTCCCTTCTTGTATGTCCCTTCTTGTATGTCCCTTCTTGTATGTCCCTGCTTGTATGTCCCTTCTTGTATGTCCCTTCTTGTATGTCCCTGCTTGTATGTCCCTTCTTGTATGTCCCTGCTTGTATGTCCCTTCTTGTATGTCCCTTCTTGTATGTCCCTTCTTGTATGTCCCTTCTTGTATGTCCCTGCTTGTATGTCCCTTCTTGTATGTCCCTTCTTGTATGTCCCTTCTTGTATGTCCCTTCTTGTATGTCCCTGCTTGTATGTCCCTTCTTGTATGTCCCTTCTTGTATGTCCCTTCTTGTATGTCCCTTCTTGTATGTCCCTGCTTGTATGTCCCTGCTTGTATGTCCCTTCTTGTATGTCCCTTCTTGTATGTCCCTTCTTGTGTGTCCCTTCTTGTATGTCTTGTATGTCCCTGCTTGTATGTCCCTTCTTGTATGTCCCTTCTTGTATGTCCCTTCTTGTATGTCCCTTCTTGTATGTCCCTGCTTGTATGTCCCTTCTTGTATGTCCCTTCTTGTATGTCCCTTCTTGTATGTCCCTTCTTGTATGTCCCTGCTTGTATGTCCCTTCTTGTATGTCCCTTCTTGTATGTCCCTTCTTGTATGTCCCTTCTTGTATGTCCCTGCTTGTATGTCCCTTCTTGTATGTCCCTTCTTGTATGTCCCTTCTTGTATGTCCCTTCTTGTATGTCCCTGCTTGTATGTCCCTGCTTGTATGTCCCTGCTTGTATGTCCCTTCTTGTATGTCCCTGCTTGTATGTCCCTTCTTGCGTCTATCATACTAGGCTGATTCTGCTGAATGCTGCATTCCCTGTCTGATATGTTTTTCTCTTTTTCTATAATATTCTTCCTTCATAACAAAATATTCCAAACAGACAGATGTTCGAAGTCCAATCAGTTGATTCCTTTCACATCCATATCGAGAGGGCAGTTGGTCCGAAGATTATACTGTAAAATCATTATTTTTTGAGGGAGTTGAAATTTTGTTGATTTCCATTGACTCGACCACCAAATCTCATTCCCATCATTAATCAACCACATAAATACAGGACATGAGTTTACCATTCAATGTTTTGTAATTTACAACCCCACCCACGAAAATGCATTTTCATCAAAATCCACAAAATTTGATATCCACGAAAATATATGACTTATGATATATATGAGCCAGTCTCTAGGAAAACCTGCTATTTTGACAAAAATGTTGACTTTAAGATTTTCCATAGGAAATACAGGATAATGTTAAATAAGCAAATTGCAAAAGAAATTATGTTAATATCTTAAGTTTTAAGGAAGTTACAGCTGTTTTTGTAGAGACCCTATTCGGAGCTTTTTGTGTGACGTCGCAAACGTCATTCAAACGTTATTCGACGTAACTGAAATAAGTATTTCATTTTTACACCATTTGATCAATTCTTGACATAAACTGTTCAAAATAGTACCAAATTCTATAATTATGTTTCCCTTTTCAAAATATGTATCAAAATCGAAATTGTTTGTATTCAGAGAAAGGCTACTTCTGTTTTAAACAACTACATCCTCGTTTTTCTCAATCAGAGTACTTTTCTGAAATTGGTCACCATAGCAACGAAGTATGTGTTTTCGACATAATTCATATGAAAATTTAAAGCTAATTTGTAGTACTATATGGGTCAATTACTTAAAATAGAATCAATAGATATGTATTTTTCCTTATTTTAGAGCTTTATCAAAATCTTGTTACATATAGTAATTACATAATGTCATTATAGCAGGTTTTCCTGGAGACTGGCTCATATCCTTTCCGCTACCATAGCGTACTAATGCAGACTCGCCGGGATGGCCATTTCGGCCTTCCGTAGTTTTCGACCTAAATGCCCAAATTCGGGAATTTTGCTGTCATGGGTACACAGGCATCCCAGACTACAAACTAAGAAGTTTTTCGCGCAAGGGTCACTGCACATCGTCATTTCCGGTGACCTTTAGTCGAAATGTTGAAAAAAAATTCTACTTTCGGTTTGAGGTAGGTGTGTAGCATCCGGATGTATCGAGTTTTTATCAGTGCTGCAAGTCAATAGTGTCTCAGGGACGGGGTTATAATAGGGACCATATGAATTTCTCATAACCCCCCAAAAAATCGTGGTAGCGGAAAGGATATACAGTAAATGAAATCAGAAAACTGACCTTGGGTCCAGAGAACTTATCTCAAAGCTGATGTCCTCAAGGTTCATCAATGTTGGAAATAGCTGAAAGGTCAAAGAAAATAATTTTATGATACATTTCATAAATATACGAGGGGTGATCAACAAATATGCGGAAAAGTGCTGTCATTTCTTTATTTATCACTGTAAGTCATTAAAACCTTATAAACATGAAGATAAATTTATTTCAAATTGTTTCATCGCTGACCATCAATATTAACCAAAGTCAGAATGAACGCCATTTCCTATGGCAACATCACTCAAGGTTATGCGGCCAAAATTTTCATTTTTCCAACGTTGCACATAGCAAACGATGATGTATCATTCGTGCATTTGTATTATTATAATTTTCTAAAGGGTTGGCTTTGAATATGCAATGATAAAACATTACATTCATTATTTTAAAAAAATGTTGTAACGTCAAAATTCCGTTGAAGAGCTAATTGCTTCGAAGTCTTTGTCTGAAAATTAGTGTGATACCGAAATCGGATGAAATGTCATAAAATACCAATACCAATATTGCAAAATACAACAAATATGTAATAGCATACACAACATGTGTCTGTTTTGCATATTCTCTCACATGTAGCCATGTGAAATCAATGCCGACATGCGAATGGGCTAATATTACGCCGTCAATAACGTTGTGTAAAAGTTTAAAGTTAGAAAAAGGGAATAACTCTCATATAATGCTGGATAGAATTGTTTCCTCTTGACAGTAGATGTAGGTCATCACATTCCACAAGTGTATAGACTTTCAAGTTGAAAGCTTTAAAAGTGGATGAGAAAATTATAGTTTAAGTGTAAAATTTACTGGTATTTCTATGAACTAAGTCCAAACAAGGGCAGATAACCCCATAAATATTGGTCACAGAGTTAACAGCCTTGTCAGTACAGACTCCCCCTGTGATGAGGAACCGCCATGTTGAGTTTCAAATGGAAACTTTCGATAGTCATTGAGAAAATGACTCTGACAATAAACTTAACCAATGCAGACGATCCAGTCACGACAATAGCTCAACTTTTCTTCTTCGAAAAGTCAAGCTAAAAACAAACTCACCAGTTCTGTTATATTTTGTTTTAACTCTTCAGACATTTCCCAAAAATCTGGCATCCATGGTATGTCTGTTAAGATGGATACACTAAAGGAAGCTGAAACATAGAAATACATGTATCAGAGCCCCAGTGTTCACAAAGGATAAACTGATCCACATAAAATTTCATCCCGAAAATGATTGCCCATTTTTTGGAAGTTTTTAAGGAATTTATAATATAGGTAAGCCAGGTGCTCAAAATCTTTGCCATTACAAATCTACACAATAGCTAAACCACTTCTAGTTAAGACGTTGAAAACATTTTGAACTTTTTTTCCATTGAAAAAGTAAACTCTTGTCTTTGAGATTGAAACTGCTCCTGAAATATCCAGGATCATTTCTTAGAATTTCTTAAATGTAATAATCTTAACATGTTTTTAAAACAAAGTATAGTACGGAGAATTTGACAGGCCTCTCGACATTCTATTAGCACAATTTAACAGTGGATATATTGTCTATATTTATAACCCCGGTGGTATGTTTTCATTAGCAGGAAGTATTGTCTGACCAGATTAAACTGAGACTCCTTGCATAATTCGGTCAAGTCCGGAAAATTCCGAAGTTATAAAAACATATAATTACATTTATCGCTATATGTGGCTTTATTGAGTTGCTGCTTGATAACAATCTGTAATGGCTCAGTGGTTAAGTGTGCGCTGTGAAGACCATAAGGTATCTGGTTCGAGGCTTAACTAAATATATTTTTTATTTAACATTTTTTATCTTTTTATGCAAGTATGATATTTGTGAATTATAATCCTCCCTATGTTCACATATCCACTACACATTTCAGACATACATTAAATTTAAAACGGCCAAGTTGTTGAAGCCTTTTTCATGAACTTGGAATATAACAATATGCAATTGAAAATATTACAAAACTGAAAATAAAGACAAATAATATAAGAACGGACGGGGAATAGTTTTAAACATAAACCCCTTGATTCAAGGATAGATAGTTGAAATAAAAATATTAATGACAAAAGCTTGCAGTAAGTTTCGAACCTGCAACCACTTGGGTTAAAGACGCAAACGTTTCCACTGCGCTACAAATCATGCTTGATTTTTCTTTCGATTTTGTAACAAATACAGAAAGTACTGCACATGTAGTAAATAAACATACGAATCGAAAACAGCCGACTACAGCCGGGGGTATACAGACTTTAATCAGAGTCTCAGTTTAATCTGGTCAGACAATATGACAAAGACGCTTGAGGTGTAATACCTACACAAATCAAAAGGACCAATGATTTATATATTCAAGGAAAGAAACTAGTAGTAATATATTCATGCATAAAGGTCAGGGATCAAGTTAAATTCTCTGTGCTATACAAAATCTTAATACAGTACAAGCAAGGTGGGTTTTCCAAAGTCCACCCGTCACGGTGGCGACGACTCTGGGTGGCAGCGCAAAATATGCTACCGTGAACCCACCCAAATCCACCTAGACTTAAAATTAGGGTGGACAACCCACCGTGACCATTGCCACCGTGACAACACGGTGGAAACGCGGTGGCAATAGATCGTCATTAAATTATGAAGTTTTGCATTTTTCCCGATTTATTTTCCAAATAAATAGAAAACTGTTCTCCAAGTAATACGGATAGTTTATTGCATATAATCAAATTGTTTACCATACTGTGATCCGGGTGGTCGGTGATAATCCATTATGCAATAGTACAACAACAAAAAACTGCACTCTCTGACCGATCACTCCACAGACGTAAGAAAATTAAATAGTTTGACATGGGCTGCATATAGGGGTGAGACATTCGATCTAAGATCTACCAATTGTTGTTACAAAATGAACTAATCCTCACACAGATGCTACAAATAATAATTGCAATTTACTCATTTTTCGGGGATTCAGGAACAATTAATTCTTACCTACAATGTGCACGTGTTTATAACAAGCGTATAATTGACACCCCTGTATAGCCCTTGATATGCATAAAGTTCACAGGTGTGACCTAATGTGTACATGTCACTGGCATTGCGGGAGTTAAGAATTATGTAAGGCCACATCTTTTTATCTCGTGGTTAACAAAGAATTTTTTGGAACGACCGGTAGAAACTAGAAATTCGTGCCCTCGGGCAAATTATGTTGAGCCTCGGCGCACGTTGAAAAATGGCTACAACTTAAATTAGCCTTCAATTTGATCTTTGACCTTCAACTGTGACCTTGACCTTTGAGATAGGAAACTGGGGGTTGGGCATGACACTCTGCCTCATGGAGGTTAACATTCATGCCAAATATAAGAAAGATTGGTCAATGTATGACAAAGGTATGGTCCGGACAAGCTTCAATTTGACCTTGGACCTCCAACTGTGACCATGACCTTTGAGATAGGAATCTGGGGGTTGGGCATGACACTCCTCCTCATGGAGGTGAACATTCATGCCAAATATAAGCAACATTGGTCAAAGCATGACAAAGTTATGGTCCGGACAAGCTTCAATTTGACCTTTGACCTCCAACTGTGACCTTGACCTTTGAGATAGGAACCTGGGGGTTGGGCATGACACTCTTCCTCGTAGAGGTGAACATTCATGCCAAATATAAGCAACATTGGTCAAAGCATGACAAAGTTATGGTCCGGACAAAACAGGACGGACGGACGCACGCACGCACGCACATACACCAAAAGTGGCGACTAAGTCTCGCTCACCGCAAGCGGGCTCGACAAAAATGCTTTGGTGTTAAACCCCATCACAAAATTTCGTTACAAATTATTTTATCCCTCTGTCCCAACCTCTATATTCTACTTAAAATTTGCGACAGAAACAGATACTCATGTGTACTATCCATAGCAAAGGCGTTACGTATAGTACGTTCGCCCATAGCAACGTTTACGGCAGTCAACGTGCGGAACACTAATGTACGCGCGAAAAACGGTAAAGTATTAATAAAACGCGCGCAGGTTATGAAATAAATTATGAAAACATTAATTGAACGTATGTATACATGGTCAACAAATAAGAAGATGTAGCTGTTGACAATACAACACAACTATAAATCACCATGCCCTTACTATTTCGATCAAAGACAGCAGTGCCGACTTTGTAACTTCAGAAGTCGCTGACAATCGGTAGATGACTAAAACTCAAACGTTGCCGACCTTTGTCGGGCAATCAAAAGCAACTAACATTGTGAACTGACATCAAAGATATCGTAGCCGATGCACATTCGAATTTTGACTGATCTACAAATATTTGCACACTTTGACACAATTTATAGAAACACGTTGAAATCATCGCTCATCGCTCATTTATAATATGTTAAGCAGTGTTAGTGTAATAATTCATGATTATTATATATTGCATTGATAAAACACATATGTAACAATAATGGATTAGATCTAATATTTGAAGGTAATTTAACTCTTCTTGTCTCAATTCAAAGTCGGTTCGACCGCGTTTTTTATAATTTACGTAGTCTCGCCTTTTTGACTAGTTGTCACGAATAATGCGATGTACAAATAATATAACATCCTGAAAAATAGTATTTGGTCACTCTAAATTATAAATTAATTAAAATCTATGCACAAAATACAGATACTTGTGCATGTAGTTAACTAAATTAAATTACATGTACAATTTGGTCGCTTTTCGAAAAATGAGTTCACCTAGTTCATTTGACCTCAATGTTTTTCCATTTCGTGGGTCGTCACCCTGTCTAAGCGTATTTTCGAGCGTGGAGATCGAATATGACGGAGCAATGCGAGAAAAGTGGATCGGAAGGAGAGTCAAGGTAATGTTTTGCTTCACCATTCTTTTAATTTTAAACCTATGAGATCGGGAATTGGCCGAGGATGACCTACAATAAATTTCCCTTGATCTTGATGCATTGAAATATCTATAGCACTTGTAGTTTTTTCTAACATTCGGGAAAACCCCAGCGAAACTCGTCTATTTTGCTACCGTCCCGTTGTTTTATTCGATCTCTACGCTCGAAAATACGCTTAGACAGGGTGGTCGTCAGTTTTGTAAACCAGAAGTGGCCTTATATGTTTATAATTTCTATACATGGTTACGCATTTTAATATTCTCCGAACCGAACTTTTAATATTCTCCCAACTGAACTTGACAAATGAAAACACAGCGACATATCGAGTGTAATTGTGTTACTTGGCGTCTTGGAAATACTATATTATGATATTATGAGTAGGCCTATATGTAAGTATTTCTCAAAATATGTTAGAAATTAAATTCTTTACATGGTAACACATTTTAATATTCTCCGAACTGAACTTTTAAAATTCATCAACTGAACTTGACGAATTTAAGCACAGCGACATATCGAGTGTAATTGTGTTACTTGGCGTCTTGTACAAGCAGACAAAACAGAAGTGATGAGTAAACAAAGTTGAGCTAGCATTGGAGGTGATGAAACTTATTGCCACCTTCAGCTCTGACACTTTAAAACATTGTGTATTTATTTTAATTGTAATGCTCGAGAAGACCCAACATAACTTTCTCCTATTCCATTCCATCTAGGCAGCTTCAATTGCAATCACAATTAAAGTTAAAAATGCTTAAAAAAATAATAAAAAAATTACAACCATGATAAAAAAAACCATAAGCACCTAGCTTCTGATCATATTAATTAATTAATTTTATCACATAACCTGCGCTCCAGGAGTGCCGTAAAGCCGTGCCATAAATATCGTTCGGCACTCCCAGACTGTGCAATAAATATTTAAATTAGCTTAACGTGACGTTAGCCAATCCATGCATTGATCCGCCAATGGCGTCAGGATAATATCAACGTTGCCATGACGTTGCGCTCATTGTACCGTTGCCATGGCCATCCCCCGCCGTATATGATTGCCACTAATGGGTGTTAAATAGAAACAGGACTAGATACAAAAAGAAGGAAAGAGATGTTAGGGGAAAAAAAGAGTTAATTAATGAAATGGAACCAGGCAGAGTTCAAAAGAAGGGAAAATGTTTTGGTTGATCACCCCCATAATTGCTATTTGTCGAAAAAATGTGAGGACTATACTGACAAAAATGTCTATAAAATCATCAAATTTAATTTAAGTTTTAAAATCAAATGATTTCCCAGGTGCCTAATAGTTATATTAATAAAACAAGAGGGCCATTGGCCCTGAAGCGCTCTGACTAGCAGTTTAGGCAGAATCAGTATTTATGATATGACCTGTTACAAGGTTTTTCTTTGATGTGACCTGGTGACCTAGTTTTTTACCCCAGATGACCCAGTTGCGAACTTGACCTAGATTTCATAGAGATACACATTGTGGCAAAGTTTCATTAAGATAATATCAAAAATGTGACCTCTAGAGAGTTAAAAAGTTTTTCTTTGATTTGACCTAGTGATCCAGTTTTTTACCCCAGATGACCCAGTTACGAATTGACCTATATTTTATAGAGACATACATTGTGACCAAGTATCATAAAGATTAGGTAAAAATTGTGACCTCTAGAATGGTAACAAGGTTTTTCTTTGATTTGACCTAGTGACCTTGTTTTTACCCCAGATGACCCAGTTACGAATTGACCTATATTTTATAGAGACATACATTGTGACCAAGTATCATAAAGATTAGGTAAAAATTGTGACCTCTAGAATGGTAACAAGGTTTTTCTTGAATGTAAACTTGTGACCTAGTTTTTTACCCTAGATGACCTGGTTGCAAAATTGACCTAGATTTGATAGAGACATACATTGTGACCAAGTTTCATTCAGATTATGTAAAAAATGTGACCTCTCGAGTTTAATAGTACAGTAGGCTTGGTGAAAAAAACACAAGGTTTTTCTTTGATGTGACCTAGTGACCTAGTTTTTTACCCAAGATGACCCAATTACATACTTGACCTAGATTTCATAGAGACATACATTGTGACCAAGTTTCATTAAGATTATTTAAAAAATGTGACCTCTAGAGTGTTAACAAGGTTTTTCCTTGATGTGAACTAGTGACCTAGTTTTTGATCCCAGATGACCCAATTACGAACTTGACCTAGATTTCATAGAGACATACAATGTGACCAAGTTTCATTAAGATTATGTCAAAAATATGACCTCTAGAGTGTTAACAAGGTTTTTCTTTGATTTGACCTAGTGACCTAGTTTTAGACCCCAGATGACCCATTTACAAACTTGACCTAGATTTCATCGAAACAAAAAAAGATTAAGTGAAAATTATGACCTCTAGAGTGTTAACAGTCCAATTGTTGATGGCGCACGGCGCACAGTGGACAGCGACGGGGGACAAAAGGGCGATCACAAAAGCTCACCTTGAGCACTTTGTGCTCAGGTGAGCTTAAAAATCAATAACAAGCAGAAGATGCGAGTAAAGATAGTTATGTTCATATATATTACCAACATAGTTGTAAAATTTTGTGAGATTTTTTCATTCTACAAAATATATAATGACTAAATTCCTACACAAGAGGATTAAAGATCCTTGGACGCTCACCTGCTAAACATGGCCAAACTTTGAACTTGACCTTAAGGTCATCAAGATAAACATTTTGACTAAACTTCGTGAAGGTTAAAGCAAAACTGAGGCATCCAGAGTGTTAAAAAGGTTTTGCTATTATTTGACATATTGACCTAGTTTTTTACCGATATGACCAAGATAAACATTTTGACCAAAGTGGATGAAGATTAAAGCAAAAAAATGTGGCCTCCAAAAGGTTAACAAGGTTTTCCTATTTTATGACCTAGTTTTTGACCCCACATGAACGAACTTCGAACTTGACATTAAGGTCATCAAGATAAACATTTCGACCAAACTTCATGAAGATTGAAGCAAAAATGTGGCCTCCAGAGTGTTAAAAAGGTTTTCCTATTATTTGACCTTTTGACCCAGTTTTTGACCCCACATGACCCAACTTCGAACTTGACCTAGATTTCATTAAGATACAACTACTGACCAAGTTTGATGAAGATCAAAACCAAATTGAAAGTGCTAGAGTGTTAAAGGTGAAATGTCTAACGGACGGACGACAGACAAAAAACAATCACAAAAGCTCACCTTGCCACATCAGGAAAATGTCAAAAATTTTCAAAATTAATCAAAGGGTGTTAATTTCAAAACTGGGTCACTGAACTTCTCCAAGTTGCTGTCTATTCACCTACCAAATTTCAAGTCAATACCCCAAATAGTTTTAGAGTTATGCTCTGGACAAAAAAATGTTTTAAAATTAAAGAAGGGGAGATAATTTCAAAAGTGGGCCAAATAGAGTTATGTTTCCTGGTCACTGCACTTCTCCTAGTTGCCATTTATTCACATACCAAGTTTCAAGTCAATACCTTAAATAGTTGAAGAGTGATGCTCCGGACAAAATATGGGACGGACGGACGGAAGCATACTATTACTATATCCCTTCGCCTTCGGTGGGGGATAAAAATTGACCAATGAAAAAGTATCGGATTCCACTATACAATGCTATAATTTTTAAATTGGCCAATAAAAAAATATCAGATTTCACTCTGCAATGCTACATTATAAAATTGACAAATGAAAAAATATCATATTCTACTCTACCTTGCTCTGACACAGGATGAATACAGTTGAATGATTCGCCAAGTTGACAGCATTTCATACCAGGGTCTTCACATTCATAATCGAATGAACACACTCCGGGTCTGAGTTGATACATTGATGGTGAAATGTACGGGCAATATCCGGGATTCTCTTGGATGCCTTAAATACAAAAAGTAAACGTCTTTATATAATACTGTAAACCAAGAAATTATTCCGCACAATTTAGATTTGTAGAGTTCCCGAGTGGTAGAATTTCACAAAATTATGTCGCCGCAAAAATTCTAAAAACATTAAATATGGACATTGTAGGAAACTTAAAAACGCAAAAAATTGTATTTGAAAAGTAAATTGGTTTACAGAATACAGTTCAACCTCGCGTGAGCAACGTCCAAGGGGAAACTGAAAGTTTGGTTGTTGTACAGAGGTTGTTGCTATGGAGAGGTAAAATATTAAGTAAATTTTTACTTTCGTAACAAAATGATTGTGCTGCTATATATATAGAGGTTGTTGCTCAATAGAGGGCTACTCTGAAGAGATTAAACCACGTTTATGTCCAACAAGAGAGTCATTAAGGTCCTAAATCATTTACATGTATATCAAAGGTCTAAGATATAAATGTACAAAATATGAACTGTATGACAAAACCAGTATTTATCTAAAGCCATGGTTGGCACACTGGTCAAGTTGATAACGCTCTTGACTACGGATCGAGAGCACCTAAGGTTCGATTCTTGTTAAAGAACCAAGGAGTCTAGAGTATAACGTCCCCTGATTCCTTGTATTATACAAACTTTTACTCTTCCCTCGAAGTCTGAGGTCATTGGCAAATTAGACAGGAATAAAACCGGACCAAACAGAAACAAACAACATCTAAGGCCAAACTCTAAACAAACTTGTTAACAGTTTCTAGAAAATACTCAAAGACCTAACCATAGCATTCTCTGATAGCCTGAAGTCCATTGGGTATGTAGGAAAAGTGTTGGATGTAAATGGTAGCCATTGCCCGTGGAATAAACTCCTCCAATAGCTGCTGATTACACGGTGTAGTTGTATATCTTGATATTGACTTAATAACACAATTCTTCAACTCTGTGGTATTGCTGTAATTATAAACAAGAGATGTTTGTAAAACACGTACACCCCCATCGCAGCCCAAAAGTCAGAAATGGTAAAGGTCGCAGTTAATAAGACCTTTACGCTACTAACCACAAAATCAATATGGGTCATCTACTGTTGATGACCAACCACCATCTAAAATTTGAAGATCCTAGGGGAAAGTGTTCTTAAGTTATTGAACGGAAACCATTTGTTCAACTGACTGACAGACAGACAGACCAACCAACATGTGCAAAGCAATATACCGCCTCATCAAAGATGGGGGGCATAAAAGTTTCTAAATATAGGATCCATCATGAGTTGTCTTGGAGATCAACATTTTTTAAAAGAGTCTAGAATAGAAAACACAGGTTCTTAAGTGAGCCTTTGGAGAGCTTAATAATTCGTTTTAATGACAAGTTTAAGAAATGTTGATATCAAAGACAACTAATAACGGATTCATTTTATCACATTACCATAGTTACCGAGTCAATACAACGTCAATGAGAACACATTTAAGCTGGCTACATTACGTTTTCGCGCCAAAAAGTTGGTGACGTCACATATTGTTAACACACGTTTTGGAGAAATTGTTCCGTCATTTGTTCTCGCATGGAATATCACGGTATCTATGTTATAACATATGTTGCTCCACAAATCACAGACAATTCTTTGATCAACTTTAAAATACTGTAAATCCGGTATTATTTGCGGTAGTTTAATTTTCGCTAATTTTCGCGATTCGTACTCATCGCCAATTCATCATTCATGTCATCAATGTTTTCCCATTGAAGATACTGACTACTATTACTCGAAGGTCAAGGTGGACTAGTACCGATAAATAGATGGAAATGAAACAGAAACTTTTGACATACTTTGAAAAATAATTACTTTAATCTGATATATTCTGAATAACAACAGTCAATGAAGGGTGCTTGTATTGTTCAACCCAACTACCGGTCATTCATAGCCAGGGACAGTAATGTTTTACGATATGAATATAGAAGGGATTTGCTGGGACCAAAGATTTTTCACTATATATACATATAAAATTATAGTGAATAAAACCTGCTAAAGCCATAAATCCTTCCTTCACCCTCAACTGCATGTTGAGGTAAGTCATCTGTGAAAGTTTAAAGAAGTTCCTTCCAATACTGTAGGAGTTATGTCCATAAGAATGTTTTACTGTATGTTATGAGTACATAGAAAAACAAAGGGCCATAATTCTGACATAAATCGCTGTAGCTAAAATTCTTTCCTTAATGCACATCTACATGTTGAGGCTGTTCATCGGTTAACGTTTGAAGGAAATACTGCTAAAACTGTAGGAGTAGCATTGAGAAGATGGCATCTATGGACAGAAGGACAGGGAAGCTGAATCCAGTATATCCCCGTTACGACTCATATTGCTATAATTAGAAACAAATGTGCCCAAAGGGCCCTAGGTCATTCACCCGTCGTAATAATTCATATTGGCCCACATCATTTACAACTTAAACGAATCAAGTTAATGCAGCCTCAGTTGCATGTACAGGGTTATCATATAGTCCTAACCAGCGACCTTGCCATTTACATAAGATAACCCATATTGAAAGATTAAACCAAAATTGTGACCTATAGTGCCTATACAAAGATTTTCTTTTATTTAAACTAGTGTCCTATTTGTTTTACCCCACTTGACCTAATATCGTACTTGACCTAGATTTCATAGAGACAAACATTCTGACCAAGTTTCATGAAGATAGGGCCATAACTGTGGCCTCTAGTGTGTTTACAAGTTCTTTCTAAAATTTAATGTTATGACCTAGTTTTTGATCCCAAATGACCCAGTTTGAACTTGACCTATATTTTATAGAGATAAACATTCTGACCAAGTTTCATAAAGATTGGGCCGTAATTGTTTCCTCTATTATATGTTTTTATTATTTTAGAAATCAAGGGGAGCCTCAAAAAGGAATTTTAGGGCCACATGAAAGGCTGGAAATTACATTACCTGCAAAGTACACTTGGAGATTGGCCTTCAAAATGATTGAACATATACATTGTACACGGTGAAATGATCGCTGTGAAATCTGTGAGATTCTCGCATGCACTTATTGGTGTTACAATATCTGAAATAAAACATAAAACATTTAAAGACATCTTAAAGCGATATTTCTCTATATTTTGAACCCTTTTACTATCAGGCCCCTAATTATGAAACGTGAGCGGCGTATTTGAGAGGAAATATTTCATCAAGGTAAACAAATGTACCAAGTTATTCAACAAGAGCTGTCCACGAACAGCGAGCTCCTCTATTTGCAGCGCCATGCTAGGATTTTAAGTAAAATTATTATATATTCAAAACGAAAGCTTCATAACAGCAGCATTACCCTCTGCTGTGTAGAGGTTGGGGGGTCTAAGTCGAAAAAGGGGGATAATTTGGACAAATTATGCAGGACAGTTACCTACTCACGTGTAGGTCCTCTTGGTCATGAAGGTAAGCAAATACGCTTATCTTAGTCCAAAAGGGGGCATAATTTCAACAAAATGCTAAATAGTTATCTTTTTCTATGTAGGGGTTAGGGTCATGATGTTGAACACGTATGCAAAGTATCAAAGCAATATATCAATTCCCTTTGAAGATATAAGGGTTTAAAAAACCTGTACCTAAATTTTAACATTTGCATTTTCAAGTCCAAAAGGGGGTATAATTTCAACAAAATGCTTGATAGAGTTACCCACCCCTGTGTAGGGGTTGGGGTCATGATGGAGAACAAGTATGCATAACAATATGTGAATGTACTTTGAAAATTGAAGGTTACCTACTCCTGCATATGGGTTGGGGTCATGATGGCAAAGTATGAAAGCATCATCTCAAAGGACTTAGAGAATATAAGAGGTTAAAAAACCTGTACCTTAACTTTAACAAAAGTGTAACGCTGGTGCTCAGGCGACTGCAATAGCTCCCCTTATTCTACGAATAGTTGAGCTAAAAATCCTTCAATGCTTACAGAAGACAGATCAACCGACAGACAGACCAACCAAAAAAATGACACCTATATAGCACACCTACTAAGTAGTGGGGGTATAAATACAGTATTGAAACCCTTCTTGGTCTTACTGCAATAATGAAATAAACGAAAATTCAACTCTCTAAAAATAATGATTTTACAGTAATTGTTTAAATTCTTATGCAAGAGATGAACATTAAGTATTAATCTATTACCGCATTGAGGTCCTGGGTAAAATCCTTCTTTAGCTAGAGCTGACTGGATCGTACTGGAAGAACATTGACCATCGTTCTTCAATACAGCTCTATCTACACATTGATGCATGTATTTGTAGGCCCTGCAAAGTGTAGATTCAAATATAAGATTATATTTCAAACAACAACAAAAACATTTACAACAGTTTTAAAGCCACAAGTAAAACAAAGTATTATAAAGTGGTTCACCCGTGTTTTGTGACATTCCTAAGTAACGCACATCAGTTCAAAGTTTATGTTTAGTACATTTGAAATATATCCGTACCGGATGAAATAGTTATATGTGGTGTTCAGTTAACTTCACATGTGTTTCTTGGTTACCCTACAAGCCAGAGTTCCTAGGTTCTAACCAGTGCTCCCGGATTACCAACCAGTGCTCCCGGGTTACCAACCAGCGCTCCCGGATTACCAACCAGTGCTCCCGGGTTACCAACTAGTGCTCCCGGGTAACCAACCAGTGCTCCCGGGTTACCAACCAGTGCTCCCGGGTTACCAACTAGTGCTCCCGGGTTACCAACCAGTGCTCCCGGGTTACCAACTAGTGCTCCCGGGTAACCAACCAGTGCTCCCGGGTTACCAACTAGTGCTCCCGGGTTACCAACCAGTGCTCCCGGGTTACCAACTAGTGCTCCCGGGTAACCAACCAGTGCTCCCGGGTTACCAACCAGTGCTCCAGGGTTACCAACCAGTGCTCCCGGGTAACCAACCAGTGCTCCCGGGTTACCAACTAGTGCTCCCGGGTTACCAACCAACGCTCCTGGGTAACCAACTAACCAGTGTTCCCTGATAACAAACTAGTGTTACTGGGTTACCAACCAATGCTCCCTGATAACCAACCAGTGCTCCCTGAATACCAACTAGTGCTCCCCTATTTCCAACCAAAGCTCCTGAGTAACCAACCAACTAGTGCTCCTGGGTTACCAACACTCAAAAAAAACTTACTAAGTAATACTCAAATCAAGGAATTTTTTAACTTGTTTCAAGTAAAATTTCAAGTAAAAATAGTTGTCAGAAAATCAAGTAATACTTAGTAATTAATTACTTATGAATTATTTATTAATTACTAAGTAAAAGAATTACTACCCAAATAATTACTTAGTAAATAATTTACTTAGTTAATGTAAATTACTCAGTAAATTAATTACTAAGGAATTATTTAACTAACCAATTACTAGTTGGGAGTTCATCGGCACAAAAGTCGCTTATTTTTCATGACCCATGGCATTTTTTAGTAGAAGTGTTTCAATACCGTATTTGAATTGCCCAATACCAGTTGTATATGGTTTGGGTGGATGCCACGCGCAAAAACCCTCTGTGAAGGTCATAAATGAGGTCAAAGGTCAATTAAGTGCATATAGCATACACCAACTTGAAATTGCACCATATCTTGGCTAATTCTACAGGTAGAATGGTCAAAATGGTATCAAAATGAAGCTAATGAATTGGTTCTTCATTTGCAATTATTGTATGTAAATTATCACATTTGCATACTCATGAATATTAATGAGGAAGTCAAAAATTGGTAAATTTTCGTTAAAAATCTACTAGTATAGTTTACAAATGTATGCCATATTTTCCTTATTTCTATTAATTAAACATCCAAATTGAACCAAAATCATGAGGAGACATAGGACTTTCGTTGAATGTATATTTTTATAGATAAATATAATTTATTTCTACCGAGAATGACCGCCAAAGGTGGGTGGGGTAAATTTAAACCAGAACGTAAAATCTCAATACAGTCAGAATCAACATTAAACACTCATTAAACATATTCCTTATATCCAAATATGATTTATTCGTGGAAATTAATTTTGACTTACTTAAATATTATGCTAATTAACTAATTTGCATATTTATAAATATTGATAATGTATTGAACATGTATGACAAATAGCGTCCAAATAAGGATCTATATCTGAGTGATAAACAAGCAGTGCCTTTTAATAATTATAAAAAATGCAATAAATATGTCTCATTACACAATATATGTTTGTACATGACGTTTAGAACTGTATTATTTATTCTTATAATCATCGGCAAACCACAGTAGTTTCTACCGTTATTATACAAATTATACCAATTCCAATGAAAGAAAACATGTAGTGCCGTCAACGTAAAATGTCGCCTGGTATATTAACCTCTTAATTGATAAGTTGGTATTTGTTAACAAACTACCGGGTATAAGTATGTTCTTTTAGTTGCATGTATAGAGTCGTATTGAAGAACACGAAAACGTTATTCTTAGCCAATTGCAGTTTCTTTCGTACCCTGACTTGTCCGTACTTTCATAATGTTTATAAAGCCTTAGTTAATACAGTCTGTTGCTATTTTAATCAGTAGCAATGTGTAGTAAGTAATGGTGATTAGTACGGTATTGAATGCACATATGAGTAATTTCCTTTTTGAACGTTTCTATTGTGACTTTACAAATCATAAGCTGATCAATAAAGACTACACAACTTGGATTCAAACGAGGTAGAAAAAGTCGTCCACTGCGTCGAATTATATCTGGTCCTGATACTAGTATGTCCATGCCACAATCAGACGATTATATCTTGCTATTGAGTAAAACCAAAGTCGATACTCTCTAAGTTACTTTCCTTTAGTTTGCCAACAAGGTCAGAGACGTTACTAAGAAAGAACGAGCTTGATGTAAGAGAAAGCTACCGCAATGTACAGAATACAACGAAAAGACGCAAAGTATGCCAAATGTCATTAAAAGATGCGAGGGTCATTTTTATGCTTTGGGTGCTTCAAGCGAAGGATGTCTTACTTATTTATCATTCAGTTCTCTTCGTTGATTCCGTTTTTCCTCAGGTTTTGCCTTTACTGTTCTTCGCCTTGAGGTTTTCAGTCGTGTTATGGTCTCTTAATGCCGCCAGGTATCAATTGAGACGCTTGAAGCATATACATTCCCCATTGCGTATGTCTTTGTCTAGGGGATGAACTCCCAATAGAGATTTGGGAGGCATCGTTAACATGTTGCTCGTGGTCTAGGGGAAGTATTGGGGAAGTCATCAGACAAGTTGTGACATCAGAAGGAATCATGATGATCAAGGAGTATCGGGATGCATTGCAAAAACTCTCGATGTGCTCCAGACGTTATGCGTCAATTCCTCTTCCTCGGGGATGTACTTCCGGTGGATTTAAGAGCTTAGCAGGCGTCTATGATCCCATTTATCTCAGAGAAGGCATATCCGGTATCTCGGGTAAGCTTCGTGAACGTTTTGGGGAATCTTGAGACATCTTGTGAAAACGCGAGTACATGTACATACGTCAGGGAAAATCAATGCATGCATATTTTTACCAGATGTCATGTCGGGAATTACCCGGGAAGGCATCCCAGAAGCGCTACAGAGACTCGGGAATACCAGTTACCATGTAAACTTATGCGCTAGGCATCCCAGGGATACTTTGGGGACACATTCGCGGTCTCGGGATTGCAATTCTGAAGGGAAACTTCGGGTAAGGCATGAGACATTCTGGGTCATCTTGAGTAATCGGGTTGGGGGTATCGGTAGACATCGGATGACTCCCGATATGGTCCTGAAGTAATACGTCTGTCCCACTCAATGATTTACTCCCGATGGAAATTAGGGACTTCGGGAGGTGTTGGGATCAAGTTCTGCAAGAAGATCGGTAGTAACGAGAGACATAAACAAATGTGTAATTCCTTATCGCTGATAAGTTCGCATCGTGTACCTTGGCATAGTCCCGATATATGTTCTGGGGAATTCTCCCAGTTATCGGAAGCCTACGTCTGATAATAGTTGAATGAGACAGGTAGAATTGGTCAAGATATAATATGTTAAAATATTTGGGCCAAAATATTTTTCAGATTTGTCGTAGGTAGCCGTTGTGGAAACTTGACAGCTCATGAGTATCTTCATGTTAGCTTAAATTTGCTTGATAGATTCGCAGATTCGCAACTTACTATATACATGTATAAGTAGTTGTTTGGTTGTACTATTTAGATTTTCCAAATTTGACGTAATCTATATAATGCTGATCAAAAAAGGTTAGCTATGTTTGTCTATTAAATGTAATAATGTTGTCAACCTGATCAATATCTAAGACTTCAGCAAAGGTCTGAAGTATGACTTGTGTCTCTCTGCCATGGTGTTGATTTGTAGTCAAGCCTTGTTTGCATACTTGCAAAAGAAGAGTATGAAGGGTATCAAAATAATTATCGGATGGCATGATATAGATGTATATAAAATCACCATCTGGGACATTCAAATATTCAAGTCTATATAAAAGTTGTGCCATCAAAGAAAACCAAACTGTGTACTGCACATATAGTTATCAGAACATGTCCCCAAACGACTACCGTATCATTGTTGGGTTTCTCTCTTTGACGGGATGTGAAACTATTCTTCTGCTTGAAAAGATATGACCTTCTGTTGGATATTAGAAGAGACATACATTCAGATGAGACAGAGAGTTGTACAAACTTGTTAATGACTCCTGTTTGTTAAAGCTCTATAACACAAGGCTTGAAATACTTCCGCCAAGAAGTTAAAAAAGAACTAATATTCGAGGGCTGCTTTCAGCAGTTCAGCTGTTCAGCCACCCTTTGACATTTTAACTTCGCTGGTCATTGGGCTACCTAAGGAACCCTGCGTTCGAGGTTCCTAGTGAGTGTGCAGCCAACATCTATCGGCGGCGCCAAGAATTATCGAACGTGAACAGACATCGCCCTAACAGGCACCAACTCACACCTTGGTTGAGTGGAGCATGTGGGTTATTCTTGCTCTGAGAAATTTGAGCGCGCCTCCCTACCTCTTGGTCACTGCCCCCCCCCCAGTGATGTGAAGTGATGCGCTCGAACTGCACACCACAAGAGCAAACTACCAACCAGGCACTTGTATACGGATACAAGCCGATGCATCCATAATGAATACAGAAATCAAGACGTGATCTACTAATTCTTCATACTGCTTGCATCGAACTGAGAAGGTGTTGGTAAATTCACGTGCAAATGTTCACAATCAATCTCAAACTAAACAGCGACATTGTAGCTTTTCTTATTTGTACATATATACACTATAATTTCATGAATGATTTGTGGCGTTTTCTGTATAGATTCATAGTTTAAAATCGCCAAGAACGTTATTGTCTTAAGCACTTAAGGGGGTATATGCATCTTGTGTTTAATGATCAAAGCTCCCACGGACGGGCATTGGTACCTGCTGTTTCTCGGTACTCTGTAGATGTTATAACATGAAAAGCATGCTTTAACTCTATATTCATTCTAATTTAAACAAGACATGAATTAAAATATCAAGCTGGTGCTGTATGGAAATATATTATTATGTAACAGTATTCATGCTTTAAAATGAACCATTTCCCACCTATTTTGAGCTTTTACAAAGGAACAAGTAAAAGTGTATGAACAATTTGCAAAATCATTTTGATTATCATCATCTTTTTTATTCCTATAGCATAATTTGAACCTAATTTTATGTTTGTTCTTATTTATCATACTAAACTTGAAATTACTACTTGCAGCTCATGTGTAGGTAGCTCATTCCTCCTTAAACGAATGTTGACATATTTTAAATAAATTGGTACATTTCAAAATCAATATAATAGTTGTTACTTGTCATCCCATTTAAATCAATGCAAATATAATATTACTTATTTATAATACTTTTGACGCTATTATGTAAGTTTGGGTTCATGTGTCATTTTACCCCCACCCACTTTAAGCAAACGTGTGCCCTTAAATCAATGATAAGGTAAGTTACAAGTTAACATATCAATAGCTTAGTATCTCACCATTAAATAAGAATCATTTAGGCTTTCAAATGGCATAAATGACGACATTATAATAAATATATGGTTCATACACGTCAAATTTTTATGAAAAATATTGCTAATTTTAGGTGTTCTCATCAATATTCATGAGTACACAAATGCATGAATTTATCAAAAGTTATGTTTATTAATAGCCCAGTGCATTAGCTTCATTTTGGTACCATTTGTAAAAATATTGACCGAAAACTGACAGAGATATAATGATATTTCGAGTGAGATATATAAACAAGAGGGCCCAAAGGACCCTAGGTCGCTCACCTGTTATAGCAGTACATGCAAGACCTGTGGTTTGACCTAGTGACCTAGTTCTTGGCCCCATATGACGCAATATCGCACTTGACATAGATTTTGTTGAGATGATCACTCTGACCAAGTTTCATAAGGATTAGGCTAAAAGTGTGACCTCTAGTGACTATACAAGGTTTTTCTATGATTTGACCTTGTGACCTAGTTTTTGACCCCGGATGACCCAATATCGAACTTGACCTTGATTTTGTTGTGATGATCGCTGTGACCAAGTTTCATAAAGATAAAGTCAAAACTGTGACCTCTAGTGTCTACACAAGGTTTTTCTATGATTTGACCTTGTGACCTAGTTTTTGACCCCGGATGACCCAATATCAAACTTGACCTAGATTTTATAGTGATGATTATTGTGACCAAGTTTCATAAAGAGTAGATCAAAATTGTGACCTCTAGTGTCTACACAAGGTTTTTCTATGATTTGACCTTGTGATCTAGTTTTTGACCTCCGATGACCCAATATCGAACTTGACCTAGATTTTGTTGTGATGATCGCTGTGACCAAGTTTCATAAAGATTAGGTCAAAATTGTGACCTCTAGTGATTACACAAGGTTTTTCTATGATTTGACCTTGTGACCTAGTTTTTGACCCTGGATGACCCAATATCGAACTAGACCTAGATTTTGTTGAGATGATCATTGTGACCAAGTTTCATAAAGATTAAGTCAAAATTGTGACCTCTAGTGTCTACACAAGGTTTTTCTATGATTTGACCTTGTGATCTAGTTTTTGACCCCGGATGACCCAATATTGAACTTGACCTAGATTTTGTTGTGATGATCATTGTGACCAAGTTTCATAAAGATTAAGTCAAAATTGTGACCTCTAGTGTCTACACAATGTTTTTTTATGATTTGACCTTGTGACCTAGTTTTTGACCCTGGATGACCCAATATCGTTCTTGTCCTAGATTTTGTTGTTATGATCATTTTTGACCAAGTTTTATAAAGAGTTAGTCAAAATTGTGACCTCTAGTGTCTACACAAGGTTTTTCTATGATTTGACCTTGTGATCTAGTTTTTGACCCTGGATGACCCAATATCGAACTTGACCTAGATTTTGTTGTGATGATCATTGTGACCAAGTTTCATAAAGATTAGGTCAAAATTGTGACCTCTAGTGACTACACAAGGTTTTTCTATGATTTGACCTTGTGACCTAGTTTTTGACCCCGGATGACCCAATATCGAACTTGACCTATATTTTGTTGAGATGATCATTGTGACCAAGGTTCATAAAGATTAAGTCAAAAGTGTGACCTCTAATGACTACACAAGGTTTTTCTATGATTTGACCTTGTGACCTAGTTTTTGATCCCGGATGACCCAATATCAAACTTGACCTAGATTTTGTTGAGATGATCATTGTGACCAAGTTTCATAAAGATTAAGTCAAAATTGTGACCTCTAGTGTCTACACAAGGTTTTTTTATGATTTGACCTTGTGACCTAGTATTTGACCCCGGATGACCCAATATCGAACTTGACCTAGATTTTGTTGTTATGATCATTGTGACCAAGTTTCATAAAGATTAAGTCAAAATTGTGACCTCTAGTGTCTACACAAGGTTTTTCTATGATTTGACCTTGTGACCTAGTTTTTGACCCCGAATGACCCAATATCGAACTTGACCTAGATTTTGTTGAGATGATCATTGTGACCAAGTTTCATAAAGATTAAGTCAAAATTGTGACCTCTAGTGTCTACACAAGCAAATTGTTGACGGACGGACAGACGGACGGACTGACGACGGACGACGGACGAAGAGTGATCACAAAAGCTCACTCTGTCACTTTGTGACAGGTGAGCTAAAAATGCACTCATTTGACCTTTGACCTAATTCTGAGAAAACGAGGCAAAATCACGGATGGCATCCGGCCGTTTCAGATTACACACATATCAAAGATAACATATAGCATGGATGCCACATTCTACTCTCCGATGCCATGGCTCGTCATATTTTCTCCGTATGGACTCCCGACTATACTTGTTAATTACTAAGTAAATAATTTACTCATGAGCTATGGTTGGTAATCAACCAACTAGTGCTCCAGGGTTACCAACTAGTGCTCCCAGATTACCAACCAAAGCTCCTGAGTAACCAACCAACTAGTGCTCCGGATTACTAACCAAAGCTCCTGAGTAACCAACTAACTAGTGTTCTGGGATTACCAACTAGTGTTCCCGGATTACATACTAGTGCTCACGGATTACATACGTGGGACGTTCAAAAATAAACAGGACTATTGTCACAAAACGTGCATGGTTAAACGAAATAAATCAAATTATGTACCATCGTAAATCGGAATCGTTTTTCTACATACTGTAAAAATATCAACTTTAACAAATACGCGGTCCGAGAGTTACAGGTGACTAAACAAGGTCACTAACGCTGATCCGGCGCACAAATAACGTCGCGCTATTTTACACGGCGTTAGTGCTTCGCATAGGGCTACGAAATACGACGTTTATTGTGATATAGGGTGATGAATACATTTCAGAATTACAATAGGTCACACAAGTAAAGCATTGGTGAGAATCGCATGTATTTTTCCGGATCTTACATCGAAAATCTGGGCAATAATCCGTACCGTGACACGTTGGTATTTTGAAAATGTCTCGGTAACTGACGTCACAGACGTTCTTATGATTTCCTATTACTTCCCTGTCTAACAAAGCTGAACAGTTATCATTAAAGCATTTGTGCCATTCTAAAACTGATAAACGACTCACAGAACTGTTTTCAAATGGTAGTTACTATAATTCCATACGATTCAGAGGACTTAATCATCTTGCTTTTGACAAAACTTGGTGTTTGTCCGTTTTCACTTACGTTCTGGCGACGTCACTTTTGCATCACGAAGTTGTCACTCTTGGAGTTCAACTTCTGTTTATTTCAATACCTAACGTCCAAATGTCGTCATTTGTGCAGACATCGTCCAACATGTAACATGTAATGTTATGGCGAAGTTTGAAAACCAACGATATGATAGTATTGAAGATACACTCCATCACATAGTCGCCTTTTATGGTAATTGGTGGGCTGCGCCGGGTGCGTGTTACCATGGTTTCAAAATGGTCTATTATGCGAGGACGTGATAGTGTATCTCGATAAATCAGTTATCGAATTTTCGCAATTGAATTCCGATTCCACATTATGTAATAATATTTGTATAATATTGAAAACTGTACCCGTGAGAGCCTCAGTCCTGTTTATTTTTGAACGTCCCACGTACTAGTGCTCCCAGATTACCAACCAAAGCTCCTGAGTAACCAACCAACTAGTGCTCCGGATTACATACTAGTGCTCCGGATTACATACTAGTGCTCCGGATTACATACTAGTGCTCCCGGATTACATACTAGTGCTCCGGATTACGTACTAGTGCTCCCGGAATACATACTAGTGCTCCGGATTACATACTAGTGCTCCCGGATTACATACTAGTGCTCCGGATTACATACTAGTGCTCCCGGATTACATACTAGTGCTCCGGATTACATACTAGTGCTCCCGGATTACATACTAGTGCTCCCGGATTACATACTAGTGCTCCCGGATTACATACTAGTGCTCCTGGATTATACCAACCAAAGCTCCTGAGTAACCAACTAACTAGTGTTCTGGGGTTACCAACTAGTGTTCCCGGATTACATACTAGTGCTCCCAGATTACCAACCAAAGCTCCTGAGTAACCAACTAACTAGTGTTCTGGGATTACCAACTAGTGCTCCCGGATTACATACTAGTGCTCCAGATTACCAACAAAAGCTCCTGAGTAACCAACCAAATTACTAGTGTTCCTGGATTATACCAACCAGTGCTCCCGGATTACCAACCAAAGTTCTTGAGTAACCAACCAACTAGTGCTCCCGGATTACCAACCAAAGCTCCTGAGTAACCAACTAACTAGTGTTCCAGGATTATACCAACCAGTGCTCCCGGATTATACCAACCAAAGTGCTTAAGTAACCAACAAACTAGTGTTACCGGGTTACCAACTAGTGCTCCCAGATTACCAACCAAAGCTCCTGAGTAACCAACCAATTAGTGTTCCCGGATTACCAACCAGTGCTCCCGGATTACCAACCAAAGTTCTTGAGTAACCAACCAACTAGTGTTCACGGATTACCAACTAGAGCTCCCGGATTACCAACCAAAGTTCTTGAGTAACCAACCAACTAGAGTTCCCGGATTACCTACTAGAGGTCCCGGATTACCAACTAGTGTTCCCGGATTACCAACTAGTGCTCCTGCATTATGAATACGGTACAATACTCTGACAGAACTGCATGAGAAGCAGTGCTTCAGTACCGTGAGCCTTTAAATTTGAAAGAACAAGCTGGGCAATACTTAAACCAATAGATTAACTCATTCAGGAATGAGTTGCTAAATAAGCTTAGCTTTCTACTCAATCTTGGATTCGTGACAATAAATGTTTGATATATATTTAAGAAATAAACTATGAAAAACCATTGTATACCGGCTGTAGGAACTAACCACAAAGGCCGTATGCCTGAGTGGTTAATAACAAGCGTCAGAACGACAAACCATTGTATAACAGCCGGTATACAACGTTATTTCATAGTTTATTTCGATTCTAACATGATTTAAACCAGGAATTATATATAAAGCCATTATTAGTTATTTTGCGAGATCTGTGTTGCTTCTAAGGTTACTTGTTTACCTGCATCACGTCACTTTCATTGTATATCGGCCGATATACAACATTATGATGTGTTCTTTGTCTATATAGGCAAAATCGCCGGTCATGTTAGAATTATAAAAATAGAAACTGTTTGAACTAACTATTGACTGTATGTACTTACCGGCACTCATATAACCACATATAGGACCAGGTTTCACGTAATGGCCAAATACATTCATTCAAAGCTCCCCGCAAGTTCATGTTACAAGGATCTAAAATAACAAATCACAGTCATTTAGATTTGTAAATAAAAGTACATCCTAACAAAATACTTTATTCCGGGTATTATCTGTTTCACAGATTGTCAAAATCCAGCTGTCCCTATGTTATAGTATGCCCAGGATAATGTGATATTTACAAACATGAATCGGTTTGGTCAACTGTTACAAAACTGGTTTTACAAATTACTTAAGTAAACAGATAAGGTCAGTATTGTACTTAAAACATAACTGACAAATTGTGCACATCTGAATATATCAGTTAGGTACCTGGCTAAATTAGGCCCATGTAATATATCAGTTAGGTGCCTGGCTAAATTAGGCCCATGTAATATATCAGTTAGGTAATATATCAGGTAGGTGCCTGGCTAAATTAAGGCTACTGTAATATATCAGTTAGGTGCCTGGCTAAATTAAGGCTACTGTAATATATCAGGTAGGTGCCTGGCTAAATTAGGCCCATGTAATATATCAGTTAGGTGCCTGGCTAAATTAAGGCTACTGTAATATATCAGGTAGGTGCCTTGCTAAATTAAGGCTACTGTAATATATCAGTTAGGTGCCTGGCTAAATTAAGGCTACTTTAATATATCAGGTAGGTGCCTGGCTAAATTAAGGCTACTGTAATATATCAGTTAGGTGCCTGGCTAAATTAAGGCTACTGTAATATATCAGGTAGGTGCCTGGCTAAATTAAGGGTACTGTAATATATCAGGTAGGTGCCTGGCTAAATTAAGGCTACTGTAATATATCAGGTAGGTGCCTGGCTAAATTAAGGCTACTGTAATATATCAGGTAGGTGCCTGGCTAAATTAAGGCTACTGTAATATATCAGGTAGGTGCCTGGCTAAATTAGGCATCTGTAATATATAAGTTAGGTGCCTGGCTAAATTAGGCCCATGTAATATATCAGTTAGGTGCCTGGCTAAATTAAGGCTACTGTAATATATCAGGTAGGTGCCTGGCTAAATTAAGGCTACTGTAATAAATCAGGTAGGTGCCTGGCTAAATTAGGCCCATGTAATATATCAGTTAGGTGCCTGGCTAAATTAGGCCACTGTATGATATCAGTTAGGTGCCTGGCTAAATTAGGCCACTGTAATATATCAGTTAGGTGCCTGGCTAAATTAGGCCACTGTAAAATATCAGTAAGTTTTACCTTGACATTGTACTGGGTTCATGCCTGGGAAGAATGAGTTAAGCAACTCAATATTGGGCCACAATGCAGCATTAACTCTACCAATGGGACAGCCAAACTTGGGATCTGTATTATTGAAGGGTTGTATATTCATCACTCCCGTTGTATTTGCTCCACATTCAACCAACTTCCAGTATTCTCTATAGAAAGAAATATAAGATACTGTAAAATCATTATATTTCGAGGGTGTTGAATTTTCATTGATTTTGATGTTAATCTCGACCACCAAATCTAATGCCAACGATTTATTAAATTCCCTAATACATAACATGGTTTTACCTTTCCATATAATTATGACCCCATGAAAATGGATTTAATAAAAATCCACAAATTTAATACCCACGAAAAAAAGTGATTTAACAGTATTTGTGAAACATACACCAGGGTCCCATCTCACAAAGCATCTCAATCTCAGCTAAGTTTCATCTCAAATATTGCCATGTGTCTTTGAGTTAATATCCATGGATGGCAGGACTCAAAATTGGCTTTTTTCAGTAACATTTTAAGAGCTCAAATTTAAGATTGACATCAAATTCAGACACTGAAGATTTCTACTTGAGATTTTTCGGGAGGTTGGGGCCATAATTATGTCCTCATGGCAACCCAATTTTCTTTATGTTTTAAAAGCAACAAAGATCCACAGTATGTGTGTGTGTCAATTCATTAAGAGATTGTACCTTTAAAAAACTTACAATAGGTGCAACATTTAGAGATACAAAAAACTTCCATAATAAAAACCTAAACAAAATGCATTTGCACCAATCTTGAAACAATAGGCAAATTAATTGAGCATTTTCTTTTGAGCACGTACAGTGTATTCATTACCCATCCCATGCATCATACTAAATGATTTCCCAGTCAAAAAGAGCCTGTTAAATCTAACGAAGCAACTTTTTTCAACATGTGAATGCGATTCTTTAAGTTTGTAGAGCAAAAGAAGACAAACATAATCCTAAAGCTTAAATTTGATTGGTTGATTTTCAACTGGTGCCAGAGAATGTTATTGAAAGAATGGCCAATATTTCCAAGTCCAATACACCTTCAGAAGTTAGAAGTTAACACAATATATAACGTGGGCGGGACTTTTAATAAAATGGGCGGGACTTAAAGAAACATGTGGGCAGACTTTTAGTACTTTTAGGTCCCACTAAGCATTTTTTGCCTCGGCGATGTACTCCCGATTGAAATTAATGAGCTATCAGGACATCGAGAACAATTTCCTCATGGTCTAGGGGAAGCTTCGGGGAAGTCATGAGACATTTTGTGATATTGGAAGAATTGTGATGAATTGGTTGGTATCGAAAAATCAGGAGAACAATACGGATTTGGAATTCCTCAGTGGATTAAAATGGGTGGAACTAGCTTTAAGTTCACTTACAAGCACATAGGTGTTGATGTATTGTACATTCCAAAGTAATACTCATGTAATGGACATGATAGTAGCGTCACATTGGTAATAAAATCATCATCTGAACACGTGTTCACATCCGTCGGAAGAGGATCACCTGAAATGTCACACAATCAAACAATACAATCTGGTTCATGCCCAGACACTGACATTTTCTCAGGAGGAGGGGGGAGTCTGAGGCCATACATAAATTCCCCTTCCCGACCCTGGCCAATAAGGGTTGGGTAGGTATGTAGGTAAAAAAAAAGAATAATTTTTTTCATCGTACTCTCGTACCAGACATTTTTTAAAAATAAATTTGCTTTCTTCGGAGTGTCAAAAAGGGGACTTTTTGCTCGGTTTTCCTGTTCAGACTGTAAGCTCAGTAAAACTTGTGCAAATATATAATATAAGCACATTTTGCCAAAATTTCAGGGGGAGGATTCAGATCTCTCGATCCCCTTTTTATCCCTTGTTAAAATTGGTCAAAGAATAAAATACTAGTTTTTTTATTACATTGTTGACTGGTCTATACTTGCGTTCTTAGCCAAACATTACATCACATACCACATGGTATATCCACACTGTTAATAAAAGATGGTGGGTGCAGCATATATATGGCATGGTGGATGAATGGATAATGCTTTTGACTTTGGATTGAGAGCACTTTTCAGTGTTTCTTTCTCAACTAGAGATAAACTGGTGGGTAACTCAGAGGTAGACACAAACAATTTCAACAATATGATATAGTCAACAAACAGTGTGACTGTACCATATGAGAAATGTATATGACTTACCTATACATGGTAACATATTTATCTCGGGTTCATACATGCTACAATTCCACATGGTATTCTGTACATCGGGTATTTTCAGGAAGTTTCGGAAAACTGTTTGAACAGCAGTCTCATTCATCGGACATAAACTGTTGTCAACCATTTTCTTCAGACATTTCAGAATGAATGGCCGAACACTGACATGAAATAAAATTTGAGCAAACTGATTAATATATTGACCATTCATGCTAATATATACCGTCATTTAGGCTAATTCTGCGCGTTGGCTAATTCTGCACAGAGTCTAATTCTGCGCTTTGGCTAATTCTGCAGGTCAGCTTATTTTGTATGTCGACTAATTCTGCATGTCGGCTAATTCTGCATTCCGGCTAATTCTGCATGTCGGCTAATTCTGCATGCCGGCTTATTCTGCATGTCGGCTAATTCTGCATGCCGACTAATTCTGCATGTCGGCTAATTCTGCATGCCCACTAATTCTGCATGTCGGCTAATTCTGCATTTCAGCTAATTCTGCATGTCGGCTAATTCTGCATGTCGGCTAATTCTGCATTTCAGCTAATTCTGCACATCAGCTGCACATCAATGAAAACTTTCCCTTTTTACTAATTTTCACCTATGCCTTTTGTACTGTGTTAAATATCTCATAATCAGATCTTTGAAATAGATTATAATTATGCAGAATTCGCAAAAAAAGATGTCAGGTAAATAAACAAACATCTTGTGTTATGTCAATATCTGACATATTTTAGCACCACCATTAAATTTAATTGTAGGACTCCTGTAGAAACATGTACTAAGTGTGTCATGAAATGCATGTTATATTCGCGACCTACCAAAAAAATATAAACAAAGAAACAAAAAAATTGAAAGTATCATATATGACCAACATACCCGCAAACAGTTTCTGCAGACGCAGTAGTATGGTTGAAGAGTGGCGTGAAACAATTAATTGTTTCATTGTAGTTCTCGTAATAATGATTCATGGCACAATCAGCACTATTCATTAATTCTGAAAATTAAGCATAGGTCAGATTATTACCAATTTGCCAACTATGTGTTTTGTTGACAAATGAGTTAAAGGTGTTGAATTCCAAGGTACCGTTTTATCAAAGCACTTACGGAAATCTTAAACTTACATTTTTATGTTAGACATGTTTTTGCACTGACATGTTTTGGCGCCCCAAAACTGTTCCAGAATATAAATGAAATTCAACATGTATTTCTAAGTCTAATGCGAGAAAGGTTAAAGTCAAGAAACTACCTATATATGTGGGGTGTCCCAGAAAAGCGTATAATTCTTGCTTTATTTAGTCCAGCATGATGGTACAGTGAAGTTCCGCTAATAAGACCAGTCAAAAAGGTGGTCTTAATAGCGAATCGGTCTTATTAGCGGACCTTTTTTGTTCTAAATCTAATTCTTTGGGACCTTAAACTGGCAAAAATATGCATGATTTCTTGAAATTTTGCATGTGCATTTCTAGAACTATTGCGCATATATTTTGAGAAATTTATTTTATATCAGCATACGTTGCATATGATAAATAGAAGACTTTGTAACCCATGGTAACGGTATGTGCGTCAGCAGAAAAAAATATATATTTCAGAAATAAATTCAAATATTTAACGGCAATAATACTTAAGTACTATTTGCCATATCCAGACAAAAAATATGTAAGCGTAATTGGCATGTTTTGGCTGGTTGCTGTGTGACGTTTCATGATAATAACGTCATGTATGGCGGGTTTATGACGTAATATAACAACGTTATTATGAACCGAGTATAAAAAATTATGACGTCAGACGACGTTATCGAGCGATCGTCGTTTTCTAAGCATTGCGTTATACCGTGAGTAGCGTAGTATAACACCAGGACAGAAGATTAATGAGGTGGAATCAACTCCACACTACAGCAGCGTAATTAGGCAGCTGTTTTTAATTGACTAAGTCGTTTTGTTTGGCACAGGAGGACATGGGAATGAAGTAGAGCAGACCGACCGAGCTGAGCAAAAACTTACGTCAGATTGTTTTCGACACTCTCCGCACAAATCGTCAACTCACGTTGTCCATTTTAAAAAGCGGTTAATTAAATTTTGATAGTATGTAAAGAAATAAATTCTCAAATGGTTTATTACAACATCAGCATATAATTTTAAAAATGTGTAGCTCACGAAGGGAAGTACTTTGGAGAACTGCGACAGCATAACGTCATAGGCCAGTGTTGACGTTGATGTTCTGTGACGCGCCCGGCTTCACCTGGCGTTCTTAAAATGTACCCTATTTATAGGTTTTTAGATAATATGTAATAAACTTTTGCTAGTTTGTCAAGAAATAAATTCTCTAAAGGTTTATTGTAATTTCATCATACAGTACTTGATAGTTCTTATGATATAACATGATTATACGCTATTCTGGGACACCCCACGTATAGCGCCCCCCAAACTGTTCCAGTATAAAGCCTTATACAAATACATGTCATTTTTATAATGCAAAAGTGATTTAAACATATTCTATTTTGCACTTCACAATTACATAACGTTCGCTAGGATTCTAGAGGTTAGATTGAGTCATAAAACACTGAATTGACTTTAAGCAAGAGCTGGGTAGATGGTTCCACCATTTTGGGCCCGGAGTAACGGCCATAGATCTGTCTGCTAACTTTGTTTGCCATCTAGAAATCTGAAAAAGTCACTTTGTGATGGGAACCTGTACTGGTGTTTGTGATGGCAACCTGTACTGGTGTTTGTGATGGCAACCTGTACTGGTGTTTGTGATGGCAACCTGTACTGGTGTTTGTGATGGCAACCTGTACTGGTTTTTGTGATGGCAACCTGAACTGCTTATTGTGATGGCAACCTGTACTGGTGTTTGTGATGGCAACCTGTACTGGTGTTTGTGGTGGCAACCTGTACTGCTGTTTGTGATGGCAACCTGTACTGGTGTTTGTGATGGCAACCTGTACTGGTGTTTGTGATGGCAACCTGCACTGCTGTTTGTGATGGCAACCTGTACTGGTGTTTGTGATGGCAACCTGTACTGGTGTTTACTCTGTACAAACGTTTGCCTCAAATATAGGGGAGGTGTACCATTGATGACACGGAACACCATAACCAGAACTTTAAACATGATCCTAGCCTTAACGGGAAGCCAGTGCAGTTCTTTCAACAGATCAGCACTTGGTGTATTGTATGTTACATTCATCACCACTCTGGCAGCAGGATTTTGCACTTATGCAAGATATTCAGCAGTATGTCCCTTTGGCGCAACAAGGTCATACCTACCATTAAAATATAATGAAAGAAACAACATTGCTGTGCCCAAATGATGAAAATTATTATAGTGTTAGGCCAGAGTGTTAGGCCAGAGTGTTAGGCCAGAGTGTTAGGCCAGAGTGTTAAAGCATTCAACAACAGTGTTAATTTTTAAGAAAACAGCCAATTTATCTTAAGACTAGTACACTGCACTGAAGAACTCGTAATACCAGCTTATCATTAACAAAAAAAATGAAATAAACAAGAGGGCCCAAAGGGCCATAGTACTCACATGTCCTAGTAGTTCATGAACCCTTAATGGTAGCCTCTATTGCATGAACAAGGTTTTCATATTGTCTTATGCTTTATAATTTACATCACATTTGGACCCAATGACATATTGAAGTGATTTGACCTTGTGATCTAGTTTTTTGACCCCGGATGACCCAATATCGAACTTGACCTAGATTTTGTTAAGATGATTATTGTGACCAAGTTTCATAATGATTAAGCTAAAACTGTGACCTCTAGTGTCTACACAAGTAATTGTGGAGGGACGGACGATCACAAAAGCCCACTCTGTCACTTTGTGATAGGAGAGCTAAAAATCAAGGCGAGTACATTACCATCAAAACATGAGAGTAATTTTGGGTGATTTCGGCCGTCTAAGCAAAAAAATATATAATGCCATCTAATATTGCCATGCCAGCCTGCAGCTTTTTATATATGCTAAAAAAAGATGTTTGGTTTCCATTTCGTATGATGCCAACAACGAACAATGTTTTTATTCAGGAAACCAGGTAGTTTTCAAAAATGGCGCATTAAAATTTGTATGGATTACGTCATCAATATTGTTTATTTGTACTAGATTAAGCAAATGTGTCGTGTGGCCGAAATGACCCGAAGGCCGACCTGACCCGAAACCACTCTATATGCAATTTTTATTTTTAAATTACAAAAAAATGTTTTTGAAAACAACAACAAATTGGACATGAGGGTCTTAGTAACAATAAATTAAAGAACTCTGGCCTTAGTGACTTACCTGTACATTGAGCGCGTAGAGAGTCAGAGAGTGATAACCCTGAACCTGGTAACAGTTCTATACCAAGCATCGCTGACACATCACACGGTATGTTGAATATCATCTCAATTCTTTCCTTGATCATTGTCAATTGTAAACGACGGTGACTGAAATGAAGCAGATTTGCAGATTTTTAGAATTTTAAAATTTTAAATTAAATAATTTCAGATGTATTGTGAAATAAGTGCTACACCTCATTCTTTAAGGTATCTTTTACCATGATAACAAATGCTTCTATCAAATAAATGGTCACAAATACTAGTTAAAATGTATGCAAATTATACACCCGACCCAAAATTAATTAAATTAGTAATACTTTAATTACGTCCATGCACTTTTGGTAATTAATTAATTCTGCATTTTTCTTCATAACTTATGAGTATATTACACTAGAAATGAAATTTAAAACAAATCAGAATTTAACGACAAGAGAGCCCTGTACTGCTCACCTGTACAAGCCCTGTACTGCTCACCTGTACAAGCCCCGTACTGCTCACCTGTACAAGCCCCGTACTGCTCACCTGTACAAGCTCCGTACTGCTCACCTGTACAAGCCCTGTACTGCTCACCTGTACAAGCCCCGTACTGCTCACCTGTACAAGCCCCGTACTGCTCACCTGTACAAGCCCCGTACTGCTCACCTGTACAAGCCCCGTACTGCTCACCTGTACAAGCCCCGTACTGCTCACCTGTACAAGCCCCGTACTGCTCACCTGTACAAGCCCCATACTGCTCACCTGTACAAGCCCTGTACTGCTCACCTGTACACACAGATCCAGTTAAGAACCATATTCAAACTGAACCTTGATTTCAGTTGCCATGGTAGCCACTTCTGAGTTCTGCATGATTTTCAATTATTTTGCTATTTTTAGAATGGACCACTCAAGGAGTATCATTACCAAAAAGAAATTAAATCCAACCAGTATGTTGACAAAAATGTCAATTTGTACGAGGTTCACCAAATAACCATTTCTGTAAAGTTATTTCAAAATCAGTTGCCGTGGCAACCAGTGTTCTGAATGGATTGCAATTCTTTTAGCTATTTTTACAAAGACCACCCAAGGAACATTCCTGTGCAGTTTGGTTGAAATTGTGATCTAGTGGTTTAGTAGGAGAAGTCGTTTGAATGATTTGTTGACAGACAAACACACTCACAATGGACAAAGAACTAAAGTTCACCTTGTCACTTTAGGTGAGATAAAAATACTGCAACATCCTTTAAATAACATTACCTGCAAGCAGCAGAGAAGTCAACTTCGGCGATGTGGTCTAAACTACAAGGAGCAGAGGATACACGTCCTGTAAACTGGATCACTTGCCTAGATGTACACAATCCTTCTCCATATACTAGTTCAGCATCTAATGCTTGTATATCACTCTCTGCAAGAAAAACATTACATTTATACATGTCTAGATTTTATACACCTTCACAATGTTTTAATTCAGTTTATATTTCACCATCAAAATGCCACCAGATTGCTAAAGCCACTGTCAGATCAACCTTGTGACAGCCGTACACCTATCCAGGACCACATTTTGAAGCACCTTTCAGGGAATTTGCTAGTGTTTCGTGCGACAACCGCAAATCCTTCCTACTAAATAATAGAGCAGGATGACGAATATAACGTCACAAACGGATTTATCACAATGTCGACATTTCTGTGATTTACAGTTACAACAATGGTAGGAAACTCGAACCATTATCGTATGACGGCCTTGCTATACATCTGTGATCTACAGTTACAACAATAGTAGGAAACTCGAACCATTATCGTATGACGGCCTTGCTATACATCTGTGATCTACAGTTACAACAATAGTAGGAAACTCGAACCATTATCGTATGACGGCCTTGCTATACATCTGTGATCTACAGTTACAACAATAGTAGGAAACTCGAACCATTATCGTATGACGGCCTTGCTATACATCTGTGATCTACAGTTACAACAATAGTAGGAAACTCGAACCATTATCGTATGACGGCCTTGCTATACATCTGTGATCTACAGTTACAACAATAGTAGGAAACTCGAACCATTATCGTATGACGGCCTTGCTATACATCTGTGATCTACAGTTACAACAATAGTAGGAAACTCGAACCATTATCGTATGACGGCCTTGCTATACATCTGTGATCTACAGTTACAACAATAGTAGGAAACTCGAACCATTATCGTATGACGGCCTTGCTATACATCTGTGATCAGGATGACAGTGATTGCCTAAATGATATTTTAATTTGATTTTTTTGGAGAACTAAATTGTGCGAGCAACGAATGTGTGGCTGATGTGACACAATGGCCTATGTGGCATATACATGTAGACTAGTCATACTGGCATGTAAGGGTAGCTATGACCATTTACTCGACAACTAATACCACGGTCCCTGGTATGAATATCCACAAGCTTTTCAGTGTTTTCCATCCAACTAGAAGTGAACTGGTTGGAAACTCTGAGGTAGTCTCACATGTATCAGTGCCATACACCAAGCACATCAAAGATCCAAAGGAGTCTATTCAGAAAGAGCTAGAACAGCCTGTCTGGATTCCCTGTATCATAAAACTTTCGGCCTCTTCCTTCAAAGCCAGAAGTAATTGGCTAATTAGGCACGAATACAAGTGAATAACCACACACTACGACTGTCTCAGTCAAACGCAAAAAGAATCCAATTTATTTACCTGATATGCATGATGAGATATTAAATGTTGGTGACAAAATGTTGGCATTGAAAGGATCGTTGTGTATTATATCAAGCAAAGTAGAAGGTATACATTCTATTTCATTTCTTGTCAAAGCATTGATACCCAAACATGATAAATAACGTCCGAATTCTGACCTCTGCTCATCAGAACTGAAAGTAAATATAAAACAGATATTCATTCAAACATGTGTTAGCAGTTAAAGTCAACAGATATTCATTCAAATCTGCGTAAGTGGTTAAAGTCAACAGATATTCATTCATTTAAATTTGTGTTAGCGGTTAAAGTCAACAGATATTCATTCAAAACTGTGTTAGCGGTTAAAGTAAACAGATATTCATTCATTTAAATTTGTGTTAGCGGTTAAAGTTAACAGATAATCATTCAAATCTGTGTTAGCGGTTAAAGTCAACAGATATTCAAATCTGCGAAAGTGGTCGGGTGTAAGTGCATGCCTAGATGATGATTAGACTTCTTCATGCGACTCCCATAGACACTCGTCAGGTACCCAATTGTCTTGTGACAGAAATACAGAACTCTGTATTATGGTGGTAAATTTACGCTATGTTGTATTTTTGCTTTTCACCACAATAAAGCGAAAATGCAAAAGTATTTTCTCATTTGTTATGTTTTCGCATTACATCTGTCGTACATTTGCTTTGTTGTAGCAAATTGCAACAATGCGAAAACAAGATAAAGTCAACTTTTGGCGAAAAGGCGAAAATACGACATGGCAAAAATACGACATGGCAAAAATACGACATGGCGAAAATACGACATGGCGAAAATACGACATGGCGAAAATACGACATGGCAAAAATACGACATGGCGAAAATACGACATGGCGAAAATACGACATGGCAAAAATACGACATGGCGAAAATACGACATGGCGAAAATACGACAAATACGACATGGCAAAAATACTACATGGCAAAAATACGACATGGCGAAAATACGACATGGCGAAAATATGACATGGCGAAAATACGACATGGCAAAAATACGACATGGCGAAAATACGACATGGCCAAAAATATGACATGGCGAAAATACGACATGGCGAAAATAAGACAAGGCAAAAATACGACATGGCAAAAATACGACAAAAATACGACATGGCAAAAATACGACATGGCGAAAATACGACAAGGCAAAAATACGACATGGCAAAAATCAGCCACCAAACTGTTTTTGATCAATAGCATTTAAATAAATGATAACTTTGTTGTTTGAAAATTTTATTTTCAAACATGCTTTAAGATATAATTTCTTTATAACAAACGCGCATGAATGGCTAAATCGTGTTAATTATTACACCAATTGTCGACCCTCAGACGAACAAACAATTTTAGCAATCAATGAAAGGTGCGAAAAACTGTATTGTTCGACCCATCTACTGGTAAATCATAGCAAGGGACCATCAAATCAGTTTGAGTGTTGACCTAGATACTGTTCAAGTCTTCTACTGTTTTTCAATATGAATAAAAAAGGAATTTTGCTGGGACCGAGTAACCAGTTTGAGGCATCTAGGGTGTTTAATAATTGTGTTAAAAATCACAACTCAAGCCTGTGACACTTTAGTCTCAGAGCACTATTCAACTACCAGAAAGACAAGACTCTAGTCTTCGTCTGTTTCTACTACCGCATAATAGATCTTCAATCAGAGACAACACAACTACAACAATAGAGTTCGCCCCGAATTGATCAATCACGCTACCATGATATTAGATATCTCCACCCACTTTACATAAAGGCCGTTGAACTAAGGGACGTTTTAGGTCAAATAAGAAATATAAATACCCTTCGGGTATATTTTTAGAACGAGACCGAGAAAACGTTACAGTATCAACACACTGCAGTGGTATTCCATATAGATGACATGTCTTGTAAGTATGTTTTAATACGAGAATTTCACCTACCTGCACATCTCTGCTCCATACAAATTATGTCTGAATTTGTCAATCTCCCAATAACATGGATACATGCTTTTTAGGTACCTCACCGAACAAACTTTTTGCCATACTACAAAATATGTTCATGTACACACAATTGACAAGCATAGTCAAAAACAAACAGCACAATACTTTTAAAGATAAGCCAAGTGAAAAACAAACAGCACAATACTTTTAAAGATAAGCCAAGTGAAAAACAAACAGCACAATACTTTTAAAGATAAGCCTAGTGCTATTTCTAGGTGTACTGAACTATATGCATGTATCCGTTTTGGGAGGCGTTTAAGCCTCTCATTACTACCATTGCCCATTTCTTAATACAAAATTAACCGCCTTCAGGCTGCTATGTGAATCCGCATTCAAGTAGTTCCAGAAACTGTCAACATTCCCAATACTGCTACACATGTTTCTCCAAATTTTTTAACTGATTTAAGCCAATCAGCAACATTTGTTTATTCTAAGATCAAAAATTATTGTGAAACTGTTCGTTAAATCGATATTTTTGCAAAAAAAATCACTACACCGGCCGATACCAAACTTGTTTCATAATACGAAAATGACGTGTTCATCAAATGTCCCTGCTGTAAAGCTATTTTTAGAAACTTCAGACCACGATCAAGTGATGGTTTTATCAATGAATCGTATACGGTCTGCAAAGTACTGTTATGCAATCATATGGTGTCGCTGTACTAGCTAGCCACTTTCTATAGACTGTCTCACGCTGTCAGGGAAGTGATTACCGGACGGTAGTGTAGAATCTGATAAATAGGCACGTAGTATTATTTTAAAGTCACTTTTGATACACACATTCAATACACGTATTACATATAAATTAATATGCACCTTTTAACAATTATTTAGATACCCAACATGCCTATATAGTCACATATGCCTATTTTGACATTCAAGACAAGATCGGCAGTAAGAAAACAAACATTAAACGTGTAAAGTCGGTTTAAGCTTTAGTAGCAGCAACCAGATAGCCTACCACAAGTACTCTCAGTGCTTTGATTATATTTGTTCATGACAAATTCATATACAACCATAAATATATACATACATACCATAGCACTTGTCTATATGTGAATATTCTATGTGGTTTTTACTCTGTATGACACGTATACATACCATAGCAGTTGTCTATATGTGAATATTCTATGTGGTTTTTATTCTGTACGACACGTATACATACCATAGCACTTGTCTATATGTGAATATTCTATGTGGTTTTTACTCTGTACGACACGTATACATACCATAGCACTTGTCTATATGTGTATATTCTATGTAGTTTTTACTCTGTACGACACGTATACATACCATAGCACTTGTCTATTTGTGAATATTCTATGTGGTTTTTACTCTGTATGACACGTTCGGCCTCATAATACCCACAATCTTTTCCTTTACTCCTCAGTTTATTACCAACACATTCTATCAAATCGTTATACATTCTGAAATAATCAAATTCTGTAAAATCAGAAAAAACATCTTTGACATTAACATATCACCTTTGACATTAACATATCACCTTTGACATTAACATATCATCTTTGACATTAACATATCACCTTTGACATTAACATATCACCTTTGTGGCAGTCAAATATTACAAGGGATGATCATCATCCATTACACGGAATGGTAAAATGGCAGCAACGACAACGGCACAAAATCAGTATGTCTCCCCCACTATATGTGATACAATACGAAGGAGACTAGAATTGACACACAGTATAATACATCCACAGCTATATAGCACCGCCTTGTCACACAAACCACATTTCCAATTTTTAATAATAGTGACCTTGACCCCCACAAATCCCACTTTGGAACTTAAGTGGCGTATTCACATTAGCTACCTTCACAGCAAGTTTTATCACTATATTACATTCGTAACTAAAGTTATTGTCTGGAAACTGATTATGTATTTTTAGAAACAGTGACCTTTACTGCTACAAACGTGAGCTGCAGCGTATTTACACACTGATATATGCTAGCCATATTTCAGTAGAAAGCAGCTGACTGCCAAATTAAGGCTATGCTAGGCATTTTTCTCAGCATAATTAAGCTACCTTTACAGCAAGCTTAAGCACAATATCTCATTCCAAACTAAAGTTATTATCTGGAAACCAAAAACGGATGGATCGACAGACAAGCTCACTCCTATATACCCAACTCCAAACGTTGTTTTGTGGGGGTATAATTAGGACATTCACTATATCGCAGTGATATTTACCCACAAAATTCTTGAGTCGTATTCTCATACATCACGTCATACAAACTTGTATTTGCATACATTGAATCATTCATGCACTCTTTGTAATATATGTCCAAGTCTGTCGTACATGGGTCCTGATCACCATTCACTGAAAAAGAAATCATACTTAACTTGTCACCAATTTTAATACTTTGGTTTCATTTAATTTTGTTGGTGCCAAATTAATGATTTTCCCAAAACTGACAATTCCTGGTGTGCGTAAATACATGTTAATATCTTTTTAAATGTTTAGAAGCCTAAATTTAAAACAGACAAATATTCGTGTTGTACTTGCATACATTGAGCCTTCTTTGTTGTTTCGGCATACATTAGCCTTCTCCCAACTAAGAAAATTATGCAAAAACTACATAATTAACAAACATTTTCAAACGTAAAAACAATATTAAAGTTGTTGAGTTATTGAACCAAACTGATTGTGACATAGACAGACATTGAGTATAAAGGCACATACCACATTTCTCTGGGCTGTATTCTATCATTGACATTACCACGCCACTGTATGTTGCATTGTCTCCTAACACTTTAATCGTATGATTCAGAACATCCTCCCGTAGAATAGAGTTGTCGTATAAAAGGTTAAAGGGACAATTTCGGATGTTACGCCTGTTTGGCATATTTCCTATATTTTCCAGTACACAGCCAATAACCTCTCCTGTTATTCTGGAAACAGAAGTAGGAGTAATGTGTCACAAAATATGTGCATAAAAAACAAAAACATTACCCGTAAGCTATGATTCTAAATACTTGATTACAAGGTCAAATCTATTTCAATTTTGCAAAAGCGCTTATCGTTCTAAAATAATACGGATCCTACAATGTCATTAAAATGTTTGTCATTTCATGAATACATTATATTTTTGACGGCAGCATACATGATAATTGACACATAAACAGATAACATAGCTGGGTGTATAGAGGTACAATTTGCATTACCCTACCTCTGACAAATTAGTAGCTAAATAAAAAAATATGATTTGTCCATTGCAATCACATGGTGACATAATATCATCCCATACCGGGTCACTAAATTCAATACCAGGTCCCCACGTGACCAGGCCTATTTCAATACCGGGTCACTAGCGCTAAGGGAAGAAATTCTAGCTGTTACTGTTTATATCAGTCAAGGTTGCTCGAACAAATACATCGTGTGCTCCACCGTACGAGTTAAATTAAGATGAAAATCAGACGCTAAGTAACCAAAGGGTAGTATTTTCACAGGCTTTTGACAATGGATGGATTCAGGATTGATCGTCCACTGAGTTGAGCAGTCATCTCAATGTGGATCGTTAATTTGAAAACTTGTCGCGAATCATGTTGCATTTTAGGATTCTATGCAAGCACAATTGTATGATGTTTGTTGTTGTCTTGTGATTATGATTACCGTGTTGCTTTGCTATATCTTATATTTTCCGAGCGGATATCATAGCCTACTGCGCTTTAATTGGACGAATTTCATGAACTATTCAAGAGGAACGTCATGAAGTCCGAGATGGTTAAAATTGTTTCTAAACAAAATGAAAAGCCTCTCATGAAATCCATTTGTAGGTATGTCGAAGATTTTATCTATTTTAATGTATTTTAGGACAATTAAACGCTGTGTACAGGGCCAGTGAATAATTATGTTTATATTATTGTCTCCCTTGACTAATGTATGCGTTCTGTACGAGTTTGTTCCCTTTTTTGTCATGGGCGGATCTGGATATGAGATGTGGTGTAGTTACAATAACATCTCAATAATAATCCAACCATTGAGAGACATGCCATAACAAACTGGTCTATAAGCCAACCATTGAGAGACATGCCATAACAAACTGGTCTATAATCCAATCATTGAGAGACATGCCATAACAAACTGGTCTATAAGCCAACCATTGAGAGACATGCCATAACAAACTGGTCTATGATCCAATCATTGAGAGACATGCCATAACAAACTGGTCTATAAGCCAACCATTGAGAGACATGCCATATCAAACTGGTCTATAATCCAATCATTGAGAGACATGCCATAACAAACTGGTCTATAAGCCAACCATTGAGAGACATGCCATAACAAACTGGTCTATGATCCAATCATTGAGAGACATGCCATAACAAACTGGTCTATAAGCCAACCATTGAGAGACATGCCATAAAAAACTGGTCTATGATCCAATCATTGAGAGACATGCCATAACAAACTGGTCTATAAGCCAACCATTGAGAGACATGCCATAACAAACTGGTCTATGATCCAATCATTGAGAGACATGCCATAACAAACTGGTCTATAAGCCAACCATTGAGAGACATGCCATAACAAACTGGTCTATGATGCAATCATTGAAAGACATGCCATAACAAACTGGTCTATAAGCCAACCATTGAGAGACATGCCATATCAAACTGGTCTATAAGCCAACCATTGAGAGACATGCCATAACAAACTGGTCTATAAGCCAATCATTGAGAGACATGCCATAACAAACTGGTCTATAAGCCAACCATTGAGAGACATGCCATAACAAACTGGTCTATAAGCCAACCATTGAGAGACATGCCATAACAAACTGGTCTATGATCCAATCATTGAGAGACATGCCATAACAAACTGGTCTATAAGCCAACCATTGAGAGACATGCCATAACAAACTGGTCTATGATCCAATCATTGAGAGACATGCCATAACAAACTGGTCTATAAGCCAACCATTGAGAGACATGCCATATCAAACTGGTCTATAAGCCAACCATTGAGAGACATGCCATAACAAACTGGTCTATAAGCCAACCATTGAGAGACATGCCATATCAAACTGGTCTAAGTTTTGTGTTGGTCTTAATTTAAAGGTAAATTAAAGACCAATTCACTGGTTTCAGCAGTCTTTCTTTTGAGGTGCATGCTTTTTAAAGGGTGGTTATTCATTGTGAAAGGTCATCTGTAGGGTAAATTTGTTGCATGGTCATCACATCTTCACCTCGCCAGGTACGATATTTACTGATCAGGTATCATCCCGTACCAGGTCACTAGATGACCATGTTTGCATAATAATAAACAATCTGTATTTGATTTTATTTAACACTATTAATCTTATACTAATTGATATATTATCTATGGATGATAAAATAAACAACTGAGTTCCGCTCCTGAAAGTGTATACCTTGATATGATAGTCAGGAAAGAAAACACCATTTTCAATATGGTGGCTGATTAACGAGTTCTATTTTGTACAAAGGATTAACCGATTTCAAAATTTTGAAATCATATACACCGGTCCTAATCGTGACAAAGTACATTGTAAGCAGCAGTAGTTACTGGGAATTAACTATGTAGAGCATCACACAAGGGAGACTAATACCAGTAACATTTTGAGTGAATGAGGTTTTTAATGAAATACAAATAAACATACTCGCAAATCTGCCAGTGTTCCAAATAAGTTTTGGTTGAAAATTGTTTTACGCAATGCGTGGTTAACGTTTTCCATGTTTCTACATCATTGCATCGGTCGAAGCCCTCATCATTCACTGTAATGTGTAGAAAGAACAAATACTCAATACATATATATATGAATGCAGTAATTAACTATAGATGCTAGTGTGAATAATGCTCCGCCCATCTATTTGTCAAAGGTTTATGTCAAAGGTTGTCACATAAGTCCATGAGATTAAGCAAACATGTTTACAATATTTTCACTGTTTTTACAACCAAAACGAAATCCTTTCATTATCAACTCAATTCTCTATTAACATAATGTACTCGGTTCATATTTAAACAGTAAAATCAGGAACCTAGGCTAATATTCACAACGCATCTTAAATTACAAAATTGAGATGCATAATTTTATTTCCTAAGAAACAAAGAATAATGCATGTTTTCTCTGTGATTATTGCATAATGCTTCTAAACTATGTAAAACATTGATAATCTTGATTTGTAGCTGATACATTTAAGAATTTTCAAGATTAAAAAATGTAAGTTTCCCCTTAAGATGCTTTTGGAGTAAGTGCACCCCCAGTGCACCCCCAGTGCACCCCCAGTGCACCCCCAGGTTGAAAACAGATGATTATTTTAACAAGATGTTAGATAACCATTGTATGGACATTGTATATGCCCTTAAATACAGCCAAAAGCTAGTTCTGTTTAAGATCAAAATGATATGATGTCCCATAGTGGTGCCCAGTTGTTTTAAGTTTCATTAAAATCTTTAAATTAATCTAATAAAATTGTTCATTAGAAAAAATTTATTATGCATCATGGACTAGGGTTAATATATATGCTGCCAGCAAATGCGGAACCAGATGGGGACTGCATGGGGTTCAGACCCCCAACCCTTAATTTAGCAAAAATACGGTTATCTTGTAAACATATTTATGCAAGTACAGATGGTCAGACCCAAATGTACAAACTAGCTTGTTAGACCCATTCCCAAGAAAAAATAGCTTCCTGCCCCACCCACCTGAAAAAAGATTTCTTGGAAGCTAGCATGGCTAGTTAGTCAGGTAGGATCACAAAACATGTTACATGGAGAATGATACATACATGTCCAGACTTCTGCATTCAGTCTTCCAATATAGTTCCAGAAATTGTTTTCAATTGTCATAGTGACTGCTTCTTTGACTTCATGTGACAAGGTATTAGTGAAGACACTATAATATAACTGAGCGATACCATAGCTACATGTAGTTAGGGTGTGCAGAATCTCATTCTGATCAAACTGAAATATAAATCAACATTCTACAGTACAACCTCTCTACAGTAACACCCTATCATTTTTCCGCTTTGCAGCAGCGCTTTTTTGAAGCAAGCCGTTTCCTAGCATTATGGCACTACCGAGCACTTGGTAGCTTTTGGTTAGGCAACGAGCTCCAGGTAACAGTGTAGCAATACCACGTGAATGAATACTACAGTCCCAAGAAGAAAATTGTAAACAAAACCTCCACTTCGGAAAGGAAAATGGGTGTAAGTATTTTATTTCTTCACCGATTTCTATAAAATATAGACCACGCTAAGGGAAAAAATATAAGGGTTCCACCATATATAGTATATTTCTCCGTAGCTTGACCGTTTTTTCAATTACCCTGAGAAACCTTGGAAAAAATTTGTGTGAGAGTGGACCACAGTATCAAGCCTTTTCGTTTTCCTGGTATTATCTACTCCATGCGTGATTGAAGAGTCTTGTTTGTACCTTCCGGGAACACCAGAATCAACTTCGCAACAAATTAAATACTTATTATAACAATGCATGGCACCAATATGAAATTTTCTTTTAATTTGCAATTATGGCTACAGTTTCAAGAAAAAATATCAGACTACAGTTTAAAGCTGTTTTCAGAATTTACCATAATACCAAGCAACATGTCACCCGTGATGCTATTTTTGTCTACTTTACACACACTACAATATTCTATATTTGATCAGGTGTTATTTGTAACAACATATTATACCACATTTAAGAACACAAACACGCACATGGGTAACAGTAGTTCACCAAATATGCATGTAGATCAAGTAATTGATAATAGGCTTGCGTACGGGTAATTTTGAGTAATTTCAATATGTGCAATTGATGTTTATTAATTGATCTAAATTATATATTGGACGGTGCCATTGATTTCACCACTGGTAGACACTGACAGCAGATATAACATATAGTCTGTATTTATGATAAATTAATATTTTTTTGTTTCATTGTTCTTCATTGTTGAGCGTCAGGTCTGTTTGTTTGTGCTTGAAAGTTTTAATGTTTTATAATTGCCTACATATCCAGGTAATGGATACGCTAATGGCTCATTTGCTGCAGTATCAGACTAGTTTGACCATATTGCCTAACTGTGACGGCTAGTTTTTAACATGTCCATTTATTAATTATTGGTTGAATCTGTTTCACTAATAAAAATTTATTAAAACAAGAGGGCCCAAATGGCCATAGGTCACTCACCTGTCCTAGTAGTTCATGCAGCTCTAATGGTAGCCTCTATTGCATGTACAAGGTTTTCATAGTGTCTTATGCTTTATAATTTACATCACATTTAGACCCAATGACATATTGAAGTGGTTTGACCTTGTGACCTAGTTTTGTGACCAGGGATCACCCAATATTGCACTTGACCTAGATTTTTTTGAGATGATCATTGTGAACAAGTTTCATAAATATTCGGCCAAAATTGTGACCTCTACTGACTACACAAGGTTTTTCTATGATTTGACCTTGTGACCTAGTTTTTGACCCGGATGACCCAATATCGAGCTTGAACTAGATTTTGTTGAGATGATTATTGTAAGTAAGTTTCATAAAGATAAGGCCAAACTTGTGACCTCTACTGACTACACAAGGTCTTTCTATGATTTGACCTTGTGACCTAGTTTTTGACCCCGGATGACCCAATATCGAACTTGACCTAGATTTTGTTGAAATGATCATTGTGACCAAGTTTCATAAAGATTAGGCCAAAATTGTGACCTCTAGCCTCTACACAAGGTTTTTCTATTATCTGACCTTGTGACTGGATGACCCGATATCGATCATGTCCTAGATTTTGTTGAGATGATCATTGTGTACAAGTTTCATAAAGATTAGGTCAAAATTGTGACCTCTAGTGACTACACAAGGTTTTTCTATGATTTGACCTTGAGACCTAGTTTTTGACCCCAGATGACCCAATATCAAAGTTGACCTATATTTTGTTGAGATGATCATTGTGACCAATTTTCATAATGATTAGGCCAAAATTGTGACCTCTAGCGACTACACAAGGTTTTTCTATTATCTGACCTTGTGACCTAGTTTTTGACCCCGGATGACCCAATATACAACATGGCCTAGATTTTGTTGAAATGATCATTGTGACCAAGTTTCATAAAGATTAAGCTAAAACTGTGACCTCTAGTGTCTACACAAGTAATTGTGGAAGGACGACAGACAGACGACTGACGGACGATGGACGAAGAGTGATCACAAAAGCTCACTCTGTCAAGAGGATCATAGATCCTGTGGCGCTCACCACCTTAACATGACCAAACTTTGAAATACACTTTTATGTATTTAATAGACCATTGAAAGTGTTCACACTTATGTGACAGGGCGATCACTATAAGAATCAAGGTAATTTGATGGCAGTGTAGTCGAGTGGTTCAAGCATCAGACGATGTGATCACAGGAATTGTGTGATTCACCTCACCCAACTTCGTACCTGGCCTGAATATCATCAAAATAAACATTTTGACCAAACTTCATGAAGATTGAAGCAAACATTGTGTCCTCTAGAGCACTAACAAGATTATTTGACCTAGTCACCTTGTTTTTGACCCCATATGACCCAAGTTAAAACTTGACCTTCAGGTCATCACAATAAACAGTTTGACTAAACTTGATGAAGATTGATGCAAAAATATGGCATCCAGAGTGTTAACAAGGTTTTTCTATTATTTGACCTATTGACCTAGTTTTTGACCCCGTATGACCAAATTTCGACCTTGACCTTAAGGTCCTCCCGATAAACATTTTGACTATACTTCATGAAGATTGAAGAAAAAAATGTGGCCTCCAGAGTGTTAACAAGCTTTTCCTATTATTAGACAGATTGACCTAGTTTTTGACCCCACATGACCCAACTTCGAACTCAACCTATATTTTATTGAGAAACAACTACTGACCAAGTGCTAGAATGTTAACATTGAATTGTCTAACTACGGACGGACATACGGACGTTCTCACTGACTTGACGATGTGAGGTTTTCTTTTGTTCTTTCTTTTGTTTGTAAAACCCCGTAAGCAACATTTTGAAACGGAATGTAAATAATCTAAATATAGCCTATTGTTCCACACCACACAACGTCAAGTGGGTGCGTATGGACAGACGGACGGACGACGGACAAAAACAATCACAAAAGCTCAGTTGCCCAAAAATGCACAATAAGCCACAATCAACTGTACATAATAATTCAACGACGAAGATCGCAATTTTGCACGATTGCCTGTGGGTACAAATGCTTAGTGGTCAATATTAAGATCACGATTTTAGGTTCAAAATAAGTAATTGTAGGGCTAATTAAAGGAACAAGAGGGCCCAAAGGGCCATAGGTCGCTCACCTGTCCCAGTAGTTCATGCAGACCCCTTGGTAGCCTCTATAGCATGAACAAGGTTTTCATATTGTCTTATAAGGCGACCTTCCAATTGAAATCACATAGACCAAATGACATCTTGAAGTTTAAGCCAAGTTTTGTCTATAATTTGTCCTAATATGCACCTAGTTATTGACCCTAGAAAACCCAATATCAAACTTTTATTATGTCAAGATTGTGACCTCTAGTGACTACACAAGGTTTTTCTATGATTTGACCTTGTGACCTAATTTTTGACCCCGGATGACCAAATTTTGAACTTGACCTAGATTTTGTTACGATGATCATTTTGACAAAGTTACATAAAGATTAGACCAAAATTATGACCTCTAGTGACTACACAAGGTTTTTCTATGATTTGACCTTGTGACCTAGTTTTTGACCCCAGATGACCCAATATCGAACTTGACCTTAATTATGTTAAGATGATCATTGTGATCAAGTTTCATAAAGATTAGATCAAACTTTTGCCCTCTAGTGACTACACAAGGTTTTTCTATGATTTGACCTTGTGACCTAGTTTTTGACCCCAGATGACCCAATATCAAACTTGACCTAGATTTTGTAGAGATGATCATTGTGACCAAGTTTCATAAAGATTAGACCAAAATTGAGACCTGTAGTGTCTACACAAGCAAATTGTTGACGGAAGACAGACAACAGACGGACGACGGACGAAGAGTGATCACAAAAGCTTACTCTTTGTGACAGGTGCTTTGTGACAGGTGAGCTAATAAACAAGAGGGCCCAAAGGGCCCTAGGTCGCTCACCTGTCGAACTTGACCTAGATTTTGTTGAGATGATCATCGTGACCAAGTTTTTTACAGATTAGGTCAATATTGTGACCTCTAGTGACTTCACAAAGTTTTTATATGATTTGACCTTGTAACCTAGTTTTTGACCCCAGATAAACCAATATCGAACTTGACCTAGATTTTGTTGAGATGATAATTGTGACTAAGTTTCGTAAAGATCAGACCAAAACTGTGACCTTTAATGACTACACAAGGTTTTTCTATTATTTGACCTTGTGACCTAGTTTTTGACCCCGGATGAACTCATATCAAACTTGATCAAGATTCTGTTGAGATGATCATTGTGACCGAGTTTCATTAAGATTAGGCCAAAATTGTGACCTCTAGTGACTACGCAAGGTTTTTCTATGATTTGACCTTGTGACCTAGTTTTTGACCCCGGATGACCCAATATCGAACTTGACCTAGATTTTGTTGTTATGATCATTGTGACCAAGTTACATAAATATTCAGTCAAAAATGTGACCTCTAGTGACTACACAAGGTTTTTCTATGATTTGACCTTGTGACCTAGTTTTTGACCCCGGATAACCCAATATCGAACTTGACCTAGATTTTGTTGAGATGATCATTGTGACCAAGTTTCATAAAGATAAGGTCAAAATTGTGACCTATAGTGACTACACAAGGTTTTTCTATGATTTGCCCTTGTGACCTAGTTTTTGACCCCGGATAACCCAATATCGAACTTGACCTAGATTTTGTTGAGATGATCATTGTGACCAAGTTTCATAAAGATAAGGTCAAAATTGTGACCTATAGTGACTACACAAGGTTTCTCTATGATTTGACCTTGTGACCTAGTTTTTGACCCCGGATAACCCAATATCGAACTTGACCTAGATTTTGTTGAGATGATCATTGTGACCAAGTTTCATAAAGATAAGGTCGAAATTGTGACCTCTAGCGACTACACAAGGTTTTTCTATGATTTGACCTTGTGACCTAGTTTTTGACCCCGGACGACCCAATATCGAACTTGACCTAGATTTTGTTGAGTTGATCATTGTGACCAAGTTTCATAAAGATTAAGTCAAAATTGTGACCTCAAGTGACTACACAAGGTTTTTCTATGATTTGACCTTGTGACCTAGTTTTTGACCCCTGATAACCCAATATCGAACTTGACCTAGATTTTGTTGAGATGATCATGGTGACCAAGTTTCATAAAGATAAGGTCGAAATTGTGACCTCTAGCAACTACACAAGGTTTTTCTATGATTTGACCTTGTGACCTAGTTTTTGACCCCGGACGACCCAATATCGAACTTGACCTAGATTTTGTTAAGATGATCATTGTGACCAAGTTTCATAAAGATTAAGTCAAAATTGTGACCTCAAGTGACTACACAAGGTTTTTCTATGATTTGACCTTGTGACCTAGTTTTTGACCCCGGACGACCCAATATCGAACTTGACCTAGATTTTGTTGAGATGATCATTGTGACCAAGTTTCATAAAGATAAGGTCGAAATTGTGACCTCTAGCGACTACACAAGGTTTTTCTATGATTTGACCTTGTGACCTAGTTTTTGACCCCGGACGACCCAATATCGAACTTGACCTAGATTTTGTTGAGATGATCATTGTGACCAAGTTTCATAAAGATTAAGTCAAAATTGTGACCTCAAGTGACTACACAAGGTTTTTCTATGATTTGACCTTGTGACCTAGTTTTTGACCCCGGATAACCCAATATCGAACTTGACCTAGATTTTGTTGGGATGATCATTGTGACCAAGTTTCATAAAGATTAAGTCAAAATTGTGACCTCAAGTGACTACACAAGGTTTTTCTATGATTTGACCTTGTGACCTAGTTTTTGACCCCGGACGACCCAATATCGAACTTGACCTAGATTTTGTTGAGATGATCATTGTGACCAAGTTTCATAAAGATTAGGCTAAAATTGTGACCTCTAGTGTCTACACAAGCCAATTGTTGACGGACGGACGACGGACGACGGACAACGGACGACTGACGACGGACGACGGACGACGGACAAAGAGTGATCACAAAAGCTCACTCTGTCACTTTGTGACAGGTGAGCTAAAAAGGTGTGCATAATTTGTTTAAGCATGCAATTTAAGCACGTGTAGACTGATGGTAAAATAGCTTATACGTCCCTAATTATTTCGTACCAAATAAAATAGCATTGGACAATTTAGCAATAACAGTATTTTGGGTACGAAGGCAATACTACGTAATTAAATCACGTGCATTCCTTTTTTTAGCTCACCTGTCACAAAGTATATGTTTTTTTGCATTGCCCATCAATAGTGGTACTTTTTGGTGCTGATTGTTGAAAAAATAACGCAACGTTGACGAGCAAATTATAACATTTGTGTTTTAAAATAAACATTCCGCTGCTGAGATTTGTTGACTTCAAGTGAATCACATCTTTACAAAATAATGATTAAGAACTAATCGTTGTGTCGAAATCGACATTCACTTTTACTTTCTTTTTCTTGCGAAGTATAAGGGCTATATCCATCGTATGGTGTCTACCAGTGGTGAACATCGGTGGCACCGTCCAATATATAATTTAGATCAAACATCAAATGCAAGTATGGAAATTACTCAAAATGACCCATACGCAAGCTTATTATCAATTACTACATGTATATATTTTAAACTTCTTCTATCCATGTGATGGACGCTATTCATATAATGTTTCATGTTTTACATTCATTGTGGCCTTTTTGTAACAGGGCATTACATGGCAAGAGACTTTTATTTACACTGTAAGGTTCTGTAAGGTTGTCTATTGGGTAAGTGTGAGGTTTGGTGCACATTTGTCGCTGTCCGTACCAAGGCGGAAGCCCTTTTGTCAATCATCCTCTATGTATGTACTGTCCACTTTATAGTAAGAATACAAAATTACAAAAATATTTCGCCACCTTCCCTTTTTGTTAAACTTTGTTCATTTTAATTTCGTTGTCCAGCACAAGGCTGCTTCGTAGCTTTCAAAATTGCATGTACACTATATATATGTTGTGGATTGTCCTTGTGATGTGTTATGTCAGTTGTATTTATCCTCTTCACCTGGCGCTTGTTCTGTTTTTGTTTGACTGAGGCGGCAGACTTTCGGGACGGGATGCCGTATTTTCAGTTGGGTATTGTGCTTTGTGTGTTTTTAATGTTTTCTGTGCTCAGCTGGATAAGTTGATTGCCTAACCTCTATAGTCAGTGTGATAGGTAGAAGATATACAATATTTACTTACTGACCATACTGTAACCTCTATAGTCAGTGGGAAAGGTAGAAGATATACAATATTTACTTACTGACCATACTGTAACCTCTATAGTCAGTGTGATAGGTAGAAGATATACAATATTTACTTACTGACCATACTGTAACCTCTATAGTCAGTGTGATAGGTAGAAGATATACAATATTTACTTACTGACCATACTGTAACCTCTATAGTCAGTGGGAAAGGTAGAAGATATACAATATTTACTTACTGACCATACTGTAACCTCTATAGTCAGTGTGATAGGTAGAAGATATACAATATTTACTTGCTGACCATACTGTAACCTCTATAGTCAGTGGGATAGGTAGAAGATATACAATATTTACTTACTGACCATACTGTAACCTCTATAGTCAGTGTGATAGGTAGAAGATATACAATATTTACTTACTGACCATACTGTAACCTCTATAGTCAGTGTGATAGGTAGAAGATATACAATATTTACTTACTGACCATACTGTAACCTCTATAGTCAGTGTGATAGGTAGAAGATATACAATATTTACTTGCTGACCATACTGTAACCTCTATAGTCAGTGGGATAGGTAGAAGATATACAATATTTACTTACTGACCATACTGTCACATTCTCAATCACCATCAACATTTCATGTGATTCTGGAGAATTCAAATTGCAATCCATGGCTTCAAAACTCAATACCAGTTGATGCTCTGTAATATTACAATATATTTAGAATATAAACTACATTTTGAGCTAATGAAAATGTCGATCTGTGGCGGTTAAATGCTACATTTAATAATTAAAATTTTACTCTTAACAGACGTGCTTCATGTTTTGGCGTGAATTTCTGCAGGGTGTTACACTATATTAATGACTAAAAAGACTCGCTTTGCTCGCTCCACCTTTTTTTATCATTAAAAATTTACTTAATATGTTTTTATTATAAACTTTGAAAATACTCTCCAAGAATCTTTTGTATTTTTTATTCCTGTTTAAAAATAGTATTTCAATCAAATGGAGATTAACCATCATAATAAGTAAGAAAGAATAAGAGACTTGCAGGTAGCAATGCTGAGACAGTGTCTCAGTGAAATTGAGAACATACCAAAAAGCCTAACTTTTGAAGAAAAAAGCCCCACAAATATACTCTAGAAGATATCAAGGTCACGGTTACCTAGAATTTAGATCTACCAGCCTTTAAACCTCAGTAATAATATGAACTAGAGCTGTCGCCATTTGGCATACTAATATACCCCTGCCAGGAAAAGGGCCATAATTCTGCCAAAATTCACCGCAGTGCAAATTCCTTTCTTCATGCACATCTATATGTTGAGGTAGTTTGAGCGAAATCCTGCCAAAACTGTAGGAGGAGTTGCGTCCACAAGAATGCGTCTACGGACAGACAGGCGAACAAGTTGAATCCAGTATACCCCCCTTACAACTCGTTGTGCGGGGGTATAACAAATGTACTTCATCCAGCCGGGATTTGCCATCAGGTTTTTGGATAATCTGGCAGAGGAAAAAAATGACGAAGGAACTAGAGCTAGCCTATACATGCAGTTCTAGCGTCTGGCTGTTGGCAGCACCACATAGGAGACCAGGCGAACAAATACTTAGAAAAGAATGTTTTCAAAATTACCTGCACAAGAACTTAATGCTATATCAAAACTGCTGTAGTTAGCTGAGGACATATCAGTGACACTTGAAAACCATGTATTCTTCAGTTCTCCTAAGGTGCACTCATTGAAAAGGTATCGTTTAACATTGACAGCATCATTCAAACATCGTAAATTGGAGTATAAATCCCTGAAAACATATCAATTTTGTTTGTATTTCCTGACATATAAGTATACAACTCTGACAAAACAACAACACTACACTTATACAAATATAACATGCTTTATGATTAATTGTGTAATTCGTGGAGTATCAACAATTACACCTTGTGACATTTAAATTATTACATTTATTTATTGTATACACATAATGTGAACACTATGTACAGTAGAACCTGACTCCAAGCTGTTGTGTATAGCCGTATGATATAACACACTGGAACCTATGGTGCTTTGAGTACTTTGATAATAGTCTCACGCTGTGTAGATCACACAGGGTGACTGGGCGTACATCCTGTTTAGCAATGAGCAAGACGTTACTGATGGAGAACCATAATAAAAGTACCATTACACGAGTCATTGGCCCTATTGATTGTAATTATAATCACCTTAAAATATAGTAGGTGAGATTTGGATTAAAAATGTTTCACTGAAGGGTTAACACATGTTTTTTGTGTTATATTACCTGCGAAATTCTATTGGGCTTGAGCACCAACAGTACCTCGCAACTTTGCAGAGGTTATAACACAAAAAACATGACATTTGTGTAAGCACTATTCTAGCATAAAAACATCAACTTAATGTGTTTGTTTTCCAATATAATGACATTTTGATTCAAAATTTTGTGACAACGTCATGTAAACAAATGTATGTATCTAGCTCTTTCCGAATCGACTGCTAGGTTGTTTAATGTGCCAGGTACATATCACCAATACACGTCAATCTACCCATGGGTACCAACCAGTTCATCTCTAGCTGAGTGACAAGTGTTCTATATTTCCAGTGCCCTGGCTGAGGTTTGAACCAGGAACCTTCAGATTGGTAGTCAAGAGTACTAACCTCTCAATTATCATGCCACTCGCATCTTTGGTATGAGTTAAGTTAACTGATCAATTTATTATAATTTATTTTTGTTTGATTGTGAAACAAGTGATAATAATCACTCTCGACACCTCATTCCCGATGTTATCCGTCGCCAAGAGAGTACGAGCAAAGAGAAGACAGTTTCTCTTTAATGCTGAGCGTCTTGCAAGGAAATTTCTGGTAGTTTTCATATTTTGCCTTTGGAAGTATGCGGCCTGGGATTGAAGCTTGGACATCCTGTACTCGTAGCGGATGCCCTTACACTAGGCTATCAAGGAGACAATAGAATAACTGATAGAACACTTACCAACAGCTGAAGGATAGCATAGAACCAATATCCATCATCTGAAAGTTACATTTCTCCAGGGCGATGGTATTTAAATCATTGATATCATTGCATGATGGTAGGCTATCTATAAACGATAAATGGGAAATATTTGTATTACATGTATAACAATGCATGTCACTTTTTTAAAGACGTGTTTTATTATGGTATTTATCACATAATGCATGTCACTTTTAAAGACATTTAACAGTAAAATATTAACCAGTAACCCACTGTTTCACACTGTAAGTTTCTTTTGTAATTTTTCACTGTTTTAGAAGCTGGTTCCATCACCAATTTAACACAGCGAAAGAAACGTAATGTCAATGTGATACATCATTATGACGTCATAATTGTCACTTTGCTGATGTTCTAATTTCAACTTTTTTTTAATTAAGCCAATTACACTGTATCATTTTTTAGAAACATTGAAGCATAAAATAAGCGAAACATTTGTTGATTTTTTTGTAAAAGTTGGCCTAGAAAATGAAAAATCACTCGCATGTGTGATTTCACAAGTCTGTGAGAGTATACTACCGAGGTAAGGACCTCATCCTAACCATTGTGCATGAATATATGACAAGGTTCTTGACAAGGTTATAAATTAGAAAATAAATCTGCAGTTTAAATATGCTAATTGAAGGTTGAGGATCAGATCAAATTCTCTGTACTATAACAACATCTGATGCTCCATTTAAATCTAAGAGCTAGAGGAGATGAAAAGCTAATTTCAACATTTATATCAATAAAATAACGACAGTCACAATATAATGACCCTAATATACTATCTAATTCATATACTGACATCATTCGATAACAAGAAATATCACTGAATGTGATGAATAACACCAGAAACTGCTTGACACAGTCACACATGCACAACTTAACTTGGTACTGATCGGTCATGCAAAGTTTCATTGAAATCCAACCATTTGTTGCTGAGAAATAGCACATACATAATTTTTAGTGTAAAACAACAAAGGACTATAACTCCCTTAAAATTGATAAGACCAACGTGTCCTGACAATATGCACAACCAGACTTGTTACTGATCATTCATGCAAAATGTCTTTGAAATCAAACCATTGGTTACAAAGAAATAGCGCTGACAAAATTTTAAGTGTAAAAAAACAAAGGGCTATATTATAAACTACCTTAAAATTGATCCAACCATCGTGTGCCAACAATATGCACAACTAGACTTGGTACTGATCATTTATACAAAAAATCCTTATAATCCGACCAATGGTTACAGAGAAATAGCATGGACAAAATTTATAAGTGTTAAAAAACAAAGGGCCATAACTACCTTAAAATTGAGCCGACCAAAATGAGCCGACGATATGCACAACTAGACTTGGTACTGATCATTCATACAAAGTTTCGTTGAAATCTGACCAATGGTTACAGTGAAATAGCGCAGACAAATATATATGGACAGACCAACCAACCAACCAACCAACAGACCAACCAACCAACCAACCAACCTCAAGCATGACTCAAATATAGCCCCCATATACTATGTATCTGGGGGTATAATGACAAATGTTTTAAAGCCCTCTTTGTATCAATTCACTTAATTACATATTTATGGATAATCCAACAGTGCCATTGTTGAACTGGTCCATTTATGAGATTTCGATGAGACTGGGCAGAAGGGTGATAATCAATAATGTGATGGCCATAATCAGCCATGAATATGCTCACGTTTGTTACTATATATAGTAACAAGTGTATTAATGGAAAACAACCGATGATGGACAGGGAATTGGGGGCATGAATTGATGGATACCTATATATAGTAAATGGTTAACATAAATCTACAACAGCGTATAGCTTACACAGAAACAAGCGTTGTGTAAGATAAAGTCATGTTGATTTATTGACTTTCTGCATTCACATTTTTTTTAATTAAGGTTATTGGCCGCCATTCTGGCAAGGAACAACTCGACAGACCAAGCACTTATGACTGTCAATCACAAAGAAACAAACCACGTTTTTTGTTTTTAATTATGAAAGATAAAAGATAGAAGTAAAAAATCACCATTTCCAATTGTATTCACAACAAGCAGCTGAATGTCGTATTCCATGTATTGCATCTGTCGTCTAATCTTCTTTTCAAGACTCATTGAACCATAAACAGTGTACACAATTTCCACACTAAATCTGCAAGTTACACACATATAGAACAAGGTTAGATAACAAAGAAGTTCATTCTTTGTGTTACCATAGCAAACAACAAACAGTAAAGCCTAGGTCCATCCCTGACTGAGCATATATTGCCTCAGCAATGTACACCCCATATAAAATTAATTAGCTTCGGGAAGCATCAGGAATAGGGGAACCAGGGAAGCTTCTGGGAAGTCAATTTGTGATAATGATAGGAATCGGGTGGAATCTGTAGAACTTGCCCAAGAGGAATTCTTCATTATAATGCACAAAGTAATAGATGTAGTTTGGAGTTGCAATATTTGAGTTTCCATCTAATCTACATGGGATACAAATAATATTTACCGGAATCCACTACTAATGCTATTATAATTTATAGTTATAAATAAGCATTACCTGTATTAAATGTCCATATATGAATATTGTAGGACAGCATGAATAACTGTGAAGTTGTTTGTACCACAAGATTAGTATGGAACTAGATACCTGTCCACAACATATTGAGCCCCAGGACAAGGTCTATAATGCACATTGTTGACATTTGACCTCTAAGTGTGACCTTGACCTTTGTGCTAAAGACCTGGATCTTGCACACTTGCAAGCAGCACACATTCTCATGGTGTTTAACAATTTGGCCAAGTTATGTTTGAAAGTGACAATGCGTTAGAAAGATACAACCTGGACAAGGTCTATAATGCACATTTTTAATGTTTGACCTTTAAGTGTAGTGTGACCTTTGAGCTAGAGACCTGGATAATGAGCACTGCACATCATTGCATCATGTTTAACAATTATGCCAAGTTATGTTTAAAAGTAATAAAGGGATATACTTAGGGAGATGCAGCCCAGACAAGGATCCGGACGGATTCACTAACTTACGTACAGATACGCAACTGTCATTGTGGCAACTATGTCGAGCTCACAACAAGATTTATTTGTAAATGAAGGGCTTTAAGTTGAATTGTGCAAGTGACCTGCAAATCTATATCAAGTTCTATATACAAGAACACAAGAATATGAAACATAAATTAAGATTTTTGTAAATTAAGAAAAAAGAAGAGTATTTTTCAGAAAATCAAGAGCCATTACTCTAAGGACTCTTAAGGACTCAAGTAAAGTTGGTTTGCGTCATCCCGTAAGTTGGTTTAAATATATTTGAAGTTTCATGAAATTCTACCAAACTGGCTACTGCGAAATGGCAATGGATGTACCAACAGTTTACCAGGGTACTGTTTTATCAAAGCACTTGCGGAAATCGTAAACTTACGTTGAAATTTTAATTCTTTATAAATCTTTACCAACTGCAAATTTGAGATGGATATGGTTGTTTCAAAAAATAAAATATTCCACAAGTGGAGGATGATAAACTTTCATGGAAGAAGGTTATTGACCTGTCACAACCAGGAATCATATTGAGATATAAAACCAGTACACTAACTGGACCAGGGTACTGTTTTATCAAAGCACTTACGAAAATCTTAAAGTAACGTTCAAATTTCAATTCTTTATAATTCTTTTACAACTGCAAATTTGAGCTAGACATGGTTTGTAGGAGTTAATTAATTGAATCATTGTTAATAGTACAGCTCCATTTACCACCCTACATAACTGTAAACAAAATATAAAGACTTTAAATTTGTACGTAAGTTAACGATTTCCGTAAGTGCCTTGATAAAACAGTACCCAGGTCCATGGGTAAATGGACATATTACACAATGATATGAGAAAACAATCTTACTGTGTCTCCATGAGATGTTGTCGTAGTTCACTAAATGTAGGATTAATTTCCAGTTGACTAAACAAGGGATCCAACTACAAGACAAGAAACAAACCACTGAAATGTTAAAAGCAATACGAAAGGCTCTCCCCAATTAACCATATAAAAGCTTCCAACCAATTTAGCATATGAATGTAGCCTACCAATTAACTATAAGACTGTCCCCTACCAATTTAGCATATGAATGTCCCCTACCAATTTACCATATGAATGTCCCCTACCAATTAACCATAAGAATGTCCCCTACCAATTTAGCATATGAATGTAGCCTACCAATTTAGCATATGAATGTCCCCTACCAATTTACCATATGAATGTAGCCTACCAATTAACGATAAGAATGTCCCCTACCAATTTAGCATATGAATGTCCCCTACCAATTTACCATATGAATGTAGCCTACCAATTTAGCATATGAATGTCCCCTACCAATTTACCATATGAATGTCCCCTACCAATTTACCATATGAATGTCCCCTACCAATTTACCATATGAATGTCCCCTACCAATTTACCATATGAATGTCCCCTACCAATTTACCATATGAATGTCCCCTACCAATTTACCATATGAATGTAGCCTACCAATTTACCATATGAATGTCCCCTACCAATTTACCATATGAATGTAGCCTACCAATTTACCATATGAATATCCCCTACCAATTTAGCATATGAATGTAGCCTACCAATTTACCATATGAATGTCCCCTACCAATTAACCATAACGAATGTTCCCTAATTTTTAAAAAAAATATTTATATTGTCAATAATTTTTGCTTTGCCTATCATCTTTACTAGTTCTACTGTATTTTTGGAGGGTCAAACAAATATTTCGGGTAGGGACTTTTTGCTCCGGTAGGTAGGGAAGGGGAAACAAACAATATTCTATTTTTGGTTCTGATCACACCCATGGATTTTTTTCTACTGTGACTAAATTTTGAAATGCACAGTGTACATTAAATCGCTGGCTTAGAATTAGAAGGACGTAAGAACAAAATCAATATTTTGAGAAAACAAGAAAAAAACTATCTGAAAACCACTCCTTACTTATTGCAAAACAAGCTTTTTAAACTTTAGTTTGGTCAACATGAAACGCCTTGAAGTGCAGATTTCAAAAATGCATGAGTCTTATAGGTCGTAAGTAAGTACTTGCGACTTTTGATTCTAAGCCAGCGATATGTTTATTATGATGACGTCACATATGTTACTACGAGGGCCATTCAAAAAATACGTAGACATCATTGATTGCTAAACTATCTATCATCTGATTTTCATCAAATTTGGTAGAAATAATGTCATTCGATTAACAAATTAAATTTATATGGTAATAAAGCAAACAAGTTGAAATTTCGTATGTGAATTAAGGAATAGTGTGAATGTGTTCCTGTAAATTTTCATCAATATCAGTCTATAAGTTTTCCAGCAATATTGATCGTCCGGGTATTAAATGAACGACCCTCATACATGTACTTATTGTCGTAGTCAATAGAAGTAAGTATAGCAAGTTTCATTTGAATATCTTGAACCATTTTTTAACTTTGACCAATGTTATGGTTTTTGAAGCTGAAAAGGGGCATAAGTCAAAATTTATCAAAGCTAGAGTTGTTGCCCTTTGCTAAAGATAAGCGTATTATCACTGGCAATAATTATAGCAAGTTTTATTTGAATATCTACTATCGTTGTGAAGTTACGAAGAAAAAAGAAGAAAAATGAGTAAATTTGAATTTAACAAAGGGCCATAATTCTTCCAATATTGTAGCTAGAGTAATGTAACTTGTCCTAACATAGTGTTTTGTTGTAATGAGCTTATGTTTAAAATCTCAAGTTGATATCTTCAATGGTTTTCAAGTTATCAAGAAAAAAAGCTGAAAATTGATGAAAATTTGAATTTTACAAAGGGCCATTACTCTTCCAATATTGTAGCGAGAGTTATATAACTTGCCATAAAATAGCGTACTGTTGTTGTGAGCTTATGTTTGAAGTTTGAAGTCGATACCTATAATGGTTTTCAAGTTATTAAGAAAAAACTTGAAAAATGTGGACGGACGGACGGACGGACGTACTCATGAGACGGTATTTGTGGGGTTTTCTTTTGTTCTTTCTTTTGTTTGGTTGCAACCCACAAGTAGCATTTTGCACCCCACAAGTGACGGAATGAATGGAATCTAAAAATAGCCCATTGTTCCACACCCCACAACTACCGGTGCATTCGTACGGACAGACAGACGGACAGACGGACGGACAGGGTGATTACTATAGGGCACACAAAAAAATTTTTGCGGGCCCTAAATATATGTTATATTCTAAAAAAGGGTAGTTATAGCAACGCAAGCTTGAGCACACGGGGCAACCCGTCGATTTGACTTGTCAAAAATTTGTGTTGATACCTTTGTGCCACCAATTTTCGTTCACATAGGGAAAACCTGTCAATAATTTCTGTGTGTATCCTTTGATACTATTCAGTTGTACGTTTCAAATAATGACGTCGTATTCGAAACCTTTACGAAGAGCTTGGTTATCATACCAAGCCACTCTTTAACTGACAGTACAAAAATGTGACGTCAGTCAAACCACGGGCAACACAATTAATGATTAAATTGTGTTTGGCGCATGGATAAACCCAAATACTTGCTTTTATTTCACAAAGACAAAGTGAGGGAATATCGTGTTAAATCAACAGCTTTGTTGTTGGAAAATTATTGACTAATCCAACTCAAACATGGTCTCTACATTCCCAATCTGGTCTTTTTGAACGTCAGGGCGTTTCCTATGGGATAGCCTCTTTGTGTGTAGTGAGGACTGGCAAAAACAGATGAAATTAATTATTCTAATTCATCCTATTTTGTTCAGTTTAGTCCGACTTGGTACATGGATGATTATACAGAATGGGGTTAGTGTCAGAGTTGTATTTCGTGTATTATGCCGATCATTTAGAAAAGTGGTGAATTTACCAAATTTGATGACGCCGACAACGACGTCGGTACTTGCCCCGTAGTCGCTATGGGTACAATCTATAGAACAAGTTCCTTGCTTAACGGTCGGGCCGATTTCAATGAAACTTTGGAATTTAGACGAATAAAGATTCAGCTACAACATACTAATGATTTGTTTACTTATCTTGCAAAATAAACTAGTAAATTGATTGTCCATGTATTTTTTTAATGACCCTCGTATGTGTGTAGCACTGTTTTTAGGTCATGTATGAATGTCTTAACTGTCGTATTAGTCTTGTTTTGTCGGGTATGTCATCAATAAAATATTAAATTTATATTAAATTATTCTGGTATTTATGAAACTTGTTGAATAAAACAAATATAAATCTTGCTAAGGCTCTCAAAATATTGTTTTATTCAACTTGTTTCATAAATTCAATATTAAACCAACACTCGACATTCAATATCCTCAATGTATGGACAAGAAGTCAGTCAAACTGTTAAAAGTATGCTAAGCGATAATAAGTCAGCTGCTAAACATATGCTAAGCGATAATCAGTCAGCTGCTTAACATATGCTAAGCGATAATCAGTCAGCTGCTAAACATATGCTAAGAGATAGTCAGTCAGCTGCTAAACATATGCTAAGTGATAATCAGTCAGCTGCTAAACATATGCTAAGCGATAATCAGTCAGCTGCTAAACATATGCTAAGCGATAATCAGTCAGCTGCTAAACATATGCTAAGAGATAGTCAGTCAAACTGCTAAAAGTATGCTAAGAGATAGTCAGTCAGCTGCTAAACCAGTGATTTTTCTTGAACAAAATTAAACAGCCTGTACCTTTGAAATTGGGAAATTTAGCCCAATTTGGGAATTATTAAAACAGATTTGTTTTGGTTAAAAATGTTCATAAATTGCTATTTTCTACTGATAATACTCTATTCTATGAGGCAACGACTCTTGCACGTTTGAATATCCATTGTTTTCACTTTAAAACAGCTATACTGTAGTTGCTTTGAAACCAGCGAGCACAAAAGGGGGAAAATATGCATACTTTTTGGGAAAAAATTATGATTTTTTGGGAAAAATGGAGGTTATTTTGCTAGGGGAAGGGGCCTGTATTCGGCCCCAAAAATAGCCAAAAAAAATCACTGTAAACATATGCTAAGTGATAATCAGTCAGCTGCTAAACATATGCTAAGCGATAATCAGTCAGCTGCTAAACATATGCTAAGATATAATCAGTCAGCTGCTAAACATATGCTAAGCGATAATCAGTCAGCTGCTAAACATATGCTGAGAGATAGTCAGTCAAACTGCTAAAAGTATGCGAAAAGATTTTAAGTGAATCAGGTGAATATCTATGGACTGAATAATTCTGTGCTCAGATAGTATGTGTCAACTAATTTAGATGAGATAAGAGATGTTCCTAAAGCATGTATGCCCCCATGGCAGCCCAGCAGTCAGAAATAGTAAAGGTCAAAATGTATATGACCTTGACCTTTGACCTACTGACCTTAAATTGATAGCGATCATCTACTGTTGACGACCAACCTCCATGTAAAGTTTGAAGACAATTAGATCCTAGAGCAAAGCGTTTTGGACTCTACCGGCCGGCCGACCAACCAACAGACTGACTGACATGTGCAAAGCAATATACAAATATGGGGCATAAAAAAAGCATAACTTACAAATCCGCTAGACATTTCCAGAAAAGCTTTTGTTATCGGATTTGTAGTGTCATTGTATTCTATTTCATACAATTCACTGGGTAACAGGAACACAAGTTCAAGCAGTTCAGGGGAGGTTTCCATACAAGTCTTCGAGTATCCAACTTCACAACATTTCAAATTATCGCTGCAGTCATTATCAGAACAACAGTAGTCATAGTCAGAGACTTCAATACCCCATGCAGGGCATGAACCATTCTTTGGAGGCAAATCTATAAAACATACAAAACATTTTTTTTAAATATCATTTTAAGTTCCACTGGTCAACAGCCTTTTCATACACATAAAGACTACCTAGTCATATTATCCTGACAAATAGTTAACCAGCTGTTACCTGGAACTAACTATAATAGGCCTCAAGCTAGTTTAATTTAGTTTAATCATCTTGATGAGTTTTAGAGATAATTCATAGTTTGCATTATATATATTATATGACCCTCGAAGAACTGTTTTCATTAGCATTGGTATGAGACCTCTCACATCTGAAGAAGACACTCTCTATCATTACTTCTGTTGACTGCAATTTCTCATGCACAGATGATATCAAATCATAGTAAATTAATCAACACCTGAGTATTTAATCTACCCAATATGCTTCTAATTTAATTCAATATATATTTTATTTCTAACAAAATAAGATTGAGCAAAGGCGACTTATGTCACGATACTAACAAAACTAACTAGAATTGCCCATCAGTGACAAATAATACGGGTCAACAGCACCCCCTTGTAACAGAAACTATGTTTTCGTGTAAGCTTTTAACAACCAGGTACAACTGGAACCATGCTGCTTAATCTTCATCCAAACTACCTTTACAGCCGATGTCTACAAAATTTCTCATTCCCAACAAAAGTTATTGAATGGAAACTGGTATTTCATTTTAGTAACAGTAACCTTGACCCAATCAGCCCCACTTTCAGTCCCTTATGGCATATTCATACAAGCTACATTTGCAGCAAACTTTGACAAAATATCTCGTTTCTTAAAGTTATTGAGCAGAAAATGATTTTCTTTCTCCTGAAACGGCAACATATTAACACAAGCTTCCTGTACAGTTTCATCACATCTCATTCCTAACTAAACATATCATCTGGAAACTGATTTTGCTATTGGAAATCCCCCAAGTATTGTTATATACCAACTTTAGAAATCAGGAAATCCCCCAAGTATTGTTATATACCAACTTTAGAAATCAGGAAATCCCCCAAGTATTGTTATATACCAACTTTAGAAATCAGGAAATCCCCCAAGTATTGTTATATACCAACTTTAGAAATCAGGAAATCCCCCAAGTATTGTTATATACCAACTTTAGAAATCAGGAAATCCCCCAAGTATTGTTATATACCAACTTTAGATATCAGGAAATCCCCCAAGTATTGTTATATACCAACTTTAGAAATCAGGAAATCCCCCAAGTATTGTTATATACCAACTTTAGATATCAGGAAATCCCCCAAGTATTGTTATATACCAACTTTAGATATCAGGAAATCCCCCAAGTATTGTTATATACCAACTTTAAAAATCACTACAATGTTACCCATCTAATTTCTCCACGACCAATTCATCCGAGCAAAAAACGAGTTCCAGCCAATCTAAACCAAAATCGTAATTTTCAATTGTTTTTAAGAACATTTGTCCCTAGGAATTTAATCATTTTTTATTTCTTTGTATTGCGAGAAATTTTGGAATGTTTCTTCTGTGAGTTAATGTTTTTGTGCTACTAAATTCCTGTAATAGTTTTTGAGGGTTGATAAAAATGTCACTGTTACAGTACCTGGTAAAGCAGACGAAATTTACACTGTTTGGTTGCATAACGTTCATATTATAGTTTAGCAACAATTAAACTCCTTTTATATTTTTTTTTTTCACTATTTACAATATTTTTCATTGATAAATAGTATTGATCGACGTTTCATCCATTAAATTTACCTCAGATCTTTGGCTAAATATTTTGCGTCTATCGTTAGAACAACCCTTTTCCAAGCGCTGTTGTTTACACATTTCGCGCCGAGATTCGAGACCATAGTGTTTCGTCCCCTTTATGAATCGTTCACGCTATTCATACCCTATAAGGTTTGTTTGTAGCTAGAGATATGGAATTTGACTTAGTGTAGTTTAAGTTGCTATTTTTTTCATTTTTTGTGACAATTCATCCCCTATTAAATTACTTATATTCTTTTTGTTTAGTACCATCAAACATTATTTATGCAGATGCATGATATAACCATTTACTGTTATTCTTAGTCTTCTTAATACTTTTTTTCACCTAAAACTAGGTATTTCAGCCCCCCTTTAGTTTATACTAATTTATTTAAGGTCGATTGTGAAACAAGTTTTTCCAACTTATATTAATCACTCTCGATACCTCATTTCTGATGTTATCCATCGCCACGAGGGTTTGAGAGAAGAGAAGCCAGTTTCCCTTTTATGCTGAGCGTCTAGCAAGGGAATTTTTAGTACCATTTTATTTCGTCTTTGGTATGACGCGGCCAGGGATCGAACCCGAGACCTCTCGCACTCGAAGCCAACGCTCAACCACTAGGCTATCGAGGAGGCCTTTATAGTTGAAACTAGTTCATTAATTTTTTAATGGTTGGATTGCCTAAATGGGTTAGTTAGATGAAATTTGAATCAGTCAGCTTTCCTCGATATTTCTGAAAACTTTTCACAATATTCACACTTATTAATCGAATACCATTTAAGATAATTTTAATAGATTACCAAGATTTATATGTTATCCCCTGAGTAACAGTACTTCAGAACTTTGATGAGTAACAGTGACCTTGACCTCAAATGCCCCCCTTTTGAAACTTGAGAAATGTATTAACATAAGATACTTTCACAGCAAGATTTATCACAATATCTCATTTCTAACTAAAGTAATCGTCCGGAAACTGATTTTGCTATTTTTAGTAACAGTGACCTTGACCCACTAGCTTCACTTACAAACTTGAATGTCATATCCATATAAGATACATTCACAGCAAGTTTTATCACAATATTTCATTTCTAACTAAAGTTATCGTCTTGAAACTGATTTTTTTTAGTAACAGTGACCTCGATCCCAATTTTAAACTAGAGCAGTCTATCCTCATAATTAAAGCTACCAATACAGCAGTTTTATCACAATATCTTAATGTTAATGAACGTTATCATAAGAAAACCAGCACACAAACCAACTGACTGACAGACAAGCTCACTCATATTACATACTTCCCATTCAGACACACAGCACATGATCAATATGTCTCAGAGATGTAATAAAACTTTACCTTGTAGGTTTTCTCGTATGTATTGAAATTTAATAGTTTCGTCTGAATGTTCTTCAAACGTGATATAGAAGTCCAATATCTTCGCCAGCTCTGAGTACGAAAAGATGAAAGCGTCACCATAGATATCACCACTCTCCATTAACCTAAAATATATCCAAATATATATACTACATTATGCTATCCTGATCAGCATATTTCTTATACTGCGGCCTCTACTCCTACAACTTTGTGCTTCTTAATATTAAAATAATATTATTATATATTTATACTATAAACACTAAACAAAATGAGCGGTTATAGCAAAAAGCTTGTAATATACTGACATTTGAGGTAGGGGTGGGCCGATACATCGAAATATCCATGCAATGCGAAACCAAGTGACCCGATAGTATGGATCAATAGTAAAAGTCTCGATCCAATAACTATCGTCGATAGTTAGCTCATATATTGATAGTTACGATAGTTTCCTTCACATAAATATAGTTTATTATTAATTAATATCAACTGTCGTTCTCGTTAAAAATCTAATTTTAAATAATCCCACGCATCAATACAATGCAGAAATTAGTTAAATTTTATAAATCTATTTCTGTCCAATGCATGTTAAATCATTTCAACAAATAGTAGAATAGTATTTTTACAACAAAGTTATATCTTAAACAATGCAAATTTGCATTAATTTGCATTAACAAGTTAATATCTGGTTTTTGAAATCTTGCCAATAACTATTGCAATAGTATCGCAATAGTTTCCTGAAATACAATAGTATCGCAATAGTACTTTCAGCAATAGCAATAGTATTGCAATAGTCAACAAGAGCACCGCCTTGCGGGTGCAGACGCTCATCTGATCATTGTCACTGTAAAAAAAGGCCCATTACCCTTGCATAACGTAGGGCAGTGTTATGAGTCTTGCTAATAAAAAGTGAGGTATTGATGGTGAAAAAAGGGGCAATAACTCTTGCAAATCGCTGATCAGAGCTATGGGTCATGCTTGACATGGTCAGGTATTGATGGTGAATAAGTGTTGAAAGTTTCAAAGCAATAGTCTAAATAGTGTATGGGGAAAGTGGACCTAAACACAAAACTTAACCAAGGAATGTTCTAAGTCAAAAAAGGGGCAATAACTCACATTAAATACAGATCAGAGTTATGGGTCTTGCTTGACATGGTCAGGTATTGATGATGAACAGTTGGTGTAAGTTTCAAAGCAATAGCCCACATAATGTATGAGAAAAGTGAACCTAAACACAAAACTTAACCAAGGAATTTTCTGAGTCCAAAAAGGGGAAATAACTCTCGCAAAATGCAGATCAGAGTTATGGTTCTTGCTTGACATGGTCAGGTGTTGATGTAGAACAAGTGTTTAAACTTTCAAAGCAATAGCCCACATAGTGTATGAGAAAAGTGGACCTAAACACAAAACTTAACCAAGGAATTTTCTAAGTCCAATAAGGGGCAATAACTCATGCAAAATGCAGATCAGAGTTATGAGTCTTGCTTAACATGGTCAGGTATTGATGGTGAACAGGTGTTGGAAGTTTCAAAGCAATTACTCTGATAGTTTAGGAGAAAAGTGGACCAAAACACAAAACTTAACCAAGGCATTTTACTGTCTAAGTCCAAAAAGGGGCAATAATTCTTACAAAATGCAAATCAGAGTTATTGGTCTTGTTTTACAGGCTCAGGTATTGATGATGAACAAGTGTTGCAAGTTTCAAAGCAATAACTTTGATAGTTTATGAAAAAAGTTTACCTAAACACAAAACTTAACCAAGCAACTCCGACGAGGATCAAGTGATGACAATAACTCATCTTTTTTTCAAAAATCAGATGAGCTAAAATTGGACTCAAAAGTCACCCCTAATGCGAGGTGTCACCGGACAGAAAACACACAAAATGTTTCCTATGAAATTAAAAATCTATTTTAGTAAGAATTTATTTGTGTTGACAAATACCTGGGTTCAAGCTCTTTTATAACAAGAGCGCTGCCTATAAGTGCTGGACACTCGACTTTCTCATACATGATAGTTACCTTGTTATCTGTGAGTCAAAATTCTAAGAGTAACAAGGGCAAATAACTCATAAATATAGGTCACAGAGTAACCAACTTTGTCTGTATGAACTCAAAGTGGCTACATTTGATAGTCTTTGAGAAATTGACATTTTTGTAAGATTCTAAGTCAGAAAAGGCGAATAACTCTTATAAAATGCTGTATAGAGTTGTTTCCTCTTGTTAGTAGATGTAGGTCATCGCATTACACAAGCGTTCTTGAGTTATTAAACGGAAACCATTTGGTCTACCTACAGACAGACCAACCAACAGACCGACATGTGCAAAGCAATATACCACCTCATCAAAGACGGGGGGAATAATTAAGTGAGTAAGTAACATATATCTTACCAGAATTGATTCAAAGAGATATTCGTTACTTGGTCAGGTGCGAATACTCTCATTAACGCCTCAATCTGAAATAAAACAAGAAGACAAAAAAATAAGTAAATAACTAAAGACTTCACTTTGGTTTCCCAATCTTCCATGTTGGCCTCAAGATCCTGTAATCTCCATAAGTTGTACTAACATAGATTGTAGAAATCATTCACTATAAATTTGTAAGTGTTTTTAGGTCATTATTTAGGCCCATAATGCATTGCTGAGTCCAAAAGTATGTTAAGTTTTCCCCTTTTTTGAAAAAATCTACTCCAAAAAGTTCACCCATAGAGGTTATTACATGGCACAATTTCCCCTCCTTACTAATGCAGCCCCAGCTCCTATTCAACACTTACAGAAAAACACAGGTAATGATTTTAGAAAATTTTGTATTATAGTTACAGCAGAAAAAAGTGCAATAACTATAATACTGCACTGAGCGTTTCTTTCACCACCATGTACTATGAACAGTTGAGCTATGATACAAAAAAGATAGAAAACAAATACTTCAATATCTTATTAAATCTCTGGTTACGCGCAGGAATAATTAAGAAAACAATTAAGCTCATGTTTCAGTTCTGTATCTGTATAATAACCAATAAAATGTCATCAATATTGTTTCACAAGTTTTCATTTGAAGTTTCATTAAAATCCAACCAATGGGGTTTAAAGGAGAACAAGCGCAGACAATTTGTGACCACCATCCCACTGGAGAAAGACTCCGAACCTTCACTATATGAGAGACATTATGAAAAGCCACAGTTACTAGGAGCCTGTTGCCTATCCAAGCCACTTCCAAATTGCACTAACGAGCGCTTTCCTACATCTATGCAATGAAATGCTACTGCTGGCCGATAGCATACCATTTATAGGCGAGCGCTACCTTGCGCTTTCCTGTGCAACTGACTGCTTCGGTAGCGCTTGATAGCACTTTGCTACGCAACGGTCTGCTTCCGCGAGCGCTAGCTGGTAGAGTATAATTTTTTGGCTACGTAGTGCTTTTTTGAAGCAAGCTGTCTCCTAGCATAGCGCTACCGAGTGCTTGGTAGCGTTTTTTTAGGCAATGGGCTCTAAATGTTAAAAAGACAAACTTTGCCATATAATCTCTTAGAATTGTTTAATACTCACTTTAGGTTTGGCTGTATCCCATAGATGTTGAGAATCCACATCGTAAGTTTCATTATCCAATGTTTCACCAAACATCAAAAATTCCAAAGTATGGCGAACTAAATATAAGAGACAATCAATGAATTGTGATTGATTCACATGCGCAGATCCAGAAAATGTGATCATAGGGGTCAGCCCAGCTGTTTTTGTCAGAGGGGATCCAACCATGCTTTTTTTAGGGATTTCCTTATCAGATTATGACCCCTGACAAACCAGTATGTTTCATATTTCTTGTCTTGATAGTTACTATCTTTTTCTTGCTCTTGGATAATTTTCTCAAATTTGTAACTTCTTAATTGCCATCGCAGAGAGACTTGCCACTTGGCTTTTATGAATGTTTGGTACCGTAGTTATCCATTAAATATAAGTTGTATGCAAACTACATAAAACTTTAGTTCTTTGGGAAACTAAATAAGCTGTCCATGCAATTGGCAAATTAGGCCAACAAATAAATAAATATACCAGATTTATATAGCGCCTTTTTCATGCTTACACACGCTCAAAGGCACTTTACATTATAGTGTTGCAGCCACAAGGGCGCAGGTGCTTCCTCTACCAGTGCAGATACAGCATGATCTGACCAGAGGGACAGACTGAGAGAAAGCCCCTGAAGGGAGAGAGAGATATAAGATACAGCATCATCTGACCAGAGGGACAGACTGAGAGAAAGCCCCTGAAGGGAGAGAGAGACATAAGATACAGCATGATCTGACCAGAGGGACAGACTGAGAGAAAGCCCCTGAAGGGAGAGAGAGACATAAGATACAGCATCATTTGACCAGAGGGACAGACTGAGAGAAAGCCCCTGAAGGGAGAGAGCAATATAAGATACAGCATCATCTGACCAGAGGGACAGACTGAGAGAAAGCCCCTGAAGGGAGAGAGAGATATAAGATACAGCATCATCTGACCAGAGGGACAGACTGAGAGAAAGCCCCTGAAGGGAGAGAGAGATATAAGATACAGCATCATCTGACCAGAGGGACAGACTGAGAGAAAGCCCCTGAAGGGAGAGAGACATAAGATACAGCATCATCTGACCAGAGGGACAGACTGAGAGAAAGCCCCTGAAGGGAGAGAGAGACATAAGATACAGCATCATTTGACCAGAGGGACAGACTGAGAGAAAGCCCCTGAAGGGAGAGAGCGATATAAGATACAGCATCATCTGACCAGAGGGACAGACTGAGAGAAAGCCCCTGAAGGGAGAGAGAGACATAAGATACAGCATCATCTGACCAGAGGGACAGACTGAGAGAAAGCCCCTGAAGGGAGAGACCTTAGAAACAGCATCATCTCACCAGAGAGACAGACTGAGAGAAAGTCCCTGAAGGGAGAGAGACATAAGATACAGCATCATCTGACCAGAGGGACAGACTGAGAGAAAGCCCCTGAAGGGAGAGAGACATAAGATACAGCATCATCTGACCAGAGGGACAGACTGAGAGAAAGCCCCTGAAGGGAGAGAGAGACATAAGATACAGGTGCTGCAGAAGTGTGCCTATCTCTTATTTCGAGAATAGACAGCCTGGTTCTTTAATGTGCCCGGTGTATAGCACCCATACACAGCTTCCTGGCATCTTTACCCAGATACTTTGCGTTACACACATTCAGATATAGGGGGAAATATTATAAATATTTCAGATAAAGTTAATGCTGGGATTGAACCAACGACCTCGGGATTGACAGTCCCAGTGTGTTACCACTGAGCTATCGCCGCTTACATAGATGTAATTAAGACTTAGTGAATATAAGTCCTGAAAATAATAAATATTGTATGTTTTCCTTTCTTGCAACCCATGTTATATGGGGTTAGGTAGGTAGATAGGATATATACCAGAATATTTTTTATATATTTCTATTGACAGCAGTAATACTCACGACCTTTCACTCATTTCTAATTTCTCAATACACAGTTTTAGGAAAAGCCATCCTTAAAAAAATATTTGTTTGCGGTAACGCTACCTTCCTATCGAAATGGCCCCCTTATCAATTTTTTTAAGCCCATTTTTTCATAAACAGTCTAACTTGTACTAGCGACCATGTGTATTAAGCGACCTTTGTCTTAAACGACCGGTTTCAAATCCTCCCGACCATATTTGCTCTATTTGTCTTTTGTATTAAGCGACTTTTGTCTTACGCGACCAGCGACCACTGTTTATGCACTATAATTGATTGGTTAAATTGCATTAAGCGACAAATAAATTGTAAATCACTGGTCGTCTGTAGTGACAAGTTGTTAAATACCTGATACCTCGTCATAAATCATTGTTTGTTCACACTTCAGAGTTTGTCTTTTGTTAACTGGGTCCCAATTATCGGCATTGATAATCACAATTTTGTCCGTAGTGCATGTCATTCAGATGATTTTAATCCGATTACACACATTATATCAAAAATAATTGTTGTATCTTTTGCTGCAATCAGCTTGTTGTCACCGTCCATTTTTTATTACGCTAAAACCCTATCTTGTTTTTTTCTTCGAGTGCAAGCAAAACTGACTAACATTAATTGCATTGTCTAATAAATAAGTAAGTTTATTAAAATGATAAATTGAAATGTTTACGAAGACGATGGAAACAAGTATAAAATCATAATAAAACTCATTTACACACTGATGTTTTTCAATTGAAGTTGAATAGTAATCGACAGCCTAAAATCGGAAATTCGTTAATTACACTCAATGTTGCTTAAATTTGTGTTAAACGACCATTCCGTTAAGAGACTGTTTTCAGACCTTCCCCAGTGTGGTCGCTTAAAATAATTTAGACTGTAATTATATCTATATCAACTAAATTGTTTTTACACGTTCCCCAAAATATATTTCTATACAAAAACAAGAGGATCATAGATCCTGGGGCGCTCACCTGCTAAACATGGCCTTTGAACTTGACCTTAAGGTCATCAAGATAAACATATTGACTTTACTTGATGAAGGTTAAAGCAAAACTGAGGCCTCCAGAGTGTTAAAAAGGTTTTGCTATTATTTGACATATTGACCTAGTTTTTTACCCACATGACCCAACTTCGAACTTGACCTTAAGGTCATCAAGATAGACATTTTGACTTAACTTCATGAAGATTAAAGCAAAAATGTGACCTCCAGAGTGTTAACAAGGTTTTCCTATTATTTGACCTATTGACCTAGTTTTTGACCCCACATGACCCAACTTTCAACTTGACCTAGATTTCATTGAGATACAACTACTAACCAAGTTTGATGAAGATCAAAGCAAAAATGTGGCCTCCAGAGTGTTAACAAGGTTTTCCTATTATTTGACCTTTTGACCTAGTTTTTGACCCCACATGACCCAACTTCGAACTTGACCTTAAGGTCACTAAAATAAACATTTTGACTAAACTTCATGAAGATTAAAGCAAAAATGTGACCTCCAGAGTGTTAACAAGGTTTTCCTATTATTTGACCTATTGACCTAGTTTTGGACCCCCCATGACCCAACTTCAAACTTGGCCTAGATTTCATTGAGATACAACTACTAACCAAGTTTGATGAAGATCAAAGCAAAAATGTGGCCTCCAGAGTGTTAACATGGTTTTCCTATTATTTGACCTCTTGACCTAGTTTTTGACCCCACATGACCAATATTCGAACTTGACCTATATTTCATTGAGATACAACTACTGACCAAAATTGAGAGTGCTAGAGTGTTAACGGTGAAAAAGCTAACGGACGGACGACGGACAAAAAATAATCACAAAAGCTCACCTTGCCACTTTGTGGCAGGAGCTAAAAAAATTACCTACCTACCACCTTAAAAATATGGGTCGCATTACCGCAAACTAACAATTTTTAAAGGACAGCCTAAGGGCAAATTAGCAAGTAGTTAGCATGGCAGGAAACAGTATTTTATTCTAAGACAGATATGATACAATGGGGAGCGGTGGCCTAATTGTAGGATGCACACTTCAGGATCAAGAGGTCCTGGGTTCAACTCACCTCTGTGCCACTGTTTAATTTGTCAGAGAAAGAATAACCCACATGCTCCACTTGACCAAGGTGTGAATTGGTACCTGTGAGGATGTCTGTACATGTGTGGTATTTCTGGACGCAACAGATCAATGTTGGCACCACACCCACCAAGATAGAAATAGTCCCTAGAACTAGAACGCAGGCTTTCTTAGGTAGCTAAACGACCAGGGGAAGTTAAAATCTCAAAGGGAGGCTGAACAGCTGAACTGTTGAAAGCAGCCTTCAAAAATTGGTAACTTAACAATCATAACTTACCTTTTTTATCTTACAATTGTAAGTACTTACCTGGTATGGCAGAATCTATCCTGAGACAGGTATATTTACATCCATCGTTACAACATTTATACCCCTCTGTACAGTTAGTATCAAACACACATTGGTCCATTTGCCAATCATATTGGTCACATCTTCTGCATGATGCCATAGCTTGTTGTAGCGGACAGTATCCATCTTCAGATTCTCCTGTAACATTCGTGCTTTAATTGACAAGTGCTAGCCTCTCAAATGTATCATTGCCTATTCCTTTATACAAACTTAACCCCTTTAGGCTAAACAATGTGAACCCCCAATTAAGTAGTTCCAGGAACTGTCAACATTTTCAATACTGCTACATATGTTGGTCCAAATATTTAAACTGTTTTACCTAAATCAGCAACATTTGTTTATTCTTACAATAACAATTATTTTAGTGCCACTTTTGATATACGCATTCAATACGTGTATGTCAAATGTATAATTACTTAGATACCTCACATGCCTATATAGTCACATAAGCTTATTTTGACATTCAAGACAAGATCTGCAGTAAGAAAATGATTTTCAGTTTGAGCTTTAATAGCAGCAACCTGATCACCTACCAAAATCACTCTCAGTGCTTTGATAATATACGTACCGATGTATTGTCACAAATACAGACTCAATCGCACAGTGCAATACAACGTGAAGGCTCACATTTTTCATATCATACATGTTGGTTATCCCAATTTGAATCCATATTACATGGACTTGGCAAGTGTAAGGTGTTTATGATGGTAAACAAGTATGCCAAGTTTGAAAGCAATGCCTTGATGAACTTCAAAAATATTTGAGTTTTTGATGACATTCACCAGACGAACGGAGAGACAGGGCAATCACTATCAGGGGTGTCAACAGAGCGAAATTCAAAATCCTGAAAATTATATGCTGCCGACCATTTTTCCAAACAAGGGACCTTCAATGACATAATGTTTCCATACTTAACTCAGTTTTTATTGAATAAAAACCTTCAGAGCAGATCAAATTGGTCATTATAAACTTGGCTATTTCTTGAGATATATTCACCAAGTAACTTTTATTTTGGTAAAACATTATAGCTCTTTCGGGATAGATAATTCGAGATTAATCAGGAATATTGACACCCCTTAATGATAAGCCTCCTGCATTAGTAGATGCCGGGGCATAAAAACTAGAAGGAAAATGATAAATACCAAAACAGTGGACAACATGATCCCATTGATACTCCCTAGTTTGTTTGATTAATATTTCAACAGGATAGTCTTCACTACAGTCCCCAAATAATCCAATATTGTGTCGATAACAATCCACAACATCATCCAGAGCACTGAAATGAGAACAAGAATATACAACTTTATTTGCCTTTTCAATATTTCCCATCAAGTTGACCAAGAAACGAACTTGATCTATATTTTATAGAGGCAAACATTTTGATCAGGGGCCAGGGTGTTGCCTAAGCAAAGCATTATCGTGCACTTAACTGCACTTTGCTAGGAAATTGTTTGATATCAAATAGCGGAACCTTCTCTGCTCAATGTAGCAATCCAAACTCAGGCATTTATTGAGCTGAGACTGTTGTCTAGTGGGTAATGCACTGGTTTAGTAATCGGGCAAATCCAGGTTTGATACTCGGTCGTAGCAAGACATACCCAGCCATGAAAATTTGACAACAATGTTGACTTTCCTACCATGTGGAGAAGTTGTTCATTCCTTGTGGACAGGTAAGTAAACCCTATGTCTCATGCACTGAGCATTTTTTGCCTCCAAATTGAAATTAATGTGTACAGGTCCATTGTCCATTGGGAACAATAATAATAATAACGTCTTTATTTTCTGTGGATAACATAATTGGCAAACCAAATTTCATTATGGTTCACATTGTGGTCCATTGTGGTTTAGGAGAAGCTTGAGGGAAGTCATAAATCAAATGCAGTTTATGATACAGGAAGGAATCATGGTGTGTTGGGAGAACATTGCTGATGAGGAACTCCACATAGGGATCTAGGCTATAGTTAAAACTAGTTTGGAGACTATGCTGCTACATGTAACTGTCAAAATTGTTGAAAATGGCACTAAACCTGGCCCCGATCTCCCAAAGCATCTCAAGTAGAAATCGCAACTCAAATTGAGATTTGGCTAAAATCAGAGTTGGAATTAGAAATAAATTTGAAACTTCAGCTCTTGAAATTGTACTGTAATAAACTCAGAATAACATTTCTGTTTAGTTATGCTAATATTGAGTTCATCCTCGCATGGAAATTAACACAAAGACACATGCCAATCTGGTAAGATGAGATCTTGCTCAGATTGAGTTGCTTAGGGAGATCGGGGCCTGAATAAACAAGCAAGAGTTAATCATAACAGTACCGGGTGTATAAAAAGTTTGTTCTCGATGTTTAAATTTCAATAGTTAATTTTTCTGACTTCAGGAGAATGTAAAGTTTACAGGTTAAATTCCAAAGGGTTCCATCGTTGTTTTAATATTTCGAGCATTAATTAAATTTATTAGTGTAAGAATTTAAAATTGAACACTGCATACAAAGCTCAAATGAAACTAGAACTATCACTGGAGTGATGAATCATACCCCCGCAGCACTGCTTGACACTGGAATATTATTTAAGTTTAAAGTTACTTTTATTTTTTAAAATGCAGTAAGAACCATGACATGCATAACTATATACGGTAACCTTTGACCTCTTAGTGACCTTGACCTTTATGGTAGGGACCTAGGTCTTCCGCAAAAAAATGAAAAAAAGTACAAACAAAAAAATCGAAAAGAATAGATAATTTTTTCAAAAATCAGATGAGCTAAAAAGAACAAATGTTTTCAACACCCTGTATATACCTGCATCCCTCTGATAAACTATAATACATATGACAACACCCTGTATATACCTGCATCCCCCTGATAAACTATAGAACATATGACAACACCCTGTATATACCTGCATCCCTCTGATAAACTATAGAACATATGACAACACCCTGTATATACCTGCATCCCCCTGATAAACTATAGAACATATGACAACACCCTGTATATACCTGCATCCCTCTGATAAACTATAAAACATATGACAACACCCTGTATATACCTGCATCCCTCTGATAAACTATAAAACATGACAACACCCTGTATATACCTGCATCCCTCTGATAAACTATAGAACATATGACAACACCCTGTATATACCTGCATCCCTCTGATAAACTATAGAACATATGACAACACCCTGTATATACCTGCATCCCTCTGATAAACTATAAAACATATGACAACACCCTGTATATACCTGCATCCCCCTGATAAACTATAGAACATATGACAACACCCTGTATATACCTGCATCCCTCTGATAAACTTTAATACATATGACAACACCCTGTATGTACCTGCATCCCTCTGATAAACTATAAAACATATGACAACACCCTGTATATACCTGCATCCCTCTGATAAACTATAAAACATGACAACACCCTGTATATACCTGCATCCCTCTGATAAACTATAGAACATATGACAACACCCTGTATATACCTGCATCCCTCTGATAAACTATAGAACATATGACAACACCCTGTATATACCTGCATCCCCCTGATAAACTATAGAACATATGACAACACCCTGTATATACCTGCATCCCTCTGATAAACTATAATACATATGACAACACCCTGTATATACCTGCATCCCTCTGATAAACTATAAAACATATGACAACACCCTGTATATACCTGCATCCCCCTGATAAACTATAGAACATATGACAACACCCTGTATATACCTGCATCCCTCTGATAAACTTTAATACATATGACAACACCCTGTATGTACCTGCATCCCTCTGATAAACTATAGAACATATGACAACACCCTGTATATACCTGCATGCCTCTGATAAACTATAATACATATGACAACACGCTGTATATACCTGCATCCCTCTGATAAACTATAGAACATATAACATTGTTCAAGAACTCCTCGGGCCATTTTACTATCCAAGCATATTTTCTGTCTTGATGAGGTCACTGAAATAAGAAATGATTGACATTAAAAAGGTTAAACATGATAAATAAACTTTATATCCCAAAGTGTGATTTTACACAGCACAAAATTGAACCATTTTGATTCAAAACTAGAAAAAGTCTTCTAGATCTACTGAAGGGACACCTCTCCACCATCCCACCCAATTACAACATCATATAGACAGCCATCCTGTTATATCCTTCAAAACATTGAGTGCGGGATGCTTCAACTTTAATATATTTTCTCTATATTTATAATCTCAACAACCACTTATGTATGTCGCCTTCTTGGATCGAACCCAAGACCTCTAGCCCTTTCAATAGATGCTAAACCACTATGGCTGCAGAGGCGGTACAATTGGGACCCCTCTGACATTACTGATCCGATTACTGATACTTCATCCGAGGGAGCTTCCGGATTTATGATGGAATGACCCGAGTAGTTGCGATTGGAGGCAGTACAGACAGCTGATACATTTACTAGAACTTACCTTGACATGTTTTCAAATGATGTAGGATTTGTGGATTATCATTAAAACTGTGGAACAATTCCACCGCTAGATGCGAACCAATCATATTGCTTTCTTGTTCAGAGTCTCTACAACTGTCAGCTACATCGGTTGTATTTACACAGTTCCATAGCAAATCATATACCCTACAATTCAAGGCATTATACAGTACAACCTCTGTAGAGCAGCACCCTTTGGAAGCTGCAGATATTGGCCAAGGTATAGAGGATGTTGCTCTACAGAGCTTGAATTTAGAGTTAATATCAGCTAAGGGAAACTTTGTTACTGAGAGGTTGTTGAAATAGACATGTACAGTACAACCTCTGTAAAGCGGCCACCTTTGGAAGCTGCAGGTATTGACCATGGTATAAAGGATGTTTCTCTGCAGAGGTTGAATTTAGAGTAAATATCAGCTTAGTTAATCAAAAGTTACTGGAAATCCAACTTGAGAGAAAATACTTTTGTGTGGTTGTTTTATAAGTTCTGATAACAATTTACATTAGGGAGGTTACGAAGTGAACATGTATGACTAATTGTATATGCAGCTACCCATACATGTATAATGTACACGTTGCAGTTAGAGTTGGCTTGCAAAACACAACATGTGCGTGGAAAATCACCTGATCCTTGATTTTAGTGAATATGAACTCAATGAGTCAACGGGCAATAAAATATGGAGTTCCCCATGCATAAGCATACTTATGTGACATAATACACAAAATAATTGTGTCTGTCACACTTCCGTTACTTGTAGAAAGTACACACACATGGATGAAAAAAAGCTCAAAAGTTAGACATACTCCTTACTCATTGACTTTCACAACCTCTCTATTAACTTGATATATGTAGAAAGGACTGCAATTGTATTAGATAACTTTGTGACAAGATTTTTGCGGGGGGGGGGGGGGGGGGTTCAGGCCCCAGAATGGTAACCCCATTTATTCTCCCCGTCCAATTGTTTTATGGGGGTTGTAGAATCATCCCCCACAAACCTTACATCAGTTTGTGACAAAGTTCATGTTTATTAACATTTCAATATGTGGCATGGTGGCTAGACTACAATTCCAGAGGTAGTCTCACAGGACTGGTATCAGAGCTAGACATCAGTCACGTTAAGGTTTACAAGTTCATAACATTAATACCACCTAGAACCAAGGAATCTATTTGGAAAGAGCTAGTGAAGCGCACCTTGACTCTTTGTATGATGCAATTGTCTCTTCACCCGAAGTCGATGGTCATTGGCCATTCTTGCAGGGAAAAACATTTGAGCACACACTTGTGACTGTCTCAGTCGATGGCCAACAAACAGCATTTTAATATCTTCACGGTATGAATCCTGATACACTGCTTCTCAGTTCCATCAGAGTATTGTTCTGTTTTCATAATTATGGCTCTGACGGAACTGAAAACCAATGTAATGCTCTGACAGAACTCAAATGTCATGTATCCTAACATTTCGTCAGAGCGTAACATTGGTTCAGTTCCGTCAGAGCGTTACATTGGTTCAGTTCCGTCAGAGCGTTACATTGGTTCAGTTCTGTCAGAGCGTTACATTGGTTCAGTTCTGTCAGAGCGTTACATTGGTTCAGTTCCGTCAGAGCATTACATTGGTTCAGTTCCGTCAGAGCGTTACATTGGTTCAGTTCCGTCAGAGCGTTACATTGGTTCAGTTCCGTCAGAGCGTTACATTGGTTCAGTTCCGTCAGAGCGTTACATTGGTTCAGTTCCGTCAGAGCGTTACATTGGTTCAGTTCCGTCAGAGCTTTACATTGGTTCAGTTCCGTCAGAGCGTTACATTGGTTCAGTTCCGTCAGAGCGTTACATTGGTTCAGTTCCGTCAGAGCGTTACATTGGTTCAGTTCCGTCAGAGCATTACATTGGTTCAGTTCAGTCAGAGCGTTACATTGGTTCAGTTCAGTCAGAGCCTTACATTGGTTCAGTTCTGTCAGAGCGTTACATTGGTTCAGTTCCGTCAGAGCGTTACATTGGTTCAGTTCCGTCAGAGCATTACATTGGTTCAGTTCCGTCAGAGCGTTACATTGGTTCAGTTCTGTCAGAGCGTTACATTGGTTCAGTTCCGTCAGAGCGTTACATTGGTTCAGTTCCGTCAGAGCGTTACATTGGTTCAGTTCTGTCAGAGCGTTACATTGGTTCAGTTCCGTCAGAGCGTTACATTGGTTCAGTTCCGTCAGAGCGTTACATTGGTTCAGTTCCGTCAGAGCGTAACATTGGTTCAGTTCCGTCAGAGCGTTACATTGGTTCAGTTCCGTCAGAGCGTTACATTGGTTCAGTTCCGTCAGAGCGTAACATTGGTTCAGTTCCGTCAGAGCGTTACATTGGTTCAGTTCCGTCAGAGCATTACATTGGTTCAGTTCCATCAGAGCGTTACATTGGTTCAGTTCCGTCAGAGCGTTACATTGGTTCAGTTCCGTCAGAGCATTACATTGGTTCAGTTCCGTCAGAGCGTTACATTGGTTCAGTTCTGTCAGAGTGTTACATTGGTTCAGTACCGTCAGAGAGTAACATTGGTTCAGTTCTGTCAGAGCGTTACATTGGTACAGTTCCGTCAGAGCGTTACATTGGTTCAGTTCTGTCAGAGCGTTACATTGGTTCAGTTCCGTCAGAACGTTACATTGGTTCAGTTCAGTCAGAGCGTTACATTGGTTCAGTTCTGTCAGAGCGTCACATTGGTTCAGTTCCGTCAGAGCGTTACATTGGTTCAGTTCCGTCAGAGCGTTACATTGGTTCAGTTCCGTCAGAGCGTTACATTGGTTCAGTTCCGTCAGAGCGTAACATTGGTTCAGTTCCGTCAGAGCGTTACATTGGTTCAGTTCCGTCAGAGCTTTACATTGGTTCAGTTCCGTCAGAGCCATATGTAAACAGTACAATTCTCTGCTGGAACTAAGAAGAGGTTATCGGGATTCATACCAGAATCAAGCTACATGATATAATTGTAGTGGTAGAATTAAATCATTCTGGCGTACATACCCACAGAAGTCAGAATACATTGGATCCATGTCTTCCATCCGGTAATGTAGACCTGCAGCCAAACACTCGTCAACTCTAGCATCAACAGCCAGATAACACTTATCTACAGAAATATATAATCATAAACAATAAATAAAATTATCACATAAATACTGTTATCTTCCATGTGAGAACAAATTGCAAAACACTGTTTTTCAATGTGTAATAACAAATGGTTGAAGTCACCATATTTGGACATGAAAAAATAACGTTGCCGGCTTTAATTATTTATTTCTGATGTTGTTGAACTAGGGTAATATGATAAAACAAATCTGCCACTTTGAGATCAATATTTCTTAAACTTATCACAAAAACAAATGATAAAGCACAGACCTAAGAAATTATATTACAAAACATAAAGTTCAAAGCCGGCAAAGGGCCATAATTCTGCCAAAATTCATCACAGCGCAAATTCCTTTCTTAATGCACATCTATATGTTGAGGATGTTCACCTGTGAAAGTTTGAGCAAAATCCTGCCAAAACTGTAGGAGGAGTTGCGTCCACAAGAATGCTTGTATACCCCCTTACAACTCGTTGTGCGGGGGTATAATTAATCCAGGACACTAACCACTTGACCGTGAAGGGGGCTCACTGGTAAAACAAGTCCATGTGATCAGCATTAAATACCCACTTTGTGCTATTTTCAGCATTTTATCTTTGAGGAATCGAGCGTTCAAAACTGCCATGCCTTCCTATGAACAGGGTCTAATAACAACTCTGTTAAACAAAAGCCGTCAGAGACAGGTGATGCTCCCAATGGGGTGTTAATGTCACAGAAAAAATACTCTTAATAAGTCACATAAACTGAAAAAGCCACATAAACACCACAAAAATTCGTAAAGATAAGGTTAATGGGACTTTTTCAGCCACATAAAGTGGATTTGTGAGGTCGGAAGGACGGACAAAGTGGCAACTGTATGCTAACAAATGTTAAGGATTGCACTTGGCAATGTCTTGAATGGTAAGTCTGTCGGTAAAAGACAAGAATATACTTACCATAACACTTGGCAATGTCTTGAATGGTAAGTCTGTCGGTAAAAGACAAGAATATACTTACCATAACACTTGGCAATGTCTTGAATGGTAAGTCTGTCGGTAAAAGACAAGAATATACTTACCATAACACTTGGCAATGTCTTGAATGGTAAGTCTGTCGGTAAAAGACAAGAATATACTTACCATAACACTTGGCAATGTCTTGAGGTGTTAAGTCTGTAGGTAAAAGATCAGCATATGGTAGGATGATGTTATCATAGATGCTTAGCATAGGGCAAGGTTGAGATAACCTATCCAATGCATGATTGGTACACCAAGCAAGGCCCTCAAGTTTTCTGAAAATAAAAGTGAAAAATTCAATAACTTAGTGTATTTTCTTCAACTGTTCATTCAACAAAAATAAAATAAACAACTTTATCACTATATAACTTAAATACTCTATTTAAATATCTTCTATGCAATAACAATTCACAGTATATTGTTCTCCATTGCATGTAATAACAAATGATGACATCACCAGCGATTTTGCTGCAAAAATGTAGCATTGGCTGCTTAAATTTGTTTTACCGTCTCCATGATAGCCTAGTGGTAGAGTGTTCACTTTGAGTGTGGGAGGTCTCAGATTCGACCCCTGGTCGCGTCATGATAAAGACAAAATAAAAGACACTCAGACTAAGATGGGAAACTGGCTTCTCTTCTCTCATGCACTCGTGGTGATGGATAATATCAGGAATGAGGTATCGAGAGTGATTAATATAAGTTGAAAAAACTTGTTTCACAATCGACCTTAAAAAAATTAGTATAAATTATAAATTATATTTGTTTTCTTTAGCATTATTTTGACCTGGTTACTACAGTAATGTAAAAGAAAACAAGAGCCGTCAGTGACGGGTGATGCTCCCCGTGGGAAGCTTGTCACCGAAAAATTACTCCAGAAATATGCAAAAGAGAGTTATGGTTCTTTGGCACAGCACTATAACTTAGTGAGATTTATTCAACTATGAAGTTTCAAATTGATATCTCTAATACTGGATGAGTTATGGCCCGGACAAGCATAAAGTATGAAAAATACAAAGGGGAATAACTTAAAAAAATATGCAATGATGAGTTATGGTTCTTGTGCACTCAGTACTTCCCCTTACTGAGATCTATTTACCTATGAAGTTTCAAATACTGTATGAGTTATGGCCCGGACAAGAATTAAGTTTGAAAAAATTACCAAGGGGAATAACTCAAAAATATTTAATAAAGAGTTATGGTTCTTGTGCACTGCACTTCCCCTAACTAAGATCTATTCATCTATGAAGTTTCAAATTGATATCCCTTATACTGTATGAGTTATGGACCGGACAAGAATAAAGTATGAAACAAGAGGGCCCAAAGGGCCCTAGGTCGCTCACCTGTCGTAGTGGCACATGCACATCCCAATGGTGACCTAGGTAATCATTTAAATTTACTGAGTAAGATTCAAGAAAATTCAGCCTCTATTGCAAGTTTTCTAATGACTTGACCTAGTGACCTAGTTTTTGACCCCAGATGACCCAATATTGAACTTGGCCTAGATTTTGTTGACATGATTATTGTGACTAAATTTCATAAAGATTAGGTCAAAATTGTGACCTCTAGTGACTACACAAGGTTTTTCTATGATTTGACCTTGTGACCTAGTTTTTGACCCCGGATGACCCAATATCGAACTTGACCTAGATTTTGTTGGGATGATCATTGTGACCAAGTTTCATAAAGATAAAGTTAAAATTGTGACCTCTAGTGACTACACAAGGTTTTTCTATGATTTGACCTGGTGACCTAGTTTTTGACCCTGAATGACCCAATATCGAACTTGACCTAGATTTTGTTGAGATGTTCATTGTGACCAAGTTTCATAAAGATGAGGTTGAAATAATGACCTCTAGTGAATACACAAGGTTTTTCTATTATTTGACCTTGTGACCTAGTTTTTGACCCCAGATGACCCAATATCGAACTTGACCTAGATTTTGTTGACATGATCATTGTGACCAAGTATCATAAAGATGAAGTTAAAATTGTGACATCTAGTGACTACACAAAGTTTTTCTATGATTTGACCTAGTGACCTAGTTTTTGACCCCAGATGACCCAATATTGAACTTGGCCTAGATTTTGTTGACATGATTATTGTGACTAAATTTCATAAAGATTAGGTCAAAATTGTGACCTCTAGTGACTACACAAGGTTTTTCTATGATTTGACCTTGTGACCTAGTTTTTGACCCCGGATGACCCAATATCGAACTTGACCTAGATTTTGTTGGGATGATCATTGTGACCAAGTTTCATAAAGATAAAGTTAAAATTGTGACCTCTAGTGACTACACAAGGTTTTTCTATGATTTGACCTGGTGACCTAGTTTTTGACCCTGAATGACCCAATATCAAACTTGACCTAGATTTTGTTGAGATAATCATTATGACCAAGTTTCATAAAGATTAAATCAAAATTGTGACCTCTAGTGACTACACAAGGTTTTGCTATGATTTGACCTAGTGACCTAGTTTTTGACCCCAGATGACCTAATATCGAACTTGGTCTAGATTTTGTTGAGATGATCATTGTGACCAAGTTTCATAAAGATTAAGTCAAAATTGTGACCTCTAGTGTCTACACAAGCCAATTGTTGACGGACGGACGGACGGACGGACGACGGACGGACGACGGACGAAGAGTGATCACAAAAGCTCACTCTGTCACTTTGTGACAGGTGAGCTAAAAATACAAAGGGGAATAACTCAAAAAATTTGAAATGAAGAGTTATGGTTCTTGTGCACTACACTTCCCCTAACTGAGATCTATTCACCTATGAAGTTTCAAATTGATATCTCTAATACTTTTCAAGTTATGGCCTGGACAAAAATATCGGATGGAAGGACGGATGGACAAAGCGGCAACTATATGCTCCCCCGAATTTTCGGGGAGCATAAATAAAGTAAAAGAATCTGTCACTCATTGTCGTTGGGTTAAACATCAATCCATCCAGAGCAAAATCACAATGTCTCTCCAGATTCCATGTGCGAGACATAAATCACAATGTATAAAAGAGTCAACTTCGGGTAATCGCAATAAGGCGTACACATTGATTTGTGTATTCTTGCAATAACTCATACAGTGATCGGTAATCACAGATGTTTTTAATCACAATAACTTGAATAAGTCATACAAGATGAATTGTATAGAATCCAAATAATTCATACAGTGATTTGGTTTATATGCGGTGAAATGACTACATGAATAGCAAAGTTCTAGAGCGAGTTCAGCTGTCCTACTAGAGTTAATGCTAGTGACGTAAGAATCTGAAAATAAACTAACTCTTGGATCTCTTCAGCAAAATGAAAAGAGTAAAACTACAGTGCAAACATGGCCGACATGTGGAACTACAGCAATCAGAACAGTCCATATGGCATTTATACGATATTCTTTAGAAAATGTCTGAGGTGTCCCGATTGAAACTACATCAACCCAGCCTTGCAGCGCGGACGAACTCGAGTTGGTCATATGACGTCATTAGGGTTGAAACTCGACTCGTTTTGTTGCAACTGTATTTGGTCGGGTTTACTCTCGTAACTCAGCTAAACTTGCTCATGAATAGATAAGCATGATTTACCTGCACTGATAAATGACATTATCAACATGTGGTTCAATTCTGTATGGTACGGTCATGTTGTTTGATATATTCCTACATTCTTTTTCAATCAATTCAATCACCGGCATGACCTCACTGTCATCAGTTGGAGCACAAATCTCATATGATATTGGCGTAGCTATATAATGAAGTAATAAAGAAACATCAATTCCTGATACAATATCCAAAACAACTAATTTAAATATCTGCAGACCAACAAATTATGTTCCGTTTTATTACTCGTGGTACGCACTCGTGATTTAATTTTTCCGCATCAGAACTCCTGCCCATGTTTTATTCACCGACAAAATACCCGAACAGATTTTTATTTCTTAAATAATGGTAACATCTAGAGTAAAAGGTATTACTTGTGTTTGACCCCAGATGATCCAGTTTCAGACATAATTACACATTTATAGGGCGTTCACACTGGGCCCCGCTTCTACTACGATCTAAAATTGGTCCAAATCATGATCTATCGTGGGACAGTCGTGGTCAATCGGGGGAGGATCTTTGTGAATGTGGTAAAGTTGTGGTGGAAACGCGTAGATCGGGAAGCTCCCTGATCTTACTTCGCTTATTTTGAACATGTTCGAAACAAGCGTAGTGGGATCATGGCGAAAACAAATGGGCGCAAGAACGTAGCAAGGTCGTTTTAAGATCGGCATAATCGTAGGAACATCGGGGAAGCATCTTGTCAGGATCTGCATGATCGTAATATCATCGTGGTACAATCGCCATCAAATTTATTTGTGTTTTCTATTGAAACACATACAATCGCGTTATAATATCAGTATATAAGATAGTCATTTTCCTTTACAACAGTTGGACATAGACCAAAGCAAATTATTACATATAACCAAAAAATGGTTGAGATATTAGGAAAGTACATGAACATTTTAAACAATATGAACTCATTCACCCATATAACAGCTATGTAGAAAAAGTTGTTCATTGTTCACATAAATCATCATCAAATGGATACAAAGCCTCTTCGTGCTACAGTCTTTTAGGTATGTCTACCAACGTACTAGGGTCTTGCAGAGCGTTGTGATATCGTAGTAGAAACGGTTCACGATCAGAATTAATCGCGGTGGAAACGTGGTGTAAGCGTACAAGCATCGTATCGGAAACCCTGTGGTTGAAGCGAAATCGTAGCACAGGCGTCTGTGATGATTTTTTATAAATTTTCTTGGTTTTGACGCCGATCTCGTCCCAATTCATACTTTTAGTCAGGTCGGGATAGATCGGCATGATCGTAATAAGGGAGTAGCCCAGTGTGAACGGGGTCTCAATATGAAAGTTTTAAGTTAAAAAGGTCCGTAACTCCTTACAAAATCACCCTAAAGTTATGCCAATATTTTATTCCAAAGACTTTTACCCTTCAAAAATAAGGGTCAATGATACTGGACTTGCCCAACTGTGTTACCTCTTAGAATGAAGCTATTATTCGTTGGCTTAGAATAAGAAGGTCTTAAGTACAAAATCAGTATTTTGAAAAAACTGAGTGCAAACTACTCTTTACTTATGGAAAAACAAGGTTTTTCAACTTCAGTTTGGTCAACATGACCATTTCCGATTTTCAGGAAAATAGGCTCATTATATAAGTAGCGCATTGTGATGCAGATTTCAAATATGTATCAGTCTTAAAAGGTTGTAAGTAGCACTTACTACCTACTAATTCTAAGCCAGCGTGTTATTATTAGAAGTAGTATCATCTGCAGGTTTGCCACATAAAAGCCATTCACACTAATCTATTATTACTATAGAATGCAACTCATCCATATGAATAACTTTACGATATAATAAAAATAAAACCACCAAACACAACTAGCATTTATAGACTTAGTATATTTATCAAAATTAACAAGGTTTCACCCAGATGGCTTCTTCAGGTCAATTCAAAACAAAACAACAATGATTCTTTTTTTAAATCAATATACTAAATGCACTTACCACAGCCATCATCAATTACCACGCTCTGTATTTCTAAGTAATAACAGTCTATCTGAGCTAAGGCAGTACCAGCACCAACAATAATGTCTTTCATAGCAGCAGTTATTTGTGTAGGATCACATTGGATGCCAAGACTATAAGCAGTGTTCCACAAACAGGTTGATGCCAAGGCCACCATGCTGAAAAATATATATATCACAGTCAAGCAGATAATAGATAAACAGACAGGGCAGGCAGCACTCCAACTGAAACAGCTGAGCACAGAAAACATAAAAACATCACATACCACAATTATAAACCTGGCACAATGCCTAACATATAATTAGTTAACATTTTTCAGAATGATGTGTGCTACCTTAGGTGCTAATTCCATTGCTTAAGATCAAAAGGAATGACCACTAAAAGAACAAAAGAATTAACTGGTTCTAGAATGAATTCAATAGATTTCTGTAGTGTTAGGCCACACCTCCGACCATCTAAGGTAGCATTCATGTGTGCAGACTAATGGACCAACAGGACAGTAGACTCCCGTGCATAAAAAACAACAAACTTTAGCGTTACAGGTCTGAAGATCTGAAAACTAACAATTATTCTTGTTGATCAGATTGACTTTCACAAAATACTATACTATGATATGATTAAAGCCTAAGCTTTACAATACAATGGTTCAATTGAATCTGAGCACTTACTTGCATGAAGGTTCTGAGCTTTGACGTAGATTCTCTATACAGTTCATAGATCCGTTGATTTGTGACAAAAGATGGATTTCACATCCTTCAAATTCATTGTCTTTGTAGTCTGTAAGCAATCAATAATAAGTTAAGCCAAGTAAATTATTGTAAACTTGCTAAAACCCAGAATTGAACAGAAAAAAATCTAAAAATAGAATAAAACCCGAAGCGGAACGGATAATATTCTAAAAAGGAACGAGTTTATAAATAAGCTTAGCTTTCTACTCAATCCTTAATATGTGTAAATGAATGTAATTATATTTTTATAAAGAAATAAATATTCTAAAAGTAGAACATAACCCGAAACAGAACAGAAAAATCTCCCAAAAATAGAACTTTAAAAAATTAAAACCCAGAACGTATATTACTATAGCAATAGCATTAATAATCTAGTATTATTATTCAGAAGTCCAATGAAAAGATGAAACATGTAGCTACAATAATAGAAGATTAAATTGAGAAATATAAAATGGTGGTTCTTGAGAAATAGCCCGGACAAGAATTTAGTATATAGTTATAGTGCAAATCTTAAGGGGCATTACTGTGTGAATAATCAGCGAACAGGAACATGCCGACAATATACGCATCTCCACTAAGTCTTGGTAGTGAAGCTATCTATGAAGTTTTATTAAAATCTGAGCAGTGGTACTTGAGGAATAGCCTGGACAAGAAAGTGGGACGGACGGAAGGATGGACAGACACATTGGTGACTATATGCTCCCCCGAATTTCTTCAGGGAGCATAACAAGTCATAGCTTATACTTATTTACATTAGGTCCATTATAAAACAAGTTTTTCTACTTATATATATATATATGTGAGCTAGATGAGGGACTACAACACCACACAATAGACTAGGTGATTAAAATTTGTCCAATTTGCTAACAACAGAAAGCACCATGATGGTATCAAGCCATTACCTTTTGACAACTCATTCCTGTCGTTATCCATAGCTATGAGAGTATGAGAAAATAAAAGCCAGATCCTTATTACGTTGAGCGTTTAGCAAGGGAGTAACTGGTACAATTTTATAATTCGTCTTTGGTTTGACGTGATTATGGGCCTTGGATCTAACCTAGAAGCTCTCAAACTCGAAGCACATGGTCTACCACTAGGCTGTGGAGAACACATTTCAATAGCAACATCCATTTGTTTATGTATTTTTACATATACTTGTGGTGTATATATTTTGTATTTGGGCCGGAGGCTATTTGTGCAATAAAAAATATTTGAATTTGAAATTTTGACTCACCTTGACATACTCCCATTAAATCTCCTGGAAGGTACAATGGTGATTCCATGTCTTCTTGCACAGCAGTACTCAAATCATCCAAATCACAGATCAGTGAGCTATTCATCATCTCACGTTGAACACATCCCAATTGTTGATAGTATAGCCTAGAAAAGTGGAACACTATGTAGCTATATAACATTATACGGTTATTTCATGTCTGTTTGGTTAAAAGTCAAATCTATTGTCCCGAGGTATAGGGGAAGACTTTGAACAGTTTAAAATGTCTTCCCCGATACCAAGGTTGAAGACGATCAAATGAAAACTAGAGTACAGACAAGACCAATTTCACACTTTTATGGAAATTAAAGGACCATAACCCAGTAAGGCCTAAGCCGATTTGGCCTATAATCAAATTTAGCATATATAGTATGAACATAAGCATTGTCACCAAGTTTGATGACGATCAGATGCAAACTGTTTGCGTTAGAGTACAGACAAGGCCAATTTCACACTTTTTTGGTAATTAAAGGACACTTTCGCCATATTTCTCACGATAATTCGAGATATGTGTAAATCAAGTCATTGAAATTTCACCTGAACGAAGCTAGGTTTGTCTTTGAACTGAAGAGCAAATTTGTTTACTTCTAAAAATAGCTCATGTGAATTTTTGAGGGCCGTTGTAGGGGGTCACCACATCATCTCATTTTTAAGTGCAACAGAACCATCAATCCGGACACTGTGTTGTCGTGTTTTTTATTAAGAAAAAGGCGTTAAATATCGAATTAAACTGTGTAATGAATCAAGGGAGAGCATCAATGAATGGTTTGTACAAAATTTGTATGATTTATCTCCCGTGAATATTGGAAAACTAGCGATCGAAACTTAGCGGTAAATTTTTAAATGTTCACTTTTCATAGCGGGCATTTTGATACAAAATATCGTTGTACGATGTTTTGAAACTCTGCACATATTTACTTTAAAGCTTTATTTTCCTGGTTTAATTGTTAACAGACATCGCATTGGCTTACCTCAATATTTAGCTTAAGGACCGCAGTTTACATTTCGGGGCTGCGCACAAGTATTGCGCATGCGCAGTTATGCGATTTCGACTTCCCCGTAGTGTAGTGCAGACGAAAATAAATGCGACATTTCTTGTAAAATATTTAACTTAAAATCGTTGCTATTTCGTAGCGTTGACAAAAATCAAGTGTCCAATTGATTGATAACTTATGATCAAAATTAATGGCCGCTATAAAGCGTTTTTGAGTCTTTCCGGAATGGTGGTCGTCCTGATTTGGTGGTCACCAGCCAGTATGTAGTTTATGTAACTATTTCTGTGTTTATTGTTTTGAAAAGAGATTTAAGATACTTACGCACAACTTGCACGAATATTCCATGTCAGAGCTGTTGGCTGTATTTGGCATTCCATAGATGTACATTGTTGCCTATAGCTGTTCACTGTTATCGGGCTATGACAGAGAGAGTCCCTAGATGGTAGAGCATTCATGATACGACCTTTTTCCTCCTCTGTAACAATATGAATATTTCAGTTAGCAAAGGTTACAAGGAGCTGAGAAATTCCAATAAGGATCTGAGTGTAAATCGTTACAATTTAACTGTTTTGACTTCACAAAGAGTGTTGTCTGCCCTGCATTCAACGAAGCTAGTTAACAATTTAAAGTTAAATAATCACGATATTTGTCGCTTTAATCCTTCATTGAACGCTCTGTCATATTTGGTACAAACAATTTGAATGTGCAAAACCCTGTTTTTTCCATTCTCAATTCGGAATATGTACGGATGCAAGGGTTTTACTATTCACATTCTAACATTTGGTTACGATATACCAATTTAGGCACACCACCTCGTTCAATGGTTAGCCAAACTTTGCTCACGTGACAAACCTGTTTCATGTACATATTGTTTAACAAATAACAGGTACGAAAGAGATATACTGACGTTGACGTCATTGATGTCACTACTATGTTTATTATTCTTCACAAGATATTATTAAACCATTAACATAGCTTGTTATCAAACTTTAATAATGATGATTAAATATTAAAAGAAAAAGGACACAGATTGGATAAGCAAGGGGCTGAGTTTTTTAATATCAAATTATAAATGTTTCACTATCCCACAGACTAAAAAATTGTTGACGAACATGGAGATTGATGAACAAAGGGTGATCCCAAAAGCTCACATATTGACTATGTGACAGATGAGCAAAAAACACCTAAGCATATCCCTTTGCTTTTATAAGTCCATTAAATTTTGGTAGAACAACTAGGACTAGACTGCTGTCGTTGCTTTTGTTATTGACGGCTATAATGCCTAAATATCCATTGCTAGTATGGTCTTTGTAAGTATTTAGCTTTCTCATAATGTCACTACAGGTAATTGTATCATTGATAAAGAGTTAAAAAAAACCTAGCAATTTTTGTTCTCTTTATCAATGATCGAGTTACCTGTAAATGTCACATGGGTAGTTAAACACTGTTCAAGTTAATTCTTATTCAATGTAATTTGTCTAACAAACATATAGTGCTCTGAAATAATTAAGACGAACATTGAATAAACTAACGAAGATTGAATAATGTTTTACCTGATACGCAGTTTGTGAGGTCTTCATCTTGAGAGACTAGTCGTAGATGATACCTATCAGAATCAATGATTTCCAGCATCCTTTCCACCGAGCAATCTTCACCACGAAGGAGCACTGTGACACGTGTCAATTCCACAATGTTGATAAAAGCCTGCCGTACAGTCTCATTGCTTCATAAAAAGAATATAAAATATTCAGTAAACAATAGACAAACTTGCTTTTCTGTGTTTCTGAAGAATTTTCAAATTAGTTGTGATTTTGATGAAAATCTTGCAACTTTTTGTGCCAATAAGAACTAGGATACCAAACCCAGACAATATGCACAACTAGACTTGGTACAAACTATATTCATGTGAAGTTACATTGCAATTTGACCAAATGGTGAATGAGAAAGTGTGGAGGAACTGAGTAACCTCAATCTTGATGTCCAGCACAATATCAATATGTCTCCCATCTACAATACTCTATGTGGGAGACAGCATGGCACTGTTTTATCAAAGCACTTACGGAAATCCTAAATTTACGTTCAAATTCAATTTCTTTATGTTATAGTTAGAACATATTAAGTAAATTTTAATGATTAAAAAGGGCGGAGCGAGCGAAGCGAAGCGAGTCCTTTTTAGTCATTAAATTTTACTTAATATGTTCTAACTAACTTAGAATATAACATTCTGCATTCTGATTGGACGATAGAAAGTAGCGCCAACGCATGACGTCAAGTCTATGAAGAGAAAATTTTAATGATTAAATTTTCATTTAACCGCCAAAATTCGGCGTTTTCATTGGCTCATAATGTAGGTTATATTCTAAAATTGTTTAATACATGTAGCTGCAAATTTGGGACAGATATGGTTTGTAGAAGTTTATCAACTGAATCTTTATTAGTATTGCAGATCCACCCCAAGTGCTTTGATAAAACAGTACCGAGGGGTCCTGCTGAGACTTAATACCCAATCCAGAAAAAAGATGCAAATGTGTTTTGGGTGCAATTAGCACACATCCCAGCACCTAAATCACTGTAATACAACAAACATTGTTCTATTGTTAACTTTCAGAATATGAAATTTCAAATGATCATACTGGAAATTTGATTTTTTCATCAAATAACTTTTATTTCGTGCGGAAAAGATCAGTATTTTTAATGCAGCATATCCGAATGATTCCGAAATTGCAGGACCCCTATGATCACAATTATTTCAAAATAATCACCTGCAGTAGTTTTGTTGGCCACTGTATCTTAAGAAGTTTAAGTCATATCTGGTGTCAAAGAACATCGAAAGTCCTGCAAAACTGCACACAGGTACATAGTCTGAAATAAAAAAACACTTCTATTCAATTCTAGTACTAAACAATAATCTATGGTTACCAGTGACAACAAGGCTGCAGGTTGGTTTATATGTATTAAGCGATTTGTCTATGAAGGAGCATGCAACATTACATCAGTCTGGCTTACCATTTCAAAAACAATCCAACAAAAATATAGCATTCTGTAAGAATTCAATTTTCATCATTATTTCATTTTTGGTCTACTGGAAAGCTTGAAGTGACTTGGTTATGTTTGAGCAATTTGTGACCGAGCATCAATGCCCGATTTTCTAATGTCTCAGTTTGGCTTTTGACTTCAAGTTTAAAGTGGCATCTTTTCAACACTACTTAAGGTACCAGTCTACCTTGTATCTTGTCTATTATTAGACTATATACCATACACAAGCGATACGAGACCATGTACCATGGCACTGTACATAAAATCTTACATACAGGTTTCAAGTAGATTATATTAAACAAGAGGGTCATTGGCCCTTTAGCGCTCACCTGATGACTAGCAGTTTAGGCAGAATCAGTGACCTAGTGACCTAGTTTTTGACCCAAGATAACCCAGTTGAGAACTTGACCTAGATTTTATAAAGCCATACATTGTGGCCAACTGTCATTAATATAACATAAAAAATATCACCACTTGAGTGTAAACAATGTTACTCTTTGATGTGACCTTGTGACCTAGTGTTTGACCCCAGATAACCCAGTTACGAACTTGACCTAGATTTTGTACTGACAAACATTGTGACCAAGTTTCATATAGATTAGGTAAAGAATGTGACCTCTTGAGTGTTAACAAGGTTTTTCTTTGATGTGACCTTGTGACCTAGTTTTTAACTGCAGATGACCCAGTTACAAATTTGACCTAGATTTCAGAGTGAGCAACATTGTGAATAAGTTTCATATAGATTAGGTAAAAAATGTGACCTCTAGAGTGTTAACAAGGTTTTTCTTTGATTTGACCTGGTGAACTAGTTTTTGACACCAGATGACCCAATTACGAACTTGACCTAGATTTCACAGAGACATAAATTTTGACCAAGTTTCATTAAGATTATGTCAAAAATGTGACCTCTAGAGTGTTAACAAAGTTTTTCTTTGATGTGATCTAGTAACCTAGTTTTTGACCCCAGACAACCCAATTACAAACTGGACATAGATTTCATAGAGACATAGATTGTGACCAAGTTTCATTAAGATTATGTGAAAAATGTGACCTCTTGAGTGTTAACAATTTTTTTCTTTGATGTGACCTGGTGACCTAGTTTTTGACCCCAGATGACCCAATTACAAACTTGACTTAGATTTCATAGAGACATACATTGTGACCAAGTTTCATTAATATTATATCAAAATTGCGACCTCTTGAGTGTTAACAATGTTTTTATTTGATTTGACCTAGTGACCTAGTTCTTGACCCCAGATGACCCAGTTACGAACTTAACCTCGATTTTATAGAGACAAACATTGTGACCAAGTTTCATAAAGATTAAGTGAAAACTGTGACCTCTAGAGTGTTAACAGTCCAATTGTTGACGGCGCACGGCGGACAGCGCAGGACGGTGTTTAAGGTTTCCAAAAAGTTATACCTTTTCAAAATGGTCCAACTTAGTGACATGCTATGACATGATGAAAACTAGACATGATAATTGAAATGAAGTTATTCGCGTCACGTAAATACAATTATTGTGATGACGTCATTTAATTAGCACAGGTCCCCTTGTAAGTGCCATGTTTACAAAAAGGGAAATAAAATACACAGAAAACAATGTTGTTGGATCATGTAGTGTTATGGATGTATTGTACAATGCTAAGTTCCATAGTGTGCGATATTTATTTTATGGGGTAAAATTTACAAAATAATCCAACAGATTCCCAAAATTCACTTTTCATTTTTTTTTTTTAATCTTTTACCAAAATTAGACTCTCATTTAAAGGAATATGCTGGCAATCTATTTTTGATGCATTAAACTACAATGGACTGTGTACCTATCACAGTGATTAATTATCAAATGAACTTATTAATAACTTTGTATTCAACCGATTCCAAAAACTCATAGTTTTGTTTATATTTTTAAAGGTTTTGCCCCAAAATATTGCATTTTGCGCACTAACATGGAAAATGATGTTTGATATCTTTAACTACAAGTAACAACCTACCTATCACAATATATTATTATCAAATGAACCCATTAATGACAAAGTGATCTATAGATTCCAAAAATTCATGCTATGCTTTTATATTTTGTAAGTTTTTACCCCCAAAAAAAACTTTCACTAGCATTGAGTATGGACCTAGAATTATAGTATGTTACAAGACACACATTATGTGACATGATCCTAGAAAAATACTTGTTTTGCATTTTTGTCCCAAAAACTATCTGCTCTGTACTAAATGTGATTTTCCCCAAATGCGTTATTTTTTGAAGAGGGCAGAGCTCATATATTCAAAACAAAATGCTTCATATCAGCAGCATTACCCTCTGCTGTGAAGAGGTTGGGGCTTCTAAGTCGAAAGAGGGAGATAATTTAGACAAATAAGCATTTCTAAGTCCATTAAATTTCAACAAAATGCTAAATAGTTATCTACTCCTGTGTAGGGGTTGGGACAAATATCAAAGCAATATATCAATGCACTTTGAAGATATGAGAGGTTAAAAAAACTTGTACCTTAACTTTAACCCTTATCGTGCTAGATTCCCAGTGGGCTTATCAGCTGACCAGTGCTGAATTATATTAGCAGTCTACTTGAGATAAAAATCTCATCTGATAGTGACTCTGTTTAGTATCTAATTAATGGTGTTAATTATCAAAATACTGATATAAACCCTATACTTTATACAAAGAAGATGAAATAAGCTACACATTGATATAATTTTGATAATTATTGGTATTTCACACGTTATGATATTCAGCAGTATGTAAAATATTTCCATGCACTTCATACATAACGCTATGCCAAATGTTATGAAGTAGGCCAATATATAATAATAAATACCAATCGCAGAATTGATTATACCGACAAAAACTGTCAGAATGTAATGATGCATTTATTTCCATTATTAATATTTCAAATTTCGTTGAAAGAAATACAGTTAAGGTTAAATATCCTTATATATTCATTCTAAAACATCTTGCGCATTCCTAGCCGATCGTCAGCCATTGTAGTTTCGGAATTTCCAGCAAATGTTGTACGGTTATTTTAACGTATTTGGTAGTTGATTGGCTGATATTATTTTTAGAAATAGTTTCGTAATTTACTACTGAATAAATTATAGTTAAATTTCATTCATGAATACTACAAGCAAGGTGACACGGGGCTTAAACGCCAATCCCACTAGCGCAACTGTATAGCGCGACTCACAGTCACGCTCAGCAGTGGTGGAAAGTATCGTGTAGCGCGACTCTGAGTCGCGCTAAGCACGATAAGGGTTAACATATGCATTTCCAAGTCCAAAAGGGGGCATAATTTCAACAAAATGCTTGATTATAAAGTTACCTTCCCTGGTGTATGGGCTGGGGTCATGATGGTGAACAAGTATGCAAAGTATCAAAGCAATATGTGAATGCGCTTTGAAGGTATTATAGGTTAAACAAGACTGCGTTCAATAAACGCTTATGCCCCCATGGAAGTCTTGCCCATACAAAGCTAAGTCAATCAGGGGCCATAATTCTGTAATAATGTTGGATAGTGTAACATGGCTTTGATAATGTAGGGGCTTATGATGGTAAACAAGTATGCAAAGTTTTAAGGCAACGTCATGACGGACATGATGTAAAACGAAAGGGTCAATTGGTGTTTACCAAGAATTAGAAGCTTAATAAGACTAAGTCCAAAATTAGGTCAATGTGAAGGTCAAAATGAGGATAGGTGATATAGGTGTGTGGAGAATGTTCAAATTCAACAACCATGCAAGTATGAAAGCTTTGTAGCAAGCCATATTAATGCTAGAAGAAACGGTCAATTTTGGGTTAACCAAGAATTTGGCCCTTCAATAAGTCTAAGTCCAAAATTAGGTCAAGGTGAAGGTTGCAATGGGGTCATGTGATACAGGCGTGTGGAGAGTGTTCATATACAACATCCATGCAAGTATTAAAATTTGAAGCAAGCCATATTAATGCTAGAAGAAACGGTCAATTTGGGTTAACCAAGAATTTAGCCCTTCAATAAGTTTAGTCCAAAATAAGGTTAAGGTGAAGGTCAAAATGGGGTCAGGTTATATAGGGGTGTGGAGAGTGTTCATATACAACATCCATGCAAGTATGGCAGCTTTGTAGCAAACCATATTAATGCTAGAAGAAACTGTCAATTTGGGTTAACCAGGAGGGACTGACGAACAGACGGACAGGTGAATCACTATATGCCTCCCCATCTATCGATAGATAGACAATCTATAGAGATACAATCGTATAATATCAGTACAATACTCGTACAAGTTAAGAAAATCCGTACGATGCTCATACGAGTCTTCAGTGTCCGTAAAGCGAGTTTGCCAAAATCAACTTGTACGAAGCTTGTAGGGCAAATGTGACCTTAGCATTACTCTTAAGGTTAAAATGTTAAATGTTTTAGAGTAATCAGTAATGTACCCACACAAGTTTAAAATACCAACCCTTGCAGGAGTCCAGAAGGATGGATTGTCCATTTGGATATCGTGTACCAAACATTCCATTGGTAATTTTAAATAGATATGTATCCATGTTATATGCAACACTGTAGAAATCACAGTTTCGACTGCCCATCTTTCTCAATGCTATTGCTACACACGATGTAAAGTTGGACAATGCTCTGAAAAGCAAGAATATACTCATAAACTAACATGTGCATGCAGATTGCAATGGTATCTTTTGCTATAGCCTGGAAGTCACATTTTTCTTTAAAATATTAATAAATGGTACACGTTTTTATTCAAATAGGCACGTCTGTTTTCGACTTCATGGGAACGGTTTTTCGGTGCATACCTGCCGATCTAGATTATGTTGAGATGATCATTGTGACCAAGTTCTATACAGATTAGGTCAATGTGACCTCCAGTCAAAAATACAGCCTGTATCACATACATATAAGGTTTTTCTATGATTTGACCTAGTGACCTAGTTTTTTACCCTGGATGACCAAATATCAAACATGACCTAAATTTTTCAAACAAATTAGGTCAAAATTGACATCTAGGAATTTTTCTATGATTTGACCTAGTGACCTAGTTTTTTACACCAGCTGACCCAACATTGAACTTAACCTAGATTTTGATGCGATAAGCGCTGTAACCAAGTTTCATAAGGATAAGGTCAAATCGTCACTCCTAGTGTTTATACACAAGCAAATTGTGGAAGGACGGACACATGAACGATGGACAAGGAGTGATCACAAAAGCTCAAAATAAGCAATAAAAATACAAAACATGACATTGTGATGTATCAAGCTGAAGTATTATAGAACCAGACCGCAGTTTTCAAGTCTCATAATTATGTGAATTGGCCATGAAGAAAATTGATAACAGAGGAGAGTTCGATTAATACAGGGCTATTGCATATTTAGAGAAAATTTCATTGCGTTTTATTTCGGTTTTCACCCATGAAAGTGACCATAATATAACTTGATGGTGAATTTGAATTTAATCCTAGAAACCAAGCATTTACTGATCGGCAGAACTGGTTTTTTATAGTAAAATTGGGAAGCAAAACTTCAAAGGTATTTTGTGAAAATAATGTAGCAATGGCAAGGGTTGGAGATGAAATTCTTGAATATTTCTAGCCTTGATCTGTAAAAAACAGCAACTGTTAGACTTCCATCGTTGACCATTAGTATGTAAATGCCAGTTGCACGAGGCTTGTTCAGCCTCGGGCGGACAGTAAAATTGATGGTTTGGCTGTTAGTTGTGAACAACAAGAGGGCCCTAGGTCGTAATAGTTCATGAAGGCCCACATTGTGACAAATGAAATCATTTACAACTTCAAAGATTCAAGAACATGCAGCCTCAGTAATGTCTACTGACTACTCAATAGTTTTTCTATGATTTGACCTAGTGACCTAGTTCTTGACCCCACAAGACCCAGTTTAACCTTGACCTACATTTCATTGAGACAACCATTCTGACCAAGTTCCTTGACAATTAGGCCGTAACTGTGGCCTCTAGTGTGTTCAAAAGCTTTTTCTAAGATTTGACCTAGTGACCCAGTTTAAAACTGGACCAAGACTTTATACAGACATACATTCTGACCAAGTTTCATGAAGATTGTGCAATAAATGTGCCTCTTATTTTTTTCATAAGCTTTTTCTAAGATTTGACCTATTAAGTGACCTAGTTCTCGACCCCATGTGACCCAGTTTCAATCTTGGCCTAGATTTCATTGAGGCAACCATTCTGACCAAGTTCCATGACAATTGGGCCATAACTGTTGCCTCTAGTGTGTACACGAGCTTTTTCAAAGATTTTACATAGTGACCTAGTTTATGAACCCACATGACAAGTTTCTACTTTGACCTAGATTTCATTGAGGCAACCATTCTGACCAAGTTCCATGACGATTGGGCCATAACTGTGGCCTTTAAGGTGTTCACAAGATTTTTCTAAGATTTGACCTAGTGACCTATGTTTTGACCCGACATGACCCAGTTTCAGACTTGGCCTAATTTTATAGAGACAAACATTCTGACTAAGTGTCATTAAGATTGGGTCATAACTGTGGCCCTAGTTTGTTCACAAGCAATTGTGGACAGACGGTGGACTACAGACGAAGTGATCACAAAAAGCTCACCATGTCACTATGTGACAGTGTGCTAAAAAAGAGTGAATTATAGTTTTTGGTATCTGAAATATTGTTGCTATAAGTAATCTTGAATTAATATCTATGGAACCAAACAAGTTTTCTGTTCACTTTGTTGTTTGTATAAGTGTTTGAAGTTTTGTGGTCAGTTTCATGTCAGAGATGCCAGCAGCCAGTCTATATGTTTATTGAACATACAGTGCAACTCTCCAGAGCGGCCCTCTGTAGAGCAACAACCTCTCTATAACACACCGTACAACCACTCCTGAGCGGCCCTCTGTAGAGCAACAACCTCTCTATAACACACCGTACAACCTCTCCTGAGCGGCCCTCTGTAGAGCAACAACCTCTCTATAACACACCGTACAACCACTCCTGAGCGGCCCTCTGTAGAGCAACAACCTCTCTATAACACACCGTACAACCTCTCCAGAGCGGCCCTCTGTAGAGCAACAACCTCTCTATAACACACTGTACAACCACTCCTGAGCGGCCCTCTGTAGAGCAACAACCTCTCTATAACACACCGTACAACCACTCCTGAGCGGCCCTCTGTAGAGCAACAACCTCTCTATAACACACTGTACAACCTCTCCTGAGCGGCCCTCTGTAGAGCAACAACCTCTCTAAAACACACTGTACAACCACTCCTGAGCGGCCCTCTGTAGAGCAACAACCTCGCTATAACACACCGTACAACCACTCCTGAGCGGCCCTCTGTAGAGCAACAACCTCTCTAAAACACACTGTACAACCACTCCTGAGCGGCCCTCTGTAGAGCAACAACCTCTCTATAACACACCGTACAACCACTCCTGAGCGGCCCTCTGTAGAGCAACAACCTCTCTATAACACACCGTACAACCACTCCTGAGCGGCCCTCTGTAGAGCAACAACCTGCTATAACACACTGTACAACCACTCCTGAGCGGCCCTCTGTAGAGCAACAACCTCTCTATAACACACCGTACAACCACTCCTGAGCGGCCCTCTGTAGAGCAACAACCTCTCTAAAACACACTGTACAACCACTCCTGAGCGGCCCTCTGTAGAGCAACAACCTCTCTAAAACACACTGTACAACCACTCCTGAGCGGCCCTCTGTAGAGCAACAACCTCTCTATAACACACCGTACAACCACTCCTGAGCGGCCCTCTGTAGAGCAACAACCTGCTATAACACACTGTACAACCACTCCTGAGCGGCCCTCTGTAGAGCAACAACCTCTCTATAACACACCGTACAACCACTCCTGAGCGGCCCTCTGTAGAGCAACAACCTCTCTATAACACACCGTACAACCACTCCTGAGCGGCCCTCTGTAGAGCAACAACCTGCTATAACACACTGTACAACCACTCCTGAGCGGCCCTCTGTAGAGCAACAACCTCGCTATAACACACTGTACAACCTCTCCTGAGCGGCCCTCTGTAGAGCAACAACCTCTCTAAAACACACAGTACAACCTCTCCTGAGCGGCCCTCTGTAGAGCAACAACCTCTCTATAACACACTGTACAACCACTCCTGAGCGGCCCTCTGTAGAGCAACAACCTCTCTATAACACACCGTACAACCACTCCTGAGCGGCCCTCTGTAGAGCAACAACCTGCTATAACACACTGTACAACCACTCCTGAGCGGCCCTCTGTAGAGCAACAACCTCGCTATAACACACTGTACAACCTCTCCTGAGCGGCCCTCTGTAGAGCAACAACCTCTCTAAAACACACAGTACAACCTCTCCTGAGCGGCCCTCTGTAGAGCAACAACCTCTCTATAACACACTGTACAACCACTCCTGAGCGGCCCTCTGTAGAGCAACAACCTCTCTATAACACACCGTACAACCACTCCTGAGCGGCCCTCTGTAGAGCAACAACCTCTCTAAAACACACTGTACAACCTCTCCTGAGCGGCCCTCTGTAGAGCAACAACCTCTCTATAACACACTGTACAACCACTCCTGAGCGGCCCTCTGTAGAGCAACAACCTCTCTATAACAACACCTTTAAATTTCCCTAAGCTGATATTTACTCAAATTTAACATCTGAAGAGCAACAAACTCTTTACAACGGCCACTATTTGCAGCTCCCAAAGTGTGTTTTTGTACAGAGGTTGTACTGTACCTGCAGAGATTCTCGTGTGAAGATTGTGACAACATGAGCACATCTAGTTTTTGTTGGTTGGCACATTCAGTATAAACATCCTCCTTTATACTCTCACTCCAACATGGATCTTCCTCATTGTAAACATCTGAAATATATTGACCATTTCTCATGAGTGCTCATTAAGCCTAGGTCCCACTGAGCATTTTTTGCCACGGCGATGTACTCCTGATTGAAATTAACCGGCATTCAGGACCTCTGGAACTGGCCCATCATTTTCTAGGGGAAGCTTCAGGGAAGTCATGAGACAGTTTGTGATATAGGAAGGAATCGTGATGAATCGGGTCTGAAGATACTGGGAGAACATGGCCACTGTGGAATTCCTCAGTGAGACGTAGGTTTTACATACAAGTTTTATTAAACCAGTGGACAAAATGGTATGACTTGAGGCATTTTCTTTTAGATCAACAGGTTTAACAAGAGGGCAGGTCGCTCACCTGTCGCAATAGTGCATGAAGGCACACATGGTGACATAAGAAATCATTTACAATTTCAAAGAATCAAGTAAACGCCGTCTCAGTTGCATGTACAAGGTTCACATATAGCCCTAACCAGTGACCTTGTTATTTACATCAGATAACTCATATTGACAGATTAGAACAAAATTGTGACCTCAAGTGTCTACACCAAAGTTTTTCTTTGATTTGACCAGGTGACCTGTTTTTATATCCTGGTTGACCCAATATAGAACTTGAATTTGATTTAGTTGAGACGATCATTGTGACCTATTCAGTCAAAAGTGTGATGTCTAGTGACTACACAATGTTTGTAAGGTTTGACCCAGTGACCTAGTTTTTGACCCCACAAGTCCCAGTTTTAACTTGAACTAGATTTTATACAGACATACATTCTGACCATGTTTCATGAAGATTTGGTCATAATTGTGTCCTACAATGTGTTCACAAGCTTTTTCTAATTTATGACCTAGTGACCTAGTTTTTGTCCCAACATGACCCAGTTACAAACTGACCTTGATTTAATGGAGACAAACATTCTGACCATGATACATGAAAATTGTGCCATAACTGTGGCCTCTAGTGAGTGCAAGACTTGACCTAGTGACCTAGTCTTTTACCTTACATGACCCAGTTTCAAACATAACCTATATTTTATACAGACAAACATACTGATCATGATTCATGGAGATTGGTCCATAATTGTGTCCTATAAAGTGTTCACAAGCTTTTTCTAAGATTTGACCAAGTGACTAGTTTTTGACCCCACATGGACCACTTTCGAACTTGACCTGGATTTCATAGAGACAAGTTTCATGAAGATTGAGTCATAACTGTAGCCTCTAGTGTGTTCACAAGCAATTGTGAACACACAAACAACGGACGGACGGATGACGGACAAAGAGTGATCACAAAAGCTCACCCTGTCAGGTAACAGGTGAACTAATAAAACTTGTAAATAATTAGCACAAATATAAGATACTATTTATCACATAACCTTACTGGCTGGCGACCACCAAATCCGGACGACCACCAATCCGGACAGACTCAAAAACGCTTTATAGCGGCCATTAATTTTGATCATCGGTTGTCAATCAATTAGACGTTTTTTTTGTCAACACAACGAAGTAGCAACGATTAAAGTTAAATGTTTTACAAGAAATGTCGCATTTTTTTGTCTGCACTTGCAAAGCTTGTTTACATTACGGGGAAGTCGAAAATCGTATAACTGCGCATGCACAATACTTCTGCGCAGCCCCGAAATGTAAATTACTGTCCTTATGCTAAATATGAGGTATTTAGCCAATGCAATGTTTTCTAACAGATAAACCAGGAAAATATAGCTTTAGTATGTGCAGAGTTTCAAAAACATCATACAACGTCATTTTGTATCAAAATGCCTGCTTTAAAATTTTACCACTAAGTTTCGATTGATATTTTCCCAATATTCACAGGAGATAAATCGTACAAATTTTGTACAAACGGTTTACTTGTGCTCTCCCTTGATTCATTACACAGTTTAATTCGATATTTTTAACGCCTTTTTCGTAATAAAAAACGCTGCAACACAGTGTACGGATTGATGGTCCTGTTGGACTTAAAAATGAGGTGATGTAGGGACCCCTACTACGGCCCTCAAAAATGCACTTTAGCTATTTCTAGAAGTAAACAAATTAGCTCTTCAGCTCAGAGACGAACCTAGCTTCGTTCAAGTGAAATTTTAATGACTTGATTTACACTTTTCTCGAGTTATCATAAAAAACATGCCAAAAGTGTCCGGATGTAGGATGCCTGCCAGTTGAGAACAATCATTATCATTCAAAATAGTTTCCTGGAAATAACTAGGCTCAATGTCATTCAAGGTAGATGTGCCAGTACCATATCTTAATCACTTAGGTATCTCTACACTCAGTGTAGGAAAGTCATGTGATTAATGTTCATACTACTCTAGAGTAGACATACAAGTGTAGTATAACAACTTACCACATGACTTTCCTTGTTAGTATGACGAGTACGTATATTCTTGTACTAAAAATCATGTGATAAAAATACTTAAATATATACAAAAAAATACTTAACCTTTGCAATAAGTAGCGTTGTATCCTGGAAGCATTCTCAATAGTGATTTAAACCTATAAGTATCTGGAAGTTGCTGGAGTTTCATCATTAGATCATCTGATTCATCCTGAATGTATACTGTTATTCTATACTCATCACACTTGTCATTATTTGCTTCCGGGTTCATCCAACACATGTCACTGACACAGCTAGCAATATCATGGACTTGTCTACAAAAGACAAACTCACATGTAAGTAAAACTTGAGGTAGCAAAATTTCAACAAGAGGGACATTTGCCCTAAAGCGCTCACCTGATGACTAGCAGTATAGGCAGAATCAGTATTTGTTATAATATATGACCTTATTTTATTTAGATTTTTACAGTGACACACTTTGTGGCCCGGTTGAATAAAGATGAGGTAAAAAATGTGACCTCTAGAGTATAAACAAGGTTTTCTTTGATGTGACCTGGTGACCTAGTTTTTGACCCCCAGATGACCCAGTTATGAACTTGACCTAGATTTCATAGAAACATACATTGTGACCAAGTTTCATTAACATTATGTCAAAAATGTGACCTCTATAGAGTGTTAACAAGGTTTTCTTTGATAAGACCAGGTGACCTAGTTTTTGAACCCAAATGACCCAATTATGACCTTAACCTAGATTTTATAGAGATAAACATTGTGACCAAGTTTAAAAGAGATTAAGTGAAAATTATGGCCTCTAGAGTGTTAACAGTCCAATTGTTGAGGGCGGACGGCGCACGACGGACAATAGGGTGATCACAATAGCTTTCCTTGAACCCTTCATGCTCAGGTAAGCTAAACAAGAGGGCCATTGGCCCTATAGCGCTCACCTGATGACTAGCAGTTTAGGCAGAATCAGTGACCTGGTGACCTAGTTTTTTACCCCAGATGACCCAGTTGGGAAATGGACCTTGATTTCATAAAGTTACACATGACCCAGTTACGAACTTGACCTAGATTTGATGGAGACAAACATTGTGGCCAAGTGTCATAAAGATTATGTCAAAAATGTGATCTCTAGAGTGTTAACAAGGTTTTTCTTTGATGTGACCTAGTGACCTAGTTTTTGACACCAGATGACCCAATTATGAACTTGACCTAGATTTCAAAGAAACATACATTGTGACCAAGTTTCATGAAGATTATGTCAAAAGTGTGACTTCTAGAGTGTTCACAAGGTTTTTCTTTGATGCAACCTGGTGACCTAGTTTTTAACCCAATATGACCCAGTTACAAACTTGACCTTGATACCATAGAGACAAACATTGTGATCAAGTTTCATATAGATTAGGTAACAAATGTGACCACTAGAGTGTTAACAAGGTGTATCTTTGATTTGGCCTGGTGACCTAGTTTTTGACCCTAGATGACCCAATTACGAACTTGACTTAGCTTTCATAGAGACATAAATTGTGACCAAGTTTCATTACGATTATGTGAAAAATGTGACGTCTAGAGTGTTAACAAGGTTTTTCTTTGATGTGACCTGGTGACCTAGTTTTTGACCCCAAATGACCCAATTACGAACTTAACCTAGATTTCATAGAGACAAACATTGTGACCAAGTTTCATAAAGATTAAGTGAAAACTGTTACCTCTAGAGTGTTAACAGTCCAATTGTTGACGGTGGACGGCGAACGGTGGATGACAGACGACGGACAAAAGGGTGATCACAAAAGCTCATCTTGAGCACTTTGTGCTCAGGTGAGCTAAAAAGGAGATCACTGTAATGCCTCGTATGGCAAAATATGTGGGCTGATCCAAAAGTAATGTCACTGATACAATTAAATCGTCCACAATGTAAGAAACAAGAGCTGTCCACGAACAGCACGCTCCACTATTCGCAGCGCCATGCTAGGATAGTACAATCATTATATATTCAAAACAAAATGCTTCATAACAGCAGCATTACCCTCTGCTGTGTAGAGGTTGGGGCTTCTAAGTTGAAAAAGGGGCATAATTTGGACATATTATGCAGGACCGTTACCTACACATGTGCAGGTCCTCTTGCTCATGAAGGTAAACAAATAAGCATTTCTTAGTCCAAAAGGGGGCATAATTTCAACAAAATGCTAAATAGTTATCTTCTCCTGTGTAGGGGTTGGGGTCATGATGGTGAACAAGTATGCAAAGTATCAAAGCAATATATCAATGCACTTTGATGATATTAGAGGTTAAAAAACCTGTACCTAAACTTTAACATTTGCATTTACAAGTCCAAAAGGGGGACATAATTTCAACAAAACGCTTGATAGAGTTACCTTGTGTAGGGGTTGGGGTCATGATGGAGAACAAGTATGCATAGCATTATGTGAATGCATTTTGAAAATATTTGAGGTGAAAAAAACCTGTACCTAAACTTTAACATTTGTATTTTTAAGTCCAAAAGGGGGCATAATTTCATTTAACATTTTTACCTAACCCTGCATATGGGTTGGGTCGATCATGATGGTGAACAAGTATGCAAAGTATCAAAGCAATATGTCAATGCACTTTGACGATATTAGAGGTTAAAAAACCCGTACCTAAACTTTAACATTTGCATTTCCAAGTCCAACAGGGGGCATAATTTCAACAAAATGCTTAATAGAGTTATCTACCCTTGGGTATGGGTTGGGTCATAATGGTGAACATGTATGTAAAGCAATATGTGAATGCACTTTGAAAATATTAGAGGTGAAAAAACCTGTACCTAAACTTTAACATTTGCACTAAGTTGAAAAAGGGGGCATAAATTCACCAAAATGCTTGATAGGGTTACCTACCCCTGTGTATGGGTTGGGGTCATGATGGTGAACAAGTAGGCAAAGTATCAAAGCAATATGTCAATGCACTATGAAGATATAAGAGGTTAAAAAAGCTGTACCTAAACTTTAACATTTGCGCTATTTGCACTAAGTAGAAAAAGGGGGCATAATTTCAACAACGCATTACTGCAGGCAGCGTCTTTTTGCCTCAAATCTGCAGTGTTTTCGCTTAGCAATCAGTTCGTTGATCGTCTATTGCGAGTTTCATAATTGAGTGATGCCACTGAAATTTCAGCAGCAGACAGCAGACAGTTGTAAGGTTACGTCTGATAAATGTTGTCTGATTTGGCAGTTTATGTTTTAGCATAATGTATGAAAGAAATTGATATGATTATAAAAAACGTATGTTATTTTTATGTGCGGCGACATGACGTCATTGATATATTTTGAATGTTTATATAATTCAATTATGATAATCAAATACCTCAGCAGGTATCATGTTAATCAGAAATAAATTACTGCACATTTTGATATCATTTTTATGAACCTACGCCCATAAACAAGCACACAATGGGAGCAGTGACATTACTTTTGGATCTACCCACGTATATGTTGGACACACAAAAACAGTAAAGTACCAATTTAATGGCTACTTTAAAAGTAAAATACCAATTTAATGGCTACTTAAAAAGTAAGCACTAATTAATGGCTACTTAAAAAGTAAAAGTACCAATTTAATGCCAAAAGTAAAGTACCAATTTACTGGCGACTTCAAAAGCAAAGTACCAATTTAATGGCTACTTCAAAAGTAAAGTACCAAATTAATGGCTACTTCAAAAGTAAAGTACTAATTTAATGGCTTCTTAAAAAGTAAAGTACTAATTTAATGGCTACTTAAGAAGTAAAGTACCAATTTAATGGCTACATAGGGTCCATTCAGAAGACTGTACCTATATAACCAAAGATAATTGAGTCACAAGTCAGCCCTTACACGTGGCACTGAAGGCAGTACATTGGCTTCTGAGAAACTAATCAGTGACGAAGACAGGGATCTTACCAGGGACCTCTAGCTCCCTAAGCCCATGTGCTATGTCTAGACCACTGAACCCTTCATGACATGTACATCAAGCTCTTTACATAATGCTTCTAAAAAGTAAACTACTCAAACAATTGATAATCTTGATTTTTCTGTTTAGCTGATACACTTAAGGAAATTTTAAGATTTTAAGAAAATTCTAAGATTTGCCTTAAAATGTTTTGTGAGTTGCACCCCTGGACATACAGGTAAAGACTTGGCCATCAATGCCAAAATATTTCACTTACTTGCACTTTTTATAATCTTCATAATAATGGTAGGTTTGTTCAACACATCGTAAAATTTGGTCGGTCAGCAGATCGGCTGGACATCGATCCTCAACATCTATAATAATAATTATAAAAGTAAACTATCACTGAAGGTCATACATACCCCCCATCCAGAAATATTTTCAGTGGTCCCATTTGACTCGGGAGTAGGGGTAATGACGCCCTGAAATTTCCAAAAAGTCACATTTTTCTCTTAAAGTCATTGTAAATTTAATAACAAGAGCTGTCCACGAACAGCGCTCTCCACTATTTGCAGCGCCATGCTGGGATAGTACAATCATTATATATTCAAAACAAAATGCTTCATAACAGCAGCATTACCCTCTGCTGTGTATAGGTTGTGGCTTCTAAGTCGAAATAGGGAGACAATTTGGTCAAAATGCAGGACAGTTACCTACTCATGTGTAGGTCGTCTGGGTATGATGAAGGTTAACAAATCAGCATTTCTAAGTCCAAAAGGGGACATAATTTCAGCAAAATGCTAAATAGTTATCTTCTCCTGCGTAGGGGTTGGGGTCAGGATGATGAACAAGTATAAAAAGTATCAAAGCAATATATCAATACACTTTGAAGATATTAGAGGATAAAAAACCTGTACCTAAACTTTAACAATTGCATTTCCAAGTTCAAAAGGCAACAATAATACTTCGGCATTTCTTCGTTTTCAGATTCAGTTAACGCTGTCCACTTTAGTAGTGCATGTCTATCTCTGGTTTACCTACTAATGAGTTATGTGAGTTTCCATTAATAACTAACCTATTGTTACAGAGAATTTCAGAACCAACAATATTTGTTTATATGACACACCATATTCCCTCGAATAAACGCTCCAACTCCTAATAAACGCCCCCTACTATTTATAAAGAAGAAAATTTTGTTTTTGAAAGACTTCAATTATTGATTAGTAGTTTATTTTATGGATAATCAAATGCAAACATCATGTTTCACTTAAAATTATAGTACTTCGTAAGACCTTTTCTCTTTTTGAAAAAAAACGCCCCCCCCCTTTCGCGCAAATTGCATCGAATCCACCACCCGCCACCCCCAGCCCCTCCCTGGGCAATTATTTGAGGAAATAGGGTACCAAATAAACCATGTGATGTTGGTCCTCTTCATACTTTTTCATGGCATTCCTTCCACCTACCCGTAATTAATTTTTAATTTCTTGTAAACCTAGAAATAAAAGAAACTGTGGCCTTACCTATTTCTTGAGATAAAAAGTTGTAACTTAATGTAAGGTTGAGTGAGGGGTCTCTCACTATCAGGTCTATTCGTCCATGTAAAAACACTCCCGGGTCATAGTAAGACCAGGTGTGATACACCAACGATGGACCATAATCACTGAAAATATATTGAAAACAAATACAGACAAGAGGGCCCTAGGTCGCCCACCTGTGCACATTAGAGCCATATTTTTCATGGTTTTTGTGTGGCGTATGCAACACAATGATATTACCACTTTTCAGCTTACGACCAATTCAATGACTTTAGGCCTCCGCAAATAAATAGTTCTATGATTTGAACAATATTTAAGCATGCATTACAGGTTACACATATCATTGAACCTGATTTGTTTACATTACCAACATTTATTTATATTAAGACCAACAATTATATCAGACTTTTATTTTTAGAGGATATTTATAGCAAATAATTCCGCATTTTCCTATTTCGGACTATATTCCTAACTACCAAAGACCTAGCTATTAACACAGATCTTTTAATCATCAAGGCAGAGAAAGTAATTCCACGGTTTTCAACATTTCGAATACTACTGTAAAAGCAGAATATTTCGCGAGGGTTTAATTTTCGCTATATTCGGGAATTCGATAAATTCGCGAAAATTGATGCTCGTGAAATTATTACCTTCATGATAGCTTCAAATATGTTGAATTTCAATATTGATTACGGCTAAGCGACGCCATTACAATCTACTCGGAATTGATAAAATACTGACGACTACGCTGACTTTTGCCTGATAAACTAACTTTGTTTGATTAATATTTACAAAACGTTAAATATGCATCAGAAAATGTAAACATAAAATATATATCTGTCAAAATTCGAATTCATTTAGTAGTTAAATTGAATAGTTTAATGATTGTGTACCAGTAAAAACGCGGTCTACAGGTACAATGTTTAACAAACACACGGCTATTGCTTGTTCCGATAAGCTCGGAAACAATGGACTGAATACAAAACACGTTCACAGTTTTCTCATTACACAATGTTACGGTCTGGTTTGGCTTAATTGAGTACTAGTAAATACCATCAAGTTAAGCCAATCCGCCAATTAAGAATTAATACGCTTGGATAGATGACCATTATATTATACAAACAGTAGTCGTAATTATCAGAGTGATTATAACGCCGTGGCAACTAAATAATACACCAGTGATATTGCCGAGAAAGTAGAAATTTATATTTCTGAAATTTTAAATTCGCAAAAATTAACCCTCGCGAACTACTTCCAAATTAGAAATTTGCAAAAATTTAGCCTCGCGAAAATAAATGCTTTTACAGTATTACGTATGTAGTCATGTTATACATGGGTTATTCAATATATTTGTAGACAATTGTTCTCATTTGATTATCTTAAAGTTTTAACAATAATGTCTTGTATCATTACAAACAATAACTAATCACCTACAGGTCAATAAAATTATCTGCAATAATGCAAACCAGTAGCATGTCATCAGCTATTCCATTACCATATACTTTTGTTAAATTAGTTATAAATTTTAAGTTTAAGTTAATTGACATTTCAATATTTCTGCCAGATTATTTCAAAATATTATTATGACATTTCATGAAATTATGAAGTTATTTGGACGTTGGAGTGTGAATTTAACACTGTTTTATCAAGGCGAGTCACATTTTCAATAACGTCAAAATGTGTATGACGTTACGCAAGACAACTCGTGTGACTATAAAATTATGATCGGAGCTTGGACAAACATATCCCACACCCACTAGCTGCTACATAGAGTGAAAGCGGGAACATACAGCATGCAGTGGTCTCGTGTTTTTAGTGACAAAAGCAAATTTCTTAAGAGCAGCATGGTATTGAAAACGATACACGAATGGGCAGATAGGGTTTGCAGGGACGTTTCTCACAACGTCAATTGAAATGAGTGAGGTGTTTTCATGTTAACATAAAACCATTACGTATAGCCTTAACCCTTAACTTAGACTTTACAATGTATTGTGGTAGATGTATTAAATCATATGTTATTTGAATTTTTATGTTTATTTCTACATTAATAACATAATTTCATGTCGGATTTACCATGTGAGAAACAGCAAAACGTCAATAACGTCGCTGACGTCACGGTGTGTGTTGCTGAAAATTACTACGCTCGAGACCGGGTTTTACACAGTCACGTGATCCCGTGGAAGCGTCATTTATCCCAAGTTTATCGACATTCTAATACCGCTACGTATGTATAGTCATGTTTTATAACCTGCTGTATTTTGAAAGGCAGTTACATTTGTTTATGTTAAGACAAAGACATTATTATCAAACCTTTTAAAAATAGGCTATTGTAAATTAAAATCGCTCCACCGAATTTACGCGAACTATTCGTGATTTACTTCTCAAAGTTCAATATCTAGTACATCGTCGGTGCCATTCTGTCTCTTCACAAACCACGCCCCGAGCTTAGTTTTTATATGGGAAACCCTGTATTTTCCACTCATGGTCAGTTGATTTTGTTATTTTTAACACATCGGTCCACTATTTGCTCACGATAAACTCGTGCATCGATCCAAGTGAGTAGCTAAGGAATGTCACTCACTGTTTTGTAAATATTACTGATTTTTCACGAGGAAAACGTGCAACGGTTGGAGATAAATGCAAAATAATCAATTTGGAAGTCTAGAGTCACTCCCACTTTGTAGAAACACTTAAGGGCATTCTATAGTATGATAGGGCATGTTTTCAGAAAGCGTTTTTTCTTAAAATTAAAAGTTGGTGGACATAACAAACATAGCATTACAATGTACTATATATACCCTTAGAGTTTATCAACAAATACGCATAAATAAAGCATATTTATCATGGCTTGGCAACACTATCATTGCAAATCTTGCTCGTCTACCCTGTCCCCTTAAATGTAATTTAATATTTGCCTGAAGGCATGGTTTAGTGACGACACCAAATGGCAGAATGGCACCGACGATGTACTAGGTATTGACATTTCGTGAAGGAAATAAGGAATATACCGGGGTATCTCGTAATATCAGACGAAAGTGAATATTTTCGATTGCATGTGGTACATATAAATATTCTTCGTCTAATGAGCTTACTTGATCGCTTGTATCTTTTATTTTGTTAGCACAGGCTACGGGATTCCATTTTAGAGGGGAAAAGGCGTTGCATTCCTTCAGTATTATATATACGTATAGAGTGATTTGTGATGGACCGACTTGTATAATATTTTATTGGTAGAACTTCAAATTCCTGTGAATGTACCTACACCAAATGATCAATAATCAAATGAGGTATAAATCTACAAGACTAATTTTGATTGTCTTTGACAGGGGCCAGTTAGTTATTAGTGGCAGTTTTCTATAGTGGTCAACCGTGAAATATCTATTTAAGGTTTCTGACAGGGGCCGGTTAGTTATAAGTGGGAGCTTTCTATAGCGGTCAAACGTGAAATGTCTAATTAAGATCTGTGACAGGGGCTGCTCAGTTATAAGTGGCAGTTTTCTATAGCGGTCAACCGTGAAATGTCTATTTAAGGTCTCTGACAGGGGCCGGTTAGTTATAAGTGGCAGTTTTCTACAGTGGTTATCCGTGAAATGTCTATCTAAGGTCTCTGACAGGGGCCAGTTTGTTATAAGTGGCAGTTTTCTACAGCGGTCAACCATGAAATGTCTATTTATGGTCTCTGACAGGGGTCGGTTAGTTATAAATGGCAGTTTTCTGTAGCGGTCAACCGTGAAATGTCTATTTAAGGTCTCTGACAGTAGTAAGTCAGTTATAAGTGGCAGTTTTCTATAGGGGTCAACTGTGAAATGTCTATTTAAGGTCTCAGACAGGGGTCGGTTAATTATAAGTGGAAGTTTTCTATAGCAGTCAACCCGGAAATATCTATAAAAGATCTCTGACAGGGGCCAGTTTGTTATAAGTGGCAGTTTTCTACAGCGGTCAACCATGAAATGTCTATTTATGGTCTCTGACAGGGGTCGGTTAGTTATAAATGGCAGTTTTCTGTAGCGGTCAACCGTGAAATGTCTATTTAAGGTCTCTGACAGTAGTAAGTCAGTTATAAGTGGCAGTTTTCTACAGCGGTCAACCATGAAATGTCTATTTATGGTCTCTGACAGGGGTCGGTTAGTTATAAATGGCAGTTTTCTATAGCAGTCAACCGTGAAATGTCTATTTAAGGTCTCTGACAGGGGCCGGTTAGTTATAAGTGGCAGTTTTCTACAGTGGTTATCCGTGAAATGTCTATCTAAGGTCTCTGACAGGGGCCAGTTTGTTATAAGTGGCAGTTTTCTACAGCGGTCAACCATGAAATGTCTATTTATGGTCTCTATGAAAACTACAAAAAAAGTTTTGGTTACGGCTTGTTTTAATGGTTGCCCTTGTTTAGTTCAGTTGTTGTTTTGCAACTTTAAAGTCCAGCAAATGACTGATTGGGTTTATTTCAAAATGTTTCATTCACTGTTTCTGTAAGATACACTTATAACATTTCATCACTATAGTCTTTCACAATGAAATAACATACCTGAGTTTGATAAATTCAAAGTCAATGTCTTGAAAGAGAAGTTGTGCCAACTGTAAATAAAATGAACTACATGTACAATTATAATCTACAAGGGCCAGTCAAGAAAAATAAGAGTTGGTAATTTAAGCCCTCAAAATATGTTTTCAGTTGTACTTTCTATTATTCATCGCCAAATATTATCCCCTGTGGATCTTCTAATGAATTCCGTCATCAGATATAGGCTTATAAATATAGTTGGCAAGCAACCAAAGAACATTACTAAAGGGTATGCGTTCGCACCAGCGATAATAAGATTGAATCGGTTGTAAATTCAATGGTTTAGTTCAACCTTATATACCGTGATTTATTACAACTAATGTGTGTATATTGTAGAATAGTATATCTCAAATAAAAATGAGCAATTATTTCAGAATGGTCACTAATACCGTGTTATTTTGTTGCCTAGCAACAATTTTACCCACATTTTATCAATTTTTTCCAGTATATGTTCTTTTCATTGCCATGGTGTTCTAAAACTGATCACTAATTTCACCATTTCTATTCAATAAGATTGTGAATACATCTCAAGGAGTCCAGTAACCATAATAAAAATAAAATGTATAACTTCGCTTTCTAAAAAAATTATTCGTTCATTTGGGTGGGGTAAAATTGTGGTTTTAATACTATCAAATAAAATGACAATTTACATTTTCGTCAAGTATATTTTCTATATTGGTGGAATAAAACAACTAATATTAAGTTTATTTGATAGATTAATGTATTACCAAATAAATAATATGTTTGAAAATGTCAGACATATCTTTATGTTTCCATAGCAACGCACACTTTAGTTCTCATAACAGCGTGAACGCATGCCCTCGAGTTGTCTTTTTTGGTTGCCTAGCAACAAGAATCCAATTGTCATAGACTAGAGTAGTATTCGCCATAACATCAGTGAGATACCATATTTCACGATAACGAATAGAAAATATACGAACACTTCTTTCTCTAAGAATTATTTAGCAACTCTCAGTTTTTCTTGACTGACCCTCGTATATGTTAAATTATGAATGAAACAATAACTCAATTACAAAGAACTAATTGTTCACCTTCGTAAAACATAATATTATAAAAGTTTTCGTTTTTCAAAAGCATGATACAAATACATAGACAAATTCCTTATAATGGTACAAAAGTCAGAAATGATAAAGGTCACAGTGACCTTGTCCTTTGACCTACTGACGTCATTTCGTTCCCGAGTCATTTAACGAAAACCATTTTAAATGACCGATCGACAGACAGACCGACAAACATGTGCAAAGTAATATACCCCTTCATCAAAGATGGGGGGCATAACAAAACATATATGCCCACCCTGATTGCAGTCAAAGTCATTTATGTTAAAGGTCTCAGTGGCCTTGACCTTTGACCTACTAACCTCAAATCTATAATGTTGCTGACCAACCTCCAGTTAAAATCTGAATGTTATTGAATGGAAACCATTTGGTTTACCGACAGACCATCAGAGAGACCAACTTGGCAAAGCAATATACCCCCTCATCCTGGGGCCTAATAATTGGCCAAAGAATACTTCATCAAAAATATTTGTTTCAAAGTCAGGTAGAACATAATACCTGAGCTTGAGTAGCAATAATTTCTTGTGCTTGTGTAGGTTCATAATAAATCAATACTTCATACATAGCTGAAATAAATGACAAACATATCATATAAATGGTGAATTTTATATCAATACTTCATACATAGCTCAAATGCATGACAATCTTAACATATAAATGGTGAATTTTTGGTTGAAATTTTTTGTGCAAAATGGCTTTTGTTTAGGGATTCCATTTGACCCAGGAGTTAGGTATTTGACCCAGGAGTTAGGTATTTGACCTAGGAGTTAGGTATTTGACCCATAAAATTTCAAAAAAGCCCCATTTTGACCCTTACGATTTCAGTTGAAGGGTCAATTCGTCCCTTTGGTGCAACAAGGTTGTATCTCAATTTTTCACTTTTTTCAGAAAGAGGAAATAACTTCATTTTTTTGTAACAAATTGATAAAGTAATGTTGGCTTTTGATATTTAATTTAGTAAAACAATACATTTAAGTTGATACATAAAACAAACAACAAAAATAAACTATAAAAGAGATTTTATTCAATTTTCCAGATACAACCTTGTTGCACCAAATAAATCCTGATTATTAATAAAATGTTTGGCGCAACAAGGTTGTATCTCAACATATTTTAGAAATTCATTTAACATTTTATTTGCAATGCATTTTGTAATGATGATTATAAACACATTAACAATGTTGATTAAGTTATCATCACATTTGTGACCAAAAATATTGCAAAAATCCTTTTTTGCCTGCCTTTTTAAAGAAAAAGGGAGCTACCTTAATTGCCAGCGTCATATTCTTAAACGTTTGTTATGTAAAATACTCATATCTTCTGAAGTATAAAACATATTCATTTGAAACTTATAACATATACTTCATGTTTGTATATCATCACATGCATTTTACCCTATAATAAATGTTGTGTATTTTGATGGAGTTATGGCCCTTTATACTTAGATTTGGGGTTAAAAGTCAATTTTTATGCAGAATGTACACAACTTCCGAAGTATTACCTATATCATCTTAGAATTTAAAACATTTATCAATTGTCAAATACTCCACCTAATAAGTGCACTTAGTACACCCCATAACTTTAGAATGTATTTGGAAAGAGTTATCACCCTTTCAACTTAGATTTTTAGGGGTTATTAGTGAAAGTTTTATGCGGTACAGGGTGTCCCAAAAAACGGGGACCTACCTAAAACCCTTATAACTTTTATAATTTTTAATGAATTGGCTGTTCTTTTGTGAGAGTGTGTAAAGGTGATTTCTTCTTCTAAAATAGGTACCTATTAATATGTTTTGTTTTAAAACAGGCAGTGACGTCATCATTTTACCTATGGTGCTGCCATTTCTTGTGTTTTTGCTGACTTACGTGGAAAATGTCATCATTTGATAAGAAATTGTTGTCGGAGCGTTCTTTTTTCAGACAGAAAGGTTTTTAAGTCACAGAGGTGATGAAATTCTTGTGGAAATCAAAGAACTTTGCTATGAAATCATTACAGCTGTGAGAAAGTGCTGAGTTTACTTAATAAAAGGGAAGCAGGCAACCTTCTAAATATTCATTAACAATCACCAAAGAAGCAAAATATAAATATTAATGTAGAATCTATTATTATTAAGATCAATCAACAAGAAAACCTAGTAAGGAGTAAAGGCAATAATGTAACATTTTATCCAAATCAGCAGTTCATAGGCATATAACAGAGTCATTTAGTGTATCAGCATTTATAAGAAAGCAGAAACCCTATTACAACAAATCAGCGGCAAAATTAGGATACGCTCGCACTGACATTGACCTCATAACTATGGGCAAGGGGCCTAGATATAGCTCAGACATGAGCCCTAATTTGAATCTGTTATCCACACATGATGAACGTTAGTGTATGCAGATCCATTATCTTTGACTATGGAACACCTGAGATGTAATTTGGGGTGAGCTTGTAAATCTAGCTCTAAGAACACGCTGAAATCCCCTGTTTACTGTATGCTAATATACTGAAACACGTGATTGAAAACATGGGAGATAACTCTGGGTATTGGACTAAATTATCGCAATTGTGATGCTGTCATTTTGAACTGTGTTTATCCCTTAATGTTTCGTCATATTTACAATATGTTATTGATAAAAGAGACAACATAACAAATGTTTAACCTAGGTTCCCGTTTTTTTGGGACACCCTGTAGATCGACATATAAAGTCCGAAGTATTAGACATACTCACTTGACCCTTCTAACATAGATGTTTAATTACCCAATTATCAAATATGTACATTATGTCACAGTTATGGCACTTTTAACTTAGATATCTGGATTGAAATTTAGAAGCATTTCTGCAGTAGCCGTAATTATAACTTAAAAGAACCCTATTTCAAATCCTAAATCACTCTGTCAACAGATGCCCATTACAAACACTGAACCACTCTGTCAACTGGTCCCCCCATAACAAACACTGAACCACTCGGTCAACCAGTCCCCCATTACAAACACTGAACCACTCGGTCAACCAGTCCCCCATTACAAACACTGAACCACTCTGTCAACTGGTCCCCCATAACAAACACTGAACCAACCTGTCAACCAGTCCCCCATTACAAACACTGAACCACTCGGTCAACCAGTCCCCCATTACAAACAATGAACCACTCTGTCAACCGGTCCCCCCATAACAAACACTGAACCACCCTTTCAACCGTTCCCCCCATTACAAACACTGAACCACCCTGTCAACCAGTCCCCCATAACAAACAATGAACCACCTCACTGTCAACCACAGTTTGACCTAACTGATGTTTAAGAAATGATACATGAAAAATCGTAGTATACCTTTGAAATTCTGATGTGTAGGAATTAGCCATGAAGGCTGAAATGTAAAGCCCCAGAAAGACAAACTGTTGTTAAAGGTACAATACGGCTTTTAAATATTTTACTTCGATTCGAACATGATTGGATGATGTTATAAAAATTATGTGACATCACTTCCATCGGTATATTAAACGTTATACAACGCTATTCTTGCTCTTTGTCTATATAAGTTGTGGTCATGTTAGAATAAAGATGAACATATTGCATAATAATTTATTGACATTTGACTATAATTAAAGTAAATATAAAAGATTGATGAAATAATAAACTAGAGTTTGCATTTCAATTCTATGGCAATAATACAAATTATTTAATGCTAACTGATGAGATATGGAGTTCTATCAGTGAAATAAAACCTATATCAGTCACTGGTTATCACCTACAATGTGACTGATATAAGCTCCGCCCCCTCACAGGGACTACTTTAATTTACCAAAATCTCAACACTAAAATGTCTGTAACTTTTTTATTACTGAACGGAAACATGTCATGGGGGGTTTTTTATTCTTAGTTAGACCATTTCCTACAAGTTGGTGTATGATTTAATGCAAAATTCTCAAAAAAGTCGTTTTCACCTATTCACCATAATCCAAGATGGCGGATTTTGAAGTGAAAAATATGAATGGAATAACATATTCATACGTAGCCTAACCACAGTGGTAATTTGGCATAAATAGTACCAGTTTTGACACCATAAAAGCATTAAATAAATAGAATATTTGTTTGTTTTGATTGAATATGGTTAATATCTCATCTTGTAGTGATAAAATTTTAATATTTTCACTCGCGCTACGCGCTCTTGAAAATATTGAATTTTATCACTACACGATGAGATATAAACCATATTCAATCAAAACAAACAAATATCCTCTTTATATGTACCGTATTTGCAATAATAAGCACAAAAATTAATGGTTCTGTTGCTGTATATATTATGAAAATACCAATCACCAGAGAAAATCCAACATTTTGTAAGCGTAAAATATTACTTTTTAGGAAATATCAGGGATCAAATGTTGATTTGAAAGGTTAAATGAAATCCTTGTAAAAACAATCAGATATTTATCATTTAATATAAGTTTAAATTCAGTTTCTTAAAGCATGCTAACCTATCAATCATGATTAAATGACATCATTATGTACTTACATCATAGTAGCTTAGTAGTGACATCATGTTATACTAGTAATATGCATTACTGAGATATTTTTCAGCTAGATTTTAGATATAATATTAATAATTTTATAATATATTTATTAAAATGTATGTTGCACATTTAACTATTAACTTCAAATTACATTTACAGTACTCTTAAATGAGATACAAACATGTTTCACAAAAGTATCCCACCTAAATGTAAGTAAAATATTTGAGATACAACCTTGTTGCGCCAAACAAATCACCTCAATATGAGATACAACCTTTTGCCAACTATCATTTTTAAGGGGTTAGAATTTGAATTTAGATTTCAAATTTAATTAGAAATATGTATTTATGGATTCTTAATCATTTTATGCAAAAAAGTCATTTTGACAAAAATGTGAGATACAACCTTGTTGCGCCAAAGGGACGAATTGTTCTTTTAATCTTGGGTATGTTGCCTATAAAATGGAAAAACTCAAAATGACTCTTGAAATTCAGAAGCTAGTGGAACCCCTGAAACTGTCAAAATGTAAATACTTGTTTGAATGCATTCCATACAAACATTGATCAGAACTTCTTTCTGATAAATAACTATTACTACAGCAGTTGCAATTTGACAGAATAACATACTTTCCACTAGCAAAGGGCCATAATTCTGACAAAAATCATCATAGAAGAAAAAATTTCCTTTACACAAAAAGTACATATCACAGTTGGTTATTTGTAAAAGTTTGAAGAAAAATCCAGCCAAAACTGTACGAGTTGTATCCACAGGAATTCATCTACAGACAGTTAAAGGACGCAGTTTGTTACAAATGTCTCTGTCTTAACATGGGTATCAAGATATAGTGGTTATAATCATTTTGGGATAATCTGACTCAAAGTGAGTCTTTCTTTTTGTAAACAAAGATTGAGGGGAAAATGCAAAGCAGTAATAATAACAACAACTTCACTAATAATAATTGTGGATTAGATATTTGACAGTAAGTATGAAACCTGTCTGTGAAGACCAACCAAGGAAACAAAAGAGAAAGTGGTCTGTGTTGACACAGTCGTCTCACTAATGAAAAAATACCATGTGCATTTGACAACATTAAAGCCTTTATTTAAGGCTAAAATTCAAAGACAAAATTTGCTTTTCTTCGAAAACAAAATGTGCCATCCCTGTCAGTAGCTGGATCGTTTTCTTCATCACTCTGTGAATACTTTGAATAGACAACGGCTTGAAACTCTGACGGTTTCACAGGGTGCTCGAAAAAATGGCCTAACTGCTGAAAAAATCCTACATGACATGGAAACATTTTTCCCTGAGACGGAAGTATGTTATAATGGGAGACAAAGCTTTTGGTCTTTGTAGAGAAGTTTTGTTTAGCAAGTCTTAAAACACAGATATGACTGTAACTACTTATAAGTCTAGCAACAACCTACAGGAAAAGTATACAGCACAGCCTCTGTAGAGTAACACCCTGCAAATATAGGCCGTTGTTTAGAGGTTGCATCTGTACAGAGGTTAAACTTTTATAAATCTCGAATTATGGAAATTTTGGAGGTGTTGTTATATTTCATATTTCAGCAGAAAGCTGACTGGCAAAAAAAGGCTTTGCTCGGCATTTTTTTATAGACTTATAGTGAAGTTGTTGCTCTACAGAGGGCCGCTCTGGAGAAATTGTACTGTATTACATGTAGGACAAAACAATTTTGGACTAGAAAAAAGAAAATTGACGAAAATTGCAATTTTACAAAGGGCCATGACTATTCCAATATTTGAGCTAGAGTTATGCAACTGACCATGATATAGCGTACTGTTATTGTGAGGTCATAGTAAAAGTTTGAAGTTGATACCTTTAATGATTTACAATTTATTAAGAAACAAGACTGAATTCAATAAACGCTCATGCCCCATGTAGAAGCCTTGTCCATAAATAAGTTCAAAATTAGGTCAAGGTGAAGGTCAGAATGGGATTAGTAGATACAGGCATGTGGAGAGTGTTCATATACAACATCTATGCAAGTATGAAAGCTTTGTAGCAAGCCATAATGATGCTAGAAGAAACGGTCAATTTGGGTTAACCGGACGGACAAACGGATGGACGAACGTACGGACAGGTGAATTACTATATGCCTCCCGATCTATCGATACGGGGGCATAAAAATGTATAAAATGTAGACGGACAGACTGAGGGGCTGTAATTATTATAACACCGCCATATTTACCTTTTTCCGTCGCTGGTTTTGTGCAGAGAGCAGCTTGTCCATCAAAACAACATTTCAATCCTGGCTCGCATTGTGTACCTAGAGTACAGCGGTCATAGGCCCCATTGCAAATCTGGTTGTATGCCTGTATTACCGGACAGTATCCTAGCTCAGGGCGTGCATCTACAATGTAGTCATAATTACATTATAATACATATGCATAAAAAATGTAATCATGTACTGTAAACCAATTTACTTTCGCGAATACTTATTTTCGCGTTTTGCTTATCGTGGCCATATTCCCGACTACAAATGTTTGCGTTTTTAAGTTTCCTGCAGTGTCCATATTAATGTTTATAGCACTTTCGTGGCGACTTAATTTTGCGAAGTTCTACCATTCGCGAACTCCACAAAACCAAGTCGCGCAAAATAATATATAGGTTTACAGTATGCTTGTACATGTATATGAGTTTGATATTTTGCTGGCTAAGAATGAGAAGGTCTAAGTGCTACTTATGATCTTATAAAACCTATACATATTTGAAATCTGCATAACAAAGTGCTTCATATGAGCCTGTTTTCTTGAAAATCGGAACAAGTCATGTTGACCAAACTGAAGTTGAAAAAGATTGTTTTTCCATCATGTCAAGACTAGTTTTCTGACAGTTTTTTCTTGTTTTCCCAAAATAGCGTTCTTGTACTTACAACTTTTTTTGTCTAAGCTATTAATTTATAGTAGTAAGTGCATGGTTGTTTAAACTTTTACCCTGCTTGATTACCCTAAATTACCCTGCTCGATTACCCTGCGCAATTACCCTGCTCGATTACCCAGCTCGATTACTCTGCGCAATTACCCTGCTCGATTACCCTGCTCGATTACCCTGCTCGATTACTCTGCGCAATTACCCTGCTCGATTACCCTGCTCGATTACTCTGCGCAATTACCCTGCTCGATTACCCTGCTCGATTACCCTGCTCGATTACCCTGCTCGATTACCCTGCTCGAATACCCTGCTCGATTACCCTGCTCGATTACTCTGCGCAATTACCCTGCTCGATTACCCTGCTCGATTACCCTGCTCGATTACCCTGCTCGATTACCCTGCTCGAATACCCTGCTCGATTACCCTGCTCGAATACCCTGCTCGATTACCCTGCTCGATTACCCTGCTCGATTACTCTGCGCAATTACCCTGCTCGATTACCCTGCTCGATTACCCTGCTCGAATACCCTGCTCGATTACCCTGCTCGATTACCCTGCTCGATTACCCTGCTCGATCACCCTGCTCGATTACCCTGCTCGATTACCCTGCTCGATCACCCTGCTTGATTACCCTGCTTGATTACCCTGCTCGATTATCCTGCTTGATTACCCTGCTTGATTACCCTGCTTGATTACCCTGCTTGATTGTCCAATGACCTCTGTTAACATGTTGTGTGAAACAAGGAATTTGAGTGTCATACCCAAGCCCCTTCTGAATAGATTCGTTATTTCTTTAACATGCCCAGTGTACAGCATTTATACACAATCATGAGACTGTCGAGAATCAAACTAGTGACCTCGGGATCAGGGGTTGTATTCACAAAGCATCTTAAGGGAAAACTCAGAATTTTCTTAAAATCTTGAAATTTCCTTAAGTGTATCAGCTAAGCATGAAAATCAAGATTATAATTTTTTTTTATAATTTACTCTTTTTACTCAATATTTCGGCCTACAAGGTCTTCATCAGGAGAATGTAATACTTGAAGTTTCTTTACATTGTTTAGCTGTATTAGTAGCATGAGTGTATAACTTGTTATCACGTTATCATCATTGTTTAGCTGTATTAGTAGCATGAATGTATAGCTTGTTATCACGTTATGATCATTGTTTAGCTCTATTAGAAGCATGAATGTATAACTTGTTATCACGTTATGATCATTGTTTAGCTGTATTAGTAGCATGAATGTATAACTTGTTATCACGTTATGATCATTGTTTAGCTCTATTAGAAGCATAAATGTATAACTTGTTATCACGTTATGATCATTGTTTAGCTCTATTAGAAGCATGAATGTATAACTTGTTATCACGTTATGATCATTGTTTAGCTCTATTAGAAGCATGAATGTATAACTTGTTATCACGTTATGATCATTATTTAGCTGTATTAGAAGCATGAATGTATAGCTTGTTATCAAGATTATCAATTTATTACATAGTTTTGAAGCTACAATAATCACAAAGAAAATGTTTCTTGGGAAAGTGTGACTCAATATTTTAACTGAAGTCAAAATATTCAAGTTTTCTTAGTGAATGGCCAGTAGTGTTACCCACCATTGTACCAGCCATTAGTAACCATGTATGAAATAGACCCATATTTGGAAGTACTGTAAAATCATTAATATTCATGGAGATAAACTTTCATTAATTTCACGAATTAACTAGTTAGCTAAATTAAATCCCCTCGAATTATTGACCTCAAAAATACGTATAACAAGATTTTTCTTTCAATATTTTAAATCCACAATTTTAGAAACCACCAAATTAGCATTTTAACAAAATTTGCATTTCACCATAAAATGGTACACAACTCAAAAATGGGTGTACAAAACCTATAGAATGGTAAAATTTAGTCTCTGAGGTATCAAAATGACCCTTCAGATTCAGAAGCAAGTGGAACCAATGATAAAGAAATTAACATACCAAAGCAACTGGCTGCGATTATCAGATAGTTTCTGCGGGCTGATATTACCAAAGCTTGCATTGCAATGACTTCCCTGCCATCTTGCTCACACTGGTAGCTGATCAGCACACTCAGGGCACATTGGACAGCCACATCTACCATCCTGTATAAGTATATATTGAATTTATAATCTCTGAAAGCTACTCATAAGCCCTTCATACTTTAGATACATCAATTAATGCAGAGGCCTCGCAAATTTTTGTTGAGCAAAGGCAAGAATTTATGAAATATGCACTAATTTATTTTTAGCTTAATTATTGGATAAAAATTGGAGCAGCAAAACGGCAAATGAGGGCGAGTGGTTTCTATTTGGCGATGGTAACACCTAATTAAAGTTGTATCAGTCAAGTGTGAAAAAGCGTAATATACTTAGGAAATAGATCGCAGTTTTGCGTGATATACTGGTGAATAGATCACAGTTTAGAGTTCATATGCTTAGGAATTAACCACGAAGGCCGTTAGGCCTGAGTGATTCATAACTATGCATATGAACGACAAACCGTAATCTATTCACTGATATATCACGCAAAACTGCGATCTATTTGCATTCTAACACGTGTAATTTGTGCAATTTTCCGCTGTTCAAAGTATTGTAACGTCCGCCCCTGGATTTTTAAGCTTTACTATTATCTTTATTTGTCGCCAAACTGATGCTTATTTAACGCCAAATTTCAATTACGTATTTCACGTTTATGCAAATGAAGTGATACATGCAATAAAATATTACTAGAATATAAATATAATCGAATAAATAAACAGAAACGCTATGAAAAGAAAATTACACAAAACGTTGCGCTCTACGGCGACGTCACAATTCATGATGTCATGAAATAAACAAGATGTAAATTTCATTGATAAAAATCGCGAATTATACGCGGGAGATAAATTAAACAGCCGAAATTCTACCGTGATACACCATGTATTAGATAACGCTACAGCTCTATACGTTTACATGGAGCAAAATACAGACAGTGTTAGAATAACTAATTGACACTTGTTAATTGAATGACCGGCAAACGCAAGTCGTCAATTTAAATATAAAGTTGTTTATTTTGATTATTTTCAATAACGGCTGCTAGTTTGTATCCATAATATTTAAAGGGAATTATGCCTCTGTTTATTCTGAATAGAAAAAAAAACACGAAGTACATTAATCATTCCTTGGAATAATAACACGCCTCATGAGTTTAATTTGATCAGGGACCCTGTATTAATTTACTGTCCCTGATGTGATCATGCATTAATTTTGTTAAAACCTTCCTTGAAATGCGTTCATTTCGATGACCTTAGTACCTCTCGATTCCTATCATTCATTGCAAGGCATCAGACAGGTAGCGTTTGAAAACCATTATTAAACACTCATACTTGAACACAGATTATGAATAGAGAGAAGTTTAACTTACTCGCAACCCTCTTCTTCCAGTCCACGTAATTCCGTCTCACATTTCATTTGTACAAAATATGAAAATTCTTCAACATTGTCACACAATTCAAACTGTTCTGAAACTAAAAACAATATGTCATTAATTAAATGATCAGAAATTCATAGCTAAATAGAATGAACTGTAATAATATTCTGTAAAATCATCAATATTTGTTGTGGATCCATTTTTTGCCAATTTTGTAGAATGATGGAAATGACAACATTTATGCCATATTAAGCAGACCATTTGCGCCAGATTGGTGAGGGAAATGCAGGAGATTTCATTAAAATGATGAAGATTTTCCTTGCTCAAACTGAAATCGGTGAAGTTTGTATGCAGTTTTCACTTAAAATACTATGCATGCTTCATGAAGCAATTTATATTAATATTTGTGATCGTTTTCATAATGCATACAAAAAATGTCAGGTTCTAGTATGTCCAAGAAATGCGTGAATTAGATCAATTTGCCTCCGATCAAGTGAGAGTAGAGTCTAAAATGTGTGAGACTCAGGCATGATGCGGTAGATATGGTATGTATGTGTCTCCATGTTTTATTAACATACCATATACATTTATAACAAGGTTTGTTTTGTTCTTTGTTTTCATCAAATTTATCGACCTACGTGGGTGGTCCGCAAAAGTCGCGAACATTGATTTTTATTGTATTGTCGTCCAATGTATTAACAATTTGCATACATTGCCTTTTTAAGGGATATGTTATCATTGTAATTGCTCAATTTGAAGTTGATATCTTAAAGTATTAAAAATCTGCATGGTTTTATTGCACCTGTAGTAGGTCCAGTCGGCGCACACCCTACGACGTCGTTTCATTTGTTTCAGCAACTTGGCTTCATTGACTGATGCAATTTTGGATAAATTCGACGCATTTTCGTAAATCAAACATGACAGTTAAAGTTGAGAGATAGCCCGACACATATATTAATTTTCCGGAAAGATTTTATGTGCAACAGTTTAACACATACCATATTAAGCCTTCATATTTTACCGCCTGGTGCCAGTTTTAATGGATGACGTTTTTCGCTCTGTTAACTAGGGCCTAGTTTTACTTTATTTTGTCGCCAACATCCCTTTAAAACATTAACAACAGGTGTAGTAAGAGTCCTACATACATTCCCTCGATTATTTGTATGTTTGACTTCTGGTTTTGATTATGCGGGTGTCAGACCATAGTTCGGCAGCAATTCTTTGCGCCGCACATTTCCGTGACGTCGCCATTTTTGAATGACTCGAAAACCAGAGAGGTGCGAATTAATTAATAGTTTTGCTATTAATGACATTATCGAACTTAAATTTCGCGTGCAAACTTGCGAAACTATGGTGTCCACATCGGCATCTTTTTTAATGCACAAATAAGAACACTTATTAAGTTATAAGCTGTTGAATAAAAGCCGATATGTTTTTACAAAATATAAAAGGGCATGCGCCGAGTCTACCCAACTGGCATTAGTTAATCAAGTATAATTACCAAAATTAAGAAGGAAATGAATTTTCAATACCACTCACATGTAAAATAAAAACTTATGAATTAAATGTGAAAGGATTTCTGGAAAATTATGCGTAGTGTTGAAATGGGAGACAAAGTTCGCGACTTTTGTGGACAACCCTCGTATATATTGACATTTTATAAAAAATTGAAATCCAGTACCATTAATGGTTCATTATAGAATTTATAGAACAAGTTGAATAAATTTATAGGAAGCATGTCTAATGTACCAGTCAATTGAAACCACGGCCCCCCAACCCCGGGGAATAGTGGGATTCTTACTTTTGCTTTTTCAAACCCAGGGTAAAATCCCTGCTCTCCCCAGGGACATACTGATGGTAAAACCCTCGGATATAGTCACGGCTATATTCCCTCGCTATTTTGGCATGAAACAAGAGCCTCGCACTCACCCCGCAGAACGGGGATATCGGAAAAACAAGAACAATTTAATACTGTGCCAAGCTATTAACCTGTTCCTCTTGGAGCTCTGAGTATCAGCATTATTAGCCTGTAAATTTTGTGTCTATATCTTTAGTATTGAACTCTGGTTGTATGTTTCATTTATGTACCATATTACGACTACGCACTAAGTATACCACCAACAAAAATCTAAATGACCGCAAACCCACACAAACCCATACACTCCGGACAAACTGTACAAATGTAGCCACACACACCCACACACTCCAGACCAACTGTACAGATGTAGCCACACATACACTCCGGACAAACTGTACAAATGTAGCCACACACACCCACACACTCCGGACAAACTGTACAAATGTAGCCACACACACCCACACACTCCGGACAAACTGTACAAATGTAGCCACACACACCCACACACTCCGGACAAACTGTACAAATGTAGCCACACAAACCCACACACTCCGGACAAACTGTACAAATGTAGCCACACACACCGGACAAACTGTACAAATGTAGCCACACATACACTCCGGACAAACTGTACAAATGTAGCCACACAAACCCACACACTCCAGACAAACTGTACAAATGTAGCCACACAAACCCACACACTCCGGACAAACTGTACAAATGTAGCCACACACACCCACACACTCCGGACAAACTGTACAAATGTAGCCACATATACACTCTGGACAAACTGTACAAATGTAGCCACACACACCCACACACTCCGGACAAACTGTACAAATGAAGCCACACATACACTCCGGACAAACTGTACAAATGTAGCCACACACACCCACACACTCCGGACAAACTGTACAAATGTAGCCACACATACCCACACACTCCGGACAAACTGTACAAATGTAGCCACACATACACACACACTCCGGACAAACTGTACAAATGTAGCCACACACACCCACACACTCCGGACAAACTGTACAAATGTAGCCACACAAACCCACACTCCAGACAAACTGTACAAATGTAGCCACACACACCCACACTCCAGACAAACTGTACAAATGTAGCCACACATACACACACACTCCGGACAAACTGTCCAAATATTGCCACACACACCCACACACACACGTATCAACAGGCTGCATGCTATACATAAGTTGGATATTTTCATTGGTAAAAAAAATATAGAATTCTGAATTTGGTGTGCAGACAGACATATAGGCGTTTTTTAAATACCTTAAAACATTTCTGTGCTAGCAAAAATTTGTTTAAATAAATATTAACAACGTTAGTAAAATCACACAAAGTGCAACAATAATTCGGATAGAAGTCAGATAAATCGGAAAATCAGACATTTTATCATTTTTCAGAAAAAAATCAGATAAACTCCGCCTAAATAGGAGTATTTGGCAGGTATGCCCCGTATACAGTAAACATTTTTGAGGACTCATTGTAAGTACCTGTACAGTGGACGAATGGAGAGTAGAATCCTGCAGTATCATTATAAAAATCCTCCCATTCACTGAGAAGCAGGTGTTTTATTCTTGATTCAACAAAGAAGGTGACAGCATTCCTTTCTGGATCACATACATCATTAACTATCAAGCTTGTTTCAACACAGTACCACATAAAACTATATACACTGAAATAGATATAACAGTAATTGTTATAGACAGTCTTACAGTATAGTTTAGTTATCAAAACACTAGACAGTCTTAGAGCATAGCTGACTTGTCAAACACTAGACACTCTTAGGGTATAGTTTAGTTATCAAAACACTAGACAATCTTAGAGCAAAGTTTAGTTATCAAAACACTAGACAGTCTTAGAGCATAGTTTAGTCTTAGAGCAAAGTTAAGTTATCAAAACACTAGACAGTCTTAGAGCATAGTTAAGTTATAAAAACACCAGACAATCTTAGAGCAAAGTTAAGTTATCAAAACACTAGACAGTCTTAGAGCATAGTTTAGTCTTAGACCAAAGTTAGGTTATCAAAACACTAGACAGTCTTAGAGCATAGTTGAGTTATCAAAACACTAGACAGTCTTGGAACATAGTTCATTTATATAAACACTAGACAGTCTTAGAGTAAAGTTAAGTTATCAAAACACTAGACAGTCTTAGAGAATAGTTCAGTTATCAAAACACTAGACAGTCTTAGAGCATAGTTTAGTCTTAGAGCAAAGTTAAGTTATCAAAACACTAGACAGTCTTAGAGCATAGTTTAGTTATCAAAACACTAGACAGTCTTAGAGCAAAGTTAAGTTATCAAAACACTAGACAGTCTTAGAGCATAGTTTAGTATTAGAGCATAGTTTAGTTATAAAACACTAGACAGTCTTAGAGTATAGTTAAGTTATCAAAACACTAGACAGTCTTAGAGCAAAGTTAAGTTATCAAAACACTAGACAGTCTTAGAGCATAGTTTAGTATTAGAGCATAGTTAAGTTATCAAAACACTAGACAGTCTTGGAGCATAGTTCATTTATCTAAACACTAGGCAGTCTTGGAGCATAGTTCAGTTATCAAAACACTAGACAGTCTTAGAGTAAAGTTAAGTTATCAAAACACTAGACAGTCTTAGAGCATAGTTCAGTTATCAAAACACTAGACAGTCTTGGAGCATAGTTCATTTATCAAAACACTAGACAGTCTTGGAGCATAGTTCATTTATCTAAACACTAGACAGTCTTAGAGTATAGTTTATTTATCAAAACACTAGACAGTCTTAGAGAATAGTTTAGTAATCAAAACACTAGACAATCTTAGAGCATAGTTTAGTTGTAAAACACTAGACAGTCTTAGAGAATAGTTTAGTTATCAAAACACTAGACAATCTTAGAGCATAGTTTAGTTGTAAAACACTAGACAGTCTTAGAGAATAGTTTAGTTATCAAAACACTAGACAATCTTAGAGCATAGTTCAGTTGTAAAACACTAGACAGTCTTGGAGCATAAGTACAAATTCAACTTCAGTCATCAAAACAGACGAGACACTTTGGAGAGCATAATTATATGTATGCATGACTTGAGCATATTTATGCGCATGCATGACTTGAGCATATTGATGCACTTGCATGACTTGTATAATGTGTATATGCGGCCGATATGCATAAGTATGCTACGGTTACGGAAATGATGCACATGTTTTCATTTTATTATATTAACTAACCTGCATTTATTTGGGAGAGCATTGTGATTCCACATGAGGCTCTCTGGTATACACACATTTACTATTTCTTCTAACTCTGGTTTGAAACAGCTTTCCTCTGAAATACCATTATAACAAGAGATGTTTATAAAACACGTATGCCCCCATGGCTACCCAATAGTCAGAAACAGTGAAGGTAACAGTGGCCTTGACCTTTGACCTACTGACCTAAAAATCAATAGGGGTCATCTACTGTTGCTGACCAACCTCCATTTTAGGTTGGAAGATCCTAGGTCAAAGCGTTCTTGAGTTATTGAATGAAAACCGATAAGACATGTGCAAAGCAATATACCCCTTATCAAAGATGGGGGCATAATAAATTTATGGACTAATGGAGTGCCAGTACCTGCAGCTTCAGCATATTTTAAATTGCTCATACTGATTATATTTTATGTTTTTCATAAAATATTATACATAAAGAATACATTCCTACAAAAAACGTCAACTTACTATACCATGCCAAGCACCATGTGCACAGAGACTTTGAGTGATGTACATGAATACATATTTTCTTTCTCTTAATCAATAGATTGTGTACAATGTAAAACCATACTTTACATTACAATGATATTGTAGATGTTATCATAATATCATATTTCACAGCATGGCCAATTAGAAATTTAAATCTTAATGAGTTACCTTCAGAAATAGATTATTATTTGAAAATACTCTAGCGTTTGGACCAACGTTTACCGACGTTTGGGCAAATGTTCAGCTCCGCTAGTGAAAGTTACTAAACGTTTTGAAAAGATGATGTTCGTTGGTAAACGCTGAAGAACTTTGTATTCGTTGAAAATTTTTAACATGCAAAAACTTTGCCAATGTTTGGAAATAAACGCTGATGTAAGTTGTGCTCCATTTAAAAAAGTTCCTGAACGCTGAATTAAGTTGATCAAAGTTTGCTTAAGTTAAACACCGTTGGCAACGTTTGCTGAAACGCTTGTGGTGATAATGAATTAAGTCGATCGTTTATCTAGCGCAATGAACGCGGTAGTAACGCAAGGGTTGGCGTAAGCCAACTTTCCCCAGCGCAAAAGAACGTTTGTCCAACGTAGGCCAACGGGTAGCAAACGCAAGTGGTTAGCGCAGACGAACTTTCAATAACATTTCAGTAACTTAGGTAAACTTTGATCAACGGATCCTGGCGTTTGGCACCTCGTTTGTCTAAGTCAGACTAAGTTAGAGACCGCTACACATACGCTAACCTACGTTGGCAAAAGTTCACCTACGCCGATAAAAAAAACTACAACACAGGCAAACGTTGTTAAGCGCTTGTAACCGCTGTCAAACGCAGTTGAGTACTGAGAAACATTCCAAAAACGTTGGCCGGCATTAGATAGTGTGAACCAAATTATTCCTCCTCACGAGCGTAATTTCACCAACGTTTGGGCTCATTTTTCTCACTTTTGAAACGCTGATCAACGCTGGTACAAACGTTCATAGTGTGAACCCAGCTTTAATACCCGGACAATCTATATTGCTGGAAAACAAACAGGCTGATATTGATGAAAACTTACAGGAATACATTCACACCATTCCTGAATGCACATAAGAAATTTCAACTATTTGAGAGGAAGGGTTTACATTATATTAGTGTTTTAATAAGTACATGTAACGCGAGTGGGCCCAAGTCGACATCAAAATATTGTGACGTTATGCCATTTTCGCTCTATAACAGACATTTTTTCTCTATTTGATCATCGTTTGGAGCCATGAAGTCAATGGAGCACACACATTTACCATTTTCAGAAGTTCGGTAGTGATGTTAAATGCTGTATCCATTATAATTATATAATTATAATCGCATGGTTCCGTAATTACTATAGTAGCTATTCTTCAAGTAGTATTAACCCATCCAACAGGTGATTAACCGACAACACTTTCCTGTTTCTGACGTTAGATTTGCCTGTAATTGGATCATCGCGAGGCGATCCTTGTCATCATAGAACCTTTTGTAAGCCGAAATCAACCCATAAGAATATTCCCAAAAGGTTTTTCTAAAATATATGGAACGCCATAGCTGTCTTTTGTTGACGCTTGTCATGTTGACTTGTCGGTAGGACATGTGAACTTCTTAGTACAATGTGTTAATATGTCAAACCACATTGTTGACTTGTCAAACTATCATCTGCATATGTCAACTTGCCCTGTTATATTGTTAAAACAACGTCTTAAATTGTTAAAAGAATACAATAATATCTCAAGCCATCGTGTTATAACACCACATTGATAAATTGTCAAATCACCATTTGTATATGTCTACGTTACATGTTAAATTGTTCAAAAAACGCTTGATAATGTTAGAAGAACGTGTTAACTTCTCAAAGCTTCGTATTATCATGTTAGACTTTAACTACAATGATGAATTGTTAAACTATCATTTGAATATGTTTATATGCGTTGTTGAATTGTTAAAACAACGTCTTACAATGTCGAATGAGCATGCGAACCTCTTAACACATCGTGTTATACTGTTAAACGGCAGTGGTAAATGGTTTATATATCATTTGAACATGTCTATACGACATGTTTAATTGTTACAACAACGTCTTAAATTGTCGGTAGGGCATGTGAACTTCTCAGTGCAACATTATTGTATGTCAATTGACACTGTTAAACTGTCCAAATATAATGTGAACATGTCTATATGCCATGTTAAATTGTTAAAATAGCTTCTTATCATGTTCAAAAACCATTTGAACTTCTCAACAGAACGAGTTATTCTGTCATACAACAGTGGTAAATTGTTAAAATATCATTTTAAGATGTCTATATGACATGTTAAATTGTTAAAATAGCTTCTTATTATGTTCAATAACCATGTGAACTTCTTAATAGAACGTGTTATATTGTTGACAACAGTGGTAAATTGTTAAAATATCATTTGAAGATGTCTGTATGACATGTTAAATTGTTAAAATAGCTTCTTATTATGTCCAATAACCATGTGAACTTCTTAATAGAACGTGTTATATTGTTAGACAACAGTGGTAAATTGTTAAAATATAATTTGAGGATGTCTATATGACATGTTAAATTGTTAAAATAGCTTCTTATCATGTCCAATAACCATGTGAACTTCTGAATAGAACGTGTTATATTGTTAGACAACAGTAATAAATTGTTAAACTATCATTTGAAGATGTCTATACGACATGTTATAGTGTTAAAACGACATTTTAACTTGTCGACGAGGCATGTTAACTTCTTAATAGACAGTGTTGTTGTTGTTCAAATTTGTATGACGTCATCAATAACGTTAGTTCCTCCCGCGTGCATATTGAACAATTTCCGCCATCTTTGTTCAATATGCACGCGGAAGGAACTTACGCGATTGATGACGTCATACAAATTTGAACAACAACAACACTGTCTATTGAGAAGTCAACATGCCTCGTTGACATGTTAAAATATCGTTTTAACACTATAGCATGGCATGTAGACATTTTCAAATGATAGTTTAACAATTTACCACTGTTGTCTAACAATATAACACGTTCTATTAAGAAGTTCACATGGTTATTGGACATGATAAGAAGCTATTTTAACAATTTGACATGTCGTATTGACATCTTCAAATGATATTTTAACAATTTACCACTGTTGTTTAACAATATAACACGTTCTGTTGAGAAGTTCACATGGTTATTGGGCATGATAAGAAGCTATTTTGACAATTTAACATGGCTTATAGACATCTTCAAATGATTTTTAACAATTTATCACTGTCGTTTAACAGTATTACACGTTCTGTTGAGAAGTTCACATGCTGAATGAACATGATAAGAAGCTATTTTAACAATTCAACATGGCATATAGACATGTTCACAAGATACTTGGACAGTTCAACAGTGTGACTTGACATATAATAATGTTGCACTGAGAAGTTCACATGCCCTATCGACAATTAAAGACGTTGCTGTAACAATTTAACATGTCGTATAGACGTATAGACATGTTCCAATGATATTATAACAATTTAACATGACAAGCGTCAACAAAAGACAGCTATGGCGTTCCATACCCTCACGAGCGTAATTTCACCAACGTTTGGGCTCATTTTTCTCACTTTTGAAATGCTGATCAACGCTGGTACAAACGTTCATAGTGTGAACCCAGCTTTAATACCCGGACAATCTATATTGCTGGAAAACAAACAGGCTGATATTGATGAAAACTTACAGGAATACATTCACACCATTCCTGAATGCACATAAGAAATTTCAACTATTTGAGAGGAAGGGTTTACATTATATTAGTGTTTTAATAAGTACATGTAACGCGAGTCGGCCCAAGTCGACATCAAAATATTGTGACGTTATGCCATTTTCGCTCTATAACAGACATTTTTTCTCTATTTGATCATCGTTTGGAGCCATGAAGTCAATGGAGCACACACATTTACCATTTTAAGAAGTTCGGTAGTGATGTTAAATGCTGTATCCATTATAATTATATAATTATAATCGCATGGTTCCGTAATTACTATAGTAGCTATTCTTCAAGTAGTATTAACCCATCCAACAGGTGATTAACCGACAACACTTTCCTGTTTCTGACGTTAGATTTGCCTGTAATTGGATCATCGCGAGGCGATCCTTGTCATCATAGAACCTTTTGTAAGCCGAAATCAACCCATAAGAATATTCCCAAAAGGTTTTTCTAAAATAGATTCTGTAGTTTTACAAGTGTATGACTTTTAATTTTACGAAAATTGTATCATAATCGGTGATTTTGCTAACAAATTTGATTTCATTGCGATATTACTGGAAACACACCTGTTGTCACTAAACAGCTCTTCAAGCACAGTAAAGGTACACAAATGACATCAAACGTTATATAACATAACGTAAATGTAGACATAATATTATATGATGTTTTCTGTTGAAAATAGACAACTATACCACACACCCTGTCATATCATTACTCTACATTTCACTGAAATCTTGGGCTGGGTTGGGTAGTAAGTAGGTAAGTAAGTAAGTAAGTAAGTAAGTAAGTAAGTAAGTAAGTAAGTAAGTAAGTAAGTAAGTAAGTAAGTAAGTAAGTAAGTAAGTAAGTAAGTAAGTAAGTAAGTAAGTAAGTAAGTAAGTAAGTAAGTAAGTAAGTAAGTAAGTAAGTAAGTAAGTAAGTAAGTAAGTAAGTAAGTAAGTAAGTAAGTAAGTAAGTAAGTAAGTAAGTAAGTAAGTAAGTAAGTAAGTAAGTAAGTAAGTAAGTAAGTAAGTAAGTAAGTAAGTAAGTAAGTAAGTAAGTAAGTAAGTAAGTAAGTAAGTAAGTAAGTAAGTAAGTAAGTAAGTAAGTAAGTAAGTAAGTAAGTAAGTAAGTAAGTAAGTAAGTAAGTAAGTAAGTAAGTAAGTAAGTAAGTAAGTAAGTAAGTAAGTAAGTAAGTAAGTAAGTAAGTAAGTAAGTAAGTAAGTAAGTAAGTAAGTAAGTAAGTAAGTAAGTAAGTAAGTAAGTAAGTAAGTAAGTAAGTAAGTAAGTAAGTAAGTAAGTAAGTAAGTAAGTAAGTAAGTAAGTAAGTAAGTAAGTAAGTAAGTAAGTAAGTAAGTAAGTAAGTAAGTAAGTAAGTAAGTAAGTAAGTAAGTAAGTAAGTAACAACTTTATTTTACGTGGATAACATATTCGGTGGAAACCAATTTTCAATATGGTCCACCAGTTGTGTTACTATAGTAACAACAGTGTGTGTTCAGTTGGATAAATTTATTCCAAGTTTTGTCAAATTATCAATTTGGTGAGTAAGTCTAACAGAAAATTTATTAAAATTGCATGTTTCAGTCAAGCGCTATGGCGATCGTCCTGGTATTTAATGAACGACCCTCGTACCTGTGTTTTATCATAGAATAAAGCATGCTAACCAGTTCGGATGCGTAGTAATTAAATCCAAACAAGTGACTGTGCTTTATTATAGATAAAATCCGGTTACATATTCGTTATTTTGATTTTATCCAGTCACTTCCGGCAAAATCTGCCAGTTAACAGGTTGCCGATTAAACTTAGCTATAATCGGTCACCTGGTCATGTGACTAGTGATAATCCGTCACCTTACCGCGTGATCTAACGGACTTCTTCTTATATGAGAGTCACCGGTTGCAATTCCGTGCCCAAGAGTGAGGGTTTCCTATCCTAAATGAGCTTGTGGTTGATCGATTATTTTCTTCGACTTACCTGCGTCTACACAACGTCTATCAAGATGTCCAACAACGTTGTTTACCGTGACGTCACGGAACCAACGTGACTTTGCGCGCTAGTTAATGAAAGAGTAACAATATAGTCCCGAGTTTGATCCCCTTACTGAGCAGATTAAGAAACTGGATAAATAGAATAATAGGTTAGTACCGTGAATGAAGTAAAAGTTTATTCGGCTCGGCTGTGGAAATTATCTGATTCGCCTACGGCTCACCCGATTAATTCCTCCGCCTTGCCAAATAAACTTTTTCATCCACGGCACTAACCTATCATTCTCTATCTAACATAGCCAATATTCTGCATTTGACAACACATCAAGACATAGAAAACGATGCACTATTTTCTTCCTTGGAACGCTACTAAGTTATTTGCTGTAGCTGTGTTTTAACGATAATTCATGCACACCAAGGTTTCCTCTGTATGTGTTGAAATACTGTAAAATTACATATTTTTGTGGGTATTAAATTTCGTGGATTTTGATAAAAAATCATATTCGTGGGGTTGTAATTTCGTGGATTACAGACAATGAAAGGGTAAACTCATGTCTCATGTTTGAGAGGTTGATTAATCCAGGGGATTAGATTTCATGGTCGAGTTTAACAACGAAATCAACGAAAATTCAACTCCCTCAAAAAATAATGATTTTACAGTATCATACAATCACAGAGCAAGCTGAGCAACCTACCTGCTGTACAGACTGACGGAGCAATTCCAGTCATAGACATGACATCCTCCTCGTGTTCAATCAAAGCATTTCGAACCTGATCTTCAGTACAGCTAAATGGTACTTCCCTAGCAACCATATGACCACATTTCTCCAATTTCACGAAGTCACTGGAAAACATGGTGACTTTCATTAGTATTACAAAATGTAAAATGAAACAAGTGTTTTACAAACAAATAAGAGGGTCCTGCCCGATGCTCCAAGGCATCTCTAAATAAATATACAGATTTATATAGCGCCCTTTTCATGCGAACACACGTTCAAAGGCACTTTACATTATTATGTTGCAGCCACAAGGGTGCAGGTGCATCCTCTACCAGTGCAGATACAGCATAATCTGACCAGAGGGACAGACTGAAAGAAAGCCCCTGAAGAGAGAGACATTAGATACAGGCATGTCCGGCGCTGCAAAGTGCGCCTAGCTCTTATTTCGAATAGACTGTGAGCCTGGTTCTTTAATGGGCCCTGTGTATTGCACCGATACACAGCTTCCTGGCACTTCAAGATACTTTGCAGACCACAGGGCAAAATATAGCGGGAAATAATATGAACTAATGCACAGCATATTTTAGCGGACTATGTTAGTTGTCCTACAGTATTTGTAACATGCTCATCTAGTACTGGAATTTTTTGATGATGCATAACTTTACAATTAATTGTTCGGTTACGAAGTTACGAACCTAGAGCCCGTTACCCAACCAAGCCGTTTCCAAAAGGCGCTACCGAGCGCTTTCTTACGTCTATGCAACCTACCGAAGCGGCCCGTTGCACCAGAAGCGCTCGATAGCGGTTGGATACAAAATATTGGGTACGAAGTAACGAAGGACGATACGAACCTGCTATCGTTTGTCAGTCCGAATGAACATTTGTCAGCCCGATCAAAATGAAAATATATCTGTCTGTGGATAATGCACGTTTTTCAATTTGTTTAATTCTACGTCTACTTAATTCGGGGGTAACTAATTTAAAAATGCATAATTAGATATAAACACAGATAACAACTGATTTCAAATAGGCCTAATTTGATATTTTACCTTTTTATACAGTAATGGGTTGCATGAGCATATCAGACAGTACTTTTGTTCAAGAGAAAAGGCTACTTTCATTTCAATTAATCATATTACGATTAAATATCAAACATCTTTAATCACCTTTTCTTGTTAAATAAACCCTGTTGCAAATCGTCAAAACATAAAAGATATTCAGACGGAAAATTCCGGGTCTTATTGTATCAAATAACAACAACAACAACATGTAATTAGTTTTCGCGACCTTTATCCCGCGAATATTTTTACATTATTTGACGATTTTGGAGGGATATTTTTAGTACATCTCGGCGAGGAATTACGAAAATGCATTCGTTTTACTTTCTTTACAATAACCTACAACTACAATGTGGAATTATCAGTCCGGTCCGGATACGTAAAGACCCGAAACAGACTTTATACTAATTGTATTGCAAAAGGAAGTAACAGCTTTGCAAAGGGAAGTAACCGGAACATGTGTCGTTTTTATTAGATTTTATTAAGATTGGTTCATTATAGCACATATGAACGATTCCCACTCGACTTACTTCGTAATCTCAGAGTAATCATGTGTCTCATAACAGTTGGTAGCATCGTTTATGCACGAAGCGGGCAAAAAATGGCTGCCATTTTTGTTTCCAAAACTATAGAAAAGAGTGTTCCCCATCTAGAAAACGGGTTGCACAGCAACCATGGAAGACTGATAATTATTATCTTTTCTTTTCTAGAAAGTGGCCTACTCTAGTTTTTGGAATATTTTTAAACATCATTAAAAAGTAAAAGAAAATTTATGAGCTGCCGAATATCGCATTTTAAAAAACTTTTGTTATTCTATTGGCAGCCATTTTTCAGTATCATTCTTTCAGTGCGGGATTGTAACACAAATTTCCAAATCCATTAGTGAATCCGAACTCTGACCAAATCATGTGACATGCATTACCATAAAGCGGATCACATCACAGTCCGCTATTATAAATATTTCAGAAATGTCAAGTTCCGATGCCAGGGATTGAACCCACAACCTCTGGACTGACAGCCCAGTGCGTTACCACTGAGCTAAATCCGCTTATAAGTGTCTACAACTCTTCTCAAACATTTAATTTTGTTGTGTGTCTTTGTTTAAATTTCCATGGGACGCTGGACTGATGATTGGCAAGTTAAAAAAAAAGATTCTGACATTATTACAGTAAAATTTCAAGAGCTCAAATGCAGATTTATCTTATATTTAGACTCTGATTACTTGACAATATTTGCCTTTTTCGGGAGATCAGGGCCAGTTTGAGTTTCAACAACTTTAAAGTTTTGGTTAACATTTTCAGACGTTAACGAACAGGACAATCACTAATATGCCTCTTGCATCAGTAGATGCTGAGGCATATAATAAAATAATTCACTAAAATAGTTAGAAATATAACAGATATGCACTTACAAACACATAGCTGCCTCATTTTCATAAACGTGATAACCGATTGGACATGTGAACATAATCAAATTGGCAAGTAACTCATTGTCTGTGCACACTTCAAGCTCTTCAACTGAAAACAAAAAAACACTAGTGCTTTATCACATTCATACCGCTCTCTTCCATGTGAGAACAAATTGCAGAACGTTGTTCTCAAAATTTTGTAACAACATAAGTGTTTCGCTCGAAAAAGTACCATTGCTTGTTTAAATTTGATATAACTCGTTTAATCAGGTCAGTCACTTCTTAAAATAACATTGTGTATACAGTACAACCTCCCCAGAGCAACACTCTGTAAAGCAACAAACTCTCTACAACAACACCTTCAACATTTTCCCTAGGTAATATTTACTCTAAATTTAACCTCTGTAGAGCAACAACCTGTACACAACGGCCAATATTTGCAGATCCCAAAGGGTGTTGCTCTACAGAGGTTGTCCTGTTTAAACATTGTAATTTCTTTTATTAAATAAACAGATATTGTATACATGAGTTTATGGCTACGTGCATAAAGTATAGATTTTCACCTGCGTTTTATCTGATAAAAATGTTTTAAACAATAAAAATGCTTTGTTTTGATATTACCTTATTTGTATACAAGTGACAGACCTGAATAAATGGACTATACCTCAGACATATATCAACATGTAATAAACAATTATTATACACGTATCTAATTGAAGAATGCATGATTTCTGATAGTTTGTGTGAATTTTGACCGTGTAATTTTTTTCCTGAAATCCTTGAAATTACATCCCCAGGAAACTTATTTTACCTAAACCACAAAATTTTGTCCAATTGCAATTAAATGATTTTACAGTATGATAATCTATCTATCTTCCATTAATGTCAAATCCCTTACGGGGACATAGACATTTGTCTAGGCAGACTTAAAATCAAGAGAAAGAGGTGTGATACAAGGAATCAGGTACCTCTCGATCACTTAAGTCAAGCGCGTTACCACTAGACCACTGTGCCACCCTTATAATACTTACAATGACAGCCAGATTCGTACATGTTTCTAGGCAACGAGGGAACCATTGTACGAATGTGAGTGTAGACTCTGTTAACAATCATATCTTCATGTATGGAACACCAAGCACCGTAATTCCGTAATTCGTATGTAATGCAGTCAGTACGATCAAACAAATAACTGAAATTATGAGAATGTAACATGGATAAATCTGAGTTCAAGTTGTTTTCCTGAAAAACTGGGGAAAGAGTGCACCATCCATTTGACCAGCAGTTGACATATTCAGGCAACTCAATCATCAATCAAACTCACTTATATCCTTTCCGCTACCATAGTATACTAATGCAAACTGGCCAGTATGGCCATTTTGACCTTCCATACACTTACGGACTTTGAAAACACACCACCTTTTAGGGACCCGTATGTTTTTGTTTGAACTATTTTGCTGACTTTGTACGAATTAAATGATGTTTCTAGTTAATAACCTTGTCAGTAGAGAACATCTGACACGTGTTTTATCACTCAAATTACACATGGTAACCACATGGCCAAGTATCATTTTTCGCTCATGGATCTCGCGTGAATGAAAATATCCGAATTGTGTAAATGGAAATGTGTACACGATACATTGACAGGCACAAAAATGACAGTTTCAATCATCCAAAAGCATTAGTTGGTATGTCAGGTTCATCCGAACATGTGTCTAGAGGTGTAGCAATTCACACGATTCCATTGTCATAATTTAACAAATATTAGTCCACATGAACGTTTTATGTCCACTGACATAGTCACTGACCGTCCAAGGCAGGATAAAAGGCCTAAAGCTGGTATTTATACTGATGAATTAATGTGCATGCGGAGCTGACAAAATAGCTTCCGGTCTGCAACTACAACTGTGAGAGTAATACTTGGTCACCATGGGTATGTAAAATGATTAATGAAAGTTAAAATATGTTCGATTTTTTCTAAAAGGCATTTTGATTTAGTACAGTTCAATAATTTGTGTTCAATCTTACATCGATGATGTTCTTCAATCTGTAGTCATTCCCTTCTTGTATAGCTAGTTTTGGTGACAAGGATGTTAACTTTGGACAGCATGATAATAATCATTCGCATAAGTTACTGCAAATAATCTTTTTAATGGACTAAAAAAATATCAATGTGATGGATACTCCAGTTTTACCCTCAGATTTTGCTCTCATTGAAAAATATGACATGCTCTTACAAAGACGTGTCCACGGGTGAGTGTCGGTTCTCGATCTGCCCGCAAGTTTCTCCAGACTTTTGTCAAATATGGTGGAACATTCCATCAGCAGCACATTTAAAATATGATGTTGTTTATGAGTATCCATTGTTGTGAATGCACCACAAACAATTTGTTGTACACAAACAACTAAATTGTAAATTCGGCATTTGAGACTTGAACACATCGATGTCACATGATTTTTTATTTTGTTCACTTTTATTATGAAATTTTGCTAGTGGGTTAAATATAAAATAGGCTTTTTATATATCAATTTTAAATAAATAATGTTTACTATATATTTGCGTGGTTTGAATAAGTGGTGCGTTTCCAAAGTCTTTAAGTGTAGTTTACGGCCTAAATGCCAAAATTCGTGAATTTTGTTATCGTGGATCCCAGACTAAAGGATATCACGTGCCCAAGGTCGTGCCAAGGTTTTTGGGCCCGCTGGCCCCCTTAAAAGAGAGCTTTGAAAGTAGGTTTTCCATAATTGAAATTCTGGTGACCTTTTGTCCAAATGTTGACAATTTTGCCTACTTTCACTTTCGGTCGGGTGTGTAGCATCCAGGTGTATCAAGTTTATATCAGTGCTGCAAGTCAATAATTTCTCAGGGACGGAATATTTGTAATATTTGTAATGTCGAAATAATTCCAACGAAATTCTGAGATAACTAGAGTTGACTGCATGGCTATATATTTTTTAGTTCTATACCTGCACATCTCCTCAGTATCAGCCATCTCCTCAAAAATGGTTTCTCTATTGCATTTATCATCCCACATTGGTACTACATGACACTTTTCATTCCATGCTCTATCAATCATATTATGACTTGTACATGGATTCTCATCAATATAGTTATTTCCTGGAAATAAAATATTAGATAATATTAATAACAATAATAAAATCTTTATTTCCTGGAAATATAATAGTAGATAATATTAATAATAATAATAAAATCTTTATTTCCTGGAAATATAATATTAGATAGTCAGAAGAACGATACAGCCTTAAAACCATTAAATAGTTTGAGTCCACTACCTGGTACAGCCTTAAAACCATGAAATAGTTTGAGTCCACTACCTGGTACAGCCTTAAAACCATGAAATAGTTTGAGTCCACTACCTGGTACAGCCTTAAAACCATGAAATAGTTTGAGTCCACTACCTGGTACAGCCTTAAAACCATGAAATAGTTTGAGTCCACTACCTGGTTTAGGCATCAGGGTACTGTTTTATCAATGCACTTACAGAAATTGTAAACTTACGTCCATATTTGAATTCTTATATAATTATTTTATAACTACAAATTATGGTTAAGGGATCTGTAATAGTAGCAATCGTTCAGTGGATGAAGGCCTACAAAGCTGTACTTGTCTCAAATTTGTAGTTGTAAAAACAATATAAGGAATTTAAATCTGAGTGTAACTTTAAGGTTTTCGTAAGTGCTTTGATAAAACAGTACCCTGCTGTATACTTGTACATCATCATTTTGCCAGGGACCAATAACACAATAATACACATGCTGGATAATATTCTACAAAGTTTGACAACCGTAGCACAATTACTTATGGAGGTATGAGTCAGAAAAGAAAAAAAAACATTATTTCAAGGGCATCAACTCTGCTTACATTCTGACCAATTTTAATGATGAATCGCGAATGAAAAAAACAGCCTCTATACCATACACAAGTCTTTTTTCTATGTTTGACCTTGTGACCTAGTTATAGATCCTAGATGACCAAGTTTCATGAACATTAGGCTAAAATTGTGAACTTTAGTCAGTAGTGACAACACATGGTTTTCTATAACTCGGCCTAGTGACCTAGTTTTTTACCCCAGATTACCCAAAATCAAACCTAGATTTTGTTGAGATAATTGATGAGACCAAGTTTCATGAAGATTAGGCCATTATTGTGACCTCTAGTAACTACACAAGGTTTTTCTATGATTTAATCTAATGACCTAGTTTTTGACCCAAGATAATCCAATATCAAAGTTGACCTAGATTTTGTTTTAATGATCATTATGACCAAGTTTCATTGAGATTAGACAAAAATGTTGACCTCTAGCATCTACACAAGCAAATTGTGGACAAACAACAGATGGACCAACAATGGACGAAGAGTGATCACAAAAGATCACCCTGTCACTTTGTGAATAAGTGTATACAAGCATATCTGAAATTTCCAGTGCCCTGGCCAAGATTGCAACCAGGGATCTCCGGATTGGTAGTTTAGAACGTTAATCACTCGGCCACCATACCACTCAGAATTATAACGTAATCTGAGTCTAAACAAAAGCAAAAACCGCCTCCTTGATAGCCTAGTGGTTGAGCGTCCGCTTCAAGTGTGGGAGGTCTTGGGTTCGATCCCTTGCCGCGTCGTACCAAAGACGAAATAAAAATGGTACCAGAAATTCTTTTGCTAAACGCTCAGCATAAAAGGGAAACTGGCTTCTCTTCTTTCCTCCCCTTGTTTTGATGGATAACATCAGGAATGAGGTGTCGAGAATGATTAATATAAGTTGGAAAAACTTGTTTCACAATCGACCTTAAATAAATGAGTATAACATAAACATCAGTAACAATGAGAGATGACCTCACTAAGCTTACATGCTTTCAATTAAATCTCCATGTTTCTGTATTAAATGCTAATCAATATATTGTCGATTTATTCAAAATACAAAATATCTGTTATAGTCACTAGCCTTTGTTTACAAATACAATTGAAAAATAAATGCATTTTTCGGTGTCTATTTTGGTTCAAACTTGCGCATAATCACTTTTAATGCATTTAATATTTAAATCTACACTGATAACAAGCATTCAGTTGACTGTGCAGTGTTTATAGTATCAATGTTTGTTTATTGATCAGGCTAGAGTTATCTTTGGCTAGCTTACTTGCACAATCCTCGGGACTCAATAAAAACATTCGTTCCATCATTAACAGATGCCGTTCTGGTAGTGATGCATCATTGTCGTGTAATAGGCCGTCTTTCAACATATACAGCTGTGAAATGATGGCATGTGTCGTACATCCTCCATTGTGAAAATAGTGTAAATTTTCATGAATACAAGTCATCAACTTGACCGCAAATCTGTGGAGAAAATATAACAATTACAACTATTCCTATAAATTTTCATGATTATAATTAACCCTTATCGTGCTAGATTCCCAGTGGGCTTATCAGTTGGCCAGTGCTGAATTATATGAGATAAAAAATCTCCTCTGATAGTGACTCTGTTTAGTAACTTATTAATGGTATTAATTATCAAAATACTGATATAAACCCTTTACTTTATACAAAGAAGATAAAATAATTATTGATATTTCACGTTATAATATTCAGCAGTATGTCAATGCAATGTGAAATATTTTCATGCAATTCATACGTAACGCTATGCTAAATGTTATGATGTAGGCCTTATAATAAATACCAATCGCAGCATTGAATATTTCAACCAAAACCGTCAGATTATAAAGAAACATATATTTCCATTATTATTTCATTTGAAAAAATACTGTTTATGTTCATTATCCTCAAACATTCGCTCTAAAACATCGTGCACATTCCTAGCCGATCGTCAGCCATTTTAGTTCTGGAATTCCAACAAATATTAGACGTTACTTTCACTCGTGATTTTAATGTATTTGGTCGTAGATTTACGATAGAATAAATTATAATTAAATTTCATTCATGAATTATACGAGCAAGGTCAAACGGGGCTTAAACGGCAATACCAACTAACGCAACTGTATAGCGCAACATATAGTCGCAATAAGCATGATAAGGGTTAAGTCATCAACTTGCCCGCAAATATGTGGAGAAAATATAACAATTACAACTATTCCTATTATTAAGGCTAAGTTAAATGTTCAAATTAAGCTAAATAAAGAAACATTTAGCAATTGTGTATCTCAACTCTGGCTATTTACTATTTACTCTGGCACGATACTTTTTGTCTATAAGTGTCTCAATATTAAGTTTTCATAAGGTGCATTTTTCATTTAGTACAAGTATCTCAATTTTCATTTTCATAAAGTACATTTTTCATTTAGTTCAAGTATCCCAATTTTCGTTTTCATAATGTGCACATCCAGATAATATGTAAAGCATTCTGACGGTAGCAGCTAGAGGTGTATCAAATGCTTATGTACAGGGTGTTAAAAAAGTTAGTTCTCAAAATTTAAATTCACACTAAATCTTATTTAGAACCTTCTGGAATTTAACCTGAAAAATGTACACTCCTCTTACATCAGGAGAATAAAATATTGAAACTTAAATATTTAAAATGAACTTTTTAAACACCCTGTATACATACCCACAAATTTCCCAAGGCGCTGAATCCCATTCCATATTGATCATACAATATTTTACCATCTCCTGAGTAACATCATAACACATATCTGAAAAATATTCATAGTTAGGCTTTATGCAAGGAGGGACTGCAAAAACTAACAAGACTCCCTTTGAAGGTCCTAAGTATCAGATAGACTTATGGCCCCTTTGAAGGACCTAGGTATCAGATAGAGTTATGGCCCCTTTGAATGTCCTAGGTATAAGATAGATTTATGGCTCCTTTGAATGTCCTAGGTATAAGATAGAGTTATGTCTCTTGGTCACTTCACTTCTCCTAAATGCCATCAATTCATATTTCAAGTTTCAATGTAAACACTTGAATAGTCTTGCTCCAGACAAAACATCATTTTATAATCAAATAAAGGGAGATAATTTCATAAGTTCAAAAGTAACAGTTTAGAGTTAATGTCCTAAATGATGCTGACTTTATAAATTTCCACCAGCAAACCGTGCAATATCGGGTCCGTAAGATTTGTGTTTGCATGCATACATCTAGAGCATCCTTGTGACACTCCCCGCTTATGAAAAACATACATTCGGGGTTATAAATATAGGCGAGATATCAGCTGTAAAAATATTCTAATAGAAGGTCGAGGATCATGTCAAATTCTCCATACTATATTATGCCAAGAAACATTGTCACTAATTATTGTCAGCAAGTTATAACAGAATAATAACAGATGGAAAACTGTTGAATAAGTGTCCAGACATTTTCTCTATTTTTTTAAGCCTAGGTCCCACTGAGGAATTCCACATTGGCGATGTTTTCCCGTTTTTTTCCGATACCACCCGATTCATCACAATTCCTTTCGATATCACAAACTGTCTCAGGACTTCCCAAAAGCTTCCCATAGACTAAGAGAAACCTGTTAGTTCCCAATGTCCTGATAGCTCATTAACTACTATCAGGAGTACATTGTGAAGGCAAAAAATGCTCAGTGCACAGGAACCTAGGCTTTAGTAAATCAACAAGTGCCATAAACGAGGGAGCCCTTGAGTGAAGAAAAACTCATTATTTCTAGTGCAGCAAATCTGGCTATCTGGATTATTGCTGGATTTATAGAGTGTCTGCAACAATCACTGTGCAAGTTACCTGGATATTCAGCAGGTTTACAGATTTCTCCACAATCACTATGACAGCACTTTTCATCTGGGTTATAACAGTCTCCGTCCACCATACATGACATCTCATAGTCACCACATTCATGATGATCAAGAGGACAGAAGCCCTCATTAGGAGCTTAAATAGAACAATTAAAATAAAATTACATTAAACTGCAAGACCTAGCATATCAATCATTGCTGCCAAACACAATGTTAGGTTCAAAATGGTCCCCCAAACTACCAGTACACCACTACCCTAACTGTTCCACCATCTTTATACATTTACACAAGTTTAGATCATATGTGACCCTAATTTGAGGGAAAATTGTAACATCACAATAATATTTTCAAGTCAAAAACACATAATTTAGCCATTTTTGTTTTCAAAACCAACTTTTTACTAATTTCTTAATATCAAAGAGCATCAATCCATCCCAAAAATTGACTTTTAACATAAAATTCAGTGATAAAATTCTTGAATGTTTGTGTTTAAAAATTCTATCCAAAGACAAAATTTAGAATCACTTAAAATGCTTTAACACCTTTGTATGAATATTATCATCTATTCAAACACACCTAGCAGCTTTACCTATATACACACAGAGGAAACAAAGGTGTGCTTGAATTAATGTTAAAACACAGCTGATTTATGGCATCATGTTTGATGCAATTTACTACGCCAAGTAACGTAATGTTCCGAGGAAAGAATGCAGTTCTACATCAATCGCATCTAGTTGTGCTGTAAATGCATTGTGCAAAAAATTTGGCAATGTTAGAATCGAAACAATTAATATATAGCTGTGCTTTGTTAGAACACAGGCACACGTTCAGAAGTGAACATTAAATTACTCATGCTAAGCACTCGTTATTTAAATACTACCTGTCCGAACTTGGACCTGTGTTTTATTCTACAGCAAAATACAGCTACATACTCATTACTTCTTAAACAAATGACATACATGTCAATTATATATTTTACTTACTGGTATCCATGTAGACAAATGTACATCCATTAAAACAGCAATATCCCTTTCTACCATGTGATGAGCAGCGTGCTTGTGTGTCATCACAGACTGCAGACGGTTCAACCACAGGACAAACCACCGGGTCGTCAAACATGTCTGTAATAAACATATACCTGAATGCACATTCTAGATTCACACAACCAAACAGTTGACAATTATACTAGATGTTTACATAATTATGTAAATCCAAAATTTAGTTTGCCAACGAAAGTAAATCTTAAATTTAGTTGACCAATAAAAGTAAATCCCAAATTTAGTTGCTCAATGAAATTAAATCCCAAATTTAGTTGACGAAGGAAAGTAAATCCGAATTTATTGGATTAATGAAAGTAGTCCAAAATGTGGTTGCCCAATAAAAGTAAATTCAAAATTTAGTTGCTCAAAGAAATTAAATCCCAAATTTAGTTGACCAATAAAAGTAAATTCAAAATTTAGTTGCTCAATGAAATTAAATCCCAAATTTAGTTGACCAATGAAAGTAAATCCCAAATTTAGTTGACCAATGAAAGTGAATCCCAAATTTAGTAGACCAATGAAAGTAAATCCCAAATTTAGTTTACCAATGAAAGTAAATCCTAAATTTAGTAGAAAGTAAATCCCAAATTAGGTTGAAAGTAAATCCCAAATTTAGTTGACAAAGGAAGTAAATCCGAATTTATTGGATTAATGAAATAGTCCAAAATGTGGTTGCCCAATAAAAGTAAATCCAAAATTAAGTTGACCAGAGAATGAAAGTAAATCCAAACTTAGTTGACCAATGAAAGTAAATCAAAAATTCAGTTGACCAATGAGAGTAAATCCAAAATTAAGTTGACCAATGAAAGTAAATTAAACATTTAGTTGACCAATGAAAGTAAATACAAAATTTAGTTGACCAATGAAAGTAAATCCAAAATTTAATTGACCAATGAAAGTAAATCAAAAATTGAGTTGACCAATGAAAGTAAATCCCAAATTTAATTGACAAGGAAATTTTACAACACACATCAAATCCTACACAATAGCCTTCTAATCTCTCAAAGTATCTTACCTATACAAGTCTGGCATATAAATGGCGACATAACCGATATAGCATGACGAAGTGTTTGAATAGCATCGACGGCACCGCAGGATTTCTCACGATTTTTCAGTACACATTTACGGAATTTTTTATACTTTCTGTAAAATAAAAATATATGGGAATAAAAACTTATAATAAAGGTCTAGATGGGAAAACAATAACAAGGACAATACAATGATAATAATATAATAAAAATAATGACTTTATTTAAAAAGGCAACATAGTTGGGTAAGCCCAGACTTCCTTGTGAGTATGGTAAAACCATCCTTGGAACCCTTGAAAACTGGTTTCAACATAATTGAGTTGTCCTTAATATTGAGGTTTAATGAAAACTTTTAATATGATAATGGGCATAAACAATGTAGTCTTAATACCTGACAGGTAGTTTAAGTCTATACTCATTTATTTGAGGTTGATTGTAAAACAAGTTTTTTGAACTTATATTAATCACTCTCAACACCTAATTCCTGATGTTATCCATTGCCACGAGGGTATGTGAGAAGAGAAGCCAGTTTCCCTTTTATGCTTAAGGTCAAGCAAGGGAATTTCTGGTATCATTTTTATTTCGTCTTTGGTATTACATGGCCAGGCGTCGAACCCGGGACCTCCCGTACTCAAAGCGGACACTCCACCACTTAACTATCGAGGAGGCCCTAGTTAAGTAAGGGTTTTCAGTACATAGCGTTATGTAAATCTAATGAGAATAAAATGGGGAAAATGGACAAGAGCATATTAGGTTTCATCTAACGTCATTGAGCATTTATCTTTTAAAGCCAAGGACCTTTTTTCCAATCATCCAGTAAATAGACTTATTACAAGGAATTAGGATATTTTTTACAAATTCCCAATAATTGATGACAGAATGTTAAATGAATCTGTAGAAATAGCATAACAAAAAACACATTTAGTAAAATGTATGGGCGACAAAATACTAATGTTGCAAGAGTTGCTTCCCTTAGAATATAAATGTTTGCATTTTTTGTTGTAACAATTTATTATTTTGTAAACAAACCAACTGGAGGTTGTATTTCGTTTTCTTCCATCTTATTGTGCTTTCCACCTTTGGGACTCAACTACAGAGCTCAAAATCCACGACTCTTCAAATAGGTTACTAAGTTATTGCTTTTTGAAAACCACCGTTTAAGGTGTAATGTGGGTTAAAATATTGTTTGAAGCCGCACTGGTCAACAGTTTTTCAGTCATATGGAGACTACCCAGTCATATTATCCTGATACTGGGGTGAACCAGCAGTTACCTGCAACTAACTATGCAGAGCGTCAAGCAAGGGAGATACACTACTAACATTTTTATCGAATTTGGTATGTAGCAGCGGGGTGGCGGCTTAACCTGAGTCACCTCTCGCACTTAAAGGAGACACTCTATTACTAGGATATTGAGGTGTACACATCATTGAGTAGCTGTTCAAGTTAAATGTAATGTCTGTGCTGACAATTAAGGCCACACTATTTTTCTTTTCAAGTATAAGTGAATTTTTCACACAATGGCAATTGAGTAACAAATGGCCCTTTAGGCCCTCTTATCATTACTGTTGAGCTTAAACTAAAATGTTCTTCAGCTTTTGATGGTTAACTAATCTTAGTCTTTCCACCTGGGCAAAGCGATATTACCTGACCACTTTTTGAAAGTGGGGAATAATGAATATTCATGTATCAATATTTTCTTACCTGCATTTGGTTTGATCATCTGAAAAAATACAATCAGAATATAAACAATTGTTTTAGAATGATAACGATACAATGTTTTGGATAAAAGTAATCATACTTTACTGTGCACAACTTAAAGGCTGTCTGAAAAAACAACTGCAATTAGTCTACATTCAATAAATCCATATGCGTTGGTGGAAGCCTTATCCATACAAACTAGCTAATTCAATCAGGGGCCATAATTTTGTTAAAATATTGGATAGTGTTTCATGGCTTTGACAATGTAAGGTGTTTACAACAGTAATAAAGTATGCCTAGTTTAAATGCAAGTTCTAAATATGTAAGTTTCAAAATCTGGACAGTTTTGGTTAACATTTTTAATGGGACAGACAGACAAACACCCCTACGTACGCTACATTAGGCAGTCAATCCATTGTTTAAGATCAAAAGGAATGACCACTTAAAGAACAAAAGAATCAAGTGTTTACAGAATGAATTAAGTGGATTTTTATTGTGTCAGGCCAAACCTTCAACCACTTAAGGTAGCCTTAGTGTGTGCGGACGAACAAACCCATAAACAATTACTATATGCCTCCTGCATCACTAAATGCTGGGACATAAAAACAAGTGCACAAAAATATTTGTTACATTTAATTATTTGAAAAGGCACAATACCATAAGGGATAAAGAAAGCTTCACTTTTGTAGACCTTTAATTAAATGTTTGCCAAATCATATGCCCATGAAATGAAAGAGAAACTGCTAAAATCTGCAATAGTTGAACTCTAAACATTGAAAACAAAAACTCTGCATAGGGTAAGAGATGCTGCCCTTGAACTCAGGGGAGGTAACTCTGTCCGACCTATTTCAAGTCGGTAAGAGTGACTTTTCCTAAAAACAGGGGAGAGAACTCTGCAAAGAGAAAGAGATAGTAAAAACATTAAAGAAAACAAAATTCTTACCGAAAGGAGAGTCCTTTGCTAGACATTTTAGGACCTCCATCATTCCGCTGGTCTCAGTGCATTTTTCGCTCGAAGTTTCAACAACTGAAAAATGATAGATATTTGTAACACATGACAGTCCTTGTATCTGGGTCCATATAGGGAGTATGTATATTCAAATGGTGTCACTTTATATTCTTAATGTACCTCCTGGTTTTCAGGAAAGAGAACATTGACACATTTTAACAACGTTGTAGGTATTCATTGGAAAGATAGTCATGGCTTTGAGGAGGTAGCAAATGATTAAGGCAGTCATTTAATGACACAGTAAAACATCCGTTTTCTATCACAAAAATTTATGTCTCCAACACCTCACTTCTGACCATCAAAGGCCAATAATCATTGGATCTTTTAACATTACTGAAACTATGCACAAGTAAGCAAGGTATCAAGCATTGATTAAAGTCCGACCAGTGGTTAGGGAGAACAAGCACAGACATACAATTATCCAACTCAAAAGCAATATACCTCCCGCACTTTATGTATAGTGCATCCACGATTATTAGAAAAGTGGGAACATTTAATACACATACTCAACAAAGGTGGATAAATCAGATGTGCACAAATTATCAGTGATGTTTTAGTACAAAACTGACCATATATGTTTACTTATTCAACAAAGGTGGATTAATCAGATGTGCACAATTTATCAGTACAAAAAGATTATATTAAGTCAGACAGGGAAGGCAGCACTCAACTTAACCAGCCGAGCACAAAAAACATTAAAAACACACAAAGCACAATGCCCAACTAAACAAGCGCAGAACCGCCCAAGTCCAAGCTGTCGAAAAGTATAATTAATCATAACTAGCTGAATGACCCAGTAGAAAAGATACAGCAACCAAAAGGCGGAATGCCTACGCTGAATGACCTAGTTACAACAGTAAAACTGCTGAACTACATAGTTATAGCAGCCTTTAGTCTCAAAAGTTAAATAACAGTATTAAAACGTTGAAAGGCCCGTATAGTCGGATGACCTACTTAGTCCAAGCTATCGAATAGTACAATAAATTGTAACTAGCTGAATGACCCAGTTTCCACAGCAAAAGGACTATAATGCCCCGCTTTAGCTGTAAGAAATCTTAAAACGAATTAGAGCCCAACACACTACCGACCAAGAAAATTAAACGCCCCTTGTCTCATTGTTTAAAACTGAATAGAAAAGATTCAGCAAACAAAAGGCAGCAAGCCCATGCTGAATGACCTAGTTACAACAGTAAAACTGCTGAACAACATAGTTTTTATAGCAGCCTTTAGTCTCAAAAGTTAAGTAACAGTATTAAAACGTTGAAATTTTTTTTTACAATAGTTGACCAAACTGATTCATGTTTGTTAACACCATATTATCCTTGGTGCACTATAATAGACATAATGTGTCTATATCATAACATTAACTTACCTGGGCAATGTGAGAAATCAAATTCTCCGACACCCATGTCTCTTAGTTTGGTAGCCACTTTATCTCTGATAAGATGTTGTATCTCGCCTATTTCACACTGTTCAACAGTTGTCCTTGCATGCTCAGCAAGCACGTGGATCATTCTATAATAAAAAGTGAAGTTTAGTTCAGCAGTTCAGCCAGCATTTGACAAGTTAAATTCCCCTGATCATAGGGCTTCTTATAGAAACCTGTGTTTGAGTGTCCCTGGGGAGATCTATCCTGCTTTGTGTACAGCCAACATCAAGATACGGTGCCAAGGAATATTGAACATGTACAGACACCTACCTTACAGGTACCAATCCACACCTTGGTCGAGTGGAGTACATGGTTTATTCTTGCTCAGAAAAATTAGGCAGTGGCGCAGACTGGGATCAAACCCTCGACCTCTCGATCCGAAAGCGTATGACCTACCTCCGATCCTGAAGCGTATGACCTACCTCTAGGCCACGACTCCCTACATTTTATCAAAATAATTATACAAAATATTTTAAATAATAAGGTTTGTAAGATAATATTTGTTTGCTTTTGTCTGTGACAGTAATAAGGGAGTGATTGTTTGTTTATAACCTGCCAGATTGGCCAACATATACCTCTGACTTCAAGGGAAGAGACAGAGAGTGTTTGTGATACAAGGAATCTGGGCACACTGTCCTAGCTTTTTCTAAACAGACACCTTGTTTCTTTAACATGCCCGATGTATACACTCTACTAGGTAAAATGTTATTACTTATTTCAAGTAATGTTCAGTAATACTTTCAGTAATTATTTACTAAGTATTACTTACTTTTTAAGCTATAGTAATATAATACTACTTTAAGTAATTATGTTTCTTTAAGTAATTTAATCTGAGGGGAACTTCTACATTTAAGTATTTATATTACTTAGTAATTGATTTTACTTAAATCAAGTAATAAGTAAAATTACTCACAGTAATGAATTACTTACCATTACTTAAATCCCTGCACAACATTAATTGATTTACTTGTAGTAAAAAATTTTTACCATGTTAAAAAAGAGTTAATTACTTACAACAAGTAAAAAGTTATAAAAGTGTGTTTGAATAGTCTGTGTACATTTGTATTACCTCCCTTTATTAAAAAATAGACTTTTTTATAAATGGATTTTTCGGGATACAATGTTTTTTTATTTGTAAAATGTTCTTAAATTAACAAGTTAATATTTCTTACAATTGGTATAAGCATTTCTATTTTATTAAAAAGTATGTGATTATTAATTAATTATTTATTTAAATAGTAGGATGGTACAGTCAATGATTATCAAGGGTCATTACTGAATCCTGATCTGCAGAGCTGCAGTTTTTAGTAATTAATTTACTTATTTTAAATGCAGTTTAAAATAATAAATAATACTTAAATCCAGTATTTTAATTACTTGAATTTACTTTAAGTAATTATATTACTTTCAAAATTACTTAAGTGTTAGTAATACTAAGTACTATTTTTACTCAGTAATTGGTTAGTTAAATAATTACTTAAATTATTTACTTAGTAATGATTTGCTTAGTATTTCTTTTACTTACTTACTTAGTCCTCTTCACTCCGGTCGGAGCATAGGGCCTTTACCCCAGCTCTCCATCTGGTTCGGTCCATGGCCCGGGCTTTTGCTTCTCCCCATGACATCCTAGTCTTGCGAAGCTCTATGTCCAGTGTTCTGCGCCAGGAGTTTGTTGGCCTTCCTCTTCTCCTAGTCCCTTGAGGATTCCAATCCAGTGCTTGCCTTGCTATGTTGGGTTGGGCTCTTCGCAGCGTGTGTCCAATCCACCTCCATTTTTTCTGTAGTATGGAGTCGGTGACGGGTAGCTGCCTTGTTCTCGCCCATAAGTCCTGGTTTGAAATCTTCTCTGGCCTCCCTTATCTGTCAAATCTGTCTGAGGCATTTGTTGATGAACACTTGCAGACTCTGGTCCAGGCGTTTAGTCCTTCTCCAAGTTTCAGCACCATAGAGGAGGACTGTCTTGACATTGGTGTCGAAAAGCCTGATCTTTGTCTTCCAGTGGATGTGTCGGTTGTTCCACACTGGTCTCATTGTTGCGAATGCGTGGCGGGCTTTTCCTATTCTGGCCTTGATGTCCTCTTCTGTGCCTCCTGTCTTACTGACGATGCTACCCAGATAGGTGAAGTTGTCAACATCTTCAATGGCTTGTCCTTCTATGTGGATGCCTTGTCTGCTGCCTGGATTGATCCGGAGGCATTTAGTTTTGTTGATGTTGACCTCTAGCCCTGTTGTTCTGGCTACTTCCTGCAGCTTCTCTGTTTTCTGCTGTATTTGGGCACAAGTGTGGGACAGGAGACCAATGTCGTCGGCATAATCAAGGTCTTCCAGCTTGCTCTGAAGGGTCCATTGTATCCCTCTTGGTGTATCCAGTGTTGTCTTCATAACCCAGTCAATAACTACTGAGAAAATCAGAGGAGAGAGCAGGCAACCTTGTCTAACCCCAGTGCATACTTGGAAGGGTTCAGAGAGGTCCATGTCGTGGATGACCTGGCAGAGGTTGTTGTTGTAAAGGCTCCGAATGATGTTGATCATCTTACTTGGGATGCCGTAGTGCATCAGTATCTTCCAGATTGTGTCTCTGTCCACTGTGTCGAACGCCTTTATGAAGTCGATGAAGTTGACATACAGTGGACAGTTCCATTCAATGGATTGTTCAATGATGATTCGGAGCAATGCAATATGGTCTGCACATGATCTTCCTGCTTTGAAACCTGCTTGCTCTTCTCTAAGGAGTTTGTTGACTTCGGTTTTCATCCTCTCTAGAATGATCCTTGACAGCACCTTGCGGGGCATGGATAGCAGCTGGATTCCTCGCCAATTGTTACAGTCGCTCAGGTTGCCTTTCTTTGGTAGCTTTACAAGGTACCCTGTCTGCCACTCAACAGGAACTTCTTCTGTTTCCCAGATCTGTTGGATGAGGTCGGACAGGATGTCAGCAGTAACGTCTGCTGATGCCTTCATCGCTTCTGGTGGGATCTTGTCAGGTCCTGGAGCTTTTCCATTCTTTATCTTGTTGATGGCTTGTGTGATTTCCTGTTTGGTTATTGGTCCTGTGTCTATTGCCAGTTCTGGACCCTATTCTATAGTGGGGGGATGTGTGACTGGTGTCCCATTCAGAAGCTCATCGAAGTGCTCCTTCCACCATTTCAGTTGGTCTTCTGGCTTGGACAGGATAGTTCCATTTCGGTCTTTCACAGGCATGTTGGAGTTGCTTTTGCGTCCTGCTAGTTGGCGAGTTATCTGGTATAGGGTTGTCATATCATTTCGTTGTGCAGCTGTTTCCACTTTCGCTGCCTGGTGGTCAATCATAGTTCGCTTGTCTTGTCTGCAGCTCTTCTTTACCTCCTTTTGTAGGGTTCTGTATTCACTCTGGACTCTCTGTGTCTGTTCTCTGGTCTTTGCTTGGAGAAGCCTCTGTCAGACTGTTCTTTTAGTTTCAATCTTTTTGATGGTACTGTCGGAGATCCAGGTCTTGTAAGTTCGCGTTCGGAAGCCGAGCCTTTCTTTGCAGACTGATGAGAATGTGCTCTTTACTTAGTAATTATTTGGGTAGTATTTCTTTTACTTAGTAATTAACAAGTAATTCATAAGTAATTAATTACTAAGTATTACTTGATTTTCTGACAACTATTTTTACTTGAAATTTACTTGAAATAAGTAAAAAAATACTTGATTTGAGTATTACTTAGTAATATTTTTTTTGAGTGTAGCACTGATACACGCGAGACTACCTCTGGGTTAACATGCAACCAGTTCATCTTAGTTGGGTGGCAAATACTGAAAAGTGTTCTAGAAATGACCGTTAATTATAAGCAGGTGCATCAAACTTGCTAAATTTAACGATTTTGTTTGCAAAACGTGTAAATATTTGCCGAAAAAGTATTTGTTTGTGTATATTTTATAATGATAAGTCAACTCGGCCATAGAACATAATTAACAGTCGAAACGCAACAAGCGATTGATGAATGAAATAAATAAGCTTACTGTGTAATTTGTAAAATCCATAAATCGTTTAAAAATCATCAAATTCGGAAGGACAGAAGCACATGGTCTTATATGTTATACCAGTAGGTAGCATAAATAAATCATGGACAGGGGGTTAAAATAGTCTTATAAATACGACTGACTTCTTATTAGACTCTGTATACCAAATAGTTTCCCTGTGCACCCCAACAAGATCAAACGCTTTAAATAACTCAGACGCAGCATGTGTACACACTGTGTTGAGAAAATGACATAATATATTCCTTCATATTGGAAGCGTTGATTTGATTTTGTGTGCGTAATAATAATTTGTGTAACTTACGTAAGATTGACCTCCCATTTACCAACAAGGTTTTATATTCACGGTCGAGGTCGTTTGCGCGAAATCAAGACACTACATGTGAATTCAAAAGGATCCAGAAAACGCAAATAATGAACCCTCTAAAATATACCCGCTATACAGAAACTTATGGTGTCATAGCTGCAGCAAGTTAACTGAAAGGGGGCGGAGCTAAATAGAGTGCAGTTACTATCATGCATGGCAATTTTGCACTCCAGTGGGTGGTATTCAATAATGATCTTACTTTACTTAAGGATAAGGACAACCAATTAGATCACACCATATTTAACTCTTGATCAGTAACAGGCGATATGATTGGCTATCCTTATTCTCCAATATCGAATACTGCCCCTGATTAGACTATGATACAAAACAGATACATAACAAACATTCAGATAGCGTCTTCATTAATTTTTGTGTTATGCTGTCGTAACAAACTATTTTATATCTTTATATAGTCTTAATATATATAGGCTCAACCTCAACAAAATAACATAACCATGGTTTTTATCAATAACTAGTGTTCAACAATGATACTAATCCATACGTGCCAGGTACTTTACTACTAGTTGAGTTACTCCCCTTTTATTTGAAATATAATAAAATATCTGATTTTCCGATTGAACCCATTTTACTCCATTTTCTGTAACTTACCCGCAGGTCATAGTTTCATCTTGCAGAATAATGGTTGTAGTGAATTCATCAGGAAGGTCAGAACTTGGCATAACATCTTCTCCTTTCAGATTGAAATTCATTTCACATTCACTGAACTGGGCATGATCTGTGAACATTTAAAAATTCATTTTTCTGTCAAAAATGAAAACAAATTAGTTTGACAATCTGACTGTTAAAGCACTATCATACCAGTAGTATTGAAACTTTGAATATTGTAGCATGCCGGATGGACAGACACCAACAAATCCTGACAGTAAAAAGCTAGCTCACCACTAAGGGTAAATTGTTGGACTTAGCCTTACAGTCATTCTACTCTAATGACAATCTTCAAGGTTTACAAATTGTGCATTTTAATCCAATAACCACCCTTTATGCAGTCAGCAACCGTTACAATATAACTACAGTAAAACCTCGGTAATACGAGCAGCGATTATTCAAGCAACCGGCCTAATTCGAGCAAATTTCAATGTCCCGACAAATTTGCTCTATATTATACATCAATTTATCCCTCTAATCTGAGTAATGTTATTACGAGCATCTAGTTCGAGCGCAGGTGTTGGTCCATTCAACAATTTTCAACGATAATTAGTTACTTTATCTCGAGGTAATCATCCGTGCGAAATTTCACATCTCCGAAAAATTGTCAGATTTAATGTTGCTGCGGTTCGTGATTTTCACACATCGTGATTATCACATTTTATGACAATAGCGTAACCCCAACACTTAAATCGGCTGTTTCACTACGATAAAGGTGTCAAAGGGCAAGATTGAATAATACAAATCAATTACTAGGCGTTTATTATGAGACATTTAATGACGAGTCAACATTTGTTATAGTGAAAGTAATTTTCACCCGCGTGTAACTCTTATGATTCACCGATCTAAATGTTGACCTTATCCAAGTCACAAAACAATGAATATTTGATCACTTAATGGTCGTAAATCAACTCAAATTGAACATTATACATGATTTCACCTACAAAGGAATATTCAACAAATGTCTGCACGACTCTAAATGCGTGTAGACTTGATAAACAATGACGATATTCGTAGTTGAAACCAAATACACGCACCAAACATGTACGTGGTAAAACACAGTTACACTTAGTCTTAACATCAATTCATCATACAATTCTATTAATTCGAGCAACTGGCTTAACTCGAGCATTTGGCTTGTCCTGATGGGTCCTCGAAATAACGAGGTTTTACTGTATCTTGAGGCAGTGGAGTCAGTTTCAAGCTAAAACTGTGACTTTTTTTTGGATGACAAAATTTGTGGGATGGTGGATAGTACTCATTCACGTCTTCAGCTTCCATGCTGTCTCGTTAAAATCACGTCAAAGAATAAAATAATTATGGTTGTTTTGAACTAAGTGTTGACAGATTTTTCTTGTGTTCTTAGCGAAACATTATGTCACCTACCATATGGTATGTCCACGCTTATTATGCCAAGGTGACAATGGTTAAACATTGTTTAAAATAATAAATTGAATCATTGTTTTGAAAATACTATTCAACCTTATCCTTTCAGGTTGCATTGTTAACACACAAAATAAGTAAAATATTCGTTTTTGACAGTAGGTACACAAGATATACATAACTGTTCATTCACTGATAATGTGTACCTTCTAAATTAAACAAGTCGTTAAGAATTGCAAGCAATACAGAAGTCCCCTACCAGTTTGAAGCCATTTTCAATGTTTCTGTTGCCATAGCAACCACAATTTTAATCAGAATCAAGATATTTTTAATTGCCCCCTATCCACATATCAAGTTTCATAAACCAAGCTTGGAAACTGTTTCAGTTATGTCAGGATCCAGATTTTTTGACGGACTGAGGACGGACGGAGGGCAAACCTATAGTCACCTCCGGTCAAAACTGGTAGGGAACTAATAATGCTTTAATGTAATTCAATAAATTTTAAATTTTGCGGTGTGAAAACTAGGTATAAAGCTCATGGTGTGAAAACTAGGTATAAAGCTCATGGTGTGAAAACTACGTATAAAGCTCATGGTGTGAAAACTACGTATAAAGCTCATATTGATACCTAGACACATATTCATTTTCTCATATGTCAACCAAGGCAGACGTCTCTGTGCTTCATAGAGGAAACGCATGTCAGATTTTAACATGGTATGTAAACTATCCATTCCACAGTTAACCCAATCACGAGTAAATTCTTCAACACATTTCAATCCAACGTGCAAATTCCTGAAGAAGAAACAAACACACAAATAAATTACTCATATTGGAATGTAGAAAGTCACAGAACAAGATTTTAAACTATGGCCAAATTGTATTTGTAATTAAAATATATCAAATTCATAAACCATTTCAAGGGCATTAGAGCATGGTCACCACATAAATCAAATGGTGCAGGGTGTCCTATAATATGTGTTACCATCACAACTGAATGCCATGAGGAAATGCTTAACCTCATATGACATTATCATATATCAATGGAATGCTAAAATGTCAAAGTTTTACCCAACATGCAGCATTTTCTCATGGCCTCCGTAGCTCAATGGTTAGCAAGCTTGCCGTCTAATCTGGGACCCGGGTGCAACTACCTGTGGAGCACTCATATGCCTGCCATGACTAGCAAATAAAGGCTATGCTCTGCAATGTTGTGTTCAATAAACACTTATGCCCCCATGGAATCCTTGCCCATAAAAAACTAAGTCAACCAGGGGCCATAATTCTGTTAAAATGTTTAATAGTGTTACAAGGCTTTGATAATGTAAGGGGCTTATGATGGTAAGCAAGTATGCCAAGTTTTAAGTCAACGCCATGATGGACATGATGTAAAATGAAACGGTCAAGACGCTTAAGTCCAAAACTAGGTCAATGTGAAGGTCAAAATGAGGTTAGGTGATATAGGTGTGTGAAGAATGTTCAAATACAATTACCATGCAAGTATGAAAGCTTTGTAGTAAGCCATATTAATGCTAGAAGAAATGGTCAATTTGGGTTAACCAAGAATTTGGCCCTTCAGTAAGTCTAAGTCCAAAATTAGGTCAAGGTAAAGGTTGAAATGGGGTCAGGTGATACAGCTAGGCGTGTGCAGAGTTTTCATAAACAACATCAATGCAAGTATGAAAGCTTTGTAGCAAGCCATATTAATGCTAGAAGAAACGGTCAATTTGGGTTAACCAAGAATTTGGCCCTTCAATAAGTCTAAGTCCAAAATTAGGTCAAGGTGAAGGTCAAAATGGGTTCAAAATTAATGATACAGGTGTGTGGAGAGTGTTCATATACAACATCCATGCAAGTATGGAAGCTTTGAAGCAAGCCATATTAATGCTAGAAAAAACGGTCAATTTGGGTTAACCAAGAATTTGGCCCTTCAATATGTCTAAGTCCAAAATTAGGTCAAGGTGAAGGTCAAAATGGGGTCAGGGGATACAGGCGTGTGGAGAGTGTTCATATACAACATCCATGCAAGTATGGAAGCTTTGTAGCAAGCCATAATAATGCTAGAAGAAACTGTCAATTTGGGTAAACTAGGACAGACGGACGGACGAACGGATAGGTGAATCACTATATGCCTTCCCATCCCATCAGGTTTCCAACCTATACACACGGAACTAACATCAGGTTTCCAACCTATACACACGGAACTAACATCGGGTTTCCAACCTATACACACGGAACTAACATCGGGTTTCCAACCTATACACAGTAACTAACTCAGGTTTCCAACCTATACACACGTCACTAACTCAGGTTTCCAACCTATACACACGGAACTAAATCAGGTTTCCAACCTATACACAGTAACTAACTCAGGTTTCCAACCTATTCACACGTAACTAACTCAGGTTTCCAACCTATTCACAGGGAACTAAATCAGGTTTCCAACATAGTTACACACGACTAAGTCATATGTGACTAATTTTGGTTGTCAACCAGTTCATCTCTAGGTGGCGCGGGAAACACTGAATAATGTTTCAGAAATAACCTTATGCCCCAGCCATTTAGATTGAAACCAGTGACCACTCGATCCCATGCCACCTATAATATAGGTGTTACTTGATAGAATAAATACTACATACAAACAGGCTTTCTCTTCTGTCATTTTATCATCCATCTCTCTTAAACTCTCCTTGCATTCCTTCGTCCATACATTGAATATAGCAGGTGCTACACAGAACTCACCTGAAATCAATACAATATATTAAGTTTAAAATACAATTGTTAAAAAAATAAACACTCAATCGAATATTCATGGAAATATATTTGATTTACTTAAGATAGAAAAGCCAAAAAGTTAACGCCGAAATAAGTCGAGAAAATTCAGAAAAAATAAAAAGTTCAATTATTATTTACTTACACGTAGTTAAGTCATTCTTTTTCTTTTTCTTGCCAAATATTTCTTCCTGGTAATCAAGCATGGCAGTGAGTGCAGACGTACGAAACGCATCACTTACTGTACACATAAATTCATTCTCCAACTTCTCTGCAGAACAATTCACAATATCCACACCATTGCTGTAAGGGGAGATAACAATTTCAAGGTTAGATTTTTAAAAAAATCCTGAAATATTGAACAATTGTTAATTTACTTGGGATTGCAAAGAGTATCTAAATAATTGAGTAATCGATCATTGAACAGATTATCAATAGTAAAATCAATACTCGAGTACTTGGAAACAAGAGCACTGCCTACGAGTGCTCGACGCTCGACTTTCTCGTACTTGATAATACCCTTGCTCATCTGTGAGTGAAAGCTCTAAGAGTAATAAGGGCAGATAACTCATAAATATAGGTAACAGGGTTACCAGCCTTGTCAGTATGGACTCCCCTTGCAATGATCAATAACTATGTTGAGTTTCAAGTGGATACCTTTGATAGTTTTTGAGAAATTGACATTTTTGTGTAAAAATTCTAAGTTAGAAAAGGGGAATAACTCATATAAAATGCTGGGTAGATTTGTTGCCTGTTTTCAGTAGATGTTAGTCATCACATTCCACCAGTATATTGACTTTCAAGTTGAAAGCTTTGATAGGGTTTGAGAAAATTTAGTTTTTGTGTACAATTTGACACTATTTCTATGAACTAAGTCAAAACAAGGACGGATAACTCCACAAATTTAGGTCACAGGGTTATCCCCATCCTTGTCAATATGGACTCCCTGTGATGGTGAATAACTACATTGAGTTTCAAGTGGATACCTTGGATAGTCTTTGAGAAAATGACTCAGACAAGAAACTTAACTTCCATTTTTGGAAAAAAACTGCATCATTTTAAAGATTTTTTACCAGGGAAAGTATTTAACGAAAAAAAATCCCTGTAAGCTACGAATAGCTTACCTGCATTTCTCCTTGCCCCCTGCAATATTTGTATAGTAGCTTCTACAGAAATATTTCGCAGCCCATGTCATCATTGAGAGATCATTGCATGGATTTTCTATGTTAAAAGCTCCGCCGATTGGATTCATATCTCCTGAAATATCCATATATAATTATACATGTGAATACAGATGTTTTTATACACATGTACAAAATAATAAAACATTTTATTATATATCAATGTATGTATGAAATACAGACTAAATCACACAGTGAAATACAGCACGAGGGATCACATTTTCCGTATCATACATGACTGGTTTTCCTAATCAGTATCATGCCTATCTGACGTGTTATATACCGATCATATGCCAACGTTAATGATGCCACAACGTAAACATTTACCTTTTCATATGCCAAAAATATGCATAGTTGCATACATTTGTGATGTCAGTGTAGCTGTTATATCTGTGGGTATACCAAGGTAGATGTTATATTTGTGGGTATACCAAAGTAGATGTTATATTTGTGGGTATACCAAGGTAGATGTTATATTTGTGGGTATACCAAGGTAGATGTTATATTTGTGGGTATACCAAGGTAGATGTTATATTTGTGGGTATACCAAGGTAGATGTTATATTTGTGGGTACCAAAGTAGATGTTATATTTGTGGGTACCAAAGTAGATGTTATATTTGTGGGTACCAAAGTAGATGTTATATTTGTGGGTATATCAAAGTAGATGTTATATTTGTGGGTATACCAAAGTAGATGTTATATTTGTGGGTATACCAAAGTAGATGTTATATTTGTGGGTATACCAAAGTAGATGTTATATTTGTGGGTATACCAAGGTAGATGTTATATTTGTGGGTACCAAAGTAGATGTTATATTTGTGGGTATACCAAAGTAGATGTTGTATTTGTGTGTATACCAAGGTAGATGTTTTATTTGTGGGTATACCAAAGTAGATGTTATATTCCTAGATGGATGTATGAAGTAAGGTTTTATGGTTGTTGCTTTTTGCACCCCAGAAGGGTATAACAACCCTGTTGATTAGTTTAATAGATTAAAGGGTTATACAACACAACCAGTTCACAATAAAACATAGTTACTTACCTGAAGCTTTTAAATTACACCTCTTCTTCACTATACCTTTGAGAGTATATTTTACAAAGTTGGTACGCACAACATTCCAATCACATTCTAAACCTTCCTTGTGCAAGTATATCTTGATACAGTTGTACAAATCATACTGAACCCTGGAAACAACATACAAGATACACTGTGTTATCCTTTGTCTCACCCAATAAATTCCTCCACCTTGCCAGATAAATGTACTAATCCATGTTGCTAACCTTTTATCCTCTATTCAATTGACGCTTAAATCGTTGATCTCATTCAGTTTGATTTTAAACTGAAGCTCATGTAACCTTGACCTTTTGAACTAAACTTCATATCTGTTCAATTTGAACGTAGAGCAAAGGTCAAACTGATGGGATTTTAAATGGACAAACCACTGTACCACAGCTCTGCAGAAATGAAACAATCATTCAATAGATAGCATAGCGCATAGATAATCCAAAGCCACACAGAAATGGTGGCCTAGCCTCAAAAGCAGGAGTCGGACATAGAACAAACCATAAATATCCCCAAAAAATGGTTTAGTTTATTTGGCAATTTTGCTTTTATTTATCCTCGCCATCGGAAATCCATATGGGCGAGGCCCCCAGAAGAGGCTAGTCACTTTAATTTTTGGGGGATAGTGCATAATACAGAAGATGCTCCAGTTCCAGAAGCATCCCTGGTTGTTTAACGTGGCGATGTAAAGCATCATACACGGGACCTCCCTTAACGTCTGGTCCAAAGACTGTTAGTAATTTTAGTTATGTTAGGTGGAAAACACTGGAAAGCGTTTCTTTTTTTAACCGTCTGAAAAAATGGCTATTTCAAGCAAGCCTATATACTCAACCGGCAATGAATGACACACTGCAGACTTTGAGTTTTTGTGCATACTTAACCATAAAGGGAAGTAATTAAGAAGGATAACAAATTTCAGTAATAAATTCCTATAATCCTGTAGGTTAGCACAGAGAATTTGACCTGATCCTGACCTTTTGCAGGAATGTATTACAAGGTTCTTGCATTGAGTATATAAATTTCTGCGAGCAAATCATGCAATATTGGTCTTAAGGACTTGTGTTGGTAATACACCATGAGTGTCTTCGTGATACTTCCTGCTAATGAAAACATACAACCGGGATTATGAATATAGACCAATCAGCTGTTAAATTATGGTAATAGAAGGTCGAGAGTCATGTCAAATTATCCGGACTATACCAATGTTTGACTTACCCACACTGCTTTTTAGAAGAACTTTGAAGATATTGAGTCATGCCATAGCAAATGCCACTCTCAGCAAGTTCCATATACTTAATATCATCAATACAAGGATCTAAAAAATACGGAAAATAGATTTAGACATAGAGGCATGAGAGCTCATATTACATACAAATTGTATTGGACAAGTAGACAAAATGATATGACACGAGGCTTTGCTGAGTGTCATAATGTTTAATGATGACAAATTTAATAAAACGCATATGTAATGATCACGAATGTAAGATTCTATTTTATCACATAACCTTAGAAAACATTTTCTTTTATAATGATGTATTCTACAAAGGTTTATAAAGAACAAGAGATGATTGTAATGCATGTATGCCCCCATGGCTGCCCAATAGTCAGAAATGGTAAAGGTCGAAGTGACCATGACCTTTGACCGACTGACCTCAAAATAAATAGGGGTCATTTACTGTTGATGACCAACCTCCATGTAAAGTTTGAAAATCCTAGGGCAAAGGGTACTTGATGTATTGAACAGAAATCATTTTGTCTACTGACTGACTGACAGACCGACCAAGTGACATGTGCAAAGCAATATTACCCCTCATTAAAGAAAGGGTGCATGACAATTATAAAGAACATAAATTTGGACATAAGGTTAAGAATTCTGTTAGTGCTTAGATGACACAGTACCTTAACAGGCACTTAAAATGAGAAATCATAATTCATACTTTCCTGTACTTCTGTAGCCTCTTCAAGTAATTCAACATTGCCGAGTTCACCAAGTTCATTCATTGATTCCACAGCATTACTGAGCAGATCATTAACTATACCAGCTAACACATTGTTAAGGGCTGAATTATAATCTTCAACATCTCCAGTTGTCTCAATGGTTATTCCTAGATCTAATACTCCTTTCACATATTGAAGCTTGAAAACCACCATTATACTACCAGGACTAAAAGAAAATGAAACATTTAGTTAAAACTGCTGTGAAAAGTATGTGACAATTAGTATTCAAGAGTTAAGGTCAGTTTATGGTCTTTAATCTACATGAACAAGATATATCAAACCTACAGTGGCATTTAGCAGACGCAGGAAATATTTAATTTATCCGGTGTTACTACCACGTGCGCACGTCTTAGCTATCATGTGCGCATGTGTTTTACCTATCAAGTGTGCACATGTTATTTATTATGCAAGTAAGAAAAGTGCATATGTGCAAACTGAATTTATAAGTTTCAAGTAGAGTACTTTGTAGGTAAAATTGTACTCTAAGACGAAATATTTGTGAAATTTGTAAATTGACAAAATTTGTCAATATTTCTTATCTAACTTCGCTTACTGCTTAACTCCCCTTTTATGTATAATTACCAAGTGCACAGTCATTGCTATAGAAAATGAATTGACAGTAAGATGTCAAAGTAATATAGTGAACTTATAGAAATACAGAAGTTGTCAATGACTCAACCACGTCACAGTAATATAGAGAATGTCACTTACTTAACCACGTCACAGTAATATAGAGAATGTCACTAACTTAACCACGTCACAGTAATATAGAGAATGTCACTAACTTAACCACATCCCAGTAATATAGAGAATGTCACTAACTTAATCACGTCACGGTAATATAGAGAATGTCACTAACCAAACCACGTCACAGTAATATAGAGAATGTCACTAACTTAATCACTTCACAGTAATATAGAGATGGTCACTAACCTAATCACGTCACGGTAATATAGAGAATGTCACTAACTTAACCACGTCACAGTAATATAGAGAATGGCACTAACTTAAATCACGTCACGGTAATATAGAGAATGTCACTAACCTAACCACATCACAGTAATATAGAGCATGTCAATGACTTAACCATGTCACAGTAATAGAGAGCATGTCAATGACTAAACCACGTCACAGTAATATAGAGAATGTCAATGACTTAACCACGTCACAGTAATATAGAGCATGTCAATGACTTAACCACATCACAGTAATATAGAGCATGTCAATGACTTAACCACGTCACAGTAATATAGAGAATGTCAAAGACTTAACCACATCACAGTAATATAGAGCATGTAAATGACTTAACCACGTCACAGTAACATAGAGAATGTCAAAGACTTAACCACATCGTAGTAATATAGAGAATGTCACTAACTTAACCATGTCACAGTAATATAGAGAATGTCAATGACTTAACCACGTCACAGTAATATAGAGAATGTCACTAACTTAACCACGTCATAATAATAAAGAGCATGTCACTAACTTAACCATTTCACAGTAATATAGAGAATGTCACTTACTTAACCATGTCACGGTAATATAGAAAATGTCACTAACCTAACCACGTCACAGTAATATAGAGAATGTCACTAACTTAACCACGTCACGGTAATATAGAGAATGGCTCTAACTTAACCACGTCATGGCAATATAGAGAATGTCACTAACTTAACCACGTCACGGTAATATAGAGAATGGCACTAACTTAACCACGTCACGGTAATATAGAAAATGTCACTAACCTAACCATGTCACAGTAATATAGAGAATGTCACTTACTTAACCACGTCACAGTAATATAGAGAATGTCACTAACTTAACCATGTCACAGTAATATAGAGAATGTCACTTACTTAACCAAGTCACAGTAATATAGAGAATGACACTTACTTAACCACGTCACAGTAATATAGAGAATGTCACTTACTTAACCAAGTCACAGTAATATAGAGAATGACACTTACTTAACCAAGTCACAGTAATATAGAGAATGTCACTTACTTAACCAAGTCACAGTAATATAGAGAATGACACTTACTTAACCATGTCACAGTAATATAGAGAATGTCACTTACTTAACCACGTCACAGTTATATAGAGAATGTCACTTACTTAACCACGTCACAGTAATATAGAGAATGTCACTTACTTAACCACGTCACAGTAATATAGAGAATGTCACTTACTTAACCACGTCACAGTAATATAGAGAATGTCACTTACTTAACCAAGTCACAGTAATATAGAGAATGTCACTTACTTAACCAAGTCACAGTAATATAGAGAATGTCACTCACTTAACCAAGTCACAGTAATATAGAAAATGACACTTACTTAACCAAGTCACAGTAATATAGAGAATGACACTTACTTAACCAAGTCACAGTAATATAGAGAATGACAATGACTTTACCAAGTCACAGTAATATAGAGAATGACAATGACTTAACCAAGTCACAGTAATATAGAGAAATACACTTACTTAACCAAGTCACAGTAATATAGAGAATGACACTTACTTAACCAAGTCACAGTAATATAGAGAATGTCACTTACTTAACCAAGTCACAGTAATATACAGAATGTCACTTACTTAACCAAGTCACAGTAATATAGAGAATGACACTTACTTAACCAAGTCACAGTAATATAGAGAATGTCACTTACTTAACCAAGTCACAGTAATATAGAGAATGTCACTTACTTAACCAAGTCACAGTAATATAGAGAATGACACTTACTTAACCAAGTCACAGTAATATAGAGAATGACACTTACTTAACCACGTCACAGTAATATAGAGAATGTCACTAACTTAACCACGTCACAGTAATAAAGAGAATGACACTTACTTAACCAAGTCACAGTAATATAGAGAATGTCACTTACTTAACCAAGTCACAGTAATATAGAGAATGTCACTTACTTAACCAAGTCACAGTAATATAGAGAATGACACTTACTTAACCAAGTCACAGTAATATAGAGAATGACACTTACTTAACCACGTCACAGTAATATAGAGAATGTCACTAACTTAACCACGTCACAGTAATAAAGAGAATGACACTTACTTAACCAAGTCACAGTAATATAGAGAATGTCACTTACTTAACCAAGTCACAGTAATATAGAGAATGACACTTACTTAACCAAGTCACAGTAATATAGAGAATGTCACTTACTTAACCAAGTCACAGTAATATAGAGAATGTCACTTACTTAACCAAGTCACAGTAATATAGAGAATGACACTTACTTAACCACGTCACAGTAATATAGAGAATGTCACTAACTTAACCACGTCACAGTAATATAGAGAATGACACTTACTTAACCAAGTCACAGTAATATAGAGAATGTCAATGACTTAACCAAGTCACAGTAATATAGAGAATGTCAATGACTTAACCACTTCACAGTAATATAGAGAATGACACTTACTTAACCAAGTCACAGTAATATAGAGAATGTCAATGACTTAACCAAGTCACAGTAATATAGAGAATGACACTTACTTAACCATGTCACAGTAATTTAGAGAATGACACTTACTTAACCAAGTCACAGTAATATAGAGAATGACACTTACTTAACCATGTAACAGTAATATAGAGAATGTCACTTACTTAACCAAGTCACAGTAATATAGAGAATGACACTTACTTAACCACGTCACAGTAATATAGAGAATGTCACTTACTTAACCAAGTCACAGTAATATAGAGAATGACACTTACTTAACCAAGTCACAGTAATATAGAGAATGACACTTACTTAACCAAGTCACAGTAATATAGAGAATGTTACTTACTTAACCAAGTCACAGTAATATAGAGAATGTCACTCACTTAACCAAGTCACAGTAATATAGAGAATGACACTTACTTAACCAAGTCACAGTAATATAGAGAATGTCACTTACTTAACCACGTCACAGTAATATAGAGAATGACACTTACTTAACCACGTCACAGTAATATAGAGAATGACACTTACTTAACCAAGTCACAGTAATATAGAGAATGTCACTTACTTAACCAAGTCACAGTAATATAGAGAATGACAATGACTTAACCAAGTCACAGTAATATAGAGAATGACACTTACTTAACCAAGTCACAGTAATATAGAGAATGACACTTACTTAACCACGTCACAGTTATATAGAGAATGTCACTTACTTAACCAAGTCACAGTAATATAGAGAATGACACTTACTTAACCACGTCACAGTAATATAGAGAATGTCACTTACTTAACCAAGTCACAGTAATATAGAGAATGACAATGACTTAACCACTTCACAGTGATATAGAGAATGTTACAAACTTAACCACATAATACTTTAAAATTGATCATTGTAGGATAACTAGGTAACAAAGATTTATATGCAAAGATCAACATACATCATTCCTTCAATAGCAACACCAGCTATTGAAGGATCCCTTGCAATTTGATCTTCAAACTGAAAAATAAACATAAGTTTTTTAAAGCTTTTTTTCTCCAAATTATCAAGGCACATACATAGCAGTTAATTATAGTATTATAGAATTACAATTACCACTAATCACGATTTGTATGGAATTATAGAATATTACAGAGCCTTTATACTACGGATGTCACTATTTGTTCAATTTGCTAACCGGTTAAACGTTTAATCTTCCGAACAGTAAACCAGTTAACCACATAAAGAATCATACCTTTTGCTGGATGTTATTCTGACATGTATGACTACATACATCTTTTTACCATGACACCCTTAAACCTAATTATTAAATTGCTATTGTATCAAATACACAGAAAAAGGATAAATAACTTCGACCATTACCATTTCTGACTATTAGATAGCTTAACATATCAGGAATCCAGGGTTGTAATTTTCTCAAAATTATTTGTTTGTAGATAGCTCAAACTTATTCAAAGCCGACAATATGTCTCATGAATACATTATACCATACAACTACTTACTGATGCCAGCGCAGCATTTTCGATGGCCTGATACTGTGCACTGTTAGGATCAGTCAGGTTGATGTTATACGGTGTATCTATCACAATCTCTCCCTCAACATCTGTAATAATAATAATAATAATAATAACAAGAGCCATGATCACATTGCCATCCCACGCCGTATATGATTGCCACTTATGGGTATAAATAGAAACAGGAATAGATATAAAAAGAAGGAAAGAGATGTTAGGGAAAATAAATAAAGAGTTAATTAATGAAATGGAACCAGGCAGAGTTCAATAGAAGGGAAAATGTTTTGGTTGATCACCCCCATAATTGCTATTTGTCGAAAAAAATGTGAGGACCATACTGACAAAAATGTCTATAAAATCATCAAATTTAATTTAATTTTTAAAATGAAATGATTTCCCATGTGCCTAATAGTTATATTAATAAAAACAAAATCAATCACAAGCAGAAGATGCTATTTAAGATAGTTATGTTCATAAAATTATATTACCATCATATTTGTAAATTTGTTTGAGTTTTTTCTACAAAATATATGTCTAAATTTCTGAATAAAACTCGAATCAATGGGCATATATCATTATCAATCACCCAAACATTTTCTTCATACTGTTATACACATACTTAGACCGGATAAAATACAGGATCACCTTGAAATTATCAAGATATAACATTTTGTATGACCCCACCCACCATATTTCATGCTTTAACGATGAATAAATTCCTATAATGTAAAATTTTTTTTTTTAAATACTTTCCACCATATATAGAGGATATTGCATGAGTGTCTTTCAATATGAATTCATTAAATGAGTTGAATAAAATAATAAAATGTGAGGCTCGAGCATTGTATCGATTTTTTTCAACGAGTTTAATAAATTCAATTTTGAAAGTCACAAATGAAATGTTCTTTGTATCACATGTTAGCCTTTTCTGCCTGAAACATAAAATAGCTACTTATTTTTCACTATAATAAACGCGCAACTTTGACGACGTCGCCTATCCGTTGAATGACGTCACGTGATAGCTTTGTTACACTAGTGTATTATCAAAATAAATAATGGCTTTATTACGCTACTGCGACATCAAAAATGTGATAAAACAGTATGAATGCATGATTAGATACAAAGTATTAATTAAATAAACACTTAAAAAAAAATTGGTCCCAGTAGGGTTTGAACCCATGACCCTCAGGAATTTGTCAAAATTATTTCCAAATTAAACAATGGGAGATAATTTCAAAACTGGGCCATATAGAGTTATGGTTCTTGGTCACTGTACTTCTCCTAGTTGCTGTCTATTTACCTACCAAGTTTCAAGTCAATACCTCAAATAGTTTTTAGAGTTATGCTTTGGACAAAAACATTTTTTTAAATTAAAGAAGGGGAGATAATTTCAAAACTGGGCCATATAGAGTTATGGTTCTTGGTTACTGCACTTCCCCTAGTTGCCATCTATTCACATACCAAGTTTCAAGTCAATACCTCAAATAGTTTAAGAGTTATGCTCCGGACAAGATATGGGATGGACGGACGGACAGATGCATACATGCTATTACTATATCCCTTCGCCTTTGGCAGGGGATAATAAAGACTTTATTTATAGAGGGAACATATACTTGACATTATTGTCAATCAGCCATAAGGCCCTCAACAATACATGTATACAATCTCCTCATAGTAAAAATAAACTTCTATATATGTAGATTATTATACAGGGACAGCGGGCATTAAGTCGATATTAGGCATACTAGGTTAGGTATTGGCTCGAGGGCTTCAGCCCAATTGCCAATACCGGTCTAGTATGCCAATATCAACTTAATGCACAACGACCCTGTTTTATAACCTTTTTATCGCATATGTTAAACTCCACTGATTTTTTCTAAACACTAAATAACAAAACAAGCTCAGATCTAAATTTTCCAGAGCTTTTTTAAACTGCGAAACAGTCAGAATCTTCAGTTTGTATTCCAGGGCGCTAATGATGTCACATGTTTGTGTACGTAACGTACGCGCATTGCTTCGGAAATAACCAGATATAGCCTTGATACAGAGTTTTGGCATACCGAAAGAGGGCTAGATATAGATATTTGGCACACTAGACACACATGTCAGTTAAAATCAACAGAATCACAAAAATTCAAAAACGAGCAGCCAGAATTATTTTAAGAAAACCTGTTCAAACAAATACAAACGTCATGTTTAATGATTTACAGTGGCTAAATTTTGAGAACAGATGTGCATATCATATTGGGCTACTTGTTTTTAAATGTTGACATGGTTTAGTACCTACATATATGTCTGAATTTGTAACTTTTTCATCTAACAATACGTACAATTTGCGCTCGATTGAACGGAATGATCTTGTTCAATCGAGACCAAGGACAAACTATTTAAAGGACACATTTGCATTTAAAGGATCTCAAATATGGAATAATACAATATCAGACAAAGCAATTCTTTAAAAACATTTAAAACCAAATATAAGAAATTGCTCCTAGAAAGACAAAATAATTGAGACTCGTAAAACTATGTATTTTTGTACATTGTATATTTTTTATTTAGTCTCTTCATCAAACGAATAGTTCATTGTTAATGTATGTTATTATGCATGAATGTGAGTCATAGTAATATGATTCAAGTGAGTGTTTAATTGTCAGAAATGTATACATGTATGTTTTTGTTTTGTTTTATTCTTGTTAAAATGTTATTTCAACGAAGGCCGCATTGGAAATAAGTGTATATATTATGTATGTAACTTAATGTGTTTTCACCTTCGGTAAATAAAGTCTTTATTATTATTATTATAATATACAGCGCAATTTTGTTACTAGATTTAATAACACATGCAATTAATAATAACATACAAAACATTCTCCTAGTAAAAGGTATGGAAAACAATTAACTTGAGCATTATAAATTAAATAATAATTCTTGAAACATATATAAGTGAAGTTTAAAGATTTGAGAAGAAAATCCAATATGACCATTTATTATTTGCTATCAATGGATTATCATTTTCTTTATTTTCACTGTTTTTGAAGCTGGTTCCAGTATCACACAGAGAAAGAAACATAACATAAACGGCGCAGGGTTTTAAAATATGCGTTACGTCATCATGGCGTCATGATTCTCACGTCATGACATTCCAATTTAGACGTGATTTTTTCCAATTAAGCCAATTACGGTACCTTTTAAAGAGATATTGAGAAATTTAATAAACAAAAAATTAGTTGTATTTTGGTGCAAGATCAATTTTATTTCACTCGTAATCACAGAAAATAAAATTTTCACTTGTGGCTACCCCACTTTTGAAAATATTGATTTTCTATGATCACTCAATGAATTGAAATTTGATCTTACACCAAAATCAACAAATATCCTCTATATAGTTTCATGGGGTGTGCCCTTTGAGTGGCAAGTGAACTTACTGCTCAATTTATTTGCTCGTTTGATTGTGTGACTTGGGCATTGTGCCTCGTATGTTTTTATGTTTTCAGTGCTCGATGGGTTAAGTTGAGTGCTGCCTTCCCTGTCCGACATAATAGTATCTTTGTTTTATTTGGCTGATAAGCCATTTATGTTATTTACATGTACATTACACCCTTTGGGAGCTGCAAATATTGGCTGTTGTACAGAGGTTGTTGCTCTAAAGAGGTTAAACTTATAGTAAATATCAGCTTAGGGTAATTTTGAAGGTGTAGTTATAGAGAGATTGTCGCACTACAGAGGCCTGCTCTGGGGAGGTTGTTCTGTATATACAATGTATCTTGTTTGCCTTGCCTGGCAATAAAGTATGTTTAAACTAAATTTATTATTCTGAACACAGGCATATTCCTTGCTTGCTTATAAACAGTTTTCTTACCATTCAGTAAGGGACAGTCCATCAGCCCTTAATTAAAATAAAGTTAATTGCAATAGTAGTTATAGTAAACCATACTTACCAACAACAACATCAACATCTGGAGCAGGAGTGGTAGGTAGAGGCGTTGTGGGCGGAGCTAAAAAACAGAAAATATGATTTTATAAGGTATAGTGGGTGGAGCTAAAAACAGACATACAGGAAATGTAATTTCTATGGCTTAGTGGGCGGAGCTAAAAAAACTGACAAACAGAAAATGTGACTTCTATGGTCCAGTTGGCGTACTAGCAGTTACATTTTAAGAACACATACAAAGAAAATCAAGTAGAAAAATAAAGAATAAAGGTATGAACTCACCGTAAACACATGTCAGGTTAATATCATTATATTCATAATCTGGTTGGCAACTACATGTTGTGTTTAAACATATAAACTCATCGATACAATCACCGTCCTCCATACAGTCATCTTCAAACTCTAAACCTGAAACAACAATCAACAAATGCTTATACGTGGGGAGATCCAAAAGTAATGTAACTGGTGCTGTAAAATCGTGCATACTGTAAATAAAACAATGCAATTTTTCACGCAGCTACATTAATCTATTTCAAATATAATGACCAAATTTCATGATAATGCAATTATTTTTTATTGAGATCTACGTGTACATAGGAAGCCTACTAACGGACATCGCTGCAAGCCAATGGCGTCAACGACGTCGTAATTAAAATTTGATGTTACTTACATCATTCCTTTTCAAAGTATCATCATTGATGTTCTATACAGCGATTGTTTCAGTTCACACATTTTTTAAACATATTTACATACTAGAGTCTTTATGTAGTGAGGATAACACATTGTTACGGGCCTGTCATATTTCAGGGTCATAGAAATACACCCATGTCTCATCAACTGTAATTATACGCTGGAAAAATAACGTCATTTTTGTGTGCGGCGACATGACGTCAGTGGTATATTTTGAATGTCTATATAATGTTATTTTAATATTCAAACAATATAACACAAATGATATTATTCAGAATAGAATTACTTTACAATTTGATATAAATTTTATTGACGTATGCCAACAAATAAACTCGCCAGCGGAACAGTGACATTACTTTTTGATCTACCCACGTAAATATACAATTCAAACCTCAAAGTCTGAGGTAACATTGGCTGATCTTACAGAGAAAAGAACGAATATCCACAAATGACTGTCTCAGATGATTGAAAACAAACAACAATACTAAAGTATACAACTCAGTTTCATATAAATAGTCTGACACAAATTTCCCTCACTTTTCCGCTGATTTTTTTCCAGACCAAAGAGTGGTGTTTCCTGACAAATTCCAAAATTCCTGAGCTTCCCTGAATTTCCTTTCCCAGACCAGAGAGCAGTTTTCCCAAATTTTTTAGATCAATTGAATAGGGTGGCACAGTGGTCGATTGGGTATTGCACTTGACTACTGAACCTTTTTCAGTTTTTCCTACCCCACCATATACGTATATAGATGAACTGGTTGGTATTCCCAGAGGTATATATAGAGAATACTAGGTTAGTGCCTTATATTACTTGAATTTATTGGGTGAGTTGGAGAAAGTTTATTCGGCGAGCCTTGGCGAGCCGAATAAGCCTTTCGGAGACGAACCCAATAAAGTCAAGTAATATAAGGCACTAATCCTAGTGTTCTATTTATCCTGCAAAACTTTTCTAACACAAGAAATGATTTCTTCACCTTTAAAATACGAACACAAAATCCTGGGGCACCCGCGCAACGATATCGAAACATCGGCATTCCAAGGTCTCCAAATGAAATATAGTTCCATATTAAAAGGCAAATCTGAAAATCTGACCGAGAATTCAGTAACGCGCTTCAATTCAAATGCAATCAATAAACACAAACCTACAATTTAACGTAACATACACTACATGTAAACACATGTTGTGTTTCAACGTCGAATCTCTCCAAAATCTATCAATGACATTCTAGAAATTAGAAATTGTAATGACGTCAAAACCTAAATGACGTCACACAGTATGTGACGTTTCCCGTTATTTTAAGTAACAATACGAGTATGTTCCCCTACCAAACAGATTCAGTGACAGGATAAATAGAATAAATCAGGCCCGTGACGTATTCAGGATTCAAATATATCAGACCCCGCTCCAATAATTATGTAAGATTCGCCTTCAACACTAAATGACTTGGTTGAAGTTGAGAACGAAAGTAGTCCCATGTCATGTGACCACATAACCTAATAAAGCTCACGTGGCATAATAAAGCTAAATTTACACGACGGGTCGATTTCGGGCTAATAAAGGCCTTATGGTAGGATAAATAGTCTCGCATGTATTGGTGCTATACACTAGGCATGTTAATAAATCAAGGAGTCTATTAGGAAAGAGCTAGCTAATGTAGCACACCTTGATTCCGTGTCTCACATTAACTTTCTGTCTCTTCCATCAAAGCCCAAAGTCATTGGCCAATTAGGCAGGGATAAAACTGAATGACCGGGCACCTACAACTGTCTCAGTCGAACACAAAGAGAAGGAGATCTAACTATTAAAGCATCTTTCAGTTCGGGCAAAAACACAGGTAACTCAGTCATTGATTAAGAGTAAAAATATTTTACAATTTTTCTCTCTTAATCAATGATACAGTTACCTGTGGGTAAAAATGGCAATTAAAAAGGAGAAAAGGAAGTTACATTACATAATTGATAAAAAGGTAAAGGACTGATGAAAAGAAGAGAAAAACTTACGGTCAATACAAGCATTGTCATACAAGAACATGGTAGGTGGACACAGACATTCAACGTTACACTCGGCTCCAGGTATTAGACATTCATCTTCAGCCTCACACGTGACACCATTTAGTTTCTCTGAAAAAATATACAATGTAGTCAAATAAAGTTTATAGAATTTTCTTGCAAAATAAGATACATTCTGTTCAATCAAATGAATGATGTTACTATTAAAAACACAAAAATACAAGAAAATGTTGGCAAGTGACCATTGTCCAGATATAATATATAAATATCAGATGCCTGTCTGCATGACATCGTTTTTGTCAACCTGAGGGCAGAATGTCACCCCTAGGTAGTAACATTCTGTTTCAGGATTGACAATATTAGTTGTCATCTTTCATTGGTATTATTGTAACATTCTGTTTCAGGGTTGACAATATTAGTTGTCATCTTTCATTGGTATTATTGTAACATTCTGTTTCAGGGTTGACAATATTAGTTGTCATCTTTCATTGATATTATTGTGACATTCTGTTTCAGGGTTGACAATATTAGTTGTCATCTTTCATTGGTATTATTGTAACATTCTGTTTCAGGGTTGACAATATTAGTTGTCATCTTTCATTGATATTATTGTGACATTCTGTTTCAGGGTTGACAATATTAGTTGTCATCTTTCATTGGTATTATTATAACATTCTGTTTCAGGGTTGACAATATTAGTTGTCATCTTTCATTGATATTATTGTGACATTCTGTTTCAGGGTTGACAATATTAGTTGTCATCTTTCATTGGTATTATTGTAACATTCTGTTTTAGGGTTGACAATATTAGTTGTCATCTTTCATTGGTATTATTGTAACATTCTGTTTCAGGGTTTACAATATTAGTTGTCATCTTTCATTAGTATTATTGTAACATTCTGTTTCAGGGTTGACAATATAAGTTGTCATCTTTCATTGATATTATTGTGACATTCTAATTTTAGAAAATCTTGTCTATTTCAACAGTCAAAGAACTACATTTGACACAGTTACTTGCCCTTGCATATATTCATACAGTAAAATCTCGGTAATACGAGCAGCGATTATTCTAGCAACCGGCCTAATTCTAGCGAATTTCAAAGTCCCGGTGAATTTGCTCTATATTGTACATTAATTTATTCCCCTTACTCGAGTAAAGTTATTACGAGCATCCGGTCTAATTCCAGCACAGGTGTTGGTCCATTCAACAATTTTCAACGATGATTAGTTACTTTATCTCGAGGCAATCATCCGAGCCAAATTTCACACCTCCGCAAAATGTCATACTTAGTTTTGTTACGGTCCGTATTTTTCACACATCGTGATAATCACATTTTATGACAATACCGTAATCCCTAACACTTAAATTGATTTCCGCATTTTCAACTCGATACATTAAACATGAAGTAGAAGGCATTAAATTAATAAGCGTGATTAAAACAACACATACGTTTCAAAGCAAGTTCTTTAGTAAGTAAGTAAGTAAGTATAGCCTTTAGGCAACAATTGGGAACTTTAACGCATACGAGAACTAGAATTATTAAATGCAACATCGTTGCTTCCAACGTTGTGACTCGCACAGACTTTTAATTATTGTAAGATATACCGACGTACATGTACAGTATACTCTTAAATATTTATGCACCGTCCGTTTTAAAACTGTAAGTTAAATTAATTTCAAATTGTTTTCCTATTCCGTATTTCATGAAGACCTGCGAATGTAGGCTTACGTACAGTACAATTTCATGTGTCCGATACTGAATAAGTGAAGTAAATCAAGTCCGCGATTAAATCCAATTCTTATCAAACAACCTTGCAGAATAAAAAATTCGTCAACTTTGTTAACTAGAAAACTAAATGTCAATTAAATCAACACTATGCGCTGATTTTGCGAATTCATACCGCGGTATGGAACACTACTCCCAACTGTACCGGCAATTACTTTGATGTGCGGTGCGTTTGAAGTCCCCGGCTGTACAATTTCCTAGGTTTCCTCGGAAAATATCACCAATTGTCCGAGAAAAAAACCACGGAGTATTGGTGACGAACTTTCCTAGCTGTTTAGTAACCAAGTGAAAATATAAAAAATGGCAGGGGCATAATATTCCTAGGTCAAAGCTTGGACATTTACTCGGAAACCTTGGAAACCACGGAGTATTGGGACCGAGGTTTTTTTCTCGGAAAGCTTGGACGTCCAAGGTATTTTCCTAGGATGCTTGGACGTCCGAGGTTTTTACATAGAAGCTTGAATGTCCGAGATACTTTCCTAGGAAACCTCGGAGTATTGGGACCGAGGTTTTTTCCTTGGACATCCTTGGAAAGCTTGGACGTCCAAGGTATTTCCAAGCAATCTTGGAAGTCCAAGGTATTTTTCTCGGAAGATTGGATGTCCGAGATATTTTCATCGGACATCCTCGGTAAGCTTGGATGTCCAAGGTTTTTTCCTAGGAATTGTCCAAGGTTCTCTCAATTAAAAAAAATTTCCTGTCCAAGGAAAAAACCTCGGACGTCCGAGGAATTAACCTTGGACATGTCCGCGGTAAAAACCTTTGACGTCCGAGGAATAAACCTTGGACATGTCCGAGGTAAAAACCTTGGACGTCCGAGGAATAAACCTTGGACATGTCCGAGGTAAAAAATCTTGGATGTCCGAGGAATATTCCATGAACACCTGTCCTATGAAGACACCTGTACAAACCTTTAGTGTGCTTAAAAAGTACTTGAACAAAATTAATAAAATAATTAAAATATTTAATGAGTGTAATTAACTAAGATAACAAATTTTAACAAAACACAAATCACTATCATATGATCAGCCTGATGTGTTCATTTCCTACAGCATCACAATTTGCTATAGCTACATTTATCATAAATTGCAGCAAATTATCATCTTATAAGCCTGGCAGTCGGTATCTTCAACCACAATTTTGTAATACTGGGTCCAGCTTGTTCATCAAAGCTATCAACCTGTAAATTATAAATAGTAATATTAAAAAGAAAAAGTATGCTAAAATCATAAATACAATATGTATAATTTCCCTACCATATTTATCTTTAAATGTATAAATAATTTTAAATTACAGCATTGCACTATTGATGCAATGCGATATTCAGTTCCTCAACAAGATGTTCTTAGCAGCGTCTATAACATTGCAATAGAACAATATATACTGCTTCATCTTATTAATTTGTAAATATCAACAATTTATATTATATACATGTGACATTAGATATAAAAGTAAAAACCCTTGGTTAGAGTGCAATGCTTCCATTTGTTATATATTCACTACAGCTTCTGATATCACTTTAAATGACTCATTGACATTTTAGATGGCAAATTGTTTAAAGTTGTATATAGTTATTTATATGAATGATTTAAATTTGTACCTGGTTCATTATAAGCCTTCATCTTTGATGTGTTCACGTTCTTCTTACCCATCTAACATTGTGTCCAGTTTCATGCACACACACATCAAAGTACCATTCTTTTGAGTTGCTTGGTTCCAAAATTATCCTCATAAATCATTTCAACCTAAATTAAAATGACTGCTTGTTCCTGTAAAATGTTTTTAGAATTTATTAGATATCATTTTTTGTTTAAAATTAAACTTTATTTGAACTTTTAATGTTGATTGTGTTAATTAGTAAACATTAATTACTATCAACTTGTACAGATATTCAGACATTCTGTTATTTTAAAGTTAGATAAAAATAATAAACACATGAGGTCTTGACCTTTAAATAGTAGTTATAACAATTTGTACCAAGACTATATATAAAGATTCAGGGTTGAGATTACAATCTGTAGTATAGTACCCAATTCTTGATACATGTAGCACATCCTAAACACTTCCTGAGAGTCTAGGTAATGTAATTAAATTATAATTTGACATTAACACTATCACAATGTAAATTAAGCTCAAATTCATAGCAATTTAAATAAAACATTGTGTACATTAATTTACTTAAAAAGCTGTTGTTTAATACTAAATTACTTACCATTATAATGATTCATCAAACTTCACAGAGCTCTGTTACAATTGTTGTTTTGAATAAATATTCCACATTTAATAATCCTTGTACTGCTGTATATAAGTCAGATGCAGAAGTATCCTTAATTTAAGTATTAGAGGATTGATTGGTTCAAAACACTTCCCAAAATACTCAAACTAGCAATATCCCATAAACTGTTGAAAACATTGCACATTTTTGTGAGATCTTGAGACAATGAACCCCAGACAAGTTCAAACTAGCCAATCAGAAGAGAGGAAATATTTTGGGGGAAATTCAAACTAGCAATAAATCAGACTGGGAGATTGTAAACAGGCTCTTATCTCAGCTTCTCATCAACCCAGGTGGTGAATGGAGGCTATTTGTGTGTATATAAGACATGTACAATTATCTATTAGTCCAAGAGGTCCAATGTCCAAGCTAAAAATTAACTAAGTTGAGGTTTCCGAGTGATGTCCAAGCTGAAAAATGTCTAAGTTCTGGATTGTACGTATTTTCCGAGCATAAAATAGACTAAGTTTCACTTTCCGAGATAATGTTCAAGCTATTCCGAGGAAAATTTTATTTGTCCATGGAAATGTCCAAGGAAATTGTTTTGGCAGCTTGGACAACTTGATCAATGTCCAAGATTTCCAACGTTTTCCTTGGAAAAAGCTTGGACGTCCAAGTATTTTTCATTCATTTTCCTCGGACACCTAGGAAATTGTACAGCCGGGTCAGTCGAAAGACCGCCGCGTTTGATGTCTCAAATTTGTCGCACGCGTTTCAACTGGAAACCACAGGGATACAACTCATTCAGATTAACACAATGTCGTGCGCTTGGGTAATGTTATATTTTTGCTGATGCAAACTTTTATAACAACTGTTAAATGGAGTTCCCTGTCTGACTTAATTAATGTTTTTGATATTTAATGTAAAAGGATTCATTACGACTTTCATATGTAATTTGTTGAATTCGGCAAATGTCCACACGATTTAAATTGCGTATAGACTTGATAAACAATGAAAATATTCGTAGTTACAACCAAATACATGTATCAAACATGTTTTCATTATAAACACAGTTTCACTTAGTCATAACAATTCATCATCGACTTCGGATATTTCGAGCACCTTGCTTAACTCGAGCATTTGGCTTGTCCTGATGGCGAGGTTTTACTGTATTTATGAAATGTCAGGTCGATCACATGACCTGACAGTCAGTGTTCGGTCAATCAAGAGTCAAAAAAGTTTGAACTGTCGTTAGCAGTCAAAATATCTGCTTATTGGGAAATGGGACTTTAGAATTGTAGAAAAAAGTGAGGTGTAATAATATACAGTTGACTACGTGAAAACTGGACCCTGTCTTGACTGTGTATAGAAAGTCTGGTTTTCTGAGAGTCCACTTTTGAGGGAGTTTACTGAACAATCGAAACTGTATTAAAGACTACTCGTAACCAAAGACCAATATTATTAGGCTGTCCAGAAAAGTAAAGGAAAATCCGGATAACCTTTTTATTGGGGATAATACGAGTCTGTAAAGACCATCAATTTCATCTCTCATTAGACCATTTTCACTTTATATTTAACCTCAACCGTTACGAGTAAACATGCCAACACCTATATGCTGCCACACAGACAATGGTGGGTGAACATTAACTAATACTGATTGTCAGGTAACATTGAGTTACTTGCACATTCATAAATTTGCGTAAATATACTTTCATAACATGTATACATATCATGGAACCTTGCATAGATTGCAAATCCATAAATCTACAAAATAAATATTTTACCAAAATTCGCAAAATAAAGATCGTACAAATATAAAGTGTTTACAGTACTCACTTGGTGAACATACGGTTCTATTGTCAATCACATTCTCGTAAGTGTTATCTGGACACTGACAAACAAAATCACACTCGGCTCCGGGTGTGGCACATTCTTGTGTGCTCTCACATAATTCATCATTGAGTTTCTCTGAAATGATATAAGCAACTAAATATTTCCGTACAGTAACAAGAGCAAAATGTCACATAAACCTGTCTGAGGGATGGTAAACCTGTCTGAGGGATGGTCAACCTGTCTGAGGGATGGTCAACCTGTCTGAGGGATGGTAAACCTGTCTGAGGGATGGTCAACCTGTCTGAGGGATGGTAAACCTGTCTGAGGGATGGTAAACCTGTCTGAGGGATGGTCAATGAAAATGAAATAATCAAACTTGCCTAGATAATGTCCATAAACATTGTCTCCAGATAAAAACTGTTAAATTATAGAGTATACTTACAAATTTTATCACATGTTTGACGTTGCGGTAGCATAATAAAGCCATTATTTATTTTTTATAATACACTGGTGTAATAAAGCTTTGACGCTACGTCACTAAAGTGTAGGCGACGTCGTCAAAGTTGCGCGTTTAATATAGTAAAAAAAGGTAGCTATTTTATGTTTCGACTGGAAAACGCTAACAAGAGATAAAAAGAACATTACATTTGTGACTTTCCACATTGAATTTATTAAACTTGTTGAATAAAATCGATAAAATGCTCGGCAGAGCTTCGCATTTTATTATTTCATTCAACTCGTTTAATAAATTCAATATAGTGAAAAGACACTCATGTAATATCCTCTATATACTCAGCATCAATGAAAAGTTACCACCCTATTAACTCTTATATCTTAAAATCACGTTACACTGAGTTAAAAGCTGAACTTGACTATGTTTTGAACTTACTGGGTAATCACAGCTATTCTATTTAACAATATTCAAATGCACAAACTATGAAACTTTAGTACAGATAGGTCATATTGTATACAAAATACGGAGATATATATAAGTGATAACTTTTTAGTGACGACCAGTATAGGAAATAATTAACTTACTTAATTCACATATCCTGTCTCGATTGTTGATGTAGCTATCATTACCACACATACATTGTCCCGCATCACTGCATATAGCGTCCGTGTAGTTACATTGCTCGTCAGCGAAGCAAGGCTCGCCATCTCCTATTTCTGTAACCAAATGAAAAGTCAAAATTTTAATATGATTATAAACGCGTGAAGCAATGGATATGCTAAGATGAGTAAAAATGTTCCTGTTTTGTTTATTAAAACGTAATTAAATATTTTTTTCTAAATTTTGTAGGATTTTCTTTGGTCTGACTGGTCAACAGAATTTCAGTGATATGGAGGCAACCAAGTTACATTAGCCTGAAACTAGACAAACTAGCAGTTACCTGTAACTTTGTATAGGGGTACCTGGAACTTTGTATACCGGTATGTTAACCTTGAAGCAAGGGAGATAATACTAGTATCTTGTGTAACAGCTTTAGTATGTCAAAGACTGGGATCAAACTCAACAAATTTTTTCATCAAATAATTCATTTTTTGCCGAAAAGATTATTCTTTCTAGTGCAGCAAATCTGAATGTTTTCGGGTTTGTAGGAAATGCAATCTGACCACATTAATCCTGTGAAACAACTTTTACTGTTACCTGTGCTGCTGAATAAAATAAATATTAATATATATATGGACAATTGAAGCAGATACTGCAACATTATTTAAATCACCATTGCTTTTGCAGCAGATTAAAGGTGTAATGATCAGTTTTATCCCCCCACACAGTTTATCCCCCGGGGGATAAAACGGGCCTGCCCAGTATGGTAAAAATTATTTGTACCACATGTAAATTAGAGGGAAAAATCTTAACTATTGGGAATTCTGGTAAATAGCACCGGGGCGACCATAGCTCCGTCGACAATGGCCCCTAATGTTGAACAAATTCGTTGCAGTAGCGACGATATCTATGTCCATGTTCCGAAATCAATTCGACAACAGATCATAAGGGGAGAATACATTAATTTGGCTTTGCTGCTTAAAGGGGCTATGGAACTTCAGGATATGTGTGCCTCCAGTACCCTAAGGTTATCATCGGATGGGTCAGTGGAGGCTAAGCCCAGAACTTGTAGGGATAGGATTACGTCAATAGAGAAATGGACTGATGCCTTTATTATATTTGTGGCCATTTATTCATCTGTACATTCGGACAAATATGCCGAATTGTTAAGCTACATGTTTTTAATCAGGGAAGCAGCCTCTAAACAGAATGGAAAGGCCTGGATTGCTTATGACGAGCAATTTAGAATAAGGCAGGCTGATCATTGTGTTTCATGGTCTAGAATTAACGGTGATTTATGGTGGAGGTGCATGCAAGTGGACACTACTTCACCTGTGTCTACAGGAGGTGCACTAGCCACATCCACAATTACACGCACATGTAATGATTTTAATACAGGTTTTTGTAGATGGCCCAGGTGCAGATATGCACATGCATGTTCAGGCTGTGGTCAGCCTCATGGTAATTGGAATTGCCCAAATAAGGCAGTATCGAGTGCACAACCCAGTACCTTTAGAGGGGGGTCTAGTTTTCGAGGTTCTAGCTCCAGGCCTCAATTTCAAAGAGGCACCTGGTCCAACCGGGGTAGATCATTCCGACGAGGTTACTCCGGTAACTGATCAAATTTCACAAAAAGTAGCAGGTTTTAACCTAGCACCTTCACCTGTATGTTTGGCTAATTTAGACGTAGAATTACAGTATTATCAACATCCAGATCGTGAGATATTACAACAAGGGTTTCATCAAGGTTTCTATATTAATTATACAGGACCTAGGGAATGCAGAGACTCCAAGAATCTTAAATCTGTTTATCAATATCCAACGGTGGTTAAGAACAAAATTGATAAAGAACTTGCTGCCGGGCGGATAGCAGGTCCATTTCAAATAAGACCCTTTGACACGTTAAGAGTATCTCCTATTGGCCTGGTTCCTAAAAAGACCCCTGGGGAATTTAGACTTATTCATCATTTGTCACACCCGGTGGGCCAGTCTGTAAATGATTTTATAGATCCAAAGTTGACTACAGTTTCTTATACAAGCTTTGATGAAGCTGTTTTTATGTTACAGGATCTTGGCAAGCATTGCAAAATTTTTAAATTAGATATCAAAAGCGCATTTAGGCTATTGCCAGTTCATCCTGCTGATTTTGAACTTTTAGGTTTTAAATTCAATGACCAATTTTATTTTGATAAGTGTATGCCATTTGGGTGCTCCATAAGTTGTAGTACTTTTGAGAAATTTGCTACCTTCCTGGAAGCATGTGTTAAGCGTAGGATGAATTCAGGTAAACTGATACATTACCTTGATGATTACTTAGGGGGGGACACATCACAAGCGAGGTCTAAGCAGGTCATGATATGTGTTCAAACTTGTATGAATGAACTGGGTGTCCCACTCGCTGATGAAAAAACTGAAGGCCCGTGTGAAAGATTATCATTTCTTGGTTTAGAGTTGGATTCAAGTGAGATGGTAGTAAGAATTCCATTAGACAAAATTGCCGAATTGGTAGAAAAAATTTGCTTTGTATTAGGCAAGGAGAAAGTAACTCTGAAGGTAATGCAGTCTCTAATTGAGTCATTGAATTTTTGCTGCAGGGCTATTGTATGTGGTCGTGCTTTTTGTAGACGACTGATCAATGCTACTTGTGGTCTAACTGAGCCATACCATCATCTGCGTGTTTCCAAAGAAATAAAGTTAGACCTAAACATGTGGCTGCAGTTTTTTCGTAAGCACAATGGTATTTCTGTTTTTAATGACCGTTTTTGGTTATGTAATGATGACTTGGATCTATACACTGACAGTGCAGCAGGGCCGGATAGAGGTTTTGGCATTTATTGTCAGGGAAGTTGGTCTTACGCTAGATGGCCTAAATTCTGGTACGAGCAGAATTACACTAGAGACATTACAGTCTTGGAAATATTTCCTATTCTAGTAGCGGTGACCATATGGTCGTTGAAATTTCAAAATAAGAGAATCAGATTCCATTGTGATAATAATGCGGTAGTACATATACTAAACACGATGACGTCTAAATCGGTTCATGTTATGTGTGTGGTTCGTTGGCTCGTTCTCACTTGTCTTAGATGGAATATAGTGGTTAAGTCGTCACATATTCAGGGTATTAAAAATGTTGCATGTGATGCATTGTCTCGTTTACAGTTGGAAAAGTTTCATCAGGTCGCACCAGACGCAGTTGCCGTGCCAGAACCAATACCTCCCCATCTCTGGAATGTCTTCAGTACAGAACTAGACAGTTACTGGACTCGGCTATAGCAGTCAACACTTCTGCAACCTATCGCAATGCTTTGAGAGCTTTTAAAAAATTCAGGATATCTTATAATTTTCAGGAGCAGTGGCCAGCAAGCCAGGAGCATATTATTATGTTTATTGCATACTGTTTTGAGTCTGGTTATGCACCTAGTACCATAACCACTTACGTATCGGGGATCAGTTATTGGCATAAGATTTTAAATGTCGGTGACCCTACAGAAGTATTTATGGTTAAGAAATTATTAGAAGGTTGCCGTAGATCTTGTTCGAGTAAGGATACCAGGGCTCCCATTACACTCACTATTCTTTCACGCATTTGTTCAATGTTGCCAACAGTTTGCTATGATGATTATGAATCAACACTTTTTAAAGCAGCATTCTTATTGGCCTATTTTGGCCTGTTCAGAATAAGTGAGCTTGTATATACATCACCATTACAGCCTCAAAGGCCCCTTTTAAAAAATGACGTAAGTTTATTTCGTCATTCAATCACGGTAAAATTACGACAGACAAAAACTAACCAACGGGGACCCCCCACTTTAATAGTACTGCCTTCAGAACATGATGCTTCATTGTGCCCAGTAGAAGCAATTAGAAGGCTTACCCAGTTAACAAAAGCAGCAAGCTTGTACTTTCTCAGCCATCAAAATGGTTCCCCCTTAACCAGAACCCAGTTTGCTCATGTTCTTGAGAAATGCCTTCCACTAAGTCCAAAATTCAAGACACATAGCTTCAGAATAGGTAGGGCAACACAACTGGCTTCCCAGGGTGTACCTTGTACGTCTATAATGAGAATGGGTCGTTGGCGGTCAAGAGCTGTGCTGGGTTATATTCGTCCATAGACACTGTTATAAATAGGTAATAATTCTATACATGCATACTGCAATTGGTGACTTTGATCAAGTTTGTTTAGCCAATCTACTACATAGGAAAATAAGCAGTTATTATTACTGGCTCTGTTTTTTATTAACTACAGATATATGGGTTATAGGAGACTCAATTCCTTATTGGGTTGGCTGTAGAGCAAGGGATAGGCAGTATTCAAGCTTGCGCTTGCCCGGTGGATTGACAGTGGCATGGTTCGGGCAACGTGGCATGTCAATAACACAGTTCAACCATCTTATTCAACTGAAGATATTGTTCATGCAGTCTCCAAAGATGATATTCTTTCACCTAGGAGGGAATGATTTAACCTCACTACCTCAGACGGCAATTTTTAATAAGTTAAGATCAGCCTTCAGATATCTTTCTTCAACGTTCCCTAACACTTCAATTGTATGGTGTGATATTTTGCAACGTATGGTCTGGGGAGCAGCTGACCTAGAGAAAATTGAGCAAAAGCGCCTTAGGGTTAATCGTTATGCACGACAACAAATAAGGTTAATAGGGAAAGGGGCCCATATGATGTTCGATATAGATACTTCGACACCTGGCTTCTACAGGGCGGATGGTATACATCTTTCACCAGTGGGTCTGGATTTTTATATCGATGCCTTACGTGAAAAAATAATTTCCCTGGTTTAAGCCGGTTGAGCCCGCAGTCTTGATATCATGCAGTTAAGGCTAGTATTTTGGCGGAAAATTTTCAATTTTTGTGGCGGAAAATCCTAGCAGTCGGGAGATCTGAGTATACTGAGAATAATTACTAAATTTATATATATAACCTAATTCATAAGATAACGATTGATTACTTTTCTGAGGGCCAGTCTAGGCTGGCAATCCCTTGTCTGGCAGTCATTGTTATTCTTTATTTTCATCATGTTATAGTTTGTGCTGGGTTATGCTCGATGCGTGGAATAGTCTCTGTGCTAGGCGTGCTCAAGCAGGTGTATATAAGTTGGTATTTGGCGTATATGGTGTTGGCGTATATCTTGCGTATTTGGCGTACTTAGCGTATTTGGTGTACTTTGCGTATTTGGCGTATTTGGTATACTTTGCGTATTTGGCGTTCATGGCACTGATGAAGGTAATAGTGTCATATATGTGTGATTATTAACATTTATAGGCTATTCCCTGGCAAAGGGTGATTCGTAAGAGTTAACTTGGTCTCCCGGCTGTTTGGGCTTTCCGACCATTACCGTCCAGGCCACAACCGTGGTAGAACTGGCAAGGTAATTTCATTGCGGCCAGTTTTACATCCACTCATATTCATAATTTCAATACATATTGATTTGTTTGATTTGATGTTCAGGGCATAATATAGTTGCTGTTTAATGCAAGGTATGCAAACAGTATTAAAGTTATAGTCCATTGTTATTAATGTTAGTTATTATATCTTGGTGCATCTAACGCAGCATATGGTTTTATGTGTTTTCTATTTGCCAAGTCATAAAATAAGACCGATTATTTCGTTTAGATATAAATCGAATTTATTTTTGTTTGAGCAAGACGTATTTTTGGTGGGTTCTGACTGAAGTCAAAGGGAGATAAGACCGTATAGAATATCTGGGTTACCGGTATACGGGCTTTACTGCCTCCCGTCACATTCGGAAACTTTGGTTTTTATCGTCACTTTGGTCACATGTTTTTAGCAGTGCGCACAAGAAAAACCACCCTCCCACCCTGTCATTGAAATGTTGTAATAAGTTCATGTTAATTTTCAGTTGGTAATATGGATGGTTACATGTACTTAGGTGTATAAATAAATGTATTTTAAATGAAAAGTGGCAATGACTATTGTTAAGTAATATGATTGAGTAACTTTGGATATTGATATTACATGTATGAAAGGCTGATACTGGTGCTGTAAAATGTGAAGGCGTTCGATTTTGGTTAATGTAATATTGCTATTTAGTTATATATTCGCCATGTTAAGGTGGTGATACTGCCGTTAGTTTGTTTTATGATTTCAGTGTATTCGCATTGTTTACATCTGTAATACAAGCCTGCCAGGAAGCATTCAAGTCAAATCCTTGTAATCGCATGAAACAAACATGGTTTGTTGCCAACATACCCAAAGTTCTCCAGTGTGATATTGGTCGATATGCCGAGGACACTTGAACACAGTAGGGTTACAGATTAGTTTGCCTACTGTTTAGATGTTTTTTGTGTTTCGGTGTGTTTCAACATGAATGCATCTGTATCACGGTAACATTTTAATCTAAGATGCCTTACCCTGTATCCCATGTTACAAACACGAACTATATGAAAACATTTGTGTTATCAGGATATACCTATCTACATGGGATGTCAGTTCTAACAATGGGATTCATCATGGATATTGTATGACAAGGATGTCGAATGTATAAACGTTGTTAAGAGTCATGTTTTCGATATGCTTCACAGATGCAGGCTTATATGTATCTATAGTGCGGATATAATGTGATTAATTTAATATGTGTTATTGTGAATTGTCATGACTTTTGTTGATGATATGAATGCATTTTATATGTTATTGGGACCGGTTTGCAGTTCCTTGGTGTGTAGATACTAGATGGCAGGTTGCTGAGGCAGTCGCAATGCGGAAAATCCTAGCAGTCGGGAGATCTGAGTATACTGAGAATAATTACTAAATTTATATATATAACCTAATTCATAAGATAACCATTGATTACTTTTCTGAGGGCCAGTCTAGGCTGGCAATCCCTTGTCTGGCAGTCATTGTTATTCTTTATTTTCATCATGTTATAGTTTGTGCTGGGTTATGCTCGATGCGTGGAATAGTCTCTGTGCTAGGCGTGCTCAAGCAGGTGTATATAAGTTGGTATTTGGCGTATATGGTGTTGGCGTATATCTTGCGTATTTGGCGTACTTAGCGTATTTGGTGTACTTTGCGTATTTGGCGTACTTGGCGTATTTGGTATACTTTGCGTATTTGGCGTTCATGGCACTGATGAAGGTAATAGTGTCATATATGTGTGATTATTAACATTTATAGGCTATTCCCTGGCAAAGGGTGATTCGTAAGAGTTAACTTGGTCTCCCGGCTGTTTGGGCTTTCCGACCATTACCGTCCAGGCCACAACCGTGGTAGAACTGGCAAGGTAATTTCATTGCGGCCAGTTTTACATCCACTCATATTCATAATTTCAATACATATTGATTTGTTTGATTTGATGTTCAGGGCATAATATAGTTGCTGTTTAATGCAAGGTATGCAAACAGTATTAAAGTTATAGTCCATTGTTATTAATGTTAGTTATTATATCTTGGTGCATCTAACGCAGCATATGGTTTTATGTGTTTTCTATTTGCCAAGTCATAAAATAAATATTAATATATATATGGACAATTGAAGCAGATACTGCAACATTATTTAAATCACCATTGCTTTTGCAGCAGATTAAAGGTGTAATGATCAGTTTTTTCCCCCCACACAGTTTATCCCCCGGGGGATAAAACGGGCCTGCCCAGTATGGTAAAAATTATTTGTACCACATGTAAATTAGAGGGAAAAATCTTAACTATTGGGAATTCTGGTAAATATAAATATTTGATAACCATACTTACTCTCCATACAAACGTTGTTAGAGAAGAACCAATCTACCGGACAGACGCAGGTTCCCGAACATTCAGCATTGGCTGTTCCACATTGTGACATCATATTACATGACTCACCATAACCAAGGTCTACAATAAGAAATTTTGTCAAACATGGCATACAAATAGTCATGTTTGTTCCAGGTCATAGAGATTTATGTCAAACATGGCATACACATAGTCATGTTTGTTCAAGGTCACAGAGATTTATGTCAAACATGGCATAAAAGTAGTCAAGTATGTTCAAGGTCACAAAGATTGTTCAAGGTCACAAAGATATTTGTCAAACATGGCATACAAATAGTCATGTATGTTCAAGGTCACAGAGATTTTTGTCAAACATGGCTAACAAATAGTCATGTATGTTCAAGGTCACAGAAAGTTTTAACCTCAACCAATCAATCTTTAATTACTATTAAGTATCTCTTGGTCAATACCAACCCATACATAATAAGTACAAGAGGTATTTGGCATACAAATAGTCATTTATGATCGAGGTCACAGTGAATTGTTAACTACATGTATAAAGTATCTAAAGGTCATGACCAACTCATACAAAAAGGTTGAGTATCCTAGGTCAAACTGCTCTATCCTGATTGGTTAATAACTACCTTCCAGTAATCTACTGTCCAACCAACAGACAGACAGACAGGATGGCTGTCACTAAATGGCCATATACATGAATTACAATTAGTTTTTTACATGAAAAAATTTGAAAAAAAATAGGCAAATTCAAACCATTTTTTTAAAGAAAACTGGGGGACATTTTTGTATTTGTTAACAAAATAGTATTTAATGAAGTTAAACAACTTACATGTAAAACATTGTTCAGTAGTATTATCATAATAGTGTGTTTCTGGACATCCACAGATATTGTCTATACAATGTTCCGTTCCACATTCCATGTCAGCCATACATATACCTCCAAACAGTTTGTCTACAAGTAAATCAACATGTCAGCCATACATATACCTCCAAACAGTTTGTCTATAAGTAAATCAACATATGTTAGCCATACATATACCTCCAAACAGTTTGTCTACAAGTAAATCAACATGTCAGCCATACATATACCTCCAAACAGTTTGTCTACAAGTAAATCAACATGTCAGCCATACATATACCTCCAAACAGTTTGTCTACAAGTAAATCAACATGTCAGCCATACATATACCTCCAAACAGTTTGTCTACAAGTAAATCAACATATGTTAGCCATACATATACCTCCAAACAGTTTATCTACAGGTAAATCAACATGTCAGCCATACATATATATCCAAACAGTTTGTCTACAAGTAAATCAACATGTCAGCCATACATATACCTCCAAACAGTTTGTCTACAAGTAAATCAACATATCAGCCATACATATACCTCCAAACAGTTTGTCTACAAGTAAAAATCAGGCATAGCATTCATACTGAAGATACAGGTAAATGTGTACATCAACATTATAAATAATAGTATTTCGGGTTTATTATGTGAGTTTCGTTACAATTGGAATGATAAAACAAATATATAATTTATAATTTCAAAGCAAAAGTCATATTTGTGTTTGGTTTTTGAGTTATGGGGCCAGTTCTTAACGCTAGCGCCAGTTCCTCTTAAGTGTAAGACAATTTAAATATTTTATGACCCCAGGGCTCATAAAATAAATTCGATTTTTATATCAATTGTTTTATAAAAATGCCATCACTTCTGGAAGAAAGCAAAGCGTCAACAGCCAAATTGTAATGCATTTTAATAAATGCAAATATAGTTTTTGGCCTACTTTATGGTGATTTTTAACACCAATGCACCTTTAACATTTGCACTAAGTAGAAAAAGGGGGCATAATTTCAACAAAATGCCTGATAGAGTTACCTACTCCTGCATATGGGTTGGGGTCATCATGGCAAACAAGTATGCAAAGTATGAAAGCAACATCTCAAAGGACTTAGAGAATATAAGAGGTTAAAAAACCTGTTCCTAAACTTTAACAAAAGTGTTACGCCGTTGCCGACGCTTGGATGACTGCAAAAGCTCCCCTTATTCTATAATAGTGGAGCTAAAAATCTGCCAATCAACAACTGTTGCTATGCAACACAAACAAATTACCTGACAGACAGGAAGTTCCAGACTCATAAGTTTTCTCAGGACATGCACATAGGTTTCCATAGCAACCAGCACCAGTGAACAAACACTCCATGTCATTGTTACACGATTCTCCATTGTCGATTTCTGTCAAATAATAATATTCACATAAACATTTTTTTTGCACCTAAGGTGAGAATTGAAACTATACTGTACATGAGTGACATCACCTAGCAATTCAAAATATGAATGAAGAGACCACTCAACTATCACATTTAAGACATTTTAATTTCTTCATACCATGATTCATTGTAAGCAAAAATGTAAGCTTGAGGAAATGTTGGTGAATTTAGTAAACTCTTGGAAATCATCAGCATTTCCACTTTGCTAACGTAACAACTTATACATAGAGGATTGATCACAAATCGTCAATTGGTATAACCTTTTATTGAATGAGTTCTGGAAAGTATATTAAGTGAGCCTCTCTTGCTTAAAAAACATACTCCTTTACATAAACAACACCAAAAAAAACATCACTTACTCGATAAAATGACCTCATTAAGGCAGTAAAGTGATGTCATTTGAACGCTATACTTGAATACAAGGAGTCGTGTGATTATAGTAATTTACTATCTACAAAATTTACAAAGTCCAATATCACTCAAATTATCAACTAGATTTGAAAAATGAAGTATAAAGTGAAAATGATTGACTGAAAGTAAGTTACGTGGACGACATGATGTATCATAGTAGGTTCCTGATGGACACATACAGACATCCTCACATGTTGAACCTTCTACTCCACACTCCTCTGTCTCCAAACAAATCTCATCCAGTGCTTTCACTACAAATCAAACAATTTGTCAAACCTTTTTTATACTTTTTTATACTTTTTCTATACTATTTTTAATACAATTTTTATATTATTTCTAATAATTTTTTTATACTATTTCATACCATTTTTTTATACTATTTTAGTACTATTTAATACTGTATTTTCCTCCCACCCATATGCATAAAAAATGTAATAGGTTACCTAGTGTATATGAGAATGAAATGATATGACTTACATGGTATACATATAGTGTCAGCGAGGAGTGTATTGTCCGGACATAAACACATGCTTGTAACGGCATCACATACTGCATTCTCTGTGATACATTCATCTACTATGTTAGAACAACTTTCATTGTAAGACTTTTCTGTAAGAAAAATAGTGATCCAGGATTAATTTATAAATATTTGAATCCATTATATTCTTGCTTGTTTGTGTGTATTTTGGTACAATGTTTGGACAGTACAACACTGGATTAAGTAGACACTTCTGATTGTACTTGGTATTCATGCAACTGTGTTAGTCCCGCGAGGCTTTGGCGGCTATAAGAGGCAATGATTTGGCAGGTTCTTCTTCTGTGTCCAGGAAAATCGTTGAACAACATTGCTAAAAACCATAAACTAGAAAGTTTAATACACAAAAACATATGTCTCCCACAAGAGCTATATAACAATCACTGGTCACATTATCCTAACACTGGGCGAACCAGCAGTGGATCAAACATGCAACCTCTCAGACTGGAGAAGGACACTCTACCACTACGCTTTAGAGGCAGATGGTACGCTCAGTTCTGTTCTGTTATATTCTGACACATGTACATGGATCATACAGATATACCAGGAAAAACGTCTATACATAAAACATATTGTAATATACTGCGTTAATTTTGCGACTTCTAGAACTGTTTTTAGCTGACAAACAGAAACACCCTTTGTAACCAAGAATGATTTAACAATAATGTAAATACTGTTAACTGAAGCCCACAATTGCCATTAAGCACATGCATATTTCCCGTGTTTTCTTCTCAGTCGGCCAAAAACCATGGGTTACATGGGTACTGTTGATGCCGTTTGCAGGCTTCATTTATTCATGATATCATTAGTGTTAAGTTATGCTTAGTAAGAAAGGGTGTTTCTTTTTATGGACAAAAAATGAATAGAAAATATGATGTATAAATGAGTTGTAGCAGGTGAAAACTTTACTACAATTATTTCCCTGGTACATATACTGTTCATGCACACACTTACTGATAACACATTGATCAGAGTTGGTATCATGTATATAGTTCTCCATACAACCACATGTAGTCGAACATCGACCACTTCTCGTCATACACTGTTTGTCCATAGTGCAGCCTTCTCCGAAACCAACCTCTGCAAAATATAAATGTACATTACATAACTCATAGTACAGAAAACCTTAAATTCCAGACTAAAATGGAAACCTTCAAAATCAACCTCTGAGATATACAGCTACATGCCAGTATATGTTTCATAGCTCAGAAGAAAAATCTTAATTCTAGAATCTAGTTGAGACCTACAAATATTCCTTCCTATTTATTCAGTTATTATGAACTCCAAGAAGCACACAAAAAGTTTCTTTCAAACAAGGGCTCTAACACTGCAGACATGTCTCTAACCCTGCAGACATGTCTCTAACCCTGCAGACATGTCTCTAACCCTGCAGACATGGCTCTAACCCTGCAGACATGTCTCTAACCCTGCAGACATGGCTCTAACCCTGCAGACATGTCTCTAACCCTGCAGACATGTCTCTAACACTGCAGACATGGCTCTAACACTGCAGACATGTCTCTAACACTGCAGACATGGCTCTAACACTGCAGACATGTCTCTAACCCTGCAGACATGTCTCTAACACTGCAGACATGGCTCTAACACTGCAGACATGTCTCTAACACTGCAGACATGTCTCTAACACTGCAGACATGTCTCTAACCCTGCAGACATGTCTCTAACACTGCAGACATGGCTCTAACACTGCAGACATGTCTCGAACACTGCAGACATGTCTCTAACACTGCAGACATGGCTCTAACACTGCAGACATGTCTCTAACACTGCAGACATGGCTCTAACACTGCAGACATGTCTCTAACACTGCAGACATGTCTCTAACACTGCAGACATGTCTCTAACACTGCAGATATGTCTCTAACACTGCAGACATGTCTCTAACACTGCAGACATGTCTCTAACACTGCAGACATGGCTCTAACACTGCAGACATGGCTCTAACACTGCAGACATGTCTCTAACACTGCAGACATGGCTCTAACACTGCAGACATGGCTCTAACACTGCAGACATGGCTCTAACACTGCAGACATGTCTCTAACACTGCAGACATGTCTCTAACACTGCAGACATGGCTCTAACACTGCAGACATGGCTCTAACACTGCAGACATGGCTCTAACACTGCAGACATGTCTCTAACACTGCAGACATGGCTCTAACACTGCAGACATGTCTCTAACACTGCAGACATGTCTCTAACACTGCAGACATGGCTCTAACACTGCAGACATGGCTCTAACACTGCAGACATGGCTCTAACACTGCAGACATGTCTCTAACACTGCAGACATGGCTCTAACACTGCAGACATGTCTCTAACACTGCAGACATGTCTCTAACACTGCAGACATGGCTCTAACACTGCAGACATGTCTCTAACACTGCAGACATGTCTCTAACACTGCAGACATGGCTCTAACACTGCAGACATGGCTCTAACACTGCAGACATGGCTCTAACACTGCAGACATGGCTCTAACACTGCAGACATGGCTCTAACACTGCAGACATGGCTCTAACACTGCAGACATGGCTCTAACACTGCAGACATGGCTCTAACACTGCAGACATGGCTCTAACACTGCAGACATGGCTCTAATACTGCAGACATGGCTCTAACACTGCAGACATGGCTCTAACACTGCAGACATGTCTCTAACACTGCAGACATGTCTCTAACACTGCAGACATGGCTCTAACACTGCAGACATGGCTCTAACACTGCAGACATGGCTCTAACACTGCAGACATGGCTCTAACACTGCAGACATGGCTCTAACACTGCAGACATGTCTCTAACACTGCAGACATGGCTCTAACACTGCAGACATGGCTCTAATACTGCAGACATGGCTCTAACACTGCAGACATGGCTCTAACACTGCAGACATGTCTCTAACACTGCAGACATGTCTCTAACACTGCAGACATGTCTCTAACACTGCAGACATGGCTCTAACACTGCAGACATGGCTCTAACACTGCAGACATGTCTCTAACACTGCAGACATGTCTCTAACACTGCAGACATGGCTCTAACACTGCAGACATGGCTCTAACACTGCAGACATGGCTCTAACACTGCAGACATGTGTGAATGCTCTAACACTGCAGACATGGCTCTAACACTGCAGACATGTCTCTAACACTGCAGACATGTCTCTAACACTGCAGACATGGCTCTAACATTGCAGACATGGCTCTAACACTGCAGACATGTGTGAATGCTCTAACACTGCAGACATGGCTCTAACACTGCAGACATGGCTCTAACACTGCAGACATGGCTCTAACACTGCAGACATGGCTCTAACATTGCAGACATGTCTCTAACACTGCAGACATGTCTCTAACACTGCAGACATGGCTCTAACACTGCAGACATGGCTCTAACACTGCAGACATGGCTCTAACACTGCAGACATGGCTCTAACACTGCAGACATGGCTCTAACACTGCAGACATGGCTCTAACACTGCAGACATGGCTCTAACATTGCAGACATGTCTCTAACACTGCAGACATGTCTCTAACACTGCAGACATGGCTCTAACACTGCAGACATGGCTCTAACACTGCAGACATGGCTCTAACACTGCAGACATGGCTCTAACATTGCAGACATGGCTCTAACATTGCAGACATGGCTCTAACACTGCAGACATGGCTCTAACACTGCAGACATGGCTCTAACACTGCAGACATGGCTCTAACACTGCAGACATGGCTCTAACATTGCAGACATGGCTCTAACACTGCAGACATGGCTCTAACACTGCAGACATGGCTCTAACACTGCAGACATGGCTCTAACACTGCAGACATGGCTCTAACATTGCAGACATGTGTGAATGCTCTAACACTGCAGACATGTCTCTAACACTGCAGACATGACTCTTACACTGCAGACATGGCTCTAACACTGCAGACATGGCTCTAACACTGCAGACATGGCTCTAACACTGCAGACATGGCTCTAACACTGCAGACATGTGTGAATGCTCTAACACTGCAGACATGTCTCTAACACTGCAGACATGGCTCTAACACTGCAGACATGGCTCTAACACTGCAGACATGGCTCTAACACTGCAGACATGGCTCTAACACTGCAGACATGGCTCTAACACTGCAGACATGGCTCTAACACTGCAGACATGGCTCTAACACTGCAGACATGGCTCTAACATTGCAGACATGGCTCTAACACTGCAGACATGGCTCTAACACTGCAGACATGGCTCTAACACTGCAGACATGGCTCTAACACTGCAGACATGGCTCTAACATTGCAGACATGTGTGAATGCTCTAACACTGCAGACATGTCTCTAACACTGCAGACATGACTCTTACACTGCAGACATGGCTCTAACACTGCAGACATGGCTCTAACACTGCAGACATGGCTCTAACACTGCAGACATGGCTCTAACACTGCAGACATGTGTGAATGCTCTAACACTGCAGACATGTCTCTAACACTGCAGACATGGCTCTAACACTGCAGACATGGCTCTAACACTGCAGACATGGCTCTAACACTGCAGACATGGCTCTAACACTGCAGACATGGCTCTAACACTGCAGACATGTCTCTAACACTGCAGACATGGCTCTAACACTGCAGACATGTCTCTAACACTGCAGACATGGCTCTAACACTGCAGACATGGCTCTAACACTGCAGACATGGCTCTAACACTGCAGACATGGCTCTAACACTGCAGACATGGCTCTAACACTGCAGACATGTCTCTAACACTGCAGACATGGCTCTAACACTGCAGACATGGCTCTAATACTGCAGACATGGCTCTAACACTGCAGACATGGCTCTAACACTGCAGACATGTCTCTAACACTGCAGACATGTCTCTAACACTGCAGACATGTCTCTAACACTGCAGACATGGCTCTAACACTGCAGACATGGCTCTAACACTGCAGACATGTCTCTAACACTGCAGACATGTCTCTAACACTGCAGACATGGCTCTAACACTGCAGACATGGCTCTAACACTGCAGACATGGCTCTAACACTGCAGACATGTGTGAATGCTCTAACACTGCAGACATGGCTCTAACACTGCAGACATGTCTCTAACACTGCAGACATGTCTCTAACACTGCAGACATGGCTCTAACATTGCAGACATGGCTCTAACACTGCAGACATGTGTGAATGCTCTAACACTGCAGACATGGCTCTAACACTGCAGACATGTCTCTAACACTGCAGACATGGCTCTAACATTGCAGACATGGCTCTAACACTGCAGACATGGCTCTAACATTGCAGACATGTCTCTAACACTGCAGACATGGCTCTAACATTGCAGACATGGCTCTAACACTGCAGACATGGCTCTAACACTGCAGACATGGCTCTAACACTGCAGACATGGCTCTAACACTGCAGACATGGCTCTAACATTGCAGACATGTCTCTAACACTGCAGACATGTCTCTAACACTGCAGACATGGCTCTAACACTGCAGACATGGCTCTAACACTGCAGACATGGCTCTAACACTGCAGACATGGCTCTAACATTGCAGACATGGCTCTAACATTGCAGACATGGCTCTAACACTGCAGACATGGCTCTAACACTGCAGACATGGCTCTAACACTGCAGACATGGCTCTAACACTGCAGACATGGCTCTAACATTGCAGACATGGCTCTAACACTGCAGACATGGCTCTAACACTGCAGACATGGCTCTAACACTGCAGACATGGCTCTAACACTGCAGACATGGCTCTAACATTGCAGACATGGCTCTAACACTGCAGACATGGCTCTAACATTGCAGACATGTGTGAATGCTCTAACACTGCAGACATGTCTCTAACACTGCAGACATGACTCTTACACTGCAGACATGGCTCTAACACTGCAGACATGGCTCTAACACTGCAGACATGGCTCTAACACTGCAGACATGGCTCTAACATTGCAGACATGGCTCTAACATTGCAGACATGGCTCTAACACTGCAGACATGGCTCTAACACTGCAGACATGTGTGAATGCTCTAACACTGCAGACATGTCTCTAACACTGCAGACATGGCTCTAACACTGCAGACATGGCTCTAACACTGCAGACATGGCTCTAACACTGCAGACATGTGTGAATGCTCTAACACTGCAGACATGTCTCTAACACTGCAGACATGGCTCTAACACTGCAGACATGGCTCTAACACTGCAGACATGTGTGAATGCTCTAACACTGCAGACATGGCTCTAACACTGCAGACATGTCTCTAACACTGCAGACATGTCTCTAACACTGCAGACATGGCTCTAACATTGCAGACATGGCTCTAACACTGCAGACATGTGTGAATGCTCTAACACTGCAGACATGGCTCTAACACTGCAGACATGTCTCTAACACTGCAGACATGGCTCTAACATTGCAGACATGGCTCTAACACTGCAGACATGGCTCTAACATTGCAGACATGTCTCTAACACTGCAGACATGGCTCTAACATTGCAGACATGGCTCTAACACTGCAGACATGGCTCTAACACTGCAGACATGGCTCTAACACTGCAGACATGGCTCTAACACTGCAGACATGGCTCTAACATTGCAGACATGTCTCTAACACTGCAGACATGTCTCTAACACTGCAGACATGGCTCTAACACTGCAGACATGGCTCTAACACTGCAGACATGGCTCTAACACTGCAGACATGGCTCTAACATTGCAGACATGGCTCTAACATTGCAGACATGGCTCTAACACTGCAGACATGGCTCTAACACTGCAGACATGGCTCTAACACTGCAGACATGGCTCTAACACTGCAGACATGGCTCTAACATTGCAGACATGGCTCTAACACTGCAGACATGGCTCTAACACTGCAGACATGGCTCTAACACTGCAGACATGGCTCTAACACTGCAGACATGGCTCTAACATTGCAGACATGGCTCTAACACTGCAGACATGGCTCTAACATTGCAGACATGTGTGAATGCTCTAACACTGCAGACATGTCTCTAACACTGCAGACATGACTCTTACACTGCAGACATGGCTCTAACACTGCAGACATGGCTCTAACACTGCAGACATGGCTCTAACACTGCAGACATGGCTCTAACATTGCAGACATGGCTCTAACATTGCAGACATGGCTCTAACACTGCAGACATGGCTCTAACACTGCAGACATGTGTGAATGCTCTAACACTGCAGACATGTCTCTAACACTGCAGACATGGTTCTAACACTGCAGACATGGCTCTAACACTGCAGACATGGCTCTAACACTGCAGACATGTGTGAATGCTCTAACACTGCAGACATGTCTCTAACACTGCAGACATGGCTCTAACACTGCAGACATGGCTCTAACACTGCAGACATGGCTCTAACACTGCAGACATGGCTCTAACACTGCAGACATGTCTCTAACACTGCAGACATGGCTCTAACACTGCAGACATGGCTCTAACACTGCAGACATGGCTCTAACACTGCAGACATGGCTCTAACACTGCAGACATGGCTCTAACACTGCAGACATGGCTCTAACACTGCAGACATGTGTAAATGCTCTAACACTGCAGACATGGCTCTAACACTGCAGACATGGCTCTAATACTGCAGACATGGCTCTAACACTGCAGACATGGTTCTAACACTGCAGACATGGCTCTAACACTGCAGACATGGCTCTAATACTGCAGACATGGCTCTAATACTGCAGACATGGCTCTAACACTGCAGACATGGCTCTAACACTGCAGACATGGCTCTAACACTGCAGACATGCGTGAATGCTCTAACACTGCAGACATGGCTCTAACACTGCAGACATGGCTCTAACACTGCAGACATGGCTCTAACACTGCAGACATGGCTCTAACACTGCAGACATGCGTGAATGCTCTAACACTGCAGACATGCGTGAATGCTCTAACACTGCAGACATGCGTGAATGCTCTAACACTGCAGACATGCGTGAATGCTCTAACACTGCAGATATGAGTGAATGCTCTAACACTGCAGACATGCGTGAATGCTCTAACACTGCAGACATGCGTGAATGCTCTAACACTGCAGACATGGCTCTAACACTGCAGACATGCGTGAATGCTCTAACACTGCAGACATGGCTCTAACACTGCAGACATGCGTGAATGCTCTAACACTGCAGACATGGCTCTAACACTGCAGACATGCGTGAATGCTCTAACACTGCAGACATGCGTGAATGCTCTAACACTGCAGACATGCGTGAATGCTCTAACACTGCAGACATGCGTGAATGCTCTAACACTGCAGACATGAGTGAATGCTCTAACACTGCAGACATGCGTGAATGCTCTAACACTGCAGACATGCGTGAATGCTCTAACACTGCAGACATGGCTCTAACACTGCAGACATGGCTCTAACACTGCAGACATGGCTCTAACACTGCAAACATGGCTCTAACACTGCAGACTCTAACACTGCAGACATGCGTGAATGCCCTAACACTGCAGACATGGCTCTAACACTGCAGACATGCGTGAATGCTCTAACACTGCAGACATGTGTGAATGCTCTAACACTGCAGACTCTAACACTGCAGACATGCGTGAATGCTCTAACACTGCAGACATGCGTAAATGCTCTAACACTGCAGACATGGCTCTAACACTGCAGACATGCGTAAATGCTCTAACACTGCAGACATGGCTGTATCACTGCAGACATGCGTGAATGCTCTAACACTGCAGACATGGCTGTAACACTGCAGACATGCGTGAATGCTCTAACACTGCAGACATGGCTCTAACACTGCAGACATGGCATGCGTGAATGCTCTAACACTGCAGACATGGCTCTAACACTGCAGACATGGCTCTAACACTGCAGACATGCGTGAATGCTCTAACACTGCAGACATGGCTCTAACACTGCAGACATGGCTCTAACACTGCAGACATGGCTCTAACACTGCAGACATGCGTGAATGCTCTTACACTGCAGACATGGCTCTAACACTGCAGACATGGCTCTAACACTGCAGACATGGCTCTAACACTGCAGACATGCGTGAATGCTCTAACACTGCAGACATGCGTGAATGCTCTAACACTGCAGACATGGCTCTAACACTGCAGACATGGCTCTAACACTGCAGACATGGCTCTAACACTGCAGACATGCGTGAATGCTCTAACACTGCAGACATGGCTCTAACACTGCAGACATGGCTCTAACACTGCAGACATGGCTCTAACACTGCAGACATGGCTCTAACACTGCAGACATGCGTAAATGCTCTAACACTGCAGACATGCGTGAATGCTCTAACACTGCAGACATGGCTCTAACACTGCAGACATGCGTGAATGCTCTAACACTGCAGACATGGCTCTAACACTGCAGACATGCGTGAATGCTCTATCACTGCAGACATGGCTCTAACACTGCAGACATGCGTGAATGCTCTAACACTGCAGACATGGCTCTAACACTGCAGACATGGCTCTAACACTGCAGACATGCGTGAATGCTCTAACACTGCAGACATGCGTGAATGCTCTAACACTGCAGACATGGCTCTAACACTGCAGACATGCGTGAATGCTCTAACACTGCAGACATGCGTAAATGCTTTGATAAAACAGTACCATGTACACTTTAAATCAATCAAAGTTTAAAGTGAAGCAAAATACTATAAAATCAAATTGTAAATCTTAAGACATGATAAATGAGTATATGTTTATTATTTGCTGTCAATGGATAGAGATTTATCAGTGAAAATATCTGTGATTTATCATTTTGTTATTTTCACTGTTTGAGAAGCTGGTTCCATAACCATACAGAAAACAAAACGCAATGTTAACGCAGCCGGCTTCAAACTATGTGTTACGTCATTATTGCGCCATAATTGTCACATTGTGACGTTCTTATTTCAACCTAATTTTTCCAATTTAGCAGAAAATTTGTTGATTTTTGGTGAAAGGTCAAATTTTATTTCACTCATAATCACAGAAATTTACAATTTATTATCGTTTCTGTAATCACTCAATGAAATAAAGTTCGATCTTACACCAAAATCAACAAATATCCTCTATATAATAAATACAGAAATGTAATATTTTCTGCCGTATGTTGACCATTCAATGTGGCATATATAAATAAAGAAATACTGCAAGGTCTATAATTATATCAAAGTATGAGAACTTACGATATTCGCACTGGATTCCATCATCATACATTCCTGTCGGACATTTACACGATATGTTACACATGGATCCCAATGTGATACATTCTGATACATCACTGCACAGTTGTCCAATAGGTTTTCCTGAAATAATGAGAAAAAAACAAAAGTTATCTTCCTTTTTTCACCAGAATGGCATTATTGCAGCAACAAGTGCTAAAAAGTTTTTGAAATACACGTAACTGCCTAAAATTACACAGTACAATGCCCAACAGGGACTTACTAGCTTTCAAAAGTAAAGTAAAGAGGTAAGAAAATGAAATACACATACAGTCAACTCTCGTTATCTCGAACTCGCTTATATCGAATTTTCCGTTATGTCGAAAAAAATTCCAGTCCTGAATTTTCGCCTTCTTTGTCTATATGAAATCTGGAGAACTATCTCGAAGTTTAGGCTCGAATTCGGCTCGAATTTTTCGGTATCTTGAATTATTTATTTGGTCCCGATTAACTAATTCGCATGTTAATTGTATTGTTCAACTCGAAGTCGGGTCGAATTCTGATTGTATCCGCCTAGCGCCAAATGTTTTTCACGCCTCCCCAGTATCCAATCTTCGATTTACCTGTATTTTCGTGCCTACTATTGTTGAACAATCATTTGTTTGCGACAGTTTACACAAACATGACATTTTGTCATGAAGATTCGAGTTGCGTCCAAACATCAATTAACATGTCATCTCAAACAATTGTTTGTAAAAATATTGATAAAGAGTAATACATGTACATTATTATCAAATTAAACATTTTGTATTGTATTGTATTGTATTGTATTGTATTGTATTGTATTGTATTGTATTGTATTGTATTGTATTGTATTATTATTTCTCAAGGATATGTCGTTCTTAGGACGTAGCAATATGGCGGGGACCCATAAAATGACAGACATTAGCAAACTTGCAACTTTGATGCCGAAAATTCTATCTCGAATTTTCGTTATGTCAAAGTTATTTCCACGGTCCCGTGAAATTCGAGATAACGAGAGTTGACTGTATTACAAACTGCTTAAAATTGCAATTCACTTCATAGTCAGCATATTACAAAAAAATAATAAAAATCTACCATGGAAGGCAGCACTAAACTAAAACAGATGAGCACCGAAACTTAAAAACCACAGACCACAATTACATGGCACAATGCCCATCTGGGATTCGACTAGCCTCCATCAGAGAAGAGTCAAAATGACTCCTGACTGTCAACTTTGAAGGGTCATCAAAATACAGTGTACAACATGAGGCAGGAGAAATAGTTCCCTGTACAACATGAGGCAGGAGAAATAGTTCCCTGTACAACATGAGGCAGGAAAAATAGTTCCCTGTACAACATGAGGCAGGAGAAATAGTTCCCTGTACAACATGAGGCAGGAGAAATAGTTCCCTGTACAACATGAGGCAGGAAAAATAGTTCCCTGTACAACATGAGGCAGGAGAAATAGTCCCTGTACAACATGAGGCAGGAGAAATAGTTCCCTGTACAACATGAGGCAGGAGAAATAGTTCCCTGTACAACATGAGGCAGGAGAAATAGTCCCTGTACAACATGAGGCAGGAGAAATAGTTCCCTGTACAACATGAGGCAGGAGAAATAGTTCCCTGTACAACATGAGGCAGGAGAAATAGTTCCCTGTACAACATGAGGCAGGAGAAATAGTTCAATATACTACATGACGCAGGTGAAAATAGTTCCCTATACTACATGGCGCAGGTGAAAATAGTTCAATATACTACATGACGCAGGTAAAAATAGTTCTGTATACTACATGACACAGGAGAAAATAGTTCTGTATAATACATGACGCAGGAGAAAATAGTTCTGATACTACATGACGCAGGTGAAAATAGTTCTGATACTACATGACGCAGGAGAAAATAGTTCTGTATACTACATGACCCAGGAGAAAATAGTTCTGTATACTACATGACGCAGGAGAAAATAGTTCTGTATACTACATGACTCAGGAGAAAATAGTTCTGTATACTACATGACCCAGGAGAAAATAGTTCTGTATACTACATGACTCAGGAGAAAATAGTTCTGTATACTACATGACGCAGGAGAAAATAGTTCTGTATACTACATGACACAGGAGAAAATAGTTCCGAATACTTACTGCGCATACAAGATGCATGGCTGAGGAAAAAGTCATCATCACAGGTACATGTGCCGGTATCCGAACATATAGCTTCTCCTGTCATACACTGTAGAGCACTGTTGACACAGCCTGATGCACCATATGCCAGCTCTGAAAACGATTAACAAGAGATGTTTGTAACGCATAGCAGCCTAATTATCATTTATGTTAAATGTCACAGTTACCAGGGAAGTGGCCAGTTGCAATAGAAGTTGCCAGTTGTCATAGAAGCTGCCAGTCTCGAAGAAAGGTGCAAGTTGTCCAAAGAGCGGCCAGTTTCCAAGGAAGGCGCCAGTTGTCAAAGAAGCGGCCAGTTTCCAAGGAAGTTGCCAGTTGTCAAAGAAGCGGCCAGATTCTAAGGAAGTTGACAGTTGTCAATGTAGTGGCCAGTTTCCAAAGAAGTTGCCAGTTGTCAAAGAATTGGCCAGTTTCCAAGGAAGTTGCCAGTAACTGTTGTCAAAGAATTGGCCAGTTTCCAAGGAAGTTGCCAGTAACTGTTGTCAAAGAATTGGCCAGTTTCCAAGGAAGTCACCAGCAGCTGAGGAATGACTAAGAAAGACACATAATTGATTGTCATACTTGACTTTCATATTTGACTTCAAATGCTGGTATAAAATCTACAAACTAAGACCTAAAACTAAATTCTTTGACAAAGAAAGAAGCAAACTAGAACAGAATCTGCCTGCTCGGATCCTACTGAGGCAAAATGCCTTATCCTGAAATAAAAAAGTATTTTTTCAGGTACCATTTGCATGCATTCCAACTCCAAAACTGTTTCAAACATTGTTTTAATGTTAAAGGTTTAATTTTTGCTTATGAGATTTGCAATGACAATAACCTGAGCTATGTACGCAGTTTACTATTTCAATTTCTTATTCTAATAGCTTCATTTAATGCCAGAAAGATTAGAACATTGATAGAACCCTCTGGAATTTACCTGAAAATATACTTTCTTCTGATGTCAGAAAAATAATCTATTGAAACAGGCAAATATTGAGAACAAACTTTTTGAATATCAAATTTTTCCAATTTCTGCAGAAAATATCTTTCTTTCCAGTGAAGCAAACCCAGATTTCCGGATTATTCTAGGTTTGTAGGATCCCTAAATTTGGACACACAATAAATAGGATCAAATTGAATGAAATCTACATACTGGTTGTGCATATATTTGTTTCTGAGTCATGATAGTGATCAAAGTCACATTTGCATGTAGTTGGTGTTCCTGTACAGAGGGCATTGGTTGTTGAACACCATGTTTCATCTACACACTGTCCGTCTATATCAATCACTGAAATATGGAAAACATGAGTTCAAAGTATACAAGTTATATAAAACATGAACTAAAACAAGACTTTTTCCCAACTTTGGTTAAATCCTGTATTTTTTGGAGAACATGGGGATGGGGGGAATAGTGTTCGTCGAAATAACTTACTTTAAACAAACATAACTAAATTTCCAATTATGTACACAGAAAATACCGATAAATGACCGAAATATTCACATAGAAACAATAATTTAAAGATAGAATGTTTTTACCTGAGGCCTTTATGTGGCAGACCTATTGGAATGCATGAAGCTATTTGGCTATGGAGGAGCACGGGACCAAGTATCAATGCCTGATTGGCTAATATCTCAGTCTGGCTTTTGACTTCAAGTTTAAAGTAACATGTTTTATCACTACAAAGTACCGGTCTACCTCTTATCTCGTCTATATGTATCTACTGTACACAAGCAGTATATGGAAACACAGTAAACACCGTGTTGGTACCACTGTACATAAACTCTTACATACAGGTTTCAAGTAGAGTTGGTTACCAGTAGGGTAGATAAACTGGTAATAAAGTCAGTAATACTAGTTGGTAAATTATCTGGCCACAGGAAACTATAACATGTCTGAGGGACAGACACCAACAAATCCCGTCAGTGAAAATCTAGCTCACCACTAAGGGTGATTTATTGGACTTATATACTGTTATTCTACTCTAATGACAATCTACAAGGTTTACAATGTGTGCATATTAATCCACCTCCCTTTATGCATTCAGCGACCGTTACAGAACTATCTGCCTTGTATATGATGGATAGCGTACTTACTGGATGTGCAGGATGTTTCATCTAACAGTAGACCATCTGGACAGTCACATACATCCTCAATACATGCAGCATTCTCGTACCAACAATAACTGTCACTCAAACAAGCTTCACCATTTGGTAGTTCTGTAGAATCAAGTACATTTATAAGTCTGCAAATATGTATAATATCTAATTCAATATGTCACACAGCCGATGACATATAGGTCCATAGGGCGGGTGTTTTCTGTTTCTATGTATTTTTTTATGAACCTTTATTTTACAGTCAGCTTCCTGCTGAAATATGGCAGGCATATGATTGCAACTACCCGTATTTGAACCAGGGTTGCCAGATTAGACGACAAATGCACTAACCACTGAGCTACGGAGTCATTACTTGTAAATATATGTTACACACATGTCACATTACTTGTAAATATATGTTACACACATGTCACATATATGTTACACACATGTCACATATATGTTACACACATGTCACATTAATAAACTTTTTACATACTTACTTAAATTAACTAATAATTACATTCAAGTTTGAATTGTGTATTTATTTATTTAATGATACAACAAGATTGATAGCTTGGTATGTAATGCTCTCAACTACAGATTGAGAGATCCCTGGATCGAATCTCTGCCAAGGCACTTGCTATAAATTTCTGAACTTTCACACCTAACTATCAATGAACTGGTGAGAAACCCAGAGGTTGTCCATCGGTGCTACAGACAAACAATAGAAAAACATAGAATGTTACATTTTCACAGAATAGCAACTAAGTATACATACTAGCTTTGCATTCATTCCCTTCAATGAAGTCCTCGTCAGAGCAGCCACAGATGCCTTGTATACATGTAGCATTTAATACCAAACATTCACCATCTCCATTGCAAGATTCACCATTCAAACTCTCTGAAATTGTGTATATACTATATAGTGCAGAAATAATAACCTGATCTAGATCTTCATGCATGAATAGATTTACCACAGAATACAGTACCAACTACCTTGTAATAATATTGCCCACATTTGGTGCCCCTCAGGCTACTTGGTGCATATGCAATATGTGGAGCAATATCAGACCTGAGGCGTAATGTCAGAACTGAGTTGTAATGTCAGAACTGAGCAGTAATGTCAGAACTGAGCAGTAATGTCAGAACTGAGCAGTAATGTCAGAACTGAGGAGCAATGTCAGACATTAGGAGCAATATCAGACCTAAGGAGCAATGTCAGAACTAAGGAGCAATGTCAGACCTGAGGAGCAATGTCAGACCTGAGGAGCAATTTTAAACCTGAGGAGCAATGTTGGGACTGAGGAGCAATGTCAGACTTGAGGAGCAATGTCAGACCTGTAGAGCAATGTCAGACCTGAGGAGCAATGTCAGACCTAAGGAGCAATGTCGGGACTGAGGAGCAATGTCAGACTTGAGGAGCAACATCAGACCTAAGGAGCAACGTCAGACCTAAGGAGCAATGTCAGACCTAAGGAGCAATATCAGACCTGAGGAGCAATGTTGGGACTGAGGAGCAATGTCAGACTTGAGGAGCAATGTCAGACCTTAGGAGCAATGTCAGACCTTAGGAGCAATGTATGACTTGAGGAGCTATGTCAGACCTGAGGAGCAATGTCAGACCTGTGGAGCAATGTCAGGCCTGTGGAGCAATGTCAGACCCCTCACCAATGTCAGACCTGAAGAGCAATGTCATTCCTGAGGAGCAATGTCAGACCTGAGGAGCAATGTCAGACCTGAAGAGCAATTTCGGGACTAAGGAGCAATGTCAGGGCTGGGGAGCAATGTCAGACCTGTGGAGCAATATCAGGCCTGTGGAGCAATGTCAGACCTGTGGAGCAATGTCAGGCATGTGGAGCAATGTCAGACCCCTCAGCAATGTCATACCTGAGGAGCAATATCATACCTGAGGAGCAATGTCAGACATGAGGAGCAATGTCAGACCTGAAGAGCAATTTCGGGACTAAGGAGCAATGTCTGGGCTGGGGAGAAATGTCAGACATGAGGAGCAATGTCAGATGTGACAGATTAAAGAAACAATGACTTACTATCAACACAAGCATCAATGAATTCAAACATAGAGTCATCACAATCACAGATGTCATCTACACTACATATAGCATGATCCAGTCGACATTGTTCAGATAATGTACAATTTTCACCTTGCTCCAATTCTGTAACAAATATCATAATACAATATACACAGTCATGAATAAATGACCAAAGTACTCCACTACTTCACTAATGTGTTTAAAGAGGCAGTCCCAACAGTTTTGATTAATAAAATTGATTTGAAAAAATTAGACATTGAATACAAAAAATAATTGTAAACCCCCATTGGCATTGGTTTCCAAGTTGTTACAAAGCACTGGCAGAGAAAAATTGTTGTTTGTAATTAGAATCTATTTTTCCTATTGAGTTCTATGTTGTTGGATATTTGCATGTTGTTTATTCCTGTAGGAACAATAATATACATACTTGGAGTACACTGTGGTCCGATCACAAGGTCTGATTCGTCCAGAAAGTCTGTAGGGCTACACATACATACATTCTCACAGTAGGCATCTAGTGCTGCACACTCATCATCAACACTACATAATGCACCATTAGCTTTCTCTGAAAAACATACAAACACAATCATTTATTTACCATTTAAAAGACAAGCATTTACAAAAATGTAACAAAAAATTAGATGCGTCTTTTACAATGATATAACCATCTTCCCAGTCTCCATTGGCTTGATTGTTTATTTGGGTTCAAAGTCATTTCTTAACAAATGTTTGTAAAATATGCAGCCAGTTCACAAACCAGTTTTTCTGGACTGCATCCCAACCAGTACTAATTTACCCTTCCACCAGGAACCAGATTTTTTACCGATACATAAAGGTATTCAAATCACTCATATAGCAAAATAGGTTTGTTAAAACATGTATGTCACACACAGCACTCAAATAGGCATTTATGTTTAAATCTTCTTAATGCCTAGGTCACAATTAACGGAAGGCATATCTAAAATGTAAAATATTACAATGGAACAATGTTGTAAAGCCATCAGGCCATGATCACCTGAAGCATCTCAAGAAGAAATCTCAGCTCAAATTAAGATTTCGCTCAATTTAGAGTTTGAATATAAAATACAAAATACATCAGAAGATTGTTCTGTAATAAACTCAGACTGATGTTTCTATTTTATGATGCCAATTTTGAGTCCATCCTCCCATGGAAATTACTTCAAAGATGAATGACAATATGTGAGATTACATTTAGCACAAATTGAGATCCTTTTGGAGATCAATGCCACAGATTAATTATGACTTACATACATACACACTTACCTAACAAGGTGGGCACTTGGCATACAGGAAAAACCATTTTTACTCTGTACTGCCCACAATCCCTTTCCGATTATTATTGGCAGGTGTCTGATAGGAGCAGACATAAAATCAATCAAGAGATAGAGGTGAGATACAAGGAATCCAGGTACATTACCCTAGCTTGTTTCAAAATGATTCCTTGGTTCTTTAACATGCTCCGTGTACAGCACCAATACATGCGAGACTACCTCTGGGTTTCCAACCAGTTCATCTCTAGCTGGGTGGGAAACACTGAAAAGAATTTCAGAAATGACCAAGTGTCCCAACTGAGGATCGAACCATGGCCCTTTCAATCAGTACTAAAGAGCGTTATCTGCTCGACCACCGTAATTATTATCAACTTACTATCAAGGCAAGCCTCAGAATCCATATTTTCATATAAAGATTCTGGACATCCACAGGTACCATCACACACAGCTCTATCATACTTGCATGCTAATATATCTATACACACTTCACCATTGATCACCTCTGGAAAATGAAAGATTAAATCAAGTTTATACATTTAGTTGATTGGGAAAAGTTGTACAACTTAAATACATCACACTGGACACCTCATTCCTGATATACCAATTATTACCTGTGCGCCTTGAGCGAGCAGGTATATTGGATAGCATAAAGTAAAAAGTCCAAGGAGGGGCACGTGACCTGTTTTCGATGGTTTACGATTTCATAAAAAAAATCCAAAATAAGATGCATTTTGTAAGAATGTTGTGAACTAGACTAATTCCATTATTCCATGCGGATAACATCGGTCTTTGTCGCATTGCAATAGTTTATTTACCGAAGAAATCAGAACTGTCCGAAATTTCAGTGAGCGCTAACCAATATTGAGACCATGGATCTAAACAGCAGGTGACTGCAGCTGCATAAGCACAGTGCTTCCCAGTCAATTGTCATGGAATTATCGGAATTGGTTTATGATCTTTGATATTGTTGAACACTGAAAACATGTCTTATGATAATACCTTTTAATGAACTGATACGAGGTTTTATTTATAAGCATATAAATATTATATGGAACAAGGGAGTCATAATATGCAATTAAGTGTCTTGAAAATTGGTTTGTTATATATGAAATTATTTAACAATTTGTTGTTAAATTTCGTATGTCAAATTATCGTGCATATAGTTTTCCTAATTTGAAAGCTACCGGCCTATCGCGCTTATTTTTTCTCTCACACTTTTGAGATTTTCATGCTTAATTTTATACACATCACCTGTTGAATTATGCAGGAACTATTTGACTTGTCTATTTTTGAAAGGCAACCATTTTGATCTCAGTATTGTGCAAGGGAAACTTCTTGTGTATGACTCATTAGTGGAGAGTTTAATCTTGGTATTTTGAAAGAGGAACTTCTTGTGTATGACTCATTAGTTGGGTTCGTATCAGATATATTGTGAAACTAACCAGGAAATTCTATAATCAAAGATCACAGATTTTTTAATTAAGAATTCATTCAAGTTTCACTTGCAAATCCCTGGTATATAATTAGTGCAAATTTTGTGTTTTAACTTTTAATGTAACTGAAGCATCCAGAATCCTAAACCATTTTAGCTAACAAAGTTGTGCAACTTATTTAATTACCAGGACAGATTGCTATATCAAAATAATTTCACGTACAATATAATCATTAATATTCATGGGAAATTTAATTTTGCGGATAACCAAAACCACGAAATCATTGTTCCCCAATGAACAATTATACAAATAAATATGTTAAGTTTACAGTGGCTGCCATACTTGCTTTCACGTTCTGTCAGGTATAAGACTGTGTTTTTGGCAAGTTTACTTGCATATATCAACACATGTAATAAAACAATAATCTGTTGGATTTTTGAATGATATCTGTTCATTTGTGAGAATTTTTTCCTTGCCAATTTTCATGATATCCGAAATTCTCGAAATTACATCCCCACGAAATAGTATTTTTCACCAAAACCTTGAAATTTTCTCCCATTGAAATTAAATGATTTTACAGTATATCACTTACGTTGGTCACATGACTGTTGAGCATTGTTGACAAATGTGCCGCCGGGGCATGTACATTGATTAGATAAACAAATTGATTGATTGTAGCTACATTCATTGTCTAAAGTGCAGCTTTCTCCATCTCCAAGTTCTGAAATCATCATAATATACAAGTTTTAAATGTATGCCTGATACAGAGAATAATAGGTTAGATAAACAGATAGATTGATTGTAGCTACATTCATCATCTAAAGTGCAGCTTTCTCCGTCTCAAAGTTCTGAAAGACAAAAACATTTGCCTACAATATCGATGCAACAAAGTTCAAAGTTGTCCAATTTAAGCCTAAGGTCCCACTGAGCATTTTTTGCCTTGGCGATGTACTCCCGATTTAAATTAATGAGCTAACAGGACATCGGGAACAAGTTCTTCGTGGTCTAGGGGAAGCTTCAAGGAAGTCATGAGACAGCTTTTTGTGATATCAGAAGGAATTGTGATGAATCCGGTGGTATCAGAAGAAATCGGGAGAACATCGCCGATGTGAAATTCCTCAGTGTGACCTAGGCTTTAGATATGAAGTTCTGTGGAAATTAGCTTGAAATCCAATGAGAAATGTAGAAGTTACATATAGAAGGGTATTTCTCTATAGGTATCAGAAATATACACAACAGCAGCTGCTGTCCTCTATTCTCACTTCCATGCTTGGATAGTATAATCAAAGCAACAAAGGTAAGCTTTGTAAGAAAACATTTTCATGAGGTAAACATTTTTCTTATTAGTAGTTCACGAGGTTAAACATTTGTGACTTCAACTTCAGAAAGAACTACTTCGGACATTATGTTTTACTGCCATTGTAAACTTAAAGTTAACAGGAATAAAATTTCACATTTGCACTGATGTCGTAAATATCAGATTTGTACCGATGTTGTAACTTTCAGATTTTACAATATAAAGGTGTAAGAATGTAACACATACTGTCACTACATTTGTCTTCCTGTGTGTTATAGAATGCGGTATCAGCACAATCACACATCTGGTTGATACACTCAGAGTGCTGGGTTGAACACTGATATCCGCCAGTACAAGCTCCACCAAACACAACCACTGTAAAAATAACACAATGTCATAATCTTATTACAAAATTACAGCTTTTTGGTATTATTACATAATTACTGTATTACCTCGTATTATCGCCCCCGGGTGATGCATTTTGCGAAAAAATAAATCCAGAGACAGTCAGAACTCGTATCCGGGCTACACGACCTCACATTTAGGCTTACATAACCTAAACGTGTCGCACGCTTCAGGTGACGTCATCCGTGTTAAATTTAATCAATACTGCAGCGTTAGGCCAGTTGAAAAAATCTACCGGTTTTCGTAGCATGGAGTCACGAGGGGTCTTACGCAATGTAAACTGAACGTAATACAGTTTGCTGAAGAAGTAAGAAACAAGTAATTGGCATGCGCCTAATCGGTAGATGTAGGGAGATCAAAGGCGGAGCTGACACTGGAACCCGATGTTTGATCCCTGACATCAAATGCGGGAACATTCCGTATTTGATGTCGGTATACACCCGCCCATCAGGCGAATATCGGTCAATCAATCGTTTTAACAAATATTTAATAGGTTGAGTCGTACTCATATCGACCGCGTGTTACGTAAGCAAGTTAAAATAAAGTCGACGATTGACTCGGGCGTACCGTATACACGATATTAAACATGTACAATGTAATTACTCAACTGTAATTAATTGATCGTTCGAATGGATTATCATGACTGGCTGTTATTCTGGATTTGTTTGGATAATTAGTTGGATTACCGTAGGACCAATTATTAAAGGTAAGATTTTTTTGGTTCAAAAATCAGCGGGGCCGTTTATTAGAGAGGGGCGATAATACGAGGTAATACGGTACAGCTTTTTGGTATTATTTCATATTCTAACATGATCCGAGGATTAATCCATATAAACATAGAGAAAACCAGAGCATGTATTATTACCGCAATAAAACATGGTATCAAATTGGCTGTTACTATTTACGCCCCGTATCACGTGACATATTTATGAATGAATGAACGTAAACTTATAGTAAAAACTTCAACGGATCGCGAGTTGCACTGTGTTACAGCTATGACGCATCTATTTTTAGAAACTCCAATATACTCACGAAATTAAGATTCATAAAAAATTCTGATAATCAGTTCATTTGTATTTTTCATTTCATGAACTAGATACACTATACTCATGTTATTAAAATTGTTTCAATGTTTAAAATGTGTTATTTCCTTCAGAAAATAACGAAGGTCGTTTTCATTAACGAGGGAGGTAATTGTATCAGCTAATAAGCCAGTCAATTTCAGCGTGGAATTATGTTCAATGTCAAATGGATGAAAATGGAATGCGCGCAGTTAAATAGTGCAGGATATTATCGTATTTAGAATCTCTTAAATAACAGCTTTTTGGTATTATTACATAATTACAGCTTTTTGGTATTATTTCATAATAACAGCTTTTTGGTATTATTACGGTACATAATTACAGCTTTTCAGTATTATTATGTGATTACAGCTTTTTGGTATTATCAAATAGTTACAGCTTTTTGGTATTATTACATAATAACAGCTTTTTGGTATTATTTCATAATAACAGCTTTTTGGTATTATTATGTGATTACAGCTTGTTGGTATTATTACTTGACAATAATAACATGATAATTCAATCTCAGAAACAAAATGGGGTTAATTTACTCACAATGAACACATGATGTGTTTTCTTCGTATGATTCGACAGGACATTTACAGACTGTATCACATTCGGCTGCATCAAACAGGCACTCATCTTCCGAACCACACTGTACTTGATTATCTTTCACTAAAAAATGAAAATAAAAATTGTTTAAATGTTGTTTTAAGTCCCACTCGTCAACAATATTTCAGTCATATAGAGACAACCCAGTCACATTATCCTGACACTGGACAAACTAGCAGTTACCTGCAACTAACTATGCAGACTGTTAAGCAAAGGAAATATGAGGTGTGTCCAAAACGTTTGTAGACACTTTTGTTATAAAATGAAAACAAAACAACATATCCTCATCAAACTTTAGTATTTTGATAGTATATTCACTCAAATTACTACAGAATATGTATTTTGTAATAACGTATAGAGGTCTGGTGCAAAAGAATTTGTCATGACGCCGGATATCTTTTAAATTGGGATGTCTACTGACTTTTTGGACACACCTTGTACACCAGTACCATTTTAATCACTTTGGTTTGTTGTGGTCTGGAATTGATTGTCTTTCACACTAAAAGTTCTTTCAACAGGCTATTGAGGTGGGCCTTAACGTAAATGCAAAATAATAATTGCAGCAATGTATCTGTAAAATCACATATTTTAGTGGGTATTAAATTTAGTGTATTTTGTAAAAAATGTATTTTCGTGTGGTCGTTAATTTGTGGGTTACAGAACATGAAAGTGTTAACCTGTGTCTGAATTTGAGAGATAGATTAATTGTGAGGATTAGATTTAGTGGTCAAGTTCAACAACGAAATCAACGAAAATTCAACTCCCTCGAAAATTAATGATTTTGCAGTATATGTACAAAATGTGACAACATGGTAACAGTAATAAACCACAGTTACAGTAGGCCACATTGACTCGGTGCTAATTAATTAACCTAACTTTGCAAAATTAGACAAATCCTAGTTTTTCACTACATGCTACACAACAAATTATCGAAAAATGAAAAAAAAAAAATATTTTTCTGTCTTTATCATTAAATTTTGTAGGTCAAAATTTGTACTGGAGGAAATGTAGGTAAATTTTGTAAACTTGTACTGTATATAGAGGATCTTGCATGAGTGCCCATTACATACGACTTTTATTAAACGAGTAGACAAAATAATATGAAACGAGGTTTTGTCGAGTGTCATGTTGTTTTTAATGAGGAGTTTAATAAAACTCGTATGTAATGAGCACGAATGTAAGATTCTATTTATCACATTACCTACAAGAACGTTCAATATTGTTCAAATTGATGATGTACGCTGCATAGGTCTCGGACAAAATTAAGCGGTTCAATGAGCTTGACGTCATGGCGACATTGTTATTATCCTGACGTCATGAGCCAATCAAGGCATAGATTGGCTTACGTCGCATCAGACTAACTTCATAAGTGTGCAATAAATATTTTATTGCACACTCTGGAAGTGCCGAAGGATATTTACGGCACGACTTTAAGGCACTGCTGGCTGCAGGTTATGTGATAAAAACTGATTATAACCACCTACCCAGTACCTACTAAATGTACATAGGATAAACAGTCACAGGACAGGAAACAAAAAGAATAAATATTTTAAGCCTATAAAGCCTAGGTCCCACCGAGGAATTCCTCATTGACGATGTTCTCCCAATATCTTTCCATACCACCCAAGTCATCACGATTCCATCCTATATCACAAATTGCCTCATGAATACCCCCAAAGCTTCCCCTAGAACACGATGTCCTGATAACTCATTAAAGTCAATCAGGAGTACATTACCAAGGCAAAAAATGCTCAGTCGGACCTATATAGGCTTAAATAAATTTGTACAGCCTTACATAGACTACATCTGTCACCATCTTGGTATCGTTCAGGAGGACACGCACAGATCAGACCAGCAGAGCACAAACCATCAAATGGACATTGCTCATCAAATGTACAGGCATCACTAAAAGCCAATCCTAGAAAACAAGCATTAACAATAAATTATGGCATAAAATTAATTATCACAATTCTTTGATTTTTTTAAATGCCAGCCGAGGAAATCCTGCATACTATCGTACAAGTTTTTATTTATAATTTATGTCTCAAATATACTAACGGCAGTGATAACACATCATGCAGGTATGCCTTTCAAGACGTTTGTACTAAAGTTACAAGTATCGTAGTCTTGCAAAATAAACACTGTAGCGCACAGACAATCCAATACTACACAGAAATGGAAGCAGCGCCTAGCCATCCACGCATGTGTCAGACAGAACAAACCATCTATATCCCCAAAAATGGTTATTTCAAGCAAGCCTATATACTCACCCCGCAATGAATGACTTACTGTGGACTTTAAATTCATACATAATAAACCATAAAGGGAGGTAATTATGAATGATAACTAAGAAGTATGGGGAGACTTTTTACAGCTGCCACACTGACTTATATAATCTACATGTTAACATTGTGTTAGAACCTAACACACTTACTTGGTAGACATGCTTCAGTGATGTCATCCACATAGGTACCTTGTTGACATTTACACAGACCTACAGTACACTGAGCATCAGTATATCGACATTGTCCCAGCGCTGTACACACTCCATCTATATCCAACTCTATAATAAACATATAAATCATTATATTATATACCTTACACTGTATTGTCATGAATACAGGCCGTGAATGGCACTGTGGAATAAACATGACAGATTGCATTTTTCGTATCATACATGTCTGGTTTCAGAATCCGTATCATGCATGTCTGACGTGTTATATGCCGAACATATGCCAACATCAATGACGTAAACATATACAATTTTATGAATGGACATTATATGCCGAAAATATGCTGATGTTCATGATGTTAGTGTATACAAATTAAACACATTTTCGCATGTAAAAGCGCTTTTTCACTTTTGATGGTATACAATAAAAAGAAAATAACTGCAGTTGTGCTGATCCATTTAGCCGTATTACATCTTGTTGTTTTAAGCCATACTGCATCTTGCTCAACCTAGGGGTGTTGTGATTAGTTACGGCATTACACAAGCAACTCGAGGTAATACGGTCCAACGGATCAACACATTGCAGTGATATTCAGTTTATATCATCTGTATACACTGCTGTACACATGACATCCATATCCTTAACATTTAACTCATTTTTGGCAAATACAATTTCCTTGGGAACGATCAAGTTATTTGACCAGATGCCAGTGTAGACACCACTACAGTGGCTCCACCCATTTGTTTGTTTACGATTTTTGTACTTCAACAAGAACTTATTTTCGTGTTTTACTGTGGTTGTTAATGGATTTGACAAGCATGAAATTTTACGAATTATATAATATAAATTTGCGACTATAGCAAAAATTAATTGCTCATGAAAATTGATATTTTTAGAGTACTTACTCATAGTACAAGCATTGTTGGTCGCCTCGTAGAAATAGTCCTCCTCACACACACATGTATTAGTACAAGTACTGTTTGCTGTTGAACATTGTTCGGAGCTAGTACATGCCTCGTAGATATCAAGTTCTGAGAATAACAAACAAAATCTTTATCAAAATAGGTGCATGATATAAAACAATAACATCACTGTCTTTGTAGATTTCTGTTGGTGTTAGAACGGCCTAGTAAGTCAACTACAAAGTCCTAACTAAACAAGCTGTGTGTTATTGTGTAATACAGGTTAAACAGTAACACTTATATTTTAGACACCCTGTTCATATAAGCCATACATTTGAATGGTCAATAAGAGAGATTTGCCTCAGCTGGGCTTTTTAAAGGGAGATTTGCCTCACCCGGGCTTTTTAAAGGGATTTGAGGGAAATAAAAGATGTTTGTTAAACATGTAGGCCCCATGGCAGCCCAAAAGTCAGAAATCTTAAGGGCTGAATGCAGACCTTACCTACTGACCTCAAAATCGAAGGGGTCATCTACGGATGGTGATCTACATACCTGCATACCTCGACCCAATCATTCTAGAGTTATTGATCAGAAAACATTTGGTCTGTTTATTTATGTTAATGGTCACAGTGACATTGACCATCATCCTACTGGCCTCAAACTCAATAGGAGTCACCAACTGTTGTTGACCAACCTCCACATATACTTTAAGGATCCTAGAATCAAGCATTTTGAGTTCTTAATTGAACAGCAACTATTTGGTCAACCAACCAACACACAGACCTACATGTGCACAGCGATATACCCCTCATCACAGTCATCAAAGATGGGGAGCATAATAAAGGAGAAAGAGCTTCCCATTAGAAAGAATTAACAGCATGTACCAATCCCCGATCTCTCGAAACATCTCAATCTGAGCTCAATCTCAACTCAATTTATGTCATCTATAGTTTGAGTCAGTTTCCATTCATAATTGTACCTGAATTGGTATAACAAAACAGAAACATTATTCTGAGTTTATTACAGCAAAATGTTGAGAGTTCAAGATTCATATTTATCTCAAATTCAGACTTTGAAATTCTCAAAATCTCAATTTGAGTTGAGATTTCTACTTGAGATGCTTCAGGATATCGGGGCCAGTTTTATATGTGATGACACTACTAACTTGATGTACAAGCACCTCCAGGGACACTCTGATCTTCATAGTTGGTAGACAAACATTTACATGTTGTATCACACACGGCATCAGCAACAAGACAATGGGATGTCGATACACATTCTTCACCATTGACAAGTTCTAAAATATAATCACAAACTCATTAAAGTCTAGGTCCCACAGAGGTATTCTACATCGGCAATGGTCTCCTGATTTCTTCCGATACCCCTTGATTCATCAAAATTCCTTCTTATATCATACATCGTCCCATGACAATGTCCTGACAGGTCATTAATTTAAATCGGGAGAACATCGCCAAGGCAAAAAATGCTCAGAGGGACCTAGGCTTTACTTGAAGAAATACAGTAAATTGGCAGAATAAAAAAGTACAATACCAAGTTAAAGTCTATTTTTAGACATGCGTCCAATCTCCTATCATTGAGTCACAAGTCGACTGTTACTAGGGCGCCAACTGGCAACCACAGCACAATGGCTTTCGACAATCTCTGTACCCATTCATGCACCTTGGTTAAGTGAAGCAAGTGGGTTATTCTTGCTCAGAGAAATTAAGCAGTGACCCTCTTGATCCCAAAGTGTGGGCCCTACCTCTAGGTCTACTTTCTCCACTAATAATATTCTTCCATTCCATTGTTTACAGACTACATTTTCCCAAAGTAATAAAGTATCAATACAAGTCAAATAGTTTTCCTCGGCCAGACCAGTATTTACAAAAGTAACTTTACTTAAGAAATAATGAATGTGTACATGTGTTTTATCGTAGAATAAAGCACAGTCACTAGTTTGGATACGCACCTGAACAAGCTTTATTATAGATAAAACACAGGTACATGTTTATTAATTTGATTCTAATATAGCCAATATTCCGCATTGGATATTACAAAAAGACGTTATAACAATAGCACTACGTTCTTCATCGAACGGCTTATTTGCAGTTGTCAGTCGTTGCTGTATTTTATCGATAATTCGTGCACACCATGATTTCCTCTATTTGTATATGGCTGAAACCGCTTGTTGGTTAGAATACCCATACTGAGGATTGGCGAATTCGTGAAGATGTGTCTAGACGGTACATCTCCAGAAACTGTGCGGTAGAAGTATACTACATGTAACTACACAGTACATTTTAAACCAAAATGTACTGTCTAGACCCACCTTAAGTCAGACTGACACATTAGCCAATCAGGCATTGACATGTGGTCACATGCTCCTCCATAGTCAATTTTATTTTGGCATTCCAATATACCCTCGGCCTCTAGGCCGAGGATAATAAACACTACTTTAAACATGCATACCTTCATTTCACAGAGAAGCAAATATCTGATGTGATTTAACTATTGTACTGAAGCATAAATCTACAACCACATACAGATAAACCATTTCATGAAAATAATGGAGGATTTCATGAAAACTGAAAAAATATTATGATTCGTTACGTGGTGGCGTATTTACGCCTTCAAACTATTGTATTAAAGGTTAACATACTGTTGTAGCAGGCATCAGTACTATTGTATTAAAGGTTTACATACTGTTGTAGCAGGCATCCATACTATTGTATTAAAGGTTTACATACTGTTGTAGCAGGCATCCGTACTATTGTATTAAAGGTTAACATACTGTTGTAGCAGGCATCCATACTATTGTATTAAAGGTTAACATACTGTTGTAGCAGGCATCCATACTATTGTATTAAAGGTTTACATACTGTTGTAGCAGGCATCCATACTATTGTATTAAAGGTTAACATACTGTTGTAGCAGGCATCCATACTATTGTATTAAAGGTTTACATACTGTTGTAGCAGGCATCGGTACTATTGTATTAAAGGTTAACATACTGTTGTAGCAGGCATCCATACTATTGTATTAAAGGTTAACATACTGTTGTAGCAGGCATCCATACTATTGTATTAAAGGTTTACATACTGTTGTAGCAGGCATCGGTACTATTGTATTAAAGGTTTACATACTGTTGTAGCAGGCATCGGTACTATTGTATTAAAGGTTTACATACTGTTGTAGCAGGCATCGGTACTATTGTATTAAAGGTTTACATACTGTTGTAGCAGGCATCGGTACTATTGTATTAAAGGTTTACATACTGTTGTAGCAGGCATCGGTACTATTGTATTAAAGGTTTACATACTGTTGTAGCAGGCATCGGTACTATTGTATTAAAGGTTTACATACTGTTGTAGCAGGCATCGGTACTATTGTATTAAAGGTTTACATACTGTTGTAGCAGGCATCGGTACTATTGTATTAAAGGTTTACATACTGTTGTAGCAGGCATCGGTACTATTGTATTAAAGGTTTACATACTGTTGTAGCAGGCATCGGTACTATTGTATTAAAGGTTTACATACTGTTGTAGCAGGCATCGGTACTATTGTATTAAAGGTTTACATACTGTTATAGCAGGCATCCATACTATTGTATTAAAGGTTTACATACTGTTGTAGCAGGCATCCATACTATTGTATTAAAGGTTAACATACTGTTGTAGCAAGCATCGGTACTATTGTATTAAAGGTTAACATACTGTTGTAGCAGGCATCGGTACTATTGTATTAAAGGTTAACATACTGTTGTAGCAGGCATCCATACTATTGTATTAAAGGTTAACATACTGTTGTAGCAAGCATCGGTACTATTGTATTAAAGGTTAACATACTGTTGTAGCAGGCATCAGTGGTCTGGTCATAGTATTCAGTGATGTCACATAAACATCTATCATTCTGACAGGAGCTTCCATCTGAGGCACAATGTGCAGTATCCGTACATGGACTGTTGTATGGTATCTCTGTGTACAGAAATACAGACATATTACTGAACACTTATCAACAATTGTCCAGTTGATTTTATATATGGTGGCTGATTAAACATAACCAGTTTTCCTTACAAAAGCAGTCTTAGTTAAGCAATAACAAGTTTTTCCTGGAATTGGGGTCAGCAGGCCAGCTTCAGCAAACAGATTATGTATTATTACTATGTATCAGATGTTTTGATTGGTTTAAGATATTCTATAAATATTGTTGACAGAAACATTATGTTTTGCCATACATGGTACAGTTACATTTTCTCGTTCAGTTGTATGTTTGGCATGGTTGTGCCGTGTGATAGTGGTCTGTGTTATTTATATTTTCTGTGCTTGGATGTTTCAGTTGAGTGCTGCCTTCCCTGTCCAAATTTTCATTATGTTTTGGTTTAATATGGCAACAGTGTCATAATGTCTAGAATGTCTACACAGCCATCTTTCAGGTAACAATTGAAGATCTGTGTAAAAGGAGACCATATCTTGTATCAAATATACATATATACCAAATTATTACAGGCACACCGAGACAATTGCCTTGATGAAATTTTGAGAAATTACCCAATAAGCATGCTTTTGAAGATAAAATGCCTCAAATAGACCCTAGAAAATATTCGTCTCTGTGTTTGTTTGTCTTTGGATATGGCCTTGTCCCCGAAGCTTTTCCTAGACCACGAGAAACCTGTCCCAGATGTCCTGATAGCTCATTAAATTCAATAGTGAGTATATCACTGAGGCAAACAATGCTCAGTGGGACCAAGGCTTTAATGGTACAATATGGCAAGGCTAGGTGAACATATTTAGACTTACTGTCGACACAATCTAGACCGTTACTGTACATGTCATCAAGACAAGCACACACACTGTCACATACAGCATTATCAAACAAACATTCAATCTCCAAACCACAATCTGCACCCAGATCTTTCTCTGAAATATATTCAAAGGTTGTTTAATATCAAAGATTAAAATGAACTTTCTCCAAACAATACAGCTAGGCCTACAAGAAATACGAGATATCTCATAATTCACTATTGTGATGAAATAATACTGAACAAGATTTTACAACCAGAAAGTGAATTGTCCTCCAGTATATCTCCTGACTTTATTACCCCTACCAAAATAGGTTACATTACCATATAAATTCACACTTGTCTTCTAGTTTATACCCGGTAATCTAATTTCAGACTTAGTTTTCATAAGCGGATGGTATTACAGACTTAGTTTTCATAAGCGGATGGTATTACGAATAAGTTTGAGATGTACATTTTTGTATTATCTACACTAAGCTAAATCCCTGACAAGGCATGACTTTCTCACTGAAATTGATAAAATCCACACAAGAAGCTTGTAATATATTCATGCGTAATGATCAAGAACCTTGTTTATTTGTTTGAGCTATAATGCATCCAACTGCTGTGATGTAGAATTAGATGTTCTACTTACGAGGTTGACATACACTGCCATCCCAGTATGTACCATTAATACAGGTACATAGATTGTATGAACACACAACATCCTGGGGCATCAAACATTCAACATCAGCACTACATGATCCACCAACAGCTTTCTCTGGTAAATAATATAACAAGTTTTATGTTTAAAGTTACCATATTTGGGTGCTATACACCAGGCATGGAAAAGAACTAAGGAGTCTATTTGGAAAGAGCTAGGGAATCACTCACCTTGTATCACACAATTGTCTCTTTCTACATGTCGAAGGTCATTGACCAATTAGCCCCTACACACAGACCTAACAAAGTGGACTTACAGGAATAGCGGAGTGGTAGCCTGAAGGTAGGGCACATGCTCTGGGATCAATCCCCATCTGGACCACTGCTTAATATCTCTGAGCACAAATACTATTACCAACAATTCTCTACTTGGCCAAGGTGTGAATTGGTACCTGTGAGTGCGGTGTCTGTACATGTTTGATATTCCTAAGTGCTGTATCTCAATTTGTAATGCTTACATACCAGGAGAGAAATAGTCTCTCCGGGGACTCAAATGTAGATTCCTAAGGTAGCCAAATGACAAGGGGAAGTTGAATGTCAAAGAGTGGCAGAACGGCTGAATTGCTGAAGGGGGCCTAGACAACTGGTAACTTGGAAATGTAATTAATGTTAACAATGCTGGGTTGAAACAAGTATGAGTTATACAGGGAAGAGTACAATATTAGAGGTAATAATATTAACATACTGTCAAAGCAAGCCTCTAAATCTACATTTTCATATAAAGATTCTGGACATCCGCAGGTTCCGTCACACACAGCTCTATCATACTTGCATGCTAATGGATCCGTACACACTTCACCATTGATCACCTCTGGAAAATATCAAATTCAGTACTTTGCGAAACATAGTTCTACACCAGGACTCATCACTTTGGCGCAACAAGGTTGTATATCTCATATATTGTATAATGAGATACAACCTTGTAGTCCAATACATGCATTGAATTGATGTAATGACTTAACAATAACAAGGGAAACAACCTTCGTTTCCATAAACTCCCATGTCACTAATATGAGAGATATGCCTGTTGCTATATAGAAGATAATGCTCTCCTGCATGTATGAGTTTGCACATGACAGGCTACTTTATTATTAGGCTCTACATGTTTCTGACTGCATTAAAGTACCGTAGATCCCAGAGTATAAGTCGCAATTGTTTATTGCACGCAGGTAAAAAAATTGAGCAAAAATTGTGACCATTTAGAGTCACTATATATTATACCATTTAAACACATTTTCTTTTATAAGATGTGACAGCATACGTTCTAATTACATTATTACCAACAATTGTAACGTACGAACGTTGGGCAAATGTCACGTTATGATGAATAATGTAGAGGTATGAGGACAATAAGATAATGTAATAAATTCGGATCCAACCACAAGGACAGATCAATTTTTCTACATCAAAAAGAAGATAGAATATCAGACAGGGAAGGCAGCACATAAATTAAACCGCCAAGCGCAGAAAATCTCACATACCACAACACACAACTTGAGGAGAAAATGAACTTAACTGCCGAAAGTCCAAGTTTCAGCTGTCAAAAAGTTATAAATCCAAGTCCCAGCTGTCAAAAAGCTGCAAGATTGAGATTCAGCTATAAAAAACTGAAAGACATAGTACATATTACAAGTAACTTACGGAGGTCACATGACAGTTCAGCATTGTTGACAAATCTACCATCAGGACAAGTACACTCGTTAGATAAACAAATTGATTGGCTGTAGCTACATTCATGGTTAGCAGTACAGTTTTCCCCATCTCCAAGTTCTGAAATGTTCATCATATTCAAGTTATAAGTTTATGCCTGATATGTATATTCCATGCATTATGTTCTACACCACACTCTATTTATAGCGGATGCTGTACCACTTTGTTAGGCTATCAATGTAGTTCGGTCCATCACAAAAATTTACAGAATGACAAATCGCAACCAAAACAATGCTTGACATTTAGATATTTAAGGCGGTAAACACTTTATCAGGCATTAGAATATAACCTACATTATGAGCCAATGAAAACGCCGCATTTTGGCGGTTAACTGAAAATTTAATCATTAAATTTTCTCTTCACAGATTTACGTCATGCGTTGGCGCTACTTTCTATCGGCCAATCAGAATGCAGAATGTTATATTCTAAGTTAGTTAGAACATATTAAGTAAATTTTAATGACTAAAAAGGACTCGCTTCGCTTCGCTCGCTCCGCGCTTTTTAATCATTAAAATTTACTTAATATGTTCTAACTATAACATAAAATTTGAAATCATTGGTTTTTGTGTATTAAAATGTAAAAAAATCTTTTATTACTTCATAGTTTGTGACGTTAAATGTTTGCAAAGTTTAAACTGCAGAAAAAACAAGTTTCTGTATTTTAATGTCATTGTCTAAGTTTATGAACATAATTTTTGCAAATTTATTAAATTTGCAAATATAGTGAAAATTATTCCCTGATTTGACAGATCATGTAGTAAATAAATACTGTGGCTCTTAAATAACCCGACCAACCCTAGAATTTTGCCCCTACCGTATAAAGCATTTTATTGGCATTTTGCTTTAATTAATATATAAATCAGCTTGGATAGCAGATTTTTCATTGAATAAACCAACAAGGCGATTACTATAAGGCACTGCAAAATTTTTTTTAAACAATAAAATGTTTTATCCGCCTACCTATTTTATTTCAGCATGTTACTAGAACCACATACTGTATTACCTCGTATTATCGCCCCCTCTCTTATTAACGCCCCTGCCGATTTTTTAACCAAAAAAATCTCACCTTTAATAATTGGTCCTACGGTAACCCAACTAATTATCCAAACAAATCCAGAATAACATCCAGTCATGGTAATCCATTCGAACGATCAATTAATTACCGTTGAGTAATTACATCGTACATGTTTAATATCGTGTACACAGTACGCCCAAGTCAATCGTCGACTCTATTTTAACTTGCTTATGTAACACGCGGTCGATATGAGTACGACTCAACCTATTAAATATTTGTTAAAATGCTTGATTTACCAATTCGCCTGATGGGCAGGTGTATACCGACATCAAATACAGAATGTTTCCGCGTTTGATGTCAGAGATCAAACGTCGGCTTCCAGTGTCGGCTCCGACTTTGATCTCCCTACATCTACCGATTAGGCGCATGACAATTAATTTGTTTGTTTCTTACTTCTTTGGCAAACTGTATTATGTTCAGTTTAAAAGACATTGCGTAAGACTCCATGCTACGAAACCGGTAGATTTTTCAACTCGCCTTACGCTGCAGTATTGATCAAATTTAACACGGATGACGTCACTCGAAGCGTGCAAGCCTAACTGATAGGTCGTGTAGTGCGGATCGTGAGGGGGGGCGTTTATAAGAGTTCTGACTGTCTCTGGATTTATTTTTTTTACAAATGCATCGCCCCGGGGGCGATAATACGAGGTAATACGGTAATCAGTATGTTTTGGCGTTAAGAAATTACAAAACTTACTATCATTACACATGTCATTACTGAAGAATTGTGTGTCTAGACAGGAACAAGTTAGGGTATCATTGTCACAGAATGAATGCTGGGTTTTACACTGTTTAACAGCTGTACACGGTTCACCATATTCAACCACTGTAAACAATTTCAAACAGAACAAAAAGTTAGTAATAGTAGTTCAAGAACAAACTCAGGTGGTTAAATAGAAACAACAATAAATACCGAAAACTTCAAGATAACATGAGGATACTACAGTACACCCTCTGTAGAGCAACACCCTTTGGAAGCTGCAAATATTGGCCAATGTGTAGAGGTTGTTGCTTAACAGAGGTTCAAAATATAGCAAATATAGTATTAGCTAAAGGAAATGTCCCAATACTGTACAGATGAAGTTTTTTACCTAATTGGTTATTTATTCTCACTAAAGAAACAGGTTAGTAGATCCCAAACTGGAAATCAACTAACAAGCCATTTGAAAATGTGTATGCCTATGCCAATAAACAGCTTTCATGCGAGGTCTAGCAGTCACAAAATATATTATTTACTTTTATAGTATAACCAATATGTAATATAAGGAACATTATAAAACACATACTTGCTGTGCACATGGTTCCATTTTCATATGTTCCAATGGGACATTGACATACATCGTCACACTCAGCTCCAGTAAACAAACACTCAGCAACACTCTGACATGTCACCAGATTACCCTTCTCTGAAACAAACATAAATACAAAGATTAAACTATACAATTATAAGAAAACCATAGTTTAAATCAAGGACCATAACTTTGCTGAATCTTGGTTCCATCTAAAGACAAGAGCACTGCTTTGCGGTTGCATACGCTCATCTGATCATTGTCACTGTAAAAAAGGCCCATTACCCCTGCATAAAAAGGGCAGTGTTATGAGTCTTGCTTAAAAAAAGTGAGGTATTGATGGTGAAAAAAAGGGGCAATAACTCTTGCAAAATGCTGATCAGAGTTATAGGTCATGCTTGACATGGTCAGGTATTGATGGTGAATAAGTGTTGAAAGATTAAAAGTAATAGCCCACATAGTGTATGAGAAAAGTAGACCTAAACACAAAACTTAACCAAGGAATGTTCTAAGTCCAAAAACAGGTGATAACTCTTGCAAAATGCAGATCAGAGTTATAGTTCTTGTGTGACATGACAAGGTATTGATGGTGAAAAAGTGTTGAAAGTTTCAAAGCAATAACTCACATAGTTTTGGAGAAAAGTGGATGTAAACAACAAGAGGGCCCAAAGGGCCCTAGGTCGCTCACCTGTTATAGCAGTACATGCAAGACCTGTGATTTGACCTAGTGACCTAGTTCTTGGCCCCATATGACGCAATATCGCACTTGACCTAGATTTTGTTGAGATGATCACTCTGACAAAGTTTCATAAGGATTAGGCCAAAATTGTGACCTCTAGTGACTATACAAGGTTTTTCTATGATTTGACCTTGTGACCTAGTTTTTGACCCCGTATGACCCAATATCGAACTTGACCTAGATTTTGTTGTGATGATCATTGTCACCAAGTTTCATAAAGATTAAGTCAAAATTGTGACCTCTAGTGTCTACACAAGGTTTTTCTATGATTTGACCTTGTGACCTAGTTTTTGACCCCCTATGACCCAATATCGAACTTGACCTAGATTTTGTTGTGATGATCATTGTCACCAAGTTTCATAAAGATTAGGTCAAAATTGTGACCTCTAGTGACTACACAAGGTTTTTCTATGATTTGACCGTGTGACCTAGTTTTTGACCCCGGATGACCCAATATCGAACTTGATCTAGATTTTGTTGAGATGATCATTGTGACCAAGTTTCATAAAGATTTAGTCAAAATTGTGACCTTTAGTGTCTACACAAGGTTTTTCTATGATTTGACCTTGTGACCTAGTTTTTGACCCCGTATGACCCAATATCGAACTTGACCTAAGTTTTGTTGAGATGATCATTATGACCAAGTTTCATAAAGATTAGGTCAAAATTGTGACCTCTAGTGTCTACACAAGCAAATTGTTGACGGCCGGACGACGGACGGACGACGGACGGACGACGGACGGACGACGGACGGACGGACGACGGACGGACGACGGACGGACGACGGACGGACGGACGGACGGCGGATGACGGACGGACGACGGACGACGGACGAAGAGTGATCACAATAGCTCACTCTGTCACTTTGTGACAGGTGAGCTAAAAACACTTAACCAAGGAATTTACTAAGTCAAAAAAGGGGCAATAACTCTTGCAAAATACAGATCAGAGTTATGGTTCATTCTTGACATGGTCAGGTATTGATGATGAACAAGTGGTGAAAGTTTCAAAGCAATAGCCCTCATAGTGTATGAGAAAAGTGGACCTAAACACCAAACTTAACCAAGGAAATTTCTGAATTGTGATGAATCAGGTGGTATCGGAAGAAATCTGGAGAACATCTCAGATTAGAATTCCTCAGTGGGAAAATACTTTAATTTAATAAATCAAAGAATCTTTGTGAGTACCAGGGCTGGTTGATAACTGAAAACAGAACTCACTATCACTACAGCGTGTGGAATTTTCATATTTATCAAATGTGCAGGCACATTGTTGACCGGAACATACGGCATCAATGGGGCATTCATCGTCTCCTGAGCAACTAGCCGAGAACGGTTTATCTGAAAACACCAATATCATGCCATCAGTACTCATTTATACAGGTTAAACTATTAAGTTTAGAAAATAAACTAAACAATTTTTAAACACTGACACCACATTTACCAATTCAAGAACTAGTACTGCAGTTTTACAACTTTTTGTCAAACATTTAATTTTGCAGGTTTCGCAGTTGTGCTTTTCTGCACATTCATGTAGACAACAAATTATTGAACCATAAGTTTATGAACCTATACAGTCAAGTCTTAATACAATGACACCTGATATACTGTCATATTCATAAACTGACATCATTTTAAGGGGAACAATTTTGTTAAAACACTTGTTGTATCAATTCAGTATAAACTGACATTTTCATTACATCAACATTGTGCTTGGGAGCAAACAGCCTCGTAGTATTGAGACCTGACTATAATACCAAAACCATTTGTCCAAAGATTGTGAACAAAAATGAAAATTGGTGTGCCAATTATATTGTATAAATATCAGATGCCTGCCTGCGTGACATTGATATTGTCAACCCGAGGGCAGAATGTGACATTCTGTTTCGAGGGTTGACAATATCAATGTCACGCAGGCAGGCATCTGATATTTATTTTATTATACCAAACACTATTAATATTATAAGTCTAGCAAAACGTTCACTGCCTACCATAATCATAAACAGTAGACAAGACTGTGCTTTCGTACATTGTTGTGTATCAATTTCACATTCTATTTTATGTGTATGTCTCTACGTTCATTTGTTGCATTTTACTGATTTCTTTAACTAATAGATCGTTTTAAGAAATTAGCATTTTACCATTTTTGTATAGATCTACAACTTTAAAAGTGCGCCAAACGTAACGTCGCGTTTTGACGTTATGACGTAATTGCTGGTGGCGTCATGACGTCTAACAGAATTGTACATGATTGTTTTGTGTACATTGTTCTCAATCTGGTGAAGTTGAATAAAGGAAACGCGTCGTTTTGAATACAGATTTGTTTTAGTTGTCTTCTTTTGTCAGTCTATTTTTAGAAATCTTGTATATTTCAACAGTCAAAGAACTAAGATCGACGCAGTAACTTGCCCTTGCATGACATTGAAAATGTCAGGTCGATCACATGACCTGACAGTCAGTTTTTGGTCGATCACGTGTCAAATGGGTTGGGACTGTCAATGACAGTCACATAATGTCTCTCTCTGTGGCAATGGGACTTTTACATTGCAGAAAAAAGTGAGGTATAACATGTATGTTATCCACAAAAAATAATTTAAAAGACATTTATTATTATTATTAAAGGTTTGGCTTACTTGGTGTACATGTCTTTGTGATAGATACAGCATATGTTATATCGGGACATTCACACACACCATTACACTCAGCACCAGTGTACAAACACTCGCTGGATAATGTACAACCCATACCATTATCGATCTCTGAAAATATAAATAATAAAAAAATGAAATTATGTGTTAGTCGTTTTTTTAATGGTTTTTATTATTAATCTCTGTTATATCAAAAAGTTGAGACGGTCATAGTGAGTGGCCATTAGTTTTATCCCTGCCTGATTGGCTTCGAGGGAAAAGACAGTTTGATACAAGGAAAAGGGCCCAATGCCCAAGCTTCGTTCCTTGACTCCTTATTTCTTTAATGTGCTAGATGTATAGCACTGATACACTGAAAAGCTATTCAGAAATTTCTAGTGCCATGGCCAAGATTCGACCCAAGGACCTCCGGATTGATAGTGGAGAGTGTTAACCATTCAGCCACCATATTCCACCTATATCAAATAGTATTACCTGAGTATGATTATACAGGATTGTAACATATTTGTACAGACTATGTCCATGTATTCATTGCCCCCTTTCTACCAACATAGGGTGGGGCCGTAGCCCCAATAACAATGGAAAACTTTGGTATTATTATATTGGGTGACTAACTTTGCACAAGTTGTCTATTGAGAAAAACTGCAAGATTTCAGATGATTTGTTCCCAGGAAAACACCTTATAACCAAAGGGATTCGACCCGATTAAATATATTTCACATCTATACTATGAATACATAAGACAGGGGTCTTTCTTTATGACTGGCCCTCATATACCCAACTCAACATTATGTCCAATATTTTAAACAAGCCGCATACAATCATTTAATTTGTACTGCACACTTCAAGACAATATAATATTATACATAAAAAATACAACTTTTATCAATACACGTACACAATGTCGCCTGTGTCGAGCATAGAATGTTCACAAAATGCGTAAAACCCGGTTTGACGACATAACCCTGCATAGACAGAAACTAGAAAACGGCCTTCGATAAAGAAGAGAAATCATTATTTACACACGATCTCAGGATATTAGTACGACGATTTGATAGTGGGACATATTTTTTGCAACTTACCGCCACCTATATGTTTCTGTTCCGCTTAAATAGACGATAATCCGAGTTCAGGGAGAACTGATATTCAATTTCTAATATTTACATTCATTTCGACCATTGTAGTATCACGTGACGAATCATGTGACAATATAGAAAATGATTGGTGTTCGGGTAATACCATGCAACTCTTCAGCCAATCAAATTACTCGTAACAAAAGCCGTGCTGTCACTGTCAAAATGGCAAAAGTCGGCGAATTGTTTTCAGTCAATGTTGTTGAATTGCTGCTTTCGTCTAGCTAAGCTGTACAGAAACGGACGAGTGTCGGTGAGTTAATCCAAATATGTTCCTCTACCAAATCGTCATACTAATTTCCTGAGATCGTGTGTAAATAATGATTTCTCTTCTTTATCGAAGGCTGTTTTCTAGTTTCTGTCTGTGCAGGGTTATGTCGTAAACTTACGTTCAAATTTAGATATTCTTTAAGGCCTACACATAGAAGACACATATGTTTAGAAGGGGTTCCTCAGCTGAATCATGAATAATATTGAACAACCCTATGTGTAGGCCTTAAAGAATATCTAAATTTGAACGTAAGTTTACGATGTCTGTAAGTGATTTGATATAACAGTACCCATGTGTGTCAGCATGCATGAACGTTGAGGTACACTTTTATCAAAGCACTTATAAAAATTGTAAACTTATGACCAGATTTAAATTCTTAAATATTCTTTCAATCCTACACATCGATAACATACGGTATGTATGAGTTCCTTGAGTGAATAATAATTAGTACTGAACCACCTTTATCACAATTGGTAGCTGTTAAAAGAGTTATACAATTTTGAACATAAGTTTATGATTGTAGTAAGTGCTTAAATAGAACAGTACCTAAGAGTAACAAGTCAAATAGAACTTATTATTGGAAATATAATGACAAATCCTAGTATTAACATCCTATTCCATTGATACACCAGTATCATGTTAATTGATCTACACAATCTCCATATACTTATTAAGAAAACCAAGATGTAGACTGCACTTAAAGAGGGGTCGGGTCCCCTCTTTGGACCTGAGTCCCAAATCCTTATAAGTAAGTTTATACCTCCCTTGAAAAATCTCTTCACTGACATTCACTGAATGAAAATAGCTGCCTGTTTGAATTTCTAATTTTGATAAATTTTCCTGACCAATGCTTAGCGGGCAACAATTAAACACACCACTATGTTTTGGATGAAAATGGCGAAAATATAACCACACCAAAATATCCCAAAGTAACAAGAATGTATCTGTAACGACTATATAGCCTTGTTGTACCAAAGGCACATAATATAGGTTTAAAATGTATGACAACATATCATATACCAGCATTTCTATTCAAACGTGCTATATGTAATGGTGTGCAAAAAGTCATACACATGATAATATGTATACTTAATAGTAATTTGAGATCTCTGAGGTATGGATACATGGTATCACTTTATGAAAGAAATATGGTTCATCCTTTGATAAAATCAACCATACTTTTCAAATCTAAAACTACAAGAAGACCTCATTTATCGAAAAACCTTTTTGTTCATGTACCCAGTATCATACAAAATACAGCTCAGGAGCCCTGATTTCATAGATAAATTTTAGCTAAGATCTGACGTTTCCATAGATAATTAAGAGCCTTCTAAGTCAGACATCCTGAAAGTTGACAAAAATGGTCAGACATTTGGTCTTACAGTCTTACAAACTGCTGGACCAAAAGTAAAACTGCCGGACCAAAAAATAACGATCAAAACATTTTTTCCACTCTGAATAAAACTGTTTTAACATGCATTTTTGTCCAATTTAACTAACCAGTAATGTTATTTCATCCATTTATCATTCAAAGTATGTATCTTTATACTCTACAATAAACCGCAACTAAATTAATCTTTTTACATGCTTGCAAATCATCAAAGTTGTTTAATGCCATTTTGAATTTTGACAGTTATGTATAGAGGCCGGTCAGTTGGACCGGTTCTAGATTGAAAATCAGCGGACTGTATAAAAATATTCCGGACTTGTCTGTTGGACCGGTAAATTTCTGGATGACTTCTAAGTGAACACAAACATTTGCATACAGTTAAAATAAACATTTATGATAATTCAAGTTCACGTAACTTTGCTTCACTGCACTAGCTGTCTTAGTTTGCTTACAATAGTGTATGAAAAAGTTGAATCTTAGCTTGTTTAAAAGATATGTCTATGAAACGGGCCCAAGGCCCTAATTTAAAGCATCTAAAATGGTTATCTCAGTTAAAATTGAGAGTTTGCTTTAAACTGGAGAGACATAATTAAATGTGAACTATTCCTACTTGATTTACAGCTGTCCTCTATGCCATCATGGTACTGTAAGGTTGAACATTCACAAACACCAAACACACAGGCAGCATCCAGTGTACTACAACTATCATATAGATCAATACATCCACTTTGTCCAATCTCGATCACTGAAAATACACAAGTCAATTATTGACACAATTGAAACTAGCTGACAGATGGTATAACAATCTAGACTACAGATCCAGATGTCTCAGTTTCATCTAGACTATAGATCCAGATGTCTCAGTTTCATCTAGACTATAGATCCAGATGTCTCAGTTTCGATTCTTGGCCAGGCACTCGATTATTTCTGTAATGCTCTTCAGTGTTTTCCACCTGACTATTAAGTAGAAATAACTTGGACATAGCCAGATGTGTATCCATGCTGTACACTGGGCATTTTAGAAACCGAGCAAGCTGTTCAGAAAGTGCTAGGGTATTGCATCCGGATTCCTTGTATAAAAGAACTACCTCTTCCCTTGAAGTTGGAAGTCATTCACCAATCTGGCAGGGAAAAAATGAATGGCCATGCACTTACAACACAGATGTTTCAATGAACAAATGAATGAATGAATGAATGAATGAACAAATAAATAAATAAACAAACTTACATGGTACACAAGCATCATTGTATAGGAACGTGTTAGCATTACACAAACATCTACCAGTGATACACTCAGCATTGGATACCAGGCACTGTAAGTCGGCATCATTGCAGCCAGCTTGATCGTAAGCCAATTCTAAAAATGTATGAATAATTGAAAATCAGAGAGATCTAGGAACTTGTTAAAGGACGGAAAAACCTTGCATCTCAAACAGGAGAGATAAGAACTTGTTAAAGGACGGAAAAACCTTGCATCTCTAACAGGAGAGATAAGAACTTGTTAAAGGACAGTAAAAACCTTGCATCTCAAACAGGAGAGACCTGGCCTCGATGTCCCGAAGGATCTCAGTTTGAGCTAAATCTCATCTCACATATTGTCAATGATCTTTGAAGTAATTTTCATGATAGGTTGGACTCAAAATTAGCATCACTAAACAGAAATGTTATTCTGATTTTATTACAGTAAAGTTTCAAGAGCTGGAACTTCAGATTTATCTCTAATTCCGACTCTAATTTTAGCAAAATCTCACTTTAAGTTGAGATTTCTACTTGAGATGCTTCAGGAGATCAAGGCAAGGACTTGTTGAAGGACAGAAAAACCTTGCATCTCAAACAGGAGAGATAAGAACTTGTTGAAGGATGGAAAAACCTTGCATCTCAAACAGGAGACATAAGAACCTGTTTGTTTTAAAAGTAATGTTTTCACTTATCTTCAAACATGAATGTGTTGAAGCTGTCAATCAAGTTTTTGACAACAATGATAGATGTTTGCCTTATTTTAGGAAAACACTTTGTCAAAAACCAAAGATCTAAAACACATATATCGATATTTATATTTTTTCAAAAAGTAATAGAATTTTGTGTCCAAAGGTCAATCTCTATTTTTTTACAGTACATTTATTGCTTATTCATTCCATCTAAAGCGCTACAGTGGAACATAGTTTCTCAATGTTACTTGAACACAGAATAATCTGCTGAACACAGAAGTTACATCAGCCGAGTATACATCAGGACTGCATGGTGTTTCACTCCTTAACTCAGAACAGCCTGGTAAGCAGTGGTGATCAGTCACTGCTCAGCTTATACTGGCTTCCATGTTGTTTCTTTTCTTCTAACTTCTTCTTCTTCCGTTAAAGTACAAAATCCCCTCTAAGGCATCGTAGTACAAATAAGGTTTATAATGTGACGCAAATATATACATAGGATAAAAGCAATAAAATCTGGGTGTTCTTCTACAGCATGTTGCCCAGCGCTCCCTTGAAGGCCTCTACGGAGTCGACCGTGGCGATGCACTCTGGTAGGCTCTAAGCCAGAAGATCCAAAGATGAATGATTTAATGATGAAAGCTTACTTGGTAAACAGGCTCCTGACTTGTGGTCTCCATTACTATCATAGTAGATAGAGTCACAAACACATGTACTGATGGGAGTACCCTGACACACAGCTTCCAGATTGAAACAATCACTTTCACTCAAACAATCTTCACCTAGTCTAGATCTGCTCAGTACTGAAAGTAACAACACAGGAATAGATCTATTAAAGTACGCCAACAATAATGTGAAAAGCAGGATTACTTGGTTAATCAAATGTGCATGATTTATCAGTGATGTTTAAGTACCATTACAATACTATACATGTTTACATTAGTAATTTGTAAAAACCAAGTTGGCAACTTTGTAAACGTCACACATCCTGGGTGCACTTTTATAAGACTGAGTGTTTCTTTTGTTGTTGTTGTTTTTTTCAAAATAAAATATCAGATCCAAAATTGGACCGCATGCCCCTTGTCAAGTAAAAGTATCATGTTTATATCAGGTTCCATTTATTGATCTCAAATGACCCATGCTCAAACTCAACTTTGATTACATCTTAACAAAAGCAGGCACAAGGCTTTTCTACTATTTGACCTAGTGACCTACTTTTTGACTCTAGATGGCCCAACATCAAACTTGACTACCAGTAAGTTTTGTTAAGATGATCATTGTGACCAAGTTGCATAAAGATTAAGCTAAAATTATGACTACTTATGTGTTTTCTATAATTCGATCTAGTGATCTAGTTTTTGACAACAGATGACCCAATATTGAACTTGAACTAGATTTTGTAAGGAAGATCATTGTGACCAGGTTGCATGGATATTAGGCGAAAATTTTGTTCTCAAGTGATTACACAAGGTTTTCTAACAACTTAGTTTTTTACATTGAGTGAAAATTCTAAGAGAAACATGGGCAAATAACTGATAAATATAGGTCACAGCGTTACCAGCTCTGTCAGTATGGACTCCCCTTGTGATGGTGAATAACTTTGCTGAGTTGCAAGTGGATACCTTTAATAGTCTTTGAGAAATGGACTTATTTGTGTAAAAATTCAAAGTTAGAAAAGGGGAATAACTCTTATAAAATGCTGGAATGTTTTGTTTCCTCTTGTCAGTAGATGTTGGTCATCACATTCCCCAAGTGATTTGACTTTCAAGTTAGTTGTAGTAAATTTAATTTATGTATAAAATTTGCCACTATTTCAATGTACTAAGTCAAAACAAGGGCAGATAACTCCATAAATATAGGTCCCATGGTTACCAGCCTTGTCAGTATGGACTCCCCTTGTGATGGGGAATAAGTTGAGTTACAAGTGGATGCATTTGGACGTCCTTTCTAATAAAAGCCACAATCATGTGAGCATCAATTAAGATATGATAGTGCTAAACAAACAACTTTGTGACATCCATCTATACGTCTAGCATAATTTTATTTCTAGTGTCTCAACCAGTACATGCACCTGGATGCTATATTGGGCATATATTGCAGACATGTTTGTTATCAAGTTGAGGAAAGGTGAACCTTTCATTATCTGTATAGCGCTCGAAGCTACCCCTGATGTAGCCTGTCTTACACAAGGCCACCTTATGCTTAGGGGAAACAAGCGTCTACCACACAGCTGTAAAATGATTGAAAATCAACTGACGTAGAGCACAGGTAACTGTATCATTAACAAAGAGTAAACAAAAAACATTTTTTACAAAATTTATAATATCTTTAATTTTGTTGACCACACAGTCACTGACAGAGGTGAAGTTTGTTTTTAATAAACATTTCTTCAATACCGGTGTTATTTAAAGTATACATGTATTTACATAATCAGAAATAAGAGAGGTTCGTCTTTAGGTTGATATCAATAGTTTAAAATTCCATTCATAAATTAGAAAATAAACCCATAGGGCGTTTAACCACTTCCTTTTTTCTGTTCAGAATAGCATTGTTGTTTTCATTGAATGCACTTCAGTGACTGACTGGACACCATGGTAAACATTGCATTGTATAACTTTTTAAATAGCTGATCAATTTCGATGGGATTTTGCATGGAGGTAGTTCTAACAATGTTGTCTATGAATGTAATTATTTTATGTAGATATCGAAAGCCTATTCTTGTTTTTGATACCATGACAATCTGACCACTTTAGTACAAATGCACCTTTCTAAGAAAATCTTTTTCAATGATACAGTTACCTGTGACGTAAAGCAGCTAGCCACAATAATTATGCATACTATACATAATGTGTAGCAGCAATCACCACAGAAAGGGCACACATTTGACATCTTAAATATAAATATTTATTAAAATTTGACACAAATGATAAAAGCCTAAGAGGTGGGTCAAATCTATGATAAATTGAATTTTGTTTATGTATTAAATATGTGTATTTACCTGAGGCAACATTTGCTACAATAGAGTTAGTGTTGAATAAACTGGTCCCTGAACGGTTCAGTTCTGTCTGTAACTCTTGTATGAAGATTGCAGCTGTAATTAAGACAACCTGACAAAGAAAAACACAACCAGTTTATTAATCACATTTATATCATAAGTAATCTTATGCGCATTATTAGCAATAATATATATGTACGTAAATAATTCCTATCGGAATTCAACAAAATTAATACAGCTAATAATTCATATTAAAACTGAATCTTATAAGACCCAGACTAAAATAATTAACGATGAGCTTAAAATCTTCACCGTGAGAGTAAGAAACATTAAGAAATTCATTTGGCAAGGATGCCTACTATTCACAGGGGCGTAGCTAGAGGTATTTGAATGTGTACGCAAGAAGGATAGGGGGGTCTGGGGGCATGCTGCCCCTGAAAAATTTTGTTCGCTAGAACGTCTCTGGTGCGTTCATCTTTAACATTATTTTTACTGATAAGGTTTTTTTGTGTATAGAGCTTTTAAAAAGTGTTTCTAAGAAATGCTGAAAATACTAAAGGATTACCCCCCTTTATTTCATTTTTCGATCATTTAATTTTTCACTTTTTGAGAAGCATGTGTACGCAGCTGCGTATTCTGCGAACAGGTAGCTACGTGCCTGATTCACATTTAGAACACAAAGATTTCAAGCTTTAGCATAATACAAGTAGGCTACAAATTCTTGTTTTGAAAGCTAGCAACCCCGTCCACTATATCTGTCACTATTCGTGTCACTATATCTGTCACTATTCGTGTCACTATATCTGTCACTATATCTGTCACTATTCGTGTCACTATATCTGTCACTATATCTGTCACTATTCGTGTCACTATATCTGTCACTATATCTGTCACTATATCTGTCACTATATCTGTCACTATTCATGTCACTATTCGTGTCAGTATATCTGTCAATATATCTGTCACTATTCGTGTCACTATATCTGTCACTATTCTTGTCACTATATCTGTCACTATATCTGTCACTATATCTGTTACTATTCGTGTCACTATATCTGTCACTATATCTGTCACTATATCTGTCACTATATCTGTCACTATTCGTGTCACTATATCTGTCACTATTCGTGTCACTATATCTGTCACTATATCTGTCACTATATCTGTCACTATTCATGTCACTATATCTGTCACTATATCTGTCACTATTCGTGTCATTATATCTGTCACTATATCTGTCACTATTCGTGTCACTATATCTGTCACTATATCTGTCACTATTTGTGTCACTATATCTGTCACTATATCTGTCACTATTCGTGTTACTATATCTGTCACTATTCGTGTCACTATTCGTGTCACTATATCTGTCACTATTGGTGTCACTATTCATGTCACTATATCTGTCACTTAATCTGTCACTATTCGTGTCACTATATCTGTCACTATATCTGTCACTATATCTGTAACTATATCTGTCACTATTCGTGTCACTATATCTGTCACTATTCGTGTCACTATATCTGTCACTATATCTGTCACTATTCGTGTAACTATATCTGTCACTATTCGTGTCACTATATCTGTCACTATATCTGTCACTATATCTGTCACTATTCGTGTCACTATATCTGTCACTATTCGTGTCACTATTTGTGTCACTATATCTGTCACTATATCTGTCACTATATCTGTCACTATATCTGTCACTATATCTATTACTATTCGTGTCACTATATCTGTCATTATTCGTGTCACTATATCTGTCACTATTCGTGTCACTATATCTGTCACTATTCGTGTCACTATTCGTGTCACTATTCATGTCACTATATCTGTCACTATTCGTGTCACTATTCGTGTCACTATATCTGTCACTATATCTGTCACTATATCTGTCACTATATCTGTCACTATTCGTGTCACTATTCATGTCACTATATGTCAGTATCTTTTACAGAGGTACTATATTTTAAAGCAACATTAGGCCTTAATCAGCTATTTTTAAAAAGCAATAACTTTGTAACCTTTTTGAAGAGCCATGGATTTTGAGCACTTTAGTTGAGTCCCAAAGGTGGAAAACACCATAAGATGGAAGATAATTAAGTACTACCTCCAGTTGGGTGGTTTACAAAATAATGAATTGTAAACAACAAATGCACAATCTATAATCTAAAGGAAGCAACTTTTGCAAAATTAGTATTTGTCATTATACATTTTACTAAAATGTCAGTTTTGGCATACTGTTTCGACAGGTACATTTAACATTCTGTCGTCAATTATTGGTCAATAGTGAAAAATAGCCTAGTTCTTTGTAACTTGTGTATTTACCAGATGATCCAAAAAAAGGTCTTGGGAGAAATAATGTGGCTTTAAGTAAAATATTTTAAGTGAAATACACCCATGCAGAAACAAAACACATGGCAACTGTTCACCTCTAAATAGAAGTCCAAAACACTGCATAGTGCATACACATTATATTTAGGTCCTGATAATGTTAACATTTAAGACAGCTAGATTGTTTCCAGAAATACACATACACACAAGTTACACTTTCTATCACATGTGCAGCTTTTTGATACAAATATCAAGAATAACCTCCCTTTAAAAAGGTGTCTATTTCTGTAATTGGATTGTCTTCCCTCCTTGTTCCGGGAGTACTTGGCTTTCAGGGGTGTGAATTGATGTTACATTAGTTACTGAGTAAAGTAGGTTAGGCGAGATTTATACTTAGAATTAATCATAAATGTAGAAATAATTATAAATGTAGAATTAATTATAAATGTAGAATTAATGAAAAATTAATTATAAATGTAATCAAATCACAAACCTGGCTATTTACATTCACAAATTTATTAGTCCTAAACTGCACATTAACATGAACTTCAATACTCCCAGGGCTGAAATATACAATAAAACATAAACTGTCAACTTCATATTTTTTGTATGTGCATTCGAAAGGAAGTCACCATTTTCTGCATACCTACATGGTATGAACAGAGTGTGATGATTAAACACTGGATAACGGAAGACTATTAGAATCCATCATGAGCTTCTATGTAGGATAAGGATATATCTCCTGAGGGGTCGGATTTTAACCAGGGACAAGGCATTAACACCTCAATCCCGAAACAAAAGTCGGAATGAAATCATGCGAGGTGGTCGCTCATGTAAGATAGATGTTGCTAATGTAAGATAGGAGTTTCTTACATGAGCTGAAAACCTATCGTACATCAGTTAAAATGGGAGAAAGTTGTTTTCTGGGTACCAGTATTTTCCATATCACTGCAATACTAATATGGTTCTTTTTATATATCGTATTTATATAGGAAATATTTGTATCTTGTATCCGTATAGTACTAAATTTTGAAAGTTCATTACGATACAAAAGTTTGTACAATCTGACATATTTTTTTCAAATATTTTTTGCTGATTAATGTAACGTCTATTGTATATGACATCACGTCCATCATTACTAATGTTTTCATTAATATACTGTAAACCTAGAAATTATTTTGCACAATTTGATTTTGCGGATTTCACGAATGGTAGTATTTCGCGATGGTAGTGATTCGTCACAAAAGTGCTAAAAACATTAAAATGGACACAGCAGGAAACTTAAAAAAACGAAAATTTGTAGTGGCGAATAATTTATTGCCCACGATCAGCAAAGCGGAAGTTAGTATTCGGGAAACTAAATTGGTTTACAGTAATTGTATTTCCTGATGAAGTCATAGTATAATGGATAATGCTGAAATGTTGATTCAACGCATGTTGTTGTTGATACATTTGTATTTATCTTTAAAAAAAAAAATTAGCTCCTATTTGTTGTTGCTGGATAGAGGTTAAACATGTACAAAAAAAATGTACTGTATATTATGTAGAACTTCGATGCCTCAAACTTCCTTCGGACCGGGAAAATAGTTCGAGGCATCTAGGGTGTTCGAGGCATCTATGGTATTTAAATATAAGTTTGAACTGCATGATGTCGTGTGTGCATTGCATAATTACTTCACTTGCATAATGGGCGTGTATCATTTTTTTTAACATTATTCATTATGATAATAAAACATATTATACGTGGGTAGATCCAAAAGTAATGTCACTGTTCCACTGGTGAGTTTATTTGTTGGCGTACGTCAATAAAATTTATATCAAAATGTGAAATAATTCAATTCTGATTAATATCATGTGTGTCATATTGTTTGAATATTAAAATAGCATTATATAGACATTCAAAATATACCACTGATGTCACGTCGCCGCACACGAAAATGACGTTATTTTGCCAGCGTATAATTACAGTTGATGAGACATGGGTGTATTTCTATGACCCTGGATCAAGACAGGCCTGTACCAATGTGTTTTCCTCACTAGATAAAGACTCTGGTATGTAAATGTGTTTAAAAAATAGGTGAACAGACATGAGCGCTGTATAGAACATCAATGGCGATACCTTGAAAAGGAACGATGTAAGAAACGTCAAATTTTGTGTACGACGTCGATAACGTCATTTGCTTGCGGCGATGTCCGTAAGTAGGCTTCCTATGTACACGTATATCTCAAAAACAAATAATTGCATTATTATGAAATTTGGCGATTATATTGGAAATAGATTAATGTAGCGGTGTGTAAAATTGCGTTGTTTTATTTAAATTATGCACGATTTTACAGCACTAGTGACATTACTTTTGGATCTGCCCTCGTATTTAGACAAAATTGACCTGAAATCTGATTTATCTTCGGCAAGCTCTTCGAATGTTTTCAAGTCTTGCTACGGTAACTTGTTATACAGCGCATTTATATAAAGCAGCGAGTCACGAATTATTATCATGTTCAATGTCAAGATTGACTACCAATAAATAAATGATACTGAAACAAACACTCTTGACGTATGAGAACTTTAAAAAATGATTATTTTATTCTGATATGTTGTTGCTTCTGAATTTTATTAACAAAAATTAATTAAATTATAATTTCATGGTTGGCCTTCGTTAGCTATTAAATGGATTTATAAGTGTTTAAGTTTCTTAAAAACTCGTTATACAATGCAAACAATTAGGTATACATCTATACAGTAATTATCACAACTTGTTGATACACGTGTCGCCGACTACCCGCGGTCGAACAATGGAGTTCAACACTTAATGAAAGGTGCGAAAACTTGCATTGTTCGACCCAATCAGTTCGAGTGTTCGACCTAGATATTGTTCGAGTGATCTATTGTTTCACTATATGAATAAAGAAGAGATTTGCCGGGACCGAAGAACCAGTTCGAGGCATCTAGGGTGTTCGAGGCAAGTACTGTTTGAGGCATCAAAGTTCTACTGTATACTGTTATTGACTTATGTTGAGGTGAATAATTATGATGTTTTGTTGACCTGAAAAAAGTGATATTGACTGATGACGAAGTCAGAGGTCAATATCACTTTTTGAAGGTCAACTAAACATCATATTCATCGAAACATAAGTTGACAACTTTTATAGTATACCAAGCCATAAGTCAAGAAAATAAAACCTATTGACTCTTTTTAAATTATAACAACTTCAGTCTCTCTTTAGGAAGGTGTATGTAATACAAACAAAATACGACTCTTCAAATGTTCTAACTAACAATGCTCTTCTTATGTATATGTATGAGAGAGTATTCACGTATTTATTAACGGCATTTATCATTAATGGCTAGGTTAGAGCATATAAATATGTATGAGCAGCTGTAGGCCAAATAATACGGGAAATAATGTGACGTTGTTTGGAATGGTATATGTCGCAGGAAATGAAATGTAACGTCATTAAAAAGTTATATCCACCCCAGCATCGGTTTCGGGAGGTGTATATTCGTGCAGGCCGTCTAAGCCAATCAGAATCCTTGTTACATAATAGGTATACAATATTATGTATTATTATTGTTGTTCTTTGCAATTCAATATATGAAACGCTGTTCATATGTATTTTGCGCTTCATTTACTATGTAACGTCTTTTTGCGCCATGGCATCATTATGCATGACGAGGTTACGTCATCATTGTTGTTTGTATAATCATTACCTGAAGAAGCCTTCTGGGCGAAACATTGCGATTGAATGAATTTACATTATACTCTGACACGCCCACTCAAATTCCATTCAAAAAGTGTACATTATTTTCGTAAGCGGACACTTTTGTGAGCTATAAGAAAACTGTTTCACTCATAAAATAATTGCCATAAATGGTCAATTTGACGAAAACTGACAAATCTGTAACAGTTAAATAAACGACATAGTAACTGATTGCCTAAAGCATAAAACTTGGAGCTAGGAAATTGTATAAACACACAACATTGATCAATATGCTGCATTACTGAAAAAATCATCAAGTTTGTGGTGTTAAATTATATTCAATGTCTTGGTTGAACGATATCATAAAATTCAATCCTCATAATTTATCTACACCCAAACAACTATACAACAATGGCTTATTTTTTATAATCCCCAGAGTAAAACTTCTCTAAATTGAATGATTTTACAGTATTATTATCGGTAGCAATTGAAACAGAGCTACAAACCATTTGTAAGCTTGAAACATGTATTGTGCAAATTGACAATCAATTGCAAGAAACCGGAATTATATACTAGTACATCAACCTTTTTTCCATTTTTTTCATGAGATTTGGTGATGCCATTAAGTATCACTTCAATACTACACTACATCAATAAATAAATCCATGTGAAAAATGTATGTTTAAACTAGAAAATATGTCATTATGTTAAAGATCATATCATAATACAATCAGTTTTTCAAGTATAAATCAATTACATTGTCTTAACATTCACAAAACAGTTAACAATCTATTAGAAGCTTTTTATATGAACCTGTTTGAAAATATTTTCATGGATTGTCTATTTTTAGATACAAAATAAAAGACAAATAATATGCACAGATATGTACCTTTGTGCATCAAGCCTGTATCATCAGTCACTAATGTGGAAACCTATAGATGTGTATTCTTTTATATGGTGGGTGTAATAACATAATTTTTTTTTATGGGCACACTTGATGTTTACTTAGTAAATTTTCACATGCTAATAAATGCTCAGCACTGTATAAATGGACAGTTAGATAATCCCTAAGGATCATAAGGCCAAGCTTATTTTGAACATTAGAATTATATTTTCTAAAATGCAAAACATCTTCTGTTCTTGAATTGTGCCAGAATAGATTTTGATAATCATTGTCGCTCTAGTGATCGTTTTGTTTTTGTCGGAGTATAAGTCAGATATAGTACTAGTTATTCGTCAAAAGTGTCTTCTTACAAGAGTTATTGTACAGTTTTGTGAGGACAAACAACAAATTATCCTCGGCTTCGCCTCCGACAATTATGTTCTTTGTCCTCACAAAACTGTACAATAACCCTTGTAAGAAGACACTTTTGACGAATAACTAGTACTGTATCTATTACTTAAACATTATTGGTGTTTGGTGGTTATATTCTATTTTTGATATATTTACTTTATGAAACTGTATACTGTATATAATACCTCTGAAACAACTATTGTTATGTTATATATGTATATATTAAAATCTGCTTATACATAAATGTGCTTATTATCACAGGTAACTGTATCTGCTTATACATAAATGTGCTTATTATCACAGGTAACTGTATCTGCTTATACATAAATGTGCTTATTATCACAGGTAACTGTATCTGCTTATACATAAATGTGCTTATTATCACAGGTAACTGTATCATTGATTAAAAGTAAAAAAAAAAATTGTAAAATTTATGTATTCATATTTTATGAATACTAGTATATAAATTTTACAAAAAAACAAAAATTATTTTGTTTCTCTTTTAATCAATGGTACAGTTACCTGTGCTTTTTATCAAGACCCATTATAAAACTCTTGTCATGATTAGCTCATCCTCCATATATCAGTGGTTAGTCAATTTCCTAGCCTATGAAATTACAGGTGAAGAATACTCTGGTGAATGAGAATATCTCTATATACTCCACCTAAGCATGAACCCTGATTTGTTCCTTTGCAGTGCAACAATTTAATCATCTTTATTTTATCAGGAAAGTTTACTCTGCTTTCTGCAAGGCTCTATATCATACTGGTAGAAATGTCAGTAAAACTCAATTTTAACTGAATGAAGCTTTTGATGTTAAAGACCGGAATTGACTAAAAGTGTAAAAGTAACTTTAAGCCTTTCCTTTCTCTAATTTTATCCTCATATTTATTATTGGTATTATTATTGTAACATACGTATGAAGAAAGCCAAACCCCAGTTAATTGTCATTTTTACTCACATATGGGTATATTTGGGAAATTTATTGTCACCCTTAATGATCGTTCATACAAATGTTTAACACCTGACCAACAGTGTAAATGTTTTTTGGGATATATACGTACATTACGCCAAACCCCAGTTAATTGTCATTTTTACTCACATATGGGGATATTTGGGGAAATTATTGTCACCCTGAGTAATCGTTCACACATATATTTAACACCTGACCAACAGTGTAAATATTGTTTCAGTATGTACGTACATTCTGACTGAAGTACTCAACCTTCCTTGTTGGCTGACATGTTTTCACAATTCTTGATTAACTCCCGGCCTGTGTATAATACATGGTACCAAAATATGTATATGATCTCAAAGTATGTATATGATCTCCAAGTATGTATATGATCTCAAAGTATGTATATGATCTCAAAGTATGTATATGATATCAAAGTATGTATATGATCTCCAAGTATGTATATGATCTCCAAGTATGTATATGATCTCAACATATGCATATGATCTCAAAGTATGTATATGATCTCAACGTATGTATATGGTCTCCAAGTATGTATATGATCTCAAAGTATGTATATGATCTCAAAGTATGTATATGATCTCAAAGTATGTGTATGATCGCAACATACCAAAGACGAAATAAAAATGGTACCAGAAATTCCCTTGCTAGACGCTCAGCATAAAAGGGAAACTGGCTTCTCTTCTCTGCTTCAGGGTAGTCATGAGACAGGTTGTGATATTAGAAGGAATTGTGATAAATCGGGTGGTATCGGATGAAATCGGGAGAACGTCTCCGATGTGGAATTCCTCAGTGCCCAGCAGCAAATGTTATTATAAAAGGATTAAATAATAAAAAAATGTTCAGACGGGTATATACAACAAATGAGAAATAGGCCAAGTTGGGTTGTCTTATTTTCATTCATTATGCCCCAAGATGGTCGTATGTTATGACATTTTGGTTCTTGATTGACTATGTCTTAGAGTAAGAGCATCATACAGCAGCTTTGCGATGTCTATGATCTATCTTGATGTTTTCAAGTAGGTCTCTGGTTTGGTTGTATTTTTGAGATTATTTTTGGATGAGAGCCTATGAAAACGTACAGCCAAAACATAGTACCGGTCAGATTTGACACAGACTTTAGTCAAATAGTTCTTATAAAGATAATCACCTGAAGGCGTAGACATTGGCGCCCATAAAACTGCCAGCTAGAGAGCTTTTCTCCATGTTACTGTCGATCTGTACCAATACAAAAATAAAACAAGTTTCAATAAATCAAATTTATTACATGTGCATCTTAATACAGAACCAAAACTTGTTTCAATAAATCAAATTTATTATATCTCAATTTTTACCTAACCCGGGAGCTATACCAGTTTGGTTAACGATTGTCATGATGAATATGTCGAAACATGCACTTAAATCAATGGTTGAACAATCCCTTAACAAGTAATTGATATATATATATATATGTATCAATTAATGATACAATCCCCTAACAAGTAACTATATATATATATATGTATCAATTAATGATACAATCCCCTAACAAGTAACTATATATATATATATGTATCAATTAATGATACAATCCCTTAACAAGTAATTGATATATATATATGTATGAATTAATGATACAATCCCTTAACAAGTAATTGATATATAAATATGTATCAATTAATGATACAATCCCCTAACAAGTAACTATATATATATATATATATATATATATATATGTATCAATTTATGATACAATCCCCTAACAAGTAACGATATATATATGTATCAATTAATTAGCATATTGGTAAATGAACCCCTGAGATATGAATTGTTGTTAAGGACTACGCCCTTGAAACCAAAGGCATTCGACCCGTTAAAAATATCCATAAATTATACACTATAGGTATAGCAAGGGAAATTAGTTATGACTGATACTCACTCACTCACAGTGGCCTGTGTTGAGCATAGAATGTTCACAAAATGCGTAAAATCCGGTTTGGGGACATTCATGCGAGCCGTCAGAAACTAGGAAACGTCATTTGATAAAGAAGAGAAATCATTATTTATGCGTGTTTCTGTACCGCTTAAATAGACGATAATCTGAGTTCAGGGAGAACTACTATTCAAGTTCTAATACTTACATTCACTTCGACCATTTGTTGTATCACATGACGGACCATGTGACAATATAGAAATGATTGGTGTTTGGGTAATACCATGCAACTCTTCGGCCAATCAAATTACTTACAAGTAACAAAAGCCGATCTGTCACTATGAAAATGGCCGAAGTCGGGGAATTGTTTTGAGTCTATGTTGTTGAATTCAGGGGCGTAGCTTAGTCCATATCAATGGGTAGGCCACGTTATTTTGGGGTCCCCGAAATTTTTTTTTCTATATCGTCGCAGGTGCATTCTTAACCGTTTTCAGACTAAAAACCAAGAGCAACTACGACTAATAGGGTAAATTTAATTCATCAAATATCCTAAATCATTAACATGATTGAATATCACACAAGTAGGAGTCTACAGTATTGCAGTCCGGTTCCAGAAAATTTTGAGTGGGGAGCACAGCTAGCTATTGGGATGTTATTGTGGGGTGGGTGCATGGACATTTTTTCACTTTTTGAATTAAAATCATGCAATTTCCTGCAATTTAAGCTTTTAAAATCATAAGTCAAGGCACTAAAATTGTACTGCTACATCAACAGAAAATACGATGAGTTTAACAATTATTCAAAAATAATTTCTTTCAATTCCCTAAAATTTACAAAACAGGCGTCAAATGTTTAAAATCCACGCTACATAATCAGACAACGTAATTTTTTTGCAAATTATTTAAACAAATGTTTTCCCCATTGAAGATTTTTTCAAATAAGAACTTTAAATTTTTGAGTAAGACGTTAAATTATTAGAAATGTAAATATGAAATAAACAAAATATTAGATCTATAACTGAACGTTTCCACAGGTTCAGATCGATATTTTGGTAACATTTTAAGAACTAGAAATTCGTGCCCTCGGGCAAATTATGTCGAGCCTCAGCGCACGTTGAAAAATGGCTACAACTTAAATTAGCCTTCAATTTGATCTTTGACCTTCAACTGTGACCTTGACCTTTGAGATAGGAACCTGGGGGTTGGGCATGACACTCCGCCTCATGGAGGTTAACATTCATGCCAAATATAAGCAACATTGGTCAAAGCATGACAAAGTTATGGTCCGGACAAAATTGGATGGACGGACGGACGGACGGACGTTCTAACGAAACGGTATTTATGTGGCTACAATACGGAATGAAGGGTATTATGTGTCTAATTGTAGCCACATAAAAGAAAATTTTAGCCACGTAAGAGACAATTCTACTTTCGTTTTCACTGTTTTCAACTGGTTTGTCCATAGAAAGTAGCCACCTAAGTACCCGTTTGTGGGCGCGGACGGACGGACACACGGACGCACGGACGCACGCACGCACATCAAAAGTGGCGACTAAGTCTCGACAAAAATCATGAAATTTCCTGCACTATTACTTTTAAAAAATATTAAAATTCAATGCTAGACACATGAACTTAAAAAAAAATGTGCCCCCCCCTTGCGAATTTTTTTTCAATTTTGAATTAAAATCGTTTTTGTAGCTTTTATGTTCTAAAAAAAAATGTGAAATTGTTTAAATTTAAATTGTGATCAGTAATATATCTACAAACAAGAAAATTTCGAAATGTAGTTTTAAGTTCTATCGTGTCACTATTATTATATCGATCAGTTCACACATTATAGTAGCATAGATCATTGAATCAAACACAAACTTTTGATCCCCTAAATCATGATCATTCAGACGCTTTACAATCATTTGTTAAAGCGTCTGATTGATACAGATTGGAAGTAATTAGGGCCTGGATAAACATAATTGCACTCACTTCTATTATATGTACTATACAGAGGCTGTTATCACAAAATATCGATCCCTAGCTATATCGATTGGAAATATTTTAAGGATTTTAACATTTTTGTGATGTATAAAATGCTCACTGCAAGGCCAACTGGGCATGGTATTGTCTTGATTTCATATAAAACATAGATTTCCTTATTGTAAGAGGGGTCCGGGGACATGTTCCCTAGAATTTTTTGAAATTATATTCTGTCGTATGTGTTCTCTGTGCTGTTTTCAGACAAAATATCAATAACAGTCCAGGTGAGTTTGACACTCCTATATCCCATACCCCAATTGATTTTTATTGCATTTTTGGCATTTTTATTGTTTTCGACTTTCAGTGAAAAAGCGTAGGCCGCAGTCTACATGGCCTATAGGAAGTTACACCCCCTGGAATTGCTGCTTTTGTCTGGCTTAGCGGTACAGAAATGGACGAGCGTCGGTGAGTTGCATGAAGTATGTTCCTCTATCAAATATTCATACTAATTACCTGAGATCCTTCGTAAATAATGATTGCTCTTCTTTATCGAAGGCCGTTTTCTAGTTTCTGATGGCTCGCATGTATGTCCCCAAACCGGATTTTACGCATTTTATGAACATTCTATGCTCGACACAGGGAACATTGTGTATGTGTATTGATAAAAGTTGTGTTTTTTATGTATTATATCATATTGTCAAAAAGTGTGCAGTACAAATCAAATGATTGCATTCGACCAGTTTCAAATATTGGACATAATTTCCCTTACTATACTTATAGAGTAGTGATTGATTTCCCTTACTATACTTATAGAGTAGTGATTGATTTCCCTTACTATACTTATAGAGTAGTGATTTCCCTTACTATACTTGTAGAGTAGTGATTTCCCTTACTATACTTATAGAGTAGTGATTGATTTTTTTAGCTGTGTTGAACCCCTTTGCTTGCAACGTGATAATTTTGAAAGTGATATTGGTTAGAGTCTGTCTTAAGTGTGAACATACACCCATCTTTTGAAATTGATGATGAGAAATTTAATTTACAACTGCTGGGAATCTGCTCAATGCGCCATCTTTACCCGTGAGCAACCTGTGACACTTTTGGTCCTCTTGTTCATATTTTACATTCCCTCTACCCAACAACAAAATAATTTTCAAAAAACTCCCAAAAAATCGGTTATTTTGAGCTTCAAAGACAATTCAGAAATCATTTTCACCCAATCTCAAAGTTCCGTAATTGTTACACATACCTCGGCTTCTGTTTGTTGTTTCAGGGCTTGAAATTCGGCACTGGTCGGATCGTCTAAATTGGATGTGTACACACCGTCATCCATTGTCAATTGTGCATCAAATGACACCGCTGCAAATAAAACATAATTTGCCGGTTCATTGGCAAAATATTTCTAAAACAGTAACTTAACATTCCAGAATGATGCTAGCGTGTTTTGGTATTAAGCAGACATGTTTGATGTATAATGCTTTAATTTATCCTCATGATGCCAGAAACGCCTAGAAGAGGTTGATTACTTTAGTTTTTGGGGGATTAAGTGCTAGATATAGAGGATGCCCCTGAGTTCCAGAAGCATCTCTGGTTCTTTTACACGCCTAATGTAAAGCATTTTACTCGAAACCTCGGTTTTTTTAGTCTTGTCCAACTGTTTGTTATTATAGTTATGTTAGATGGGAAACACTGAAACAGCAGCTAAGTAATAGAATTCGATATTGTTGCACACTGGACACAATTACTGACCAGTGCTACATACATCTTTCATGGTTTTCAAAATAATGAGCGAGTACATATACAAGCAATGAGGGTTCTAATGAAGAGCAGTCTTCACAATTAAGTTCCTATTTAGAACAAACCTGTTAATTTAAGGTTAGTGATCATTTTAGACCTCATACAGTCATGTGCTTATTAGAGTAGGTAGTGAGGGTGGCACCTACTCCATAACTAATGCTGACGCAGGCTGAGTGAAGGCAAAATCGCTTTTTTTTTCTTTGAGTTGTTCAAAAAATACATGATTTCATCTTTGTTTGTTATTTACCTGGCTTAACCAGTAAAAGTCCAAAGTCGCGGCTATTATTTCATTGAAATAGGAGTACGTAACAGTTAAGAGTATAGTGTCTAATAAAAGTTCTGTGTAACGTTTTAACATATATATATGGTTTACATGGAGACTAGAGGATAATTAACAATTTGTGAGGAAATGGTTATAAATATTATAATGTTTTATCTATGATCTGCCTGGTTTGAGGCTCAGAGGTAACTGCTGGTTCGTGAGATGTCAGGGTAATCAGCATAATTATGACTAACAAGTGCAATTTGAAAAATAATTTAAAAAAGGCCAATACTAGACTATGCTTACCTGAAACCGGCACTGGGGTTGTTTGGCTCACAGACGACTCTGGTTTGTCCACAACTGCAATATAGACATGACGTGAGGTATTTTAACATTTATGAACAGAAGCTTGACATTAGAGGCAACAACAGTTCACATTAAATTGAGAAACAAAAACTGTCACCATACATCGGTGCGCAATATTCCTGGCTCGTAAAAGTAATAAAATATTGATGACAACACAGTTGTGTAATATGTGGATTTAAAGATGTACTTTGCTAATCTGAACAAGTTGCAACAACAACAACAAATTCAATCCTTTTTGTCCAGGCTGTTCAGTCGGTTTCAGACAAAACCTTTTGCACAAAAATATTAAATTGCGCGGATAGTACTTATTCTCGGCTTGAGATTGGAGGCTGTCTCGTTTAAATCAGCCGAAAAATAAAATATACTATTATTGTTTGTCGACAGATTTTCTCTTAACAAAAATATGTCACCTACCATGTGATATGTCTACACTGGCAATGATATAACATACATAATGTACACTGCATAAAATAGATAAGTAAATAATGATGGAAAGGCATAATTACCTCCGAAATAAATACCAATTCCAATACCGGCGGCCACTAGAAATACCAGGCCGACAATAGACAACACCACACAGCATCGTCGGGAACTAGCCCGCTGAGTATTGTCGGGATGAAACGTTTCTCCGGACGTCTCCGAAGAGGCTGAAAAAGTATTATCAAACAGGTGAACTCCATATTTCATAATGTTTTACAAGAGCCATATTCACATGACCATCCCACGTCATATAATTATGTTTGCTACAAACAGGTTATATAAACAAGACTAGATATAATTTTTTAGTCAAGTTCTATCTAGTAGCCATCTATTCATATTATACAGTTTCAAGTTACAAAAAATATAATAACTTAAATTGTTTTGAAATTAAGCTAGGGACAAAATTAAATAAAGGTAGATAATTTCAAAACTGGACTTTATAGAGTTATGGCTTTTGGTCACTGCACTTCTCCTAGTTTCCATCTATTCATATCAAATTTAAAGTCAATATCTCAAATAGTTCTCGAGTTATGCTCTAGACAATTATCACTAAGTCCAAAAGGGGTATATATTTTCAACTAAATGCTTGACACAGTTACGGACTCCTGTATATGGGTTGGGGTCATGATGGAGAACAAGTATGCAAAGTATTTAAGCAATACATGAATGATCTATGAAAATATTAGACGTTAAATCAAAGCACTGAGAGTGCTGTTGAGAGGCGATCTGGTTGCTGCTACAAAATCTTATACCGACTTTACACATTTAATGTTCGTTTCTTACTGCCGATCTTGTCTTGAATGTCAAAATAGGCATATGTGACTATATAGGCATGTTGGGTATCTAAATAATTGTAAAAAGGGGCATTTTAATTTATATGTAATACGTGTATTGAATGCGTATATCAAAAGTGGCATTTAAATAGTACTATGCGCCTATTTATCAGATTCTACAGTACGGTCTTGTAATCACTTCCCTCACAGTGTGAGACATCTATAGAAAGCGGCTAGTAAAGCCTCACCATATGATTACATAACAGTACTTTGCAGACGGTTTTACGAATCATTGATAAAACCATCACGCGACCCAGGTATGAAGTTTCTAAAAATAGCTATACAGCTGGGACATTTGATGAACACATCATTTTCATATTATGAAACAAGTTCGGTATCGGCCCAGCGTAGTGATTTTCTTCAAAAATATCAATTTAACGAACAGTTTCACAATAATTGTTGATCTTAGAATAAACAAATGTTGCTGATTGAATTAAATCAGTTAAAACATTTTGAGAAACATATGAAGCAGTTTTGGAAATGGAACTACTTGAATGCGGATTCACATAGCAGCCTAAAGGCGGTTAAAGTTGTATTAATAAATGGGCAATGGTAGTATAGAGGGGCTATCGCCTCTCAAAAACTACACCTAAACCTTAACATTTGCATTTCTAAGTCGAGAAGGGGGCATAAAATTTCAACAAAATGCTTGATAGAGTTACCTGCTCCCGTGTGGGGGCCATGATGGTGAACAAGTATGAAAAGTATCAATATGTCAATTCACTTTTATATATATTAGAGGCAAAAAACTGGTACCTAAACTTTTAACATTAGCATAACGCCGATACCAACTATGGCGCCAACTTCAACGTCAACACCGACGAGCTCAGGTGACTGAAATAGCTTACCACGGAGCTTAAAATGCTTAATTATACAACGTTTTACACAGCTCATATCCCCAAACGGAAAGTCTACACCTGTTTACTGCTTCGTTTCCAAACCTAACAATTCCAAATTTAACGAAGTCCCGAAAATGGTTTCGAAGGCTGTTTAGGTTTATTCAGTAAGTTCAGGTTAAAAACAAGCAATTAAACAAGAGGGTCATTGGCCCTATAGCGCTCACCTGATGACTAGCAGTTTAGGCAGAATCAGTGACCTGGTCACCTAGTTTTTGACCCCAGATGACCCAGTTGCAAACTGGACCTAGATTTCATAAAGCTACACATTGTGACTAAGTGTCATTAATATCACATTAAAAATGTGATCTCTAGAGTGTAAACAAGGTTATTCTTTGATGTGACCTTGTGACCTAGTTTTTGACCACAGATGACCCATTTACGAACTTTACCTAGATTTTATACAGACAAACAGTGTGACCAAGTTTCATATAGATTAGGTAAAGGTGACCTCTAGAATGTTAACAAGGTTTTTTTCAATGTGAACTTGTGACCTAGTTTTTGACCCCAGATGACCCAGTTGAGAACTTGACCTAGATTTCATAAAAACACATATTGTGACCATGTTTCATTCTGATTACAAAAATATGACCAGAGTATTTACAAGGTTTTTCTTTGATATGACATTGTGACCTAGTTTTTGACTGCAGATGACCCAGTTACAAACTTGACCTAGATTTAATAGCGACAAACATTGTGACCAAGTTTCATATAGATTATGTAGAAAAATGTGACATCTAGAGTGTTAACAAGGTTTTTCTTTGATTTGACCTGGTGACCTAGTTTTTGACCCCAGATGACCCAATTATAAACTTGACCTAGATGTCATAAAGACATACATTTTGACCAAGTTTCATTAAGATTATGTCAAAAATGTGACCTCTAGAGCGTTAACAAGGTTTTTCTTCAATGTGACCTGGTGACCTAGTTTTTGACCCCAGATGACCCAATTACAAACTTGACCTAGATTTTATAGAAACATAAATTTTGACAAAGTTTCATTAAGATTATGTCAAAATTGTGACCTCTAGAGTGTTAACAAGGTTTTTCTTTGATTTGACCTAGTGACCTAGTTTTTGACCCCAGATGACCCAGTGACGTACTTGACCTAGATTTTATAGAGACAAACATTGTGACCAAGTTTCATAAAGATTAAGTGAAAACTGTGACCTCTAGAGTGTTAACAGTCCAATTGTTGACGGCGCACGTCGCACGACGGACGACGGACAAAAGGGCGATCACAATTTAGCTCACCTTGAGCACTTCGTGCTCAGGTGAGTTAAAAAAATCAACGACAATTCATTTTAAGGGAGTAGCGTCTAATCTTTAGTGAGATAGTGCAATTTTCGTTAAAATGCGTTTTTTTTCTTTAATTAAAGTTGTTGAATAAAATAGGCGTTGTATTATGATGCAATACATGTACTCTTGAAGTTCAACCCAAAATAAATATTGATAAAGTGAATTTAATGAAGCATGACAGCATTTTCATTGCAAATCTTACTCGTTCACAAACAAAGTCAACATCGCATTAAGAGTCAAAGTTTGTTGTCGGGGACATAGCCATAGTATGTGGAACAAACTCTTAGAAATAATTATGAAACAAATTCATGTCGAACTTGTATCATGCAAAAAATCAATGATCATCTATGACCTTGCAAACCGAAAGTAGAACTAGAAATAAATGTTTCCACAGGACACGGATCCCCCCGCTAAAAGCTGTCCCAGAAACCTAAGTATAAAGTTATGCAACTGGAATAATTTGAAATAAAGCTGGAAATTGCTTAAATGTGACATTGACCAGCAGACAAGAGCTGGGTCTGTAAGTGTGACCTTGAAATTTGAGCTAGAGATCTCAGGGTGTGAATGTGAATGTTACCAAGACATTAAACAAGAGGGCCCAAAGGGCCCTAGGTTGCTCACCTGTTATGGCAGTACATGCAAGACCAGTAATTTGACCTAGTGACCTAGTTCTTGGCCCCATATGATGCAATATCGCACTTGACCTAGATTTTGTTGAGATGATCACTCTGACCAAGTTTCATAAGGATTAGGCCAAAATTGTGACCTCTAGTGACTATACAAGGTTTTTCTATGATTTGACCTTGTGACATAGTTTTGACCCCGGATGACCCAATATCGAACTTGATCTAGATTTTGTTGAGATGATCGTTGTGACCAAGTTTCATAAAGATTTAGTCAAAATTGTGACCTTTAGTGTCTACACAAGGTTTTTCTATGATTTGACCTTGTGACCTAGTTTTTGACCCCGGATGACCCAATATCGAACTTGACCTAAATTTTGTTTAGATGATCATTGTGACCAAGTTTCATAAAGATTAGGTCAAAATTGTGACCTCTAATGACTACACCAGGTTTTTCTATGATTTGACCTTGTAACCTAGTTTTTGACCCCGGATGACCCAATATCAAATTTGACCTAGATTTTGTTGAGATGATCATTGTGACCAAGTTTCATAAAGATTAAGACAAAATTGTGACCTCTAGTGTCTACATAAGGTTTTTCTATGATTTGACCTTGTGACCTAGTTTTTGACCCCGTATGACCCAATATCGAACTTGACCTAAATTTTATTGTGATGATCATTGTGACCAAGTTTCATAAAGATTAGGTCAAAATTGTGACCTCTAGTGACTACACAAGGTTTTTCTATGATTTGACATTGTGACCTAGTTTTTGACTCCGGATGACCCAATATCCAACTTGACCTAGATTTTGTTGAGATGATCATTATGACCAAGTTTTATAAAGATTAAGTCAAAATTGTGACCTCTAGTGACTACACAAGGTTTTTCTATAATTTGACCTTGTGACCTAGTTTTTGACCCCGGATGACCCAATATCGAACTTGACCTAGATTTTGTTGTGATGATCATTGTGACCAAGTTTCATAAAGATTAAGTCAAAATTGTGACCTCTAGTGTCTACACAAGCAAATTGTTGACGGACGGACGGACGGACGACGGACGGACGACGGACGAAGAGTGATCACAAAAGCTGACAGGTGAGCTAATAAAAAAGCAGACAAAATTTGTATACTTTTGCCTTTTAACTTTGAACTCCAAGTATGACCTTGACCTTTGAACTAGGGACCTGGGTTTTGAGAATGACACATTGTCTTGATGTGGTGAACATGTGTACAAAATTATTTAAATATCCAATTAGATATGGCATAGTTACAAAGTGGGCACGATTTGAATGACTATTTTGACCACTAAGTTTAACCTCGACCTTTGAGTTAAGGACCTGTGTCTTTCGAATGACACATCGTCTTGATGTGATGAACATTTGTGCCGAGTTATATAAATATCCAATAAGAAATGACATAGTTACAGAGCGAACACAAAGCACATGCCTATTAGACCCTTTTAACCTTTGATCTCTAAGTGTGACCTTGACCTTTGAGCTAGGTGCCTGGGTCGTGCACATGACGCATCATCTTGATGTGGTGAACATTTGTACCAGGCATTATAAATATCCAATAAGAAATGACTTAGTTACAGAGCGAACAGGAATCATACGCCTATTTGAGCCTTTTAACCTTTGAAATCTAAGTGTGACCTTTGAGCTAGTGGCCTGAGTCTTGCGCATGACAAATCGTCTTGATGTGGTGAACATTTTAACCAGATATTATAAATATTCAATAAGAAATGACATAGTTACAGAGCGGACACAAATCATATGCCTATTTGAGCCTTTTAACCTTTGACCTCTAAGTGTGACCTTGACATATGAGCTATGGACATGGGTCTTGCGCATGACACATCGTCTTGATGTGGTGAACATTTGTACCAAATGTTATAAATATCCAACACGCACGCACGCACAAGTAGGTATACATTTTTCAGTCTTAAACTAAGTAAGAGTTTGTTCCCTAGAGTTATAATTTATTGTAAGAATGATATACGTTTTAGCAAGTACCCTTGGGCAGTTTTTGTGTTTGCGAACGAGCAAGATTTACAATGAAAATGCTGTCATACTTCAATAAATTCACTTTATTAATATTTAGTTTTTGTTTAACTTCAATTGTATATGTAGTGCATCAATTTGAAGAATAAAATGCATTTGAAAAAAGCCTGCACCCACCCACTACACCCACTATAGATCATACTCCATGTCCTTAACTAGTTTAAACAATGTCGTTTAATGAAGAAACTGTAGAGACAATGATCAAACTATGAATACGGATATCCTTATAACTAACGAGCTAGTCCCTGTCGCTGGTATCACTCACGTCACTAACTAAAGGGATAGGGAATCTCTAATACTTACGTTGTTTTAATTTATAACTGAAGCCTCTGGGTTGTTTGTGTCCCATGTAACCTACATTATCATAAACGTTTCCACCAGCATAGTATCCATGGCCTAGATCCTGTCGGGAACTTCCGCCTCCGGCCACGGTGTAATACTGAGTCTCATCGGTGGGGGTATACGACATTCTGTCCGATCCCCAAATCCACTGTGGAAAGTATCGTGGATAATAAGCAGTGTTTCCGTCGTTTACTGGCAAGCTACCTCCATTCAAATCACTCGCGTAATCACGCTGGTCCTATAATAACGAAACAATAACAAACATTAAAACAACTAGAAAAAATCCACAACTGGAAACAAAATGTATATAAAGTAAACTTTTCATGCAAGCGACCGGGAATAGTAATAATAACAAAATAATAACAATAACGACTTTATATATTGTGGGTATCATATTTGACAGTAATATAAATTGTCAAGATTGTCGGGTTGCATGCTATGCCCAGCGCAATAACCCTCGTCTGGACCACGACCGCGGTTGAATATAAATCGGTCTCCGTATGATATATACTGCCAAACACTAGACATAAACAACTACAAATTTGGGACTTGTATGATTTTGTTCATTAACAGACTCATTCACACAACCTTCGGGTCAGCAGTCGGTAGCTGTTACCACTGGAGCACTTGTACACCCATATTGGATTAGAAATGAACTGCCAACTATTTATACGGTAGGTGAAAATCATATACCTTATCATATAACCTTACAAGATAAATATCTACATTGTAACCAAAGATCATACAGAAATGCCTTATTCAATGATTGCAACACATTTTGGGAAACTCAAAGTTAGGTTATTGTACAGAGGTTGTTGCTGGTTAGTATTCAATAGTGACCTAACTTGACTTAAGGATAAGGACAACCAATCAAATCACACCATATTAAACCTTTGGTCAGTAACAGGCGATATGATTGGATGTCCTTATTCTCTAATTGAATAAGATCAATATTGAATACCACCCCATGGAGAGGTAAAATTTGTAGAAAATGGTTACGTCTGGAACAAGAATTATATTGTTTAAACGAGGTTGTTGCTCTATGGAGGGCCCCAATGGAGAGGTTACATTGTATGTGTCTTAGGAAGATGGTCTACTTAAATCAGAGTGCTTATAATTGATACCGTTCTCTGGATATTTAAGTTATTGGGTGAAACGGTTATGCACTATCAAACTAACGTATCGTCCCCAAATCTAACAACTGGCCATGGCTGTTTATGGATTTCGTGTTTCTATTCAAGATAAAAAGTAAATGTATATTATAATCAAGTTTTAAAGTAACTGTTCGTGTCGTTTAAGTTTGTCCGTAGTTTTGAGCCAATAATGTATCAAAACCTAAATAACCATTGCTATTTAACTGTGTCAACTCGACTTACAAAACATTTTCTGAATAGAGGGAATCAATGATGCTTAACCATCGGTTGGATACTAGAAAGAAAATGAAAGAAAAACTCCATCCTAGATGTTTGAAACACAAAGGGAACACACGACAAATGTTAATCTTTCAATGTGTGGATTTGTGTAATAAGACATGACTTTATTTTGTTACCATGACTGATCTTACGGTTATTCATTTTAAACTTTCTCCCACAAAGTGGATGTATAATTTCGTATTGTACTTCACATACCTTGCATCTTTAACAGTTATTTACTAATAATATGGTATTTATAAACTGAATCGTGACCATATTATATGGAACGCCATAGCTGTCTTTTGTTGACGCTTGTCATGTTAAATTGTTATAATATCATATTAACATGTCTATACGACATGTTAAATTGTTACAACAACGTCCTAAGTTGTCGATAGGGCATGTGAACTTCTCAGTGCAACATTATTATATGTCAAGTCACACTGTTAAACTGTGCAAGTATCTTGTGAACATGTCTATATGCCATGTTAAATTGTTAAAATAGCTTCTTATCATGTTCATTCGGCATGTGAACTTCTCAAAAGAACGTGTAATACTGTTAAACGACAGTGATAAATTGTTGAAAATCATTTGAAGATGTCTATAAGCCATGTTAAATTGTCAAAATAGCTTCTTATCATGTCCAATAACCATGTGAACTTCTCAACAGAACGTGTTATATTGTTTAACAACAGTGGTAAATTGTTAAATAATCATTTGAAGATGTCTTTACGACATGTTAAATTGTTAAAATAGCTTCTTATCATGTCCAATAACCATGTGAACTTCTTTATAGAACGTGTTATATTGTTTAACAACAGTGGTAAATTGTTAAAATATCATTTGAAAATGTCTACATGCCATGCTAAAGTGTTAAAACGATATTTTAACATGTCAAAGTGGCATGTGGACTTCTTAATAGACAGTGTTGTTGTTGTTCAAATTTGTATGACGTCATCAATACCGTAAGTTCCTCCCGCGAGCATATTGAACAAAGATGGCGGAAATTGTTCAATATGCACGCGGGAGGAACTTACGTTATTGATGACGTCATACAAATTTGAACAACAACAACACTGTCTATTAAGAAGTTAACATGCCTCGTCGACAAGTTAAAATATCGTTTTAACACTATAACATGTCGTATAGACATCTTCAAATGATAGATTAACAATCTAGCACTGTTGTTTAACAATATAACACGTTCTATTAAGAAGTTCACATGCTGAATGGACATGATAAGAAGCTATTTCAACAATTTAACATGGCTTATAGACATCTTCAAATGATATTTTAACAATTTACCACTGTTGTCTAACAATATAACACGTTCTATTAAGAAGTTTACATGGTTATTGGACATGATAAGAAGCTATTTTAACAATTAAACTTGTCATATAGACATCTTCAAATTATATTTTAACAATTTACCACTGATGTCTAACAATATAACACGTTCTATTAAGAAGTTCACATGGTTATTGGACATGATAAGAAGCTATTTTAACAATTTAACATGTCATATAGACATCTTCAAATTATATTTTAACAATTTACCACTGTTGCCTAACAATATAACACGTTCTATTAAGAAGTTCACATGGTTATTGGACATAATAAGAAGCTATTTTAACAATTTAACATGGCTTATAGACATGTTCACATGGTATTTGGACAGTTTAACAGTGTAACTTGACATACAATAATGTTGCACTGAGAAGTTCACATGCCCTACCGACAATTTAAGACGTTGTTGTAACAATTAAACATGTCGTAAAGACATGTTAAAATGATATTTAAAACATTTACCACTGCCGTTTAACAGTATAACACGATGTGTTGAGAGGTTCGCATGCTCATCCGACATTGTAAGACGTTGTTTTAACAATTCAACAACGCATATAAACATATTCAAATGATAGTTTAACAATTCACCATTGTAGTTAAAGTCTAACATGATAATAAGATGCTTTGAGAAGTTAACACGTTCTTCTAACATTATCAAGCGTTTTTCAACAATTTAACATGTAACGTAGACATATACAAATGGTGATTTGACAATTTATCGATGTGATTTAACAGTATAACACGATGTCTTGAGATATTATTGTATTCTTTTAACAATTTAAGACGTTGTTTTAACAATATAACAGGGCAAGTTGACATATTCAGATGATAGTTTGACAAGTCAACGATGTGGTTTGACATATTAACACATTGTACTAAGAAGTTCACATGTCCTACCGACAAGTCAACATGACAAGCGTCAACAAAAGACAGCTATGGCGTTCCATAATATTATACCACTATTAATTGCCTGGTTAGAAGTGTTTTTATTTAATGAATACTAAATACTGTAATGCACAGATAAATTGAAGGCATTATGTTTCTTTAAAACGTATTGCCGGTTATTCGACACTTTTGCATCAAGTCTATTCAATCTGCCGAGGTCTAAAAGCAAATGTGTGCTATCATTCTTCATCATTGGTATTCACTTACTTCAGTTTAGCTTCCCGTTCTTATTATCTCACAAGTTTTAATTGCAAGCCAAAAAATTCTAGTCAATTATTGTATGGACCACAGAGCAAATCATATCTACGTTCATTCAATGGAAAACGTTGCCAATCTCATAAATCTATAGGACGGGCCGATGAATGCGAGGTTCTTATAATAAGCCGTATTTGAAATTGCGAATCCTTAGCACGATGTTCATGCTATTTATGCACGTAATGTGTTCTATTTGTGCACTTTGGTAACAGTACACGTTATGTCAAGACGACGCTGTTGAAGTATTACTTTGTAAAATCGAATAAATGGTGTATGATATATACACTTAAGAACAAAAGTTTTGCACGGGTTTTTGAATATTAGAACAACTTTTATAAGATTCGACCAATTTCCACAAAATGTGTTTCAGTTGCATTTGTGCCTAGATCTAGAAGACACGTGAACAATATATGCGAGGCGTAATGTTGCTGTTCTAACAAGACGTCACCAGTGACAAATCTCCTCGAGTATACAAGAACAAGACGTCACCAGTGACACATCTCTTCGAGTATACAAGAACAAGACCTCATCAGTGACACATCTCCTCGAGTATACAAGAACATGACATCATCAGTAACACATCTCCTCGAGTATACAAGAGCATGACGTCATCAGTGACACATCTCCTCGAGTATACAAGAACATGACGTCATCAGTCACACATCTCCTCGAGTACACAAGAACATGACGTCTTCAGTGACACATCACCTCGAGTATACAAGAACAGGACGTCCTCAATGACACATCATCTCCACGAGTCTACAAGAACACATGACGTCTTCAGAGACACATCTCCTCGAGTATACAAGAACAAGACCTCATCAGTGACACATCTCCTCGAGTATACAAGAACAGGACGTCCTCAGTGACACATCTCCACGAGTATACAAGAACAAACACATGACGTCTTCAGTGACACATCTCCTCGAGTATACAAGAACATGACGTCATCAGTGACACATCTCCTCGAGTATACAAGAACAAGACCTCATCAGTGACACATCTCCTCGAGTATACAAGAACAGAACGTCATCAGTGACACATCTCCTCGAGTATACAAGAACAGGACGTCATCAGTGACACATCTCCTTGAGTGTTCAAGAACATGACGTCATCAGTGACACATCTCCTCGAGTATACAAGAACAAACACATGACGTCTTCAGTGACACATCTCCTCGAGTATACAAGAACATGACGTCATCAATGACACATCTCCTCGAGTACAAAAACATGACGTCATCAGTTACACATCTCCTCGATTATACAATAACTTGACGTCCTCGGTGGGATAGAAAACGTGTTATGTCTATTTGACGAAGGTGTTTCAAAGTTAAACACCCTCAGATTGTCCAGAACACACGTGCTCGAACACGTTTAAGTGTACAGGCGCGAACAACATTTGGCGTCGGTTTTGTGAAGTTACAGTACGTCTAAGATGTCAGTGTTTTAACATTATGTCGCCGTATTATTTTTTATTTTGTGTTAAGCAAATTTGATATTACTGTATCAAAATGTGTTTCAAATCCCTAATTCATGGAAAAATGAAGTTGTTTTAGTTGAATGCAAGTCGTGGCATTGTCGTTACCTGAATTACGTTCACAACTTGTGTCCCTAGTAAGTAAACCGGTATACTTAAGAAATGCTTTTCGTCTCACGATAACCTAATTACGTGCTTCATAGATTCATAAATATCAAAATGAATAAATTGGTGTCCTTCAATGACTAATAGATCTATATTCAGTAATATGCGCAGTCAGTGTCTGATTTGAATGTGATATAGGCCTAATAATGTTCAGTTGGCAATTTTTGGCAAAGTACATGTAGATCTATATTATAAAATCATTAAAAACAGAATAACACCATTCATGAAATGCAAGGCAATCAATGCACACAGTAGACGTTCGTAAGCTATTTACGTACATCTTTTGTGAGCCCATCACGACATGGTGTAAATAGAAAACATCATTTCAATATTCTAACATAGCACGCGAGATTTGCCTTCTTTGCGTATATTGAGCTTACCATATTTTATTACCCCGATAAAATATAGCTGATTGATGACGTCACGTTTGACGTCATATACGAGGGTCATTCAAAAAATACGTAGACACATCAGTTTACTAGTTTATTTTGCAAGATATGTAAACAAATCAATAGTATGCTGTAGCTGCATCTTTATTCGTCTGAATTACAAAGTTTCATTGAATTTGGCCCGACCGTTAAGCAAGGTACTTGTTTTATAGATTGTACCCAAAGCAGGGGCGGATCCAGGATTTGGCATTAGGGGGGCGTACATTCATGTATTGATACCCCCCCCCCCCCAGAAAATGCGCGAGCGAAGCGAGCAAGAAAAAAATGTATCTCTGAGAAGCATTCCACACAATTTCGTTCTTTATCTTAAAATATTCATTGAAAAAGTTAATGTGAGAGCAAGGCGAGCAAGAATATAATTATGAATTAATTATTTGAGCAGCATATCCCTCATACTCATTCCCTACTTGACAGCATTAACTGATAGTGGTTGTGCGAGCGCAGCGAGCAAGAAAAAATGCAATTATCTATTTCAGCAGCAAACACCACATCCTTATTACTTCGTTGTTTATATGAGCAGCATAGCCAGGACTAACGATTATCGACTGGATAATATTCACTGATATATATATATAGCTTCTGTAAATTCGTCACGAAGAAAAAATGCAATGTCTATCTGAGCAGCATACTCTGCGAACTCCAGGGCTTCAGTTTTGTTTAAGAGGAAATGTGAAATACTTGGGATCCAGCGACTAGGGAGACCAGTGGCTTTCTGCCTCGTGACTTTTTAAATATAACCACGGAATTCGTCAGCTGCATTTTGAGATATCTTATTTTTTAATGAAAATGACAGGTTTATAAGAAAATCAAGTCAACTGTATTACTGACTTGTCGGACATTTTTAATGAGCAAGAATCTCGACAATTCTGTAGCCGATGTTTGGCATTATGCTACCAATCAGTCCTATATTTTGTTTTTTGCATAAAGCATTAAGTTCACTTAAAAATCCATTAATTTATTATTGTGTTATTGACGCGAGCGAAGCGAGCGAAAAAAATGCATATCAATATTGTTCTTACATCCAATCTATGATTAAATTACCTAGGCTCCGGCGTACGCCCCCCTTGGATCCGCCTATGCAAAGCAACTACGGGGCAACTCACGACGTCGTTGTTGACGTCATCAAATTTGGTAAATTCGCAACTTTTCTAAATGCTCCTCGTATAACACTAAATACAACTCTGTCACTAACCCCATTCTGTATAATCATCTATGTACCATGCCGGACTAAACTGAACAAAATAGGATTAATTATAATACTAATTTCATCTGTTGTTGCCATTCTTTACACCACATAAAGAGGCTATACCAAAGGAAACGCCTTGACGTTCATAAAGGCTAAATTGGGAATGTAGGGACCATGCTTGAGCTGGTTAAGTCAAAAATTATCCAACACCAGAGCTGTTGATTTGACAAGATGTTCCCACACTTTGTCTTGGTAAAATAACATATTTTCCAAAATGATTCAAAAGAGTATTTGGGTTTATCAAAGCGCAAAACACTATTTAATCATTTATCGCGTTGTCCCGTGGTTTCACTGACGTCACGTTTTCGTACGGCCAGTAAAATAGTGGCTTGGTATGACAACCAAGATTTCTATAACGGTTTTGAATACGACGTTATAATTTCAAACGGATAACTGCATAGTATCAAAGGATACACACAGAAATTATTGACAGGCTTTCTCCATGTGAACGAAAATTGATGGCACAAATTTATCAACACAAATTTTCGACAGGACAAATCGACGGGTTGCCCCGTGTGCTTAATTTTGCGTTGCTATAACTACCCTATTTTAGAATGTTACATATATTTTTCTGTATTTCCATATGAATTTGATTTGTTAATGATAGAACATTATTTCTACCAAATTTGATAACAGTCGGATGATAAATAGCTGAACAATCCATGGTGTCTACGTATTTTTTGAATGGCCCTCGTAGTATGACAAATGACGTAACGGTGATGGTAACGTTCTAGCTAGGAAAGAAAGTAGTTTGACGTCATCCTGTCTTGTTGTGCTATAAATGGTAAAGCATTGGCGATGTTAGAATCGAAATAATAAATAGAAGCTGTGATTTGTTGTATTATAAAATATAGGCACTCGTTTGAATGCACTCGCACTACGCACTCGTGATTTAATTACTACGCATCCAAACACGTGCCTAGATCTATATTTTATTACGCAACAAAACATAGCTACGTATTCATTATTTCTTAAATACCACATGACCTTTGGATACAGGGACCAAGAAGAAATTTGCTTCATTTCGAAAACAAAAATAGCCTTAAGTGTTTTATATTTTTTCATCGATTTCTATGAAATATACACCACGCTAAGGGGAATAGTATTTGCTTTCTATGTATCTTTGTATATAGTAGTCGTACCTAGTTAGTACTGCATATTGATGGCAACCGACGTTTATAACTGGGTTTGATTACGAAAGTCAAACCGAAAGTCCCATTTGGAGGACTATAGACCCAGTTCTTGTTTACGTACCTGGGTATTCATATGCAAACTGGCATTCAGCGGATGATTGATCAATACTGATTTTTATTGTTTATTCAACCAATAGATCACTGTATGGCACATTGCATAATTATAAATGGACGCGTCACACTGAAAAATATGTATATGTCTATTGGTATAGAGTCTAGAGAACAAGATAGCACACAGTTGGTATAGGTAAATTTCCAACTTAGGTAGCTAAACGGGGGGATTAACTGTATAAACTTTATGGTTAAAGTACATAAACATGCATAACCTAGAAATACACATATAAAGCTGAGAACGAAAATACCTGGTTTCACTGAGTTATTGTTATATCCTACAAAATAGAATTACACAAATCCCTTTATAATGTTTATATCTCACAGTACCCGTGTATTCTATCATATACACAATGTAGAATTTACCAACATAAACGGGCACGGTCCAGTACGTGAACCGGTTGATGTGTCTTATAGAATACAGTATTGTATGACAATAAAGTAGCGTATAGAATTAAAATTGTATACACAACAACCTTGTAAAATTGGCAATACCCCGACGAGTCAATGTATATAAGAAAATTTCTAGGTTATGCATATTGTTGAACTTTAAACTTTGGACCTATCCGATTAGAGGTATATCAAATAAACATGTTAATTTGTGCAGTTGTAATAGATACCCAGCAAGAAAGCATGTCTCCCCTTTTCAGAAGACGAGTCCGTGTTTGGATTACCAACGTTAAAAATATACCTATAAGAAAAACCTTATAGATATAAACAAAAATATAATACCCGGGTATCAATTCCAATCCGGTCGCCGTCCAATGCGACCGGCATACTCTTCGACACCTTATGTTAATTGCTACTCATAGGCTGGCTTCCATACGATGCTTAGACATCAGGTACACGTCGGATACACGGACATCACGAGTCTCGGTAATTAGTGACCTAAATATTACTATCACTCTGTTATGTACCTAGGTATTTCGGTGGAGATACTTAAAACGTAGAAATTGCATGCATATTTTTATGTTTCCAAGGTGTAAGGCATGCTTGCTAGAAACTTAAAACATGTCCACTGTAAAATTGTGCTATATTATTATACCATCGAAGCCGGTTGTTACAGTCGACTTGCAGCTTTTTGACAAGGGGGGGGGGGGGGTCTAAAAAGTCGTTTGAACGGACGATGTCATGTCTGAAATATACTTTATATTGATACTTTTTACATGTACAGCCTACACGAAAAGTACAACTGCTAGGAAGAGTGTTAATCAGTTGCTATGAATACACCAGATTGTGTAGCTTATGTTCGTCTGCGACAATAGCTATACGTTTACAGTCGTTCCATCCACATGTGGAGAAATGGTAAGTTGATTGTGGAAGAACACGTTATAACTGGTTGTTAATTCCAGGTAACTGATTATGTGATCCGTCCGCTGTCTATGACAGTAAACCAAACATTCATTCCTGGTGTAAAATCTGGCGAAAAATAACCCGCCATTTTTTCTGCAGACACTACAGAAATTACATTATCTATCATGATTTACCCCCCCCCCCCCCCCCTAGACAGAATACGTTCTGTCCTCATATTTTCATGTTGTGCATGAATTGAACGTAATAAACGGTTGTTGTTGTTGTTGTCAAAATGGTGTGTACGTGCAAAAACAGTGATCTATTTTTACCCAATACATAAAAGAAATCGTGTCAATGAAGAAGTAAGGTTCAAAATGTAAGTGTACGTGTATTTATTTACAAGTATTTTGGCAGTTTATGAGGTTACAAGTCACGAATTGAAGAGTGTAAAGTCACGGCCCATGTATTCTTTTATAACCATACGGGTATAATTTCAAACATTCCGAACCTCTCATTACAATAATTTTACTTTTAACATTTCAAAATACATATACCCCAATGATAAACCCGCCCTTCGTATATCACCACTTGTATGTTAATGCCCGTATATGCGTTTTGAACAGTTATAGGCTATTAGCTAGTTTGTGCTTCATTAAACCACGCACGTTAATTAACGTTGATAAACCTCGTGATTAAACCGAACGTTTTATATAAAGTATCATGCATGCACTTAATAATAGATTAATAGTTTCGAACCTATACTGAACGGCGCCATAACCTATAGTCCAGTCCTGCGTTCAAGGAAAAATCACGTGACGCACATTTCGTACCTGTAACGTACCAGGTACGAAACGTGCGTCACGTTATTTTTCCTTGAACGTAGGGCAGATGCCAGCCAGTCATGTTTATATGATGAACCTAACTTTAGAGTAAGCACAATATGTTTTGGTATCAAACTGTTCAGGAGGATGTCCCTTTTCAGAATCTGTTGTATGACACCTTGTCACCCTTGAGCATTTTCAAAGATGGCCGCTAGAAACGTGAGGTACGAGCGCATTAGACTACTCGGCTATCGCAGCAACTTACAAAATGTGCATCAATGTGTTAAAATCACACCACATACTCTTACGGACAACTACACTGACTTTAAGTACCGGACGGCCGCCACACGACACATATCATTCTAAGCACAATATCGCAGACTTAGAATGAGAAGGTCTGCATCACAAGGCGCTTCTTATGAGCCTATTTCCATGAAAATCAGAACAAGTCATGCTGACCAAACTCAAGCTGACCAAGCTTGTTTTTTTCAATAAGTAAAGAGTAGTTTTCAGACATTTGTTCTGGTTTTCTCTCTCTCTGTGTTGAGAAATAAACACTTAGTAGTTTGCATCCGTAGTGGAATTTGAACTAATATGAAAGTAATGGTTTGTGGTGGTATTAGCACAGTACCATTAAATAGATCTAGTTTTAGACGGTCCGAATTGCGGGTTCTGTTACGGACGCCTGATTATATAACCTGATTAAACAAAGTTTGATCCTATTTTGTCATCAATGTTAGCAAGCAACGCGTACTCAGATGACATTGTGTTAATATACATGTACAAGTGTATATTTTGGTTTACTAAACGAATTTAAATCAAGTGCCGTGACACGGTCACACAAACGTAAACTTAACACAATACGACACTTGCTTTACAGTACAACCTATTAGATCTATTTGACATTTCGGAAATGTGACAATCTTCCATAAGACCAGTAACAAAGAACAAATTGAACATGAAAATTCATTGTGCGAAGACAATACTGGTATTATGGCTCATATGGCGTCTCACAATATCATTTAAGACTTTCATAACAAGAGTTTCAGTTAAAGGATATTGTTTTGTTTTTTTTGATAAGACGAAAGAACATTTAGCGATTTTAAAGCAGCCAACAATGATGAGGTTGAGCCTGGATGCTCCTTCCTATATAAGTAAAAAATACCATCTTAATCCTTGGAGGAAAGGGTAGATCTTAACAAACATTGTTTGGTAATTTTTAATCTAGTATTGAGTTTAATACAATGTACATATCTTTGGTTGTATCAAAACACAGACATGTACGAGTACTACGTCACATACCCAGATCAAAATAACATATAAAATTTAAGTATTTTGCAAATTACGAGTGAACCCTATACTGTTATTATAGTATTACATACTGCCTTCTATGAAATAAGAGATCAAACTTCTTTACATAGCGCATCATTATTCAGTCATGTGCTAAAAAATAGTAAACTTATTTATAAAATAATTTCCAGCGGAACTTACTACATATACATTTGTATTGTATATCGCCGGCTTAGAATATTTGAAATCTGCATCTCAAGGCGCTTCTTATGGGCCTATTTTCATGAAAATCATAAAATGGTCATTTTGACCAAACTGAAGTTTAAAAAGCTTGTTTTTTCCATAAGTAACGAGCAGTTTTGAGCTTTCTCAAAATATCGATTTTGTACTTGCGACCTTCTCATTATAAGCTAGCGACATACTGCATTCTATTGAATAAGAGATCAAACCCCTTTACAGAGCACATCTAAATTAAGCCTTGTGCTATAATTAGTAGACTAATATCAAACACAACTAACTAAAGTAACTACAATATTTATATATACATGTACGTCGATTGAAGTATGTGGGTGTGATGATGTATTCTAGTGTCCCACTATTTCTCTTCCTGCCAGTGTTACACCCTCTTTTCATCAGAAGAAACCAGGATATATGAACATATAGTATGCCGTGAACTCATTGGTGACTTTATCTGTGATGATTATACATCAACAACTGTCAAAATTTCATGTTTATTTTCAATTACTAGTAACCGAAATTGGCCAGGTGTTCTAGTACTCATTTATAGTCGGTCGATTGTAAAACAAGATCTTAAAACTTGTATTAATTACTCTCGATACCTCAATCCTGAGGTCAGCAAGTGTCTATGAGAAGAGAAGCCAGCTTTACCTTTTAATACTGAGCGTCAAGCAAGGAAAGAACGGGTACTATTTTTGTTTCGTCTTTGGCATGGCGCGAGGCTGTGAGCGAACCGGAGACCTACTGCACTCGAAGCAGACGTTCTATCAATCAAGCTATTGAGACGGTTTTAGTACGTGCCCTTTTCCAATCACACACACCCGTATGACGTCACATATTCTTTACTTATAGGAAATTACATGTACCTGGCTCACGTGATGCTTTTCACATGCACTTGTACGCACATGCGTGTTCTGTTTCACGACCTTCCTATTAAAATTTTTATTGAAGATTTTATACCATGAACGTGCAATTAAGATTCTAGATTTATATAGTAACGTTACAGTCGTCCTGCACGGTTCACTTCATCCGATTGGATATAAGGGCGTTGCATGTTACGAAATCGGAGACGCATTCCTATAAGGAAGTCCTAGTATTTAGTTTATTTATGATCTAAGAAAATATTTTGATAATAAAAACGTGACTACACGAAAGTAAACAGCTTAAATAATAACCCGTGTTTGCTTTCTGAATCAACTATTTGTCAGTGTTACTTTTTTGTACGTGTCATTTATGAATGTAATGTTGTGCACTCTCGACATTCAACCCGAAACTTCTGCATCAGCTTATGAAAGCTTTTGTAACCACAGTTCATACTAACGTGTGTTAAATAATCACCAATAACATCCACGATAAATACAAAATGAGAACCGTGACATGAACCCGTATACATGTATGTTTGTGGGACAGCGTGTTCAAAGGAAATACTAATTACATCATGTTCAGAGAAGCCTTTTTATGAAAAGTATCAACATAATAAGCATCAATTAGCAATACACAAATGTCATGTCTATGCTGGCTGATTCACGTCTTAGATTAAACCCTGTTTTGAAAAGTTCTCTCCCTTATTTTCGATCCTTATTAAGTCTGATTCTGACATTTGGGTTGTTTCCCTTCACCCCTGTGTCATCTGTTACCGAGCCTATCGATTTTTAATTCCTCTTATATCTCTGAGTGTGAGTTTAATATTTAATGGCCCTATTATGCAGATGTTCTTGGATGAACCAATGTCACGTAAATAGCTGAGAGACTGGATGTCATGATTATATGAATCAATGTCACGTATGGTTAGGAGACTGGATGGCATGATTATATGAACCAATGTCACGTATGGTTGGGATACTAGATGGCATGATTACATGAACCAATGTCACGTATGGTTGGGATACTGGATGGCATGATTATATGAACCAATGTCACGTATGGTTGGGATACTAGATGGCATGATTACATGAACCAATGTCACGTATGGTTGGGATACTAGATTGCATGATTACATGAACCAATGTCACGTATGGTTGGGATACTGGATAGCATGATTATATGAACCAATGTCACGTAAATAGTTGAGAGACTGGATGACATGATTACATGAACCAATGTCACGTATGGTTGGGATACTAGATGGCATGATTATATGAACCAATGTCACGTATGGTTAGGATACTGGATAGCATGATTATATGAACCAATGTCACGTATGGTTGGGATACTGGATGGCATGATTATATGAACCAATGTCACGTATGGTTGGGATACTGGATGGCATGATTATATGAACCAATGTCACGTATGGTTGGGAGACTGGATGGCATGATTATATGAACCAATGTCACGTATGGTTGGGAGACTGGATGGCATGATTATATGAACCAATGTCACGTATGGTTGGGATACTAGATGGCATGATTACATGAACCAATGTCACGTATGGTTGGGATACTGGATGGCATGATTATATGAACCAATGTCACGTATGGTTGGGATACTAGATGGCATGATTACATGAACCAATGTCACGTATGGTTGGGATACTAGATTGCATGATTACATGAACCAATGTCACGTATGGTTGGGATACTGGATAGCATGATTATATGAACCAATGTCACGTAAATAGTTGAGAGACTGGATGACATGATTACATGAACCAATGTCACGTATGGTTGGGATACTAGATGGCATGATTATATGAACCAATGTCACGTATGGTTAGGATACTGGATAGCATGATTATATGAACCAATGTCACGTATGGTTGGGATACTGGATGGCATGATTATATGAACCAATGTCACGTATGGTTGGGATACTGGATGGCATGATTATATGAACCAATGTCACGTATGGTTGGGATACTAGATGGCATGATTACATGAACCAATGTCACGTATGGTTGGGATACTAGATGGCATGATTATATGAACCAATGTCACGTATGGTTGGGATACTGGATAGCATGATTATATGAACCAATGTCACGTATGGTTGGGATACTAGATGGCATGCTTATATGAACCAATGTCACGTATGGTTAGGATACTGGATGGCATGATTATATGAACCAATGTCACGTATGGTTGGGATACTGGATGACATGATTATATGAACCAATGTCACGTATGGTTGGGATACTAGATGGCATGATTACATGAACCAATGTCACGTATGGTTGGGATACTAGATGGCATGATTATATGAACCAATGTCACGTATGGTTGGGATACTGGATAGCATGATTATATGAACCAATGTCACGTAAATAGTTGAGAGACTGGATGGCATGATTACATGAACAAATGTCACGTATGGTTGGGATACTAGATGGCATGATTATATGAACCAATGTCACGTATGGTTAGGATACTGGATGGCATGATTATATGAACCAATGTCACGTATGGTTGGGATACTGGATGGCATGATTATATGAACCAATGTCACGTATGGTTGGGATACTGGATGGCATGATTATATGAACCAATGTCACGTATGGTTGGGATACTAGATGGCATGATTACATGAACCAATGTCACGTATGGTTGGGATACTAGATGGCATGATTATATGAACCAATGTCACGTATGGTTGGGATACTGGATAGCATGATTATATGAACCAATGTCACGTATGGTTGGGATACTAGATGGCATGATTATATGAACCAATGTCACGTATGGTTAGGATACTGGATGGCATGATTATATGAACCAATGTCACGTATGGTTGGGATACTGGATGGCATGATTATATGAACCAATGTCACGTATGGTTGGGATACTGGATGGCATGATTATATGAACCAATGTCACGTATGGTTGGGATACTAGATGGCATGATTACATGAACCAATGTCACGTATGGTTGGGATACTAGATGGCATGATTATATGAACCAATGTCACGTATGGTTGGGATACTGGATAGCATGATTATATGAACCAATGTCACGTATGGTTGGGATACTGGATGACATGATTATATGAACCAATGTCACGCATGGTTGGGATACTGGATGGCATGATTATATGAACCAATGTCACGTATGGTTGGGATACTAGATGGCATGATTACATGAACCAATGTCACGTATGGTTGGGATACTAGATGGCATGATTATATGAACCAATGTCACGTATGGTTGGGATACTGGATAGCATGATTATATGAACCAATGTCACGTATGGTTGGGATACTGGATGGCATGATTATATGAACCAATGTCACGTATGGTTGGGATACTGGATGGCATGATTATATGAACCAATGTCACGTATGGTTGGGATACTAGATGGCATGATTATATGAACCAATGTCACGTATGGTTAGGAGACTGGATGGCATGATTATATGAACCAATGTCACGTATGGTTAGGAGACTGGATGGCATGATTATATGAACCAATGTCACGTATGGTTAGGAGACTGGATGGCATGATTATATGAACCAATGTCACGTATGGTTAGGAGACTGGATGGCATGGTTATATGAACCAATGTCGCGTATGGTTAGGAGACTGGATGGCATGATTATATGAACCAATGTCACGTATGGTTAGGAGACTGGATGACATGATTATATGAACCAATGTCACGTATGGTTAGGAGACTGGATGGCATGACTATATGAACCAATGTCACGTATGGTTGGGATACTGGATGGCATGACTATATGAACCAATGTCACGTATGGTTAGGAGACTGGATGGCATGATTGTATTACACAATGACCAGGTCCTACACTGTGTAATCATGAGTGAAATATCGCGTACCAAATCATATTAACATAGGGTCACGATGATGAATATACGAATGCTCTAGATGAACACGTTTTCAGTAATGGATGAATGGTATCTTGTTACTTTGTATCTGTATAAGATGGGAGTTTTAGTAGATGTTTACTAGTATTACACAATGTACCAGATCGCTGGCTTAGCAGGAAAGGTCGTAAGTACAACATCGATATTTTTAGAAAACTGTCCCACATCGCTGGCTTAGAACAAAAAGATCGTAAGTACAAACTGTCTGAAAACTACTCTTTACAAGCTTTTTAAACTTCTGTTTGGTCAACATGACTAGTGAACCGATTTACATGAAATAGATTCATAAGAAGCGCCTCGTGATGCAGATTTTAAATATGCACGAGTCTTATAGTGTCTTTAAGAAGCACTTACGACCTTCAATATAAGCCAGCGATATGATTATGTACTGTTGAAAGTCGACCTCCATCGTTATCAAGTGGTTTGTGTCTGATATGTAAACCTTTAATTAAATGTATACAATGTACATATACTAGTATTCAAATATTTTAAAATACCAGAATACCCCCCCCCCAAAGTAAAACTATATAACCACAGCAATCATAGCAACTGAAGCGATAAGTTTGTGGTTATTATTGGGTTTTACGCGCCATTATTTGAACCATTATATTAATACCTTTTGAACTGTTAAAACTGAATAGAGCATGAAGTCGTAAATCTATATTTTGAACGTGAATGTCAATCACCGGGATGCTTTCTATCATGTTGGGTTCAAAATAGCGGGATCAGGTCGAGACAATCTGACAGCGTGTAGCCACTGTCAATGAATATCATAACCTAAACACCGGATCGAATACAGACCAACTCGGTGAGGTTATGGGTTATACATTTGCAAGCATTTCAATTAATTGGACAAATATGTATAATAATTTCAATTTTAATCAACTACGCCGAATGCAAGACCATGAAATATCGTATGTACAGAGAAAGTAGCTGTCCAGACATACAAAATGGCCACGAGTTGAATAAAATTATATGATGTGAGTCTTACTTCATCTGCTTTTAAGTAGTCCAAATAAGGCACACACAGGGTGGTGTTGCAGATAGAGTATTGTTTTCCTGAGCAGCATTGCAGACAAATGTATACAAGTCAAATAGTTTTCCTCGGCCAGATAATTTACAGACCAGTATTTACTGCAGTAACTTTACTTAAAAAATAATGACTGTGTACATGTGTTTTATCGTAGAATAAAGCAAAGTCACCTAAAGATACAACACAGTTACATGTTTGATAATTCGATTCTAATATAGCCAATATTCCGCATTTGATATTACAAAAAGACATAGTAACAATAGCACTACGTTCTTCCCCGAAAGGCTCATTTGCAGTTGTCAGTCGTAGCTGTGTTTTATCGACAATTCGTGCACACCATGATTTCCTCTATGTGTATATGGCTGAAACCGCTTGTTGGTTAGAATACCGGTTAATCCTACATAATCAACGTGGTAGGGAAGGGGAAACACTCCATATATTCTTTTGGCCTAACCGTTTTCAAACACTCTACATCAATAGTAACGAAGCAGACCCCCTATCGTGATTCCGAACATTGAGACCAATTACCTAGCAGTTTAGCAGACGGTTGGCAAATTCGTGAACATGTGTCTAGACGGTACATCTCCAGAAACTGTGTGGAAGAAGTATACTACATGTAACTACATAGTACATTTTTAAACCAAAACGTACTGTCAAGACTCACCGGCTTAAGCCAGACTAACACATTAGCCAATCAGGCATTGGCATGTGGTCACGTGCTCCTCCATAGTCAAATTGCTTTGAGCATTCCAATACCCTCCGGCCTCTAGGCCGAGGGTAATCACTGTTTTCACCGTGCTTTTATGTAGCACTGTAGGGAAAAGCACGGGTGAGTGATATATAGAGGGATCTAAAGCACGAGTTTTTCTTATTTGATGGCGCAGACCGAATCAAAATAAGAGTTCAGTTTTTATGCCCTGGGTGAGATATAACGAAACTGTAAACGCTTGTATTTATTTTCTCCCCAAACAGACGGTGTTTATTTCTCTTCTCTACGGTTGAATAGTAACACCATCTGAATCAAAACAGAGTGAGTTATTGAAGCTTAAACAGCGTTCCAATTTCATCACCCGTTAAGGTTAATACATTTATGTATCACATGCGGCCATCTTAAAGGAAAGTATCCTAGGGCAAACTAGTTAACGCCTTGTACTGTGGCACAGATCAGTAGGGTCAATATACCTACACATAACAAGTTCAAACATTTCGCTGCGTTTATGTTTATATTTGCTACACGATGCCGTAAGCCATTTCCAGTATCCAACTATGGATAATGCCAACATACTCAGTTATCATGAATGCAAGCATGACATACTATTAACATCATTTTTTAAATATTGTTTTACGTCCCACTGGCCTTTTAGTCACTATGAAGACTACCCAGTGACATTATCCTAACACTGGGTGAGCCTGCAGTTATCTGGAACTGACTATGCTGAGCGTCAAATAAGACCGACAGACAGGCCAGTGCGGTTTTTAAGACGTCGCGACCGGAGATCGAACCCGAGACTTCTCGGACTTGAGGCGGACGATCTACAACTAGGCTATCGAGGCAGAAGGCATAACAAGAAGCTGGACGTTTGTGTAACTGTCATTATTATAGTCTTGTTTTTATGACGGGCAATACTTTAACCATTTTCTTGTCCATTTCTCACAGTGTAAGTATATGTTTTAATCTTACGCCTTCTCACGGTATGTTATATTTCTTCCTTTTCTACTATATCGTCATCGATCAAGTTAAACATAATTATATAGGCGGAGTAACATACATGTAGTTCGTTTCACTAAATCATTTTAAATTCGATAATGTGACAGCTTTGTTACCTTGGTGTGCGAGCACTAGTGACTGTTTGAAGTTATTTTTGAAGTTTTTATTACATAACTTCGTATATATATTTACATGTAGTTGCATTTGTACGAAACAACAAGATCTGAACCATAACTACGATTCGCACGTTCACATTATCTCATATCTGTCACCCACAACTCGGATATCTGGTGTGTCTAAGGGACTCACATAAAGGGTTGACTAAACAGGCCTATCATTCTTCCTTTGACTCTCATGGACACTGGTGAGACATCCAATTCTGAGTTGGGACCCACTAGCTCACATCGACCACTATAAAACAGACATCACCCATAGTTTGTGTTTGTACACTCATCAAGTTAAGCATTCACTTTTATTGGTTGATAAGAAAAGGCGATCTTATTGCAAGTACATTGTATCAAATTATAAAGATGCGATCTTATTGCAAGTACATTGTATCAAATTATAAAGATGTCTTCAAGTACATTGTATCAAATTATAAAGATGTCTTCAAGTACATTGTATCAAATTATAAAGATGTCTTCAAGTACATTGTATCAAATTATAAAGATGTCTTCAAGTACATTGTATCAAATTATAAAGATGTCTTCAAGTACACTGTATCAAATTATAAAGATGTCTTCAAGTTTCGATATATATTACCCGGAAGTAAATCAAGAAATCCAACCTTTGACTTAGTCCAACCTTTTTGAACATGTTCGTAAAATGACCGTCTTAGACTTAGTCCAACCTTTGTGAACATGTTCGTAAAATGACCGTCTTAGACTTAGTCCAACCTTTGTGAACATGTTCGTAAAATGACCGTCTTAGACTTAGTCCAACCTTTGTGAACATGTTCGTAAAATGACCGTCTTAGACTTAGTCCAACATTTGTCAACATGTTCGTAAAATGACCGTCTTAGACTTAGTCCAACCTTTGTGAACATGTTCGTAAAATGACCGTCTTAGACTTAGTCCAACATTTGTCAACATGTTCGTAAAATGACCGTCTTAGACTTAGTCCAACCTTTGTGAACATGTTCGTAAAATGATCGTCTTAGACTTAGTCCAACCTTTGTGAACATGTTCGTAAAATGACCGTCTTAGACTTAGTCCAACCTTTGTGAACATGTTCGTAAAATGACCGTCTTAGACTTAGTCCAACCTTTGTCAACATGTTCGTTAAATGACCGTCTTAGACTTAGTCAGGTGTTTCATTTCATTAACACTTATTGGTGGGTTGGCCTTACAAGTTTTCCTAATGAATCTAGTCTACCTATGAGAAACACATATTTTGGTTGTAAAGAGGTGTTGCTCTGAAGAGGTAATATTGATAGTAAATGGTTACTTCCGAAACAAAATGATAATATTTCTATAGGGTGGTGGTTGCTCTAGGAAGGATTGCTCTGGAGAGGTTACAACAATACATGTACCATTGTTTACATGTACTCCCGTAAGCATCGAGTTTGCATGAACCAAAGGTAGAGTACAAATTAATTTGATGAACATTGCTAAATGTCACAGAAGGATAGAAGGAGATGTGGCGTGCAGATAACCCAGTCTGGATATATGGACCCTTGGGCCTACTGATTGATGACCCAGGGAGTGGTCAATTGGGAGGGCCTGCCAAAACCATGACCGATATCAGAGAGCACCTTATTGCTAAAAAATCATTCACCTACATAATGACATAAACTTAATACCAGTGTTGTGTAAATGTAAAACGAGTATAAATATATAGTAACTTGGCTACTACGAATGGACACGGGTAGACACCGAACACCGGATACAGCCTCCTTCTTCGCGAGAAAACGAAAGTAAAGGTGGAAATCGATTTCGGACGACGGTCAGTTTTCAATTATTATTTTGTAAATATTTATGTGATCCACTTGAAGTGAAAATATTTAAACAGCGGAATGTTTATTTCAAAGCCCTAATGTGGCCATTTCCTCTGATCTTTCCTTATTTGTTGACAAGCAGCACCGAAAGGTATCACTGTTGAAGGACAATGCAGAAAAAGTACATTTTCCTTTTATTACGGCTAAATTATGCGCTTCCCAGGACTCTGTTTAGATTTAAACTTTTACCTGTCATGTTCTTCACATATGTTTAAACCCTCATTAGTAAACACCCTCTAACAAGCATGCAATTGAAGAAAAACAACATTGTCTTGTGTACGGTATCTAGCAATAATAACATTTAAATGTACGGTATCTAGTTATTTGCTGTACTGGGATTAGCTATTCTGTACGGGGGTTAGTTTCCTTATTTTGACTCAAAAGTATCTAAATGACATGAATACAAATGATTCAATGATGTAACCTTGCCAAACTATTGTAATTGTTAAATTGTGCAATGATATTTTTATTTGGTACGAACTACTTTGGAACGAATACGCTATTTTCCCATCAGTTTGTATATCGCGACTATTGCTAAACATATATGCCATAAAACGTTTATGTACACGTTTATTGCATTAATTACCAAAAAACCCACATGTTTTAAACTTAAAATCGTGATCTTGACCGCTCAACATTCGTACCCACTGATGACAGACGTGCAAAATCGCTTTCTACGCCGATGAATAATTACTGTTGAAGGTGATTTATTGCGCATTATTTGGCCCACTGATGTTAATTGAATAACTGCAATTTATTAATTTTTTTTAATATCTATGAAAAATATTTACATTTTATATAAAATTACTTTTTTGTATAAAAATTACATGTATAGAAATTATTATTATTAGAAATGATTATTATTAATTTCGTCAATTTATATTATTTATGTTAGTTACCAACGTGAGGTGATCAAAAAGAAATGAGACAAATACTATAAAAATGTCATATTCGTTTGGTGCATTTAATGCAAAATAAAAGTGTTTTTTACGGAAAATAAACATTAGTACATCAAGTAGAGGCCCGAAATGCATTAGATGAGCGGTCAATTTTGAACGTCACTCGCCAAAAGAATCCGCCTTTAGAATGAGAATGATCGAATAATTATTTAACATATTCTTGATGTTTTATTTCAAATGAAATGTTTTTATACTTACTTACTACTTACTGGCGTTCGCTCTACACAATCACGCCATGTTTTTATACAAACAAACTCTTTCTTGCTAAATACTGAATAAATGGTAAATTTATGCAATAAGTAAAGAGATATGAGCGATTTTTTTAGCAATGTGACGTTCGAATAGTTAACCGTTTACGTACATGACGTCATTGACGTCAATTGTGTCACTGTACCCAAGGTTGTAAAAACAAGTAATAAATGAATATTTATGAAACTCAGCAGACAGAGAGTGTACATTTTGTTATAGGCATACAACTTTTCTTGTTTGTATCAGTATTGATTGTCATTTTACAGCGTTTGTCTCATTTCTTTTTGATCACCCCACTTATATATACAAGGTATATACATGATATAGGATAGGTAAAGTATATGATGTAGCCGTTCAGATATATGATATTCATAGTTTCCTCTGGTTTGTTACTGTCAATTTATATTACATTTATGTCTCCGCTCTTTACGGCATCAGCAGGTATTGTTTTACCTTAAATACTGGCGGGTAAAGTAAAAAAGATACATACATTTTATGGTATGTGTAATATGAGCTAAAACTGAATGTCAAACGTACGTGTAAGGAAGTTTTACACACGATGACACTCTATTGACAAATACTAATAAGCACGCCAAACATTTGTGAAATATTTTAGGGGGTCGCCACGTTGTTAATTTTGTTTGTTAGCGTGGACGTTCGTTTTTTCTATGTAAGATTAGCAAATGACCTCCAACTTTGAGGGTGCAGACAGTTGTGTGAGACAAGGAATCCGTGTGCGCTGAATAGACTCTGGTTCTTTAACATGCGCCCATTGTACAAAACACGCAAGGCTATGTCTGAGTTACCAACCTGTACATCTCTAGTTGGGTGGGAAACACTGGAAAGCGTGTAGTGTCTGAAATAACCACGTGCCCGCTCAATTATCACAGTGTTATCCATTTGACCTTGGTGCCATCTCTGTCAAGTTGTAAACGAGGACGGACGGCGACTAAGAGATTCGACGCAGTTTAAAAACCATCACTATACTAATATTTAATAGACAAGTCTATTAAATAGTACAGTCAGAGACTATAGATAACAATGTTATCTAACAATGTTATCTAACAATGTTATCTATAGTCTCTTGTATAGTGATGGATTTTTAACCATGTCGAATCTCTTAGGACGATGATAGTTGCCATTTCGTGGAGTTAGTGTAAATAAAGTTGCGTTTGTAACCTGAGGTAGAACTTCAAATCTGCGCCGAAGTATGGTTTCCTCTTTCCCTTATATCAATATGACCAGACAAGTATCCCTAATGCTGTATTTAAATAAGCAATAAGCCGTATTTATACAAGTTTTATTTTGACGGGACGTTTACCTAGGTCATTGTATACAATGTTATTGTAGACAATAAAATAATGATCATCTAAGGTAACAAGGGTTAGACCATAGATCTCAGTAGCTAGCCAATCAGCATGGAGAAAAGGTGTTGGATAAATACCGTATACAACACTTTGCTGTGGTATATATAACAATATACAACACCTACTCATGTTCTATACTATACAAGGTTGATAGGCGGGTCCGCTTTAAATTTGGTTTGTATTCTAAACCATTATATTAATCACGAACGCCTACATGATACTAGTATACAGTAAATGAATTTTACCCGGACAATAGGTATACCGAGTATTGACCATTGTGTTAGAACTTACTGGGGTTGTCCGAACTGAGACTTAAACTGACAAATGAAAATGAATCAACGGATTATGTCGAGGGGTTTTCTCAGAGAATTATTAGACATGTTCAGTTGACCGATTTCATGCACAGGTTAAACAAACCACAGGTGACCGCATAGTTTTTATCATTTAGTATTTGATATTATATAGGTTATCAATGTCCTATAATTGAAAAAATATACACGACCACCTGTGGTTCATATAACGGTATATATAACACGTGACCGCACCACTAGCGAATTATTTCCTAATATGTTAGGCCAACGTCATATAATGTTATGTGACCAAGTCGCATTCAATACGTATATGTTGCGCGTGAGTTTTATAAATGGACGAGACTAAATAAATAAAAGATCACAAACAAAAGGCCTGGTAAATTACGGTAATATTCAGGGTGAATAGTAATAAATGTGCCTAATTTGTAAGGCATTGAAGAAAATATACATTTATTTTGACAATAAAGATACATGTAATCGTAAATTTCGACATTCAAACAAAACAAAACTTGACATAGATTCAATTATGTAGGAATTTATGTTATCACGAAGTCAGTGGATACAAGAACGGATATTTTGATACCAAGAAATGGAATTTTTGATATCAAGAATTAATTTGTTGATATCAGAAAATGCATTTTAAGTCTATGAAAAACCAAGTGTCACATGCATGTTTTAAATACATTATTACATTTTAACGGCATTTCCATGTTGTTAATTTAATTGAGAATAATAACGGCTTTCAGAAACATCACGGTGTATAGTTCAATTTTGAACCCTGAGCCATGACCTTTTCGGCTAGTCCATTTTGGCGGGTAGACCATGGTTTATCACGTTCAGGGGGCATTATTTAATGATATGATTCTTACAGATATGTCTTTGTTATCGAATTACAGTTTAGTACTGTCGGCAACGTTCAGAATTGCTAATAATCGCTGGTTCGAATCATCAATTCGCTCGTTTTTTAATATCATTATTTTATGTTATTTAAAGAGACTATAAGTTAAAGCGATAATTTGTGTTTTTTAAATGATGCATTAAAAGGTGTCGATTCAATATGTTTTTCATTATTACTTATTTCGATCGTTTGTGTGTTCCGACCTTACTGGCAACATGTACGTATTACGTTGATTAGCCGTCAGAACGTTCTACAACATACATGTAACAAATATGGTTTGTCACATAAACACACATTTTGCAAGTTATAAGCATTTAAAAACTATAAAATAAAAATGTAAAATTTTTTTTGGCGGGATTCGAACCCTGGTCTGACAAAAGTTAATTTAGAATGTATCGAGCGCTTTATCCTCACGACCAATCCGACAGACGAAATAACCGACCCTAATTGTAAAACTTACCTTATGGCTACACCTACACCAACCTATATCGAAGAATGCAGTCACGGCTCAGTGCTCGAAATCGAACTATACTAACATTTGTTTTAGTTGGCCAACTAATATTTTGGGAGTTTAATCCCCCGGTAGCGTGTACAAACATCGCTTACCGTTAGATAAACCACAGGTGGTGGTAGTATAGGATAGAACATGAGTAGGTGTTGTATATGGGATTTATAACTCCGAGTGAAACGAGGATTATAATCCCATATCAACACCTACGAGCCGTTCTATCTGACTTAGACTATAGATAAATAATCTTTGTTTATCAGGTACACTTTGCCTATAAATCGACCAGTACATAAACCATTTAAGTGCCGGTGTAATATGTTAAGTGTTGCATGATGCATATACAAATGTATAGATCTAAGTGGCAAAATTAAGCTATTTACAGTAAAACCTCAATAATGAAACTCCTTCTTGGGACTGTAAAAAACTTATCTCAATAATGTTGAGTGATTGCATCATTCTATCAAAGAGCAAACAGATGAAAACGGAACGAAAAATGGTTAATTCTGAGCCAATCTTGTTAAAGAGGTGGTCTTCATGTAGGTGCAATTTCACTGTGAATTTGAGGTTGAATAATGTGCAAGTCAGTGGACAGAAAGTAGTGGTCTTTATTTTAAGGTGGTCTTGAAGGTGAGGTCTTCATTTGTAAATTATGGGTTGTGATAGTATGAAAGTCATTTACTTCAATCACCAGACACCATTGGAACCCCTACAATTTGTTTTAATCGTTTAGTTGGTTTAAAGTTCTACTCTGTGAAAATGATGTCTTAGAAGAGAGGGGTAATCTGCACATAATTATTGAAGACACAATAGTACAGAACAACCTCTGTAGAGTGAGACCCTTTGTGGGCTGCAAATATTGGTCATTGTTGCCCTACAGAATTTACAAAAGTATATACATGTAATAACTTCAAGTTACTTTGAAGGTTTTGTTATACGGAGGTTGTTGCACTACATATGTCCCCTAGAGAGGTCGTACTGTAGTCATAGAAGCTACCACGGCATTCACCCTCTACTGAGAATGTTGTCAGCACTCAGCAGAGATGTTGGCAATACCTTAATTAGTTAATTATCTATCAAAATTGTTGTCTCAGATTATGATAGTAATAATGAACAAATGTAGAAAGGTTTGATATACATGTACATGTTTTTGATATACCTCCGTGATGTATTCTAATAAGTCCAATTAGTTACTTGTTTAAAATATAGTATTGTTATAATATAGACTAAACTAAACTTGGTATCAAAAATGTTTGGCATCCATATTTTCTGTGCTAAATGCATGTATACATTATTATAGCTATGCTCAATTATTTTGCTTGACCTACTATAGTATATAGCAATCTATTGTTATATATACCACAGCAAAGTGTTGTATACGGGATTTATTCAACACTTTATCTCCATGCTGATTGGCTAGCTACTGAGATCTATAGTCTAATAGATTTTTACCATTATAGTTTTTTGGTAGCCTATATAATACAAACTACCAAATGATGAAAACTATGCGGCCACCTATGGTTTGTTTAAAATGTTACTCAGGATTTTCTTCCCTAAACGCACGGGTAATTATAGACGGTCAGTCAGTTGGATACGTCTTAAATTATTTTCAGATGACCCCCTCAACATAATCCGTTAATCAGGTTTATGTTTCAGTTTCCGTTTACATCGGTTTAAGCTCGTACCTGTCCATTAGTATATGAAGTGTCCGAAAAGTAAACCATCTACCTGCTGACAGAGCGTATAGTCAGGTTACATAAAATGTAATCATAGTTATGTCTTCTAGTTCACAGCAAAGTAAAATATAGTTTATAGATGGACCTTCTCGGGAAGCGAGCTTAATTCCAATCATCGACATACTATGAGTCATAAAACTGGACCAGGGGTGTTATTCAATACTGATCTTATTATTTGGAGTATAAGGATAGCCAATCATATCGCCTGTTACTGACCAAGAGTTTAATATGGTGTGATCTGATTGGTTGTTCTTATCCTTAAGTAAAGTAAGATCAGTATTGAATATTACCCCAGGACTATCTCCCTTGCTATGTGCAATGCTGTAATGTTATTTCCAGGTTTGCCGTATGGTTTTACGGGTAATCTCCATTTGACTGGAATGTCGTCGTCGGGCATTCGATCAAACCCCTACTTTTAATGGTTTTTAATATATCTTAAAAGATAAACAACACCGCAGAGGTCCTATTTGACTCATAAAATGTACCTATGGGAAATTTCTAAAATGTCATATTTCGACCCTGAGGATATTGACTGCAGAGTCATATTTTCTTTAAAATTAATGATATGCTGTAAAAATAATAAAATTCAATACAAAGTTATCAAAATGACCATAAGGAATCAGCCCTTAGTGACTGAATCCCCTACTCCATCTACAAGTAATGTAAATAAACCATACATTTATATTGGCTGAATGTTAATTCATATATTGTATAAAATGATACCAACCTACGAGTATTATTTAGCCAATATACTAGTAATTTGTAAATAAAGTTACTGAGACATGTACACCCATTTTACATTCTTGTTCTGTTTTGGCTGTACATGGGGGTTTCGTACGAACGTTTTACGTGAAATTAGATGAAAACGATGGTAACCTTATGATTCAGTAGGGTTAGGGACGGGTTAACTTGATGATAAACTCTTCACAGGCATTTACCCTCGTAACTTTGTATAAGTCGTCAGTTTATGCGTTGATATTTTCTTTGATATTGTTTTAATAGGCTATACATTTGCTTTTATTTCAGCATAATCTGAAGTTCTAAGGAATAATCCCAAATCGCACTCATCAAGACAAGCAAATTGTTTTTAAATTGTTTCGCAGCCACCGAAGAAAAACACCATACATGGTACTTAGAATTTTAATGTCCCGTTAGAAAGACTGTCAGTAAATTTAGATTTGATTTTTGGCGGGTAATCGAACTATTGGCGCCTGGTTTAACAATATTCTCTGATCAATTTTACTTTAGCTTCAAGGTCGATTTCAACCTTACGACGTTTTGACGGAGGCTCAGACATGATTATCATATGAAATTCTGTAAAAGAATGACCATCCATCAAATGCATTTTGGTAGATTTTTATTGCATTTACTCGTAGATTTATCCAAACTGAGAACGTCCGAATTTGTTTTCCTTTGATGTCGATAACGACCTTCTCAAAATTAAGGGGACCTGTATTTGATTCAACCTACCCCCGTGTAGACAAAACAACCCAGCAATAGTCTTTTAATTAATTGAGTAGGCCAATAAACGCTGTCAATTAGCGCTTTTAAAATGATAATATTTTAATTGTCCCAAATTGTGATTTTCACACCCGTGTCGATAAAACGTACACACCGACACTGCGTATTGTTGATGTTACAACCGTTAATTGATCGGACTATTTTAATTGCATATACGATGATGCGAATATACAACACATTGACACCTGTCAAAACATTGGCAGGGCAATGTTCAAATTGATTGTCCGGATCCGAGGGGTCAAATTTAGAGCAAATATATGATAAATCCTCGTATTTTTGTCCGGTGTCCGGAGTGGAGGGGTTCCGGATCCGAGGGGTAAAAACGTATTAAAACATGAATAAGAATATTCGGGACCAACAGATCCGCCCGGATTAGAGGGAAATCCGGATTGGAGGGGTCCGGATTAGCGGGGTTCCACTGTACATGGTACTGTTTTATCAAAGCACCTTACGAAAATCGTTAAACTTACGCTCAAATTGAAACTATTTCTAAAACCTTAACAACGACGAAGAGTGGAAAATGATTCGGTGCATGAGCTCCTACCAACCATGCCAGTCCCAAATGTACAGTTGTTAAAGAATTATAGGTCACAAACCACTAAATAAAATAGTTCTTTAGCTCAATGTAAAGTGACAATTGTCAGGCCCAGATTATATCATGTTAAAGTCTATAGCCAGTTCACAGACCTATATCATTGAAAAGCAGTATGTTTCAGCTACAAAATAAGACCAAAAACAGGGAGTCATATTTAATATAAGAAAGATTTTGTTTGTCAAAGGCGGTAGACAATTTTTTACAGACGCGCGGACCGACCTACTTTCGCTTTGTCAAATATGCCAAAATCTCAAAATATTCAAGATATTCACTCATTCAACTACATGTATACAATACCTTTAAACTCAATAAGATGATTCTAGTTCCATTTTGTAAAGGCATATCACCATTTCCAGGCAAACAGAAGTTTCCGTAAGGACTATTTGAGTGGTTTATAACCTTACAAAGATAATTAAATTTGAAACTAAGTTTAAAATTGCCTCAAGTCCTTTGATAAAACAGTACCCAGGGCGTTGCAATTAGACCACGACCTGCACCTTAAATGTTATAATATGGGTCGTAAACTACATCACCCTTGTTACCCTGATAAAACAACATGATTGGATAATCGCAACATGATTGAAAAATGGCCGACATGAAAAATGTGGTAAGTGCATTGTTTTTGCAATATTTTCCATATAAACTATCCAGATTGTTTATTTTAATATTACATAATCAACATATGAAGAAAATGTACTATTTGCACTAAACAATTTGCATATAGGTAATATTTTTCACTTTGTAAAGCCTTAAAGAATGTGTGGATTTTGCATTTGAGAATGAGTTTTGTACTTAAAAACGTTGTAAAACTAATTTATTGGACTCTATGTAATGAATATCATTTGGGAAGTATCGGCAGTTGTATAAACTATGATTTGGACGTTTCAATTTTTTAAAATCTTAGATAAATTAACGCTCACCAACAATAATTCAAACATGTATAGTATATTTTGGATACTGACCGACGTGATAGTTAAATTTATTAGGATACTGGCCAACATGATTGTGGATAAAAACCAACATTACCAATTGAAATCTTGCCAATGGGATTCTCAAGGTACAAATAATTGTACATTAAAGAAGTGTGCTCATAAATTGTGGTAGCAGATTTATGAGCATACCCGATGTAAGGCATTTCACATCCAGTCTATAGCACATGCTTTTAGGACATTTAATAATCAAAGCACTAAGAGTGCTGATGGGAGGCGATCTGGTTGCTGCTACTAAAGCTTAAACGATTTTACACGTTTAATGTTCGTTTTCTTACTGCCGATCTTGTCTTGAATGTCAAAATAGGCATATGTGACTATATAGGCATGTTGGGTATCAAAATAATTGTAAAAAGGGGCATATTGATGTATATGGCATACGTGTATTGAATGCGTATATCAAGAGTGGCTTTAAAATAATACTACGCGCCTATTTATCAGATTCTACAGTACCGTTTTGTAATCACTTCCATCAAAGCGTGAGACATCTCTAGAAAGCGGCTAGTATTGCCACACCATATGATTGCATAACATAACGATATACGATTCATTGATAAAACTATCAAGTGACCCTGGTCTGAAGTTTCTAAAAATAGCTATACGGCTGGGACATTTGATGAACACGTCATTTTCATATTACGAAACAAGTTCGATATCTCCCCGGCTGAGTGATTATCTGCAAAAATATCGATTCAACGAACAGTTTCACAATAGTTGTTGATCGTAGAATAAACAATTGTTGCTGATTGAATTAAATAAGTTTAAAAATTTGAAGAAACATATGTTGCAGTATTGGGAATGTTGACAGTTTCTGGAACTACTTTAATGCGGATTCACATAGCAGCATAAAGGCGGTCCAGGTTGCATTAAGAACTGGGCAATGGTAGTATAGAGAGGCTTACGCCTACCAAAAATGGGTACAAATGTTCACCACATCAAGACGATGTGTCATGCACAAAACCCAGGTCCCTAGCTTAGAGGTCAAGGTCACACTTAGAGGGCAAAGGTTAAAAGGCTCAAATAGGCATGTGATTCATGTCCGCTCTGTAATTTTGTCATCTCCTATTGGATATTTATAATATTTGGTACAAATGTTCACCACATCAAGGTGATGTGTCATGTGCAAGACCCAGGTCCCTAACTTAAAGGGCAAGGTCACACTTAGAGATCAAAAGTTAAAATTCACAAATAGGCATGTGATTCATGTCCGCTCTGTAACTATGTCATTTCTTATTGGGTATTTATAACACTTGGTACAAATGTTCACCACATCGAGACGGCGTGTTATGCGCAAAACCTAGGTCCCTTGCTCAAAGGTAAAGGTCACACTTAGAGATCGAAGGTAAAAAGGCTTAAATAGTAATGTGATTCATGTCAGATCTGTAACTATGTCATTTCTTATTTTATATTAATATTACTTGCCACAAATGTTCACATCATCAAGACGAGGTGTCTGCATGCGCAAGACCCAGGTGTCCCTAACTCAAAGGTCAAGGTCACACTTAGAGATCAAATGTTAAAATTCTCAAATAGGCATGTGATTCATGTCAGATCTGTAACTATGTCATTTCTTATTTTATATTTATATTACTTGCCACAAATGTTCACATCATCAAGACGAGGTGACATGCGCAAAACCCACGTCCCTAACGCAAAGGTCAAGGTCATACTCAGAGATTAAAAGTTAAAAGACACAAGTAAGTCAAGTATACGCTTCTGGTCTGCTTTGTTTTTTTGTTATTTCGTTCTGGATTTTATAATTACTTGGTTACATTCGCATTTACACCCTGACTCAAATGTAAAGGTCACACTTACAGACCCAGCTCTTGTCTGCTGTTCAATGTCACATTTAAGCAATTACAAACTTGTTTCAAGTTATTCCATTTGCATAGCTTTATACTTAGGTGTCTGATGACAGCTTTTAGCGGGGGCATCCGTGTCCTGTGGACATATTTCTAGTTAAATACTTTTTTCTGCTATATGTTGGTAAAATTCAAGACAGGTAAATTTAACACATGTATCTAAATGTGCAGAATTCACCGGGAATAGGAACAGTGAATTATGGGGACCAGGCTAAACTCTGTGAGCATGTCTTGAATGGTGCAAAATTGCATTTCTAATTTAAAAAGAGGACATAATTTCAACATATATTTGATAGAGTTGCCTATTCATGTGGAGGTCATGGCGTCATGATGGTGATAAAGTATGCAAAGTATCAAAAATACATGTCTTAGAGGTTAAAATTGTGTACATAAACTGTAAACTTTTGTATTTCTAAGTACATTAGTCCAAATGGGGCATAACATTCAACAACATTCTTGATAGAGTGCAGATGTTGTGGTCAAGACGGTTGACAAGTATGCAAAGTATTACAGCAATATGAACATGCACTTAGATATTATAGGTTAATACCTTGAACGTAAACTTACAAATTTGCACGAAGTTGAAAAAAGGGACATATTTTCCGATAAATACTTCATAGAGTTATCTACTCCTACGTACGTGTTGGGGTCATCCCATTATTCTTCCAATAGTGAAGCTGCATATTAAATTCGCACTGCAGTGCATCAATGAAAATTCAATGTTGGTCAGTATCCACTTTAAAAGATAAATCAAGTTGATCTTTATCCTCAATCATGTTGGTTTTTATCCATTTTTCACACAATGGTTACTTTAAATAGTTATCACGTAGAAACGGCAAATGTAAATAACTTACTCTAAACTAAGTCTGATAGTGAAATGAATGAGCTGTATAAACAAAAGATCTTAACCCAAAATAAACAACAATATATATGTTTTATAGACTGTCAAATAAATCCAACACAGATTTTTCTAACTTTTTAACGTATTGTGTATCACATTCACAAACATACGGATAAATAGTTTTAGTTTCATGGAAGGAATGTACAAGTTTATCTTCATACAGCATCAAAAGGTGGTTAAACCCGTAGATTTTGAAGAATTGGCCGAAAATGCGATGAATATGTAAACATACATTCGCCATTTTTCAATCATGTTGCGAATATCCAATCATGTTGTTTAGGGTAACAAGGGTGTACATGTACTAAAGGAAGGCACAAAAGTATTCGTCATGGTATTTGAGTATACTGTATAGCTTGAATAAATTACGCCAATTATGTCGGGTACATTGCGCAATCACCCGCATGTGACTGTACCTTTATTTAACTCTTTTAAAGATTTAACTACAAGATGTATTACGAAAACATACAAGGTTATAACCAGTTACCACCGTACAGGGAAAATCAGATATTGAATCGCTAGTATTAGGCTTACTTATATAAGGTTTCGGTCGAATACTAGTACATAGTACAGATGTAAATACGTTCGACATTTAATACTGCAGCCTAGTCAGCCTAATTACCTGCGAGCCTTGAGCGAGCAGGTATATTGGATAGCATTAAGTATGTAGTCCATGGAGAGGCACGTGACCTGTTCTCAATAGTTGTTTTAGAAAAAAGGACCATAAATAAAGTCATGTTGGACAAAAGTTCTAGATAGTCAACGATGTTCTTTCATTATGTTCGGCATGGACCTATGTATATTTGTGGATAACAAGATAGATTCAGCATGCCAGCTCGATAGTGTCCGTGGCTCGTATTTACAAAGCATCTTAAAGGAAAACTTATTAAAATTTTACAATTTCCTTAAGTGCATAAGCAAAACAGAAAACTCAAGATTATCAATTTTTAAATAGCTAAATTATGTAAAAAGCTACAATACTCACAAAGAAACCATTAATTTTCTTCGTTTCTTGGGAAAACGTGCAGCTCAATTTATTATCTTAAATCAAAATATTTAAATATTTCCTTAAGATGCTTTGTGAACACCAGCCCAGTCCTCTGATACATGCATGTATGATATTCTACTGCGTATGTGTTTAATTGCAGGCCTCAGCGGCGAGACAAGTGGCACAATATAAACATAGTTAGTAATATGATTATCAATCAATAATTGAATGGTTTCTGTCGGTGGCTGCTTATCTACTCGATATTCAGTGTTGTTATTCATATTTAACGAGTTACTGGTATGATGTAATGTTGTTACATTGACACTTGTTATTTGCGCAACCTTCTTGTTTATTGCGAAAGACAACTGGTCTAATGTGGTTCCTGTTTCACATTGCTAGGCGATGACGCCGTTCAGTGTGTTCGAATCCCACTATTTATAACTTAGGAACATAAGTATGGTCTAGGTGCATGTGTATTTTATAGATTATACAACGTCTATATTTATGTCATGAAAATCGCCCTGTTTGGTATACTATTATTTATTGATGACAGTCGTCAAATAGAGCACACTATTGACTGCGAGAAAGGACCTCTGGATGCGCGTCATCAGAAAGTTGTGAGTTCGAACCCTACGCTGACTAGGTTAAAACTTGACCTTCAGTGATCACTGTTCCTTGAAGCAGGCAGGAATGTAAGCTACCAGAGTACATCTAGTGAATGAGAGAACGGTGTGTCCATACAGACCCATATGCCAGTGTGTGTTGTATTAATTAAGTAATAAGACCCCTCATTTGAAATGACATAGACAATGCATTTTAAAGAAATTAAGTTACAGAATTAGTGTATATACACTAAAAATATGTATTGTATGCCAAAGAATTTTTGTTTAGAGATTTTAACCATATAATTTATATTTGTTGTCTTTGGTTTGAACGACCTTAATACATGCAATCATACGAAAATCTCAAATACTACAATGTATTCTACTACAACAGATTGTGAATTGTGATAGTAGAATTACAGTAACAAACGATTTGAAATGTGTACACCATGGTTCACTGAAACGCTCTTTTACGAATACCAAGTACGCATGAAGAAATTTTACGAACATAACGTAGTAATACTTAATATGAAGTGGAATGAAACAGTCCAACGATGTTTATTTAAGTCTTATAATCATGATTCCATACCTATAGAATGGACCTATATTTCATACGATTCAAAATGATGTATTTGTAGTACATAATTATGTTGTACGTGCGTATATAATTTATGCGTACATGCATTTGCAAATGTTATTGAATCGTCAGTATAAACCATGAATACTCCGCAGTCGTTTCTAAAAATTGAAAGCTAATTCTTGAATAATGAATTAAGTTTCATTAAAATAAAGCATAAATATATATACGTTTTATATATCTTATTGATTAATATATATATAACAAAATACGTGGGCACAAAATACTTCATTTTAGCATGAGGGAAGTTATTCATTGGCGAAAATGGATTAAAACGCTTTCTTAGAACGAACATCAAATCTTTCTAAATCCAATTTCTATAGGCTATACAAGAGTGACATTATGTGTTAAATGTGGTGTGCAGAATATAGCTGCTATATGCAATGCTCTTTTATTGATTGCAAGTTCACACACATATTAAAGTATCATACTTAATATTAAGGTAGGTCATGAGTGAATACATGTACTAAGTAAGCAGTGTCCTTCAACTCACACTCAACTTGTGCTGTCAATTGCATGCACCAAGTCAACAATTCCATTATTGTTCTCTTGTGGCCTCTGTTAGCGCGCTTGTCGTCTAATCTGCCGACCCGGGTTCAAATCCGGGTGGAGGCACACATATATGCCTGCCATATTTCAGTAGAAAGCCGACTGGCAAATAATGGCTATGCTCGGCTTTTTTGTACAGCCAATTACCCGTATCCTGCACATAGTCAGCATTTTCATTCTTGTACAGTCAATTACCCGCAACATGTACCTCGTCAGCATTTCCGTTAATGTACTGTCAATTACCCGTAACCTGCACCTAGTCAGCATTTCCGTTAATGTACTGTCAATTACCCGTAACCTGCACCTAGTCAGCATTTCCGTTAATGTACTGTCAATTACCCGTAACCTGCACCTAGTCAGCATTTCCGTTAATGTACTGTCAATTACCCGTAACCTGCACCTAGTCAGCATTTCCGTTAATGTACTGTCAATTACCCGTAACCTGCACCTAGTCACGCACGTTAACCTTCGTGACATAGTCAGCATTTCCGTTAACGTACTGTCAATTACCCGTGACCTGCACCTAGTCAGCATTTAAAAACGGCGTCAACCACGACTTAAAATGAGAGCCGAGTACTGGGCAAATGTAAATCAGGGTCCCGGCCCCAATAAGAATGTTTTAATTCAAAGGTATCATCTACGGTATAGTGTACTAACTGACCATAGCATTCAAGGTGGCCGGTGGCGATAGCAATTATACGCATACTTTACAACGGGATTAATTACCCTCGACGGATACTTAAATAACAATGATGAACGCGTACAGATAAAGGATGCAATAGATGCAGACATCGATGGTGTGGCGATAACTACTACGTTCTATACCCAAAAGCGTCCTGTGCGATCTAGTACAAAAGGATTATTTCAAAATAGGCAAACATAACGTAGCAAAATGGGATATAGAATTAAGAAATTGTGTAGGTGTGTTTTGGTCTCCCTATGTGTTCACCTTTACACCATGTTGACCTTACTAGTACTTTATAACCCAACAGCCAGTAAATATTTCGGAAAAAATAGAATTGTTTTGGAAGGAGGATGTTTTCTATGGTGTTGGGTTGTAGAGATTGAGGTACATGAGTCATACTAGTATTATGATTACAATTTCACCCTATTTTACATGGCTTTCAAAAATGTTGATTTGTTGTGATTGTAGCAACGTTAAATGTCGCATCGACGCTAAATGTCGCACCTGACGTTAAATGTCGCAAGGCTGACGCTAAATGTCACAACATTAACGCTAAATGTCGCAATCCTTTATAAACACTCATTTGTAGTATTACTGTTCTAGTTTAGGTCCAGACGTATCCACAGTTATTAGGGGTTTACCCAAAGGGGTTCGACACATAAGCATTTAGTGATAAAAAACTGTTTTCAAAAAATAATATTTTTTTACTTCTACATTGTAAAAGTATATTGTATGAAATCTACACAGTAGAAATAAAAAAAAATAATCACTGCCGATTCATGACTGTTGAACTCGTAAAAATGCCGTACGGACCTTTCGGATTGATAATCACCCTCGGGCTATAAGCCACTCGGGCGATTATGCTTCCTGAGGGCCGATTATCTAGACCCCGTCCTACACAGCCGTGCATTATCCTCGTGCGGGTTTGAATACTACTTTTCGTAAACACAAATAAATTGATGTCAACAGAATTTCAATTATGATTTACCAATTATTATTACGCATTCATTCCATCTCTAAACTGATTATCCTATTTTAGTAATTTTAGCCTCTGTGTGTCTTCATTTGTCTTCATGCATTTTCATAGGACTTCTTTCTAAGTATATTATCTTGCATTGTTCTTTGTGAATCAGGTGATTAAGTCAATCCAGTTTGTGATTGTTTGTTATTATTTCTTAAATGGTTATCATACTTTTATTTCAAGTTTTAATTGAATTATCATAGGTGTGAAATACTTTAAATATCCAGTCTGATATGTTTGGTTTAAGTAACTTGGTTGGCTTCTCAGATTGAGTGAATTACTCTGTTTGCAAGAGTTAAGGGTTACCTTATAAAAATTGACTTAACTTTAGACAGAACATATAAAAAATAATATATAATTCGATAATACATAATACAGTATCTTTGTGAAGTATAGACTTTGTGCATTTGATTTAATTTGATTACTTTGTGACTCAGTAAAATAATTAATATCTTTGTGATATATCTGAACTCTGTGAATATAAACTTTGTGATTGTTATTGTTACGACTGGCTTTGTGATCTTGGAACATTTATTGTACTTACAACTGCGGACGTACAGTTAAACGTCCAGCACTACACACAATTGATTGGACAACACCAGAACAACAGCGTACACCGCTGCACTGTTCACTTGAATTTGTGAAAGTAGTGGACAACTCAATAGCGGTCTAACTAGCTTCATAAAACTAGTATCTACATGCCGACCACACGTGATCTAACCAGATCATAACCTGAATAATGACAATACAATATTACGTATATATAATCATGTGTTACCATGTTCATGTAAAACATTGATTTTCTCCTATTTTAGAAATAAAGACACAATAATGATTTTTAGTTAATTATTCATGTACGTGTATTGGCAGACTACTCATGCCTTTACGAGGATTGATTCACCTATATTGGCAGACTACTCATGCCTTTACGAGGATTGATTCACCTAAGTATGCAAAAAACGATGATTTTATGTATTTTGATTATTGATATAAACTGTATTTATTTCCGTTTTATGTTATAATAAAAGTTATCAAATGTTTTAATAGTATTGATTCATTGACATAAATAAACGCTGGTAACTGATTGAACTGGGTTTGGGCGTTTTATCAAACAATTATGATACGCAATGAACATGTGAACTGATGTGAGTTTTTTCTTGAAATCGTTTTATGTAACAAAATATTTGAATATGGGCGGATGGTCGTCATAGCAAGTATATTCAGTTTTTATATCTACATATTAAACGTTTGATTGCACAGCAAACATGCCATTTTCTGTAAACCATATTGTGCAATACTTTTGAATAAGACGTAAAACCGCGCTTATCGATCATAAGTTTTATGCTTCTTTATACAGTATAGCAATATCACGTGACTTTAACATCATAAAAGGCTACAAATTCAAGACGAAATTTGTCGTTAGTATCATTTGTTTCTATATCGATTTCTATGAAACATACTCCACTCTAAGGGAAAATACGTAAGTTTTTCAAAGAAATGTAGAATCCCTATCAGCAGCTGGACCGTTTTGTCTAGTACCTGTGAAAAACACGGCTAGAAAATCTAGTCCGAAACTCCCAATGTTTCACAGGGTGCTGAAAAAAAAACTGCCATGCTGTTGAAAAAGATCCTATATTTCATGAAACGCATATAATTTCCCCTTAAACTGGCGAATGTTTGATAGAAATCGACGAGGAAATAAAATACTAGTACTAACGGCTATTTTTTTCGAAGCGAAGCAAATTTCGTCTTGGATTTGTAACCAAAAGTCGCGTAGTATTACAATACTGTTATAATGTTTGCATAAAACAAAATTAAACACATCAAACACGTTTCTTCACACAGAACCAACTATATTGTAACAAAGTTGTAACAACGTTACTAGGGCGATTTTGGTGTACGTATTTTGATGTACGTATTTTGGTGTACGTATTTTGGTGTACGTATTTTGGTGTACGTATTTTGGTGTACGTATTTTGGTGTACGTATTTTGGTGTACGTATTTTGATGTACGTATTTTGATGTACGTATTTTGGTGTACGTATTTTGGTGTACGTATTTTGGTGTACGTATTTTGGTGTACGTATTTTGGTGTACGTATTTTGGTGTACGTATTTTGGTGTATGTATTTTGGTGTACGTATTTTGATGTACGTATTTTGATGTACGTATTTTGATATACGTATTTTGAAGTTTCGATATAATTATATTAATCGTCCGTACATATGTTAACATGCATGCCTCATAGTGAATGCATTTCCGTCATCAATTATCAAAGCACCATCAAGTAGGTCCAGCGATTATAGAACTTAGAAGCCAAATTGGGCCTAAACCATTGACTCTGCGGAAACAGTGAAATATAGCAAAGAATGAAGTTACATTTTGTATTACATGTACATTTATATAACGGTAATTTACATAAAAGCTTAAGTCGCAACAATGCCGTTTGTAATACAACTATACAAATGTACATGTTTACCATAATATTAATGTAGCAGACGACAGTTTTGTATAACACACAACTTAAAACGGTACTGGCCTATAGCGGAATAAAAGTGACACCACTTACCCTTCGTCAGGACCTGTCCATATTTGGACACTTCTATCAGAGAATCCTAGCACGAAAACACACTTCTATATTATTTATATATTCCGGTAAGATATATCCGAAACTAATTAAACATTTCCGAAATAATGTTACAATAATACTGTCCGAACATAGAAGTTGTATTGACACCGGGTATGTTATTGAATACCTATCGATCAATGGTAACGTGTAGCAGTATACAGCAAGCTATATATCCGTATGGTACCCGTTCCTCTACAGTGTGTAATTACACCGTCACAGTAACATAAACTTCAAAAACATAAATACGGTGTAAAGTTAGTCACGAAATGTGTATAAATACTCTATTTGGTCACCCTTGACCAACTCATGGATGAGTTAACACGTACTTATAAATACCCGACAATTTGTATTAAGGAATACATAGCCTTAAAGCCATGTTCTCATTCGTGAAAATGTATAAATTTAATTCGGTTTCTTGTAGTCGCATGCAAATGACCATTTGTTTTGTGTGTGTTTTTCTTTTGAATTGGGCCATTTTTTCAACCGGTCGCTAGTCGTTTACGATGAATAGGGTTTTCTTATATTAAATCTCAGATGATAGTACAGTCCGGTTCATTAAAGCTGACACAGGTCATTACACTGTTCATATTGCACCTCATTCCACAATAATATTAAGATAGGTACATAATTTAATTTATTTACATCTCTAGATTTTTGCTTCTTGTACATTATTCTTATATATCATAATATCTATTCTTCATTAAATTAAATCATTTAATATCATTTAATATCATTTAAAACTTTATGGTGCAGGAAATGTCATGATTTATATTAAAAAATCGATCTGAACCTGCCTCTAATTTTAATAATTTAACGTCTAACTCAAAAATTTAAAGTTCTTATTTGAAAAAATCTTCAACGGGTAAACATTTGTTGAAATAATTGCATTAAAAATTGTACGTTGTCTATTATGTTGCGGACAGTGAAGTTTAATAATTTGACGTCTGATTAAAATCAATTTTTGTAAATTTTGGGGAATTGAAAAAGTTTTTTTTTTAATATAATCGACCTAATCCCTCCCGCACCCACCTCACCATGACATCAAAAACTAGCTGAGCCCCCCCCCCCCCACTCGAAAATGTTTGGATCCAGGCCTGATGAGTATATTAATAAGAGTATATTATATCTGTCAGAAAATAAACAAAAACACATACGAACTTTTATTAAACTGGCCTTCATGCATTGCTATGTTTAAACAAATGGTTTTATTAAAAGGTATTATAACGTTACCATGGCTGTTTTCAAAATTCATTTATATTCCCATATCCGTGCGGCAGCGAGACTTTAGTTTTTCATAAATATAACTTTCCTGTATGTATAAACGAGGCCCGTCTGTGCACCTGTACTGTCTGTGTGTATCGGGTCTAAACGTTAAAATGGCTTGCGTCTAGCAGCCTCATTCTCGAACTATAAAAACACGGGTTTTACATCGTCTTTAAACGATTTTGACTGCTTAATATTAGGCATTCTTCAAACGTGTGAATGTCGATTTCAGACCGATACTAAAGGTTCGGGTAGATGTATATTACTCAATTATTTAGGACTGCTACAGTCATAAGACTACATGTCATTGCGCGCATAAACAACGCATAAACAACGCTTTTATTAAGTTCTTAACTTAACATTATTATATACGTGTATGTCCATGTATGAGTATACAGGGTGTCCCAAAAAACGGGGACCTAGGCTAAACATTCGTAACTTTTTCTCTTTTATAAATAGCACAATGTCAATAAGGCAAAACATTAAGGGATGAATACCGTTCAAAATAACAACATCATAATTGTGATTATTTAGTCCGAATACCCAGAGTTATCTCCCTTGTTTTCAATCACGTATTTCAGTATATTAGAATACAGTGAACCGGGAATTTCAGCGTGTTCATAAACAGATTTACATGCCGATCCCAAATGACATTTCAGGGGTCCCATAGTCAAGGATAATGAATCTGCATACACTTGTTCATCATGTATGGTAAATAGATTCACTATAGGGCCCATCTCCGACCTAAATTTAGGCCAATTGCCCTAAGGTATGAGGTAAAATGTCAGTACTTTCTTGCGAATGTATCAAGATTTTGCTGTTGATTTGTTGCAATAAGTTGTTTCTACTTTCTTATAAATGCTGACACACTAAATGACTCTGATATACACCTGTCTATGAACTTTTGATTGGGATATAACTTCATATTATTACCTTTTGCGTCTTATTAAGCTTTCTTGTCGATTGTTCTCAATAATGATAAATTAATCTTTATATTTTGCTTCTTTGGCGATTGTTAATGAATATTTTGAAGGTTGTCTGCTTCCCTTTTATTTAATAAACTTGCCACTTTCGCCCTCTTTTATTATTTCATTGCAAAGTTCTTCGATTTTTACAATATTTTCATTACATTTGTGGCTTTAAAACTTTGTTTTCTTAATATGAACACTCAAGGAAACAATGTCTTATCTAATGATGACACTTTTAAGACCAGTCAGCAAAAACACAGGAAATGACACCGTGTGTGAAATGATGACGTCACTTCCTGTTTTAAAGCAAAACCTATTAACAAGTATAGATAAAACACAATCGTCCGGGCGTAACTGTACTTTTAATAATGAAATAATCCAGGTAAAAGGGGTGTGTTCGGAATAGAAACTATTATTTGAAGTTGTAGCTAACATCGTCCTCCATGGCGCAATAGGCTAAGCTACTGCTTGTGGATCTAAATAGATTTTTTGATTGGGTTCGAATCCCACCAATTTTAAATTTTTTTTTTTAAATTTTACTAAATAAAACCAAATATCATACTCCCGTATTCTTTGATAAAACATGCGCTTGCATGTCTACTTTATATATATTTCCTTTGTATTTTTATCCTTGAAAACATTCCCACGTCAAGACTGTTGATCAGAAATATCGGTCAATGGTCACCCAAACTGTGCTCCTTGTATGACCAGAGTAAACGCTTATTACTATTGACGTTTCTACATAATGTTCTTAAAGTGGTGATTCCAGCTAAACCAATGATGAAATTAGTTTGTAATTCAACCCGCTTGTCATCTGAGCAATAAATACAATACACAGGGCGGACTAATATAATAAAATAAACGAAACAAAGAACTTTGTGTTACACCTAAAATATTATTTTATTATTCATTAAGTAATAAAATATATAAAAAAACTGTATTATGATAATAAAATTATCGAAAAAGAGTTTAGCAAGGACTCGAACCCACAGCCCATATAAAACTAATGTTCTAAGTATAGATCATCTTAACCACATATAGGCCACGCTGTCAACTTGAATGTTAACATGAATTTATAATATATATCCATACTATTTCAGAAAAATAACGGTAAATATTGTTTCAACCTTAGCAAATGAACTCGTCCTGGGGTCATATTTCGAAGGTCGTTGTACATCTATACCTATTTTAAAATTAGAAATTACTTTTATACACTCTCACAAAACAACAGTCAAATTCATTAAAAATTAAAAAGGTATAAAGGATTTAGGTAGGTCCTTGTTTTTTTGGGACACCCTGTATACATAGCTTATGTAGCTTAGTGAATAAGGGTTTGATTTTCACTGCTTTTCCGTGATATTACATGTATTTTACATACTATGTATGTAGCAACGTTAAATGTCGCATCGACGCTAAATGTCGCACCTGACGTTAAATGTCGCAAGGCTGACGCTAAATGTCGCAACCGACGCTAAATGTCGCAATCCCCCTGACGCTAAATGTCGCATCTGTGACGTTAAATGTCGCAACAAACTGGCCTGACGTTAAATGTCCCAACATTAACGCTAAATGTCGCAATCCTTTATAAACACTCTTTTATAGTATTTCTGTTCTAGTTTTAGTCCAGACGTATCGACAGTTATTAGGGGTTTACCCAAAGGGGTTCGACACATAAGTCTGTAGTGATAAAAACTGTTTTCAAAAAAAAAAAATTTTTTATTTCTTCTAAGTACATGTATGTTGTATAAAATATACACAAAATAAAAAATATTTTTTTGAAAACAGTTTTTAATCACTGAAAGTTTATGTGTCGAACCCCTTTAGGTTTAACGGGATGAACCGAATCTTACTCGGTATACCCGGTTCAGTGAACCGTCGTACAACCCTAACAACGCTGGATCGGCAAGACGAACTATGGTGAACCGTGATACTCTTATCAAACTGGCAAAAGAGACCCGATTGTTTTAAAATGTTTAAAGCCTCATGTAGTCATCAGGAGCTACCGGGAGGAATGGTCATGATTTCAACAGAATCGAAATATGGAGTCAAAACTGGATTACAACCGTTGCTACACATTAGCTCTACCGCGATGTTGCATCCCGGTCTCAGTACGGATTATCCCGCTGTATCCACAGTGTATCCCGGTTCTGAGCTGACAGCAGACCTTGTGCCGGTTTGGCACCCCCGGTTTGTCCCGTTGTATGAACCTTAGAGACATCGTGAAGTTCTTAGTCGATTCGGGCTAACCGTGACGAGCCGTGTTGCTACGACCGTATGACGTCGTACAGTATGGGTTCGATATCCACTATAGGTGCAAACCTATTCCGGTATTTTATTTATTTATAAACCGTGGTATACCGGCACTATTTGGACTGCGCTGAACCCTGGCTCTACACCGGTTGAGACCCAGTAAAGTGCGTTTCATACCGATGGAGGTAGGGAAGAACATAGCATATACCCGAATTATGGTTATATACGGTATGCCCGGTAGAAACACCCGTTTTTCACTAGGCCTACTTTACTACTAAAATATAGACAGGAGTGCAATGCGATTGTATCCCACGAACTATTCTAATACAAATATTTTCTCTATACCAACTTGACAGTTAAAACATATGATCTAGGCAGTTAAAGGGGCTAATAACAATACAGAATACATCCGCACCTCAACCGATCGGTACCGATAATCGTCTAATATCGGCTTTTAAAGCCAATATTTGTGGAGTTTTGATTTGGCGTCGACTCCATTGAGCGTCCGCTCTGAGGTGAATGGTAATAATATGTTTATTGTTTCTAAAAAATACTTTGCGTATGTTATGTTCTATATTTATTTTTTCCTTGTGTATACTGTGAATAAAAGATAAAACCACAGGCTAATTCAATTTTGAATCAACGAATCTGGTTCAATATGCTGACTTGGGCAACTGACTGGTTCTGTATCATGAACCAACTGGACTGGTTCAACATGCTGACTCGGGCAACTGACTGGTTCTATATGATGAACTGACTGGATCAATATGATGACTCAGGCAACTGACTGGTTATAAATGAATGTACCTTCAGGCCACCGTCTAGTTTAGTATATCCACTCAATATACTTACTGGTTTAATGCCATGAACAGACACAAGCAACCCCTGGGAAAGAATCCCAATTCAGGTGCAAACAACCACAGGGTTTGAATCCAACAATAGGTGCAAACTATTATGCTTAAACACACTTTAACACATAACAAATACATATTATACTTGAGAGTTATTTATTTTCACCACAAAATGTCTTATTTACATTGAACCATCAACTGATTACAAGTACTTGTTCATGGTTTAAACTAGCAACATAGATGATTTAAAACATGATGTAGATCTGCAACATTTAAAGTTTAAAACTGTTGCAGTATGGAATGTACAGCAATTCTGAGGTATGGATTTGTTTCATACATGCAGGAATCATGCTATTTTTCTCAGAAATGGTTGGACTGAAATCATAGCACTCACAAGTCTTGTTACATAAGAAAACTGTATTTTGCTGGTGGGTTTAGCCTGCCCAAAGACCAGGGCAAGAAAACCAAATGTTTGCAATTCTAGCTGACAGTTTTGCATTAATATTCAATTATTATTCCCTTTCAAAAAAGTATGGGGTATATAGGAGTGAGCTTATCGCCTAGTTGGTATATCAGGATGTTGATTTCTGAACAGAAACTCCAAAATGGTTTCACAGATTTGAATTTATACATACAGTTGTTACATAAAGTACATGATATTTGACTTTCACTACCATTCACCAATGTTTGACACACTTATGGCCAATTTTCAACTTAAAGTATGGCCTAATCCTGGTTTCCACCCGATAACTCATGGAATTTCTTTTGAAACAGGTGACACATTATAAAATACAGTGTAAGTAAACTAAGTTCAGGGTAGTGGGTACACAGCATAGTAACCAAATATTTGTCATGAAGACACGTATCTGTTCAGTTCAAGTCTTGAGGAATAACCTCAAAGTGAACAAGTGATACCACAATGACAGCACCCAACTGGTAAATTTTTTAGACACAACTTTTGATATCATGTGACAATCACATCTTCAAGTGTTTCCAGATCTGGCTTCTTGTTGCAAACTGTGTATGATAGTTGACATCTCAAAAGTTGTGTGGAGCCTTAAATTAAAAAAAACAATATGGTGTTACATTTTAACAATGTATATATCTATGCAAATCAGTGTAACTTGATAAATGATTGTGCTAATAGCATGATTAACCATTGATGTACACATATCAGGTTTATAAGGTATTTAATTAAAATCATATTGACTCAATCAGGCAGAACTGAGTAAAGTTATTTATCATTTATATGAGCAATTTCATTACAAGTATTATAAGTAAACTAGATCTAAAAGCCTTTTCTAGCTTTCAAGTTTTTTGTTTATTTTGTACGAATCTACAAACTATAACACTGTTTAGTGACAATACCTGTTCATGTTTCCTCCACCTCCTTGATAATATTCATAGCTTCAACATCACCCATAACAACAGTTACACTGCTTCATTAACACCAGGAAATAAATGAAGACAATTGAACCTGAAAACAAAATACCAAAAGTTGACCATTGCATCAAGGGATGTTTTTATGTGTTATTTCATGTAAATGCAGTCGATGACCCGTTGTATCTAGGTGAGGACGTTTAATATTGGGGACGTTTCAACATGCTTGCAATTGCATTCAGATTAGACGCATCATCAGATCACCGTCCACTTTTCGTTTTCCAATGATTATTATGTATTGAGGTGATTCAATTTGCATATTGGCATGTTTCATTCAAACACTAGAAGTTGAACACATTCAATTTCAATTCTAAAGAAAACAATCGTGATACTGATAGAAGCTAGCCAAGAGAGTCAAGCTACTTTACTTACCACTCTGTAAGTCTGTTACATGATTGGACTTGTTCTGGGTGGTTACGCTTGACGTGAAGATCCCTTAAACTATCTCGTTCAACAAGTACGGCGACGATTTATCGGCCCAGTTGGTTGCCTTTCCGCTTCATGGCATTGCAATCTGTCGTCTGCCAAGGTGCTCTCTAAGCGGTCCGCGCGTTCCGGAAATTACGTTGCAATTTTAACTTCCGTCATGAAGAGTAGTTACGAAGTTCGTAAGTGATGCGTACGTAAGAAAGTTCGTACGAAGGTGTTGCTGAAACGCTCTTAACTTTTTCGTAAGAAGTTCGTACGAAACCTTCGTAGGGCTACGAAAATAATTTTCGTACGAAGTTTAATGAAACGGCCCCCAGTATGGTGCAATTGGAACGTAAAGACGTGAGAATTATGACGTCATTATAACGTAACGTATATTTTAAAGCTTGGCGCCGTTGACGTTACGTTTATTCACAGGCCTAAGAAATTATATCACAAAATACCGAGTTTTGAAATTCCCCATCTTCCCGTCATTACTATATATAATAGACAGGTTGGCAACGCTTTTTTCCGGCCCCTACAGGAATCCACTATTTGACGCACCATCGGGCCGGGAAACGGTTGCAATCTGGTCTAGATATGTTTTACTACATGAAACAATAAATTTATCTACCATTTAACTTGTTATAAGTTATATTTCGGGTATTTCATTTTTAGAACGATGGTTCTGATTCCATGACTGTCCGCCATTTGTTGATAAAATAATTCCCACTAAAATACGCATGGAACGAATGGGATGCGGCTATTTCGTAACCAGGCTGAATCGTAACCGTCCATTTCGGCTATTTCGTAATATTTCGTAATTGGTTTTAATTGTTTTGCATAACATTTTCATTACGCGTTTTATTTTATCACCACTGTCTATTACACTCAAACTGAAAACAGATTATGATAAGTACTACTCCAAATTTACTTAATTTAAACACAAAATTTCACTCCATGGTGCCCAAATAATGACATATTTATACGGAGCCACGGATTTCATGGTTGCCAGTGAACAGGATTCAGAGCAAAAGCTATAATTTTACGAATTTTCATAAGCATTTTGACATTGTTCTTGTTTTGTGCATGCTCTTTGTGTTGGTGCAGATACATTTTGAACTCGTATGTGCTAATACTGTTAAGAAGCACGGGTGTACGAGACAACAGGATAATGGCTCTTTCTTACATGGGCCTACACGCAACATAGAGCGGCTTTTTTAGTTCTGGGATTTAAAAGTAACTGACGATATTAAGCTAACTAGTCGAGCATCAATAGGCTCTATACCGTTTAAAGAACATTTTCATAAATTAACAGCGTACGCTTTATTTATGCTGTTATTAATAATTGTTATAAGAACGTACGGCAAATGTCCCAATTTCTCAAGTTAGGACTGAGAAAAATAATCATGAGACAGTCGATATAGGATAATGATACCTCGTCCCTAGTTAAAATTCGACCCCTCGCTCGGGTGAGATATCCTTATCCTACATCTCATGATGGATTTTTTATATTCTGATTCGCAGAGTAAATTTCCGATTCGTAGAGATAATTGTGAATGATTATATATGAGAACATATACAATTTGTATACTGTAATTACTCCAAATAGCCAGTAGAAAGATACATATAAAATCTCCGATGCACCAGCATAGAACATTTCCGATTCGCAGGTACATATAAGTTACCCATTCGCCATCAGGTTAACGGAGAATTTCTGATATGCCAACATACGATTTATGAATAGAAAGAGAAAATATATTATTTGAATAGATTCATGAGAAAATATACAAATATAAAATTTGTGTAATGTAAATTACATTACAAAAAGTGTACACAGCATGAAATATTACGTTTAATTTACTATTAAACTTAACTTAAATTTAATTATATTCGGAATTTAAATATATTTAATCAGAAAAAAGTAGCTATTAAATTCCATATTTAAGTTAAGTTTAATACTACATTTAAGTCGAATTATTCCTACAAGTTTAAGTCACATTTAAGTTGCATTTAAAGGTGATTAAATATAGAATATAAATGGGATTAAATGCACGTTTATGCAATATAAACTTAAATGCGATTAAAGTTTAACTTAAATTTGAAATTTAAGTTGCATTTAAAGGTGATTAAATATCTTTTTTTTGTTTTTAATAAAATTTATTCTGCACATATTGTACAAATAAGACAACAAACCGCTCAGTAGTAGAGCAGTAAGCAATACAAATAATTCTTTGTACGATTTATAAAGTATAAACATATGTTTTTATGTTAGCTATATGTACTGCTTTTTATTTCAATGTTCATGAGCAAATATGAAGTAGAATTTATAGATGTTACACATACACTAGTTCACAATGAAACTACTTAACGGTGTAATTTGTATTTAAAGTATATTTAACGACAAGGAAAAGATATATACAAATTTTACTAATATTTTTATTCAAGGGAGGTAATAAAACAATTATGGAAATTCTTCTAATTTTAAAATTTGTGAAATAAAATTTGGAGATCTACATGTAAGCTAAACGCGAATCTAGTTGGATGCATGTACTACGACTTAAATTTGACGTTTTTGTGAAATTCCAAATAAAAGTAAATATAATAAAATATTATTTGCACTTAAATCCGTTTTTTCATGCTGTGTGTATATTTGTACTAATTACTCTTAAAGTTCCGATTCGCCGGTATATAGTTATAGATAAAAAGTTTCCAATTCGCCAAATTACGATTTATGCATGGAATGACAAAGTATATTATTTGAATTATGAAATTAGAAAATATACAATTCGTATAGTGTAATTACTCCAAATGACAAATGGAATCCGTAGAGTTGTACATATACAATATGTGAGGCTCCAGTACATAGATATAGAAAATTTCCGATTCGCCAATTGGCTGATAGATAATTTCCGATGCACCAACGTACATATAAGTAACAGTATATATGTGAATGAGACCGAAATAAAGAATACATAATTATTATACGATAACCATGCCTTATATATGAACCCCCACATGACATGTTTCCGTTCAGTAATAAAAAAGTTAAGGACAGTTTTGATCCTCTGTTGATTTGAGTAATAAGTACTGAATGTTTTCGATTGTTAGGATCAAATTGCTTGGTGCGAAGCAGGCAATGTTGCACAATCAACTATCGCTGACGATAATAACTGTCGTGTATACAAAGAAATATAACGGTGTCACTATATTTGTGTACAACATTTTAAAAAAGTCTTGACTTGAAACAAGCCGTCTCTTATATAATTCCTTTACAAATTAAGTCATGTCGAATAGTATTCATTAAGTATTTAAAACTACTTATTTTGTAATAATAAATAATGTTGTTTCAAAGTGAAATGTTAGCTCTTTTAGACAACCATCCGTGTTAAGCGTCCAATATTGCTAAGTGATAGAATACGGCCAGCTGGTACCGTGTATTCGTATTACTTAAGCGGCCATCGGTTTAAGCGTCCAGCGTTGCCATGTTATTGTTTCTGTTTGAATATAGCATGAAACTAACTAAGGTTCAACCCTAATATGATACCTGCCATATTATTTAATTTGACGGGGATGTTTAACGTGTCATTTTACCTCCAATCGTTCTAATATAAATGTATATATTAAATGTATTGGCATTTTTTTCACTTACAAATGTCATATTATTTCTTCAATGATATTTTTTCACATGTGTGCCAATTAAACATGAACAAGTGTACATTCCCTGTATATACATGTATACTGTCAACAGCTGCTGTGATTAACACGAACACATGTAATTTAAATATTAGTCGATTTTCTGTACTTATATAAGACGTCCTTTCATAAAAACAAATATAATATTTGTAATATGTAATGAAGTCAGTATGAATATCATCGAACTTTAATCAAAATCTAACTAACAAGGCATATATCGCGGTTTTATAAAAGATCAACGTTTTTGGTAGGCAATACAATAACCCGAGTGAAGAGGACGAATATATGCTGGGAATTCACAGTGGGTAATAAAATAAGTTACAGAGAGATATTATGCAATATGGATCGATAAAAAATGGAAATAATACATAGTATTTTTTTACAAAAACATCAAAAAGGACCAACATCTGTTTAAAGCAAATTATTTCAAATTACATCATTGGACAGATACTATATTTTCATAAACGAAGCCATTCGCACACGAATGATGTGATTTTTATTAAAATAGTAAACGACCTGACAGTGTAACGACTATTTTCCATTCCTTCTTTATTCTATATGAATGGTAGTGACAATAAAAACATTAATAAGGACCAACATGCTTTTACATTTTTGTATTTTATTTTTCCAAATTAAGACTGCTTGAAAGATGAATAATTAAACTAAATCACCCCGTTTGCGTACAGTCGATAGTTATAACGGTTATTAATTTATAATCGTTTTTCTAAATCTCCACTCTGTAACTCTATATAGATCTGAGCGTCTTAGGTCGCTCTCCATGAGACCCATAGTTGGACATGTTCTCTCCATCAACCAATTGGCGAATCTGAAATTTTCTCTCTTTGAATCGGACATTTTCTCTCTATTTAACGGAACTTTTCTCTATCTATGTACCGACGAATCGGAAATTATGTATATACCGAGCTATTTAGAGTAATTACATGACATAGCGTGTTTAATTTCAAAATATCATAATTCACGATTCAATTAATATACTAGTACTTAGTTGTTTTATTCCTAAATCGTACATTTTTATTTATATGCTTTTATTTATTCTGGCCACCGGAAATTCATATGGGCGAGGCCCCCAAGAAGAAGTTAATCACACACTTGAGTTTTTGGGGGATAGTGCATGATACAGAAGATGCCCCAGTTCAAGAAGCATCCCTGGTTCTTTTACGTGCCGATGTAAAGCATCATACACGGGTCCTCGCTTAACGTCCCGTCCGGAAGACTTAATAGTTATGTTAGGTGGGAAACACTCAAAAGCATTTTTGTTTTTGATCCGGTTGGATTAGGGATCGAACCAACAACTCAGAAGTCAGAAGCCTTTACCACTGGACCACGTTTCCACCTTAAAAATTGTACATCGTCGCAGGGACCCTATTTACACACAAGGACGTGTTTCAAGGCGTTAAATCGTGACTAACCTGTCGACCAATCACAGCTGTCCTATACAGAATTGTCGATATTTAAAAATCCCACGAAATCGTAGACACGTGCACAAAAATGATATGTCGATTATTAACAGATTCAAAAATTATAATTGCACTGAAATGAAAGTATGATTTTAGGATTTTCATTTTTATTCAATGGAACGACGGAATTAACATATCCAAATCAAGTTAAAACATTCGTTGAAATAGGTGTGATCAACACGCTAATCGCTCTCTTAGTCCACGACACAGGCCATTTTTCAACTTACGGAACTTATTTTAACCATTACATAACATAACCCTGCTCGTGATAGGCATAGTTTTATGCATACTAATTAATGCATTTTTTGAACTACATTTGTATCTAAATTCAAAATACGCCTATTCGCCGTGTGTTCAGTAACCATTATGTTATTTTTCAATAGTTATATAGTAATTTTCCAGTTTTAGGATCTCCAAATGGATAAAGGTAAGTTATCTAAATCTTAATTTTACCATTACATATACATCTCGGTATATATAGGGTCCCTAGTTGGCGCATTGGATATTATTAACTTTTATACTTCCGTTTCGTTCCGTTTCGTTCCTTTTCGTAAAATATTTCCGATGCGTGTTTGTTAGTTGTAAACAATAACAGTCATGGAATCGGAACCACCGATCTAAAAACAAAATACCTGAAATATAACTTATGACAAGTTAAATGGTAGATAAATTGATTGTTTCATGTAGTAAAATACATCTAGACCAAATTGCAACCGTTTCCCGGCCCAGTGATGCGTTAAATAGTTGATTCCTGTAGGGGCCGGAAAAAAGCGTTGCCAACCTGTCTATTATATATAGTAATGACGGGAAGATGGGGAATTTCAAAACTCGGTATTTTGTGATATAATTTCTTAGGCCTGTGGTTTATTTTTCTGCATGCTACTGGAACTGGCTTCTATAACAGTGAAAATAACAAAATGTTAATGTTACTGTTATTTTCACTGTTATTTTCACTGAAAATTCTCCATAATCAATTGATAGTAAGTACGGCTGTCACCGAGTTTTAACCAGCAGACGCTCAATGGAGTCGACGCCAAATCAAAACTCCACAAATATTGGCTTTAAAAGCCGATATTAGACGATTATCGGTACCGATCGGTTGAGGTGCGGATGTATTCTGTATTGTTATTAGCCCCTTTAACTGCCTAGATCATGTCTTTTAACTGTCAAGTTGGTATAGAGAAAATATTTGTATTAGAATCGTTCGTGGGATACAATCGCATTGCACTCCTGTCTATATTTTAATAGTAGAATTTTTTTTTTTTTTTCAAATTATAAATGCAAGTTCCTGTGGTAGGACGGGTCTAGATAATCGGCCCGCAGGAAGCATAATCGCCCGTGTGGCTTTAGCCCGAGTGTGATTATCAATCCGAAAGGTCCGTACGGCATTTTTACGAGTTTGACACAGTCATGAACCTGCAGTGATTATTTTTTTTTCAAAAAAAATATTTTTTTATTTCTACTGTGTAAATTTCATACAATATACATTTAGGCCAGTCATTCTAGCCCAAAAATGGCCTTAACCTAGACAAAATTGCAAAAGTTTTGTTTTGAGAATTTTTAAGTTTTTTAATGTCTAAACTACTACCAGAAAAAATCCCCTGTTCAGAAAGTTGCGGAAGTACCTTAAAAAGCGATTTTAAGAAGGTCACTATACTTTTCATAATTTTATTCCATGAAAATTTGGGTATAACAGTTTATCAGTAGTTTAATGTTATACACACACCCAGGTTAAAATATCAAACCATGTTGTTGATAAAAGGAATTTACAAGCAAAATATTTTCAATAAACCATTTATTTCAATTTTTTAAGCAAATAATGTGAAAATGAAGGGGTAGATTTACCCCACCCACTTTTCAGAAAATATGATAATTATTTTTGTACCATAAAACATGAATTAATTTCTTTATTTTGGGTAAACATATCTAAATGAGAGTGTTTTATAAGTCATCAACTGATAAACATGCATCATGATCTTAATTTGACCTACATACGTGTGTCCATCCGTTTGTCTGTAAGTGCGTCTGTCAGTCATGCTCATCCGTGAAGAAATCTTTATTATATGATTAAGTAAAATAATTTTCATGGTGTCGTTATTAAACTTAGTATGTGGAGAGGGGCCTTTAAGGGGCTTGTCATGAGATAGTGAATAACATTCCATATCTATATTATGACAACAATCCCGGTTGCTATGGAAACGAAAATGGTGAAAACATCACATTTTCTTGCATAAATCGAAATTTTGATTGTAAGGTTTATGAGAACTGGAGTATTAACAGAGCTAGGCCGCTAGCCTGCCAACTTCACGACCATGTAGGAATAATGCACATCTTTGTATTGTTTGAATTTCACTAACTATTTTGCTGATATGGTAGCATGAACTTCTATTTCACTGTTTAAGCTTTATATTCGATTTGTTTAATATATCGTCACGTAGGTGATTTCCGGACAATCCAGGTCAATTATAATATAATTTATGTTTGTGATACCTTGGGACTTATGAAGTGCAATCACAAGTCGGAGTTCCTTTTGCAATGACGTTCATTTATGTCATAATAAATATACCAGTAATATATAAACACCAAAGTTGATTGAATGTATCTGACGTTTTATTAATATCATAATAATGTTATGTTAGCAAATGATGACATTATGAAGTTGGACAAAGCAAAGTCTACGTTTGAGCTATAAAAGCCACATGGTTCACTGATACTAGTCTACACGGGGTATGGCTATAGTTTGGCAGTTGGTTTCCTTGGTAACTCCGCAACAACATTTAAAGACCGGTACAGAAAATTCTATGTATTGAGTCAGTAAAACAAATTTATTATCAGTGATGTTTTAGTACAAAACTGACCGTATCTGTAGATTTGTTTGGATGTATAGCAGACAATTTTTGAAAATGATGCGTTTGTCGGGACTAACATTTAATGCAGGTCTGTGTTCAACCAAAACATGTATGCCATTGACACAGGGTGTGCGAAATGCCTAATTCATCAAGAACAGGATCGCATCTACCAACAATAACCGCGGTTGTTGCATGGACAGCAGTTTTTAAAATAATGCGAAACATCGCCGATGTGTCGGGTAACCTCTGGGATGCCTCGAAGAATTAGTTTTATCGCGGAAGCATCCCCGATCATTCCCCGAGGTTCTGGATACCTCGGGAATGCCTCCCCGGGATATTCCCGAATTTCGGGGATGCTTCCCCGAGATGTTCCCGACATGACATCGTGAGTACATCGGGTAAAATTCAATGCATACATTGAAATTTCCCGATGTACTCGCGATCTAACTAAATGTCTCAAGACTTCGGGGAGCTTCCATCAGACATCGGTGAACCTCCTGATGCAAATCGGCAATACATCCCGAAGCAGTTAGACCAACGCATAAAGTCGGGAATACATCGGGAGTTCGTCTGATGCCTCCCGATTCACAAATTGTTTCGAGACTGCCCCGAAGCTTCCCAAAGACCACGAGGATCATGCTCTCGATGTCTACCGAAGCTAATTTGTTTCTATCGGGAGTACATCGCCGACGCAAAAAAACTCAGTGGGACCTAGGCTTTAACTGTCACATCTGGATAACATTTCAGTTAAAAAATTGTGGGTTCACACATTTTAAAAACGTTAGCACCAGCGTTGTTTAGCGTTTCAAAGGTATAAACAAGAGCTGTCCACGAACAGCGCGCTCCTTTATTCTCAGTGGCATGCTAGGGTAGTATAATCATTATATATTCAAAACAAAATTCTTCATAGATGCAACATTTCCCTCTTCTGTATAGAGGTTGTGCCTTGCAGTGATTTTTTGGCCTCTTTGGGAAACGGTCCGGGTCCGTTCAGATTGGGAATTTTCGCGTCGTTACAACTTGAAATTGGGTATTTTTTTAAGCAGAAAGGCCAAATAAAACAGAAAATGTTATTACATGTGACTGCTTACTGGTTTCTGTAAATTTTTATGCTTGATCTTTTGTCAAAAATGATCATAACTTCTTCATTTTATGTCCGATTTTGATTTTTTTTAAATGTTCATTGGGAATTTCTCACTTCGAATTTGGGAAAATAATAGCCTTTTTCAAATTGGGAAGGTACCGTTTACCGGCAGCAAACAAAGAAGGAAAAAAATCACTGCCTTGTACGTATTTCATGTTTTCTGTGCTCGGTTGGTTCAGTTGGGCATCGTGCCTTGTGTGTTTTTAATTTTTTCTGTGCTCAGCTGGTTAAGTTGAGCGCTGCCTTCCCTGTCTGACTTAATACTATATTTTTTCTAAGTCTAAAATGGCAGATCACTTGATCAAAATGCTTGACAGAGTTACCTACTCATGTGTATGTCATGGTGTCATGATGATGAACAAGTATGCAAAGTATCAAAGCAGTATGCCAATGCACTTTGAATATATTACAGGTTACAAACCTTTTATCTAGACTTTAAGATTTGCATTTCTAAGCCCAAAATGGGGTATACTTTCAACAAAATGCTTGATAAAGTTACCTAACTCTGTGTATGGGTTAGAGTACATGATGGTGAACAAGTATACAAAGTATCAAAACAACATGGCAAAGGACTTTGAAAATATAAGATGGTACCTGTTCCTGTACGTCAAAATTAGTGCAAATAGTAGATCCAAGTATAAATTTTAATTTGTTCGACACACGGCTTCCCATAGTCGGAAAAAAACTCACGTGACCTTGTTTGAATATGCCTTTAAAATGTTTTAATTTGTTTATATGGAGAATTTCGATGTTTTACTATAGTTTGCATTGTGTGAAATTTGAATTTGTTAATATGTAACATTTCATGTCGTCATAAACACAAGTATGGGGCGCCGTTTTACATGAATTACTTTGCGCATTTTCCGAAAAAACTGTCTTCATCAAATGCAAGAAAACGGCGTTGTCTATCGATGGGGATTTTTTTCTGTGACTATATGGGACAACACTCTTCACAAATATGTACAAAGAAATTCTTTTGCAATTTTGTCTAGGTTAAAACCTAGAATGACTGGACTAATTTACATAGTAGAAGTAAAAAAAATATATTTTTTTTGAAAACAGTTTTTTATCACTAAATGCTTATGTGTCGTACCCCTTTGGGTAAACCCCTAAGAACTGTGGATACGTCTGGACTTAAACTAGAACAGTACTACTACAAATGAGTGTTTATAAAGGATTGCGACATTTAGCGTTAATGTTGCGACATTTAACGTCAGGCCAGTTTGTTGCGACATTTAACGTCACAGATGCGACATTTAGCGTCAGGGTGGATTGCGACATTTAGCGTCGGTTGCGACATTTAGCGTCAGCCTTGCGACATTTAACGTCAGGTGCGATATTTAGCGTCGATGCGACATTTAACGTTGCTACAATGTATACACACAAGCGATATACCTGATTAAATCGACTTATACGGGCCTCATAAATATCGCTTTCATCACAGCAATGTTAATCTCGCTGATCACGGATTATAACAGTTAAAAAAATGACAGTAAAACATAAATGGAATACCAGATTACCTCCCTGCGTTAAAGTGTCCAAATGCATATAATATCAATATACAATAAAGAATAAATTTGTTTAAATAAGTAATTAAATATTATGAAATTTGAAATGGGAGTAGGTAGAATGTAATTATGATTCTACGTAAATTTTTATCAACATCTGATAAATAGATTTTTGACAATTCAAAATTTAGACGATTTTTTTCGCTGCAAATGGGCTATATAATGTATTAGTCTACATTCTGCGGTCCGTTATATCCGGCAATTATATCGATATATAGCGATTCCAAACTTAACTCAGTCATTTATATTTAGCACGCATTGTGTCTGGAAAAACTGTAGACCAGACTTAAAATACCTCAAATTAACGTCGAAATTATAGACAAAAACAAAATAGGAAAAAAGAAAATCAGAAAAAATAGACTGATGTAGGATTTGAACTCGAGGCCCTCTGCTCACAAAATAAAGTATTGTAGACTAACGCGCTACCAATATAGCTCATTCCGATACTTAATTAAGAAATAAAAATCTGTTAGCGTTTATTGTCGGTGAATAAAACACGGGCAGGAGTTCGGATGCGGAAAAATTAAATCACGAGTGCGTAGCACGAGTGATTTAATTTTCCGCATCCGAACGAGTGCCCGTGTTTTATTCACCGACAATATACAAGAACAGAGTTTTTATTTCGATTCTAAATACGATAATATCCCGCACTATTTAACTGCGCGCATTCCATTTTCACCCATTGACATTGAACATAATTCCACGCTGAAATTGAGTGGCTTATTAGCTGGTACAATTACCTCCCTCGTTAATGAAAACGACCTTCGTAATTTTCTGAAGGAAATACCACATTTTAAACATTGAAACAATTTTAATAACACGAGTATATGGTATCTATTACATAAAATGAAAAATATAAATGAAATGATTATCAGAAGCTTTAATAAAACTTGGTTTCTAGAGTATATTGGAGTTTCTAAAAATAGATGCGTCATAGCTGTAACACTGGATTCTCGTGCAACTCGCCTTGTCATCGTGACTCGTAGAAAATTTTACTATAAAGTTTACGTTAATTCATTCATAAATATGTCACGTGATACTGGGCGTAAATAGAAACAGCCAATTTGATAGGTATGTTTTATGGGGGTAATAATACATTGTTAGGTCCGCTCTATATTTAAACGATTAATCCGCAGATCGTGTTAGAATCAAGCGCTAAATTACTGTTACGAGAGGTGATCAACAATAATAATAATACTTTTATTACCTCCAATGTTGGAGAGCTCATATAAATGTGCAACAATAAACAAGGACAGCATATTTACATGTAAATAAAGAACACAAAGAAAGCCCTCCCACAATTACCCCCCCCCCCATGGGTGTTTTTTGAGCAGCGTCAGATACCACTGCCACGAGAAACTATGGCTACACCGGCCCAATGTCATCGCGACGTCGTTACATATTACAGTATACATACTTATTCGTGGCACAATTTATCATGTGCAACGCATTGAATGATTCTTTAAATAATAGCTGTACAACCACATACACTTCATAGACCTGTCAACCGAAAATCAATATTTTTCCTTTGCAACTTGAATGTAAATTATAATAATTAGCTGCTGGAGAACATTATTATTGATGACGTAAGTTGACGTTATTGACGTTGTATAGCCCATGCGCATGTCGGCATTGATTTCACATGGCTATGTATGAGAGAATATACAAAACCGACACATGTTTTGTGTGCTATTACATATTAGTTGCATTTTGCAATATTGACACTGGTATTTTATGTCATTTCATTCGCCACATGACTTTTCGTCGCCTTTTTCGGTACCGCATTCATTTTCAGACAACAACTTCAAAGCAAATAACTCTAAAACGGAGTTTTGACGTTAAAACAAAATTTTGGAAATGATGAATGTAATGTTATATCATTGTACATTCATATTCCACCCGTTAGAAAATTATCAAATTAAAAACGCACGAATTAAACGTCATCGTTTGCTATGTGCAACGTTGGGAAATATGAAAATTTGGGCCGCATGACGTCGAGTGACGTTGCCATAGGAAACTGCGTTCATGCCGTCTGTGGTCAATATTATTGATCAGCAATGAATCAATTTGAAATAAATTTATCTTCATGTTTAGAAAGTTTCATCGACTTATAATGACAAATATTGAAACTACAACACTTTTCCGCGTATTGGTTGATCACCCCTCGTATAAATCCATTCTATACTTGACCCGGGTCACATTAAGGTCAAACAGTTAAAATAGAATTAATAAGAAATACACTACGCACTTAGAGAAACGCGAATAACAGATCTCTGTTGGTATCCACGGTACCTTTGGTTACAAGTTTAACAGAAATGTAACTTTTTTCGCGGTATCTTTTGTGATGAGTATAGCATATTCTGACCAATGGACGTAAATAAATAGAGGATATTTGTTGAATTTGGTGTAAGATCGTATTTTATTTCACCGAGTGATCACAGAAAATCAATATTTTCACGAGTGGCGTAGCCACGAGTGAAAATGTAATTTTCTGTGATCACGAGTGAAATAAAATTGATCTTACACCAAAAATCAACAAATTTTCTGTTTATTATATGCCTCAATTCCTCTTAAACGTGTTCCGTAATTGGCTTAATTGGAAAAATAACGTCGAAATTAGAACGTCACGACGTGAGAATTATGACGTCATGATGACATAACGCATATTTTAAAGCCCGGCGCCGTTGACGTTACGTTTCTTTTTCTGCATGATACTGGAACCAGCTTCTAAATCAGTGAAAATAACAAAGTGGTAATTTCACTGTTATTTTCACTGTTATTTTCACTGGAAAATTTCCATAATCCATTGAAAGCAAATAATAAAATCGTTTCTTCTATTATTTTTACAAACATTTCATTGATTTTTAAAGTAGGTCAAATGTCAAGCTAGACAGCTAACGCTGAAAAAGCCGCAGAAGTGTAATCCCTTAATTGTTTTATTGCCCCTTATCAGTCTAATCCTGTCTAGTCACTGTCTATCGATCTAGTTCAACAATAGGGTCATACATTCTATCGATTTATATTCATGTTGTTTATCGATTTTTCTAGTGTAAAGGGAAACAACTCGTACAAACACACAGGTACAAAAATCATTATCGACAGAGTTGTATTTTCCTTAAAAATTAGACTGAATGTTCAACATGGTATTATATATAAATTGCATTTGAAATGGCATGAATGAACTGGACTGTTATTTTTCATATTGGTCTGATAATCATTGAATTATTTCTTGAAGCTACTTATTTCGACATTTATCCGTTCACATCTCCATATAAATTTTGACATTGAATATGTATGCTATTAGAATGATCACCTTTGCTGTATTGTTATTCTAACTCGTTTGTGATCACCATCCCCACCACCCCGCCATTGTACCATACCGTATTGTATAAATTCATGTATGTTTATTTGTACACATGTTATTGTAAAACAATGTTTTACATTCTGTGTCTCAAATAAAAGATATGTTCTGTTCTGTTCTGTTCTGTTCTGATAAAATGTTGTATTTTTATCAAGTTGTCCTGTGACCCAACATTTAATTGGAGTAATAATAATAATAATTAAAAGTATAATACTAGTAATAATCAAAGTACTGAGACTGCTGATGGGAGGCGATCTGGTTGCTGCTATTAAAGCTCAAACCAAATTTACACGTTTTATGTTCGTTTTCTTCCTGCTGATCTTGTCTTGGATGTCAAAACAGGCCTATGTGACTATATTACAATAGTCATGTTAGGTATCTAAATAATTGTAAAAAGGGGTATATTAATTTATTAGGCATACATGTATTGAATGCGTATATCAAAAGTGGCTCTAAAATAATAAAAAGCGCATATTTATCAGATTCTACAGTACCGTTTTGTAATCACTGACCTTATAGCGTGAGACAGTCTATCGAAAGCTAGTATATACCTGGGTCAGTGCCGCCCCATATGATAACATAACAGAATTTGCTGACGATATACAATTAATTCATAAAATCATCACGTGACCCTGGTCTGGAGCTTGGTGTAACACTTCTATATTCTAAAGATAGCTACATCCAGAACCTCAAATATCAATTCTACAAATAGCTTTACAGCCGGCCCAATTGATGAACTCGTCATTTTCATAATACGCAACAAGTTCGATATCGCTCTGGCGGAGTGATTATCTGCAAAAATATTGATTTAACGAACAGTTTGACAATAATTGATGCTTAGAATAAACAAATACTGCTGATTTAATGAAATCAGTTTAAAAATTTGGAGAAACATTTGAAGCAGTATTGAGATTTTGACAGTTTCTGGAACTCCTTGAATGCGGATTCACATTTTTTAGCCTAAAGGCGTTCAGTTGGTATTAAGAAATAGGCAATGATACATTTGATAGGCTAACGCCTCCCAAAAATAATAATAATGTAATCGCATAAATCACAAGAAGAGACTGTTCTAGCTGCTAGTGTGCATGTTGGTCTCAAAAC